>CM069131.1:86671221-88108721 GCA_035221665.1 Okamejei kenojei | reverse complement strand
GGAGAGGGGAGTGGGTGGGGGGGGGGGGGGGGGGGGGGGGGGGGGAGGGAGTTAGTCTACCCCATGACAGAAGGGGGAGGAGTTGTACGTTTGATAGCCACAGGGAAGAAGGATCTCCTGTGGCATTCTGTCATGCCATATTGGTGTAGGAGAGGTGTAGGAGAGGTGTGCTGACTGCAGGCAGACACTTTGGTTGTGATTGCCCACCAGTCTCAAAAGCCGCTGTGTCTCCCTGTCCTATGATAGCAGGGGGCAATCAAGCAGCACAATAACCCCCTCCCCCTCCACGCCAACACAAAGGGCAACGATCCCAAGGCTTTAGGGGCAGAAACAGCGGGACAGGCGACAATCACCCGCCATAATGCGAGAGAGATCATGCGCTATTGTAGATCTCCTTTGCACGTCGGGTGTTTCTGTATTTCTCCATCTTATTGTTGGCCCTGACTGTCACCTGCCCACCCCCACCCTCTTGCTTCCCGGCCATGTGTGTGAACCCCTTTCCCTCCCTCTCCAGCTCCCCGACCATTGCACCGGGTGCGGGGGGCTTCGCACCGTCTTCATTGTTGGCGACGATCCCAAGGCTTTGGACGGAAGGCAGACGCAACAAGCTGGAGTAACAACGCGGGCCAGGTAACATCTCTGGAGAAGGTGACGTTTTGGATAAGGGCTCGTCTTCTGAAGAAGGATCTCGACCCGAAAAGTCACCTATTCCTTCTCTCCAGAGTTGCTGCCTGATCCTCTGAGTTTCTCCAGCTTTTTTGTGTCTATCGTTGAATGGGTGACGTTTCGGGTCGAGACCCTTCTTCGGACTGAAAATAAAACTTGCCTCGCTTGAAGCAGCTTGTAAATTACAACATAAAAATCAAGAAATATTAAAGGGTCGACTCATTTATGTGCTGTATTCATTCACCTGGCCTATTGCTGTCCTCCACCGTTCCACCGTGAGCGCTGGACAACTCACCGGGTGCAAAACCTCCGCTGCATCCCGGGCGGAGGGCGATGGTCACCGGACTGACCAGCAAGTAGAGGCGGCGGGTCGGCCGAGCCGGCGCTCTCTGCCACCGGGATAGACACCAACTACTGGAGTAAACTCAGCGGGGATCTCTGGAGAAGTCTGAAGTAGGGTCTCGACCCGAAAATCTCAACCATTCCCATCTCTCCAGAGATGCTGCCTGTCCCTCGGAGTTACTCCAACATTGTGTGTGTCTATCTTCGGTGTAAACCAGCATCTGCAGTTCTTTCCCAATCCCACACTCTCGGCCCCGGGGGGTGGATGGAGCATCACACGTGGACACATCCCCACCCACCCCAGACTTGCCCCTTCGGCAGGTCTTTAACCGCGTCCTCATGAGACAGTGTGACGAATACGAAGCCACGGGGCAGGCGCCTCAGTAATAAAGGACAAGTGGCAGATCATCGCAGAAGAAAGGCCAAAGATAGACACAAAATGCTGGAGTAACTCGGTGGAACAGGCCGCATCTCTGGAGAGAAGGAATGGGTGGCATTTCGGGTAAGTCTGAAGAAGGGTCTCGACTCCATTCCTTCTCTCCAGAGATGCTGCCTGGTCCGCTGAGTTACTCCAGCATTTTGTGTCTATCTTTGGTTCAGTCTTTACTCGAGCGAAAGAACAGATTATTAAAGTTCCCACGGTAGACTCACGAGTCACTAAGATAAACGCACGGGCCATTACGCTATTACAACGAGTTTAAATGTTTCCATTTTTAACTTGAACAGTTAATTTGACTCGTGGAAAAAATCAAACATGTTTGATTTTTTTCACGAGTTAACAAGTTTCCCGAGTACCTGCCGTTAGCGCCACGAGTCGATAAGTTGCTCGTGCGAGTTCCGACATTCCCGCTACGTGATCACCACGAGTGAAAACTCGGGGTCACTCGTGGGCCAACTCGCACAGTGAGACAGGGGTATTAGGCCTCATCATGGCAATGGATGAGGCAGAGGACAGACTGCTTTGTGTGGGAATGGGAATTGGAAGGGGAAATGAAATAACTTGCAACCAGAAGCTCAAGTTGACCATAGTGGACAGAGTTCAGCTACTCTCCAAAATGGTTGCCATTGTAGAGTAGGTCACATTAAGACCATTGAATATAATAGATAGACACAAAATGCTGGAGTAACTCAGCAAGACACTCCTTTCATTCATTTTTGTATACTGGCTAGCTTACTTCTACACTGGCCCGATGCAGGGTCTTGGCCCACAACTATGACCATACGTATTGCCTCCACAGATGCCTGACCAGCAACATCCCTTGCAGCAGTTTGTTTCTTCCTCTCGATTCCAGCAACTGTAGTCCCATGCCTCCAGCAATAAAAAAAGCCTTGCAGAATTCCAGCACCTATCCCGCCCCCCCCCCCCCCCCCCCCCCCCCCCTAATACAAATGTATTGAAGTATGTGGCTATTTTTAGATTGATTAATCTCCAAAGCCCACATATGGTTTTCGGTTTTGACGGGTGAGGCAATTGGTTCAGACTTTGCTCAGTCATTATCTGGATTTATATATTTGATTTGAAATTTATAGGTAATTAAATCTTACAGCATTGTAGAAAATAGTTGGATGAAATTTGGCTGGGCAAGACAAAACTATGGTGTTGACGTGCTGTTACTGTGGAGAATTATTTCAATTATTTGCATTTCCATTATGTGGAGAGACACTAGAATTTACAATGGAAAAATTGACATTGAACAGGCATTATGCATACACACGCATGCATACATATACTCGCTCCTAGTACCGGTATCGAATATTTGAAGTTATTTTTAAGCTTGTTGGTAATCCAGTGATAAATAATACATTCAGAATGGGTATTCAGAATGCCGTTTTTTCAGAGCCTCTCTTGCAGACTGGTCAAACCAATAACTGCAATATATAAGAACAAGGAACTGCAGATGCTGGTTTATACCAAAGAAAGAGAAAAAATGGAGTAACTCAGCAGATCAGCAGCAGCAGCCCTGGAGAACATGGATAGGCAGTGTTTTGGGTTGGAACCTTTCAGACTGATTTGAATATCAATATGCTAAGTAAATATAAAAGCAGTGTATTATTTAATTGAAATTGTATATTCTCCTACTTGTTGCTAATGGAACATACCAAATATAGAACTGAAATCGATAGCTTTGCACTTGCCTGCTAATGTAGCATAAACTTTGGGTTAATCTGAACCTTGCATAGTTTATACTGCTCAATCATTTGCTAAACATTGTAACATCCTATACCAACATCCAAACTGTTTTCCTTTAAAAAGTCTTTATGCTATGTCACCCAACAGTTTTTTTTAGTTTTTTATCAAATAATAAGATTTTTCTTTCGGATCTGGGTTTTAGCATTTGTCAGCACTGGGCCTGTACTCGCTGGAGTTTAGAAGGATGAGGGGGGACTTAATTGAAACATACAGAATAGTGAAAGGGTTGGATAGAGTGGAAGTGGAGAGGATGTTTCCACTAGAGCAGGGGGCTCCAAACTTTTCAGCAAGAGGGCGACATTATATATTTGGCGCATTTTTGTGGGCCATATGTCTGACCCTGACTGACACAGTCTCGCACGTATAGGCTCCCTCACACTCCATCTCTATCTCTCGCTCGCTCCCACACACATGCGCACTGTGATCACCCCTCAGGCATATTATCAAAGAGCCATGCATGCGTAATGCTCGGTTGAGCACTTACACACACAGAGCCGGCTGCTGATCTCTGCAGGGCTGGCGAGATAGAGGGGGGAGAAAGAGAGGGGAGGAGGGGAGAGGGAGAGGGAGATGGAGAGGGATGGAGGAAAAGAGGGAGTGGAGGGGAGGGCAGGGGAGGATTCCCCTGGCCGCGCCGGCACACATCGGCGGAGACCCGGTCAAAGGGTCCAGGTCAGTGTGGAGCCCCGGAGCGGGAGCTGCTCACGGGTCACCCTCGTGAGGGGAGACCGCTACACGCCGACCCTGGCCGACCTTGCCGCCAGCCAGCCTGTTTCCTCACTGTATCTCTAAAGCCACGCTACCACAGAACCGGCTAAATAGCCCGCCGCATGGAATGTGTTAAATATCCTTGCTGCAGGCTGGATAAAATCTCGTGGTGGACCGGATGTGGCCCGCGGGCCACAGTGTGGAGACCCCTGCACTAGTGGGGGAGTCTAGGACCTAAGAATTAAAGGACATTCTTTTAGGAAGGAGATGCGAAGAAATTTCTTAAGTCAGATGGTGGTGAATCTGTGGAATGTTTTGCCACAGAAGGCTGTAGAGGCCAAGGTGGTGGATATTTTTAAGGCAGAGATAGATAGATTCTTGATAGTACAGGTGTCAGAGATTATGGGGAGAAGGCAAGGGAATGGGGTTAGGAGGGAGAGATAGAGCAGCTGTGATTAAGTGGCGGAATACTACTTGATGGGCTGAATGGCCTAATTCTACTCATATTACTTATGACCTTATGTACTGAGGTACAGTGAAAAACCTTTGTTGCATACAAACTAGTCAGTGGTAAGAATGTACATGATTGCAATTGAGCCGTCCACTGTGTGCAGATATAGGATAAAGGGAATAACATGAATAATGTTTAGTGCAAGTTAAAGCCAGTAGTGTCCAATCAAAGATAGTCCGAGAATCTCCATTGAGGTGGATAGTAGTTCAGGACTGCTCTCTGGTTGAGGTAGCTTCTCTCTACTGGTGGTTGTTTCAGAGGGTTTTGGAATTCCTAAAAGTCGGAATGTTTGTTGGGTTTCCTACTGATCATGAAGGGACCTTTGTTGTTGTGCGAAGCCCCTTGGGCAACAGTGACCATAATATGGTGGAATTCTGCATTCGGATGGAGAGTGACACTGTTAATTCAGTGACTAGGGTCCTGAACTTAAAGAAAGGAGACTTTGAAGGTATGGGGCGTCAATTGGCTAGGATAGACTGGCAAGGGTTGACGGAGATTCAATGGCAAAGATTTAAAAACTGCATGGATGAAAAATTGTTCATCCCTGTCTGGCGAAAAAAAAACAGGGAAAGCGGCTCAACCGCGGCTAACGAAGGAAATCAAGGATAGTGTTAAAGCCAAGGAAGAGGCATATAAATTGGTCAGAGGCAGCAGCAAACTGGAGGACTGGGAGTAATTTAGAACTCAACAGATGAAGACAGAGGTTAATTAAGAGGGGAGAAAAAGAGTATGAAAGAAAGCTTGCGGGGAATATAAAAACTGACTCTGAAAAATTCTGTAAAAAGAAAAAAGATTAGTGAAAACAAATGTAGGTCCCTTACAATCAGAGACGGATGAATTTATAATGGGAATCCAGGAAATGGTAGATCAGTTAAACGAGTACTTGGTTTGTATCTTCCTTAGTGAAGACAGAACCAATCTCCCAGAAATACTAGGGGATCTTGTGGGAGGGTGGAACTGAAGGGAATCCACATTAGTCAGGAAATGTTGTTGGGTAAACTGTTGAGACTGAAGGCACATAAATCCACAGGAACTGATGGTCTGCATCCCAGAGTACTCAAGGAGGTGGCCCTAGAAATCGTGGATGCATTGGAATCCGACTCTGGATCAGTTCCTATGGATTGGAGGGTAGCTAATGTAACCCCACTTTTTAAGAAAGGAGGGAGAGAGAAAACAGGGAATTATAAATCAGTTAGCCGTACATCGGAAGTGGGGAAGATGCTTGAATTGATTATTAAAGATGTTATAGCAGCGCATTTGGAAAGCAGTGACTGGATCGGTCAAAGTCAGCATGGGTCTATGAAGGGAAAATCATGCTTGACTAATCTTCTGGAAATTTTTGATGATGTAACAAGTAGAATGGATAAGGGAGATCCAGTGGATGTGGTGTATCTGGACTTTCAAAAAGCCTTTGACAAGGTCCCACACAAGAGAATAGTGTGCAAAATTGGAACACGGTTTTGGGGGTAGGGTATTGACATGGATAGAAAATTGGCTGGCAGACAGGAAGCAAAGAGTAGGAATTAATGGGTCATTTTCAGAAAGGCAGGCAGTGACTAGTTGGGGTGCTGCAAGGCTTGGTGCTGGGAACCCAGTTATTTACCATATATATTAACGATTTAGACGAGGGAATAAAATGTGATATCTCCAAGTTTGCGGATGACAGTGGGTGGCAGTGTGAGCTGTGATGAGGATGCTATGAGGCTGCAGGGTGACTTGGATAGGTTGGGTGAGTGGGCAGATCCATAGCAGATGCCGTATAATGTGGATAACTGTGAGGTTATCCATTTTGGTGGCAAGACCAGGAAAGCAGATTATTATCTTAATGGTTAAGAAAGAACTGCAGATGCTGGAAAAATCGAAGGTAGACAAAATTGCTGGAGAAACTCGGAGGGTGAGGCAGCATCTATCGAGTGAAGGAAAAGGCGACGTTTCGGGTTGACTAATGTGGGGAGGGTTGGAAAAAGAAAGGAAGAGGCGGAGACGGTAGGCTGTGGGAGATGTGGGGAGGGGAAGGAGGGAGAAAGCAAGAACTACCTGAAATTAGAGGTCAATGTTCGTACCGCTGGGGTGTAAACTACCCAAGCAAAATATGAGGCGCTGCTCCTCCAATTTGCGGTTTGACTCACTCTGGCCATGGAGGAGGCCCAGGGCAGACAGGTCGGATTCGGAATGGGAGGGGGAGTTGAAGTGCTGAGCCACTGGGAGATCGGGTTGGTTAATGCGAACTGAGCGGAAGTGTTGGGCGAAGCGATCGCCAAGCCTGTGCTTGGTCTCACGATGTAGAGCAGTTGACACCTTGAACAATGCTATAGATGAGGTTGGAGGAGGTGCAGGTGAACCTCTGCCACACCTGGAAAGGTTGCTTGGGTCCTTGGATGGAGTCGAGGGGGAAGGTAAAGTGACAAGTGTAGCATTTCCTGCAGTTGCAAAGGAAAGTACCGGAGAGGGGGATGGTTTGGGTGGGAAGGGACGTATTGACCAACGAGTTACGGATGGACCGGTCTCTGCAGAAAGCTGAAAGGGGATTAGATGGGCAGATGTGGCCAGTGGTGGGATCCCGTTGGAGGGGGCGAAAATGGCAGAGGATTATCTGTTGTATGTGAAGACTGGTAGGGTGGAAGGTGAGGACAAGGGGGACTCTGTCCTTGTTATGAGTAGGGAGATAGGGAGTGAGAGCGTAGCTACGGGATATAGAGGAGAGCGTCATCTATAGTCGTAGAGGGGAACCCCTATTCCCTAAAGAATGAGGACATCTCCGATGCCCTGGTTTGGAACATCTCATCCTGGGTGCAGATGCGGCGTAGACGGAGGAATTGGGAGTAGGGGGATAGAGTCCTTACAGGAAACAGGGTGGGAAGAAGTGCAGTCCAGATAGCCATGGGAATCAGTGAGTTTATAGTAGATGTCGGTCAGAAGTCTGTTACCTGCGTTGGAGATAGTGAGGTCTAGAAACGGTAGGGAGATGTCGGAAATGGTGTCTAGAACAGATTAGGAAAAGGGGAGGTACAACGAGACCTGGGTGTGCTTGTACACCAGTCACTGAAGGTAGGCATGCAAGTACAGTAGGCAGTGAAGAAAGCTAATGACATGTAGGCCTTCATTGCGGGACAATTTGTTTAGGAGCAAGGAGGTCCTACTGCAGTTGTACAGCGCCCTGGTGAGACTGCACTTGGAGTATTGTGTGCAATTTTGGTCTCCTAAATTGTTGAAGGGCGTTTTTGCTCTTGAGGGAGTGCAGCGTAGGCTCACCAGGTTAAGTCCCAGGCGGGACTGATATATGATGAAAGAATGGGTCGACTGGGCTTGTATTCACTGGAATTTAGAAGGATGAGAGGGGATCGTATAGAAACATATAAAATTCATAAAGGATTGCACAGGCTAGATGCAGGAAAAATGTCCCCCATGTTGAGTCCAGAACCAGGGATCAAAGTTTAAGAATAAGGGGTAGGCCATTTAGGACTGAGATGAGGTTTAAAAAAAAGAGTTGTGAATCTGTGGAATTGGAGGCCAATTCACTGGATCTTTTCAAGAGAGAATTAGATTTCGCTCTTGGGGCGAAAGGAAGCAAACGATTTGGGGGAAAAGCAGGAACAGGGTACTTATTTTCGATTATCGGCCATGCTCATATTGAATGGTGGTGCTGGCTCATAGGCCGAATGGCCTACTCCTGCACCTATTTTTCTAAGTTTCTATCTGCTATGGAAATTATTATTTTTTGTCGAGTAGGTACCTGCACTATAGACTAAAATATTTTTACGTACATATAACCATCTTAATTCTGTTTCATTCTGGGGCAAAATTAGTAATGAAAAGGTGAAGCAGTTTGTATACTTTTGTAAAATTACTAAATATTCTAATTACCCAGGCCTTACCTTCAGGGTAACAATCGATAGCTTCCTGTGTAATTATGTGCTACTGAAATTTGTACACCATAATTAACTGGAGGAAAGCCCCCAGCTGCTGGTGTGCAAATCCTAGTAACGGGATATCTGCAGCTGTGAGTTGGGAGTTTGAACTCGGTGTAATGACCTGCAAACTGCACAATTAAAATTAACTTTGCTTTGATTTAGAAATAGTGCAGGGTGGTCCTGACTACGATTTTGCAGATCTCCTTTTAGAAGATGTCAGTCACTGTATCATAGTAATGAATCCAGTGAAAGGAAGAAAAATGTATTGCTTCCAATCTGCATTCTCTTTACTTTAAATATTTGCTCTGGCATTCATGCACATTAACAGAGACTAATGGTGTAGAAAGTGATTTATGATCAGATATGTTCATGTAATGAACAGTTAAAGTTGTAATAGGATCCTTTGCACCCAATCAACCTCAAGCAAATTCACTTTTTAAGATGTAGAAAACGAATTAAATTTGAAATTCTAGATGTATTTATTTCTACAACTATATTGGAATTACATGACAATATTTATTTAGTAGTCGGTTATTTTTCAATTTTAGCTTTTGGGAGTTGGAAGAAGAATGAAGATGGTGGTTGAGAAGAAAAGTATTTGATTATGATAATATTTTAAAGGACCCTTTTTCTTCAGCAAGGTAATATTACCTCGAAGGTCCAGTAAGGAAATGCTGCTGCTGAATGTGTATTGGTTTTCAATAGGAATTTCATGAAAGTTCTCCTCAAGTCACTTATTTTTGCTGCAGTAAAGAGAGTGCAGTTACATGCAAAGAGTGATTGCTGTTTCAAGAAACTGAGAGACAACTGGTAAATAAACATCTGATTCCTATTCTGTTAGGAGTTCGGAGATAATAGAGGGCAAGAAACACCTTTAGTATATGTGGCTGGTTATTGCACTATTTATCACTCTCTTCTTTCTGTTGAGTTTCCTGATACTAAATTACAGAGCACATGATGTTTTGAGGAGTAATGAGTATGAAGGTCAGGCCAGGGGAGTTAACTAGATACATAACTGAAATTATTCATGCAAAATACAATGTTTGGTGCCGATATAAACAGTCAGAACCTTTCTTCCAAGGGTGCAAATGTCAAAGACTAGAGGGCATCGCCTCAAGGTTAGTGGAGTAACATTTAAGGGCATTTATGTGTTGTATCTTTTCACTCCCCTTAACTTTTCTCTGCCCTCACTTTTTATAATTCACTCTTGGTCACCTGTGTTTTCTTCTGTTTCCAGTAAAGCCAGTATTTTCTCAGTCTGTATTCTTGGTCATATTGCTTATTTTTCATATAATTATCTCTTATCAGGTTATTTCTAATATAGGAAGTATCTTGTCATTATGAAATGTATTCCTTGCTGATGAATTCCAGGCAGTGAATACAAAAAAAGTGCAATCAATGCCTTAAACATAAATCTCCCCATGGTAGAAAATTAAAACGCTATGCATCCACGCTTGGAGATCCTTATCTGAAATGACATATCATATTAGACTAAAGATGGAATAGGTTCACAAACACAATTTGTGTGTGTGCATCCATTAGTGAACAATCAGTTGCCTATATTTTCACATGCAGTGTGGAAAGGTAGTAAAATATTTGAACTGCAAAATCTAGTTTGCATTATGTAAGGAGGCAGGGAGTTTTAGCAGTGGATTTAAAAATATATATATATAAATAAAACTATGCACATATGCAGTTTGCTATGGTCCATACTTTTACACCTGCTCTCTTCTGCCCTTGCCCACTCCCTATCCCACATCCCTGTCTCGCGGGAGAGAGAAAACAGGGAATTATAGACCAGTTAGCCTGACATTGGTGGTGGGGAAGATGCTGGAGTCAATTATAAAAGATGAGATAGTCGAACATTTGGATAGCAGTAACAGGATCAGTCCGAGTCGGCCTGGATTTACGAAGGGAAAATCATGCTTGACTAATCTTCTGGAATTTTTTGAATATGTAACAAGGAAAATGGACAGGGGAAAGAGTCAGTGGATGTAGTGTACTGGACTTTCAGAAAGCATTTGATAAGGTCCCACATAGGAGATTATTGGGCAAAATTAGGGCACATGGTATTGGGGATAGAGTGCTGACATGGATAGAGAAGTGTTTGGAAACAAAGAGTAGGGATTAACTGGTCCCTTTCAGAATGGCAGGCAGTGACTAGTGGGGTACCGCAAGGCTCGGTGCTGGGACCGCAGCTATTTACAATATACATCAATGATTTGGATGAAGGGATTCAAAGTAACATTAGCAAATTTGCAGACGACACAAAGCTGGGTGGCAGTGTGAACTGTGAGGAGGATGCTATGAGAATGCATGGTGACGCGGACAGGTTGGGGGAGTGGGCAGATGCATGGCAGATGGTTTAATGCGGATAAATGTGAGGTTATCTACTTTGGTAGCAAAAGCAGGAAGGCAGATTACTATCTAAATGGTGTCAAGTTGGGAAAGGGGGAAGTATAACAGGATCTGGGGGTCCTTGTACATCAGTCTATGAAAGTAAGCATGCAGGTACAACAGGCAGTGAAGAAAGTGAATGGCATGTTGGCCTTTATAACAAGAGGAATCGAATATAGGAGCAAAGAGGTCCTTCTGCAGTTGTACAGAGCCCTAGTGAGACCACACCTGGGGTATTGTGTACAGTTTTGTTCCCCTAATTTGAGGAAGGACATTCTTGCTATTGAGGGAGTGCAGCGTAGGTTTACAAAGTTAATTCCTGGGATGGCGGGACTGTCATATGCTGAGAGAATGGATCAGCTGGGAATGTACACTGGAGTTAAGAAGGATGAGAGGGAATCTCATTGAAACATATAAGATTGTTAAGGGTTTGGACACACTAGAGCCAGGAAACATGTTCCCGGTGTTGGGGGAGTCCAGAACTAGGGGCCACAGTTTAAGAATATGGAGTAAGCCATTTAGAACGGACACGAGGAAACACTTTTTCTCACTGAGAGTGGTGAGTGTGTGGAATTCTCTGCCTCAGAGGCCGGTGGAGGCAGGTTCTCTGGATGCTTTCAAGAGGGAGCTAGATAGGGCTCTTAAAAATAGCGGAGTCAGGGGATATGGGGAGAAGGCAGGAATGGGGTACTGATTGGGGATGATCAGCCATGATCACATTGATTGGCGGTGCTGGCTCGAAGGGCCGAATGGCCTAATCCTGCACCTATTGTCTGTTGTCTCTCGTTACCATCCCCTCCCTCTCTCCAAGTTGCAGATGTCGAGGGCCTTGATGCAACCCCCTTTGGAATTATATTCAGTTTTGGTCTTATCTTGTAATTAGCTCTTTCTAAGCTTCTCCCCCGTCTAGTTTCAGTCAATAAGATACTGAGTCAAGCACTTAACAGTTCCCCACTACTATTTCTAATCACTGCGGATTTGATCCTTGTATCTGCTTGGCCAAGCCCTCCTAGCCTCATGCAAGCAGAGACACTCCAAAAGGTCACGCAGTCCCAAGCCTTCTTCCAGAAGATCGACACAGGACCTCGTGGGAGCTACCATTTATAGGTCCCCGAACCTTGAGAGGCCGAACCATATTGGGGGTGGTCTCTTTACAGTCCAATAACAGATATCGACCAACATGTTAGACATATCCCTAACCTAATAATACAGTTACCAATACATTGTATTCAAACGGAGCTTCTGGAAGGAAGCAAACATAGCAACATTTGCCCAGATATTCAAGAAACCCAGACAACGCTCAACACTGAAAGTGTAAAACCAGGGTGACTATGAGGATAAGCTGTAAACAGTTATCTGGTCAATGAGTGAATGGAAGCAGGTGAAGGGCAAGAATATAAAAGAAGTTGGACAAAGTAATGTGGGAGCTGTGAAAAACAGAGCAAGAGGACAAGCCTGGCAGGTCAGCCTGGATATGTCCCCCACTCCCAGAGAGTGGAAAATAAAAGAAGCGGAGGTAATGTTACAGATGGATGAATAATATTGACAGAGAACCAAGTTACCTGAACTGTAGAAGTCAATGTTAACTACAGAAGGCTGCAATGTGCCCTAAAGGAAAATTAGATGCTGGTCCTCAAACTTGCATTGGACCTTGCTGTCAGTACAGGATGCCACAAATCCAAATGTCAGACTGGGAGGAATTGAATTGGGAGGCCAGGGAAAACATGAGGTCACCCCTGTGGACTGAACACAATGTTTATGTAGAGCGATCACCCAATCTGAATTTGATTTCTCCAATATCCAATTAATTGTGTTGACTTAATTGTAATCAATTAATTGTATATTATTTTATGTACAGTCTGCTTCGATATTAAAGATGCACTAATTGTTTGAAATTCTATCCAATGCTTTATATGATTGAAAGTAAGTTCATTGTCCTCTCGGTGACTGCCATTTTGGACTGAACTTTCTATTGAGAATATGTGGGAAATGTAATCCTGAACTCTGGTTGGCTTTTTAGTGCTTAGTTCATCATGTTATTTGTCTGAATAAAATATAATCTTGCTTTGCTTTTAACATATTATTGATGTCAATCTGCTGAAATCATGTTTTAAAACATTTTCGGATGAACAATGTCAAGCTACCACTGTGATAAACATTTATCTTGAGACATTTCATCATGCATTGAAATGGTATTTTGTCTCGGTCCTTATCCAACTGGAAGGAAACCAACGTTTAAGAATAAAAATCAGAATTCCTAGGCAAACAGAAAGAATTTAACAATATCTACGATCCTTATCAATGCTGCAAATTCCGTGAATAAATGTGGGTACTTTGTAATTAGATTTTCTTTTGTCAGTTCCTTTAATGATTTTTAAAAAGATAATTAAAATATTTGGTGGCGGGAATAACTATTGGCTCATTTCATCACGCAAAGTATGTATTAAATTTGACAACCTTTGACTGCCTCTTAGCAGAGTGTTGGGTAAAAAGTGCCACTTTGAACAAATGTTTTGCATTACTAGAAAGTATAATGAAGATAATGTGCCAACAGCAAGGGTCTAACATAATTGGTTATCTCTCCTTTGAGCACAAAAGGCCCCAGAAAGATTGTTATTGTGTGTAAAAGGAATGCTGGACTTGTTCATTTGCTGGCGTCTTTTCCTAAATATATCTTTTACATTATTTTAGTGAGTTACCGATTTTTCACTCATTGCCTAGCAACCTAATTTGGCAAGTGAAGGGCTCTTGTGTTGAAACTTACAGAAGAAACAAACAGAACTCCCTCTACACTTTACTGCAAAGAAAACATAGAGCAATTGTATCTGAAGCTTTAGCAAGGGCATTCAGATTACACATTTGGATTGATGCAGAATGTTGAGATTAATTCCAGGACTTTTTTGTTCCTAATATAAACCTGGAACGCTGCCACTAACAACTGTTGAGATCTTGTTCCAGGTTTTATCAGACAGAGCACCGCAAACCTAACCTCATTTTCTTTATATAGATAATAAACAGTAATGCGGACTAGGCGATCCTATTCCTAGATGCTGCTCTCTGTTGAATGGAACTGCGTTCCAGAGCATGAAATGTGATACCTATGCATGTTTGACTGTCTTGTGATGTTCCATTGGAGAACTATTCTATCCAACACTGATATTGCTTGTGGTGGGTTGTAATTGTTTGACCATTTTTATACCTAGGTGCATTTTTCAGCCATTTCCAGGCATTGTATTAGTGAAGAAACGAGGATGTACAGACATCGGTTAATACACTAAAAGACACAAATGTCGGAGTCTCAGCAGGTCAGGCAGCATCTGTGGAGAGCATGGATAGGTGACGTTTTGGGTGCAGACCCTTCAGGCTGATTGTTGGGGGGAGGGGTGGGGGGAGCAGAAAGCTGAAATATGGGAGAGGCAATCTTTTCTTTTTTCTCCACGTTTTTTCCTGCCTCTCGTTTTATCCAGTTTTCTCTCCCTCCCCCACCCCCTCCTCCCCACAGTCTGAAGAAAGGTCTCAACCTGAAAGATCACCTATCCATATTCTCCATAGATGTTGTCTGATCTGACCCATTGCATAAATGAAAATTGTCAACCGGTCAGGCTGGATCTTGAGAAAGAGAACGAAAGATAATGTCAACATAATCAAAAACTTTTTGCACCCCAGTCATTCCTCCTCCTCTTTGCTCCTGAACTGCAAAAGGTACGGATGCTTGAAAGCGCACACCATGCTTGGGATTAGCTATTAGGAATTTGAAAGGTCCTTCCATAAATTGGGGAACCGTCCTATTCAACTCTACCCTGTTATGGACATTAGACAGTCTATGGAACTGAAGCGCTCCAGTGCTGAGAACTATATTTTCAATCATTTGTATCCTTTATCTCTTGCATTTAGAGTCATAGCGTGATACCGTGTGGAAACAGTCCCTTCAGCCCAACCTGCCAACATGTCCCAGCTACACTGGTCCCATCTGCTTACGCTTGGTCTATATGCCTCCAAGCCTGTCCCATCCATGTACCTGCCTAACTGTTTCTTAAACGTTGGGATAGTCCCAGCTTCAACTACCTCCTCTGGCAGCTTGTTCCATACACCCACCACCCTTTGTGTGGAAAAAGTTACCGCTCAGATTCCTATTGAAGCTTTTCCCCCTCACTTATGTTATCTATGTTATCTGTTCCTCTCATGATTTTGTATACCTCTATAAGATCACCCCTCCTTCTCCTGCGCTCCAGGGAATAGAGTCCCAGCCTACTTGACCTCTCCCTGTAACTCAGACCCTCTAGTCCTGGCAACATCCTCGTAAATCTTCTCTGTACCCTTTCCAGTTTTACAACATCTTAACCTATAACATGGTGCCCAGAACTGACCATAATACTCTAAATAGTCTCACCAATGTCTTAAACAACATCAACATTACCTACCAACATCTATACTCACGTTTGACTTGATTGTATTTATATATAGTACTCTTTACACTAATAGATACTCTTTACTCTAATAGAGCAAAGGCCGTTCTGTATCCTCTCTGGTATTTGCAGTTGCCTTGATTATTTTTGTGTACAGTATCACCTTATCTGATTGGCTAGCATGCAAACCAAACATCATGGTCTGTGATCTGGGAAAAGAGAAATAAAGATTCCACAAATGTCCAGCCATAGCTTGGACTAGAGTGTTCCCATTGCCATAATATTTGATTGGAGGAAATAAGTGAAGTCGAAGGGGAGTTCGAGGTTAGGATTAATCGACCCTGGCAAGGTTATTTCTAATAATATAAATAGCTCGAGGTTCCCTTGCCATTATCCGGTTGTGAAGCAATTGATCAATAATAGGGTCTAAGTTTTAATTAGATTCTTAGTCATTGATGCAGAGGTAAAACTAGCTTGCCACCTTGAACAGAGATGTTGGAATATTGGATCTATCAACTACACAATAAAATTAGGAGGCCATGTCAAATATCTCATGCTATTTGTCCGTTATTCATTTGAAACAGTGATCAAATTAATTATTTCATTTCTGAATTATGAATTTGGAACAACACAAAGTGACCCATTTACTCTGAATTTAGAATAGTGCAAATGCAGCAGATTTTGCCCAGATGCAGAGTGGAGAAGGAGGAATGACTGAGGTGTGATTGACAATAGAAAATAGGTGCAGGAGTAGGCCATTTGGCCCTTCGAGCCAGCACCACCATTCAATGTGATCATGGCTGATCATCCAGAATCAGTACCCCGTTCCTGCCTTCTCCCCATATCCCTTGACTCAGCTATCTTGAAAGCATTCAGAGAGCCAGCCTCCACTGCCTTCTGAGGCAGAGAATTCCACAGACTCATAACTCTCTGCAAAAAAGTTTTTCCTTATCTCCGTTCTAAATGGCTTACCCCTTATTCTTAAACTATGGCCCCTGGTTCTGGACTCCCACAACACCAGGAACATGTTTCCTGCCTCTAGCGTGTCCAAACCTTTAATAATCCTTATGTTTCAATAAGATCCCCTCTCGTCCTAAATTCCAGAGTGTACATGCCCAGCCGCTCCATTCTATCAATGTATGACAGTCCCGCCATCCCGGGAATTAACCTTGTGAACCTACGCTGCACCCTCAATAGCAAGAATGTCCTTCCTCAAATTGGGAGACCAAAACTGCACACAATACTCCAGGTGTGGTTGAACTAGGGCCCAGTACAACTGCAGAAGGACCTATTTGCTCCTATACTCAACTCCTCCTGTTACGAAGGCCAACATGCCATTCGCTTTCTTCACTGTCTGCTGTACCTGCATGCTTACTTTCAATGATGGATGAACAAGGACCCCCAGATCCCGTTGTTCTTCCCCTTTTCCCAACTTGACTCCATTTTGATAATAATCTGCCATCCTGTTTTTGCCACCCAAGTGGATAACCTCGCACTTATCTGCCATGCATCTGCCCACTCACCCAACTTGTCCAAGTCGCCCTGCATCCCCATAGCATCCTCTTCACAGTTCACACTGTCATCCATTTGTCTCATCTGCAAATTTGCTAATGTTACTTTGAATCCCTTCATCAAAATCATTGATGTATACTGTAAATAGATGCGGTCCCAGCACCGAGCCTTGCGGTACCCCACTAGTCACTGCCTGCCATTCTGAAAGGGACCCGTTAATCCCTACTCTTTGATAATGTTGGCTGCTTACTGAAGGCAGCTTGAAGTATACATGGAATCATTGCAACAGTGAGGGTGGTCTGCGTAAAGTACTGGATGGAGGACATCAACAACTCACTGGAACTTCTTGCCGTCTTGAGCAGAGCAGTTACATTCAGACACCTCCTCCTACGTATCCTTGGACCATGATCCCACAGACGAGCACCAGGCCTTAATCTTAGACACCATTTCTGATTTCATCACTTCTGGCTGTCTGCCTTCCACAGCCTCTAACCTTATCATTTCCCAGCCCTGCACAGCCCGGTTTTACTTTCTCTCCAAAATCCATAAACACAACTGCCCTGACAAACCCACTGTTTCTGCCTGCTCCTGTCCCACGGAAATTATTTCCAAGTACCTCGACTCGATCCTATCTCTCCCCAAAGTCCAATCTCTCCCTACCTATCTCCAAGATACCTCACATGCCCCTCATCTCTTTAATGACTTCCGCTTTCCGAGTCCCCACTCCCTCATCTTTCCTATGGATGCCCGGTCACTACATCCCCCACCAGGAAGGCGTTAAAGCCCTCCGTTTCTTCCTCGGCCACAGAACCATCCAATTTCCCTCTACTAACATTCTACTCTGCCTAGCGGAACTGGTTCTCGCCCTCAATAACTTCTCCTTTGACTCCTCCCACTTCCTCCAAGTCCAAGGTGTAGCCATGGGCCCCCGCATGGGCCCCAGCTATGCCTGCCTCTTAATGTTGAACAATCCCTGTTCCAGGCGTACACTGGCCCTATCCCATTATATTGATGACTGTATCGGTGTTACCTCCTGCACCCATGCAGAACTCATGAACTTCATCAACTTCACCACCAATTTTCATCCTGCACTCAAATTTACTTGTACCATCTCTGACACCTCACTCCCCTTTCTTGATCTCACATTCTCCGCCACAGATCATAGACTGTTGACTGATGTCTATTACAAACCCACTGACTCCCACAACTGTCTCGACTACACTTCTTCCCACCCTGCATCCTGCAAAGACTCTATCCCTTACTCCCAATTCCTCCGTCTACGCTGCATCTGCACCCAAGATGAGGCGTTCCATATCAGGACGTCCGAGATGTTCTCATTCTTCAGGGAACAGGGGTTCCCGTCTCCTATGATAGATGAGGCCTTCACTTGTGTCTCCTCGCTACCCCACATCTCCGCCCTTACTCCCCCTCCCCCAGTCGCAACAGAGACTAGTCCCCCTAGTCCTTACCTTCCACCCCATCAGCCGTCCCATACAACACATAATCGTCCAAAATTTTTGCCACCTCCAACGGGATCCCACCACTAGCCAAATTTTCCCATCTCCACCCCTTTCTGCCTTCTGCAGAGACCGTTCCCACTGCAACTCCCTGGTTAACTCATCCCTTCCCACCCAAACCACCGGCTCGCCAGGTACCTTCCCTTGCAACCGTAGAAGATGCAACACCTGTCCCTATACCTCCTCCCTCGGTTCTGCCCAGGGACCCTGACAGTCCGTTCAGGATAGGCAGAGGTTCAATTGCACCTCCTCCAACCTCATCTACTGTATCCGTTGTTCAAGATGTAGACTCTTATACATCGGCGAGACCAAACGCAGACTGGGACGATCGTTTCAGGGAATACTTTCGCTCAGCCCGCCTGAACCTACCTGATCTCCCAGTTGCCGGACACTTTAATTCTCCTTCCCATTCCTACACAGACCTTTCTGTCCTAGGTCTCCTCCATTGTCAGAGTGAGGCAAAACGCAAACTGGAGGAACAGCATCTCATATTTCGCTTGTGCAGCTTACAGCCCAGTGGTATGAATGTTGGTTTCTCTCACTTCAGGTAGCCCTGGCATTCCCTCGCTCACTATCCCTCCCCCACCGAAGTTGCACCTGCTTCTCGTTTTCACCCTACAAATAACTAACAATTACCTGTTTATCATTGGTACTTTTTTGCATATCTTTTATCCACTGTTCTTTATCTCTCCACATCATCATCTATATCTCGTTTCCCTTATCCCTAACCCGTTTGAAGAAGGGTCTCGACCCGAAACATCACCCATTTCTTCCTTCCGGAAATGCTGCCTGGCCCACTGAGTTACTCCAGTTTTTTGTGTCTGCGGTTTAAACAGCATCTGCAGTTCCTTCCTACACAAGTACACTATCTAGTGGGATGTATCTGTAGAAATTGACGAGTCATTGTGGATATTATGAGTTTCCTTGGTTATTTGGGGGAAATTGAGATGTTGGTGCACTTTCTTGCTCATAACATCAATGTGGTTGGACCGGGACAAATTATTGGTGATATGCACACTTGGGAACTTAAAGCTCTTGACCATCTCCACCACAGCACCATTGATGCACACTGGAGCATGTGCTCCAACCTGCTTCCTGATGTTGATGACAACTTCTTTGCTTGCTGGCATTGAGGAGAGATTGTTGTCCTGACAACATGATACTAAGCGTTTTATTTCCTTCCTGTACTCCGTCTCTTTATATTGCAAAAATTCCACCCACTGCAGTGGCGTCATCCACAAACTTGTAAATGGAGTTCAGCAGAATTTAGCCACATTGTCATAAGGGTGTAGGGAGTATAGCTAGAAAATAGAAGCTTAAATAACTGTTTTGAAATCTGCATATTGAAACATTGTGTTTTGCACCATTTGGCAATCGTCTAATCCTGGTTCTATTCCCCTCTTTATTTTTCCATCTTCATATTTCTTTAAATTTGATGGAATCTCCTCCTATAATTACCATTATAACGTTTTACGATGTTTAATGTCTTTCTTCCTCATTGCTTTCAAACTTAAAGATTGTGTTCTGTATTTTGGCTCAAGTCCATTTCCAGCTAGTCTCCTTTTCATTGTGTGTCTACTTACATCTGGCTGGTCGGGCCACTGTACAAATCCAAGTTACTCCAGCAGGAAATTGTTCAATTTTGGGGAATACTTGTGACTAATAAATTTAAATTGGATCGCACATATCACATTTTCAACTCAATGCAAAGTTAAATTCAGAAAAAGAAATACCAGGATAGTAGTCTTCTATATTCAAGAAAATCTTTGAATTTGGCACATGACAGCAAATTACTGGAAGCTGAATTATTGCAAACAATGTTGTGAAAGTGTGTATGTGTTAAGTTTTTCAAGTAAAACTTGATTTAGCCAATTATTTAAGTTTCTTCTATTTTAGTAAAAGAAATAAATGTTCCCAATGAGGGAGCATTGCATTTTTTCAGATGTGAAATGATCCTCTTAAAGATGAGATAATTTGTCTATCACAGCTGCCACCGACTAACCGCCATGGGAAAGAGCAAGGATAAACTTCCTTTTTTGGTTCTGGTGCGTTAATCTCTGCTCAAATATAAGTATCAAGCCAGAGGCTCGAATTCTAGTCATGAGAGTTCTCTTCTGATTTGGAAAGCTAAGTGATGTGCCTCCAGCTGCCTTAAAGTGATTAACACAGACTGTTTACAAGCAAAATGGAGACACCTCATTTTCCTACTAATTCTTACATGGGTATGTATTTCACAGACACAGACTCTTGACTAATAATCAGTTCCAAAGATACAAGCTGGAAATTTTTTGGCAATATTTTACTGACTATAAAACAGTGTGGTGTATCATCCCAACTTTATTTTTAAATATAAAAACCGAAAATGCTGGAAATACTCAGCATCCATGCGATGAGAAACTGTCCTGATGAAGATTCTTCAACCTGAAATCTTAACTCTGTTTCTCTTCCCCCTAATGTGGACTAAGCTACCAAGTACTATCAGCATTTTTTGCTTGTCTTATAAATTTCCAGCAGCTGCATTTTTAATTTTTTTAAATTTTTTCACTGATTTTCAAAATCCCATGAAGATTTTCTAATTCAGGCTACCAGACAACATTGTTGAATTTATCTGCATAATACTGTCAGTTGGTGTTTAGACCTATGATGAGATCCCATTACTGCTGGGACTTACCTTTGTGGGTGGAACCTCGGGAGTCAGATCTCATAAAGAAACATACATTCTACACAAAGCTGTATTCTTCCAGCTAATGGTGAGTATTACAGCCCGAGGAATAGATGCTGTGAATATGAGGAATAAATGCCTCTAAAGGTTCTGAAGGATTTGGACAAACTATGGGGAAATATTAGCAGCAGGAAGGAACATATCTGAACAAAGTGACCAACGAGATATTTTTGGTATTCCTGGCAGCTCTCTGAGAAGCTTAATAAAGCATGAGCGGAGATTTGGGAATACTTGCACTTTAATCTGAAAATCTAGTTTATTATCATGCCCATTCTGTCACATTCTGTGAGTTGAAGAAAAGGTACATGGAGTTTTCAGTCCTTGAGCAATGGAGCTAGGGTGAGTTCTCTTGTGCAACAGTAAACTTTGAAATGTAGCAGAGATCATTGGCAGCAGCCTGGAATGGTCGTGAGGCTTGGAAGGTGAGAGCGAGCATCAGCCTGACCCGACACTGCAGGAATTCATGTGTACATGACAGCTGTTTTAGTGAGGGTTGGATGCTGCATATGTTCAGGTAATGTATCGTATGACGAGTCTTTCCGTAGTCCCTCTCATAAGGACTCCATTTATGACTGACATCTACTATGTATCTGGCCTTTCAGAAAGCCAATGGTATGTTTAAGACGGATCTCATTTTGGAAATCAGTTATCAGTGTAAGAAAGTTGTTGTAGGCAATCAGTGAAGCACTGGAGCAACCTGGCAAAAAACGCATTTTGCATGCTAGCCTCTTATTTTGTGTAATTTTTGGGGAAATAGATTAAAGTTGGTTGTTCTGTGAGTAGACAATATCTCTTCCTTTTCCAGACAAGAGTAGTTAATAATCACGCTGGAGATGCATATTACACTCTCCACTGCTGCAGACATCATTTGATGTGAAGTTTTTATTTTTACTGGAATGATTTTCTAGTGCTAATGAGAACCCTATCCAAATTAGGTATCCAATCTGCTGCCAGATACACTAAAAGCCTATAATTGGTCTTGGTCGAGATTTGGTGGTGTGAGACTGGTAAATCTTTTGGACTCCTACAGCGGCATAGCCTTGGCGTCAGTTATGCTGATCCCTTCTGATCTGTCTGCCAAGGCCTGTTGGAGCTCCAGATTGCAAGTCATTTTAACACCCTTTCACATTCCCATACCAACCTTTTTGTCCGTCCTCCTCCATTGCCATAGTGGAACAGCACCTTATGTTTCATGTGGGTGGCTTACAACTCACACTATTGACATTGAATTCTCCAATTTAAAGTAATAACCCCCTACCCTTCCCCATACTGATGTGCACCCATTTCTCCCACCACCCTAGTCAGCCTGACCTTTCCCCTCCTCTGTACGCTCAATGTTCATCCTTGAGGCATCTATTTCTCTTTTATCCCCACTTTCCCCTCCCCTGTCCCCTTCTCCCCATATCGTCCCACCAGCTTTACATTTCACTTCCCCTCTTCCTTGCTTATCTGAAACCCTATTGTCTCCTTTGTGCCTCCAACCTTTGTTGCTCACCACCCATTGCCTATCACCCCCACTCTCCTGTATCCACCTATCACTTGCCAGTCTTTGCCCAGTCCCACACTCTTTTCACGATTTCTCCCACCACTCACTCCATCAGTCTGAAGAGGTTCCCAACCTAAAATGTCGTCTGTCCATTTCCCTCCACAAATGCTGCCTGACCTAACCTGATGAGTTCCTCCAACCGTTTTTTTTTGCTCAAGATTCGAGTACCTGCATTTTCTTATGTCTCCAGATCATCAGGCCTGTTGGAAGTCATTCCTATTAATACTCCAACGTACTTCTAATCCTTTTTTTCAGATGTTACAAAGTACTATAATATGTTTTCAAGTGAACCCAGTAAGTTAATAAGAGTCCAGTTATTGGAGACACACTGAGCTATGGGGAGAGCAGGAATGGTGGGGTGATGGGGGATTGGCACAGTTGAGGGGAGAGTGGGAACAACAGACAAGGATAATCTAACAATTTAGCTTTGAAGCTCAGCACTACTATAATTATCACCTAGACTTTAGCTACCTAATTGCACCAATCACAAAAATACTGTGGTTACTAGAAGAGGTTAGGAGTTTCTTGACAACTAATTTCCTGATCTCCAAAGGCCTTTTCACATTCTATTATGAGTGATTTAGCAGTACGATGGGATATTCTCCACTTGTTCAGCTGAATCAACTTCAGTCACCCTCAAGAAGGGAGATGCTAGCCATGAGATTGCAGCCCATATCATTGGCATTGTGCACATCGCTTTAATTGTTCACTTTCTCCATCAGCATTGCACATGGTTCTGGTAAATACAGTGCCCTCCATAATGTTTGGGACAAAGACCCATCATTTCTTTATTTGCCTCTGTACTCCACAATTTCAGATTTATTTTAGAAAAAAATCACATGTGATTAAAGTGCTCATTGTCAGATTTTATGAAAGGCCATTTTTATATATTTTGGTTTCAGTATGTAGAAATTACAGCTGCGTTTATTCATAGTCCCCCCGCATTTCAGGGCACCATAATGCTTGGGACATACGACTTCACAGGTGTTTGTAATTGTTCAGGGGTGTTTAATTGCCTCCTTAATACAAGTATAAGGGAGCTCTCACCACCCAGTCTTTCCTCCAGTCTTTCCAACAACTTTAGAAACTTTTATTGCTGTTTATCAACATGAGGGTTGTGCCAATGAAAGTCAAAGAAGCCATTATGAGATGGAGAAACAAGAATAAAACTGTTAGAGACATCAGCTAAACCTTAGGCTTAACAAAATCAACTGTTTGTAACATCATTAAGAAGAAAGAGAGCACAGAGCTGAGTGGAGAGTGGGAACAGCAGACAAGGTGTAATCTAACAATTTAGCTTTGAAACTCAACACTACTATAATTATTATAACATTATGGCCCCCTGAAATGGGGGGACTATGTATAAACACTGCTTTAATTTCTGCATGGTTAAACCAAAATGTATTAAAAAATTATTAAAATATGACAATGCGCACTGTAACCACATGTGATTTTTCCTATTACAAATCTCAAATTGTGGAGTACAGAGGCAAATAAATAAGTGATGGGTCTTTGTCCTGAACATTATCGAGGGCACTGTATCTCCCAGTGGGGAAATCTCCATTACATAGAAATATGACACAAGTGCTTAGAACACAGTCACCTCCACCCAGAATTAGAAATGTAGTGCTTTACCAGGTCCAAGTCCTGAATTTCTTACTTTACAGTACATAATTGTTGAAGAACCTTCACCACGTGGAGTTCAGGGATGAAACTGCTAAACATCTTACCAAATGTTATTAAGAATAAATAGTAACATTATCTTGAAATCAATAATAATGTTCTCTAAATGAATAATTAAATCTATCTATGGATGGATTAGTGTGGTGACAGCAAGACGACCGATGTAATACCAGTTAAAAATGGAAGAGTTGTTAGAGTAGCAAGAGTGGTACTTGACAGGGTCACATTGAATAAGATTAAGGCAAGTAAGCAAAATGGAGAGATGATTTACAGATCAAGCAAAAATAATGACCAAACGGGTCAAAGGTGCTTTGGTGAGCTTTTGGATAAGAACCATTTCATGACACAACTATGAAAGTTAACAGAGACAGTGCTGCGATAATAACAGCTGGGATGCAAGTTGGAGCCTGATCAACCCCGGCTGGGTCGCCTGGACGAGGGTGTCTGATGTTGTGAGACCTGAAACACCCGATGACCCCAGGTCACATCACTGAGGATGCGTCCCAGTGCATCTATAAGATGTATAATTTTCACAGTAGCAGGGCTGCCAACTCTCACGCATTGAGCGTGAGACTAATGCATTTGAGGAAATTCTCACGCTGATGACAGAAGTTCTCGCGCTCAAAAAAATATTTTAAAAAATATATGAATAAATAAATAAAGTCACACTACACCACACTCACCAATGAGAATAGTTTTTTGTCGGCGGGATCCCTGTAAAGAACGAGCAACCGAGTGAGTGGGGGCGTCGGTGCCGCCTCCGGAGCCACGGGGATGAATCTCAGGCTAAGACTCCGCTCCGATGCCCGACCCCGGAGTCACTGACCATCACCTCCCCCCGACCCCCGGGTCACTGACCCGCACCTCCCCTGGACCCCAGCTGGACAAGGAGCACCTGGGCTGGCCCGCATTCCCGGGAGGGGGGGAGAAAGGGAAATGCTCCCCGGACATCGCCATGTCTCCACTTACTCCGGATGTTGTCGCCACTTCACTGACACTGACACACTCTCATACACATACTGGCACACACAAGGTTTAAAGGGATATGTGCCAAATGCGGATAAATGGGACTAGTTTAGATGGGGCATCTTGATCTGCATGGACAAGTTTGGATTAAGGGCCTGTTTCCATGCTGTAAGACTATGACACATTGTAGAAAGGGTGCAATTGCTCTGGAGAGGATCCAGGTGCGATTTATGAAGAATTTGGCAGGGCTGGAATTTTTTTTCTACTTTGAAGAAAGATTTGATAACTGGTATTGTATTCTCTGCAGCAACAGAGGTGAAGAAAAAAACTTGAGGTGAATAATATTATGAGAATATGACTTGTTTTGCTTAACAATTAGTGTAGGAAGGAACTGCAGATGCTGGTTTAAACTGAAGATAGACACTAAAAACTAGAAAAACTTAGCAGGACAGGCAGCATCTCTGGAGAGAAAGAATGGGTGATGTTTTGGGTCGATACCTTCAGCCTGAAAAGGCTGAAAACCAGCCATAAAACACAATGACTGGACATGTGTGTTATCCAACTAATGGCAGAAATCAGAATCATGTGTACACAAAATGCTGGAGAAACTCAGCGGGTGCAGCAGCATCTATGGAGCGAAGGAGATAGGCAACGTTTTTGGGTCGAAACCCTTCTTCAGACTGGTTTCGGCCCGAAACGTTGCCTATCTCCTTCGCTCCATAGATGCTGCTGCACCCGCTGAGTTTCTCCAGCATTTTGTGTACACTCGATTTTTCAGCATCTGCAGTTCCTTCTTTAACAATCAGAATCATGTGTTCATCTTTATTCACTTGACACTATAATAAATATATTACAGAAAAAAAATGTAATGGGGTGGCACGGTGGCGCAGCGGTAGAGTTGCTGCCTTAGTACCACATGGGTTATCTCTGGATATTCCGTTTTCTTCCATATCCGAAAGAAGTGCAGGTTTGTAGGTTAATTGGCTTCTGTAAATTGTCCCTGGCGTGATGGATGGAATTGGTGTATGATAGATTGCTGGTCGGTGTGGACTTGGTGGGCTGAAGGGCCTGTTTCCATATATATTTTTACATATATATTTTAATTTCATTGAATCATATATGATTGAATATGTGGCATTATTTTCGTCTTGTTTCTATATTCAAAGGGTAAGGTTGATTGATTTATTTGTGCTGAACAGTGATGGAAGTCCCTTTTGCTTTGTTTCTCTGTTTCTCTCTCTCTCTCTCTCTCTCTCTCTCTCTCTCTATATATATATATATATTATATATATATATATATATATATATATACTCTATATATATGTATTCCATACATGAATATACTAAGGTCATTCATGTGCTGCAACTGTTGATCAGAGCCCGGCTCTACTGTGGAATGTAATTAGGAATGTAATTTAGCCTAACCTTATTCATAACTAATCCAATTTAAAGCATAAATGTTGCATTCAAGTGTAAATTAAAAGGCTCGCTACAGTATGCACCAGGTTGCACAATTTCAAGCTGAAAAATGCAAAGGCTCCCTACCGTGGGGGGACGACAGACCACGCCCATACCCTCACCCCCTCGGTCGCTGCACTCCCTCGCAATTTCTCACTCTCAACTCTCACCCAATATTGGCAGCCCTGCAGTAGCGCAGGGTCAGAAATTCATGTGGAGTCTGGAAATCTGCACAGGATAAAAGTACGATTGCACTTGGTAGTCTGTTGGTTCTTTTAAGAACATAACTATCATGACAGTGGAACTAATACCAGGGCTTTAATTTTTATAACAGCTAGGTTGGACTAAATTACTAAGATTGTGCTCAAAAAAGGAATAGGCATTGGGCTCAGTGAACAAGTAATATCATTTGAAGCTTGGCAAATTCAGGCCTGAGAAGTGGATAGAAAGATTTTTGCAGTACTAAAGCAAATCCTTTAATCAGTTGTTCATTTAATTTAATCAATTAGTGAGTACTCTTGGTTAAAATTTTAATTTTGGTTTTGTTTTTCACAGGATCCTCAGCAACAACAAATTAACAGAGTTGAAGAATAACTCGTTTGCAGGACAGAGGTATCTGGAACGATTGTAAGTAGTAATTAAAAGATATATATACTGTTATGCATACGAATCGTCATTTGACAATGTTTCCGAAACCAAGTTTGCTTTTAAAATAAATATTCCAACTTCGGCAATTTCCTTTGATGTATTTTCTTTACAGTTCCAAGATATCTGATACAATTTGAATAAAATTGCTTGGGGCTTAGAGTGAAATTAATTTGCATTTTAAATATTTGAGGGATTTTGACTAGATTAACTTTCAATACCTCTGGTGCGCAACAAACTGCAACCGATAGCAACAGATCAAGTAGAATATAGCATTGTGGATTAGCATTGCAGCCATCTGGAATTAGTACAGAAGAGTCAACTAAAATTTATTCCATGCATTCGATCTTGCTGGGTACAAATGCTTGGGTACCAATGTGTTGGGAATGTCAGTTGCTAATTTAAAACAAACAAAAGCAGGTGTGAAAAATCATTCAAGAAGGCTGCTTTGTTTTTAAGTAAAAAAGATTTAACAGCTGGTGAAAAATTCAGAACTACGTGAGTAAGGGCTTCCAGCTGTGACGTTATTTGTAGACAACAGCAGATGCCCTATGCCTTGAAATATGTCTTTTGATTGCCAACTTCTGACCCTCAACGGAAGCGCGCACACACGCGCGCGCGCGTGCACACGCACGTTCTACCAATTTAACTGTGCTTGAAAGGTAGAGAAGTGAAAACACCTTCATTTTGTTTGTTGTCCTGCTCTTCAAAGAACCTCCGATTTCATTGTTTTATGCATGATCTGATTGAGTTTCACCTTCTGGTTCAATAGTGAGTGGGTGATAATATGATGAGAATCTTATGTGCAGTTTTTCTTAGATGTAATTACAGTTTCAAGAAACATGATATCAAAACTGATGAAAATGTACATTTTCAAAGTATTACCACAACTACATTACCCAGATTAATTTTCTATCTGTTTGTCATTCAGGCTATTAAACACAACAACCTCAAATAAGCTCTGAACTACAATAGACTATTATTAGTATTATTGCACTATAATTGTTTGTTTTTTGTGTGTATATATGTATATAAATGTATTTGTGAGTTATATTGTTTACAGTGTACTATGTTTACAAATTATGTTGTGCTGCAGCAAGTAAGAATTTCATTGTTCTATCTGGAACATATATGACAATAAAACTTGATTCTTGTTAAAAACACAATTTATTTTAAGTTTAGTTTAATATATGTGTCTTCTTTTCAATACTGCACACAAAAATTGGGTCAAATTTCCTTCAAAAACGTTGACAAACACTTTATTGGGTTCATGACTAACATAGTATCAACAACAAATATAAGAAAAGATGGACACTAAAAGGGTTGTTGTCCCAGAAAATGAACGTTACATTATTAGCAAGAACCAAGCATTTTCACAAATGTGATCTAAACGGTACATTACCTTATGGATTTGAGCTATCGATGGCTGATGATTTGTCAGATCATTTGATTTGGGCAGATTTGTTTTGTAAGTAAAATTTCTCTGTAACGGTCGTTGCGGAGCTTCCAGCAGTTGACACGAAGGAATGAAGTTAGCGACTTGGTTAACGACTAAAATATTAACCTGGGTAATGCAGTTATGATAATACTTTGAAAATGTACAAGAGACAGTGTGTTGCCAAATTGAAGATTGGCTCAGTTTCTTAGTTTCGATAACTGATTTATGTCAAAAAATGTTTTTTAATTATTTAAAAAAGTCGGAAAATATATCGTAAACGTTCGTTGTGTTGTTGACACCACGATGTTTTTGATATATTCAATTGAAAAATGAGAAAAAATAATTAACTCACCCATAGATATCTACTACCATAGGATGCCTCGTTGGGTGTTTGAAAAGCATTAGAGGTTTAGAGCCTCCGTGGATTAACTTACGGATGTCCCGATACGGTCGTTGTGACAATGGACACCAAACACAACGACCGTTACGGGATCTTTACTGTACTGTATTACCTCTTTTACTGTATTTTTCTGCTAGTATAGATGAAGATATTTCCCTGGATCATTATCAAAACGTATATGTATGAGGGGCCATATGAAGTTTATTTATGAATTAAATATTCATGATTAAATGTGGCAGTTTTTAATGTCACACTTTGGTGTCCAAAATGGTGGAAAGATGATGAAAATGTTTCTGTTATGAAAAAAGTTTTTGACTTTCAGTCTTGAAGTTATCTAAGTTATATCTGCTATTATAAGGTTTCACATGATGGTTAGATTTTTGTTAAGAAGAGTGCATTGGTGTAAAAAAGTGAATACTAATCTTGTTTGTCAAAAACTCTCCAGTATTGTAAAAAGATACATATGCAAAAATGGTAAATTATAGGTCTTGTAGTTATGCTGTAAAAAATGATGATGGTGGGAGTGGTTTCAAATATTTATATATACATTATTTAAATTGTGCTTTAATACCCAATTTTAATTCAGATTAATTTTTACATAACATTAAAAGAGTGGTTGAGAGGACGAAAACCCTGGCCATGTTTTTATGGTCAAAGTGAATGCTCGGTTTCTCAAGGACATTGACTCAATTCAGATTTTTTCTCTCTAAAAAAATAAGCCAGTCATAATTTCCAACTTGATTGATAAAATATTGCACAGTTACGCATCCAGTTAAGCACATAAAACTTTATGTAGTTTATTCTCGGTTCAACAAAAATAGATAGGCAGGCTAATTAAATGCTAGTTAGCAAATCTGCAGACCTATTAGCGATCCCTTAATGTGCCAGCTAAATGATCTGCAACAATTGCCATATCTGCAGTTCGCTGATCTGTCATATGCTGTCTTAATTCTATTTAGCTTTGAGATTTTGTTTCACAACAATGCTTTGTGAATTGATAGATGAAAAATATTTCATTTTTGTTGTCCTTTTGTAATGTTTCATGTTAAACATAAAAGATAATTTACCATGACGCAATCGTGGTAGAGTTGGTTTCAAGGCAAGAGAAGCCTTGATTGTCTTCTGTACTTTAGTGGGTGAACTGCATTAACTCCGGGCATTTTGTTTCTTAGAGTCTCCTCTACTAAAGATAAAGAAACCAAATCAGAGGTCTCAGAAATTGACCACCTTTAATGGCAACACAGTGGCACAGTTGGTAGAGATGCTGCCTCACAGCACCAGAGACCTGGTTTCAATCTTGAACTTGGGTAGATACCAAATGCTGGAGTAACTCAGCGGGACAGGCAACATATCTGGACTGCCAGACCTTTGATGCTGTCTGTGTGGAATTTGCATGTTCTCCCTGTATATTACAATATACATTAATGATTTAGATGAAGGGATTAGAAGTAACATTAGCAAATTTGCAGATGACAAAGCTGGGTAGCAGTGTGAACTATAAGAAGGATGAGAATGTCTGTGTTGACATGAGAATTAAGGGACAGAAGTTTCGGGGTAACGTGAGGGGGAACTTCTTTACTCAGAGGGTGGTGGCTGTGTGGAATGAGCTTACCAGCAGAAGTGGTGGAGGCAGGATCGATTTTAACATTTAAGACTAAAGTGGATAGGTATATGGACGTGAAGGGAATGGAGGGGTATGGTCTGAGTGCAGGTAGATGGGACTAGGGGAAACAAATGGTCGGCACGGACTGGAAGGGCCGAGAGGGCCTGTTTCCGTGCTGTAATTGTTATATGGTTATATGTTATAAGGATGCTCTGAGGCTACAGAGTGAGTGACAATAGACAATAGGTACGCGAGTAGGCCATTCGGCCCTTCGCACCAATACCGCCATTCATTGTGATCATGGCTGATCATCCACAATCAGTACCCCGTTCCTGCCTTCACCCCATGTCCCTTGACTCCACTATCTTTAAGAGCTCTATCTAATTTTACTTCGGAGTCACGTGAGTGACTACGTGAAGAAGTCCCGCCTGGCGCATGATCGGCATTACGTCGACGCTGTCGGTAGGCAAAGAGCTGCAGAGCGCAGCTCCACCGGCGGTAAGGAACAGGCCCGCAGGTAAGTGGATTGAATTATTTACAGGGCGTGTTTCAAACTCCGTGGTGCTGGCGTGCAGAGCCAGCAAGAGAAAAAACTCCGGAGGAAAAACGGAGGTTAAAATGCGTCCTGGGTAGAAGCTCAGCAATCGGGACGGCAGATTAGTGCGGAGCCGGTTCCGATACCGGTGGCCGTTAAAAATTAACCGTAGGGAGCATTTAGTTGCTCCACAAACCAAAAGCCACGGGAAGAATCTCCAGTGGGGAAAGTCTGAGAGGCCGTGGTTTTAGATGATTCTAATAAGGAAAGGTCTCCAGACAAGAAAGCATGGCTCAGAATGAATTAAATGGAGAAATACTCCAGATTATTTTTCAACCAAGGGTCTAAAAAAACCCAGAATATTCCCTGAGGGGTTTCCATATACAAGTATATGGTGCTTTTACCACTGTGGGAATATGAACCTTGGATTGGGCTGGAGGTAGTCTCCTTGAGCAAGTCTCAGGAGTACCAGGGCAGTAAAAAACTGACCCTGAAAGTGGTGTTTTTGGTCATAAGTACCCACCACAGCACAGGTATAAATCCAGGTGTACTTAATGGGTACAAAGTACGATACCTGAAGGAAGCGGTGAGGCCATGGAAGGTAACCATGGTGGCCAACATTAATTGGTTTCTCACCCACTTCAGGAGGCTGTTATGGTTGAAACAGCAGATTTATATGAAAACACTTGTGCTTTACTAGGGTGCCAACGGTGAATCCGATTAAGGCACCCATGTCTTCAATAGTGTGGAGGCACAGGGAATACGATTCCAAAGAATTTCAAGTTTGCGGGTGGCATCACTGGTTATGGGAAGCAAGTGAAAGATTGTGCAATGACCAAAATTTAAAAAGGACAAGTGGGATTGTTTTATAGCTCGTATGTTCAGTTCAATAGTATGAGAAAATTGCCATTTGGACCATTTTGCACTTTAGATTTGCAGGTCAACACAGATCAAGCTATGTTCAAACTCCTGGTGATTACGGAGTAAACCTGCCTAAAAAAACAAATCAAAGACATTGACAAAGAGGCAAAGACTATCAGCCTCATAAAACTTTTGCAAAATTGGCTGGTCCAATGTGAAGGGGATTTGATATATGGATCAAACAGAGGCAGGAGTATGGTGAAGAATTATTTTCATCCATCACAGCCCTATGTTAACCCATATTGTTGGGGAAGAAGGCCATCACGTGCATTGGAGAGGTACAAAAACTTTTATTCTATCACAGAGGAAGCTTTTGTTGAACCTCCGATTGGTGGTAGATTACAGTGTATGTTATGATAAATGATATTGCATAACAGCTGATCGGTTTATATTAGATACTGTGTAAGAATCTACAATAAAATTTGTAGAAGGAGTTGATCCACCTGTACAGAATAAACCTAATCCTAGTTTATGTTTCTGCACCTGAAAAATCTCAAATAAAGAAGAGGTAAGAAATTTATTTAGGGAAAGTGTAATGGGGAAAAAACGGAGTAAGCATCCACAATTTGTATCAAATAATTCCCCAGGCAGAAGAAAGATGGTGGTTGTAGAGTCATTCTAGACATCACACACTTTAATACATTTGTCCAGTATAAAACATTTCAAAATGGACACCTTCAACACTGCAAGGCAGTTGTTATCAACAAGTTGTAATTGGTTACTATAGATTTGAAGGATGCGTATGATTTTGTACCAATTTATCATCATGTTCACAGGTACTTGAAAATTAATTAAATGGGTGAGCTATGGCAATTTAAGGCATTACTTAATGGATTAAGCTCAGCTTCTAGGCTGTTCACACAATGGTTGAAACCAGCACTTGCACTGATAAGGACACATGGTCATGGTTTATCTTGATGACATTTTTAATTGGCAATGCTGATCAGGAGTCAGCTGAAAAATTAGTGCAGCAACTTCAAGCCTGTTGAAAGACTAGGGTCCTGATCCATCCAACAAAATCTAAGCTTCAGCCATCCCCAACAATTTACTATTTGGGGTTTGTGAGTGATTCAGTACAATGTTCGGTAAATTTACCAAGAGACAAAGTGTCAATATTACAAATGTGTGTCGTTGCCTTGGTGACAAGCCTTATCCCTCCATCCGAGAAGGAGCTTAGGTAAATTAGTAACACTATTTCTGCAGTAGAGTTGGTCCACTGCATTACCAAAAAAGCTCCAAAGGGCAAAAACACAAGCACTAGAAGAGTGTGCAGGCCATTTTGACAGGTCTATGCAATTGCCAAAGGAAGCTTTATCAGAATTACAGTGGTGGATTGAGAATGTTCCACAAACTGCTTAAAAACATATTAGTTCAGCAGCCAGCAGTCATTTGCAAACAGAAGCAAGTATTCTGTGGATGGTGGATACTTCTCGTTTTTTTTTGGCTAAGATAAGTGTAATATCTGTTCTTATCGGGTTAATATCTGATACGTCCCTTATCTAGGGGGCTACGGACAATAACACCAGGGGTTGGCAGGGATTGTCCAAGACACTTATTTCTCCAAATATTAATTATTTGGGGTTGTTAGGAGCTTTTATGGATTAAAACATTGTTCTACTATGAAAGATTTGCATGTCCAATTACAAGTAGACAATACCACAGCTGTGGCATATATCAATCACATGGGTCGAGTAAGATCATTATCATGTGATTATCTGGTTAACCAGATGTGGCATTTGGTGTATCTTTAAGAATATTTAGCTTTCAGCTATCTATCTCAGGGAGAGACAATATTGTGGCAGACAACAGATCACGAAAATTTAAAGACAATACAGAATGGATATTAAATCCACGTTGAAAAACATTGTCAGTGGTATGGATTACCTGACATTGATCTGTTTGCGTCTAGATTAAATCACTAATTGCCCAAATACGTCTCATGGGAACCCAACCCAGGAGCTATAGCTGTGGATGCATTCTCACTACATTGGGGAGGTCCTTCTTTAAATATGTTCTTTTATGTTCCCCATTCTGTCTGATTAGGCAATGTCTGATGAAAATATAGCAAGACTGCCACGGCGGCTTGGTGGCCCAAATTGGACACAGTCATGGTTCTCATTGATGATTAGAATGATAATTGAACCATTTATGACGATTCCTAGCTGCAGTAATTTGTTGCAGAAATTCATCCATGGCATGATCATATGAATTTATTAATCTGCAGGTTCTGACCAGACCATTACAAGAGCTTGGACTGTCGGATAGGACCATGAATGTTATAACTGCAGCTTGGAAAAATAGCATTAAAAACAATATTTTGATTATATAAAGAAATTGGAAGTCTTTGGTAGACAGTCAAAGATATTTTAATCATACTGCTAACATATCAGATATAGTGAGTTCCTTGCTGGATTGCATTTTTGATCAGCACCTAACGATAGGGCCAGTAATAGGGCTCATATTGCTTTATCGTACTTTTTAGGACAAATTTGCTGACCATGAATCTATCGTGTCTCATCCGTTAATATCCTGATATGGGAAAGGAATATATATTAATATCTGACCAAAGTAGAAATACAGAAGTTTGGGAGGTCAGCATAGTTCTTACTTTGCTTAGCAATGGGCTCCAATTCTATCACTGTTTCGGAAGTTAACATTTGAAGTAATAATGCTCATGGCTTTAGTATCAGCACAAAGAGTGCAAATGTTACGTTAGACTGTATGCATGTGGCTACAGATAACATTGTCTTATATGTTTATGACTTAACCAAACAAAGCAGACCAGGAGGAGCTGGAACCAAGGTAAATTTTAAAGCATATCCTGTCGACCAAAAATTGTGTGTGGTTAAGCATTGACTCAATATGTTGAAGTAGGCAAGAGTCTCCGTGGTGGTGAGACAGCGCTATTTATTACACACAAAAACCACATAAAAGTATCAGTACAAACTGATGGTTCTAGATAGTTACATTCTCGATGGCTAAATCAGGTTTTGGGACTCAGCAGGAGTAGACATTGAGATGTTAAAAATCACTCCACCTGGGAGGTAGGTACATCCACGGCAAAGGCACAGGACGGGCCACTCGATCAAAAGATTAGAGGCCGTAGGATGATGTAAAAGAAACTTTTCAAAGTTTACGAGAAACCAGTTCTCACTGTGTTAAGGTTGGACAGGCAGTGTTGGGTTCTCTTTGATTGTGCTTTGTTTTATATTATCGATTTATATCTTTGGTTATAAATCTTCCCCTATGATAGAAAGGTTACTACTTTCATTCATTTACAATGAAAAGACTTATTACATAAACTAAAGCAATGTTTAAAAGATGTATTATTTAATCACTACTGTGTTGTCTGAGTCAGAGTGTCGTATGGAATGAATCTACGACATAAAAAACACAGAGCTACAAAATCTTCATGTAGTCACTCACGTGACTCCGAAGTAAAATAGTAAGATTAAACGAGAACTTACCAAGTTTGAAGTTTGATCGTTATTTTATGAGGAGTTACGATGAGGGATTACGTGCCCTCCACTCCCAACCCTTATAAAATAAATGATCATCTGGTAGTTCAAATCTATGGTGAGCCTTACTATCTTACTCCGGCCATTGGTTCTGTGTTTTTCATGCTGCTGCTTTGAAGTATGCCGATCATGCACAAGGCGGGACTTCTTCACGTAATCCCTCATCGTAACTCCTCATAAAATAACGATCAAACTGCAAACTTGGTAAGTTCTCGTTTAATCTTACTATTCTCTCTTGAAAGCATCCAGAGAATTGGCCTCCTCTGCCTTCTGAGGCAGAGAATTCCACAGATTCACCAGTCTCTGGGTGAAAATGTTTTCCCCATTTCCGTTCTAAAGGCTGACCCCTTATTCTTAAACTGTGGCACCTGGTTCTGGGTGCAAGGCACATGCAGTTTAATGTGGATAAATGTTTGGTGGCAAGAACAGGAAGGCAGATTATGACCTGAATGGTGTCAAGTTAGGAAAAGGGGTAGCACAACGAGATCTGGGTTCCTTGTATATCCGTCACTGAAAGTAAGCATGTAGGTACAGCAGGCAGTGAAGAAAGCTAATGGCATGTTGGCGAGGAGTTGTGTTCAAGAGCAAAGATGTCCTCCTGCAGTTGTACTGGGCCCTGGTGAGACCACATCTCGAGTATTGTGTGCAGTTTTGGTCTCCCAATTTGAGGAAGGACATTCTTCCTATTGAGGGAGTGCAGCGTAGGTTCACAAGGTTAATTCCCAGGATGGCGAGACTGTTATGTGTTGAAAGAATGGAGCGGCTGGTATTCACTGGAATTTAGAAGGATGAGAGGGGATCTTATTAAAACATATAAGATTATTAAGGGATTGGACACGCAAGTGGCAGGAAATATGTTCCCGATGTTGGGGGAGTCCAGAACCAGGGCCCCCAATTTAAGAATATGGGGTAGGCCATTTAGGACTGCGATGAGGAAAAACATTTTCACCCAGAGAGTTGTGAATCTGTGGAATTATCTGCCTCAGAACGCAGTGGAGGCCGATTCTCTGGATGCTTTCAAGAGAGAGTGTTAGATAGAGTAGAGCTCTTAAAGATAGCAGAGTCAGGGAATATGGTGAGAAGGCAGGAACAAGGTACTGATTGTGGATGATCAGCCATGATCACAATGAATGGCGGTGCTGGCTCGAAGGGTCAAATGGCCTACTCCTGCACCTATTTTCTATTAGGGAGTAGGCAGAAAGGGAGCTTCCGTTGGGCATTGTGCAGTCGACCAGGACCGGGCTCGGCCGCCAGCAGTGTAAGGATCGGCCCGGCAAGCTGCACGGCAAAAGGTTGCTTCCCGGCGAACCGTGGCTTGCTGCTGTGGTAATGAGAACAGGCCCGGAGAGGTTGCCACCAACTTCGGACCTCTGCTCGAACTGGAGAGGAGGAGGAGGATGGACCAAGGGCCAGTAAATGGACCGGTGGCGAGAAGCAGGGCTGGGTCTCAATGGTGGACAGGGACGCTGGAGGCCCTGCAGCTTCCTGGGGCTCGGCCCAACAAGCCACACCACGAATAAGTTGGTTAACCTATGATGAGTGATTGTCGGCACTTGGCCTGTACTCACTGGAGTTTAGAACAATGAGGGCAGACTGTATTGAGACATACAGAATAGTGAAAGGCTTGGATAGAGTGGATGTGGAGAGGATGTTTCCACTAGGACTAGCGGTCATAGCCTCAGAATTAAAGGACATTCTTTTAGGAAGGAGATGAAGAGCAATTTCTTTACAGAGGGCGGTGAATCTGTGGAATTCTTTGCTACAGAAGGCTGAAGAGACCAAGTCGGTCACAGTGGATATTTTAAAGGCAGAGGTAGATTGATTCTTGTTTAGTACAGGTGTCAGCGGTTATAACGAATGCTGAAGAGAGCCAGGTGTGGAGAGGAAGGACGGTTCGTGGGACGACCGAAGTGGAGGAGGAGGCGGCTGCAACAGGCCTTTTTGGCCAGCTGCAGCTGGGACTATAACATGTTGCCAAAATGGCGCCTCTTGTAGATGGACTCGGTGGGCTGCTCTGTGCATACTGCATAACTGGGCACTGTAATTGTACTTATGTATGGGATAGTCTTGTGTGCAAACACTATATCTAGTCAAAGTGACAATAAAGAAACCATTGAACCTTCCTAGGAGCTCGAAAGGATAAGGGGGGATCTTATATGTGCAAAATTATGAAAGGAATAGATCAGGTAAACGCCCAGAGTCTGTTGCCCACAGTAGAGGAATTGAGAACCAGAGGAAATAGGTTCAGGGTGAGAGGGGAATGATTTAATAGGAGCCTGAGGGTTAACTTTGTTTACACAAAGGGTGGTGGGTGTATGGAAACAGCTGCCGGAGGAGATATTGTTAAAAAACATGTAGACAGGTACAGTGCCCTCCATAATGTTTGGAATAAAGAGCCATCATTTATTTATTTCCCTCTGTCCTCCACAATTTGAGATCTGTAATGAAAAAAATCACATGTGGTTGAGGTGCACATTGTCAGATTTTATTAAAGGCAATTTTTATGCATTTTGGTTTCACCATTAGAAATTACAGCAGTGTTTATACATACTTCCCCCATTTCATGGCACCATAATGTTTTGGACACATGGCTTCACAGGCGTTTATAATTGCTCATGTGTGTTTAATTGCCTCCTTAATGCAGGTATAAGAGATCTCTCGGCACCTAGTCTTTCTTCCAGTCTTTCCATCACCTTTGGAAACTTTTATTGCTGTTTATCAACATGAGGACCAAAGTTGTGCCAATGAAAGTCAAATAAGTCATTATGAAACTGAGAAACAAGAATAAAACTGTTAGAGACATCAGCCAAACCTTAGGCTTACCAAAATCAACCATTTGGAACATCATTATGAAGAAAGAGAGCACTGGTGAGCTTACTAATCGCAAAGGGACTGACAGGCCAAGGAAAACCTGTCCACAGCTGATGACAGAAGAATTCTCTCTATAATAAAGACAAAAACCCAAATACCTGTCTGACAGATCAGAAACACTCTTCAGGAGTCAGGTGTAGATTTCTCAATGACCACTGTTCACAGAAGACTTTGTGAACAGAAATACAGAGGCTGCACTGGAAGATGCAAACCACTGGTAAGCCCCATAAATAGAATGGCTGGGTTACAGTTTGCCAAGAAGTACTTAAAAGAGCAACCACAGTTCTGGAAAAAGGTCTTGTGGCCTTTTATATCTGATTAACTTATATCTGAGTGATGGCAAGAGCAAAGTATGGAGGAGAGAAGGAACTTCCCAAGATCCAAAGCATATCACCTCATCTGTGAAACACAGAGGTGGGGGTGTTATGGCCTGGGCATGTATGGCTGCTGAAGATACTGGCTCACTTATCTTCATTGATGATACAACTGCTGATGGTAGTAGCATAATGAATTCTGAAGTGTATAGACCCATCCTATCTGCTCAATTTAAAACAAGCTAATTGGCTGGCAGTTCATTCTACATACTGCTAAAGCAAGAAAGGAGTTTTACAAAGCTAAAAAATGGTCAATCCTTGAGTGGCCAAGTCAATCACCCGATCTGAACCCAATTGAGAATGCCTTTTATATGCTGAAGGCAAAACTGAGGGGGACTAGGCCCCAAAACAAGCATCAGCTAAAGATGGCTGCAATGCAGGTATGGCAGAGCATCACCAGAGAAGACACCCAGCAACTGGTGATGTCCATGAATCGCAGGCTTCAAACAGTCATTGCATGCAAAGGATATGCAACAAAATACCAAACATGACTACTTTCATTTACATGACATTGCTGTGTTCCAATCATTATGGTGCCCTGAAATTGGGGGGGGGGGGGGGGGGGGACTATGTATAAACACAGCTGTAATTTCTACATGGTGAATCCAAAATGTATGAAAAATGTCCTTTATTAAAATCTGATATATGTGCACCTAAACCACGTGATTTTTCTGTTACAAATCTCAAATTGTGAAGTACAGAGGCAAATAAGTAAATGATGGGTCTTTGTCCCAAATATTATGGAGGGCACTGTACATGGATAGGACAGGTTTAGTGGGATATGGGCCAAGCACAGGCAGGTGGGGCTAGGGAAGATGAACATGTTGGTAGGTGTGGGCAAGTTGGGCTGAGGGCCTGTTTCCATGCTGTATAACTCTGACAGAATCCTGGACATTTGTTGTCTTTCTTTTCTAGTTCTTAAAATGAGTCATTGACTGGAATGCTGACGTTGTTTCTCTTCTCTCTGGTGCTGTTTGACCTGTTTTGTGCTTCCAGCAGTTTCTGTATTTATCTCGAAAGATGTTGGATGTCATGAATACAGCTCTCATTCCTGCAAGGGGGAGGGTCCCATCACACTCCTCTGATCTGGTCTCTAGATGCTGGGAATGCTTTGAAGTGACAAGATGCCCATCTTCCGACTGTCTCTTGCCAATGCAGTATTTGTATGGCTGTACCAGTTGAGATTCTGGCCAATGGTGGACCCCATGGTGTGTTTAAGAAGGAACTGCAGATGCTGTCTGAAGAAGGGTCTCGACCCGAAACTTCACCCATTCCTTCTCTCCAGAGGTGCTGTCTGTCTCGTCTTTTACTGCAGCTTTTTACTCCAGTCTGCCCCGTGATGTTGTTTAGTTTAGTGATACAGTGTTGAAACAGGCCCTTCAGTCCACCGAGTCCGCAGCCACCCAGCGATCCCACACATTAACACACACTATGGACAATTTGCAATGACACCAAGCCAATTAACCTATAAACCTGTACATCTTTGGAGTGTGGGAGGAAACTGAAGATCTCGGAGAAAACCCACACCTGTCACGTGGAGAACATACAAACTCCGTGCAGGCAGCACCTGTTGTCAGGATCGAACCCGGGGCTCTGGCTCTGTGAGGCAGCAACTCTACCACTGTGTTGATGGGGAGTCTCTGCAATGAGAGGTCATTAAATGCCAAGGATATGCTGTTGAACTTGAATCATGCTCTTGTACGCATGTTAGCCACCATATTCCAAGCATGAAAGTAAATCTTGCACCGTGCAGCCATTTCTAAGGAGTTGTGCAATCATAGGGAAATGCTCCTGATTCTAAATTTATGAAGAAAACCTATTGATGAGACAGCTGAAGATAACTGGTGCAAGGGCATTGTCCCAAGCACCTTCTGCAGTGATATCCTGAAACGATTGACATGCAGCAACCACAGCCTTCTTCTTTAGTGGGAGATGTATGCCTATTGACTTCAATTTTTGCCCAAGTTCCTTGACACTTCACTTGGTCAAATGCTATCTGAATGGCAAAGGTAGTCGCTATCAACCCACCTCAGGAATTCTGCACTGTGTCCGTGTTTGGATCAAGTCTGTAATGAGTTCTGGAGCTGTGTGGCACAAGTGACAATCAGATGGCATTGGTGAGCAAGTTATTGTTGCTTGACATAATTGATAATCCATCACGTTAATGGTTGTCCTGCATTTTGTGAAGAGATTCTATCTGGATAATTTTCCAAATGGCTGGGTTAATTTCATTGTTCTAACTGTGACTGATTTCTGACTATAGGAGCAGTTTTTACAGTGTATTGTGAAAACCTAAGCTGACAAACAATTATTCAGATAGATTATGTAAAAAAAACATTTTCTTCTTCTGTCTAAGCGAACTGGGTCGGTTTCATGAATTTAGAAAAGTAAAATTCAGAAAACCTGCGACAGATCAGTCAAAATTGGAGGAGCAAATAGGTTAATTAACAAGTCGACCATCTAAGAGGAAGAAACCAAGTGGTAGGAAGAAATGGAAATTGAATCTCTTGTGAAAATGTGAATTTAGTTAACATCTGAAATGTTGAAGGTCAGTGTTCAGACCAGACAGTTCCAGGGAACAAGGGAGAAAGATAACACATTTTCCCTGAAGCCTCCAGTTAATTTTTTCTTCTCTTTTTGGAACTTTTCAATGGACAAATGAGATAGCATGGGAATTATAATATCAAGCAGCTGGTAGATCGGAACAATTTATGAACCTATGAACAAAGCAAGTGTTTGACAAATTGGTTGCAAAATTGACATTGGTTAGAATATCCGCATGTGGAATATATGTCTTTTTTTGAAAGAACAAATGCAGCCAATGAAGCATAGTTAGTATTCCACCCAGTGGCAATTTTTGTTTTTAATCTAATCATAAACTATTTCTGATACTTCAAAGAACCAGTTTATGGACATCAAACAACATCAAGAGAAATCTTTATCCTACTCTCAAATATTCTGAGCGTTCTGGTGCCCTGTCTTTTCACTCACATATGATCTGACCTTTTCTCTCTTTTTTCCCTCCTAAATTTCCTTGGCTAATATAATTAATGTGTTACATATTGATATTAACTTTTACAACTGGCAAAACATATCAATTTTGCTTTTTGGGTTTCTTGTTACCTCAACCTGAATTGCACGAATGTTAACAGTTCATTCAACACGAGAGGAAATCCTTTGAGAAAGAAATATTGCTTCATGGGTAAGAGCCGGCATCCGATCTGAGCTGAAATAAGTATTCAGGATCCCTCAAAGGAGGACCAACCCACCCTCCCTCCCAAATAATTGTGCTTCAAACGACTAAATCTAAGATACAAAATATTAATCAAAAAAATATTGGGCATGATTATTTTTGTGTCTTAAGCTCATTTTTAATTGAAACCATAGTTTTCAATTATATGGGAAAAATCAAGCCCGAGGGATTAACCGCTAAACAAAAACTGATGTGAAGCAACACCATTTTTTTTAATTGAAAGGAGAGTGAAATTACGTTTCCCTTAGATAATTTCCCTTGGATAATTTATTTTATGGTCCTTCAGAAACTGAATTGTAAAGCATCTACTTAAAAGTGATACCTGTTGCAGTAATTTTTTTGTTTGAGTTATTACTCGAAAGGATTTTTTTTCAATTTAGTTGTGTGTGTGTGTGTATCTTTCTGAGTATAAGGCTACATTTAGTTTTAGTGATACAGCGTGGAAACAGGCCCTTCGGCCCACTGAGTCAACGCTGACCGATGGTCACACGTGTACAATCATTCAATTCGACACAAGGACAATTTACAGACGTCAATTAACCTACAAACCTGCATATCTTTGGAATGTTGGAGGAATCTGGAGCACTCAAAGGAAACTCCATGAAGTCACAGGGAGAATGTACAATCTCCGTCCATACTGAACACATAGTTGGGATCAAACGCTGGTCTCTAACATTGTAAGGCAGCAACTCACCTACGGCACCATTATGCTAATTTTGGCTCATTATCAGGAATATAATTGTTTAACCATACTGCAGTATCAAATGTAAATGCTTATCATAACTCTCTGTTTTCTGTCCTTGGGTAATTTTTAACCTGTTTATTGTAACTGACCATTCCACGCTCTTCAATTTTGCCTAACCGCATTTTAGATAGGTTTTTTCAGATCCTACGTGAAAATTCATGTACACCCATTTACTATTCAGCAGTTGTCCCTGGTACATTATTAAAAAAATTATGTTTAGTCAAGCCTGCCTTTCATTTATCAAATCTTCACTAGATCTATTTTTCTTAACTCATATTTCTTAACTCATATTTCTCTGATATTGAGTTGATCCCTAATTATTATTTCAAAACCCTCCACCATTGTGGTTATACTGATTGGTGTGTAGCTGACTTTTTTTTATGACAAGGGTAACTTATTTGTGATTCTCTTGTGGCACTTGCCCTGTATCAAAAATGGTTTGGATGGTTCAGGCAAACCCTTCTGCAATTGTGGTCTGTAGGATACCTGTCCAAATTTAGACACCCAAGAGGCTTGAGATTTGTTGTACTTTTAATTTTCTGATTCAGGTGTTGTGACAAAAACGCACAATAACATTTCAGAAAGATTTGTATTGCCAAAACCATACAGGCTACACCATGGTAATCTCATGCATATTTTAATTCTCACTTTTATTTTTAATTATGATTTCTAAAATTTTGCAGCTGACTTTAAGCGAGCTGGTTTATTGTTCTTCCTTTTTAAATAAACAGTTAAAGATTTTGGACAGAGTGCAGGAAAGAACTGCAGATACTGGTTTAAACCAAAGATAGACACAAAATGCCGGAGTAACTCAGTCATCTCTGGAGAGAAGGAATGGTTGATGTTTTGGACCAAGAACCTTCAGACTAGAGTCAGGGGAAAGGGAAACGAAAGATATAGACAATGACATAGAGAGACATAGAACAAATGAATGCAAGATATGCAAAAAAGTAACAATGATAAAGGAAACTGGCCATTGTTATTGGTCTTCATAATAATAGGAGTTGAGTATAGGAGCAAAGAGGTCCTTCTGCAGTTGCGCAGGGCCCTAGTGAGACCACATCTGGAGTATTGTGTGCAGTTCTGGTCTCCAATTTTGAGGAAGGGCATTCTTGCTATTAAGGGAGTGCAGCGTAGGTTCACGAGGTTAATTCCCGGGATGGCGGGTCTGTCATATGTTGAAAGAATGGAGTGACAGGGCTCGTATACACTGGAATTTAGGATGAGAGGGGATCTTATTAAAACATATAAGATTCTTAAGGGACTGGACACGCTAGAGGCAGGAAACATGTTCCCGATGTTAGGGGAGTCCAGAACCAGGGGCCACAGTTTAAGAATAAGGGTTAGGCCATTTAGAACAAAGATGAGGAAAAACTTTTTCACCCAGAGAGTTGTGAATCTGTGGAATTATCTGCCTCAGAAGGCAGTGGAGGCCAATTCTGTGGATGATTTCAAGAGAGAGTTAGATAGGCCTCTTAAAGGAGTCAGGGGATATGGTAAGAAGGCAAGAACATGGTACTGATTGTGAATGATCAGCCATGATCACAGTGAATGGCGGTGCTGACTCGAAGGGTCAAATGGCCTACTCCTGCAGCTATTGTCTATTGTCTATTATCTGTTTGGTAGGTAAGAATAAGAAGCTATTGTGACTTGGGTGGGGGAGGGATGGAGAGAGAAGGGGTGCAAGGGTGACGAAGTTAGTGAAATCAATATCCATACCACTGGGCTGAAAGCTGCCCAAATGAAATATGAGATGGTGTTCCTCCAAGATATTATCTGGTTTTATGGAGACATTTGCCATTAAGGAATTACCCCATGAAGGAGTAAATGGGACTTGAATAGTTATAAAAAACCGGGTAGCATGGACTATTTTGGCTGAAGGACTGTTTTTCATGCTTTTTGACTCAATACATATTGAACAATTGAAACTGTAATCCGGTATCTCCTTATCCAGAAGTGACAATGAATTAGGACAAAAGGAGGCCACACATCTCCTATTCTGCCATTTAATATCTTGGCTGAACTGATTGCAGCCTCAATTCCGCAATTCCCAACATAATTAATCTTTTATTCTATTGTGTATCAAAAATCTATGCACCCCTGTGTTAAAAAAAATCAAAGTCTCTACTTCTATTGGCTTTGAGGAAGAAGTTTCCAAATATTCTTATTTTTAAACACTAATCCCAGTTCAAGAGTCTCCTGCAAGTGGAATCTTTATCCAGTACAACCACTGGTCGCCCTCTATCCACAAGACATGTTACTTTTCAATTCGATTTCTTTCAATGATCATTTTCGTTCACAAGACATTTACTAAAATAAAAACAGTCTCCAATAATGGAAAAAAATGCTATTTCTTATTCAGTGGGTTTTGTTCCATTATGTTGTATTTATTTTTGTTTTAATGTTTTTGAAATACATAATAGGCTACTAGACTTAAGGAAAACAGCTTAACCTGTCTCAAGTTAAGTTTCTAATAAGCAATGGCAAATCACTATCGCTGAAAATGATCTGTATCAAACATACTTTCCTTGAAAGATAAATGAAAAACAGTAGAATTATTACACCGTGTGACACTTGGGTTTACTTTTTAACATGTTGATACCTATCAGTTATCTGTAAGGATTTGTGTTTGTGAAATCAGAGCTGTATACCAGGCATATAATAGAGATCTACCCTAAAGATATTTAGGTGAGGCAGGGATTATCATTCTTGTCTTTACATCTTGCTGTGGTAATGTGCCCCTATTGTGCCAATGTAAAAGCTTTCCATATCAAAGGACTTTTCCTTCGTATTCACATGAAATAAGCAATGATTCCACACCTGATTTAGTTGTAACTGAATTTATTGTTCTCCCATCTCTTTCTGATGTAGACGGTATTGTGAAAATTGTATCTCCTGCGTTATGAAGTAATGTTAGGTTCTGCGATTATAGCAACAATCTGGCTCTCTAACTTTTCCAGATAATTTTAGTAGAACTAATTCACATTTCTGCTAAAAATACTTTTTTAATATCAACTGTTCTGTACTTTTGTATATAGATGGAATTATTTTTGTTTTGATGACCTTAAGGTTCAGGTTGTGCCCGCTTTTCCTTATATTATGGAAGCGATTGAACAAGAGAGCCTTGAGCCATTGATTTTACATTTTTGTTATCAATACAATCTACTTTGAGAAGCCAGAAACAGATCAAAACATTTACCCGTTTGACCAGTGGGAAATGGACATTGTGCAACTATCGTATGATCAGCGACTGCGAAAGGAATGCACAACCTGCTCGCAGACCTGCATATGATGATTCAGGCCTGATATCATTACATTACAGATGTATTGCATCTGTTTCATACTTGGTAATATTTAGTGTGCCAAACGGGACAAGCAGCTGTCATAAAATGTGAAAGCAAGCAGTAAGTTTGAAATTATCTAAATAAAGGTGGAAAGTGATTCTGCAAGCACTGATGGCATCATAGTAAAGCCTCCATGGATGATGAATTAAGAAGTGGATGAGACATAACTAGAAGAAACCAAATGTCACCAGGTTGGTTTGTAGAACTAATGACAACATGTAGGACTGACAGAATGCTGCTGTCGGTCGTTAAGGAGGGAAAAAGTAAAAATCATTACATTGTAGATACTGCTTAGCTCAAAAAGATAATCAAACACCACAGCTGTAAATAAAAATATGTTGTTGGCAACTGTGCCCTATAGGAATTTAGACGAAGGAAGCCTCTCCAATGATTCATGAGCGATAAGTATATGATAAAAAGGGTGTTTAGTTTAGTTTGGAGATACAGCGCGGAAACAGGCCCTTAGGCCCATCGGGTCCTCGCCGACCAGCGATCTCCACACATTGTGTAACTTGATAATTTACTTCAATTATCTAGCTGCGTGACTTAACAAACTTCTGGGTTCAGAGTTTTTTATTGGCTAACTCGGGGGTCGGCAACCTACGACCCACGGGCCGGATCCGGCCTGTAACCCAAAATCTGGCCCGCAGGTGTTTTCTTTTCCCAATTCGTTTTCATGACCTGGGAACTGCAGCTAGTCCCAAGGCACACAGGTGACCTGGGCACTACAGTCTGTCCCGGGCCAGGCGAGGGACCTGGGAACTGCAGAAAACTAATTGAAAAACACGTGAAAACTAATGCGAAAAACAACACTAGTAGCACACTATGGCGATAGGTGTGGCCCGCCATCCGCTCACGGAGATGGGTCCTGGCCCCTATGCAGAACAAGGTTGCCAATTCCTAAGAACTAATCTCCATCCATTATATGAAATTGTGAATGGATTGTTGAATGGAATGAATCATTGTGTTGGATCTTATACTTTGGACATAAAGATTAGGCCAATTAGCTGTTCACGTCTGCTTCTCCATTCAGTAAAATCAGTGCTGATCTTTTACCTCAGTACCAATTTTCTGTGCTATCCATATACCTTGATACCCATAACATCCAGAAATCTGTCGGGCTCTGCCTCAAATGTACTCAGCAAGTGAGCCTCCATAGCACTTTTAGTTCAGTTTAGTTTAGAGATACATCGTGGAAACAGGCCCTTTGGCCCACCGAGTCCGCGCCGACCATGTATTCCCACACACTAGCACTATCCTACACACACTAGGGACTATTTAGAACTTTACCAAAGCCCTACAGACCTGTATGCCTTCGGAGATGTGGGAGGAAATCGGAGCACCCGGGGAAAACCCACACAGTCACAGGAAAAGTGTACAAACTCCGTACAGACAGCAGCTGGACTCATGATCGAACCCAGTCAGCAACTCTACGGCTTGCATCTGTGCCGCCAAGGGTGGAGAGTTTTTGGGTGGAGAGTTTTAATGATTCGTGGGCCTCTGGCTGAAGAATCTTTTCCTCCCCTTGTGCTGAATTGTTGACTTTCTGTTTTCAGAACATGACCCATAGTTCTAGGTACAGCAGCCAAGGTGAATATTGTGAGAAATTGCAGAATTGTTTTTATAGTCCAGTCCATCATACAAACCAGACTTCCCACCATTGACTCCAATTACATAGAAACATAGAAACATAGAAATTAGGTGCAGGAGTAGTTCCTTCAGCCCTTCGAGCCTGCACCGCCATTCAATATGATCATGGCTGATCATCCAACTCAGTATCCCGTACCTGCCTTCTCTCCATACCCTCTGATCCCCTTAGCCACAAGGGCCACATCCAACTCACTCTTAAATATATTACACTTCACACTGCCTCGAAAAGCATCCAACATAATCAAAGACTTGTTCCATCCCGGTCGTTCCTCCTCCCTGATCCCATCTGGCAAAAGCTATAGAAGCTTGAAAGCATGGTTCATAACTCCCCTCTGTTGTCACACTTTGGTATTATCCAATTCAGACATTGGACATTGTCTGTGGAACAGGTGCTCTACAATGCTGAGAATGATATGCTGCACTCTAGCGGTATTATGTAAAGTATATGATCTATATTCTATCAATATAGATCATTGATTGCATGCAAAACAAAACTGTTTATTGTACCTTAGTATACATGTCAACCATAAACATACTTTTCAGTTCTAGTTGAACCCATTTAACCTTTTTGGTTTTCAATACTGTTGGCAATTAGCTTTGATTGTTTTTGTTTTTCTAATGGCCGATAACGGCACTAAGAAATTAAACGTTTGTTAACTGAGATTTGAAGCCCATTCCTTTCAAAATGTGGCATTTTACAGGGACAATTTATGATAAACAAACCATTGACCATTACTCGAGTGTTCCTTCTATAGAAAATGTCACACATTGATTTCTGTTAGCATTTGTGTTCCAACCCGGAATGGATCCACACCTTCCAGTTATATTTTATGGTGTTGATATTTTTCATGTTAAGATGATGTTTAGATTACAGTAAACCCTTGTTTAATGGACCTCTTTATAATGGATTTTGATTATAACGGACTGACCTACCTAACTGGGTTCCTTATGGGCCTGTCCCACTCAGGCGTCATTTGCGCGCCATTTACGCGACATCATTTACGCATCACGACGCGCACGTCCTGTGGCGCACGTGATGTGTGGTGACGAAGGCAGTGAAGTGCGGTCGCAAGCGGCGCTCCAGGATTTTGGGATTCACAAAATCTTTGTGCGCCACCTACCGTGACGCGCAAATGACGCCCAAGTGGGACAACCCTTTACTGCACTACCTGCTCGCACCGCCTCTCCGGCTGCCCCAACTACCCCTTGCGCCGTCTCCAGCTCGCGCTACTTCCAGTCCTAGCCTTCTGCCACATCCACCAACTCACACAGCTTCCTCTGCCACTTCCAGGCTGCGATGACCCGTACCTGCACACTGGCCACCCGCGCGTGGGCTTTGACTACGCTGATCCTCTCCTCTTCCTGCAGTCGCCAGCAGATTGGGGCCGTCAATTCACCTGGATTCCATGCTCAGTTCCAGACCATGAGTCTGATGAAGGGTTTCGACCTGAAACGTCACCTATCCATGTTCTCCAGGGATGCTGGTTACATGGTTATAATGGACAATCGCCACTATCGGACCCCACTTCCTCCCTCCCCCCACTACCCATGGTGCATTATAATGAGGGTTTACTGTATTCGTAAGTGAATTCGGCAATTAAGTTCCTTTCAAGAACTTCAGTGTCTTATTTATGCTGATACCCTTGTCCAACTATGTAATCTTGATGTTATATTTTACTCTTGAAACATTTTACCTGTAGGAAAGGTGTTGTAATTGTTGCACATCGAGAGGCAGATGTTGTCTTTTGGGGGAGATGTTAAAGGAAATCATCTTCCTGCTAAGATGAACACAATTTCATTGTTCTTTTTTTCAATAGAAAGCAGGTATTTGTGGGTTGCAGCTAACAGCGCAGAAATCCATTTAGGCTGTGGGCCGAGCATCAAAAATGTGTCTAGAAATCAACTTTTGTGACCCATGTCTTAGAACTACATTAAATTTTGCACAGATTTAGATAAAATATAATTGAGAAGGAAGTCATAACTCTCCAGTGCCAAAAGTTGCACATTAATTAATTAAACTAATTAGAAATTGAGATCGAAAAAGTTTGCACCATCTTGAGTCCAATGCGCATATTACACCATGGGGAGCCTATTTCCGTTTTGCAGTCTCTAAACCATTTATTGTTATACCATCTATATATATATATAATACATATATATGTATATACGCCGTGAATATGACTGTAATCATATATAATTATGTAATTATATTATATAAAAATAATATGAATATAATTGTGAGCTTTTTTTTAATGAGACTGCTGCAGAGGTCCTCTTGAACCAGCCTAATTAATGGGTGAGGGCAGTTCCTGTGGGTTCCCCCATTTACTGAACCCCACTGACTGTCAGTGTGCAAAGTGGGGGCCACGGCCATAGTGGGACTGGGGCAGTGCCAGGCTGGGGGAAGGCTAAGGCAGGAAAATGCCTAACCCCAACCCAGGAAAATGCCTAACCCTAACTCGCCCCCCTTCCAGAGCTGCTCACGGCTGGAGTTGGCCCCACGTATGGCCCCGCAGCGCGTCCACCTCGGCCAGCATGCCCTTCTGGTGGTGATGATGATGGAGAGCAGCACTGCCCAGCACGCCACCCGGGCCGCCTTCAGCACCCCCACAGCACCGGCTCCGTCAGACCGCCCGCTAACTTGCTGCAACACCGGCAGCCTGACAGCCCGACTGACCCCTCGTCGCACCCACCGGAGCCCCAGCCCGACGCTCACCAACTCGGCGGCCCAACGCTCACCAACCCAGCGGTCGGACGCTCACGAACCCAGCGGAGGCCTGGCCAAACTCTCACCACCCACTGACGGCCCGATAGCCCAACCGATCCTCCACAGCATCCATCGGCCTACCGACAAGCCTGACTGGCTGACTGACCCTAACCCTAGCTGTACATTTGTTATTTAACATTTTTATTTAACAGTTCACATTATAACTTTATAAAGATAAATCAATTGAGAAACAAAATGAACAGCAAGGTGAGCATTACCTTTATTCCTTGGGAACCTTGTTATTGTTTTGATGTAATGAGGAGACAGCCATGATCCCAGGGTCTTCGCTGCCTAGCGACCATAAAACAAAGCACGGGATTGGTCAATTTGCATCCGACCTCAATGTTTAAAACGTGCATTGATTGCGCAATTACTACTCAGAAAATGTGAGGTTTTTCTCATATTTCTTAAAAATGTGCAGGTTTCGGTCTTGATGAGTTTCAGGTATGATTTATATAATATTTTTACAGAATATGTTAAAAATGTAGGCAGTTCCGTGAGTTGGGTCACGAACCTGAAGGAAAAAGCTCCTCGGCCCACAGCCTAATTTAGTTGGAGCTTCATGCACTTCACTTGGCTGACTGGCATCCCAACCCAATAACAGTAATTGGACTTCAAAATGCCAGTGAGTTGCATGTGATAACATGGAATGTCTCAGAGGTGAACATGTGCTGTTTAATTCGTTCATCTTTCCACCATTTAATGATAAACAAAATGAGAGTTTACAGCTGAAGAATGGATGCTGCATAATGTTTATTTACATAAGCTTTAAGTTTGTATTGTGACTTTTCAGTTCAGTGGTGCAAAAAACAGATTAAAAAGACAATGAATAGGGCCTGTTCATGTTGTAGAATTGTTTCAATGGAAAATAGTCTGAAGAAGGGTCTCGACCCGAAACGTCGCCTATTTCATTCGCTCCATAGATGCTGCCTCACCAGCTGAGTTTCTCCAGCATTTTTGTCTACCTTCGATTTTCCAGCATCTGCAGTTCTTCTTAAACATCACGCTTTTCTATGTTGGATCTCCACAATTTTTGTTGTTCTGTTGAGATAGTCCTGTTTCAGAGAAAAGACCATTCATACAGAATGAAGATTTATTACAGGCAAAAACAAAAGGTGTAATACTGTAACTAATATCAACAAGCTTAGTTTGTTTTAACAGTATGCCTTGAGAATAACAGCAGGAATGAAACATATCACTGTTTCTTCAAGATTCCTTGAGACTGCAAACTTGTTTAACATAACAAACACTGGGAAAGTTGTCTCAGAGTCTTGTACAATTACCCCATTCTATGTAATTTTGTGTGTGGCGCCATATGGAATTGCATTTTGTGTCTGCTTTCTGCATCAACATTTATCAATGAAATTTTATCTCCTATTTGTCATTAGGTCCAAGCTGGTACACATATCAATGAGGATGAGAACACTTATTTCTTTGTATATCTTTCCTCTGCACTGTGAATTTTCAGGTTTCAATGTTTGTCAGTAAAGCTGCAAAATACTCATCGGGGTATTTAATCAAACATGTTCAATCTTTGAGCAACCATCCGAGAGCACTAGTTAAATGTCCAATTGAGTTGGTCTTTTGAAATGTACATATTTAAGGCACATGACTGAGGCCTTTTGTGCCTGTTCATTCTCCCTCTCTCCCTCTCTCTCTCTCTCTCTCTCTCTCTGTCTCTCTCTCTCTCTCCCCCCCTCTCTCTCCCCCTCTCCCCCTCTCCCGCTCTCTCCCTCCCGCTCCTATCTGGGGAACTATCATACTTCAAATTGAGTTCTGTTTGAAACTACTTACTTTCCAGGAGGACTCAGTGTGGACTGTCGCACTGTGTTGGCACTCCATAGTTTTTCAGTGCAAGGCCTGCAGGCTAGTGGCAACGCTCATAAATTACTCCAGCCAATGCTTTGCTAAACTTTCCATCTGATCTATAGGCTGCTATAGTTGGTTACAAAATGGAGGGGTGACTGATGAGTCCAATCTAGGAACTACAGAGGTGAAGAGCAGGGGCAATGGCGATGCAGGCATTCCAAGTCTCACCCCAAATGTTCCTGCACACTATGAGCAGTCGTGGGCCAGGGATTCTCAAGAGTCAATGTGGATATTGTATTTTTTTAAATGGAGGTTTTTTGTTTGTCTTTGAATCTTTGCCATTATCCACCGGGTAATCTTTTACCATGAGAGAGCTTGGAATAGGATGGTCATTTTGGAAATCAGGTGTCAGGTAAGTGAACCATGTGGGCTGCTCAGAGTGTAGCTCAGAGTGTAGCTGAGTTAAGCCCGTCCCACTTCCCGAGTTACTCGCGAATTCTCCCGAGTTTTCCCCTTGATTCAAACTCGGAGAATGTCCGTAGCGAGTCTGTATGAGTCCGTAGTGAGTTCGTAGATATTTTATAGCGGCTCGTAATGCCTGGCGTAGGTACTCAGGGCATCGGGTAAGTCGGGATGTTTTTTCGGCATGTAGAAAAATGTCCACAAGTGAAAAAAATAGCCCCGAGTACCTTCGGCTGGCAACTCCGAGTTTGAATCAAGGGGAAAACTCGGGAGAATTTGTGAGTAACTCGGGAAAGTGGAACGGGGCTGAACTAAGGGCAACATGCAGAAAGTGCTTCACATATCTTTATTGTTAAGCTGGAGGATTTTATGGAGACACAACTTTTGGTGTCCTTGCAGGAGCTTGGGATGGTTGCATAGTTAGTTCAGATCTCAGGAGCCTAAAGGAGGGGAAGGATCACTGCTGACCAGAAGATAAAGAATTTTGTGTCATTTTGGGTCTACCTCAATTGTTTCTTCCCCGCCACCGACCCCAGGAGGCTGAGCAGCTCCTATTTGAATCCACCTGCAGGCACCGTGGACATGATCTTTGCTGCACGACTGCAATAGAATTGTGAGAAATGGCACCATGGATTTTTACTTGCGGCAGATACCAGGGTATCAACTCTGTTGATACCAACTCTTTCGTTGTTGAGAGAATGGATCGACTGGGCTTGCATTCACTGGAATTTAGAAGGATGAGAGGGGATCTTATAGAAATATTCTTAAGGGTTTGGACAGGCTAGATGCAGGAACAAAAAGTGTGTGGCATCACCTGGTGGTCAGACAACTTGCTGTCGAACCCTCGTCAGTGGTTACGAGGACTGTCACGTGACGTCATGGGTTAAGGGGAGTGTCCTGCTACATCAGCAGATCTTACCTAGAGATCACGAGTCAACACCTTCGCTCAGCAGCAGCAGCAGCAATCACTCTTATGTTAGAGAGTCCCAAACTCACATGTATGTTAAACTTATCTCACCAAATAAAGTAACCGTTTGATCACAAAATTTGGACTCGCTACATTGGTGACCCGCGACGATCCAAAATGGGATTTTGGATTTCTCCTGACGCACACAGCCAACTCCACAGTGGTGACTTGACGTCTGCAACAGCCCAGCCCTGCTGAACGACACTGCCGCAAACCCGGCTCTAACGTAATATATGCCGCCGACGACTGATTCAACACGCTCATGGTCTCGCCGTTCGTAGGCCGGCCGGGTTGATGGGTGTGATCCGGGCCTTGTTTGAATGCCGCCAATCTATCCCGCATGGTCCGCCCGGAGCTGACCACCGGGACTGAGAGGCCGCGGCTGCCGCCGCTCCCTCAGCAACTGCTGCAGGAGCTGCGAGTATATCAGCCCTCCGCCCCAAGCATCACCGGCACCGGCACTGCTGGCCCCAGGAGCGGGGAGAGAGCGGGCCCGCCCGTCACCCTGCCGGCCGCTGCTCAAGGTCTAGCGTCCCAATCGAGCAGATCTAACTGGGGCGGCTGCCCAAAGAAGTCCTTCTGCTCCTCGATGGGGCGGATTGTGATGATTCCCGGTCGTTGGCTGCCCGGGGTGTAGTCGGCCCAGCAGTGGGGTTGGAGTCTCGGCCAGTCATGCAGTCTTGCGACAGATTCCCCAGCAGCTTCCAGTCTCTGTCGAGGCACCGCAGCACAGCCCGTTTCCGACGACACGAGCGATGGTGACTGGAGTTCCTACCTGCAGCAGTGGGGCGAGGCACGTCAATGCCGGCCGCCCCACACGCATCCGGGAATCGCTTCGGTCAGTTGCCAGTAAAGGTCTCCTCGGTCGGCTGCCAAAATGGCTGCCGCGGCCTACAATCACATGGCTGCCGCGGTCGATTAGCAAAATGGCCGCCGAGGCCAGCTGGAAGCGACACTCGACCTGCTCTGACCGGCATCAACAGCGCCACTTCGGGTCGGACGGTGTCACTGCAGCCTCCAGTTTTCCAGCTTCCAGCACAGCTTCTCATCGGACATTGGGTTCCTGAGCCTTCCTGTACCAATCGTACTATAGACATTGAACAATTCAATCCATTGAACTTTTAGTTTCCTACCACTTTGAACTTTGTATTATGTTTGCTCACTGTAGTTTGTTTTTTTAATTTTTACTTTTTACACTGTAATGACCTCACCGGGTTTAGCTATTAGTTTATTCTTATTTCTTTGATGCGTTTTTTTTGGTTTGCATTGTTGCCGACGTCTCCCAGCTGTAGCTGGGTGCCGAATTTCTCGGGACACGATCCCCTGCTGGTCGATGAGATGCGACTGTGTCTCGTCCATCCTGCATTTTTTTGCATAGTTCACCTGGCCCCCATGGTCCATGTCCTACCAGACCCACGCAGTGCGCCGACTGCACCCGCGGGCCCATGGTCGCGACTCGTGGCCGGGGGCCCACGACCCATTGCAGGAGCCACCCTCGACCGTGTTTGCGCACCTTCCAGTAGAAGGTGAGCGCGCTCTATCTCTTTTCACGTAGTTTGGACTCGCTACAAGGGTACATTTCTGTAAAATACAAGATTTAGTTTTAAAATTAGCTCCATAAAGATTTTTCTTAGGGTGCAGTACAATGCATGCAGTGCAGCCTTTGTCACGGAAGGGGCTTTTTTCTGCTGCTGAGAATTGTTTAGCCCTCTGGTTAAATCATTAGCTGATTGAATTCAACCCTAGAGCCTTGCAGCAATGAGTGACCTTACACCTTTGTTTAGTCTCTCCTTCCCTTTTTCACCTCCTTCTCCACTCAATAGAAAATAAATAGCTTCTGGTATTTGACTGACGCAGAACTGAAGATGGAGCATGTGGATAAAGGTATCGCTGTCCCGAAGCAAAACCTTTCACAATGGAAGATTGTTTGCAGGAAGGATTACCTCAAAATGATGGTCTCACAGCTACCTAAAAAGAGAACTAATTACAAATGAAATTATATGCTGAAAATGTTAATTTGGCAAATTGAGAATCCCTTTACATTGTACGCTGATGTGTGTAAGTGTACAACAATGAAGTATGAATGTAAGTATTCAATTCGACTGCTACCGCTGATACAGAAACACGAAAGAAGTACTGAAGAAGATGGCCATTAATCTGTTACAGTTTAATTTTAAAAACGTGTCTTTTTATTCAACAACTTGTGCAGCATCCTTTGAAACTTGCCTTATGACAAAATATGTTAATCTAACAATTTGCACCCAGAAGGATGTTCCAGATGCAACGAGTTAAAGATGTTGGGCTCAAATATTAAAATGGGAATTGTGTAAATATGAGCCATTATTTTGTGTTATATTTGTAACATAAAAATATTAATGTTGACAAAATTATGATAATGCTACCTGGTGACTTTTTTATTATGGAGCTATGGAAACGTGAATGCACAGCTGGTGGTGTCTGTGCATCGTATAATGTCACTACATTGTAATTTGCTGCTGGTGTACTGTATACTGTGTATTGGATCAAAATGTAAATTAAAGGAAGAAGTTAGGTAATAAAAAATAAAATCTTATTCCAATAGTGAGCTTCCAGTTTTGTGTATTTTGGATCCAAGTGCTAACAATGATCACTTTATCAATGCCTGATCTTAAATGATGACATTCACATAATTTCCCAGTGCAATTTACCCTTTCCTCAATGTTTAATCGCGTGAACATTGTAACAGCTAGCATGTTACCATGTTTGAAACACATCTGAGTATCTTACGGTAATGAGATGATGAAAATAGTGTGTGGCACTTGTTGCTTTTGTGCTAATATGAAAAAGCTCAAAGTGTTTTCAAATTAAAGTGTTTTCAAAGCAATATCTAATTGTCACATTTTGCCTCTTTTTCATTCACAACTGGTAAATATGTGTAACTAATAATTTGACGTGCTCTATAGCTCTTAGGCAAAGCTTTGCAAGCAAAAGACCAGCAAGTTGTGTCTTAAGTCTCTTGTCTCCACATTCCATTACTTTTATCTGGGTTCTGGTATTTTCAGCCACTATCATATTTTGGAAGTGTATCTGATTTGGCATGTCTCAACAAGCCAAAATTGAGCACTTACCACTATCACAATGAAGTTTGTCATTCTGGGAATGCACTGCCACATAATGCAAGGCTATCAAAGATTGCTTTTCAGTGATATGTTTATGCTTGCATGTTGGTCTCTTGACACACTGAATCTTTGAAGAACTTGTTATTAAGTGAAATGACCGGCAGCTGTGAGAGAATCATTTTTGTGACAGCTTCAAATTTGAGATGCCTTTAGTTTTTGTGCCTAAATATGTGTGAGCTGAAAACTCACATTTTACTTTTAACAAATTCTCTTCGATGGTAATAGAAGATAATTAGTTTAAGAGCTGTACAAAATGTTTACATTTTTTTGGGATCTCTTTATTTCCGTTTTCCAGTTCCGAAATCATAACAAAAGCACTTATCTACATATTGCTTGCTACTTTTACAAAGATACAGTGGCTTGCAAAATTATTCATATCCCTTGAACTTTTCCACATTTTGTCACGTTACAACAACAAACGTAAATGTATTTTATTGGGATTTTATGTGATAGACCAACACAAATTGGTGTATAATTGTGAAGTGGAAGAAATATGATACATGGTTTCCAAATTGTATTACAAATAAAAAACTGAGAAGTGTGGCATGCAAAAGTATTCAGCCCGCCTGAGTCAATACTTTGTAGAACCACCTTTCGCTGCAATTACAGCAGCAAGTCTTTTGGGGTATGTCTCTATCAGCTTTGCACATCTAGAGACTGAAATTTTTGCCCATTCTTCTTTGCAAAATAGCTCAAGCTCAGTCAGATTGGATGGAGAGTGTTTGTGAATAGCAATTGTCAAGTCTTGCCAGAGATTCTCAATTGGATTTACGTCTGGACTTTGACTGGGCCATTCTAACACATGAATATGCTTTGATCTAAACCATTCCATTGTAGCTCTGGCTGTATGTTTAGGGTTGTTGTCCTGCTGGAAGGTGAACCTCCACCCCAGTCTCAAGTCTTTTGCAGACTCTAACAGGTTTTCTTCCAAGATTGCCCTGTATTTGGCTCCATCCATCTTCCCATCAACTCTGACCAGCTTCCCTGTCCCTGCTGAAGAAAAGCATCCCCACAGCATGATGCTGCCACCACCATGTTTCACATTGGGGATGGTGTGTTCAGGGTGATGTGCAGTGTTAGTTTTGCACCACACATAGCATTTTGCATTTATGCCAAAACCTTCAATTTTGGTCTCATCAGACCAGAGCACCTTCCTCCACATGTTTGCTGTGTCCCCCACATGGCTTGTGGCAAACTGCAAATGGGACTTCTTATGGCTTTGTTTCAACAATGGCTTTCTTCTTGCCACTCATCCATAAAGACCCGATTTGTGGAGTGCACGACTAATAGTTGTCCTGTGGACAGAATCTCCCACCTGAGCTGTGGATCACTGCAGCTCCTCCAGAGTTACCATGGGCCTCTTGGCTGCTTCTCTGATCAATGCTCTCCTTGCCCGGCCTGTCAGTTTAGGTGGACGGCCATGTCTTGGTAGGTTTGCAGTTGTGCCATACTCTTTCCATTTTCGGATGATGGATTGAACAGTGCTCCGTGAGATGTTCAAAGCTTGAGATATTTTTTTATAACCTAACCCTGCTTTAAACTTCTCCACAACTTTATCCCTGACCTGTCTGGTGTGTTCCTTGGGTTTCATGATGCCCAATGAACATTGTTTGTTCACTAATGCTCTCTAACAAACCTCTGAGGCCTTCACAGAACAGCTGTATTTATACTGAGATTAGATTACACACAAGTGGACTCTATTTACTAATTAGGTGACTTCTGAAGGCAATTGGTTGCACTGGATTTTATTTAGGGGTATCAGAGTAAAGGGGGCTGAATACTTTTGCACGCCACACTTTTCAGTTTTTTATTTGTAAAAAGATTTGAAAACCATGTATCATTTTCCTTCCACTTCACAATTATGCGCCACTTTGTGTTGGTCTATCACATAAAATCCTAATAAAATACATTTACGTTTGTGGTTGTAACGTGACAAAATGTGGAAAAGTTCAAGGGGTATGAATACTTTTGCAAGCCACTGTATGTACTTTTTCCCCATATTACTTCTGATGTGTGCTTTAAATATAACATTTTAAAATATATTCATCTTATTGATTGTGCTAGTTTTTTTTAAAAAGGCGACACATTTTGTTACGTTAAACATCTACCAACAATAACTAGTTATAATTTAGTAGATCTAGAAGACCTCCAAAATGTTATCAATACATTTAGAAAAGTTTTTATCAATTAATACACTGGAGTCAAGTATACACTTCTAGAAAAGAAGCTATCATGAGCAATTCCAACTCGTTGATGACTTGGAAAAATCTCTTTATTAGATCAATTGGATAGGAGAAGTGAAAACTGCAATATAACTAATAAAGTGTTTAAAATAATGTTTGAATTGTGTTTTTTTGCAGAGATATGAGGAACAATTTTATCAGTAATGTAGAATTGGGTGCTTTCTGGGGACTTTCAGCACTGAAAAGACTGTGAGTATTGAAACGTATGCATACCAGGATGAGACATCCAAAACTAGGCTATGGCTTCATAGGTACAGAGATAAGAGTTCAAACCCAATACAGGAGCCGGGAAATTTATTTTAAGTAATTTGGAAGCAAAATTAAAATTTAATTGCGGTAACGGTAAACTTTAATCCACTGAATTGTCAAAATAATCCATCTGATTCAAGAGAGAAAATATGTCTTCCCCACCTTGTCTAGGCTTTATGGCTCGAGGCCTGTCAGTGATTTTGTTCCGACCCAGTTCAATGGTAACCAGAGATGTTGGCCATGACTCACAACATAGCTAACAATGAGCACATCCCAATGAATATGTTAGAAAAAACCATTATGATTTCAATGGTTGGGACAAGGAATAGAAAAATGTTGTTTTGGAGCAACTTTCAGGTTGAAAATCACATCATCTAAAGGAGGGTGAAATGGGTAATAGCTGAAAGATCATTTGTAAACTGATTCAATGTGTCTTTGTTTTAACTTTAATGGATTGGAAATAGGTGGGGTTGATAATTTGGCATTTCATCTAAATCTGACAATTTAACCCTCTCTTTCCTGCCCCCTGAATTAAAAATAGAATGGAAATTATACTCAAATTTTCCACTCTCCTGTAATAATGATCTAATAGTATGATACTTTTATACTATTATTGTAAGTCTAAAATATGGATTTTCATCATTTACAATCCTTATGATCTGTGCAGCTCAAACTCTTCAAATTAGATGGCATGAGTACCAATAATTAAAGCTGCACCCCCAAGTAATTTGTTTATTTCTGGTCATCCATTGGCTTGTTTAGATACTTCTCAGTACAGACTTAAAGATGAAGTCATTCAGCCATTCAAATTAGTTATGACACAGGTCTGTTCATTTAACGTGAGACTGTTGCTATATTGACTTTTAAAAACAGCATTTTCTCATTTGTCATGATTCCATTCTTTCCTAATTTTAACATGTTTTAATTGTGTATGTCTAGAGGTTTTTTTAATTTAACCATTGTGGCTGCCTTTATCAGAGCTTTGCCGACTGAGGTTTATTTCCAGCCTCCAGGGCAGCTCTTTATTTCTCTTTTATGTACACTTGTTCAAACAGGTGGATGTGCAAGGCATTGAGTATTGGTTACTTTAAATCCTTTTTTGCTTTATGACTTTCTGGAATTGATCAGCAAAGGGATGCTTGAGCAATTTCTATGTAAAGATTTAAAATTCATTCTCATTTATTTGCCTCGAAAAAGATATTTAAAAATTAATAATTAAAAAGCTTGCAGTAATTGATGGATATTGATGCCAAGAATATTACTTGAAGAAAAAAGCTTCTATGGCGGTTAGTCTCTTGCAAATGGATAATCGGTATTGTTCTTGAACAAATGAAGCCAATTGTTTAGATTTTACTAATATTGTTGGGAGTCCACTGTCTGATTTTCCTCCCCACATTATCTACTCTCCCAGCCCAACAAGCATATTTTAGTAGAATTCACAAGGTAGATCTTGTTGCTTTGGATGCTTCCAATGTCGAGGCCATGAATAGCCTCTGACAACAAAAAGTGCTAGAGGAATTGAAGAGGAGTCCCAACCCAAAACGTCATCTGTCCATTCCCTCCACAGATGCTGCCTGACCTACTAAGTTCTCCATCACTTTGTTTTTCCTTTTGCATACAGAATGAGATGTGAGCATGTTAACGATGGTAAGTTCTGGATCCAAAATGGCGAGGGCCAATGCAAGTCCGCAAAACAATACCCAGTCACGATACTGCTAAAAAAAACCATTGAAAGTTGGTACAGTCATTAACCCACTTGTCAAAATTCCCCATTTGGAAGCAATTAAAAATTAAAAAATTAAATTGAACTAAAACTTTTTTCACTCAAAAGCATTTGTTTAAGAGAATATAATGAAGTCAAAAAATGGCAGTTACCTTCTCAGCAACCATTTCTCTCCACTCATATGAAGAGACTTACGTACATCTAACCTGGCAGAGGTTCAGCAAGTGGATTCTTCACCTTTAATGCAGGAGAATTCAGGTTTGTGTTTTGCTCTTGCTCTCGACAGGAGTACTTTGTTTTTTGACACAGGTGTAAATAACAGGAATTTTGATGCGTATTTTCTGAAATTTCTCAGAAAGGTCTAATCCAGTGTGGAACATTTAAGTAGGGACACGGAACATCTATGGCCAACAGAACACTTTTGGAGCATGCCCATTGCAAGGTTGAAGAGCTTTTGACATCACTTAGATAGCACTGCCTGCCTACCAGGCATCCACTTCATCCTGATATATTACCAAATGTGGCTGGAAACACAACTAGCCAAGCAGCATATATTGAGAGACTTTGTATCCCAAAGGTCAAGCAAATGATACCTAACCTGACTTACTGTCCAAGAGTAAAGATTGTTTTATTGTCGTATGTACTGAAATGGAAGAATGAAATTCTTACTTGCAACAACGCAATATATTTGTAAACAGTACTGAATAAATAAAATAATAAATATTTTTTAAATGTTCATGAAATAAAAAATCCTATAAAGTAATAAAAAACAATGTCCTTAGCTCAGCCAAGGCAGTTAGTTTAGTTAGAGTTTTGTTGTGTTCGATAGCAAGTTTGTAAGTTTTTCAACAACAACCTCATTAATATGCATTCATAAATAAAAATTGAACCACGTGTAAAAAGTGGACAGGCAAAGAAAGGGGTCAGTATTTCTTAAGAAATCTATGTTATGAGTGAAACAAAGGGTCCACTTCAAACTCTTTTGTCATAATGATTACGAGGAGAATGGAGGAAATTATTCAAGATATTATGAAGGCCTCCTTAAGATATTTTGGCATCCTCATTGATTGCAAGAATCTCTAGCCCATGATTGTTCACTGTAATGACAGAGCATTTGACATGGCTCTGGGATCCTTTAATCTCCTCGTTGAGTGTAAATGGAAGTCCAGCAAAAATAGTCTGCATGCACCGGCTCTCTTACTGCCTTACTCACCTGACTCATCAACCAGCATCTGGCCTCTCTTCGACAGAAGCTGCAGATCTCACATTCGTCCAGCAGCTGCCTGGAATGGCAGCAAGTCATCTTCAGCCCAACAAGGTTCCTTGAAAAGTGTTTGTATCTTAATTTAACATCTGTCAAAACAGCCACCTGTGGCTTCTGTTTAACCTTTCAGCCTAAAGCCTTCAACCAGTCAGCATATTTTGATGTGGAAAGATCTGATGAGAATCCTTGTCATTGTGCTTCTGGATACTTTTGGGAGCTGGACAGTGGTGGACCTTCTGGCCTAGAAGTGAAAAATTCACTGAAATGAAGAAAACATTATGATGTTTAATGTCTGCCATCATAAAATAAGATGTTCTTTAATAGTAGGGAATAAAGACTGCTATTGCATAAATTATTTGATATAACTGGTGAATTATTCTTAATTTTTCTTGCAGGGATTTATCTAGCAACAAGATAAGTTGTCTAAATGGGGAAATGTTCAGAGGCTTGTCAAATCTTATACGATTGTAAGTAATTAAAATCTAATTATAATTTTGTTTAAAAATGGTCTGTATTTTGATTTGCTTCTGCATTCAAATATAGTGTTCTGAAAATCCTGTTACAACTAAACTACCACAAAATAATTCACGTCAGCTGTACCAAGTTTAGCTGAATTTTGAATTCTTACCACTCTCTGGGGAATAAAGTTATTTAGATACCCCTTCCATTTATGAAGACTTTTTATTAGATTGCCTTTCCAGTATGTGTAAAACAAGGCTGGTTAGTGCATTTCTTCTGATAGCAAACTCTTCAGAGTACTAAAATTGGTGAGATGGGGCAGTTCAGGGTTTCACTGCCCCACTAGAATTATATTTTTTCAAATAATATGTGGCTGTCTCATTTTTATTGGGAAATTGTAATTTTAAAATTAATTTGCCTATTGTATGCATATTGTTCAATTTTATAAATGTACTAGACTAAGTGGGACCCGTTGGGTCCCAGCTTCACACGGGAGGGCTGGTCCCCAACACAATATTCCACCTCTCCACCGATTCCAATATACACTTTCTCACACACACACACACCCTCCACCTCACACATACATACACTCCCACACATAAACTCACTCACACATACACTCACACATATACTCACACATATACTCACACACACACACACACACATACACTCACACACGACTCACACACCATATATATGACAGTAAACGTTCTTGAACCTACTCACATTGCTGAGCACAGCCTCTCGACTGTGGGGCTTCCGCAGTCAGCGGCACTTCCGCAGTCACTTGCCGGAAATTATGCAATCAGCGCGACCTCTGCACTCACCAGAAATCACGCAATCAGTGTGACCTGTCCACTAAGCGGAAGTCACGAAATAAGCGTGACTTTTGGACTAAACACAGTCGGACCTAATAAAGCATTTATTCCTTCCAAACACAGTTGGACCTAATAAAGCATTTATTTCTTCCAAACACAGTCGGACCTAATAAAGCATTGCAGTTTCAAGCACAGACAGGGCAGCAGGCCAAACAACTCATGGCATTGTCATTAAGGGCTAAAAAAAATAATTTATTGCAAGTACATTGCAGACTCACAGTTCAGCTGATTCGCAGCTTAGAATCACAGTTGTGGACTCTCCCTCGCGATCTTCCAGAGTGACTGACTGACGTCCAGGCATCCGGGGTTTTATAGTCCTGCCTGCCCCCCCCCCTCCCCGAAGTGGCGTTACCATCATGGTGATTGACAGGCGAGAGGGCCAATCAGCTGATCTCAAAGTTTTTTAAACACTCATAACTTTTTTATTTATCATCGATGGGAGAAATCCTCGGGCTGGTTCAGCGGAGGAGGACTGTGAGTAAGATGGTCAAAAATCACAGCAATACAGTGTAGCATTTTTTTGAAAATCAATATACAGCGCAAATAGGAAGTGGTCAAGATGAGACTTTTAATTATATAGAATTTTTTGCAGTATTACTCAGTGTTGCCCATTCCTCACAATTGTGTGTCCTCTACAAATCCAAAAGTAAGCAGTAACGATATGTCACAATCAATTCTTTTAGCCTATTCTCATTTTTCAGGAACATTTCAGGAAACCTCTTTTCTACACTGTCTGAAGGGATATTTAAGGACGTGCAGATGCTGAAATATGTGTAAGTTGACCACTGATTTTATTTGCTTAGTTCCTCACAAAGCTGTCTGTGTTAACTTTCCACTTAATAAATACATTTTTACAAATTAGAACAGTACAGCACATTCTGGATTCTGGAGTAGTTCCTGGGGATTGGAGGGTAGCTAATGTAACCCCACTTTTTAAAAAGGGAGGGAGAGAGAAAATGGGGAATTACAGACCAGTTAGTCTAACATCGGTAGTGGGGAAACTGCTAGAGTCAATGATTAAAGATGGGATAGCAGCGCATTTGGAAAGTGGTAAATCATTGGACAAAGTCAGCATGGATTTACGAAGGGTAAATCATGTCTGACGAATCTTATTGAATTTTTTGAGGATGTAACTAGTAGAGTGGATAAGGGAGAAGCAGTGGATGTGTTGTATCTGGACTTTCAGAAGGCTTTCGACAAGGTCCCACACAAGAGATTGGTATACAAACTTAAAGCACACGGTATTGGTGGTTCAGTATTGATGTGGATAGAGAACTGGCTGGCAGCCAGGAAGCAAAGAGTAGGAGTGAACGGGTCCTTATCAGGATGGCAGACAGTGACTAGTAGGGTGCCGCAAGGCTCAGTGCTGGGACCCCAGCTATTTACAATATACATTAATGATTTGGACGAGGGAATTAAATGTAACATCTCAAAGTTTGCGGATGACACGAAGCTGGGGGGCAGTGTTAGCTGTGAGGAGGATGCTAGGAGGCTGCAGGATGACTTGGATAGACTGGGTGAGTGGGCAAATGCATGGCAGATGCAGTATAATGTGGATAAATGTGAGGTTATCCACTTTGGTGGCAAAAACAGGAAGGTAGACTATTATTTGAATGGTGACCGATAAGGAAACAGGGAGATGCAGCGAGACCTGGGTGTCATGGTACACCAGTCATTGAAAGTAGGTGCAGCGGGCTGTGAAGAAAGCGAATGGTATGTTGGCATTCATAGCAAAAGGATTTGAGTACAAGAGCAGGGAGGTTCTACTGCAGTTGTACAGGGTCTTGGTGAGGCCACACCTGGAGTATTGCGTTCAGTTTTGGTCTCCTAATCTGAGGAAAGACATTCTTGCCGTAGAGGGAGTACAGAGAAGGTTCACCAGACTGATTCCTGGGATGGCACGACTTCCATATGAAGAAAGACTGGATAGACTTGGCTTGTACTCGCTGGAATTTAGAAGATTGAGGGGTGATCTCATAGAGACTTACAAAATTCTTAAGGGGTTGGACAGGCTAGATGCAGGAAGATTGTTCCCGATGTTGGGGAAGTCCAGGACAAGGGATCACAGTTTAAGGATAAGGAGGAAGTCTTTTAGGACCGAGATGAGAAAATCATTTTTCACACAGAGAGTGGTGAATCTGTGGAATTCTCTACCACAGAAGGTAGTCGAGGCCAGTTCGTTGGCCATATTTAAGAGGGAGTTGGATGTGGCCCTTGTGGCTGAAGGGATCAGGGGGTATGGAGAGAAGGCAGGTACTGGATACTGAGTTGGATGATCAGCCATGATCATATTGAATGGCGGTGCAGGCTCGAAGGGCCGAATGGCCTACTCCTGCACCTAATTTCTATGTTTCTATGTTTCTAAGAACAGGCCCTTCAGACTATAATATCTGTGCCAAACATAATGCCAAGACCAACCCTTATCTGCATGCATATAATCCATATCTCTCCATTCCCTACATATCCATATGCCGAGCTAAAAATCTCTGATATACCACGATCATATCTAAATTCTGGTATAATGTTACAAGAAACACATGCTATTAACTTTGGTTGTTTACATGAATCAAAATGTTTCTCTCCAAAACAATTTACTTACCTTTATTATAGAATAAAATGTAACAGTTAAATTCATTTTTTGAGTGTTGCTTGGATAATTAAAATTAAGTTAATTGATGTTTGGCTTTGATAATCAAAGCTACAAAATAATGTTTGTGGCCATTTGTTTCGCATGATAAGCAGATATTAACATTTATTTTTTTGGAAACAATATATGTACCTCTTCATCGTAAAGAGGGATCAAAATTAAAGTAGCATTTCTATGGTTGTTCTAATATATATATATCACTGTAACTGTAGTAGATTTGCATTTTCTACATAGAAAAAAGTGGAGATGCTTTAATATAGTTTCTATGTGGTTCACTTTTAATTATGTTGGGAAAGGGCGAAATCTATCCTCCTGTTTATAGCATAGCATTGAAGAAATCAAATATTTGCTGTATTTTCTATATAATGTTTATTTTCTCTCCAATATGGACCGATTTTAGACAGACAAACTCATGACAAAATATGAGTTTAAAGGATATGAACCCCCCACAGTGTCAACTCTAGCCCATAACCCCTTGTCCCTATTGACACAATTATTTTTATTATGCTATTTTCTAAAGCTGGTGGTTTTACAGCAGAACAATAAATCACTAAAAATCACTAATCATGTAAAACAATCTGCACAAATTTTGGATTTCTTGAAGTTCTCATATTATCATAATTTCCGTGCTAGTATATAATGAGCTGAACATTACAGTAACTGTACCATATTTTTAGTGTCCATGTACCATTCTTATAGAACTGTACAAAATCAATAATTTCAAACCACAAAATTAGAAAATCTTTTAGATTATACCATGAAGATAATTTGATAAACAAAAGATTAACTTAAGCACCAGTACTGTGGATCAATCAAACATATGTCATGCCTGTTCATGGATAACATTGATCTCATTGCTTTTTAAATTTGTATGTGTGGGTGAATTGAGGGAGCAGTGCCTGGAAGGTAAGATCTGTTTAAAACAAATGCATAATTTTTAATTTTAATTTATCATTGCCAGAGAATTTCAGACAGACTATCTTTTGTGCGATTGCAATTTACTATGGGTGATACAATGGATAAAGACCAAAAATGTAACTGTCAGGGAAACTAAATGTGCCTTCCCAAGGTCTCTGCAGAGGCAGCTTGTGATGAGTGTTAAGAAAGAACTTCTGACTTGTGGTAAGTCCATTGCTTGGTTTTAATGTTACACTGTAATACTAATGTGATATTGCTGTATCTTTGTTATACCAAATTAAAGTGGTAAAAATGTTGTTGTTCAAAACTTGAAATAATTATTCAATGAATTATTACAATACTATTAAAAGGGGAAATTTTGTTGGGAATGCGTCCAGTAATTACAGGGAGTGAAACATCAAGTCCCATTAGCTCTACTACTAAGGGTTACACAAAAAGCTGGAGAAACTCAGCGGGTGCAGCAGCATCTAAGGAGCGAAGGAGATAGGCGACGTTTCGGGTCGAGACCCTTCTTCAGACTGGTCAGGGATCAGGGAAACGAGAGATATAGACGGTGATGTGGAGAGATAAAGAACAATGAATGAAAGATATGCAAAAAAGTATAGGGTAAAGGGAACAAGCCATTGTAAGCTGTTTGTGGTGTGAAAATGAGAAGCTAGTGTGACTAGGGTGGGGGAGGGAGATAGAGATAGAGGGAATGCCAGGGCCCGAGGGCTGAGGGAGAGGTGGGAAGGGGAGGAGACAGCAAGGGTTAACAGAATTGAGAAAATTCAATGTTCAAGCCCAAAGGATGCAGACTCCCCAAGCGGAATATGAGGTGCTGTTCCTCCAACTTGCGGTGTTGGTACTACTAATGTTTGTTTTGTTTCTGTAACTGGAGTCAACATAGGGTTATTAGAATCATTTGAGGTAGTAATGATGTGGATAGATAAAAGGTATTTAATGTATTGGCATTTGATAAAGGGACGCAAAATACTGTTGCACAAAATAAGAGCTCTTTGCATTGGGGAGAGTGTATTCTAAATCATGCATTAATTAACTAAACGATTGAATAGAGATCAATTGTTCACTTTCAGGTTGGGAAGGTTTAATTAGTAGGATGCCATTTGGATTAATTATGAAAACTATTTATAATCAATATTGATGTCTTAGGTACACACCACAAACAGCTTACAATGGCTTGTTCCCTTTATCACCGATACTTTTTGCATATCTTTCACTCATTGTTCCTTATCTCTCCACATCACCGTCTATATTCTCGTTTCCTGATCCTGACCATGAAGAAGGGTCTCGACCCAAAACGTCGCCTATCTCCTTCGCTCCTTAGATGCTGCTGCACCCGCTGAGTTTCTCCAGCTTTTTGTGTACCCTTGATGTCTTAGGTGGTGGGATCAGGTATATTGAAGCCAAAATCAAAAAAGCAAATGATATAAATCTGAGATTAAAAAAATGAAAATACCATAAATAATCAGCAGATCAGTTTTAGCATTTTCAGGTCAATATTCTTTCATTAGAACAGAACTAATGCAAGGTGGTTGTCCTCAGATGCTAACACTGTTTCTACCTCCACTGATACTCCTGACCTGCTGCTTTTTCAGCGAATCTGCCTTGTGCCTAATTTACTAATAGCACATAAATAGAAAAGATTCTTCAAAAGTAATCGGGTTAAATCATTCAGTAGAATTTGACAGATTATATGCAGAATTGGGACGTTATCCTCTTTAGAAAGCATTATAAAGCAGATTATTATTTAAAAAAGATTAAAGAATTCAGTGGGCAGTTACAGCAAATAATTAGAAAGGCAAATTGGATGATTGCTTTTATTGTAAAGGGGACAGAGTAAAAACATGTTTAAAGAATGCTCCAACTATCAGGGTATTGGTGTGACTACATCTTGCATTGTGACTACAATTTGTCTCTCCTGGTTTGAGGATACATTTGTATGGAGGAAAGTGAGATAAAGTTCATTAGGTGGCCACCTGGGAATTGGAACTTGTATTACGAGAGAAACAAACAAAATGATTGGATAGATGTTCATTAGAACTGAAGAATGAGAGGTGATCTCATTAAAGATATGAGATTCTGAGGAATCTTGACAGGGTGGCTATCAAGAGGCTATTTCCTCAGAGAAATGTAGAAGCATTGGATGTAGATTCAGGATAAAAAGGGTTGCCCATTTCATGTGGCGATGTGGAGGAATTTCTTCTGTAACAGGATTGTGAATGTTTAGAACTCTGTAATCCAGTGAGCTGATAAAGTGGAGTCTCCAAAATAATTCAATGTGTTGCCTCAAACACATTAAATACTTTTAGTTTTTAATGTAGTCAAGGTAATGGGCAGGAAAATGCAACTGAGTCTGAGTCAACTCTGTCACGATCATCTTGAAGATTATCCTAGGCTTATGGTTCCATATCTTACTAATGCTCCTAGAAGTAATGTCTGATTCCAACGAGAGTTTCCTGAGCAAGCAGTTGTGGAACATAAAATCCAACTACCTGACTAATTAAGCAAGACACCATCAAATGTTTTTGAGGGTATCAGCACTGGGTGTTAGAGTCATCTAGTGAAACAGGGTGATAACAGGCCCTTGGGCTCAACTTGCCCACACTGACTGACCAACATGTCCCAGCTACACATCCCACCTGCCCGCGTTTGGTCCATATCCCTCCAAACCTGTCCTATCCATGTACCTGTCTAACTGTTTCTTAAATGGTGGGATAGTTCCTGCCTCAACTACCTCCTCTGACAACTTGTTTGGTACACCCACCACCCTTTGTGTGAAAAAATTACCCCTCGGATTCCTATTAAATCTTTTCCACTTCACCTTAAACCCATGTCCTCTGGTCCTCGATTCACCTACTCTGGGCAAGAGATGCTGTGCATCTTTCTGATCAAGTCCTCATATATATTATGTTAGGTACTAAATATATTAGGTACCAAAATATATTAGGTCCCATTAGGTACTACAATATTAGGTACAAAAAATCCATGACACTCAAAATATTTAAAACTGTGCTGCAAGATGTAACGGGCCTGTCCCAGTTCGGAGACCTAAACAGCAACCTCTGGTGACCTTGCCCGCCACCCAAAAAAAATCAAGGTCGAGGCGACCTGCAACCTCCTACCACCTTCCACGCATATGTTGAAAACTTTCCTCGACTATGAAGAAAACCGGCTTCGACTAGACCTGCGACAAAAAAATTATCGATTTTTAAAACGGCAACCTATTTTTAGTCGAGGCCGGTTTTAATCATGATGAAAAAATAGCAGCAACCTAGATGAAGCCTCGACCACGCGGAAACCACTTTCGACCATTAGGTAGAGTGACCAAAACCTCCTGTGACCTCATGGAAACCTTGGGTGGCGGGCAATGTCACTAGAGGTTGCTGTTTAGGTATCCCAAGTGGGACAGGCCCTTAAGTCACTTTACTGACTGCATTCTAATGATTTGAGTTGGCCGCTGGTCTGGCCCATTCCTAAACTGTCCTTGTTCTATTTCTGTAATCACTGATAATGTCTGCTGTCCAAATTAACATTTTTGACTGCCCTACTTCTGAACAATGGGTAAAGGATGCCCTGTAATTTATTTAGAACTAGCCAGGAAGAAATCTGTCCCCTTAAATCCTTATGTGCCGTGGGTGCTCAAAAAGCTGAATATGGTAACAATGGTTATTATACATTAAAAGCGAGAAAATAACTAAAGCTTTGGGATTTGGCAGAGATTCATGGGCTGAGGCAAGGCCATCTAAGTTGGAGGGTAGAAAACAGGCATTTATTAACCTTTATGGTTTATTACCCAGTGGGCAAAGACAGGCTGTGAGGACTCTAGTAAGAAGTAACACGCTGTATAATCTTTGACAGATTGCAAATTATATTGTGCAAGAATATTGCTGAAGGTAAGCTTTAAAGAAATGTTAATATTTCTCAAGAGAAACTCCATTTCAAGTACGATCGTCATTCAATCTAAATGTCAAGGCACTGTAGTCAGCAGTGTGGAACTATCTGCACCACAGGGATAGCAGCTGTCCTAGAAGGTGTTTTTCTGAGAAATCCTCAGCCCAGAGGGGGAGAATGTAAAAGGTAGCACTGATTTATCATTCTGTTCTCACCTTTGCTGTTGCATTCTTATCTAAGCAAAGGTTACGTAGAACATATATTGAAAAGTGCAGCTTACAGTGTCTGTGCTGAACATAATGTCAAGTTAAACTCATCTCATCTGCCTGCAAGTGATCCATATTCCTTAATTCCTTGAATATTCATGTTTATGTTTATATATCTAATAAAAGCCACTTAAAGGCCATTATTGTATCTGCAAGATTGTGGATGGAATTAATGATTGTCTGATTCCAATCAAAACTTACGACATGTTTAACAAAATACAAAAATTAACATTCAAATGAGAAATATAGAAACATAGAAAATAGGTGCAGGAGTAGGCCATTCTGCCCTTCGAGCCAGCACCGCTATTCAATATGATCATGACTGATCATCCAAAATCAGTACCCTGATTCTGGCTTTTTTCCCCCATATCCCTTGATTCCCTTGGCCCTAAGAGCTAAATCTAAAACTCTCTTCAAAACATCCAGTGAATTGGCCTCCACTTCCTTCTGTGGCAGAGAATTCCACAGATTCACAACTCTCTGGGTGAAAAAGTGTTTCCTCATCTCATTCCTAAATGGCCTACCCCGCATTCTTAAACTGTGACCCCTGGTTCTGGACTCCCCCAACATTGGGAACATTTTTCTTGCATCTACCCTGTCCAATCCTCTAAGAATTTTATGTTGCTATAAGATCCCCTCATCCTTCTAAATTCCAGCGAATACAAGCCCTGTCGACCCATTCTTTCATCATATGTCAGTCCCGCCATCCCAGGAATTAACCTGGTCAACCTACACTGCACTCCCTCAATAGCAATAATGTCCTTCCTCAAATTAGGAGACGAAAATTGCACACAATACTCCAGGTGTGGTCTCACCAGGGCCCTGTACAACTGCAGTAGGACCTCCTTGCTCCTAAACTCCAATCCTCTCGCAATGAAGGCCAACATGCCATTAGATTTTTCGCTGCTTGCTGTACCTGCATGCTTACTTTCAGTGACGGTGATATATTGCATCATTTAGAGTGACACACTGATGCAACTGATAGAGCAATTGCCTCAGCTCCAGTGACCTAGGTTCAACTGTGATCTCAGGTGATGTCTGTGTTGAGCTTACAGATTCTCCCTGTAAAGGTGTGGTTTTCCTCTATTAACCCAAAGAGGTTTTGACTAGCAAGTTAGTTGGTTAATGTAAATTGCCCCGAACATGGAGATGAGTGATAGTGTAGGTTGGAAGGAGGAGCAGGTGTGTGATCAGTGGGGATGTGGAGAGAGCAAAATGGGAATAGTGATGCTTTGCACAGACTTGGTGATCTGAAGGCTTTGTTTCTGTTTTGTATGACTCAATTACTCTAATGCATTGCTTATTGATAAAAAATACATCTATTGATGCTCCTGAACACATCATCAGTGATGTAACCAGGGGTCATTGGGTGTTTCGGGTCTTTCAACATCAGACACCCTCACCCAGGCGACCCAGCCGTGGTTGATCAGACCACTACGTGTTCAAGTGGAATTCGCTCTTCGCTCCTCCCCATGGACCTCCTCTCCTGATCCAGAGTCATCTCGAGGCTTTCTCCGCTGCCTCTGTGCTGTTCTTGATGGCTCTTCTCCTCTCCTTTCCGTTGATGCCCAGTGCACTCAGGGCTTTGTAGAGCGATTGCCCTGCAAAACCTCTGCACCCAACCTCGATGGGCATACACCTTGCCTTCCAGCCCTGCTTACAGCAGTCTATGACCAGCTCTTTGTACTTGGTCTTCTTCCAACAAGATGATGCTCGTCAGTACTTGGTCATCAGTTCCAACAAGATGATGTTTTTGGTCGCCTCTGAGACCAGGAGGATGTCTGGCCTCAGGGTGGTTGTGGCAATGTGCTGTGGGAACTTCAGCTGTTTCACCATGTCTACAGAAAGCTGCCAACCCTGGAGCAGGCACCAGATTTCCGGACTGATTCCTGGCTGCTGTGATTCTTGGCAGCTGCACTCCGGCCTTCACAAAGGTGCTCATCTGGGTGGTGGGCTGTGCTTGTCTGCAGCTGCTGATTCCCATGCTGATGTCTTCTGCAATGGGTTTAAGAACCTGGTTGTGACGCCAAGTGTACCGGCCCTGCCCAAGAGCCTTTGGGCAGCAGCTCAGGATGTGTTCCAACGTCCCCTTGCCTGAGCATTGCGGGCAATCTGGAGATTTCGCTTTGCCCCAGATGAAGAGGTTCAATGGGCTGGGCAGGACGTCATACACTGCCTGGACGACGAACTTGATGCGCTGTGGTTCAGCCTGACAGAGCTCAGTCCATGTAACTTTTCGGTCCATGGCCTGCTCCCACCTTGTCCAGGCCCACTGCTGCCTCAAGCCAACCGCTCTGGTAGACCTCCCCTCCTCCACCGCTGCCCTCACTTCCTCCTGGACCAGCCTGCGCCTCTCCTTCCCCTTGGCCTTATCAAACTGGGGAATGGGAATATTCCCAGACCAACTCCTCCCCGAGTCACTGCTCCCACCAGGACTCTGTGGCGTATCCGAGACTCCGCTTGCAGCACGGCTTCGCCTGCTCTCCACTTCCTCCCAGTGTTCACCTCCACCCCTGCCTGAGCCTCCTTGGGGTAGCTGGAGTCCCTGTACAGCATCACCTCTCTGGCCTGAGTCACCTTAAACTCCTTCTCCTGGGACTTCAGGGGCAGCTAGAGCTTGGTGTTATTTCCGTAAAGGGCAATGCTGCTAAGGCTCCTGGGCAGTCCCAGCCACCACCTGTGAAAACTGCTGACTTCCCTCTCCAATCTCTCTATGATGGATATTGGGACTTCGTAGACAAGCAGTGGCCAGAGTATCCTTGGCAGGACACCATGCTGGTAAATCCATGCCTTGAACTTGCCGTGAAGCCCCGACCGGTCTGCTCTCAACCAGCTCTCCAGCTCCTGACAGGTTGCCTGAACTGATGCCTTTGATGCATTGCTTAACTTATAAGTACATGCAAATATTTCCTTAGTATCTCCAGGGCACCAGTACAGGAAACTGATGTGATGACCTCTGTATATGTGTTATGAACACACACACACGCACACGCACATGCACACGCACACATATACATAAATATACTAACACAAGTTTGCCTACATCAAGAATACTCAGAGCTAAGTTTTTTTCAGCTTTCTATGAATTTAATTTGTTTCTTTAATTAAAGGGTTATAAATATATTAATTTCAAATTGGTGGTATTGAAATACTTTGCATAATGTGATTTAACTCGGTATTGTCAGGTTATCAGTCCTTCTCTCCAAATTCATTTGCTAGATTGGGCAGATGTATTGTTAAAACTTTTCATTTAGTGTATTATAAATATCATTGCACTAAAACTGACAATCTGGTGCACTCAGGACTTTGGTGCTGGCCTTGTAGATTTTCCAGACCATTGGCTTCTATTAATAGCCCAACACACTTTTAATTAATTTTTGTTTTTGGATGTTACACAGTATTGTAATAAACCTTCCAATGAACACAGTGAGGTATAAGGGAGTGACACACATCTCCTTGTGAACCAGATTCATTGGCATTTCAGAATGATCATAAGGTCACGTGATATGAGCAGAATTAGACCATTCGGCCCATCAAGTCTACTGCACCATTCAATCATGGCTGATCCATCTCCCCCTCCTAACCACATTCTCCTGCCTTCTCCCCATAACCCTTGATGGCTTATTGCTGTTTCATTGTGTTGGATTCTATAAGCTAAATGAGTCTATAGTTGTGGACTAATTTTTTTAACTAACTTTATTTGTGTTACAGATGCTCCTCTTGAGCTGCCATCCTTTCAGTTGAGTCCTTCCCATCGTCAGGTGGTGTTTGAGGGGGACAGTCTCCCTTTCCAGTGCATTGCTTCTTACATTGATCAGGACATGCAAGTTCTCTGGTATCAGGATGGAAAGATGGTGGAAACTAATGAATCCCAAGGACTTTATGTTGAAAAAAATATGGTTCATAATTGTTCCTTTATTGTAAGGTAATACAGAAACTTGCATAATTGATAGCTTGCAATTAGAAGTAAGAATATTTATTTCAAGAGTGTTTTGCATTGAATGCATTGATTAGTTTTGTAGAACATTTAATTATTTGCAAAGAACATATGTATTGTTGTTTTATGGAGATCAGATAATATACATTTTTTAAAGTTTTCTTTTAATAATATTTTCGGGTAACTAACTTGCAATATGTAAAAAAAACACAAACGGATTTTTAAATTCAGTTAATTAAATACATTTAGAATAAACATTTGCTCAAATCCAAGCGAATCAAAATTATTACAAAAGGACAATGAACACTGACTTTGCCAGAGATATTCACATCCTTGAAATAATTTAAGAAGAAACATTTTTGCACCATACTTGGTGTGGTTTGATGTATTGTTCATAAATCTTCAGATAATTGATCAAAATAAACTAATCATTAATGCATAAGATATGTTGTTCAGACCTAGCAATACATATTATTTCTTATACGTAAACCTGTCTTTTTAAATGAAGATGATGATGGTCAGTGCAAGTTTATACTATTACTGCAGAATTTAAGCGTGTAACACCAGATTTTCAGAAATATGCATACTTGGCTTAGAATCTAAAGATTTTGACCTGTCTAAATTATACTCTTTACTTGGTGAGTTTAACATACTTTTATAAAATACTTTTTTTGCATATGATAGCCTTGAAAGCGCAGAACCATTGCAAAAATGAGTCAGTATCGCGAAAGTTTAAACTCTAACGTCTACTGAACGTCACATGCCTGCAGTTAATACAAAATGTTGTTTATAGAACTTTTGGATTATTCAAACTTGAGCATTCTTACCAGTGTTTCTGTTGAATGGTAATGAAACTGTTTCTAAATGCAGTACACTAACTATTTCAAATATCCAAATGGATTCGTCTGGAAACTGGGAATGCCATGTCCAAACCAAACGTGGAAACAACACAAAACAAGTCAATGTTGTCGTCTTGGAAAGCTCGGCTAAGTACTGCCCTCCAGAAATGGTGATGAATAATAAAGGGGATTTCAGGTAAACTTGCATTAATTTACAAAAAGGCTTGCATAAGGTTTCATCACTGTGATTACATCCTTCTATTAATAGAATTAGAATGTTTTCTCTAAAATTAGACAAAATCATTGGCGTGATGAACTAGCTCATAATTATTGACTTAAAAGTGTCCTAGTAATAGTTTCTTGCACTTATCCGCAACACTCATTCTTTCTTTTGCATGGAATCCTTGTAGAGGCTAACTTGACACTCATTACTGTGTTATTGATACTGTGTAGTACAAGGACTTGGCATTAAATTGTGGTCCTTGTATAAGGTCCACCTACAAAAATGCTGAAAAGTCTTTAATAATCAGTTGGCCTATCAAGATGTCAAAGCTTTGAATGTTACTAATGTATTCAGAAGCATTCACAGATTTATTCAAAATTGATCAAACAATTCCACTTTTGAAGATCTTAAACATGAAAATAAATGGATATATAATTGGATTTAATTATTTGCAAGTTATTTTGTGTTTTAATTTGATTACATCTAAGATGGCTTTTCTTCTGAGCACCTAGTTATTAATAATTACTAAATTTCCAAACATTGATAGTGGCATTAAAGAAGATGGAGAAACAATGCTCTGATTATAATGGTGTAATGTTCTTTGGTTACCAAACTTTTTTGTTTATCTTGCATTTTGGATTGATACATGGAAGGAAGGAATGCTGAATTACTTTCGGGAGTTGCTGTTTTACAATGAAGTTAAAGCCACCCATGTAAACAAATCCAAACATTTTTAATTTGCATAGGCCTTATGTGCTAAGCTGCTGTTCTGGGATTACTAATAATTAGTTTAGTGACTCCAGTGTTAGATCAGGATATTTTAATTTTGTTTGATATGCTATGTCTGAACAAAAATAATTTTAATGTCTGTAATATACACTGGAATATATAAAATGCGCTCTGTGATCTAGGATGGTCGCATAATGCTAACTTTAGAGATTATGTTCATTAATGGGCAAAACCTACATTACAAGTTAACATTTTGAACTTTTGTGTCTTCAGAGATTAGAGATGAGAGGGCAGCAGAGTTTGGCTGTGTATAGCACAAGGTTAAAGTTGAGGAAATGCAGAATTTGTATTGATGACATGGAAATGGTTAAAGCAGGGGTGGAGGAGAAGTTGTACTGAGGCCAGTGGGCGAGGTGGTACAGGAAATAATTTTCAATTTGAGTTGATAAACTCACTCACCAGTGTAGCTGAGTGAGCAGAGGAGTAAAGGATAAAAAGGCTGGGGCCTGTCAGTAGGCTGCAGAGCTGAGGGTGAACTCGGATTTACACAAGGTAGTAGATGGATTTCATGGAATAGGTTGCTAATGTTGCAAAGTGGTATCTCTAAATCACAAGCAATGCAACATATAAGTTGCTAAAAACATTTACTTATGCACTTAATTATCTTGAGTCTCTGTGTACTGCCGTTGTTTGGGTCTAATTAGGATAACTCGCCTATGGAGATAAAACTTTGGGGGAATATGGTGTTGAATAAAGTTAAGGAAAGAAAATTTGGGAACTGGTAAAGAGGGAAGAAATCAATCCAAATTCCCAACTAGCCACAACGTGCGAGATTCTGCTCCTGTTAACATTTTTGAGCCAGTATTTTGTAAGCAACAGGCTCCGCACTTTTGAGCATAATTTTGTGCACACAAGACCACAACAATGTGCAGGTCACTCTCAAGCAGGACCATTACACTAATTCAAATGGTCTCCTCAACCAATTAGCTGTATCGCTTAGATTTTTTATTGAAAATTGGAAATATAACATTTGTCCTTTTGCATATAGTATTCTTAGAATCTTGTCCATTCCTTTTTGCTGCAGTAATCGCAGGTTTTTCCCCTTTCAATAAAAATAATATTTCAAATTATTTTGTATGATAGTTTTCCAATTTATCATCTGTTACATATTTTCAGAAGCAGGGATGAAAATAATCCAGTTTGAAGAGATTAAATTTGAAGAGATTAAGATTTGTTCGGTGCATGCGATGAGCTCCACAATACTTAGAAACTGTGATATTTTAGATCATAGAACTGCATTATTGCAAACTTGTCTTTATATTTTTCTCAGTTGCAAGCACCAGAATGCCTTTTAAAAAAATATATGCTACAGTACCTTACCATTACATAGGGGATGGATATGGATCTTTTGCAAACAGCGGAGATTAGTTTAACTTGACATGATGTCCCAGGGTCATTGTGGCCCAGATGGGCTGTTCCTGTGCTGTACTGTTTTATATACTGATCTTTTTTTCTCACTGGAGGAACTTTCAATAAATAGGCAGCACTGTCATTGATCAGCTAGGTGTCAAATAGTTGAATGTGTTCATTAATATGGTGTGGACATTATACTGTATTTCTGATTTAAGCCCAGTGAATAGATAGAATTGAATATTATTCTGTGTTCAGGTGGCCTCGTACACTGGCTGGAATTACTGCCTACCTGCTCTGTACCCGATACTCTGCAAGCACTGGTATTTACCCCGGCGGCTCTCAGGATGAGAAGGCTTGGCGCAAATGTGATCGAGGTGGCTTTTGGTCCGATGACAACTATTCTCGATGTCAGTATGCAAATGATGTTACACGTGTTCTTTACATGTTTAACCAGGTAACCACAGTGAGGCCTTTTGTCTTGGACAACATATCACAAGCTGTATAAATATTCAAGCTTAAACATATGTCGCAAATTGACTTTAATAATAATAGTAATAAGGCAGGCGTTTGTATTGCTGTTCAATGCACTGTCCGATAGTCATACCTTTGTTGGTGAAGAGCAGTTTTTTTCCGCAAAGCATCACTTATTATGCAGATTGCAGTTTGTAGGTCACTTTGACTCTGCATGTACTCTTCTTGCCTTCAATACCAGAGTTTGGCAACTTAGTTATCGCACTGGGACATGAGCCCACATCCAGACTACAAACCAATACAACAAATACTTGTATTTCTGTATCCCCTTTTAACATGTTAAAATATTCCAAGCATCTTCATTGAAGAATCATTGTGCTGATTTTGACAATAAATTGTGTAAGGAGGTAGTGAGGTACATGCCCAAAATCTGTACTGGCTTACTTTTGATTTATTGAGCAAATTTCAGAGTTTAGAACCTCAACAGCTGTATGGATGGGAGTTATTGGATGAATAGTGCATTTTGGGGATGAGCTGGTCCTTAATTGGAGGACTTATTGTAACCCTGAGGTGTTAAAGGACATTAACACCAGGGTGAAAATTTAAATATCTAGCTTTATTTAACCATGAGCAAGTATAAATCAGGAAGAATAGGTGAGAAGGGATGAGTTAACCAGGGAGTTTCAATTGTGGTATTGCTATGATCTACAATTAAGTGGGGATGTGGGAATTGCCAGGACTGCGCACAGCCAAATTTGCAGTGGATTGTTTTTGGGACGGGCATGGCTTGCAGGGAGTGGAATTTATGTCATCAAGTTTACAAAGAGTAGAATGATAGACACTGATCCATTGTAACAACCAGTCTGGACGTTTTTTTCAGCTCCAGAATAACAGGCAGGCAGGTAGCGATAAAGCTCTCTTGGTGTAGAATGACTGAATGGATGGAACCTTACTTTAGGGTCAAAACTGATATTAAGGGTGCAAACACTGATTTGGTATTTGACAGGTGGAAGAAATCGGGATGAAATCATGGTAAAAGAATAACATTTGTAAAGGAGACTGAAGGCAAGACTTCTATATTTCTAATGTTCCTGACGTTGGGGGAGTCCAGAACCAGGGGCCACAGTTTAAGAATAAGCGATAGGCCATCTGGAACGGAGATGCGGAAAAACGTTTTCACATAGACTTGTGAATTATCTGCCTCAGGAGGCAGTGGAGGCCAATTTTCTGTATGCTTTCAAGAGAGAGTTCAATAGAGCTCTTAAAGATAGCAAATTCAGGGGATATGTTGAGAAGGTAGGAACGGGGTACTGAATGTGGATGATCTGCCATAATCACAGTGAATGGCGGTGCTGGCTCAAAGGGCCGAATGGCACCTATTGTCTGTTGTCTGACTTAATTGGAGAATATTGTTTTAATTCTTCAGCCAAGTAGATATTTCAGGCAAGCAAACACTGGAAGGGTCAACAAAGGAGTTGGCAAGATTGAGTTGGTTGCAGAAACGGTTGCAGAAATCTGACTGACTGAGCATGGTTGTAGAAATCAACTCTTGGGTGCTTTTATCAGAAAAATCATATTTAGATAGAAGATATGCTTCAAACATTACATATAAAAGTAGACACAAGATTCCAGATGCTGGAATCTTGCATAATTCAGTCGACTCGGCAGTGCCTCTGGTTGTGGATGTAGAAGTTTTGGGTGTTATGATTAATGCTGATAATAGGGATATTTTGACTTTTGGATGAATCATCTTCCTCCTTCTGGTACATATGAATTAATACATTCTAGTAGCATAGTCAATGCAAATGCATATTTTAAATGCACAACACAGTGTGAAATGCACTGAATTTGAGACCTGTCCTCGTGAAGTATTTTTGCCTGTACTCAATTCACAGCATGACTCACTTTTCACTGGATGAAATAATATAATTTATAGCACACTCTTTGCAATTGCTTTGTCCATCTGCTACAAAAAGGTAACTGGCTTGACATTTTACATCTGCATCTACCTTTTATTTTAATTAAACAGATGCCTTTGAACCTTACAAATGCTGTGGCAACAGCACAACAACTCCTGGCTTATACAGTGGAAGCAGCAAACTTTTCAGATAAGATGGATGTCATTTTTGTGGCTGAAATGATTGAAAAATTTGGCAAGTTTGCAGAGAAATACAAGGAGGTAGGATGCTTTTTAATGATTTCATTATATGATATACCTATCAATATTTAAATATATTAGAATTAGAAAAAAATGGATATGCTTATGCAAAAAAGTGATAGGATGTTTAGCCCATGAATGGATTATATTTTAACTTGTACAAGAGTTACTTTACACAATGGTCTAATTTAAGAATATCAGATTGATGGATGACAGATTATTTTGCTCCTAACTGCTGCACACTAGCTTGCTAATGAACACATCTTCCCAAACCTATTTTTATACTTTTTGTCCTTGATCTCTCTGATAGAAATGGAATTCCTTGCTAACTTTGGGAGGCCATATCCCATATTGTATAATCCTGCAATTAGTTTTGTTTTCTCTGAGATTTCTGAGCATCTACTTCTCAAACAAATACATTTAATCAAAAACAAAATGCTCATTAGGAAATTAGGGGGTATGATCTGCAGAAGAGCAAACTGCATGATTGAAAATGCACTATTTATTTATTTAACTAATATTAACCGAATTTTGAAATTATTTAACGAATTTGACTGTGAACAAAATACAAATATAGTGGTACATATTACCAATCTTTTCTGTATCTACAAAATGTTTGAAGAGTTATATAAATTATATTTAATTTCTGCCTTGCAGTTGTTATAATTGTGCAATCTGATTGTCATCCAGTTTGATGTCAGCATCATTCCTTAATGCCACAGATACATTACAGATAGCTCACTATTATGGGAGCTGATGCAAGACAGTTGCAAATTCACTACTGTAACAGCACAATTGAATAGTTAGGAAGGCAGGAAATGTTGTTTATCTATTTAAGTTGCTTGGCATTTGGCTCGGTGAGAGATTAATCAAATGTCCTTGCTCGTCCAGCAAATATCAGACAACCATTTTGTTGCTCATGGATTTACATTGTTTAAAGAAAAATTACATTCTTTAAAAAGTTTAATGTTTTGCTTGGTTAAGACCAAACAGTGATATGGTGGAAGAGTAATCTGTAAATATCATAAAGATTATATTTCAGTTCATGGCACTAGAAATATTGCAAAAGTTCAGGTCTTAGACAATAGACAATAGGTGCAGGAGTAGGCCATTCAGCCCTTCGAGCCAGCACCACCATTCAGTGTGATCATAGCTGATCGTCATGATCTTGTCTTGGCATCCAATTTGTCAAAGGAAATGCAATCATACCATGAGTATTTTGTACAGTTAGTTAAAACAAAAATAAATTGTTTGTATTTTGTGCCAACGTTTACTAGTTTTTCACTTTTGTCAAAGATGTGGCTGCAATAGTTTATACTGTTCAATCGCCTGGAGACATTTTTCTGTCAAGGGATAACATTTGAAAAATAATGTTTATTCCTTTTAGCTTGGAGATGTCATGGTGGATATTGCAAGTAACATCATGTTAGCAGATGAACATGTCCTCTGGATGGCACAATGGGAAGCTAAAGCCTGCACTCGAATTGTTCAGTGTTTACAACGGATTGCTACTTACAGGCTAGCCAGTGGAGCACAAGTTTATTCCACAGTAAGAATGGTGTCCTAAAAATATTCTGCAGCTATTGTGTTTTCTGCATCTGTTAAACAAGTCCACAAAAATTATTCCTGTTTGACTTGTAAACAACAGCCATCTAGCCATGCTAAGCCATCTAATTTTATTATAAAATAAAGCATACCATGTCACCCCTCTTTTTATCATGACTTTCCACACCTGATAGAGGTGTTGATTATTTATATATGTGTGCTATAACATGCTTTCACAAGTTTTAGTAGAATTAGGCCATTCGGCCATAAAGTCTACACCGCCATTCAATCATGGCTGATCTCTACCTCCTAATCCAATTTTCCTGCCTTCTCCCCAACAACCCTTGACACCTGTTTTAATCAAGAGTTTGTCTATCTCTGCCTTAAAAATATCCACTGACAGCCTCCACAGCCCTCTGTGCCAATGAGGTCCACAGATTAACTACCCTCTGACTAAAGAAGTTCCTCCTCACCTCTTTTCCAAAAGAGCGCCCCTTAATTCTGAGGCTATGATCTCTGGTTCTAGGCTGGAAATATCCTTTCCAGTGGAAATATTCTTTCCACAACCACTCTATAGTATGCCTTTCATTATTCTGTATTTCTGATGGTTATTTTTCTTGCAGTATTCTCCAAACATTGCAATGGAAGCTTCTGTGGTGAAAGCCAATGGCTTCACTGGATTGACCTGCACCGTGTTCCAGAAAGTCACCATGGCAGATCGATCAGGACTAGCTGACTTTGGGCGAAGAGATCCTGATGGCAACCTAGATAAACAGTTCAGTTTTAAGTGCAGTCCTGGCAATATTAGCAGCACACTTTCTAGTTTTGTAATCAAGGTAAGCAGGCAATTAGATATACATCACAGGCATGCACATGTTATTGTTTTATATTATGCTTTATATTTGATCTGATAATATTTGCTTAGTGACATATTAAAGTACATCACAGGCATGCACATGTTATTGTTTTATATTATGCTTTATGTTTGATCTGATAATATTTGCTTAGTGACATATTCAAGAAGCGGTTTTGCAAAAAGAGGTAAATTAGCATTGAAACTAGGAGGTTTTTTTGGAAGGAATGCCCGTGAATATTGGCAAAAAATGTTGTTAATGTTATTGAATTGCCAGTAATTACTGGCAAAAGACATTTGGGGTTTATCTTTTGAACGGCATTTAAGACTGTTTTAACGTTGCTAATTATAACAAAACATTGCAATACATTCAAGGAGCAAGGAAAGAGACCTGGCAGGGGTGGGAAGCTGCATTGGCGCCTTTCAGAATTTTCACAATGTTTACTATATTCTTCTATATTGAATAATGTAGTGAAATTATTTACTATAAATCATACTTAAATGATAGTTAATTGGAATTATGTTATTAATTTCACAAACGGTGTAGATTTTTGTTACGGTAAACTAGAACATTACCAACCTACTTGTGTGGTTTGGGGAGCTCTTGAGAGCTAATTGTCAAGACACTCGTGTAGTCCCCAACCTAGATGAGGGTGGTTTTAATTATAGCAGGAAAATATTGCATCGGCCAGCACCGACATTGCTTGCTCATTTCTCTGAATGTTTATTCAAAAGTGTGAAAGCATGAAATTTGGATAATTTGTTTTTTATAGACCAATTATCCAGTGGCTTAATCAAGCAGGACAACTATTTTTAATAGGAAAGTCCTGCACTGAACTTAGGCAGTGGGAACTTGTACCAGATAGGAACAGTTCGGGGAATGGCATCAAGGCAGAATGTAATGTAGGTTACAAATTCCTCGTATGTTGCAAAACATACTTGTCTAATAAAGTATGATTATGGTGTTATGCACCACTGCTGTAAGTGGTTGTGTAGTAGAATGGCTGTATATTCGTTAGAAGGAACTAACAAATAGTTCTATCCCACAGGGATTTGTGATCTTCTTATCACGACTTTGAAAAAGCAGAGAACTGTGTGCAGTGAATGTACTGCAAAACTTCCAAAAAGGAGGGCAATTCAATACCTTCGTACAAAGGATGATTAAAATGTGAAATTATCTCACATGAAATAGTCGATTTGGTTAATCAATTTTATTAATAGACAATAGGTGCAGGAGTAGTCCATTCGGCCCTTCGAGCCAGCACCACCATTCACTTTGATCATGACTGATCATCCACATTCAGTACCCCGTTCCTGCCTTCTCAAAGCATATGAAGCCAATGCAGGTGTATGAGGGCAAAGATTTGGTACACTTAGGAGTGAAATGTCTTGACAGTTTGGGTTGAAATATATTTGTTTGCCTTATTCAAGCATGCTATAAGAGTTTCAGGTGAATTGCGTCCTTAAAGTGGTCCAAACGAGGTAATTTTAGCTCCACTGGATTAACAGCAATAATGTGAAACTAGGCCATATGATGGGTGTAATAGTGATCAAAGCGATCTTTAAGAAGCTGACATCATTCTATACATGACTTCCGTTCCACTTACCTAAATTTATTGTCGAAATCAATATCAATTAAATGTAAGGAAAAAACTTCACAGACTTTTTGGAAAGCGCAAAACCTCAAATCATGGAAGTTTTGACGTGAAATGTATCATTCCACTGATTTAACTGTGGTTAGTACTAAGTAATAATAATTGCAGGACAAATTTGTGCTTATTTTAGAAATTCCAATGATTTAAATTGCTTTTTGACTTCAATCAACCTTTCTGATTAAAATAAATGTAAAATATTGTGAAATGAGTAAATTATGTATCTGAATTTTCTTTCTGCCTCTTCAGTTGTTCCTGAAGACTGACTCAAATTTTCTAAATTACTGCTGAGCAGTTTAATTTTGTACAGTCTGAATCCTGTGTCAGTGGAACATTAAATGGATATCTTTATTTGGCCTGACAAATAGATAATAGACAATGGGTACAGGAGTCGGCCATTTGGCCCTTCGAGCCAGCACCGCATTAACAATGTGATCATGGCTAATTATCCCCAATCGGTACCCCGTTCCTGCCTTTTCCCCATATCCCCTGACTCCGCTATTTTTAAGAGCCCTATCTAGCTCTCTCTTGAAAGCATCCAGAGAACCTGCCTCCACCGCCCGCTGAGGCAGAGAATTCCACAGACTCACCACTCTCTGTGAGAAAAAGTGTTTCCTCGACTCCGTTCTAAATGGCTTACTCCTTATTCTTAAACTGTGGCCCTGGTTCTGGACTCCCCCAACATCGGGAACATGTTTTCTGCCTCTAGCATGTCCAAGCCCTTAAAAATCTTATATCTTTCATGTTTCTTATATGTTTCAATTAGAATATTGCACAAAAATGTGCAAACATACCTGCAAAATAAAGATGTTGGTACTTTGAGCGAGTTGACTAGATAGGGATGGCAGACCAACATAGCTGATCGCCTTTGTGTGATGGTTAAATATTTTCCTTAAATTGCTGTGATCATTCTTCCACTTCATGGTACTTCGTAGGGCTTCATTGCCTATAAAGGATGTTGGATCATGCACAGGGTGTAAAATGTGGAATGTAAATCCAAGTATTTTTGTTTATTTTCGCTCTGCAGTGTCGTGTGATATTCTCAAAGCTGATACTTCTCACTCAGAATTTAAATTAACCAAGTTCTTTTTAAATCATTGTGTTTGTGTCTCTTTACTATTTTTGGCAAATGACAAATCATAATCATTTCTATGTGAAACTTCTAAAACTATTTATGTCAATACTCCATAGAATACCATAGCAGAGGCATCTATTCAATTGCCACCATCCTTGTTTTCCCAAAATCCTGTATCAACTCAAATGGACGATGCAGTCTACAAATTACAGCTTATTGCTTTTCGGAATGGCAAACTTTTTCCAAGCACGGGGAATTCTACAAATTTGGCAGATGATGGAAAGAGACGGACTGTGGCCTCTCCAGTAATCTATACTAAGATAGGTAGGGAGGTACCCAAATTTCATTTCTAATTTCTGTTTTTGATAAATACTTTCAGCAGTTATGAGGAACATGAATAATTAAAATGTGGAGTATAGAGTGTTGGAGGGGTGATTTATTTATTTATTTCATTGCATTATTGGTATTAGAATTAAAAAAAATCATCCTTGCCATAGATACCTTGTAGATTTTTTAAAATCGTACTTTTGAATTGAAAATCCACAATCGCAAATGTTAACTAGCAATGCAGGGGACCCGACTCTTGATTAAACACAAAAGTTGACTTCCACCTTACTCATTCTGATTATCTTAGCATTTAACCAAACAACTTCACTGTAGAGTTGTAATATTAGTAAAAGAGCCAGTTGGTTACATGCAGATATTTTGAAGAAATCCTAAATCATTTTAGAGGTGGTTTGTTGTTCTCAAAGTAAGGACTATTTTAATGAAATCATTAAATAGATGAGGAGAAAAGGAAACCAGTACTTTTGTTTTGATCTTCACCCTCAGTAAGCAGTCACTTCTAGCTCCTCCCTTGCAGCACTTCAATAAGTCCTATCCATTAAAGATAGACACAATTGAAATGCCTGTTAGTGCAGTATGAAATGTTGATTTTTACTAGGTGAATAGAACTCATCATTTGTACAATTCCAATTATAACTTTGTCCTGAATCCAAAGAGAAAAGATAATATACCTGCATCCCAGACTCCACAATTTTGCTGGAGACATGTCTCCACCAGTGTGGATGAATGTAAATCCAAAAGTAAGAAAAGATAATGCAGCTTTTAGATATGCAAATTTATGCTCTTGGATCTGCAGATGCTAATTGATCTTTGCTTTCCTTTAAAAGATGACACCAGTCTATATACTCTCAGTCAACCTATCACTGTGACCCTGCGTCGTATTGCACATGGAGTGGATGCTATTGCTGCCCACTGGGACTTCAACCTTCTGAATGGTTACGGAGGATGGATTTCTGATGGCTGCCAGATTATCACATCGGATGAAAATGTCACCACAATGCAATGTTATACTTTGAATAACTATGCAGTGTTGATGGTAAAGTCTTGATATTGCATGTTAATGCACAGACATTCTTATTTCTTTAGTTCCTTTTAAGCTGTCAATAAATAATGCTATACATCCCCCAACTGATAATTTTTAAAGCAATTTTAAGTAACTAATTGCAGCCACAGACTGGATTTCAATGACTTCAGAATTGTAGAAATCTATTGTAGAAGCCTATTTTCCTTCCTAATGCATGCAGCAGCATACCCACATTCAATATTATACTTTCATTACTACAAGCGGCCCAGCGTAATGGATATTCAGGTAGTGGAAAATCATCCTCGAATAATTCACAAATCATTGCCTAAAAATTAAGAAATTGAATAAAATCTGCTCACTAAATTTGTGAGAAAACTAAATAAATACTTGTTTTTCAACAGTTTCTTGATGCATGCGCAGATGATGTAGCTTTGCATTATGGAAAATCGTAATACGGACCATTTTCTAGGAATACATCACCCCTCCTCCCCAAACACATGGGTCACCTGTCCAGAGATTGTCTACTGTACAAGTCTTGTTACATTTAATTGTGCCCTGGCCATTCTTAGATTTTGCCTAGTCTTTTAGTTCATTAAAAAAAACCTCAAGATGTTATCTTGCAGCTGGTAATGAGACTGCTGCTTTTATAAACTGCGTAACAACGTTATTTGCGGCATTATTTGTCCTGTTATTTCCTTCATCCTCCCTGACAAATATATATTTGTATCTTTAATTTTGAATATTGTTTGCCCATCAGGATTTGACCGGTTCTGATTTCCTACAACAATCTGTTGCCCTCTTGCATCCAGTAATATATGTTGCTGCAACTATACTGCTCACTTGCTTGGTCATAATTATCGTAAGCTACATATATTACCACAGGTAATGCTTTTTCTAACAATCAATGTTATATAGGAATTGTGGTGTCGTTTCAAGTAGTGCGATTGATATCATTTGAATAAAACAATCTCAATGCAAAACCATTTACTGCAGAATTTGAAACTGCATTGTTTAAAATATGTGCTCAACAATGTTGGGCTCGCACTGGTCATCCATTTCACTCTCTAGTTTAAAAGTGGAAAAATGCACATCAATACAACTCAATGCCAGACGCCCAAAGGAAGGTCCTATCACCTATCCATATTCTCCAGAGATGCTGCCTAACCTGAGTACTCCAGCACTTTGTATCATTTTAAGTTAAAATGCCCTTCAGATTAGCTGACTTTGTATGAGTTGAGGGTCTAAGTTTGTTTTTGGTACAGAAATATTATTAAAATTGACAAGGTTATTTGGTAAAAATTCTGATAATATGTTCTGTGATGGCAGTGTGGTCCGGATCAGCAGAAAGACCTGGCACATGTTGGTGAACTTCTGCTTTCACGTTTTCCTTACATGTGCAGTGTTTGTTGTTGGCATCAATCAGACCAGGAATATTAGTGTTTGCCAAGCGGTAAGTAAAATTATTTTCATTTCTTTCTAATTACCAAGTAATTACAGGATTATTTATAACAGTAGAACTATTTGTTAAAAATAAAATTTCAAGTAAAATCAAAAATTGTGAATGAAATATGTCTTGACGACTAGTTGATTGGAGAGTGCATTGATCTGTAATTTCAGATAAGTGACAGTAATCATTATATTTTGGAATGATGGCTGGAAAATATCACCACATTTCTGTGAACATAATTTTGTTCTCATTTAAATAAGGGTGGTCAGTGCTGCAAGGTAAAAACTGTTTAGATATTTAGTTGGGAATGTCGTTGTATTAGTATTCCAAAAGTAAATTAAATATAACTTGCCGTTAAACAAGTTGAGTATCAAAAGATGTCTCTCAAATCTCCACCAATGACGGTTTCCAAACTTCATGCAATTTCTCTGGTATAAACGCGTGCTAAATTGGTAATTTCGGTAAATTTGTGCTGTAGACATGCACCATTGGAAACAATGCCAAGAAAGGAAGGTTTGTAATTTTAAATAACACAAGTACAGTAAGCAAATTGGTATACTTGCAAATTTTTAACAGTGCATCAACACCAATACGTTAACCTAACAATTACAAAATACCATACAAGGACACAAAGTGCTGGTAACTCAGCAGATGAGGCAACCTCTCTGGAAAACATAGACAGGTGGCATTGTACCTCAAAACCTTTCCTCACAAAACTTAGCTAATTTTGAAGAAGGGTTTTGAACGTGTTCTCCAGAGATACTGCCAGACCTGCTCACTCCAGCACTGTGTCCTTTTGTGTATTACCCAGCATTTGCAGTTTTTTGTTGCAACAGAACACCACATTTTCACTTTAGTCATGCTTTAGTTAGTTGCCATTAGTATCCTATATTCGTGTGTAAAAATGTGGCAAAAATGTGTCCTTATTTTGGGCTTAAGTGGGATGAGACATTGTGGCGGTTCCTGGAGAGTAGGCCACTCCCTGGTTCATCCCCCTGTGCACTTGATGGACAGGTCTGGGGGCGGCTCCCAGCTATGAGATAAGAGCAGGGATTTTTGGAGTGAGACCAGTCTTCAGTCTCTCACTGAAGCGGAGACTAGTGTGCTGTGCTCATTAAATCCTCTACAGAATTTGCCCGGCTTTTCGCCTTCGCTCTCTCATGCTCCCACTACACTAGTGACCTTCGACATTTTGTCGCAAGACGCGATGGACCTGAATGTTCTACAGGATGCACAACCGTCCTTGGACCATGCCGGTCAACCGTCCTTGGGCCCTGCCGGCCCCGTTGATCTCCGCGCCGTTGCGCTGAAGCTGCCTACGCTGTGGACCGACGAGCCCGAAATCTGGTTTGACCAGGCTGAGATGCAGTTTGCACTGCGGGGCGTGACGGCAGATACAATGAAATACTATTGTATTATCAGCGCCCTCGACCAGGCCTCTGCTCGACGGGTTAAGCCTTTCTCCGCACGCCCCCAGCGGCTAATAAGTATGAGGCCTTAAGGCCCTACTCTCACGTCTGTGAGGCCGAGCGGGCGACCCAAATCTTGAGGATGACTGGCCTGGGTGACCGGCGACCGTCGGCCCTGCTGGGCGATATGCTGGCCCTTATGGGCGACCACAAGCCCTGTTTTCTTTTTAAACATGCCTACCTGCAGCAGCTCCCGTCGGACATCTGCCTGCAGCTTACCAGCGACTCTTTCACCGACACTTTGGATGGCCTATCAGCAGGCCCTGGATGCGACGGCGCCAGGCAGTGCACAGCAGGTCGGTGCTTCAATTGACAGCGTCTCCGCCACGCCTAAACACCCTCCGCGGCGGGATCCGGCCACCATTGCGCACCCAGGCGCCGGCATGTCGTTCCAGTGTTGCCTGCCATCAACTCCTTTGGACGCCACCAGAGGTTGCTGGTGGTCAGATCAGCCCGCACCTCCACCTGTTTCTTCAGATGCAAGCGGGGTGAGCTGGTGCTACTGTGGTACTGGGGGGCTGCAGCTCGTCAGCGTCGGCAGCCCTGTACGTTCCCGGGAAACGCATGGGGCGGCCGTCAGTGAGTGCTTCAGTGGCTGGCCAGATTCATCGTGTGTTTGCGTGAGATCGCCGCACTGGGGCTTGTTTCCTCATCGACACCGGGGCAGAGATAACTGTGCTGCCCCCTTCTAATGGCAACATCCGCACCCGTAAACGCGGCCCCATCCTCACCTCGGCAAATGGGAGCCCAATCTGCTCATATGGGGTGCGCACGCTCTCCCTCAACTTCGGGGATGGCCGCTTTTCATGGTCATTCGTCATTACTGACGTTTCTCAGTCTTTGCTGGGAGCAGACTTCCTACGCGCACATTCCCTGCTTGTGGATGTCAAGCGGCAGCGTGTGGTGCATTCTGTAACATTGGAGCCTGTTTCCCTCCTTGTGGGCAACCGTGCTGCCTGATGGGCCCGTCACCCGTGGATGCAACATTCCCGCGTGCACTAGCCGACTTACCTGAAATCCTCGACCCGTAGTTCTGCTCCTCCATCCCGAAATACGGTGTGGAGCATTACATTCCGACTTCTGGCCTGCCCCTGAACACCCGGGCGCGGCGTCATCCACCGGACAAATTCCGTCTAGCTCGGGGGGGAGTTGCGCCTTATGGAGTTGCTCAGACAGCCCGTGGGCGTCCCCGCGCCATATGATCCCCAAGGCGGGCGGCGCCCTTGTGGTGGCTGGCGCCCTTGCAGAGACTATCGTCGGCTTTATGATGCCATCGTCGCTGACAGGGACCTGGTCCCCCACATTCAGGATTTCAATGCGCAGGGGCTGGGGCTGCGGTATTCTCCAAGGTCGACCTGGGGCGTGGCTACAATCAAATTCCCTTTCACCCAACGACGTGCCCAAGACGGCCATCATAACACCATTCGAACTTTTCGAGTTCCTGCGCATGCCATTCGGGCTTAAGAATGCTGCGCAGGCCTATCAGCGGTTTATGGACTGCGTGTGCCATGGCCTGGACTTTGTGTTTGTTTACTTCGACGACATCTTGGTGGCAAGCCGCTCGCGGCAGGAGCATTGTACCCATCTCCGCCAGCTATGTCAGCGTCTCAGCGATCATGGGCTGGCCATCAATATAACCAAATGCCGTTTTGGGGTGACGTCCATTGATTTCCTGGGCCACCACGTAGGGTACGGTGCCGCTCCCGGCCAAGGTAGACACTGTGCGCCAGTTTCCACGACCGGCCACTGTGAGGGGCCTCCAGGAATTCATCGGGATGGTGGCCTTCTCCAACCGTTTTGTACCGTCCACAGCCAGGATCACCCGCCTGCTGTTTCACCTCATGGCAGGCAAATGAAAGGAGGTCAAATGGACTGACGAAGCGGTGGCGGCGTTCCACCAGGCCAAGGAGGCCCTGGCTAGGGCCACGATGCTCGTGCACCCACGGGCGGATGCACCAATCGGGCTCACGGTAAACGCTTCTGATGTAGCAGTTGGAGCGGTGCTAGAGCAGCTGATCGACAGGCGTTGGTGGCCTCTGGCCTTCTTCAGCAGGCACCTCAGCGGCACACAGCCACACTACAGTGCCTTTGACCGCCAGCTCCTCGCCCGTTACCTCAGCATGCGCCTCTTCACTTACTTTTTGGAGGGGCGGACATTTACCACTTACATGGACCACAAGCCCCTCACCTTTGTGTTTGCCAAGGTTTCCGACCAGTGGTCCGCTCGCCAGCAGCGGCAGTTGGCATCCGTCTCTCAATACACAACCTCCATCCATTTAATTGAGGGCAAAGACAGCAGAGTAGCCGACGCCTTGTCTCGTCCCGTGGTCAACGCCATTTTGCAGGTGTCCGATGCCCAGCAGACAGATGATGAGATGTCCGCCTATCATACCGCAGTTTCGGGCCCGCGGTTGGAGGACGTTCCATGTGGCCCTAGGGGTGTGAGGCTGCTATGTGACGTCTCGACTTGCCAGCTGCGGCCCATCGTCCCTGCCGCCTAGCGTCGCAGAGTGTTCAAGGTGCTCCACGGGCTGACCCACCCTTCTATTCGGGCGACGACGGCCCTCGGGCTTCCGGTTTCATGTGGCACAGGTTGCGCAAACAGGTTGGACATTGGGCGCTCACTTGCATCCCGTGCCAAACTGCCAAGGTACAGCGGCATGTGCGGGCACTGCTCCAGGAGTTTTGCGTCCCTCGCCAACGGTTTGACCATATCCACGTGGTCATCGTGGGGCCGCTGCCGCCCGCTCGGGGCTTCACCCACCTCCTGACCTTGGTCAACCGTTTCATGCGGTGGTTGGAAGCGATACCATTGGCAGTCACCTCTGCGGCCACGTGTGCCCGTGCTTTGGCGGCACACTGGATTGCCCGATTTGGAGTGCCGCTGGACATTACGTCCAACCAGGAGGCTCAGTTCACATCTGAACTGCGTTCGGCCATGTCTCGCCTTCTCGGTGTTAACCTGCACCACACCACGGCGTATCATCCCAGGCGAAAGGCCTGGTGGAGCGTTTCCACCGCCAGCTCAAGGCTGCCCTGAAAGCTCAGCTCACAGACCCGGACTGGGTCGACGCATTGCTGTGGGTTTTGCTTGGTGTCCGCAGTGCGCCCAAAGAGGACTTGGCCACCTCCTCTGCTGAGTTGGTGTTTGGGGCCCCACTGACAGTGCCCGGTGAGTTTATCCCATCGGTACAGGGCCAGGTGGAGCAGCCATCAGCCGCCCTGCAACGGCTTCAGGCGACGGTGGGCAAGCTGGCACCGGTGCCGACGTCTCGCCACGGTTCGTTCAGGCTGCACGTTCCTTCCAGTCTCCAGGACTGTCTGTTGTTTTCAGACGTCCCTTCAGCGGCCGTATGAAGGACCATTCAATGTCCTCGAGTATGGCCCTTCCACTTTCGTTTTGGACATGGGGGGTCGTCGTGAGACGGCCTCCGTTGCGCGACTGAAGCCGGCACATGTGGACATCAGCCCGTGCTACTTGCGCAGCCTTGCCCTCGGGGCCGCCCTTCATTCCGGCCCTTTCCCCAAGAGCCCGCGCCGACACCTTCGCCTGCCAGTGTGTCTCCGGCTCCTGCGCCCGCCGTGGTGCGCACACGGGCTGATCGTCTCGTACGTCCCCCTGTCCGTTTCGTGCCTCCGGTTCTTGGGGGGGTGGGTGGGGGTCCTGTGGCTGTTCCTGGAGAGTAGGCCACTCCCTGGATCATCCCCCTCGGCACTTGATGGGCAGGTCCGGGGGCGGCTTCCAGCTACGAAGATAAGAGCAGGGATTTTTGGCGCAAGACCAGTCTTCAGTCTCTCACTGAAGTGGAGAGTAGTGTGCTGTGCTCATTAAAGCCTCTACAGAATTTGCCTGGATCTCGCCTTCATTCTGGGCTCTCTCATGCACCCGCTATAACATTACCTTTTATGAAGGTCATATCTTTGATTAATTTAATATCCAAATTTTCCAAAGTGTGAATCAGTCGACAGTGACAGTGCACCCTAATTCCATGAATTATTGCTTTGATTAATTTTTACTGGATCTCCGTACTGGGTCCAGCTGTTGATTTTACTTTTCTCATCAGCTTATGTTTGTTTCTAGAATGACAGATTTTAAATAAAGCCTAATCTTAAATTGAAGTTGGGATAGAGAATACTCATTTGAGCTTCATCATGATGAGAATGGAGCAAAAATGACAATTGATAAGAATGCAGCATTCTTCTTCAATACTGCGAGCCACTTACATACTAGAGTCGCTTGATTGAATGTAGGAAGAAATTATTACATGTTAAGAAAACTGGGATTTATAGTTGAAATGTAGAAGCTGAATAAATAAAATAAGGCAAAAATGGGTTGGTTAAAAATATCAAAGAACCAAGTATTGGTTCTTCAAAATGAATTTGGGGAACTGCCAAATGTGAAGATAAAAACATTGCGGCTCTTAATAGACACTATCTATTGTCTGTGTTTCATTGTTAAATATGTTTCTCACGGTAATGTTTTATAGTGGAATTCTGAGACATAAACTCATTATCACCGCAAGGCATCTCACAGTTTTATGACTGGCTTCCAGATTATATATTTCTATATTTTCTCACGTGTTAAATCTTTAAAATAAATGTAGGTTGGGATAATTCTACACTATTCTACTCTTGCCACCATCTTGTGGGTTGGTGTCACAGCACGAAATATTTTCAAACAGTTGACGAGGAAAGCAAAAAAATCTCAGGATCCTGAGGAACCTCCTCTCCCACCTCGGCCAATGTTAAGGTAGGCAATGTATTTCACATTACACCATTCCTAACACACTATATATATATCGATTTAAAAGGCAGCTGCAGTCTTGAGTTTAAGAGATTGCAAGGTAATTACTTTCCAGCAGACAAAATTCTAAGAGGACCTGCTAGAGTGAATGCAGGAATAAATTTTTCCTTAACTATAGTTTACAGAACCAGGTGTCAGTTGCAGAATAGTCAGTCAACTATTCAGGATTGAATGAGCAGAGAGTCTGTCACTCAGTGAGCGGTGAATCTTTGAAACAAGAGTGTTGTGGGGATTCATATTTAAGATAGTGTCAATAGATGTTTTGGACATTGAGGTATCCAAGGATATGTATTCCAGCAGGAAAGTGGCATCTCATTAAAAGATAATTTATGATCATATTGAATGGCTAAACGGGTTGAATGACCTAATTGTTACTTATTTGAGTTTGTACTTAATCATGTGGACCTTTTGAATCTGTTCCTTTATTTTAAATGCGAGATGATAACATGTTTTTGATAAGTGCTGTTTGTACTGAGGAAGATATCCCCATTTTAAATTAATTATTTCATAAAGTTAGGAATGCACCTTTTGATCTTGCCTTGGGTTAAAGTCTTGAACCTTTTTTTAGAAGAATCATTTGATTATAGGTTTCCTTGTGTAAAAACATGCAGATACTGGTTAATTTCACACTGGTAATTTTCATTCTAATCTATTTTGGAAGCATCATAATATAAACCAGTGGCCTGCATGGTGGTGCAGCGGTAGAGTTGCTGCCTTACAACACTTGCAGCACCAGAGACCCGGGTTCAATCCCAACAAAGGGTGCTATCTATGTATATCCTCCCCATATGTATGTTCTCCTCGTGACTGCGAGGGTTTTCTCTGAGATCTTTGGTTTCCTCCCACACTCCAAAGACATACAGGTTTGTAGGTTAATTGGCCTGAGTTTGTATACTTGGTATAAGTATAGATTGTCCCTAGTGTGTGTAGGCTGGTGTTAATGTGCGGTGATCTCTGGTTGGTGTGGGCCGAAGGGCTTGTTTCCGCGCTGAATCTCTAAAACTAAAAAGTTTGAAATCAATATTATCAAACCAGGAAAGAAAGCAGGAGAATATTTCTGATTTGAATCAATGTGACTGCGAATATAAAATTTACAAGGAATAGATGAGTTGAAATGTGAAGGAGAATTTATAATGAACTGTTGGAAGGGGAAATCAAATAGAATCTTGTGCTTAATGAGTTAGAGGAGAATAACTGTGAGGAAGTTCATATAACTATTGCATGCATATGTTGAGATAAATAGTATGCATCGCACAAAAACAGATTATATGTTTTTCTGCTAACACTAATCAAAATATTGTATCTTGCTTTCAAATATACAATGCCCTCCATAATGTTTGGGACAAAGACCCATCATTTATTTATTTGCCTCTGTACACAATTTGAGATTTGTCATATTTTAATAAAGGCCATTTTCATTTTGGTTTCACCATGTAGACATTACAGCAGTCCCCCAATTGTCCCCCCCATTTCGGGGCACCATGATGTTTGGGACAGAGCAATGTCATGTAAATGAAAGTTGTCATGTTTAGTATTTTGTTGCTTATCCTTTGCATGCAATGACTGCTTGAAATCTGCGATTCATGGACAACACCAGTTGCTGGGTGTCTTCTCTGGTGATGCTCTGCCAGGCCTGTATTGCAGCCGTCTTTAGCCGATGCTTGTTTTGGGGGCTAGTCCCCTTCAGTTTTTCCATCAGCATATAAAGGTCATGCTTAATTGGGTTCAGATCGATTGATTGCCTTGGCCACTCAAGAATTGACCATTTATTAGCTTTGAAAAACTCCTTTGTTGCTTTAGCAGTATGGGATAATTGTCTTGCTGTAGAATGAACCGCCGGTCAATGAATTTTGAGGCATTTGTTTGAACTTGAGCAGGTAGGATATGTCTATACACTTCAGAATTCATTATGCTACTACCATCAGCAGTTGTATCCTCAATGAAGTGAGCCAGTATCTTCAGAAACCATACATGCCCAGGCCATAACACCCCCACCACCGTGTTTCACAGATGAGGTGGTATGCTTTGGATCTTGGGCAGTTCCTTCTCTCCTCCATACTTTGCTCTTGCCATCACTCTGATCTTCGTCTCATCTGTCCATGTGCTTTTTCCAGAACTGTGTTTGCTCTTTTAAGTACTTCTTGGTAAACTGTGACCTGGCCATCCTATTTTTGCGGCTAACCAGTGGTTTGCATCTTGCAGCGTAGCCTCATTATTTCTGTTTGTGAAGTCTTCTGCAGACAGTGGTCCTTGACAAATCCACATCTGACTTCTGAAGAGTGTTTCTGATCTGTCGGACAGGCGTTTGGGGATTTTTAATTATTATAGAGAGAATTATTTTGTCATCAGCTGTGGAGGTCTTCCTTGGCCTGCCAGTCTCTTTGCTATTAGTAAGCTCACCAGTATTCTCTTTCTTCTTAATGATGTTCCAAACAGTTGATTTTGCTGAACCTAAGGTTTGGCTGATGTCTCTAACAGTTTTATTCTTGTTTCTCAGTCTCATAATGGCTTCTTTCACTTTCATTGGCACAACTTTGGTCCTCATGTTGCTAAACAGCAATAAAAGTTTCCAAAGGTGATGGAAAGACTGGAGAAAAGACTAGGTGCTGAGAGCTCTCTTATACCTACATTGAGGCAATTAAACACACCTGAGCAATTACAAACACCTGTGAAGCCATGTGTCCTAAACATTATGGTGCCCTGAAATGGGGGGGGAGGGGGGACTATGTATAATACAGCTGTAATTTCTACATGGTGAAACCAAAATGTATAAAAGTGGCCTTTAATAAAATCTGGCAATGTGCACTTTAACCACATGTGATGTTTTCTATTACAAATCTCAAATTGTGGAGTATAGAGGCAAATAAATAAAAGATGGGTCTTTGTCCCAAACATTATGGAGGGCACTGTAAGTTCAGTGCGTTACAAAGTAACAGGCCATTTACTTATTAAAACAACAGGTTATAGTAAATTGTAATTATTATGTAGCCATTATTCATTTAGAAAGAAAAGATGAGAAACAAAAACTCCAAGCAAAAAATAACAAACTGCCCTAATGTGCTAAAATTGCATTTAATTAACAATACCAATAAAAATGTCCCATCACACCATTGGTTGCGCTAGTTTAAATATCATCATGGGTTACATGCAGTTGTTTAACATTTTCCCTCGTGATCATATCTTTGAAGGTTCTATTTAATTGGTGGAGGAATTCCGATCATTGTGTGTGGCATCACAGCTGCAGCTAATATTAAAAACTACGGAAGTAAAGCGAATGCACCATAGTAAGTAGTGTTTTATTTTTCATGCTCAAATGTAATGCTGAGGTTAATAGTTCTAGGTAGTTGGTGTTAAGTTTCACTGGAATTGAGAAGAACTGGTGAAAAATAAATGTTCTAATGTAATATTGCAAAATGTCACACTGAAAGAAAATAGCTTATTGGATTTTGTTTTGTTCTCAGTCAGTTTAATACTTTGTTAGTTTGTACTTTTCCTTTTATTTGACAAAATATATAGAGTCTGGGAATTAAACCATTTAATATTAAACAATTAGATCATTTAAACTTTAGGTCAGACAAAAACCATTCAGTGTATCATTCAAAAACGGTGTACTTTGAGTATTCATAGAAATAGTTTAGTGATGGTTATATTATAGGTCTGAAACAAGAAAATGGCTTTTTTATTCATAAAGGAAATCAGTAAATCAGGCTTTGTTGACTTGGCCTGGGAAAATATATCGTATATCCCAAGTGGTTCACAAAACAAGAGAATATGTTATGCCTATCCAGTGTGATGGGTACCTGCTACCTCAAGATAGCAATTAACTATTTATTGTGAGTGGAAGCCATTTTGAGCACAGGATCCATCATCACCTGCTGATTATTTACAGACCTTGAAATAGTCTCTTTGGTTGTTAGGTTTTTATTAGATATGGTTATGAAAACAATGTTTAATTTGGTTTTGTTCTGAGTGCACTCATTTTAACTTTGTAGGTTTGCACAATTAAGTGATTGTCTTTGTAACCAGTTTATAATGTTGGAAGAGTCAACATTATGTTAACATTGTGAACACAGTGCTTAATGCACAATTAAGTTTACAAAGAGGTTTTATTGAAATAAGCAAAGGAGAAAGCAAGAATGGATTTCTTTTGGACACTACATTTAGAAAGCTACTGCTAACATTTGAAAAGCTTTGATTACACGGTGTGTTTGCTTTGTTTGTGTAGATACAGTATCTCGTTTAATACTGAGGAATGGCCTTCCATCTATCCTGAAAACCAACTGAGCAAGTTAACTGACATAATTCTGTCAATATGACCCAATAATCAACTTCCAGCACCTGATGAGTGTACCAGCTAAGATTGTAGTAATCAACATGAGATACCACACAGCAATGGCAACTCAATTATTAGCACACAGGAATAGGAAAAAGCACCATACAGCTATATCAAGGGTTAGCCAATGTTACCAAAACTTGGCTAAGGATTGAAAATGTTAAAAAAAAAAAGCAGCTAATGAACTTAAAAACAGAAAATATTGGAAACATGAAGCAAACTAGGGAGCATCTTTGTAGAGGGGAAAAAAACATTTTGGGGGGGAGAAATCAGTAGTAATCATGCTCCTGGAGTAAAATGAAAGGAGATGGAAGAGAGGCTGGAAGCAACAAGAAAAAGAGTTTAGGAAGGGAATATACTAAAGGGGCTGTCCCACTGTGGTGACCTAATTCACAAATTTAGAAGAGTTAAGGAGAGTTTAGGACCTCCTTCGACTATGTAGAAGACCTCCTTCGACCTCCTTCGACTATGTTGAAGACTAGCTTCAACTAGCTTCTGGAAAATTGGACTCCGAATAGTGGAGAGTGACGACGACCTCCTTCGACCTCCCTTCGACTATGTTGAAGAGTATCTACGACTACCTTTGATTACCTTCGACTACCCTCGATTACCAACAAATAACATGCCGATCTACTTCGACTAAATCTATGAGTAAATAAAGTATCGATTTCTCCATGGTGACCTTTTTTTACTCGCAGGCATTTTTCAACATGTTGAAAATACGCCGCAATCTAGCTGAGGCCTCGAGTACTCGGGGACTACCCTCAAGCTTGAAGGAGAATTGCAAAGACCTCCTAGGACCTCGTGTCGACCATGCTGCGAGCATCAGCCAGAACCCCTGTATTTAAGGCTGTTGAAAGTAGGGAGGGTAAAGATTATGAATGGCTTTGAGGTGGAAGATTAAAATGTTAATTTAAGTGCTGGTGGCCTGCAGGGATCAACATTGAGCTGGCACAGAACTGATTGATAGATTACTGGGGGCTTTGTTCTGAGATAGGTAATGCTTTAGAACAATTGAGTATCAAACTGAGATGTAATGATTGAAGGAATCTAGTGGCATGTGCTCTGGTGAGAATGTCTCTGTAGAAGTGGCGTGATGCTGTCAGACAATTCAGGCTTCCTTGTTTTGCTTGCAGCAAGCTTCATTGAGAATGCTTACTTGTTTTAAAAGGGAAAATTGCATCATCTAGTGGTAATAAAAGTGAATTGCATGGGCCATATTATCTCCCTGAAAGAGAATCTATATTAAGGGGGATATATTTTAATTTGTTGTCTCTGCATTTCACTGGCATGGTAGATTTACCACACATTATAAAAACTGTGGGGAATTTAATTCTAATCTAAAATCAAAATGTCATTATGTTTTTGGCTGATAAAATTGGTAAATAATAAAGAATAAGTTTTGGTTGAATTTCACGTGTCCTGGTGTTTGGCAAACTGTCCAGTGGATAGCAAATGAATACAATGATTTTATTAGATTCACAGACAAAATAATTACATTTACACTACTTTAATCTACATATTAGAACATAGAACAGTACAGCACATGAATAAGCCCATCGGCCCACAATGTCTGTGCCGAACATGTTGCCAAGACCAACTCTTATCTGCCTGCACATAATCTATTCCCTGCACATCCAAATATTTCTTAAATGCCACTATTGTATCTGCCTCAACCACCACCCCTGGCAGTGTACCAGGCACTCACCACCCATTTTGACTTCCGGAATCTCAAACTCAATGCCCTGACTTATGCAAGCATACCATATTGTGAAGATAAGGGACTCGTCTCACAGAGTGCCTCCATTCTAAAGTCCAAACATGTCACATGGGAAATTATGTATCAATATATAAATGTTTCCTTTTGAGGGAGCACAGTGGATAGTTAGGGAATATGTATGGTGAGAAATATTTAAAAAAAGTGATTAATGCATTTTATTTCCAATCCTTGCAGCAATATCTACCAAAGATCACATGAAAGGAATTATAACATTAGTTTATAATGTTGACAAATTAATTCTGATTATTCTGTGGCAATTTTCAATGCACTTTACCAGATCTATATTACAATAGCACAATAGACACAAAATGCTGGAGTAACTCAGCGGGACAGGCAGCATCTCTGGAAAGAAGGAATGGATGATGTTTCGGGTCGAGACCCTTCTTCAGACTGTCTGAAGAAGGGTCTCGACCCAAAACGTCACCCATTCCTTCTCTCCAGAGATGCTGCCTGTCCTGCTGAGTTACTCCAGCACTTTGTGTCTATCTTCAGTTTAAACCAGCATCTGCAGTTCCTTCCAACACAAAATATCACAATAATTTGATAACAAAAATATGTAACATTATTGAAAGTTAAAGGAAAGTGGATAGACTTATCTATGGTTATCTATGTGAGGATGCTGTTCATAAATTTCAGTTCAGCCTTCAACACGATAGTCCCCACCAGACTTGCTGAGAAGCTGCTGGAATTGGGGCTCAACACCCCCCTGTGTGCCTGGGTCCTGGACTTTCTCACCGCCAGGCCCCAGGTAGTCAAGATGGGAGGAAATACATCAAAGTCCCTCACCCTGAGCACAGGATCCCCCCAGGGTTGCGTCCTCAGCCCCCTACTGTACTCCCTGTACACACATGACTGTGTGGCCAGGTTCAGCTCCAATTCTATAATCAGGTTTGCTGATGACACTGTGGTGGTGGGCCTGATCTCCGATAACGATGAGAAGACCTACTGAGAGGAGGTGGCTGATCTGGCACACTAGTGTCAGAACAACAGCCTCCTCTTGAACGTCAAAAAAACTAAGGAACTGATCGTGGACTTTAGGAGGGCACAACATCCGAGGACGTACACACCATTGAAGATAAATGGGGATGCTGTGAATAGATTGAGCTGCTTTAAATACCTGGGTGTCCACATCTCAGAGGATCTGACATGGACATCACACACTGCCGCAGTGGTGAGTAAGGCAAGGCAGCGCCTTTACCACCTCAGGCAATTGAGGAAATTCAGAGTGTCTCTGAGGATCCTCCAGTGCTTCTACTCAGCGGCTGTGGAAAGCATCTTGTCCGGAAACATCACAATTTGGTTTGGGAACTGCTCTGCCCAGAAGGCTCTGCAGAGAGTAGTGTGTTTGGCCGAACGCACTAAGAGAACTACACTAGCTCCCCCTGCTGGAACTATACATCAGAAGATGCAACTCCAGAGCCAACAAGATCATAGGAGACCCCCTTCCACCCCAGCAACAGGCTGTTCCAGCTGCTACGGTCAGGCAAACGCCTCCATTGCCGTCGCCTCCAATACGGAGAGGATGAGAAGGAGTTTCTTCCCAGAGGCCATTAGGACTGTAAACTCCTATCTCACTAGGGACTCATTTACCAATTTACTGTTAAAATTGCTGGGTGTTTTTCTTTTTTTTCTTTTTTTCACAAATGATAGGTATATGGACGTGAAGGGAATGGAGGGGTATGGTTTGAGTGCAGGTAGATGGGACTAGGGGAAAACAAATGGTTGGCACGGACTGGAAGGGCCGAGAGGGCCTGTTTCCGTGCTGTAATTGTTATATGGTTATATGGTTATTGTGATATGTAATATGTGAATATGTGATTCTGTTCCATTCTGTTTTGTAGTTTTTTTGCACAATTCGCAAGCATTGTCACTTTTAATTTCACTGTACATCTCGTATGTGTATGTGACAAATATACTTGACTTGACTTGGTTAATCATCCACTCCTTTGATTTTTTTTTGATAGAATCACATCTCTGTAAATATCCAACCCCCTTGAAAACATGTGTTTGCACCAATACACACATCAAATGCTGACAATGTTACCAGATTCACAGACAAGATAATGACTTTCCTTTAACTCTATTCTAAACTAAGCATTGTAAAGATAAGGGATTGACGATACTGTGACTGCCTCCTTTTCAAAGTCCAAAAATGTCATGATTGAAATGATGTATCAAATGTGAACATTTTCCTTTTGATGAAGCACAGTAGAGTGGTTTTGGGAGTATGAGTTCCGATGAGAAATATTAAGTAATTTATTTCAAATACAATGGACCAAACCCACATTCACAGTTCTATTTTGGTTGATCTATTCCATCTGTTCAGTTTTATCATTTGAAATATTTGGATCAATGGGAAAAATTACTTCTATGAAAAATGGGAGGATCAATGATTTTTAAAAAGTGAAAAAAAATCATCTTTATGGTATGCAATAGACTGAGGAAAGATATCACAACAACCTATTTGAAAATTGGATACTGTAATTTGATTTGCTTTGGATATTTTTTGAAAATACACTATTTTGTGAATTTATCCAAATGTGTTGCTGAATTAAGATGATTGCATTTGAATTCAGCTGCTCAATACTTGTATAAAAACATAATTACTTTTTGTCTTCCAGCTGTTGGATGGCTTGGGAACCCAGCCTGGGGGCCTTTTATGGACCTGTCGGGTTTATCATCTTCGTAAACTGCATTTACTTTCTTAGCATATTCGTGCAGCTTAAGCAACACCCTGAACGGAAATATGAACTGAAGGAAGCAGTGGAGGAACAGCAGCGTTTGGCAAGTGCAGACCGTGGAGAATCTAATGTTAACGATTCAACATCAACATCACAAGCAAATTGTTCTGTGGTTTCCTCCTCCGCACTGGAGAATGAACATTCATTTCAAGCACAATTGCTGGGTACATGTTTGTCATTGTTTATGTACATTGCCCTGTGGGTATCTGGTGCGTTAGCAGTGTCCCAGTACTACCCTATGGACCTCATATTTAGCTGCATATTTGGGGCCACAGCTTTGAGCCTGGCTGCATTTCTCATACTTCATCATTGCATTGGCAGAGAGGACATACGGCAGTGTTGGATGACTACCTGCTGCCCAGGGAGGAGTACTTATTCCATTCAAATTAATGTCCCACCTACAGATTCTGGTCACGCCAATGGTGAAACTTCAAAACTCACCAACAGCAGTACAGAATCCTCCTGCACAAATAAGACTGCTTCCAGCAATAACAAGCTATCCCAAGGGTGTAAGCTAACTAATCTTCACGCTGCTGCAGTACAGAACCAGCAGGTGCATTTGGAAAGTAATTTATCCACACAGCTTGACAACAGCCTTACAGAACATTCAGTGGACAACGATCTGAAAATGCACGTGGCCCCTGTGGAACTGCCGTTCCGTTCTAATGGACAAGTGAACAGGCATCATAAAAACCGGACTAGGGCCCACCAAGCTCATCGTCACAGCAGGCTGACTGTGTTAAGAGAATATGCATATGATGTACCTACCAGTGTGGAAGGAAGTGTGCATAATATCCAGCCAAGGAGCAGGCACAGTAACCATGAAAGTCGTCATGGGATTAGGAAATCTCGCTCCGCTTTTAGAGACCGCCATCAATGCGGCAACCAACCCGATGGTAGTGATGTCTGTTACACACTGCCACAATGCAATCAAAGCACAGTAAAGAATGGAGTTGGTGCCAGTAGAGACAGCAAACAAAAACCTATTGTGGTTGAACATGAGAACAGTAAGTCTTATGGGCTTAACTTGGCGAGTCAAAATGGACTGCTGAAAGGCAGCGGTCAGGATGTCCCCTTGCTCGGTGCAGACAGCACTGGAAATGTCAGAACTGGATTTTGGAGAAATGAAACTACTGTGTAGTTTACAAAAAATCAATTTTATTAAATCAAAACTGTGACATGCATTCCTTTCCAGTTAAAATTGTAAATGTTTACAGAATTGTTTTACATTGTGTATTGAAACTGAAGGTACGATCTTGCATCTAATATGTGAAGCTATAAGTTTCTTGTATCTAATTTTATATCTTTTTAAGAGACCCAAGGTTGCCATTTTTGTGAAGTCACAATGAGAATAGTTTCACAGTTTCTATTTTTGTAGCATTTAGTCCTGTTTTATTAAACACTGCTGGATGTTCTTATACCTAAAATTGCATGAGAAATGGAGCTCAGAAGCATTGGGCAATATCTACTTCTGAGCATGTAATTTTCTAAATAATAAAAGGTTTGCCTTGTGATATGATTATAAGAGTCTGAGTGTTGAAGAAAATCAAGTTGATTAAGCATTTTTTGTTTGCTTTCAATTTTGAACAAAAACATGTTAACAGATCTATTCCTTAAATATTTGATGGTTGTTATTTTGTCTCATTGATTTTGTGGGTGAATAGATACAAGACTAGTTTTGAGGAAAAGACCAGAAAGCGTATACATTAGTGTTGTGAAAGTTAGACTAGGTATGATAGCATTGGAATTTACAGTGCCCTCCATAATGTTTGGGACAACGACCCATCATTTATTTATTTGCCTCTGTACTCCACAATTTGAGATTTGCAATAGGAACAAATCACATGTGGTTAAAGTGAACATTGTCAGATTTTAATAAAGACCATTTTTATATATTTTGGTTTCACCATGTAGAAATTACAGCAGTGTTTATACACAGTCCCCCCATTTCAGGGCACCATTATGTTTGGGACAGAGCAATGCCATGTAAATGAAAGTTGTCATGATTAGTATTTTGTTGCACATCCTTTGCATGCAATGACTGCTCGAAGTCTGCGATTCATGGACATCACCAGTTGCTGGGTGTCTTCTCTGGTAATGCTCTGCCAGGCCTGTATTGCAGCCATCTTTAGCTTATGCTTGTTTTGGGGGCTAGTACCCTTCAGTTTTCTCTTGAGCATATAAAAGGCATGCTCAATTGGGTTCAGATCGGGTGATTGACTTGGCCACTCAAGAATGGACCATTTTTTAGCTTTGAAAAACTCCTTTGTTGCTTTAGCAGTATGTTTGGGATCATTGTCTTGCTGTAAAATAAACCGCAGGCCAATGAGTTTTGAGGCATTTGTTTGAACTTGAGCAGATAGGATGTACACTTCAGAATTCATTATGTTACTACCATCAGCAGTTGGCAGTGCTGGCTCGAAGGGCCAAATGGCCTACTCCTGCACCTATTGTCTATTGTATCATCAATGAAGATGAGTGAGCCAGTACCTTCAGGAGCCATACATACTCAAGTTATAACACCCACACCATCATGTTTCACAGATGAGGTGGTATGCTTTGGTTCTTGGGCAGTTCCTTCTCTCCTCCATACTTTGCTCTTGCCATCACTCTGATATAAGTTAATCTTCGTCTCAACTGTCCACAAGACCTTTTTCCAGAACAGTCGTTGCTCTTTTAAGTACTTCTTGGCAAACTGTAACCTGGCCATCCTATTTTTACGGCTAACCAGTGTGACAAATCCACATCTGACTTTTCACGAGTGTTTCTGTTGGACAGGCGTTTGGGGATTTTTCTTTAGTATGGAGAGAATTCTTCTGTCATCAACAGTGGAGGTCTTCCTTGGCCTGCCAGTCCCTTTGCGATTAGTAAGCTCACCAGTGCTTTCTTTCTTCTTAATGATGTTCCAAACAGTTGCTTTTGGTAAGCCTGTTTGGCTGATGTCCCTAACAGTTTATTCTGTTTCTCAGTCTCATAATGGCTTATTTGACTTTCATTGCCACAACTTTGTTCCTCATATTGATAAACAACAATAAAAGTTTCCAAAGGTGATGGAAAGACTGGGGGAAAGACTAGGTACTGAGAGCTCTCTTATACCTGCATTAAGGAGGCAATTAAACACACCTGAGCGATTACAAATGCCCGTGAAGCCATGTGTCCCAAACATTATGGTGCCCTGAATGGATGGACTATGTATAAACACAGCTGTAATTTCTACATGGTGAAACCAAAATGTATAAAAATGTCCTTTGTTGATATCTGACGATGTGCACCTTAACCACATAGGATTTTTCTATTACAAATCTCAAATTGTAGAGTACAGAGGCAAATAAAAAAATGATGGGTCTTTGTCGCAAACATTATGGAGTGCACTGTCTTTAAGTGCCTCCTGCCATTACTAACTGGAAAAGGGAAGAATTAGTGGCCTGCCATGGTTCACCGATCACAAGTCACTTCTGACCTTGGTGGGTTTTTGTTGCAGCACTCCTAATAAGGTAAAAAAATAGTTTGATCGCAATGTCTGTTACAGGCATTTGGCTGCCAACTTTAAAAAAACGCAAGAGTCAAGATTCAAGAGAGTTTATTGTCATGTGTCCCTGATAGGACAATGAAATTCATCACAACAGAACATAGTAGGCATGACTACATGAGTAAATTATGGGTGGATTGTGGTCAATGTGGAGCATTGTCCCACCATATATATGCATCCTCTTAATAATATTACACATGGCTGTACGGGGAGCTATAAACACAGTGTTCAGAACATGTCTTTTCATTCTTTTTCTCTTAATAAGTATATATTCAATCAATAATTCGATTTGCTGGGAATGCCAACTCGGGTCTTTCAGTTCTTCATTAAGTTTTAGGTCCAATGCATACACATAGTATTTTACTACTGAGACTGAACACATTCCAAAATTTGAATGTGCAACCTTTTTTTCTGTCTTCCAGAGCTGTAGAATATGGAGTTATGAATAATCTTCAAAAGGTGGCAACCACAAGTGCAGGAAGATATTAACTGCAGGGTGGTTTACCGGGCCAGTAATCTTGAGTATATTATTTTTTTATGATAGGTTTGCTAGACAAATCTAACTGATGTCGTATGAAATTTGGTGAATGCGGTGCTGTGGTCAGAATGTTGTTTTTTAAAGCTACTTGAGCAACTTTCTAGTGGCTCTGTGGAATGGGGACCAGGAATTGCAGCAGTACACATACACGGGTATATATTGACGGTACCGAAGAAGAGAGGGTTGAAAGCTTCAAGTTCTTAGGAGTAAATATCACCAGCAACTGCAAACATCACCAGCACCAGCAATCTCTTAAAGATAGCGGTGACAGGATATGGGGAGAAGGCAGGAATGGGGTACTGATTGTGGATGATCAGTCATGATCACATTGAATGGCCGTGCTGGCTCAAAGGGCCGAATGGCCTACTCCTGCACCTATTGTCAACTTGTCCTGGACCCGCCATATCGAAAGAGCTACGGCTTTTTTTTTTTTCTTTTGTCCTGTTTATATCGGTTTTTTTTAGTTGTGTATGTGTGGGGGGTGGGAGAAACAGTTTTTAGTCTCCTTCGGGGTGAAGCAACCTTTTCTTGTTGTATCCTCCGTCTCCGTCTGCGCTGAGGCCTATCGCGGAGCTGGCGGCCTCCAACTGGGACCGACCTCGAGGCTCCGAGGTAAATCAGAGCCAGGACTTACCAACGCGGGGCTGGCCGACTTCGGGGCTGTGGTGGCATTGTGGGAGCGGAGACCCGACTTCGGAGCCTCGGAGGCTCGGCCGCGGGCCTAGTTGACAACAACGTCAGGTGCTCGCAGGTCCCAGGTTGGTGACCTGTTTTCTGGAGCTCCCGCAACGACAGCTTCGTCCGCTGGACTGGAGGGTGGCAGCTTCGACCGCCCCGGGCTGTGGAGCTTGAACAAGCCTGTTTGCGGAGCTCGGATGCGGCCCCTGGACATACCATCACCCGGCGGGGGGCCCCAACACCGGAAGCCTGGATCGCCTCAACGCAGAGCGAGAACAAGGAGGGAAGAGACAAGGACTTTTGCCTTCCATCACAGTGAGGAGGTGCCTGCTAGACTCACTGTGGTGGATGTTAAACTGTGTTAAGTGTGTGTTTTGTTATTTTATTCTATGTTATGACTGCAAGGTATACAATTTTGTTCAGACTGAAATGTCTGAATGACAATAAAGGATACTTTTATACTTTTTTAAATACTTGATAATCAAGGAGTAATCTCACCCCACACACTTCCTCTTCTCCCCTCCCATCAGGCAAGAAGTACAGAAATGTGAAAATGCACACATCCAGATTCAGGGACAGTTTATTCCCAGCTGTTACTAGGCAACTGAACCACCCTGTCTGTCACCAACTAGAGAGTGGTCCTGAGCTACCACCTACCTCATTGGAGACCATAGGACTATCTTTAATCAGACTTTACTGGACTTTATCTTGCACTAAACATTATTCTCTTTGTCCTGTATCTGTACACTGCAATACTTGATTGTAATCGTGTATAGTTTTTCAGCTGACTGGATAGCATGCAACAACAATCTTTTCACTGTACCGCCATACACATAACAATAAGCTAAACTACACTAGAGTTAATATCTACCCATTAGAAGACAGTATGTTCATGAAAGATGTAAGGTGGTTTCCCCAGGTATTTAAGTTTCCCCACTCAGGGCCTCATTTGGTTTGGTAAATTGGTCACATCAAAGGGAATTAGGTGACGGGTTTCACAATAAGGCCGTAGCTTTGATTTAAAAAAAGTCAAATAAAAATATAACTTCCCTTGAAGCAGTCAATGGTCACATCTATTAACATATTGGGGTATAAACACCTCCGATCTCACCCAGCCTAGGCAGCATTACCACATTTTCCCACTTTTGTTACTGATCCATTTTTCTTTCTATGCAATGTCATCCATCTAGCTGTAGTGTAGAAGTCACAGTTCTCTGTCTATTTGACACCTCTTAACGTGAGAGTTTCCCATTAACTTCTCCCTGGATCTCTATATAGTTTCCCATCCGCACACTGTTTCATAGTGACATTATCGGAAAGCTAAAACCAGGTTCCGCTCAATCAGAAGTGATCCTTAAGCACCACTTCTCTTGACATTTAAATTCTGGATAATTTGCCTAATTGCTACACGATATACATCACTGTGTTCAGGAGTTTCCTGAAATTACATATTGTGAAGAATGAGCCCATTGCCAGTTTTTGTCACCAACACAAATTTGTTACTCTGTGGCTCAGTGACACTCCTTCCAGCTATTGGAAATGACAAAACTGTCTGCAATCCTGATGCCATTTTCTAATCCAGCTTCTGATTATGAGCCACCACAGGTCACTTGATTGATTGAACTGAAAGATACAGCATGGAAACAGGCACTTAGGCCCACCCTGTCTACGCAAACCATTGGTGAACTGTTCACATTAGTTCTATGTTATCCTACTTTCTCATCCATTTCTGACATGCTAGTGTTAATTTATAGAAGCTAATTAACCTAAAACCAGCACATCTTTGGGATGTGAGAGGACAATTTATTATGGGGAAACAAGGAAATGGCAGATGAGTTGAACAGGTACTTTGGAACTGTCTTCACTAAGGAGGACACAAACAATCTCCCTGATGTACTAGTGGCCAGAGGATCTGGTGTGACGGAGGAACTGAAGGAAATCCACTTTATGCAGGAAATGGTGTTGGATAGACTGATGGGACTGAAGGTTGATAAATCCACAGGGCCCGATGGTCTGCATCCCAGGGTACTTAAGGAAGTGGCTCTAGAAATCGTGGATGCATTGGTGATAATTTTCCAATGTTCTATAGACTCAGGATCAGTTCCTGTGGATTGGAGGGTAGCTAATGTTATCCCTCTTTTTAAGAAAGGCGGGAGAGAGAAAACAGGGAATTATAGACCAGTTAGCCTGACATCGGTGGTGGGGAAGATGCTGGAATCAATTATAAAAGATGAGAGAGCCGAACATTTGTATAGCAGTAACAGGATCTGTCCGAGTCAGCATGGATTTACGAAGCAGAAATCATGCTTGACTAATCTTCTGGAATTTTTGAAGATGTAACTAGGAAAATGGACAAGGGAGAACCAGTGGATGTAGTGTACCTGGAGTTTCAGAAAGCATTTGATAAGGTCCCACATAGAAGATTAATGGGCAAAATTAGGGCACATGGTATTGGGGGTGGAGTGCTGACATGGATAGAGAAGTGGTTGCCAGACAGGAAACAAAGAGTTAGGGATTAACGGGTCCCTTTCAGAATGGCAGGCAGTGACTAGTGGGGTACTGCAAGGCTCGGTGCTGAGACCGCAGCTATTTACAATATACATCAATGATTTGGATGAAGGGATTCAAAGTAACATTAGCAAATTTGCAGATGACACAAAGCTGGATGGCAGTGTGAACTGTGGGGAGGATGCTATGAGAAAGCAGGGTGACTTGGACAGGTTGGTGGAGTGGGCAGATGCAAGGCAGATGAAGTTTAATGCGGATAAATGTGAGGTTATCCACTTTGGGAACAAAAACAGGAAGGCAGATTACTCTCTATATGGCGTCAAATTGGGAAAAGGGGAAGTACAACGGGATCTGGGGGGTCCTTGTACATCAGTCTATGAAAGTAAGCATGCAGGTACAGCAGGCAGTGAAGAAAGCAAATGGCATGTTGGCCTTTATAACAAGAGGAATCGAATATAGGCGCAAAGAGGTGCTTCTGCAGTTGTACAGAGCCCTAGTGAGACCTCATCTGGAGTATTGTGTGCAGTTTTCGTCCTCTAATTTGAGGAAGGACATTCTTGCTATTGAGGGAGTGCAGCGTAGGTTTACAAGGTTAATTCCTGGGATGGCGGGACTGTCATATGCTGAGAGAATGGAGCAGCTGGGCTTGTACACTCTGTAGTTTAGAATGAGAGAGGGAATCTCATTGAAACATATAAGATTGTTAAGGGTTTGGACACGCTAGAGGCAAGAAACATGATCCCGATGTTGGGGGAGTCCAGAACCAGGGGCCACAGTTTAAGAATAAGTAGTAAGCCATTTAGAACGGAGACGAGGAAACGCTTTTTCTCACAGTGGTGAGTCTGTGGAATTCTCTGCCTCAGAGGGTGGTGGAGGCAGGTTCTCTGGATGCTTTCAAGAGAGAGCTAGATAGGGCTCTTAAAAATAGCGGAGTCAGGGTATATGGGGAGAAGGCAGGAACGGGGTACTGATTGGGGATGATCAGCCACGATCACATTGAATAGCGGTGCTGGCTCGAAGGGCCGAATGGCCTACTCCTGCACCTATTGTCTATTGACATGTGGTCACAGCGAGAACATGCAAACTCCACAAGGTGCAAGGTCAGGATTGAACCTAGGTCTCTGGAATCATGAGGCAGCAGCTCTACCAACTGCACAACTCTTATTTTCACTCCTGTAGCTTTATCTCGTTCAACACACCAGCCTCTGCTCATTTACTGTTGGTTTCCCTTCTTCTTTTAGCATTCCTGCATTCCTGTCTTCCTTCATGAACTCCAAAATGCTGCTTATGTCCTCACACCAAATTCTGTTCAGATGCAGTCATTGACAAAATAACAGCTCTTTTCTTTTGATTTGGTGATTTACTGTGATTAGCACTAAGCCATTTGTGGTGGTTTGCTGAATCTAACAAAGATCTAGAAGTAAAATTGCATGTCCAACAAAACTTTAAGGTCTCCTCACTTGTGTTCTTGAAAAATATTCCCCATTCTCTGTTTCATTTTTGCACAGATGCTGCCTGACCTGCTGAGTGTTTCCAACATTTTTGTTTTGGTTTTATTTCTTTGAATTTAGACTTTCCATTATGATTCCCAGTTTTTGATATAACTAAAATCTACTGGTGAAACATAGAAACATAGAAATTAGGTGCAGGAGTAGGCCATTCAGCCCTTCGAGCCTGCACCGCCATTCAATATGATCATGGCTGATCATCCAACTCAGTATCCCGTACCTGCCTTCTCTCCATACCCTCTGATCCCCTTAGCCACAAGGGCCACATCCAACTCACTCTTAAATATAGCCAATGAACTGGCCTCAACTACCCTCTGTGGCAGAGAGTTCCAGAGACTCACCACTCTCTGTGTGAAGAAAGTCTTTCTCATCTCGGTCTTAAAGGATTTCCCCCTTATCCTTAAGCTGTGACCCCTTGTCCTGGACTTCCCCAACATCGGGAACAATCTTCCTGCATCTAGCCTGTCCAACCCCTTAAGGATTTGTTCCAGCATTTGGCCTCTCAAGGGAATGACAAATTGTTGATGAAATCGCAATGAGATTGTTTTTATGTATCCAGCGCAAGAAAGATTAAAAGAGCTTTGCAGATTTGAAAAAAATCCTTTTGGGATCGCTTATAAAAGGTCAAATCATCCATCATTTTGAAGGAGATAAAATGTAATATCAACACATCAGATATTTCCTCAATGTATTTTCAGCAACACTTCCTGGCCTTGCATTGTAAGACTGCATCATTATTATGTACAGCAGGCTCATCCTCATCTAAAAACTGAAAGTTCTCTATTATCTAACTTTTCATGAGTACTGACCAAGGCAGTTCCGAATACCTAAGGCCATCGGTGCACAGAGTTTCTCTGAGAGTTGTAGCTGAGCTTCTTCTTCTTGCATATGGCGTGCACAGCCTAAAGTTGAAGGACAACTTGTTCTATTTGATTGTGCACGCCAGGTTGATTGCATTCGTTGAAAGCGGGCGGACCACGTGAAGGTTGCAATCTCCCACCCCGTAGCTGAGCTTGACATTATGGATATTTTGCAATGAAAATCTCCTCGATTTTCATCATTCTGGCAGCAGAATTTTCAATGTCCTCATCTTTAGTGCTGAAGTTAAATCCCTAAACCTCTCACCTAAATACGAGTCCCGTCTCTTTTCAGTAGGTCCTTGAAGTCCATCTCTGTCCTCTAATATCTCTCAAAACTGCTTGCCATCAAACAATCTTTGGAAACATGCTATGAAATGTCTGAGTATAATTTTACGGAGAAAACCAAAACAAAAAACAGCAGATGGTGGAATTCGTAAATGAAAACAGAATTTGCTAGAAAAATTATCAGATAGCATCAATAGGAGGAGAAACAACATAAAATAGTTCAGGTTGATGACCTAAAGTGCTCACATACAAGATCAAAGACATGAAATGTTAATCTGCTTCCGTCTTCACAGATGCTATCATACTTGTTGTGTATTTCCAAAATGTTGGTGTTACTCTAATAGATGAAAGTATATGGAATTAGAGAGTCATACATGACAGACTAGGATAAAGAGCCCACATATCCTTGCAGATCTTTTTTGTCCATCTACACTAGTACCATTTGCCCACATTAGGTGCCTAAATGTCTCTTAAAAACAGTGATTGCATCTAATTCCACGATCACCTCTGACAACGAGTTCCAGACATCAAGAACTGTTTAAAAAAACATATCCCTCAGATCCCCTTTAAAACTCTTTCTACAAACCTGTGCCATCATTTTTAGCACCCAGAACATTGGAAAATACCATCTTGTCTTGAAATTCATACAGAAATATAAGCTCAATTAGCATTGCAGTATTATGGGTAAGCTTCCAGATGCTATATTTTTGCAGTTTCTTTATATTTTTGCCTTAAAAGTGTAGATTGGACTATTTCAACAGTTGCTACCAAACTGTGAGCTGGGGACATAACAAAATATTTTAATTTTGACAAAAGGGTGTCTAATATCATGTGGGGATAGATAAATGCACAGAATTGTTTACCCAAAGTTAGAGAATCAACAGGGAAAAAATATAAGTTTAGGTGAGAGGAAAGATTTAATAGGAACCTGAGGGGCAACTTTTTCCACACAGATGCTGGCTGGTAGGTATATGGATTGAGCTGGCAGGGAGGGTAAGGAGACAGGTACTACAAGAACATTTAGGACAGGAAAGGTTTAGAGGGATATGAGGCACATGGACAGGTGGGACTCGCATAAGTGGGGCACCTTGGCTTATTTCCGTGCTGTATGACGGACTCAAAGATAAAACAAAATACATATCTGGATTTCTAGGAGCTCCTTCCCAAATCTCTTGTCAGTGCTCAGATAAACAGATGTTATTGTATCCGACAAATACTGATGTATATTCCATTTTGTAATGTTGTACCTCATCGTAGTGGACTGAAAATGTACATTAATTCAAGTAAGATTCAAAATCATTTTAGGAGCCTAAAGGGCCTGTCCCACTTTGCAATTTTTTCAATGACTGCGGAGCGTCAGTGACTGACGCCTGTAAAACCGTCAAGTTGCACGACATACACGCTGACATATGCTGTCCTGCGAGTGACGCCCGGTTAAGATTAGGGTTAGGGACCACAGATGGGCTGTAAAATATTCTTCCTTCAATGCATGGATTTTAAACATTAATATATTCAAATTAATACAATAAATTCAATTGTGCAAATGAAAAGATGTCTGAGTTGTTCAGTTTCATTTACAAATGCATTGGTCCGCTTCCAGTCACCGTCTCTAACTTTTCACAAGGATGGATTCAGTGAGTGTAGACTGAACTCCGCTCTCCCCTCCACCCCCTCTTCCCTCCTCCCGCCCCTATCCCTCCTCCCCCCCAACCCTACTCCCCTTTCCCCATCTTCCTCCCTTCTCCCCGCTCCACTCTTCTCCCCCTTCTCCACTCCCCCCCCCCTCACATCCCCTTCTCCCCCTCCCTCCCTTCTCCCATTCTCCAACCCCCCCCCCAACTACTTTCCACGACGTCCCCCATTTGTGGACCCAGCCTGTGACCAGCGATCTCCCGCACACTATTCCACACATGCGAGGGACAATTTATACAAACCTGAGCGCCTTTGGAGTGTGGGAGGAAACCCTAACCCTAACTCTAGGTTGATAGGCTTGGTATTGGTATAAATTGTCCCTAGCTTGTGTGGGGTAGTGTGCGTGGGATCGCTGGTCGGTGCGGACTCGGTGGGCCAAAGGGCACTGTATCTCTGAACTAAATGTGACACAGGGTCCCAGGGGTTGGACTCGAACCCCCAATGTTCTGCCTGCTCCTCATGGGAACTAAACTGTTGGCCACGAGTTGTCTCAGAAGCGGTATCTTCTCCAATGGTCTCTCCAAACCCCCAGAGACAGCAGGCTTTTCAATTGGGTACAGGCAATTTTGTCAATGTACCAGTACCACCCACCTGCTCCAGCTACTGAGTCTAAATACTCACCACCCGTTTTGAAGCAAGATGAGAAGGCGGTGGGGGGGGGGGGGGGGGGGGGGTTGTTCCCAAAGACTGCATTTATCCCATAGTCAATGTTACTAATGGAGGGGAGAGGGGAGAGGGGAAAGGGGAGTTCAGTCTGCACTCACTGAATCCATCCCTGTGAAAAGTTAGAGATGGTGATTGAATCCTTGCACCCTGCTGAAAGTGGTATGAAACTGCACTTGAATTCGGTGGCATTGGATCCAGCTTGAAGTAGTATGAAACTGCACTTGAGTTTGATGGCCTTGCACCCTGCTTGAAGTGGTTGGAAACTGCACTTGATTTCGGTGGCCTTGCACCCTGCTTGAAGTGGTAGGAAACTGCACTTGAGTTTGGTGGCCTTGCACCCTGCTGGAAATGGTTGGAAAATGGATTTGAATTTGGTGGCCTTGCACCCTGCTTGAAATGGAATTTCAAGGAATAGCCATGAGTCAACTGCCAGCCCACCAGCCATGAGTGAGCTGCCAGCACATCAGGCTTGAGGGACTGAGCTGCCACCCCAAGAACTCATACCAGAAAGCCCCCCCACTGGCCACCAATATTGGAATTGGTGGAGAGGTGGAATATTGCATCGGGGGGACCAGCCCTCCCGTGTGAACATGGGACCCAACGGGTCCAACTTAGTCTAGTATTTTATAAGAATCTGAGGAGCAACCTTTTCACACAAAAGATGCTGGCTATGTGGAAGGAGCTGTCGGAGGAGATAGTTGAGGCAGGGACTATGCAATGTTTAAGAAGCAATTATACAGGTACATGGATAGGGCGGGTTTAGAGGGATATCGACCAAACGCAGGCAAGTGGGACTATAGATGGGACATGTTGGTTGATGTGGGCAAGTTGGGCCGAAGGCGCTGTTTTCACACTGTATGATGATGACTCTATGACTTCTTAACTTACAGTTAAGAATCAATGGAATGGTACTGCACTAACTACCTTTGTATTCCTTAGAAAACTGAGGTTTAAGGTTTGATCTAATTAATGACAATTTGATTGTAGGATTAAAAGTTCATGGAAATCTATAATTTTTCCGGTCACCGGGAGGACTATTAAAGTTTGATCAATCAAAAAGTAAAAACCAATTTAAATGTATGGATTCAAAATACAAATTAGCTATGGTGTAAACTGAATAGAATCAAGTGGCTGAATAGTCCAGTCCCATCTCTCTTCTCCTGATTCTTGTTTATTGATCCTGAACTTTCCTTACTACTCCAAGCGGATCGAGATCACATATAGAATCCAATCATCATTGCTGCCGAGAACAATGATTACTGCACAGACTAAGCCTGGTGTAGCAAACCTGTGGTGTGCAGCTCATACTGTAGCTGCATTTGGCTATATTTTGCAAATGGTTGTAACGTAGCAGGTATAGCAACTAATGCAGTTAATACCATTATCGTGTGACCATTATCTTTAAATTCTTACAGCACAGCCAAAACAAAAAGACAAATTTTGAGAACAATTTCACAAATGAGAGATGTTGCTATATTTTAATTTTCAAAGAGAAAATGTGTTTAAATCTAACTGGTAAATGTTATATGATCGCAGGACGTTTGAATGATTGTGGGAAAAAGTATGAAAGTTAATGCTAAGATGTGTTAGCAGATGCCTATCAGTATGTGATGTTTCAGGGCATAGTTTTAAGGTGATAGGGATAATGTTTAAAGGAGATGTGGGGGGCAAGTTTTTTTCTTACACGAAGGGTGTCGGGTGCCTGGAGCGCATTGCTAGGGGTTCGTGGTGGAGGCAGATACATAGTGGCATTTAAGAGACTTTTGGATAGATACATGGATATGCACAAAATGGAGGGCTAGAGATTGCATACAGGGAGATAAAAGGTGGGCAGCATCATGTTCGGTACAGATAATGTGCATTGATGGGCCTGTTCCTGTACTGTTCTATGTTCTATCTGTTTTTAATGAAATTTAGAAACGGCATTTAGAGAGTTTGTGAAATGGTAACGTTTACTCGGAGCAATTCATTGTTAACTAAATATGTTATAACCACACAATTGCCCAACAGGTCAGGCAGAATCTATGAGAAGGGAAACAGTAAATGTTTCAGGTCATAGGATCTTCATCAGAGAAAGAGTCTCAGGATAGAGGAGATAGGTGGAACAAAGTGAGTTTTTCTGATAAGGTGAAATAATGGGACTTAGTAAAATCAGTTTAAGCTTCATCTTTGTGATGTGTTGTGAATGTTGAATAGTCAGCGTAATTTTGTTTTAGTTTAGCCTAATGGGACTTGCCTTACTGAATGGAATATACGAGACGCAATATATAATCTCACGCAAGCAGATAGAAAACAAAAAAAAGTGCTGAATGAACTCGACGGGTTAGGCAGCATCTGTGGAGGGAATGAGCAAACAACATCTTGGGTCGTAACCATTTATTTATTACTTGAGTATAAAGTAGGGTCCTGATCTGAAACATTGTCTATTCATTCCCTCCATTAATGCTGCCTAACCTGTTGAGTTCCTCCAGCACTTTGTTCTTTGTTCAAGATTCCAGCATTTGCAGTTCCTTGTCTCAACTGATGGAGCAAGTGAGTTATCTGAATTTATAGTATTAACTATTGAATATTCTTTAGACTTTAGAATTACAGCACGGAAACAAGCCCTTTGGCCCACCGGCGATCACCCTGTACACCAATACTATCCTACACACTAGGGACAATTTACCAAAACCAATTAACCTAGAAACCTGTACGTCTTTGGAGTGTGGGAGGAAACTGGAGCACTCTGAGAACCCACACGGTCACGGGAAGAACGTACAAAATCCATACAGACAGCACCCATAGTCAAGTTCAAACCTGGGTCTCTGGTGCTGTAAGGCAGCAACTCTATCACTCCTGCCAGCTGATCTGTACCCAGACAGAAGATGAGTGTTTCTCCCTGAACTTGCAATGATTCTCATTATAACAATGCCAGAGACCATACTCAGAGAGGTCAGAACATGGTGAGATGATAATTTAAAGTGACAGGCACACAGAAGCCCAGGGTCACTCCTGTAGAATGAGTTCAGCAGCTCTGCAAAGCAATCACTCAACCTATTTTTTTTAAGTCTGCAAGTGCAGGAAGCTGCACCTATGTATCAGGTCCATTCACTGGTCCATGTACCAGTGAATGAGTTGGGTGGTGGACCCACATTGAAACAAACATTCTTCCATGTATCCCACAAAAAAAACCTGGGGTACAGCTTGGGCCCATGTATGTGACCATGGCTATGTCTGATTTGGGGAAAGTGACGGAAGTTGAAGTGAGGACGTTCAACCAGGTGTCTGAATGTGTTGGTCAAGGAGGAGTAGTTAGGTCACTGATTGAGGAAGAAGGACTTCATGCTCTCCTGATGTGGGCTAGAGATGTAGTGGGACTATACATCTATGATGAAGATAATCTGTGTGAGACCATGCTGTTGTGACAGAGGTGCATCACTTTTTGAAGTCTTGTTCATTCCTGGACAAGTTGCCGAAACAGGCCATGATGCAACCACTCAATATGCTCTCTACTGTACACCTGTAGAAGTTCAAGAATGTATTGGAAGGAACTGCAGATGCTGGTTTACACCAAAAATAGACATAAAGTGCTGGAACAATTCAGTTGGATTGGCAGCATCTCTGGAGAGAAGGAATGGGTGACATTATATGTCAAGACCCTTCTTCTGAACCGTCAATGTGCAGGACAGATCTTCCGAGATATGCATGCCCAGGAATTTGATGTGTAGACTCTGTCCACCACTCTGTCCAGTCAGTGAAGACAGGTTTGTTGATCCTTAACCTTCCTCTTCCAAAGTCAACAATCAGATATATGGTTTTACTGCTGTTGAGAGAAAGATTGTTGTTTTGGCAACATTTGGTCAGTCGATCGATGTCCCTCATATACTCTAACTCAACGTCATCTGTAGTTTGGCCAACAACAGTGTTGTTATTGGTGAATTTGAAGATGTAGTTGTAACTGTGTCCGGCTGCACAGTTATGAGCATAGACTGAGTAGAGCAGTCAAACTCTGGTAGGACATATAGAGTGAATTTGTAGGAACCTTAAGAGTGTTGATGTGCAGCGAGACTTTGGGATGCAAGTTCACAGCTCTCTGAAAGTGGTGATGTAGGAGGATAAGGTGGTGAAAAAGGCACTTGATATGCTTGCCAACATAGGTCGAGGCATTGAGTGTGAATGTTGGGACATAATGTTGCAGTTGTACAAAACATTGATGAGACCACACTATGTGTAACATTCTGGTCACCACACTACAGGAAGGATGCGGTATCAATAGAGAGAGTGCAGAAGGGATTCACTAGTATGTTGCCTGTAATGGAGGGCTGCAGTTATAAGGAGAGATTGGATGGGCTGAGTTTATTCTCACTGGAGCATTGGAGGCTGAGGATCTGCCCAAGAGATTTCTAAACTTATGAGGGCAGGGATAGGACAGATAGTTGGAATCATCCCATGCAGAGGAATCTAGAACTAGCAAGGATTTAAGGTGAGAGGGGAGGAAATTAAAAGCAATCTGAGATGTTTTTCATACATGAGGTGGTGAATATCTGGAATAATCTGCCATAGGTGGTAGTGGAGACAGATACAATTACAGGATATAAATAGGCATTTAGAAAGATACTAAGATATTCTCTCTCACTGCTCCCCCTCTGTGATTCCTCCTTCACTCCGAAATGAAGAAGGGTCTTGACCCGAAACAGGTCTTGAGACCACACCTAGAGTATTGCGTACAGTTTTGGTCTCCAAATCTGAGGAAGGATATTATTGCCATAGAGGGAGTGCAGAGAAGGTTCACCAGACTGATTCCTGGGATGTCAGGACTGTCTTATGAAGAAAGACTGGATAGACTCGGTTTATACTCTCTGGAATTTAGGAGATTGAGAGGGGATCTTATAGAAACGTACAAAATTCTTAAGGGGTTGGACAGGCTAGATGCAGGAAGATTGTTCCCGATGTTGGGGAAGTCCAGGACAAGGGGTCACAGCTTAAGGATAAGGGGGAAATCCTTTAAGACCGAGATGAGAAAGACTTTTTTCACACAGAGAGTGGTGAGTCTCTGGAACTCTCTGCCACAGAGGGTAGTTGAGGCCAGTTCATTGGCTATATTTAAGAGTGAGTTGGATGTGGCCCTTGTGGCTAAGGGGATCAGAGGGTATGGAGAGAAGGCAGGTACGGGATACTGAGTTGGATGATCAGCCATGATCATATTGAATGGCGGTGCAGGCTCGAAGGGCTGAATGGCCTACTCCTGCACCTGATTTCTATGTTTCTATGTTTCTATGAAACGTCGCCCATTCCTTCTCTCCAGAGATGCTGTCTGTCCACTGAGTTACTCCAGCATTTTATGTCCACCTTCGATTTAAACCAGCATCTGCAGTTCTTTCCTACACACTAAGATAAGGGAAATATAGTGGGATATCGAACTAATGCACGCAAATGGGATTAGAATAGATCGACGTGGACCATGTTATATGTTTTATGGTTCTAAAAATAAATCCCTAAATGCATTTGTCCCTCTTGCCTTGGTATGCATTTGATTTGTGTTGTCACCAGTTTATGCTGGTGCTTGTATTTGATTTGTTGCGTGTAATCGGATTAATCTCAGATCATTAAAGAGCCAAAACCCTCCAGCAAAGTACTTAGAACGTCTATTGAAATAAATATACCGCCAGGCTCTCAGACTATAATGAAGAATAATGTTGGGGAAAAATAATCAATTTGGGTTGTTACTACATTTGTGGACTTACATTATTTGTTTATATAATTAGTTGCTTATAAAGACAAATGTGGTTAGATGCTGCTTGGATCTCGGAAGCATATAATTAGAGCAAATGAGGAAACTATTATCAAAAGAAATGAGCTGGTGCTTACAGTACGTACATGGAAGCAAGGGATGTGTGTTCAAATATTGCACTGTGCAAGTCTGATGTCAGAATTTCATTGTTCTATCTGGAACGTGTGACAATAAAACACTTTTGACTTGAAGACCCACAAGGATTATTTTCGTGTGTCCTCCCATCCAAATGTCAAAATCTTAATTTCATTTAACTTCCCAAGGCTCTTGGGAACATTTCCTTTGCCATTTAATATTTGCAGCACTTTCCTTTTCCAAGATTTTTCTATGCATTATAGATTCATAGTCACAGCACGGAGATGGGCCCTTCGGCCTAGCTTGAAAATGCTGATCAAGGTGCCCTATCAACTTTTCTCCCACCTGCCTGCGTTTGGCCCATACCCTTCGAACATTTCCTATCCATGTACCTGTCCAAATGTATTTTAAATGTAATACAGTAGTTTCTGCCTCAACTACCTCTGGCAGTTCATTCCATATAACCACCACCCTCTGTGTAAATAAGTTGGCCCTCAGATTCCTATTAAATCTTTCCCCTCTCACCTGAAACCTATGTCCTCTGGTTCTCTGGTTTTCATCCTATTCTGGGTAAAAACCCTGTGCATCCACCCTATCTTTTTCCCTCATTGTCTTATACACCTCTATGTGATCACCTCTCTTCCTCTCAGCTCCACTGAATACAGTGCTAGCCTCCTCAACCTCTCCCTTTGGCTCAGGCCCTCAGGTCCTGGCAACATACTTGTAAATCGTCTCTGCACTCTTTCCAACTTAATAACATTTTTCATATAACAAAGTTTGACCCTAACAGATTTGTCAACATTGGTCAATTATAGCAACAAGGTGCCAGGAATGTACTAAAACCCTGCAAGGCACTTCACACAATGGTCTGCAAACCAAATATATGACTGATACAGATTTAGTTAGCAAAAGCTAGGCTGAAAAGCGATTTTGAGGGGAGCAAATTAAAAGAGATGGAAAACAAATTTAAGGAAAGAACTTCACTGCTTGAAGGCGAGAGGTCAGTGCCAGGATTGTGGAGATTGTGCACATCTGACCAGGAAAGCAGAAGGTACTCCTCTCCCTGTGCCATATCCAGCCTCTTATGGACACGATGTTTAAATGGCTGATTCTATTATGCATCTGATGAATGGATGACATAATGGACCAGTGCTCGATGCTGTTGTCTTACACCTTGAGCAGTCTCGGTTCAATCCCAAACTTTGGGTGTTGTCTTTTTGGTATTTGCACGTTCCCTCTGTAGCATGCAGGTTTCCCTGGGGTGTATTGGTTTCCTCTCACATCCCAAAGGTTAATGGCCACTGTAAATTACATGTTGTATAAGCAAGTGTAAAAAAGAATCAAAGGGGAACTGATTGTAAATCTTCTCTGCACTCTTTCCTGCTTCACAACATTTGTCTTATAGCAAAGTTTGTCTGAACAAATTTGTCAATATCAGTCAATTACAAAGTGCCAGGAATGTAGCAAACCATTGCAAGGCACTTCACACGATGGTCAGTAAACCAAAAATATAACCGATACAGATTCAAACAGTAAGTGAAAGCTTACTGTGGGAGAGAATTCTCTCCAGCGTTACGGGGAATACGAGGAGTAGAGGGACAAATGGGACTGGTCCGATTGGATGTGGCATAGACTCAATGGTGTGAATGGGCTCTTTCTATATTATAAGTAATGGTGACCCGCAAAATGCTGGGAGCCGGCAAAGATAATATAACTGAATATTTTAAGGTAAAGTAGTGGAATACAGTATGGAAACAAACTCTTCAGCCCAACTGATCCATGCCAACCAAGATGCCCTCTCTAAGCTAGTCCCATTTACCCACGTTCATCCCAAACCTCTCTACATCTTTCCTATCCAAGTACCTGTCCAAATGTTATTTAAATGCTATTATAATACCTGCCCTAACTACCTCCTTGAGCTACTCCTTTTATTTACTCACCACCCTCTGAGTGAACGTTTTCCCCCTTGGGTTCCCTGATCAAATCTTGCCCCTCTCACCTTAAACCTATGTCATCTAGTACTTGGTTTCCCTACCCTTGGAATAAATACCCTTTGCATCACCTAATTGCTTAGCACTTGTACAATGTGCATGCTTCTTACCATTTATCAGCCTCTGACTTTTTGTTGTTCCAGTCTTGCTGCATGCAGTCACAAGGAGCTTCATTCAGGAACTGCAATTGGAATTGAACATTGATGCGACCATCAACTATCATCCTCACTTCAAGGCACATGGAGAAAATGTCAGTGATGAAGTAGTGATGATTATACATTGTTAATTTATAACCCTACAAGTTATTGTTTATATCCTGTGTAGGAAGGAACTGCAGATGCTGGTTTAAACCAAAGATAGACACAAAAATCTGCTGCAGTAACACAGTGGGCAGCATCACTGGAGAGAAGGAATGGGTGATGTTTCGGGTCGAGACCATTCTTCAGACTAGTGTCAGGGGAAAGGGAAGCAGGTGATATAGATGGTGATATAGATGGAGATACAACTGAAAGACGTGCAAAAAAAGTAACGATGATAAAGAAAACAGGCCTTTTTTGCCAGAGGTTATGGGGAGAAGACAGGAGAATGGGATTAGGAGGGAGAGATAGATCAGCCATGATTGAATGGCGGAGTAGATGATGGGCCGAATGGCCTAATTCTACTCCTATCTCTTATGCTTGTTAGCTGTTTGCTCGGATGATATTCTCATGAGTGGCACCTTATTGAATGTGTTCTGGAAATCTACATTTACTATGTCCACAAATTTCTCCCTTTACTTGTAGATAAACAAAAAGTGGTGGGAATGCTGGCCTTACATGAAATTAGAGAAATCAATGTTCTCTAATTTAAAGTAACCGCTACAATTCCTCCCTTCCCCCTCTCCCCCACCTTAGTCGCCCACTTGTTCAACTATTTGCATCCCTGTATCGCTTTGTTATGTCCTCTTCTCCAGCCACCAATGGGCCATATGGGCTCCACCCTTGGTCATCTATTGCCGGCCCTGATTTGTTCTGGCCTTTTGAAAACTTCCAGTTCTCCCCCTTCTACTTTCAGTCTGAAGAAGGGCTCCGACCCAAAACGTCACCCATCCTTTATCTCCAGAGATGCTGCCTGAGTTACTCCAGCATCTTGTGCCTATCTTCAGTATAAACCAGCATCTGCAGTTCCTTCCTACACATTTTCTCCTTGTTCTAATCAGCCTGTTATGATTCAAAACATGTAAATTAATTTGTTCAGTTAAATTCTCCTTTCATGAACTTCTGACTCTAAAAGTCACAGTCATTTTCCAATTTCTTGTTGCAGTAGTCTGAATATTCATGCCAGTGGCATAGACCCATTTGTGACATTTGGTTTGAGCCAAGCGCTGTGGTTCAATTCATCCAACCAATGAAGAGGAGTGGAGGGCCTGCTTTATGGTTCAACCACATGCCAGCAAAAACATTGTGAGCAGAAGGGAGGGTTAAACCTTTAAGAGGTGGGTTGGAACCAGCTTCTCAAGCACTAACGACAAATTGAAGTAGAGCAAAGGGCAGGGTGCTGCTTTGTTGCAGAGGTGAATTAGCATTTTATTTATGCCAGGGAAGCTCAATGTCTCTGATTCAGCCCACAGGTTTCTGAGTCTCAGTTTACACAGAAACCTCAGTGCACCAATGAAGGCACTGGGGATAAGGTATTTTCACTAGGAGGCACTTCTGCTACTCCCAGCATCCTGAGTTCTCCTGTGTCAAAACATACTTGTACAAGTCCAACCACCTCTCAGTCTTTGGGCAAAAGGACATACCCTCATATTGGACACTAAAGGTTATTCAAAATTGCTTCCAATTCTGGTCTGGGATTTGATAAATTCCCTTAGATTTGACCACGTCTCCTCCTTGAAATTCAGTTCACAGACATAACTGATCTTGCAACGTTTCTATCAGACCGAATCTCTCGTTTCCCTGACCCCTGCTTGACTCGAAGAGCACAAGCCCATGAGATAGAACCCCGGGCCTGGAAGGCAAAAGAAGATGCTGTTGAGATGAACATCATTGAAATCCAAAGAAGGTTACACAGTGATGATGCAACTCAGTGGGTCTGGTCTGAAGAAGGGTTCAGGCTCAAATCGTCACCTATCCATGTTCTCCAGAGGTGCTGCCGTTGAGTTACTCTTGCATTGTGTTTTTTTGTTGGTAAACCAGCATTTGTTACCTTTTGTATCCTTGTTTCCTCATTAAAATCCAATTGACTTTGCAGTTTTCCACACAAATTTTCAACATTTGTTCTCCCTTGTTTCTGTATTCCATGCTAATAAATATTTCGTATTTAATTTAGTCATAATGCCAAGGGGTAATATTAGATTATTATTATACACATGGCATAGTAGATAAGTGCTCCTTGTTCAGTATTGAGATTAAAAGTTTTACATTAATTCTACATCCGTTAAAATAAATGGGCTTATGTATATTTTTATGTTTCTTGTTAGGGTGGCACAGAGAAAAGCATTTTGACCATTCCATATCACAATCAAGTAAATAAGGTTGTTAATCTAATTTTTATTAAATATTTTATTTTACAACAGACAGCAAGTGACTTATCTAGCTGCAAGATTGTGTTTTGCTATGCCAAAATGTAACAGATGCCATTGTCTCAGATTTTTGAATTGGCGAATTGTTTTCATGAGACTGTTGTTTAGAGAACAGCTCCACAGAATTAAATTAAGAAAACATAGAGTTTAAATCTGAGTGAGAAAGAAACAACAATATTTATAACACACTTAAAGAGGAAAACCTGCCAAACATTGTGAGAAGGTAGACAAAAATGCTGGAGAAACTCAGCTGGTGAGGCAGCATCTACGGAGCGAAGGAATAGGTGATGTTTTGGGTCGAGACCCTTCTTCTTGTGAGCTTTTTTGCCCAAAAGTATTTTTTGCATTGCATAAATTTGTTTACTACCTGGAACTAAAATGGGAAAAATAGCATGAAGTTCATTTTCAAATCTATTAAATTCAATATACAATCTGCATATTACATTTTTGAATAATTGTCTTATATACTCTCTAACAGTTTTATAAAAGAAAGAAGATTCTACTGAGTACTGACAGATATGGCTGAAACGATGACAAACTATCTGCTAAATAGATGGATTGAGTATGTAAATTTGAAGTTCTTTTAATAAGTTGATTCATCATGAAAACAACAGTGATAATGCATCTTACTTAGTTTGTCACAGTGAAGTGGAAGAGCAAAATCTATGCTTGCAATATCAATCAATTCTGTCCAGAATCAAATCCAATTTACTTCACATGATCATGTAACAACAGGCATTTGTTCTGATATTTGGCAAAGTAATTAAAAAAAAAAAAGCCAACAACCAAGGTTCTGTATTTCTAACCTGCCTAACCTTAGCACCAACCTAAGACTTAAATTGTAAATTGAAATAAATAGTATATGTAGTAAGTTTAGTGGCTTGGAGTTCTGTACTCCCTGAGTCCACCTCCAGGATGGCCTATTTTTGATTCTGAGATAACATTTCCTTGCGTAAATTCACTAATTAGTAGATTCTATCTGCCCAATCAATTTCTTTCAAATGATTGGGTTGATCAAATCTTATCCCTCTACATTCCAAGAAATACAAGTGCAGTCTATATCATCTCCCTTTATATTTCAAATTTGGAGCCCTAATAATATTCTGGTTATTCAATTCTGCATTGTTATATAATGTGAAGGAATGCTAGTAACTTAATTAGTTAATTGGTAAATGTCTCAAGAGCAGACAAAAGCATTTGACCATAGAAAGCTAAGGTTGCACAGTACTTTGGCAGGAAATTAAATATACCAGGATCCCTGCATTTAGAAAGGACCAAAAAGTAGATAAGAGGGGACTATTGTGGGAATGGTCCAAACAAAGAGAAACAGGAGTTAAAAACAAATTAAAAAGTTGCTATAAGCCAGTAAGAATAGAAACAAAAGAAATAACAAAACACAAAATCACTTTAACAAAACACAAAAGCACCCATTAGCGACAATTCAACTAGAAAGAGATTTCATATAAAATAATAAAAGCCTGTAGCAATTGTAATACAATAGCTTTAAGGAGTTTGGATCAAGAACGCCCTAGAAAAGATAAATATCCCCAAATAAATTGGAAGATAATTTTCTAAACCAGAATATCATGAATGTTTTTAGGGTTCAGGCTGACTTAAGTCTTAACTTCTGAAACGAGATAGGTGATTTAGTAAATTTATAGTAAAGCACCCTTTGGGGAAAAGTGATCAAAATATGACAAAATTTAATTCACATTTTCAAGAATGACAGAATCAACACAAAATTAGTGCCTTGAGCTGAACGCCTCGAAAATAGCCAAAACAGATGTTGAAATTGATTGTGAAATTATATTTAAAAGTATTTACCAGTAGATAAATTCTGCCAATATATTAGAGAGATAGATTAATAATCTCAACAGATGTACATATCACTGAGAAATGAAAACAACACAAATAAACAGATTCACCAGCTACTGAGAGATTTAGTGGAGTGTATTAGACCAGTGCTCAACAAAGGTATTTTCATCACATTTTAAGCAGTTTGTTAAGCATTATGATCTAGCATAATCATAAACACACAACCTTCCATAGAATTTGTCTTTGATGGGGATAAATGTGAGGTTATCCACTTTGGTAGCAAAAACAGGAAGGCAGATTATTATCTAAATGGTCGTTAGGAAAAGGGGAAGTACAATGGGATCTGGAGTCCTTGTTCATCAGTCAATGAAAGTAGTCATGCAGGTACAGCAGGCAGTGAAGAAAGCGAATGGCATGTTGGTCTTCATAACAAGAGGAGTTGAGTATAGGAGCAAAGAGGTCCTTCTGCAGTTGTATAGGGCCCTAGTGAGATCACACCTGGAGTATTGTGTGCAGTTTTGCCCACCTAATTTGAGGAAGGACATTCTTGCTATTGAGGGAGTGCAGCGTAGGTTTACAAGGTTATTCCCGGGATGGTGGGATTGTCATATGCTGAGAGAATGGAGCGACTAGGCTTGTATGCACTGGAGTATGGAAGGATGAGAGGGGATCTTATTGAAACATAAGATTGTTAAGGGTTTGGACACGCTGGAGGCAGGAAACATGTTCCCGATGTTGAGGTAGTCCAGAACCAGGGGCCACATTTTAAGAATAAGGGGTAAGCCATTTTGAACGGTGACAAATAAACACTTTTTCACAGAGAGTTGTGAGTCTGTGGAATTGTCTGCCTCAGAGGGTGGTGGAGGCTGGTTCTCTGGATACTTTCAATAGAGAGCTAGATAGGGCTCTTAAAGATAGCGGAGTCAGGGGATATGGAGAGAAGGCAGGAGCGGGATACTAGACTACACTTCTCCCCACCCTGCTTCCTGTAAGGACTCCATCCCCTACTCCCAATTCCTCCGTCTACGCCGCATCTGCTCCCAGGATGAGGTGTTCCACACCAGGGCATCGGAAATGTCGTAATCCTTCAGGGATCGGGGGTTCCCCTCCCCTACCATAGATGAGGCTCTCACCAATCCCCCACTCGTAACAAGGGCAGTGTCCCCCTAGTCCTCACCTTTCAACCCACTAGCCGTCACATACAACAAATAGTCCTCCGTCATTTTCGCCACCTCCAACGTGACCCCACCACTCGCCACATCTTCCTATCTCCCCCCCATGTCTGCTTTCTGCAAAGACCACTCCCTCCGTAACTCCCAGGTCAACTCTTCCCTTTCCATCACACACCACCACCTCCCCGGGCACTTTCCCTTGCAACCGCAAGAGATGCTACACTTGTCACTTTACCTCCCCCCTCGACTCCATTCAAGGACCTAAGCAGTCATTCCAAGTGCGACAGAGGTTCACTTGCATCTCCTCCAACCTCATCTATTGCATCCGCTGATCTACATCAGTGAGACCAAGCGTAGACTTGGCGATCGTTTCGCCGAACACCTCCGCTCGGTACTTCATGTGTCCTGGGTCTCCTCCATGGCCAGAGTGAGCACCACCGGAAATTGGAAGAGCAGTACATCATATTCCGCTTGGGTAGTTTGCACCCTAGCGGCATAAACATTGACTTCTCCAATTTCCGGCAACCCTTGCTGTCTCCTTCCCTTCTCAGCTTTCCCTCAGCCCTCGGGCTCCTCCTCTTCCTTTCTCCTTTCATCTCCCCCGCCACCCCCCCCCCCCCCCCCCCCCCCCCCCCCACCCTACATCAGTCTGAAGAAAGGTTTTGGCCCGAAACATTGCCTATTTCCTTCGCTCCATAGATGCTGCTGCACCCGCTGAGTTTCTCCAGCACTTTTGTCTACCTTCGATTTTCCAGCATCTGCAGTTCCTTCTTAAACAGGAACAAGGTACTGATTGGGGATGATCAGCCATGATCACATTGAATCACGGTACTGACTCCTAGGGCCGAATGGCCTACTCCTGCACCTGTTGTCTATTGTCTTTTGCTATGTATTACATCTCAAACAGTAATTGAATGTCCTCTCATCTGACAATTGCTGAAGTATTTATCGTATCAAGAATCATAACATCTGATTTACTCATTAACTCTGGTCCGAGCCCCTTGATCCCGTTATGCTCACATCCACTCATGCAGAGCAGACTTTAATTCTTATCCCAGGGCATCCTGCAGTAATTAACTCCACATCTTTTTACATTGGGTGCAGCATTCTCTTCAAACACTTGGTTGTTTTGTATTATTTATCTCTTGAGAGATGTATTTGGCCTGACATCAGTGCAACTTTGGACGGGAATTGTCTGAAGAAGGAATGGAATGGAATATACTCTGAGTTTCTGAGAGGAATTGGCAAGGTGGCTTCCGAGAGTGTTTGTGTGTTGTGATTATCTATGATTTGTTTTTTCCAAAGCAAATGATAAATCTATAATTTACAGTGGTCACTATTCAACTGGCAATTATGGATGTCAAAATGCAGTCGCAGTTTCAGAAATTTGCAAAAGTATAAAAAGGAAAATTCTCAATGACCTGCTGTAATACTGTGTGGCTGGCAGAAATTCTAAAGCATTGAAATAATTGCCTACGTAGTAAGTAAGTAAGTAAGTTTAATGGCCAAGTATTCACATACAAGGAATTTGCCTTGGTGCTCTGCCCACATGTAACAACATGGCATACAGTGACAGTTACAAATGACTCAGAAAACACTAAACATTAATAATAATAAAACATTAATGATAAAACACCATTGATTAAGCATGTGAACCAACAAAATACCAGATCAAAGGGAGGCTACAGATTTTTGGCTGTTGAGTAGAGCAACTACTCATGGATAAAAACTGTTTTTTTGTCTGGCTGTGGCAGCTTTGACAGTCCGGAGTCGCCTTCCAGAGGGAAGTGATTCAAAGAGTTTGTGGCCAGGGTGAGAGGGGTCAGAGATGATCTTGCTCGCTCGCTTCCTGGCCCTTGCAGTGTACAGTTCATCAATGGAGGGAAGGTTGCAGCCAATAACCTTCTCTGCTGATTGAACGATTCGCTGAAACCTCCAGGTGTCGTGCTTGGTGGTTGAGCCAAACCAGACCATGATGGAGAAGGTGAGAACAGACTCTACGATGGCCGTGTAGAATTGGACCATAATTGCCTGTGGCAGATTGTGCTTCCTCAGCTGCTGTAGGAAGTACATCCTTTGTTGTGCTTTTTTTTACTGTGGAGTCGATGGTCGCCCCCCACTTAAGGTCCTTGGAGATGATGGTTCCCAGGAACTTAAAGGACTCCACAGATGTAACTGTGGTGTTGTTGATGGTGAGTGTGTTGAGGGGAGGGGGAGCTCTCCTAAAGTCTACAATCAATTCCACTGTCTTAAGAGCATTGAGCTCCAGGTTGTTGCGATGGCACCAGGACGCCAGCTGTGACACTTCCTGTCTGTAGGCAGATTCCTCCCCATCCTGGATCAGTCCAATCAGGGTTGTATCGTCCGCAAACTTGAGAAGCTTGACATAGGTGTCTGTGGAGGTGCAGTCGTTGGTGCAGAGACAGTAGAGGAGAGGAGAGAGTACGCAGCCTTGCGGTGCTCCTATGCTGAGCTTTTGCGGGTCCGAGATGTGCTTTCCCAGCCTTACATGCTGCTTCCTGTCTGTCAGGAAGCAGGTGATCCACCGACAGAGGGGTTCAGGCACAGTCAATTCGGAAAGTTTGGAGTGTAGTAGCTCTAGCACAATGGTGTTGAATGCAGAGCTAAATTCAACAAACCAGGATCCTCGCATAGGTTCAGGTGCTGTAGGATGAAGTGCAGGCCCAGGTTGACTGCATCATCCACAGATCTATTGGCCCGATATTCAAACTGCAGAGGGTCCAGCAGGGGGTTTGTGATATTTTTCAGCTTGGCCAGCACAAGCCTTTCAAGTGTCTTCATGACTGCAGAGGTCAGTGCGACAGGCCTGTAGTCATTAAGACAAGTAATCCTTGCCTTTTTGGGTACAGGGACAATCGTGGAGACTTTGAAGCAGGCAGGGACAGTATATGTTTGCAGGGACTCGTTAAAAATGTCTGTTTAGACGGGTTCCAGCTGTTTGGCACAGAGCTTAAAAGTAGAGGGGGAAACATTGTCAGGTCCTGGAGATTTCTGCCTTTTTTGTCCTCTGAAAAGCCTCTCCACCTCCTCTATTTTTATTGTTGATATTTGATAATTGATAATAGCAAAGAGTAGGAGTAAACGGGTCATTTTCACAATGGCAGGCAGTGACTAGTGGGGTACCACATGACCCCAGCTATTTACAATATATATTAATGATCTGGATGAGGGAATTGAAGGCAATATCTCCAGGTTTGCCGATGACACTAAGCTGGGGGGCAGTGTTAGCTGTCAGGAGGATGCTAGGAGACTGCAAGGTGACTTGGATAGGCTGGGTGAGTGGGCAAATGTTTGGCAGATGCAGTATAATGTGGATAAATGTGAGGTTATCCACTTTGGTGGCAAAAACAGGAAAGCAGACTGTTATCTAAATGGTGGCCGATTAGGGAAAGGGGAGATGCAGTGAGACCTGGGTGTCATGGTACACCAATCATTGGAAGTAGGCATGCAGGTGCAGCAGGCAGTGAAGAAAGTGAATGGTATGTTAGCTTTCATAGTAAAAGGATTTGAGTATAGGAGCAGGGAGGTTCTGCTTCAGTTGTATAGGGTCTTGGTGAGACCACACCTGGAGTATTGCGTACAGTTCTGGTCTCCAAATCTGAGGAAGGACATTATTGCCATAGAGGGAGTGCAGAGAAGGTTCACCAGACTGATTCCTGGGATGTCAGGACTGTCTTATGAAGAAAGACTGGATAGACTCGGTTTATACTCTCTAGAATATAGGAGATTGAGAGGGGATCTTATAGAAACTTACAAAATTCTTAAGGGGTTGGACAGGTTAGATGCAGGAAGATTGTTCCCAATGTTGGGGAAGTCCAGGACAAGGGGTCACAGCATAAGGATAAGGAGGAAATCCTTTAAGACCGAGATGAGAAAGACTTTTCTCATACAGAGAGTGGTGAGTCTCTGGAACTCTCTGCCACAGAGGGTAGTTGAGGCCAGTTCATTGGCTATATTTAAGAGGGAGTTAGATGTGGCCCTTGTGGATAAGGGGATCAGGGGGTATGGAGAGGAGGTATGGGATACTGAGTTGGATGGTCAGCCTTGATCATGTTGAATGGCGGTGCAGGCTCGAAGGGCTGAATGGCCTACTCCTGCACCTAATTTGTATGCTTCTATGATAAGTGATGTTTTGCAGCTCAGAGGGTGTGGGTGATTGGGTGTGAAGTGGTGATTGGAGAGGGGTGGGTGTAGAAGGGCCCAGTCTTTGCAGGCTGAGGTCAGGCTGTGAGTGGGTGTTAAGTGACAGTCATTTCATACTGGAGTCTTGCCTTAAGTAGGTGTGAAGTGGTGAACGGGAAGGAGAGGGTGCAGGGTCCATTCTTTGTAGACTGGGGTCTGGCTGTGTTGGTTGGGGAGGGTACCAGGGGTACCAGGGTTACATTTCTGATGTTCAAACCTGCAGTAAAACCCATTCAGGTCATTGGTCAGCTGATGATTGTCCAAAGAGCGGGGGTCTTTCCTCTTGTAGCTGTAAATTTCTTGCAAGCCCTTCCAAATTGAAGAAGAGTCACTAGCTGAGAACTTGCTCCTCAACTTCTCAAAGTACCTTTCCTTGGCAGCTCTGATTCCTCTTCTCAGCTTGTACTTGGCTTGCCTGTAGAGGTCTGCATCCCCACTCCTGTAGGCCTCCTCTTTAGACCGTCAGAGCTGTCTGAGTTCTGCAGTGACCCACATTATTACAACATAAGGTTGGGCAATTGTTGCAGGAATATAGCCTGTTTATTTAAAAAGCGTTCTTGAAATCTAACATCAGCGTTGACCTTCAAGACAATCAGTCAACATGAACAAAGGATGTACCTCATGAAATTCTATCATTCTAATACCTGTGATATTGAAGGCATACTTCAATAGGAATGAAAAATGTTTTTATGCAAAGACAGAACTATGCTGCCAATGGCAAATCTCCATTCATCGGTAACTATATCTTCACACCAGCTTTCAAAGGTTTCCCCATTATAGAGGTGATGCCCACAGAGCAGTTTTCTACTAACCTTTGACATTGAGTACATTTTATTTCACCCACGTTCTGCATTATTGTCAATTTAAATACAAAATTGGTTTCCTTGCAAAATCTGACTATAAATCCATGCAATTGTAGAAACAAGAATGCAGCAATACATCTTTAGTTTAGTTTACTGATACAGTGTAGAAACAGGCCTTTCGACCCACTGAGTCCATGCCAATCAACCATCCCCATACACTAACAATATCCTACATATACTAGGGACAATTTACAATTTTACCTAGCCAATTAGCCTCCAATTCTATACGTCTTCGGAGTGTGGGAGGAAATTGGAGAAAACCCACGTAATCACAGGGAGAACGTACAAACTCCATACAGACAGCACCCGTAGTCAGGGTCGAACTGGGGTCTCTGGCACTGTAAGACAGCAACTCCGGCGCTGTGCCACCCAAAACAATTTCTGTGGCAGATAACGTAAAATTATTTTGTGTATTTATTCACTGGATGTGAATGATGTTGATTGGGCCTACATTTCTTGCCTATGTTTCACAGCATCTAGAACTGGATAATTTGTTAGACCATGTAAGTCAACCATTCTTAAGTTACACGTAGCTCAAACTAGGGCCAAGCATAGCAGATATCCTTAGGTATATTACTGAATAAACAGGTAGTTTCATGGTCAATATTAGAGATGTTCGCAGGAACAATAGAAACAAAGAACTGCAGATACTGGTAATTATTATACAATAGGACAAAATGTGCTGGAATAATTCAGCAGGTCAGGCAGATCTCTTGAGAGCAATGCTAGGTGATGTTTCGGGTTGAGACTTTTCTTCAGACTGATTGTAGGGGAGGAGAAGAAAGCCGGAAAAAGGGAGAGGCAACACAAAACATGACAGGAAACAGGTTGACACAGGTGAGGTGGAGGGGCGAGGGGGGAGGGGGAGGAGGGGGGGTTATAACAGGAAGATAATTGGAATGACGGGCAGAGACAAGAACAGTAGATGTGAGGTTTGAAGAGTTGCAGATTGTGAGGCTGGGGTAGAGGGGTGAGGGGGAAGGAGAAAGGGGGTTAGTTAGAGTTGTAAGCTACCCAAGCAAATTGTGAGGGCTGTTACTCCCATTTGCGTGTGACCTCACTGTGGCAATGGAGCAGATCCAGGAGAGAAAGGTCTGGGAATGGGAATGAGAATTAGAATGGTTAGCAACAGCAATTGCGGCACAGTGGTGCAGTGGTAGATTTGCTACTTTACAGCGCCAGAGACACGGGGGTTTAACCAGGAGATCTAGTGGGCCTTGGCAGACCAAGTGCAAGCATTCTGTGAAACAGTCGCCGAATCTATGCTTGGTCTCGTCAATGTACAGGAGGCCACATTGAAAACATCAGATGTAGTGGATGAGGTTAAAGGAGATGGACGTAAACGTTTGTCTCAACTGGAAGAAATGCTGGAGTCCCTGGATGGAGGTAAGGGATGTACTATAGGGACAGGCGTTATATCCCCCGTGTTTGCAGGGGAAAGTACCTGTGGAGGGGCTGGTTTGGGTGGGAAGGAATGAGTGAACCACAGAGTTGCAGAGGGAAGGCAGAAAGGTGTCGGGATGGGAAGATGTTGCAGGTGGTGTGACCACATTGGAGGTGATGGAAATGTCCAGTATGAAGTGTTGGATGCATCGTTGAGTATGTTATCTGTAGCAACAACTTAGTACGTTCAGAAGTACAATCAAAACCAGGGAAGATCCATAGTCATGCCATTCCACTTACAAACAGACTGGCAGGCAAAATACTCAACTTTGTGGAGAAAATAAATGGCTAAGTCACAACACCAACGTTCCGCTATTACCAACAGTGATCCATGATGATCAATGATTTGTTGTGAACACTTGTCGATGGTTGAAACCAATAGTAAAATGCATATTAATGTGATCCGCAAAGTCGCAGGTCTAACTTGTGACGCCAACAAGGAGATATTACTGACCTCCTCTTCAGTATTCGTGGGCATTACCACTAAGTACAGAGAAGTAAACTCCAGACCAACAGAATTGCATGGCTTCCTCCCAAATATGGGCGCTTATTCTGCTTATTACCACCAACTGTTCTGTCCTCAGCTGAGTGGCAACCCTCCTTATTGGGCATCGTTTTGAGCATTACTGATGCTAACAAAGGCACTGCATGTACTCTAGGTGGGGACTTCACTGTCTATCAATTGGATCGTTAGAGACCCTTGAAAGAGCAGGTTGAGTCCTGAAGGACATCACTGCCAATTTAGCTCTGACGCAGATAGTAAGATAATAACCGACCTAGCTTGTCAAATATGAGTGAATTTAAATTGGTGGCTTATTTCTGTGCTCAATTTTGGAAAGAATTGGGATCAATATAGATGATTGCTAGTCATTTGAAGCTGCCATACTTATTTAATTGTTTCAGCTAAAATAACTGACCTATTCATCAGAGTTGGAATCTTTAAATTTCTTTCAAAGCAGTGTTTGCACTTGCTCTTGAATTTTTTATGAGACACTCGTAGTTATCAGCCTATCATGATTAAAATGGATAACAGAGTTCCTCTGTTCCTTTTATTTAATTAGGTCTGGTACATATCAAGTGGTCTAATACATGTTTTCTATTCTTGCGAATGTAAAAACTAAAATAAACTTTAAGTTTCCTCAATTGGACTTAAAAACAAAAAGTGACTACTTCATAGATTTCAGAGGATCCATGGGTTATAATTGCCTTTATTTATATCCCAGGCACCTCCTGGTATCTCACCCATTTTAAGATCATTGTGTCATAAGCAATGATATCAGCACAATGAGTCTGTGTTAACCATTTTTCCAGTTTATTCTCCTACCTTCCAATCAACTACTCTCAGAGTCTATTACTAACTAGACCAAGTGGGACCCGTTGGGCCCAATGCCCACCACGCAATATTCCATCACTCACCCGTTCCCCCAACGTAACCTGTTTCCACCACTCACCCATTCCCCCAACACAATATTGCACCACTCTCCCATAGCCACCAACTGCGCAGGTGTGGCTCATTCCCCCGCATCCCCCAACACTCCCTCCCCTTCTTCTTCACCCTACCTCTTCTCTCCCCTCTCCTCCTCCACTCCCTCCCTCACCTCTCCCTCCATCTCCTTTCCCTATCCTCAGTCACTCCTTACCCTGTCACTCCCTCCCTCCATAACTCCACTCCACTCCTCTCCCTACCCCCCTTGACGTCATTGTGAGGTGGATGCTGCTGTTTTATTTTTTATGTAAATGAGATCCCATTGTGATGTAATTGTGGGGTGGAGCGCTGCTGATGGGCAGTTTATGTAAATGAGATCCCATTGTGATGCCTTAGCTGCTAACTGCAACTTCAAATTAATTTTCTCAAACTAGATTTTGTGGTTGAAAATGTGAATAACTTGTAAAATATACCATCAATCTGAACAAAACTTAATACACCACAGGACAGGATATGAGATGTATTTGAAGTAGGTCAGAAGTAGTATTTTGGAGAGTCAGTATTAAACAGCATGGAAAAAGGCCCTTTGTCCCAACTTGCTCATGCCGACCAAGGTGCTAAACTGAGCTAGTCCTACTTGCCTACGTTTGGCCCATATCCCTCTAAACCTTTTCTATCTATGTACCTCCAAACATCTTTGAAATGTAGCAATTATACCCTTCTCTACCACTTCTACTAGCAGCTCATTCCTTACACCAACCATCCTCCTCCTGCCAGGGATTACCCTGTAAGCCATGTGCGGTAACTTTTTTGACAAGCCAACCATGTTGGACCATGTCAAAGTCCATGTAGCCAACATCTACCATTCTCCCCACATTAATTGTCTTGGTCACTTCTTCAAAGAACAATCAAATTCATGAGATAAATTCATGAGATGACCATCTCTAATCAGTCTTTGCTTTAGCTAAATGCAGATTAGATACTCTCAGAAAACCTTCCAGTAACTCCTCCCTGTCTCCTCCTCAACCCTCCCCCCCCGCCCCCGCCACTGACATTAAGCTCATTGGCTGACACCTTGATCACGTCTGTAGCATCTGTAGCCTGGAATATTAACCATATAACCATATAACAATTACAGCACGGAGACAGGCCCTCTCGGCCCTTCCAGTCCGTGCCGACCATTTGTTTTCCCATAGTCCCATCTACCTGCACTCAGACCATACCCCTCCATTCCCTTCACGTCCATATACCTATCCACTTTACTTTTAAATGTTAAAATCGATCCTGCCTCCACCACCTCTGCTGGAAGCTCATTCCACACAGCCACCACCCTCTGAGTAAAGAAGTTCCCCCTCACGTTACCCCTAAACTTCTGTCCCTTAATTCTCATGTCATGCCCTCTTGTTTGAATCTTCCCTACCCTCAATGGGAAAAGCTTATCCACGTCAACTCTGTCTATCCCTTTCATCATTTTAAAGACCTCAATCAAGTCCCCCCTTAACCTTCTGCGCTCCAAAGAATAAAGACCTAACTTGTTCAACCTTTCTCTGTAACATAGTTGCTGGAACCCTGGCAACATTCTAGTAAATCCTAGCAGTCATTCCTGCTCATCATTCAACCACATTTCTGTAAGAGCTATATTATCAAAATCCCATGTGCCTATGCATGCCCCGATTTTCATCTGCCTTCTTGCATTAAAATAAATACAGATTAATCTTATACACCTTCCTCAAGGGCCTGTCCCACTTTCACAACCTAATTCACAACCTCTGTCGAGTTTGCCCTTGACTCATACTCGCATCATGGCCGTCACGAGGTCGTAGGAGGTCATAGGTAGGTCATAGCAGGTCGTGATGCTAGTCGTAGGTACTAGTGGCATCAAGTAGGTCGTGGCGGTTTTTTAATGAAAAATGTCCACGAGTAAAAAAGGTCGTGAATTAGGTAGTGAAAGTGGGACAGGCCCTTCACTCCCTACTGGGTTTGCTCAGATTAACTTCCATATTTGCATCAACTTTCTCATATGTTACACTGCCACTTTGGGTGCCACTCTCCTGTCACACTAACTTAATGGCCCTGTCTCACGGTGAGAGTTGACCCACGAGGTACCCCGAGTGAAAGACTCGTGGTTGTGTATGAGACTTCAAGTTTATGATCAAGTGTTTAACCGAGTTCCCACGGGTTTGTCATTTCTGCGATGTTCCAAGTTCCTCCTCTGAGTTACCAAGTTCCTCTCCCGTTACTCTTGAGCCAACCATGAATTAAGGTATGTTTTAATAAAGCAACAATGTTAAAAGACATCTCCATCCTGTGGCTTTGAGTTATTTCAGCGCGGCTGCATCTGTTGATTCGACCTACAAAGGGAAAATGCGCATCCTCCAGTAACCAATAACGTGGTAAGTGCATTTCTTGGTGTTTTCCCGGGGTGGGGGGAGAGCTCTGTTCATAGTATTTGGTGAGTCTGGCGTTGTGAAGGAGGGGATTGGGGTCAGTAACCCACTTGCCACGCTCCAGTCTGAGTGCAGGTAGATAGGACTAGGTGACAGTAAACGGCACGGAGTAAAAGGGCAGAGATCGCCTGTTTCCATGCTGTCATAGCTATATGGTTTTCTTGTGGCCGGGAGTGAATTAGCTTGGGTGGCTGCCGCAGCGCTCCGGGCACGGACAGCAGAACTGGCCGCCACTTCCGAGGAAGGAAGCAGCTCGGGTGACTGACTTTGAGCGGCCGCCGGGACCCGACAGCAGACACACAGACAGACAGAGAGAGACACACACACACACACACACACATATATATATATAATTATATATTGGCAAGGGATTTAGATTTGAAATGCAGGGGGATGATATTTCGCGGAGTTACCTAGCAGTAGGCAACCCAGGAACCACGCAAAGTATATATACAGCACATGTCCATGTGCTGTATATATACTTTGCGTGGTTCCTGGGTTGCCTACTGCTATATATATATATATATATATTACATATATATATATATATATATATATATATATATATATATATATGTGTGTGTGTGTGTGCGTGTGTCTCCGTGTATCTGTGTGTATTTGTGTGTGTGTGTCTCTCTCTCTCTCTCTATATATATATATATATATATATATATATATATAATATTACATATATATATATCAGTAGACAACCCAGGAACCACTCAATGTATATATACATATACACATACACATACACATATACACATACACATATACATATACATGGGTCTGGGGAAGACAGAGAGGGGAACAATGAGGACACGGGAGTTTAGTGGGGAATCTCATTGGTTATTATGTGGGAAGGAAGTCCAGGTGCTGGTTTAAAGATAGACGAAATGCTGGAGTATCTCAGCAGGACAGGCAGCAACTCTGGATAGTGGTCTAAGGAAGGGTCTCGACCCGAGACATCATCATTCCTTCTCTCCGGAGATGCTGCCTGTCCCGCTGAGTTACTCCAGAATTGTGTGTGTGTGAGAGTTACTCCAGCATTGTTTGTGTGTGTGTGTGTGAGTTACTCCAGCATTGTGTGTGTGGGTATGTGTGAGTGTGTGTGAGTTACTCCAGCATTGTTCATGTGTGTGTGTGTGTGTGTGTGAGTTACTCCAGCATTGTGTGTATGTGTGTGTGAGTTACCTTAGCATTGTGTGTGTGTGTGTGTGTGTGTGTGTGAGTTATTCCAACATTGTGTGTGTGAGTGTGTGTGCGAGTTACTCCAGCATTGTGTGTGTGTGTGAGAGTTACCCCAGCATGTGTGTGTGTGTGTGAGAGTCACTTCAGCATTGTGTGTGTGCGCGCGCGTGTGTGTGTGTGTGTATGTGAGTTACCCCAGCATTGTGTGTGTGTGTGTGAGAGTCACTCCAGCATTGTGTGTGTGCGTGTGTGCGAGTTACTCCAGCATTGTGTGTGTGTGTGAGTTACCCCAGCATTTTGTGTGTATGTGAGAGTCACTCCAGCGTTTGTGTGTGCGTGTGTGCGAGTTACTCCAGCATTGTGTGTGTGTGTGTGTGTGTGTGAGTTACCCCAGCATTGTGTGTGTGTGTGTGTGAGAGAGTCACTCCAGCATTGTGTGTGTGCGTGTGTGTGAGTTACTCCAGCATTGTGTGTGTGTGTGTGTGAGTTACCCAGCATTGTGTGTGTGCGTGAGAGTCACTCCAGCATTGTGTGTGTGTGCGTGAGTTACTCCAGCATTGTGTGTGTGTGTGAGTTACCCCAGCATTGTGTGTGTGTGTGTTTGTGAATTACCCCAGCATTGTGTGTGTGTGTGAATCATGAATTGCCAAGACACAAGGCACTGTAGATACAAATAATGTCATATACAAGAAAGGGCAGATGCTAGTTGAAAAAAGTGAACACATGGGACTGGAGAAATTTGGAAATGTCATCCTTCCCATTCCTTCTCTCCAGAGATGCTGCCTGCCCGCTGAGTTAAAAGAGTTCCCACGGTAGACTCACGAATCACTAAGGTAAACGCACGGGCCACCACGTTATAAACAAGTTTAAAATGTTTCAATTTTTAACTTGAATTGTAAATTTGACTCGTGGTAAAAATAAAACATGTTTGATTTTTTTCACGATTTACCAAGTTTCACGGGTAACTGCCGTTAGCGCCACGAGTCGCTAAGTTGCTCGCAAGAGTTCCGACGTTCCCGCTATGTTTAGTGTACGTGATTACCGCGAGTGACAACTCTGGGTCACTCGTGGGTCAACTCGCACCGTGAGACAGGGGTTTAATACTTCTGAGTAGCTCTAGCAAATCTCCCTATCATGATATTTAGAGATTTAGATGCAAGACACATTTAGTGAGGCAAGACACAAGGATATTAAACAATCATGAACAATATTGACACACAGAAGTGACTGCGCAAGAATAATAAGGGGCGTCTGGGTTTGCTTTCTGATAGAATATGGAGACAGGAGATGTGCTGATAATTACTGAGCATGGAGGAGGTGAATCCAGGGAGTTGAAGTAGTCGGATTAAGATGACAGAGCTGTGCTGGAGAATTTGAACAGCATTCATTTGGTGCTCTAACTCTATTTCACTCATTCAATGTTTTATCAACAATTCATTCACATCCTATTTTTGAATCTTCAGAATTACTTTTCAACTTCCTAAAAGCAGACAGTTGGAGCTCTATGTCTTGCTGAACTTGTGTGTGATTGTGTATTCATTAACAGTAATGAGTATACATCTCCATGACAATCACAACACTATTTATGAAGTATTTCCATAATTCCCTTCTGTTACATTGTCATAAAACTCAACTATGCTGCTTTTAACATTTTATCTCATTACTTCAAGGACACCCATTTTTATTGTCCATCTCTGATTGTCTCCGAACCGAAAGGGTAGTTAAGAATCAACTGCTTTGATAAGACAAATAGGCCGGACCACGGAAGAATGGCAGATTTCCTGCCCCAAAGGACATTAGAGAAGCAAATGGGTTTTTAAATAACAAATTTGGCAAGGCAGTGCTTGTCGTTATTGAGATTAGCCTCCTTACTCATCCAGATTTATGAATTACTTGAATTTATATTCCCAAAGGCCCTTGTGAATTCAAACCACCCTACCTACTGTAAATGATGATTGTAATGCTGCCAATTGATTGCCTCTCCGTTTTGTGTAAGAGTAACTGCCGTAAGCATGAATAAATAAGCAGAGCAGCATCACTGTTTTAAAATGTTCTGGTGGAGTGTTTGGTGTGAGTATTACAGGTTATTAAACTGCATTGGGTAATAACTAATATTTGAAGTTTTCTAACAAGATCTGGTCTCCTACTTAAACAATCCAATTTTAACAGAATTAACACCACACTGCCATAACATTAATATTCATGTTATGAATCAAACTATTGCAATTAAATGGTTGATTACTTTCTTTGGTTATGTTTGTGCATAGACAACTTCTGGGGTGGGAGATTGCAACCTTCACATGGTCCACCCTGTTTCAACGAATGCATTCAACCCAATGTGCGCAATCAAATAAGATCAAATAGAACACGTTGTCCTGCAACTTTAGGCTGTGCACGCCATACGCAACAAGACAACTTCTCATTTACTACAGCATTTGTATTTTAGTGTTGAATGTTTTTGTGGTAGCCATTTCACTCATCTTCCCATTTATACATTGTCCCAAATCATCCCTGCAACAGGTGTGCCAAATTATATGTGTTTTACATTACAACAAAACGAGGACTGAAATTTAACTTGCTTTACACGATTTGTGTGGATTGTTAAAGAATAATCGATTATATTACCGTGGAAAAGTTCCTGTTAAATACTCCATTGTTTAAAGATTGGCCATTATGTTTTTCCACATTACATCAGTGACCATCCTTCAAAAATACTTAATTGGCTCTGCATACCGTGGCACATCCTGAGAACATAAAATATACAAAATAAATTTAAACCTTCACTTCTTGGATAAATCTTTACTGATCAATTTATGACTCATAGTTATTAAATCAGGTTCAGCAAAGTCAAAAGAACAATGCATAAGTAAAGATTGCTGTACCTTGGCCCCAAGCAGTCCAGATTGTTGGCCTCTAACCAATCCAGTTTACTCACCCTAGATGTACTCTAAATCTATTTCATTAACAAAATGCCAGGGAATGGCACACTGATTTTTATTTCATTTAAATTAGACCTTGGTCAAATTTCAATCTAGGTTTGGCTGATCTGCAGCCCAAATAAAAAGCAATCATCCATTTTGTTGCACCGATTAATTTTTTGACAAACATCTACAGAAGATACATTTATTGGAACACAATTTAAATAATGAAACTTTGATCATTGCTTTGTATGACTAAGGTTATTGCTTCTTAGAAACATAGCAAAATAGGTGCAGGAATAGGCTATTCGGCCATTCGAGCCAGCATCGCCATTCAATATGATCATGGCTGATCATCTAAAATCAGTACCCCATTCCTGCTTTTCCCCCCATATCCCTTGATTCTAGTCCTAAGAGCTAAATCTACAATCTCAAGCTTTTCAAGCCTTTAATGCATTATGAATAATTAGATTGAATTATACAACCTTGCAACTGCACAAGTTAATACCATAAAATTATTCTAAGACAAGGGCTTAGGAATGAAAAGCGAAGGCATTTTGAAAGTATCAACTTTAATAATGCATTCAGAATTTTGACAGAGCTCTTACAACAGAGCATACATGTATCAGAACTAAAAGCAGCAGTAGTCCATATTCCCCACAGATACTGCTCTGTTATTCACTGCAATCATGGCTTGATTTTTAATTTAGCCCATTCCCAACTCGTACCCATATTTTTTGCAACAAGATCTTGATCGGTTGGGCAGGTCGACTGAGGGATGGTTGATGGAATTTAATACAGAAAATTGTGAGGTGTTGCATTTTGGGAGGACGAACATGGCCAAAACCAGCAGCGTAAATGGTAGGACTCTGGGGATTGTTGTAGAACAGAGGGATCTAGGATTACAAGTATATAGTTAATTGAAAGTGGCAACTCAGGTAGAAAGAATGGTCAATAAGGCTTTTGACACATTGGCCATCATCAGTCAACACGTTATAGAAGTTAGGAGGTTATATTGCAGTTGTATGAGACGTTTGTGAGGCAACACTTATAGCCCAGTCCCACGGTACAAGTTCATTCCAAGAGCATGAACGTAGCGGGTACGTCGGAACTCGGGGACATCTCTTAGCGGCTCGTAACACTAACGGCAGGTACACGGGAAGACTTGCTAATGGCAGGTAAGGACGGGAAGACTCGTGAACATTTTTCAACGTCACTTAGTGTTGAAAAATGTCCACGAGAGCCCGAGTACCGATGAGTGGCCATTACCATGAATCTCTGAGTTTGAATCAGGGCAAACTCGGGAGAGCTCTTGGAATTAACTCGTACCATGGGACAGGGCTTTTAGAGAATCTTGTTCAGTTTTGGGCACCATGTAATAGGAAAGATGTTGTCAAGCTGGAAAGGGTGCAGAGAACAGTTACGAAGATGTTGCCAGGCCTCGAGGGCCTGAGCTATAGAGTGAGGTTGAGCAGGGTAGGACTCTATTCTTTGGAGCGCAGGAGGATGAGGGGTGGTCTTATAGATGTATACAAAGTCATGAGAGGAATAGATTGGGCAAAGGCAGAGTCTCTTGCCCAGAGTAGGGGGATCAAGAACCAGAGGTCATAGGTTTAAGGTGAGGGGTGAAAGGTTTAATAGGGACCCGAGGGGTATATTTTTCATGCCAAGGGTGGTAGGTGTATCGAACGAGCTGCTGGAGGATGTAGCTGAAGTAGATACCATTGCAACATTTAAGAAACATTTGGACAGGTACATGGATAGGATAGGTTTAGTGGGATATGGGCCAAATGCAGGCAGGTGGGACTAGTGTAGATGGAACATGTTGGTCAGTGTGGGCAAGTTGGGTCGAGTGGCCTGTTTCCACGCTGTAAGACTATGACAAAGCATTCCGGTATCCCATCACATATGGTGCCGTTATAAACATACAAAAAGCATTTCAAAACTTCGAATATTTACATTTATTTTTAGAAAAATAGAAATTTTAAAAACATTTAAATTAAGTTAAAACAATTTAAAAATAGCAAAGTAACATTTCCCTTGGAATCTTTCTTCTCCATTCAGCTCCTGCATCAGGTCAAACCTGACCCATTCTGTTTTATCAGATTCTTTAATGTGGGTGTTAAAAAAATTGCTGCAACAATACACATCAGCATGAGACTCCGGAGGGGATTGAATCTGGAGAATAGTTGAGAAAGAGCTGGGGAAGAACCATCTCCAGTTCGTTAGTAGTTTGGGGGTGGGGGAAAACGCCGATTCCAGAGTTTTTGGCACTTTCCCATGAATTGCAAGCAACTGGATCACTGTTCAAGATAATGGCTGCCCGGACACCAATATAATAATCCTAATGAAATGGAACACCAGCCTGCATGGCTCCATGCAGGAAATGTGCGATGACTAATGCTGCTTCAAAACCTCACTTACACCAAAAGCTCAATTTCACATTCACATTCAAATATCCCAATTCCCTTTGCCTCATGTCACAATTTGAAACTGTCATGCAAGGGAAGTGAATTGATCCAAAACTCTATAGAATGACATCTCAGTCTAAAATATATGTAGGTAATTTTCAGTCAGTCAAAGAATAGATTTAAATTGTTCTGACAACTGTGAAATAAGCTTCATTGAAGCAGCATTTTGAAGATGATAAATCTAATTCCCCATGCTATCTTGGCAGTGTGGCATAATAATTAAATCATTTTGTTAGCTGAAGATTATAGACTTAATTTACTTTCTTCATAAGCTGTCATGCAGTTTGTAGATAAGGTTTTGAAAATTAGTTGATTTTAAGCTATAAAATGGATTATTAGTTTTTCCTTTGCTTTGTTAAATGCAATTATTCAATGCTATTATCCACAAATAAGCATAGTTATATACTTAGGTTATGCAATTAATATAATATAATTAATGTGAACTGGCAGTATAACATTATTCTGGTTTAGATATATAGCACAAAATGCTTCTGCGGGACAGGCAGCATTCTGGTTTAGATAAATATAGCGAGACAGGCTGAAGAAGGGTCTCAACCAGATTTAATAGAAACCTGAGGGGCAACTTTTTCCACATAGAGGGTGATGGGTTTATGGAATACCTGGTGCAAAGTTCCGAGTGCAACTAAGAGAGTTTGTCGTTTGAAATTTAGTTAGTGTTTTTAGTGTTCAATATCCTGATAGTTGTTGGGGAAAAGGCTGTTCTTGAACTTGGAGATATTGGTTTTCAAACTGCTATACCTACTTAGACCAACACAGCATAGAAACACTTGTGTAACATATTAGATTTGATTAGGGAGCTTAAGGTAAAGGAATCCCCTAGGAGGAAGTGACCATAATATACTTAAATTCAACCTGCAGTTTGAGAGGGAGAAGATGAAATCAGATGTATTGGTATTATAGTTGAGTAAAGTTAACTGCAGAGGCATGAGGGAGGAGCTGGCTAAGGTTGGTAAGGAAGCAACCCTAGCAGAATAAATGTGGAGCAGCAATGGCAAAAATTTCTGGGAGTAATTTGGAAGATGCAGGACCTTTTCATCCCAAAGAGGAAGAAAGATTCTAAGGGGAGAATGAGGCAACTATGGCTGACAAAGAAAGTCAAAGATAACATAAAACTAAAAGAGAAAGCATATAATATTGCAAAGATTAGCGAGAAGCTAGAGGATTGGGAAGCTTTTAAAAACCAACAGAAGGTAAATAAAATGGTAATATGGGAACAGAAGTTGAAAGTTGAAAGGTAAGCTAGCCAATAATATAAAAGAGGATAGTAAAGGTTTCTTCAGAAATATAAAGAGAGGCAAGAATGGATGCTGGACCACTGGGAAATTATGCTGGAGAAGTAGTAATGGGGAATAAAAAAGTGAATTGAATAAGAATTTTGTGTCAATCTTCACAGCGGAAAACACAAGCAACCTGCCTGAAATTCAGAAGAGTTGGGGGCAGAAGTTAGTGGAATTTCTATTACTAAGGAGAATGTGCTTGGGAAGCTTATAGGTCTGAAGCTGAACTAGATGGACTACACCTCAGGGTTCTGAAATAGTTAGTTTTAGAGATTGTGGAGGCATTAATGGTGATCTTTCAATAATCGCTAGTCAGTAGTGGTCCCAGAGGACTGGAAAATTGCAAATGTCACTCCGTTGTTCAAGAAAGGGGGGAAGCAAAAGAAGGGAAACTTTAGGCCAGTTAGCCTCACTTCAGTGGTTGGTAAAATTTTAGAGTCCATTATTAAGGCTGAGGTTTCCAAGTCCTTAAAGGCACATGATAAAATAGGCCAAAGTCAGCATGGTTTTGCGAAAGGGAGATGTTGCCTAACAAATCAATTGGAATTCATTGAGGAAGTAAATAGCAGGATAGACTAAGGACAGTCAATGGATGTTGTATACCTGGATTTTCAGAAAGTCTTTGATAAGGTGCCACATGTTAGGCTGCCAAAGAAGATAAGAGCCCATGGTATTCAAGGGAAGACACAAGCATGGATAGAAGATTAGCTGAATGGCTGAAGGCAACGAGTGGGATTAAAGGGCCTTTTCATGGTTGGCTGTCAGTGACTAGTGGTATTCCGCAGGGATCGGCGTTGGGGCCGCTGCACTTCACGTTGTATATCAATAATTTAGATGATGGAATTGAAGGCTTTGTAGCCAAGTTTGCGGATGTTATGAAGATAGATGGAGAGGCAGGTAATATAGAGGATGCAGGGTGTCTGCAGAAGGACTTGGACAGGTTGGGCGAGTGGGCAAAGAAGTGGCAGATTGAATACAGCATAGCAAAGTGTGTGGTCATGTAGTTTGGTAGTCGGAACAAAGGCATAGATTATTTTCTAAATAGGGAGACGATTCGGAAATCAGAGGTGCAAAAGGACTTGAGAGTTACAACTTTTCTCAGTGGAAGGCAGGGAGCGGGAAAGGATAACTGTATCTAATATTCTGATCAGCTTCCTATCAATCCAACAGAGGTCTCTGCTACAACACTACTTTCCCCATCAAATTCAACATTGTCATAGAATGACCCAGGACATCAAACAGATGGGCTCTGTTGCTGGTCATCCAGATGACACTGTGGCATCTGGTCTGTGACATTCGTGTGAAGCACATAATTGATATCGAATTTTACTCCAGATTCCAGCAACTGCAGCTTTTTGTGTCACACTATTTTGGACCTCTTGGTTCCCAATCTATATCCATGCTGGAAAATAAGAACATATGAGATAGAAACAGGAGTATGTCATTTGGCCCCTCAAAACCACTCTGCTATTTTATAAAATCACAACTGAACTTTGACCGTACTGCCACTTTTCTGACTTGCACTATATCCCATCTACCTGCACTCAGACCATACCCCTCCATTCCCTTCCCGTCCATATACCTATCCACTTTACTTTTAAATGTTAAAATCGATCCTGCCTCCACCACTTCTGCTGGAAGCTCATTCCACACAGCCACCACCCTCTGAGTAAAGAAGTTCCCCCTCACGTTACCCCTAAACTTCTGTCCCTTAATTCTCATGTCATGCCCTCTTGTTTGAATCTTCCCTACCCTTAATGGGAAAAGCTTATCCACATCAACTCTGTCTATCCCTTTCATCATTTTAAAGACCTCAATCAAGTACCCCCCTTCACCTTCTGCGCTCCAAAGAATAAAGACCTAACTTGTTCAACCTTTCTCTGTAACATAGTTGCTGGAACCCTGGCAACATTCTAGTAAATCTCCTCTGTACTCTCTCTATTTTGTTGACATCCTTCCTATAACTAGGCGACCAAAATTGTACACCATACTCCGAGAATTGGTCTTACCAATGCCTTGTACAATTTTAACATTACTTCCCTACTCCTATATTCAATGCTCTGATTTATAAAGGCCAGCACACCAAAGGCTTTCTTTACCACCCTATCTACATGCGATTCCACCTTCAGGGAACTATGCACAGTTATTCCTAGATCTCTCTGCTCCACAGCATTCCTCAATTCCCTACCATTTACTATGTACGTCCTATTTTGATTTGTCCTGCCAAGATGTAGCACTTCACACTTATCAGCATTAAACTCCATCTGCCATCTTTCAGCCTACTTTTCCATATGGCCCAAATCTCTCTGTAGACTTTGAAAATCTACTTCATTATCTATAACACCACCTATCTTAGTATCATCTGCATACTTACTTATCCAATTTTCCACCCCATCATCCAGATCATTGATGTACATGACAAACAACAGTGGACCTAACACAGATCCCTGAGGCACCCCACTGGTCACCGGCTTCCAACCTGACAAACAGCCATCCACCATTACTCTCTGACATCTCCCCTTCAGCCACTGTTGAATCCATCTTGCTACTCCGCCATTAACACCCAAAGATTGAACCTTCTTAACCAACCTTCCATGGGGAATGGGACAACATCCACTGCTTTACCCACATCAATTTCCCTAATCGCTTCAATAAATTCAAGAAGGATTGTTGACCTTCCAGGCACAAATCCATGTTAACTGTTCCTGATCAGACCCTGTTTATCCAGATGCTTATATATATTATCTCTAAGTATCCTTTCCATTAATTTACCCACCACTGACGTCAAACTAACAGGTCTATAATTGCTAGGTTTATTCTTTGAACCCTTTTTAAACAATGGAACAACATGCGCAGTACGCCAATCCTCTGGCACTATTCCCGTTTCTAATGACATTTGAAATATTTTTGTCATAGCTCCTGCTATTTCTACACTAACTTCCCTCAATGTCCTAGGGAATATCCTTGTCAGGACCTGGAGATTTATCCACTTTTATATTTTTCAAAAGTGTCAGTACTTCCTCCTCTTTGAATCTCATAGTTTCCATAGCTACTCTACTTTTTTTTCCTTACTTCACATAGTTCAATATCCTTCTCCTTGGTGAATACCGAAGAAAAGAAATTGTTCAATATCTCCCCCATCTCTTTTGGCTCTGCAGATAGCTGTCCATTCTGTTTCTCTAATGGTCCAATTTTATCCCTCATTATCCTTTTGCTATTAATATAGCTGTAGAAACCCTTTGGATTTACTTAATAGATAAATTCCCAATATCTGTCCATGAATCAATCTTTAGTCCAAATCTGAGAACACCACATCATTGCAAGATTCTCCTTTAACTATTCTGCCAGTTACAATTTCAAAAACATTAACAGGTTCGACAAATATAATTTCCCCTTTCAGAAATTCATGTTTACTCTGCCCTAACCTGTTATTACTTCTAAGTGCTTCTTATCACTTTCTTAATAATAGATTCGAGCATTTTCCTCACAGTTGGAGACAGGCTTAGTCTGTAAATCCCCCATTTATTCTCTCCTTCCTTTCTTAAGCAGAGTCATTACATTTGCTAACCTAAGATTGTGGGAACTATTCAAGGATCAATGGAATTTTTTGATGACAGCCAGCGCATCCACCATCTCCATATCCATCTCTGTTTCTCAGTTTCTGTAAATTGATTCTAAATCTTGATTTTCTGAACCAAGATGTTTTCTGTCTACTGCCTTTAATAACAGGCTTTCCTCCTTTTCTGCATTGCTCTTCCTTCTAAAAGTTATACATCCTAGAGCTTACATTCTGAACTTTGCTCTGTTTGCAATTATCTCTCTGTAACCCATTTATAAATTGTACCCATTTATTTTTATCTGTACAATTTTCTTGTTATAAATGCTCCATGTATTTAGATGGAGTCTTAGATTTTGTTTGGGGATTGTTGATGTCACTGGAGTTAGACAGGTAGTCATTGCACAATGCATCTCCGAGGGAGATTGTGCCTGGAGCATGCTGAAACACAAGGGCAGAGAGTTCACATTTTTATTAAAGAAGGAACTGCAGATGCTGGAGAATCGAGGGTTACACAAAAAGCTGGAGAAACTCAGCGGGTGCAGCAGCATCTAAGGAGCGAAGGAGATAGGCGACGTTTCGGGTCGAGACCCTTCTTCAGTCTGAAGAAGGGTCTCGACCCGAAACGTCGCCTATCTCCTTCGCTCCTTAGATGCTGCTGCACCCGCTGAGTTTCTCCAGCTTTTTGTGTAACCCTCACATTTGTATTATGTGACTTACTGTCAAATTTTGTTTGATAATCCCCTATGGGGCACATAGGATGTGAAAAGCACAATACAAGAACACATCATTGTTGACTTGTATACGTATCATCATGATTCATTGTCACAGGATAGGAATACTTATATGCGCTATTTATTCACACCTCCATTTCACAGACTACTGTGATTCAAGAAAGTGCCTCAGCACTGCCTGGGCAAGCAGTATAGAAAACAACTGATGCCGTCAGAAGAGATGTTTTCTGTGGATGACGCTATAAATCTATTAAGGAATGCTTTTTTTTTTTGTTAGGGCAGATATAAGCAAATTCAAAACCCGGCAGGAACTGGAAATCTGACAGTAATTATTGGAAATAGAGCAAGCAATCGTATGGCCAATCGCCTGTAATTGGGTGTCTTAGACAGAAACCTAATGCCAACTGCACAAACTTTGCTGAGTCATTGATTAGGAGAGTGTACCTTTGCACAACTTCTGTGATCTATTCACCACAGTGCTTTGATTCATGTATATTTTTGGCAGAAAATATATTTTAATTCTGTGGCAATTAAGTGCTGCGCAGTACTTAATTGAAAAAGGAAGCTGTGTCCTCAGGGAAGTGGTTGTCTAGTGTAATGATAATTGATATGTTCACTGCATAATTTGATTCCAGCAATATACAATGTATGACCTGCCGTAAATATATTTTGGTTAGTGCAGAAGAATGTGGATTTCTTGGAAGAATGGTGCAAACAGACATTTATACTACTTTCTCCAATACTAAATAAGGCTGGAGCAAATTTATTGGTAGAATCAAAAAACAATGGTTGTAAAGAAAGTTAATAATTTGAGGGGGGTGGAGGAAAGTTTCAGAGAAGGGGACAAAATAATAGCAAAGTTAATTGATAATTGGAGTAGAATAGCACATTACACAGCACGTAACAGTAATCAAGCACTTATGCAGCAGCTAATAGGGTCAAAATAGTGAAAGCAGTAAGGGGTCAAAATTAAGGATCCTTTATCTGAAAGCACAGAACATTCATAAGATCAATGAATTAGTGGCATAGAGGGAGATTAATGGGTTTAAAGTAATCCTCACTGTGGAGACATGGTTTCAAGGTGACCAAAGCTCAACGGCACAGCCCAGTGTAATTGAATGGAAATTTTGAGTTTTCAGTTTGATAATATACAAAATTATTAGAACTGAAAGCCTCCTGGCTTAGTCATACATAAATAAAAGTCATAGGGTCATAGAGCTATACCGAACTGAAATAGTCATCTCGACCTGCCATGTCAATATCAAATGCGTTAGTATACTGGGTAAATCTAATTTGCCACATTTTGCCCATACACACTTCCTACCAGATATCTTCCCATCTTTTAGAAGTTATAATTCTATCTGCTTACATTGACAGCTCATTGTAATTCTGGACTACCCTCTGAGTGAAACAGTTGTTCCTAACGTTCCATTAAAATCTCTCACCACAAGTCTCTGCCCTCTCTATTTGGATTCCTCTACCTGGGGACAAGAGTGAGTGTTCACTTTATCCATGCCCCTTATTATTTTGTACACATTGATAAGGCCACCCTTCATCATAGGAAAATGTCCCAACCTATCCAACCCGTCCCTATCACTCAAGCCCACAAGCCATGTTAATATTCTGGTGAATCTCTTCTTCATCTTTTTAAGTTAATGACATCGTTCCCACAGTTAGGCAACCAGAACAGAATTCAGTACTTCAAGTGTGGCTTCATCAATAAGCTGTACAGCTGTGTCATGCTGTCCCGACCTTTGTACTCAATAGGATTCTCAATGAAGGCAAGCCATACTGACCATCCCTAATCAATCCATGCCTATCCAAATTCAGGTAGATTTTACCTCTAACAATCCCCTTCAGCAACTTTACCACCTCTGATGTAGGCTAATTGACCTTTAGTTTCCTGGTTTGTCCCCACTGTCTTTCTTAAATAATAGTACAACCTTGCCACCTCCAGTCTTCTGGAACCACCTGTGGCTGAAGTTGATACAAATATCTCTGCAAGGGCCTCCACAATTTATTCCCTAGCTTCCCACAAGGGGATGCACTTGGTCAGGCCCTGGGGATTTATCCACCTTAGGGCACTGTAAAACCACCAATACCTCCTCTTTGGTAAATTGTATCTAAGATGGCACAACTCCTACGCCTCAATTTCTTTGATTCCATGATCTACTTCTTAGTGATAGAATATCTCAGTCCTCCGAGCTAAAACATGGCCTGAGTCTGTCAAACCTGTTTAGCCTCTAGCATTGAAATAAATATTGTTTAAATCACCAGGTCTTTCCTTTCTCTTTGCTGTGCACCTGTCTGTCCTGTCTGCTAATCTTGCTCTCCTTCATTATAGTATTTGCACATTTTTATGATTTCTCAACATTTTTTAACATGATTTATGAATTCTATGAGGATGAATTTCCATCACCTGAACTACTGTAAAACAGGGATATCGTGTGTTTTGAATTTTTAAAGGAAGTCACGTGAAAGATTTGTGTTCTGAGATATTGGATAGGACTTAAGACAACATATTAATTACAATGGATATGGGAGTGGTAAATGGGCAGAAAACAAGATAAGATGAAACTGTAAATAAAGGTGTGCCTCATGAATCAGGGTTATGTCCTATTTACAATACTTGCAAATTACATTGGTAATGGGGTGGTAAATTGCACAGATGATAGAGGCATGGCATTGACAGGCAGTGGACAAAAAGATGACAGATGAAGTATAATAAGGAAAGTATGGGTTAATCACTTTGACAGAAAGAAGAATGTTATTTAAGTGAAAAGGCTATTAATTTTGGTATTTAGTGAGATTCACATGTCCGTGGTCAACTGGTAAAATAAATCAGTAAGTAGAAAGGGAAATTGCATGTTAGACTTAATTTGAATGAAGTACAGGTGCAAGAAAGTCTTGCACATTGGCTTTGGAGCTGAGTCAAGTTCACAGGATTAATTTTGGGAAGTGGGTAGTTGGTCCTATATAAATGAGAAGTGGCCCTATATTTCTTGACATTTAGAGGAAAAGCAGTCAGTAACCACACTGAAATATGCAATTCTGAGCAGGTTAACAGGAGAGGTTGGGATTGGAGAATTTAGAAAACTTGTACAATTTTAGGCTAATTGTATAGCCACAAAGTAGAGATGAAAAACTTTATTTTTCCTCTAAAAGAGTTGAGAATCTTTTGACTTCTATCAAGGGTAACTCAAAGGTCGAGTAAACATGGAGACAGATTGATTTTTTGACTTCAGGAGAAACAAGGTGAGTAATCATTCAGGAGAAATGAGATTAGAACCAAATTCTGCTGAACTCTTACTTTACTGAATCGCAGTGGAGCCTTATGGGCCTGTCCCACTTAGGGAATTTTTCAGCAGACTGCCAGCGACTGTCAAGTTGCCGGCAGTCGCCTGAAAAACCGGCAACTGGAACGGTGACTGTCAGAGTGGAACACACACAAACACATCGCTTCCTTCACCAGCCCGTTATGCAGGCAGGGGACAGGGCAAGCGGGGGGAGCGCTCTCCAAAAACTTAACACGGTGCAAAGCCAAGGTGAAACAGACACACACCGCGATGAACAGGAAAAAGGCAGCTAAAGCACAGTGTACGGTAAGTCCTTTAAAAGAGGGGGGGGAGAGGGGGGGGGGCAGGGGGGGGGGGGGGGGGGAGAGGAGGGAGAAGGGGTGAGATGGGAAAAGAAGGGGGGAGAAGGAGTGGAGACAACCTTTAAGAAGCCAGAGATACACGGCTGTGAAGCTCGGCAGACATTTAACATTACCGGTCGGTTATCCTTGGTTCTGAAAACTACTGCTTACCTTTTTTTTCCCAATGAACCAATGAAATTCACCGGTCAGCACCGGCTACAACCTACGAGAAGCTCCGAGAAACTTCCACCTCCTGCCAACCCATTAGGACCTCCTAACCACTCACCTACGGCTTGAGGATTCTCGCTAGTCTCCATGGTGGCTTCATTCTAGCCGCCGCTAATTTTTCAACATGTTGAAAAATTCCCGGTGGCCATAATGAGGCCGCGACTAGTTCCCAGAATGCGGGAACTCCTCACGACCATGAAGGCGACTCCCCGGCAACCACTCGCAAACACGTGGCGACCACGTGGCGAGTGCATGGCCTCCTGCAGTCACCTAAAAAGTCGCTGAAGTGGGACAGGCCCATTAGAATCTACATATATTCCTTTGTTGTTAATAAACCCAAGGATCATTCATTATTGCAAAATCGAATGAAATCCACGAACCCAAGGCAAATCCCCACGATTAATTTACGTTCCCCACTAACAGAGCACACTGTAGATTTTCACCCAGGTGTGAGTCAGATCTGGTGGAAACCTAGTTGTTGGAGAAAGTGGAGGAATTAAAAAGTCTGCTTTTTCACCATTGTTCTGTAAAGGGCCTGTCCCACCAGCATGCGCCTGCATGTGGCGAACACGACCAAACCGGCAGGGGGGGCTGCGCGGAGGTCGGGTGAGTGGCGCGACGTGGCGCGAAGTTGGAGTGAAGTTGGAGCGAAGTCCGCAGTAGGTTCGCAAGGACAGAGAGGGACACACAGAGAGGGACACGGAGGCACAGAGAGAGGGTCACGGAGGCACACAGAGAGGGACACGGAGGCACACAGGAAGGGTCACGGAGGCACACAGAGAGAGGGTCACGGAGGCACAGAGAGAGGGTCACGGAGGCACACAGAGAGGGACACGGAGGCACAGAGAGAGGGTCACGGAGGCACAGAGAGAGGGTCACGGAAGCACATATAGAGAGGGTCACGGAGGCACATAGAGAGAGGGTCACAGAGGCACACAGAGAGAGGGCCACGGAGGCACATATAGAGAGGGACGCGGAGGCATGACGTGAGGCGGTGCGTAATGCGTCGCGGCGGCTGTGGGCCGACAGGCCGTCGCTGCGCGGAATTTTTGAACACGGTCAGTTTTTTGGAGCCCCGCGCGATGTCGGGATCAGCTCCGCACAACTCTATACGGCTCCGGCGATCGAAGTGGGACCGGCCCCGCGAGGCCAGACGGCTCAAGCGACCACGTTAGGTCGCGCTCACCGCATGGAGTCGCATGCTGGTGGGACAGGCCCTTAAGGCACTCAATGAATGTTTTACCCTGGTCCGCTTTCACATGTAACCAGAAAATTTAACTTCATCCATTATGTGTTACATGAAGATAATCTCATATGTTATCGCCTCATCATGTATCTATCTGTACACTGTGAACGCTTGATTATAATCATGAATGTCTTTCGCTGACTGGTTAGTTTTTCACTGTATCTCGGTACTTGTGACAATAAACTAAAATAAACTAAAACTAAACTAAACTTCCTCTAATTTCAGCGCCATAGGTGGCTGCTATTTGTATACATTATGTATGCAAGCAGAGAATCTCACTGTACTTAGTCACATGTGACAATAAAGTATTCCTATTCCTATACAATTTTCCAAACATACAATAAGCATGCAGGTACAGCGGGTAGTGAAGAAAGCTAATGACATGTTGGCCTTCATAACAAGAGGATTTGAGTATAGGCGTAAAGAGGTCCTTCTGCAGTTGTACAGGGCCCTGGTGAGACCACATCTGGAGTATTATGTATCCTAATTTGAGGAAGGACATCCTTGCTATTGAGGCAGTGCAGTGTAGGTTCATGAGGTTAATCCCCGGTATGGCGGGACGGTCATGAGGAAAGATTGGATAGACTGGGCTTGGATTCACTGGAATTTAGAAGGATGAGAGGCAATCTGATATAAACATATAAAATTATAAAAGGACTGGACAAGCTAGATGAAGGAAAATGTTCCGAAAGTTGGGGGAGTACAGAACCAGGGGCCACAGTTTAAGACTAAAGGGGAGGCCATTTAAAACTGAGATGAGAAAAATCCTTTTCATGCAGAGAGTTGGGAATTTGTGGAATTCTCTGCCACATAGATGCCAATTCACTGGATGAATTTAAAAGAGAGTTAGATAGGGCTAGTGGAATGAAGGGATATGGGGAGAAGACAGGCACGGGTTACTGATTGGGGATGATCAGCCATGATCACAATGAATGGCTGGCTCGAAGTGCCAAATGGCCTCCTCCTGCACCTATTTTCTATGGTTCTATGTTTCTAAGCCATATTTTTGCCAGTCTTCACTATTAGCAGTGATCCACAGCAGAGACTCAGTCTCAATTTTAAAGCTCTCAAAGTCTATCTGAGTGATTTTCTTTATCCCATCACTCCAAAGATTGACTATTAATGCTGAGATTGCAATTATTTCCAGTAATTATGAAGGCACAGGAATAGACAAAGATTAGCAGGCATGTTTCCCAGACCTTGTCCTCTGCCATTGATACAGGTCTTTAGAGCAGGAACTCCTGTTTTCTGTACCCTCTTGCTTAAATTGGTTCACCTTTAAACCCTTTATCCGCTTTCAAAAATTTCCTAAAAACTCTGATCTCAGTTAAACATTCCTGTTCATGTTTGCTCTTCCTTTGCACATTCTTGTCTGGTGTGCCAATGAAACATGAAAATCCTCAACAGACATGACAACTTCTCGTTGGGGAGTCCTAGATCACAAATTGCAATCTCAAAATAGGACTAATTCAAGGGCAAGTTCAAAGGCTCCTGAATCTTGGGAATTCTACTGGTGAAGAGTTCAGGTAATGTAGAAAAGTGTTGCTGACTTAGACCAGCCATGATTTAAGTTAATGGCACAGCAGACACAAAGAGCCAAACTGCTAAGTCTAGTTTATTTTTCATACAGTCTTAAGCATTCTGTAACCATCATGATACCCATCTGTATAAAAAATCCAATATTACTATTATTAAATGATTACTTGCCGGTTAATTGCACATCCTCTCTTTACTGGGTCTTCAAAATTTCTGGAAACAATTAGAGAGACAAGTTTAATAGTCAAAACTATTGAGAACGAATTATGATGCTGTGTTCTGTGTCAATTTGATTTCTTGTCACCAATTTCTACATAAAGAGATTTTATTGAGATTTATTATTGTACTGAAAAACAAATTATTATCTTTAACATTTACCTAGAATATTATACTTACTTTTTTCCTTGCCATTACACCCACTCTCAGACTTCTGCCAATTCCCTTTCACGCCCATTAAATTCTTAATAAGGTAAATTGTCCAAGTTAACTCATCGCAATGCACACCAAGTCATCAAAGCGTCACATCATCAATTACATTAATTATTATAACTTTTAATAAAAGCTGTTTATGGGAAATATTTATATAGCAAACTGCTTTATTTATGGAAATATACACCTGATTATAAAAGTGGGATTTTTTACTTCAATGCCTCGACTAATATTATTCCCCAAAGCAGCTGAAAAACACTGAACCACCAGGCATGAAGGAGAAGAACATCTTTCAAAGTCCTGTGATTCTATGACTCTATGGACTGCTATTAAGATGCTTGATTACTTAACCTTGCCCCACCTGCGCCAGGAGCTGCATTTACAAAGGTACAGATCAGATGTAGTTTTTGAAATAAGTTTTTGAAATGAGGAACAAGTTGTTTATATGACCTATTCCACAAAAACTGATATTAATGCTGCAAACTATCACACTTCACGTGTTTGTTTTTTTAGAAATCTCTGATCAACCATGTTGCTAAAAAATGATTGAAACATTCTTTTCAACATTTCACACAGCGAAATGCTTCTTCATACACTTGTATATTGGTGCCCTTATCTTTAAGTTCATTGCAAACATCTCCATATGCCATGAAGGAGGCAATTGAATGCAACATCTCCAAGTTTGCGGATGACACGAAGCTGGGGGGTAGTGTTAGGTGTGAGGAGGGTGCTAGGAGGCTACAAGGTGACTTGGATAGGCTGGGTGAGTGGGCAAATACATGGCAGATGCAGTATAATGTGGATAAATGTGAACAAAAACAGGAGGGTAGACTATTATCTGAATGGTGGCCGATTAGGAAAAGGGGAGATGCAACGAGACCTGGGTGTCATGGTACACCAGTCATTGAAAGTAGGCATGCAGGTGCAGCAGGCAGTGAAGAAAGCTAATGGTATGTTAGCATTCATATCAAAAGGATTTGAGTATAGGAGAGGGAGGTTCTACTGCAGTTGTACAGGGTTTTGGTGAGACCACACCTGGAGTATTGCATACAGTTTGGTTTCCAGATCTGAGGAAAGACATTCTTGCCATAGAGGGGGTATAGAGAAGGTTCACCAGACTGATTCCTGGGATGTCAGGACTTTCATATGAGGAAAGACTGGATAGACTAGGCTTGTACTCGTTAGAATTTAGAAGATTGAGGGGGGATCTTATAGAAACGTACAAAATTCTTAAGGGGTTGGACAGGCTAGATGCAGGAAGATTGTTCCCGATGTTGGGGAGGTCCAGAACAAGGGGTCACAGTTTAAGGATAAGGGGGAATTCCTTTAGGACCGAGATGAGGAAAACATTTTTCACATAGAGAGTGGTGAGTCTCTGGAATTCTCTGCCACAGAAGGTAGTTGAGGCAGTTCATTGGCTATATTTAAGAGGGAGTTAGATGTGGCCCTTGTGGCTAAAGGGATCAGGGGGTATGGAGAGAAGGCAGGTACAGGATATTGAGTTGACTGATCAGCCATGATCATATTGAATGGCGGTGCAGGCTCGAAGGGCCAAATGGCCTACTCCTGCACTTATTTTCTATGTTTCTATGTTTCTATGTTTCTAACAGAACAGAAAACATATCAAAAGTGAAAGACATTGGGTTAAAATTGAAGGTAGACAGCATCTCTGGAGAGGGAATGGTTAAAACTGAAGCTTATTTCAGCAAACCATTCAGGAGTTAGCCTTGGTCCAATGCATTTCACCACAATAATCCTAGTAAATTATATCAGGGGGCTCTATTTTTAAAGACCTGTAAAAAGAGTTGCTTTGCATTACACACTAAGCTCCAATAGCCCATAGAAATAAAAATGAACCAAAAACAAACTGACATTGAAGACAAAACTTGTATTTACAACATTGCACCACAGAGAAAATATGTTCCTTTTTTTGAATATGCTTTTCTTTGTAACTTAATTGTATTGTTCCTTCCTTGTTACACTGAGATGTCACCAGAGGGAGAGAAGCAAGAGCAATTCCATACAAACAAGGTCCCAACATAAATCATCACCTATCCTTTTTCTCCAGCGATACCTGCTGCGTTACTCCAGCACATTGTGTCTATCTTTGACTCTGGACCAATGTTCTCAGGCAATGATGACTGGTCAGGTGGAATGATGACGCTAACCCTGCACACCACTATATGAAGGAAAACCTCTGGACCTAGATCTTACAATTCAGGGTTTCACTTTTGATGCATGATTAAAATTGGGGATCCTCATCTCCATTTCCAGTGCATTCAGAAAATATTCAGACCCCTTCACTTTTTCCATATTTTGTCACATTACAGCCTTATTTTAAAATTGATTAAATTCATTTTGTTTATCATCAATCTACACACAATGCACGAGAATGAAGAAGCAAAAACAGATGTTTAGAAATTTTTGCAAAATATTTAAAAATAAATAACTGAAATATCACATTTACATAAGTATTCAGACCCTTTACTATGAAATTCAAAATTGAGCTTAGGTTCATCCTGTTTCCATTGATTATCCTTGAGATGCTTCTACAACTTGATTAAAGTCCATCAGTGATAAATTAAATTGATTGGACATGATTTGGAAAGGCACACACCTGTCTATATAAGGTCCCACAGTTGACAGTGCATGTCAGAGCAAAAGCCTAGTCCCTTCTTTAAAAAAATGAAAATGAAGGAATTGTCCCTAGACCTCCGAGACAGGATTGTGTCAAGACACAGATCTGGGGAAGGGTATAAAACAATTTCTGCAGCATTGCAGGTCCCGAAGAGCACAGTGGCCTCCGTCATTCTTAAATGGAAGAATTTTGGAACTACCAAGACTCTTCATAGAGTTGGCCGCCCAGCCAAACTGAGCAATCGGGGGAGAAGAGCCTTGGTCAGGGAGGTGACCAAGAACCCGATGGTCACTCTGACAGAGCTCCAGAGTGGAGATGGGAGAATGTTCCAGAAGGACACCTGTATCTGCAGCACTCCACCAATCAGGCCTTAATTGTTGAGTGGCCAGATGACAGCCACTCCTCAGTAAAAGGCACATGACAGCCCGCTTGGAGTTATCAGCACAACCAAGTAAAGACAAGATCTCTTATGAGGATACAATCAAAACTTTGAAGGACCATTTTAAGAATTATGAATTTAGCATGTCACCAGGGACAAGATTGGTGAATGTTTGGGGCATACCACAAGTGGGACCTCTATCACAATTTTGTGCTTGTGGTACAAAAAATACATTCTCCTGGATTTCATTTGAAGGCTTTAAGGTGTGGTTCAATTCCCTTTCCTTATGACCCATGACACACAATGGCAACTTCACTTTAGTTAGATCTGGTTTATCTGCCACAGCCGGTTCAATAGACAAAGCAAGCTCCGCGCTACACTGTCTCTATATTCTCCAGACAAATTGGTGGCTCAGGTGGCTTTTTTTTTGTTCCATCTTGAATGAGCTCTATTGAATCACACAGCTTGATGTTTCTGATGTTATCTTAACAGAAAGGACTCCCACCAATCTCTGATATTCTGACTCAGGCACAATGTCCAAATCTCAGTTTCATTTTATACCATGTCTCAGCATACCTCTAAAAAAAATGGGAAAAATGGTCTGTAATTCAAATGAACAAAGTACACATTTTATTTTTTTTTAAGTCTTAATGTTAGGGCAGCCTTTTCTTTCTGTCGATTTGTCTGTAAATAAATATGTTATATTTCACACAATAATGCAACAATAGAAAGAGCTATTGGTCATATGATACAATTTATGGTGGTTACAACTAATATTACACATGGCAAATGTTTGACTGTGGCTGACTTGATTGTAGATAAGTCTAAATGGAGATGTGAAAGGTTCTTAATATCATGCGACATTTCCATAAAGGAAAAATGTATAATTTGGAAAGTCAATACGCAAAGGGCACAGACACAGCTGATGAGCGAGAGAACTTGAACTTGGGGGGCGGCACACACACGCACTAACCACATCCCCAGGGTGAGGGGGAGAGGTGAGAGGGAAGGGAGTGAGTGCGGGGGCGAGAGGGGAGGGATGGAGGTGAGGTGGTGGAGGGGGGGAGGGGGAGGAGAGAGAGAGAGGGAGAGGGAGAGGGAGAGGGAGAGGGAGAGGGAGAGGGAGAGGGAGAGGGAGAGGGAGAGGGAGAGGGAGAGGGAGAGGGAGAGGGAGAGGGGAGAGAGAGAGAGAGAGAGAGAGAGAGGTTGTGTTTTCTTCTCAGCTCTGCGGTTGAGAAGGATTGAAGCAGCCTTTCAAGGATTTTGCTGTTGGAGAAGGAACAGAGGCAGAGGGGCTTCATAGTTTAACTTATCGTTGGGCTGTTGAAACTTTCCTCTGGTCTAGGATTCCTCTACTAGTGCGAAAATTCCTGAGTTTTCTCTACATTGTCGAGGGTGCGGTTGTCGTTGGCGGACTGCCAAGAGTGCCTGGAGATCGAGGGCACGAAGATTGCGGTGTCTTTGTCTTTTTTGCACCGTTTCTCTGCCCTAAATTCATTTTGCACAGTGCGGCTGCCTGGCTTAATGTGAAGAAGGTACTTTTGCTTCTGGCTCGACTGGGATAGAGCTTCCCAAAAGCTGCTCTCGGCTGTGGACGAACTTGGGGACTTTCCTGCTTCAGCTGGAGGTTTCTGCTTTCTGCTGCCTGTCTTTGACTGTGACTTTCTGGAACTTAACTTGGAGCTGAGCTGCTGGGGTGCCTGGAGCTGGTTTGTGCCTCTGTCAGGATGGCGATGGCTGGGGCGCGGCCGAAGGACCGGACATACGCAGTAGCAACAGTGGCGGGTACGAGGCCATCTGAGCATGAACCTCATGTTGACTTGGATTGGGACGGGTTTGGTATCTCGGTTCAAACTGGGCCTATGATGTCAAGGGGAGACATTACAAAGGCCTTGAATGAACTTCTTGGGAGGGGAGCTATTGTCTCTTCCGAGCTCGAAAGAGGAAAGGTGGAGGTGATACTAAAGACCCGGGAGGGTGTGGCCCGAGCATTGGGGCTGGGGGTTTCAGTGAGGGGGGTCCACATACAGGTGGATCCGTGCGTATCCAGGGTGAGACCGGTTCTCCTGCGGAGTTGCCCCACATGTATTCCAGACGCATCACTTATTCCACACCTGTCTAAGTTTGGGGAGGTGCGGTCTAAGTGCTTTAGGCTCATGCACCCTGGGGGGGACCCAGAGGAAAAAGGGGTCTTCAGTTTCAAGAGAAGGGTGTTCATGAAGGTGGGTGAGGGGGATGGCGTTTGAGGGGAGTTTCGAGGTGGAGTATAGGGGTCTCCCTAGAACCGTGCGTTGGAGTTGGGGAAAGGCACGGTGTCATGCGTGCGGCGAATTTGGACATCTCCGGAGGGAGTGTCCTATTCGCGGGGTCACTGCGAGAAGTTCTAGCGCAGCGGCCCAGGGATGCGCTGCTGGCCCATCCGGCGTGGCTCGTCAAACCTCAGTGGCGCGGGGTGGTACTGCTGACCCGGCTAGGGCTGCCAGCTCTGCCTCGGTGATCCAGGGCGGCAGTGATAGCCCATCTGGGCCTGCAGGTTCCGCCTTGGGGACCCAGGGCAGCGATAGCCCCCGCCCCCCATGTCTTGAACCTGTGGTGGTGGCTGAAGGCGGGGCACAGGGGGAGGGGGGTGAGGAAGGGGGCAATTGGGAGAAGCAGAGGAAAGAGAAGAAGAAGGAGAGGAGAAAGGCTGCCCGAGCGAGTCAAACGGGATCGGGTGCGCACCTGCCGAGTTCTGATACCACCCAAGGGGTGCCTGCCAGCTCCAGTGTGGTGCAGTTTGCACCTGTCGTGGTCCAGCAAGGAGCTGAGGTGGTTCAGACGGGGGCAGGGAAGCAAAAACGTGTGGGTGGTAAAGTGGCTGGGGATAGTGTGGAGGCCGAAGACACTTCTGTTATGGAGGTCACCGTACTGCCACATGCTAGCGGGACAAAAAGGAGGTTAGTGCCTGGCGAGGAAGAGCAAGGGCGTGGGTCCAAAGTGAGGGTGGATGTCTTTCTCCAGACCTTCCACCACTGATGTGGTTGGTGGTCTTGAACAGGTGTCCTCCGGGTCGAAGGTTGGGGCCTCTATCTCAGGGATCTTCCGCGAGTGTTATAAGACCATGTGATGCGGTTGACTCCTCTGGTGGTGTGTCCTCGGAGCGGGAGGATGCCCCTTCGTTTCAGGGGACCTCTGAGGGAGTTATCTCATCGGGTGTTGAGGTTAGCTCCCCTGGGTGTGTGTCCTCTGGGTCGGAGGAGGTCCCCTCGTTTCAGAGACCTACTGAGGGTGTTAGCACGCCAGATGATGGGGTTAGCTCCCCTGGTAGTGTGCCCCCTGAGACGGGGGATGAGCAGAGTCAGCCCGAAGGTGGAGGTTCAGGGGCATTGGTGTACCACTCTGTGCTCCTTATCAGAGCCAATGGAGGTGCTGGGGGGTGTGCTGCCTCTCAGGCTGAGTCGGCAGGGGAGAGTTTAGAGGCAAGAGGAGATTCTCTGGGTGTTGCCTGTGGAGAGGGTACTCTGGGTGCTGTGGAGGTCGGGTCTGTTTCGGGTCGTGATCCTCCTTCAGTTTCCGAGGGTGCCAGTGCACCACAGACCCTGGGGGTGCCTTGTTTTTTCTTCCCCAGGCCCAGACGTGGAGGGTGATGGGAGAATGCAGGAGCCCAGCCAGTCAGTGGGCTGCTTGTTGCGGTCAGGGGTGTCGGGACCCTTCCCTGGCATTGATCCTGGGGGTGGTGGCATGCCGGAGGAGGGGGAGAGTGATGGGGCCAGTTTGTGTAGCGGGATTAGTGAACTTTCCGAGAGTTCTGGTCTTTCAATTTTTGATAACGACCCTGGGAGCTGCACTGGCAAGCTTGTTGTTTCAGGTGCGAGTGGGTTGGCCGAGTGCCCAGACTCCAAGGCCGTGTATCATGCAACAGTTATCTGTGAGGTGCGAGAGTTCCTAGAAGCAAGTCATACTCTCAGAACAAAAATGGGTGCTGCAAAGAAACGGTGGGAGGATTGGCCAGCTTTGATTAAGACTCTCGAGGCTATCCTTGGCAACAAGGACAGCGATCTGCCTGACTCTGAGAAGAGACAGTTTGGGGACTTTTTGGAGTTCGTCAGAGAGAGAGTCTAGGCGGAGTGTGAGGATCTCAATTTAGTGTGCCTGCACATTCACAGTAGCTACATTAAATTTAAACGGGAAGTAGAGAGAGTTTTCGCAGATTTCAGCTTTTATCAGTCCTTAGAGAGGGGAAATTTGCGGTGTGTTTTCTGCAAGAGACGCATACTGTTGTTAGTGATGAACCCACCTGGCGACTGGAGTGGGAAGGGGGGGTCTACATGAGCCATCTCAGCTCGAACTCGAGTGGGGTGGCCTTTCTGTTGGCCCGAATTTTCTGCCAAATGTTTTAAAAGTGCAAGAAGTTGTGCCAGGACGTTTGCTCCATCTGGCCGTGAGCCTGGATGGCATGCCATTGCATTTCATTAACGTGTATGCCCCTAGCTCCGGCACGATGCAGGCCGGCCTACTTCAGGAGGTGACTGCTCTGTTGAGCACAATTGATAGGGGAGAGTGTGTCTTCCTTGGTGGGGATTTTAATTGCACACTTGAGGCGCGAGACCGTTCTGGTACTCAGTGTGCCCCTGCTGTAGCGAAGAAGCTGAGAGGGTTGATTGAATCCTTTGAGTTGGTTGATGCCTGGCGGAACCTCCACCCGGATTCCACTGCTTTTTCACGGAGGTCTGAGGGTGGTGGTTCCCGCATTGATCGAATATATATTTCACGAGCGTTTGTTTCCCGTGTCTCGGCGGCATCAATGCGGCTGGTGCCGTGCTCGGACCACTGTCTGGTGCGTGTGGATTTCAATCCAGCGCGCGCTCGGGCTGGGTCCGCGTACTGGCACTTTAACAACAGGCTGCTAGAGGATCGGTGTTTCCGGGAAGCATTCAGTCGGTTTTGGGGGAAGTGGAGAGAGAGGCAGAGGTGCTTCTCTTCCCTTAGGCAGTGGTGGGATGTGGGGAAAGCTCACATCCGTCTCTTTTGTAAGGATTATATGTGGGGGTCGAGAGGCTTGAGAGCGGGACTCAGCGGTCGAGAGGCTTGAGAGGGAGATACTGGACGCAGAGTCTCGTCTGGGTCGGTTTGGTGAAGACTCCTGCGAATGGGGAGAGTTTCAGATGAAGAAGGAAGCTTTGAGGAGCCTGCTGCTTGAGCGGTCCCGAGGCGCCTACGTGAGGTCGCGGGTCCAGATGCTGCGCGATCTGGACCGAGCTTCGCCTTTCTTTTTCTCTCTGGAGAAGGGGCGGGGAGCTTGCAAACAGCTCGTGGAGCTGCTCGCAGACGACGGCTCCTCTGTCACTGATCCAGAGAGGATAAGTGCCTTGGTCAGGTCCTTTTATGGGTCCCTGTTCACTGCGGATAGATTCAACAGGGAGGCTCAGCGAGATCTGTGGGAGGGTCTGCCGACTGTAGATAGGGGGGTGGCAGATCTTCTTGATGGCCCCTTATCTTTGGAGGAGTTGACTCGTGCCCTGCATCAGCTCAGGAGCGGTAAGTCCCCTGGGATGGATGGGCTGACGGTAGAGTTTGTTAGAGCGTTCTGGGATGTTCTTGGTGGAGATTACATGTTGGTTTCTGGGGGAGAGCCTGGCGACCGGGGAGATGCCCCTCTCGTGGCGTGGGCAGTTGTTGTCCTGCTGCCCAAGAAGGGTGAACTCCGCTTGTTGAAGAACTGGCGCCCGGTCTCTCTCCTATGCACAGAGTATAAAGTTTTTGCACGGGCAATGGCAAATCGCCTGGGCTCCGTGCTGTCTCAACTGATTCATCCTGACCAGTCCTATACAGTCCCTGGCCGGTCCATTCAGGATAACATCCACCTGGTAAGGGACCTGATTCATCTAGCCCAGGGCACTGGTCAGCCAGCTGCTTTTCTGTCTCTTGATCAGGAGAAGGCTTTTGATAGGGTGGAACATGAATACCTTTTCGGGACGTTACAAGCGTTTGGGTTTGGGCCGCATTTCGTGGCCCGGGTCCGGCTTTTGTACACTGCAGTGGAGTGCCTTGTGAAGGTTAATGGTGCGTTGTTGTCTCCTTTTCATTTTGGGAGGGGGGTCCGTCAGGGGTGCCCCATGTCGGGTCAGTTATACTCGGTCTGTGTGGAGCCGTTCCTGTGTCTTCTTCGGAGGAGGTTGACAGGCCTGGCCCTACCTGGCCCGGGGGTGGAGGTGGTTCTTTCGGCATATGCCGATGATGTACTCCTTATGCTCACTGATCCTGGTGACCTGCGGAGGATGCGTGACTGCCAGGAGATTTTCTCGGCTGCGTCTTCTGCTAGGATTAACTGGAGTAAGTGTTCTGGACTTTTAGTGGGTGAGTGGCAGGTAGACTCCCTGCCAGAGGAGATGGTAATGTTTGCGTGGAGTACCACGCACCTCCTCGATCTGGGGGTGTACCTGAGTCCCACTGAGGATGCTTGGCCGGCAAACTGGCGGGAGTTGGAGACGAAAGTGATCGCCCGGTTGGGGCGCTGGTCAGGCCTGCTTGGAGTTCTTTCCTTTCGTGGGAGGGTGCTGGTCATAAACCAGCTGGTGGCCTCCATGTTATGGTACCGGCTGGCTGCTCTTGTGCCGCCCTCTATTTTTGCAACTGCTTTACAGAAGAAGCTGGTAGATTTCTTTTGGGGAAGTAGGAAGCACTGGGTTTCCGCGGCGGTCCTGAGTCTCCCGTTAGAGGAGGGCGGCCAGTCCTTGGTATGTGTGCGTACCCAGGTGGCAGCTCTCCGCCTCAGGACTCTGCGGAGGTACATGTACGAAGAGAACCCACCCAGATGGCACGCTCTGGCCACGTATATTTTCCGTCGGGGTTGTTGTCTAAGGGGGGTCTCACGGCTCCCGGTGGCGGGTATCAGTCGACCCACTCTAAGGGGCTTGCCTGTCTTCTACCGGGATGTGCTAAGAGTGAGGAATTTGGTTGTTTTCAGCCAGCGTGTTGTTCCAAGAGGGGAGGGGGTTGTCGTGGCTGCGGGAGTGGCCGGTCCTCACCCTGTCATGGCGGGTGTCGAGGAGAGGCGAGTGCCTAGAGTGGTTCTGATAGAGCTTACCCCCGCTCCGTCAGATCTGCTCATCGGGCCTAGGATCCGGGATATTTCTCGGGTACCGGTTCCACACAATCTAAGCCGCCTTTCTGAGATGACCAGCTTGCCATTTCGTGATGCGAAGAGACGCACACTGTACAGGATGCTCCTGCACATTTTGCACCTCCTTACCTTCGTCTCCCGTCCCGATACACCATGGCGGACGGTGTTACCACCTGAAGGCGGGGGAGGTCCTCAGTGGGGGTCCTTCTATAAGCGAGTTGTTCCCCTTTACATTGGGGACCTGGGGGTGGAGAGTGTTGCACAGAGCGGTGGTTTGTAATAGACTTTTGAGTCGGTTCACGGGCTCATTCGCAGCATGTAATTTCTGTGGCGAGCAAGAGACCGTGTTCCACGTGTATATGGAGTGTGAGAGGCTACTGCCCTGTACCAATATCTGAAGGGGTTGTTCCTCAAGTTCTGGTTGCATTTTAGTCCCACGATTCTAGTGTTCGGACACAAAACAGGGAGTGGGGAGAGCCGAGTGGGGGGGGGAGAACTTCCTGTCGGTTTGCTCCTGGGCCTGGCCAAGATGGCCATTCGCGGGTCCAGGCAGCGGGCGGTCGATGGTCAGGCTAGAGTCGGCTGCCTGCCCCTTTTCCGGGCCTACGTCCGTGCACGTGTGTCCCTGGAGCGGGAACATGCGGTGTCCACGGGGACTCTGGAGGCCTTCCGTGGGCGCTGGTCACCGCGTGGGGTTCAGTGTATTGTGAACAATGATTGTATTGTTGTACTATAATGGTTGTATATAGTGCCATTTTTGATTATGGTTTGATGTGTTGTATTATATGATTGTGTCAATAAAGTTTTTGAAACTAAAAAAAAAAAAAAAAAAAAAAAAAAAAAAGAGAGAGAGAGAGAGAGAGAGAGAGAGAGACGGGGCGGCAGCACATGGGGGAGGGCAGCCTCCCCGCCAGGTCCAAGTGAGGCTGCGACTGCATGGACCCGAGCGAGGCTTGGAGCGATCTGACGACTATTAAAAGCAGCAGAGGGCCGGCCGATGATGGCTTCTACGAGGGGAAGCCCATCCACCCGTGTGACAGACGATCGGGCGGGGAAGATGGAGAGGAGGTCATCCCCCATGACGGCTGCCATGGCAACCTTTCCACCGCGCCTCCCCGCGGCCGTGCTGCCACAACGACTTCAGCCACCATGTTGTACAACTTCAAGGAGCCCAGCGGAGCACGCAGCACGACCTGAGCAGCAGTTTAATCCCCGCACCCTCACCCACACCCGCGTGCCCATAACGACTGCCGCCACAATGTTGTAGAACTTCAAAGAGCCCAGCGGAGCATGCAGCATGACCTGAGCAGCAGTTTAAAAGCGCTAAGTGGAAAATTTAAAGAAGTGAAAGTTAAGAAGCCAAGAAGTACAGAAGTCAGACCAGGGTGATGGCAATCAGATCCTTTGTGATGTCATCAGTCAGTGAGACCAAGTTATTTGTGATTTGTGAACATTTTCATAAAAAACTCGAGAAATAATGCATGAAATTCTCAGTGATTTCACGGGATATCTCTACCGGAATATGTAAAAATGTTCCCGTTAACGCGTAGTTTCTTCCAACGAACGAGAAAACACACACACGCACACGCACACACACACACACACACACACACACACACACACACACACACACACACACACACACACACACACACACACACACACACACACCCCGCCCCCCCCTCTCCATGCTGAATTGGAAGTTGTCCCTGCCTTTCCTCTGGCTGAGAGGCTGTTAACGTGCCGACTCAAGGCAAAGATTGGCTGTTCCCCCGCTGTATCTCGGAGCACGGCGAAAAGCAGCGGTGGAAGAGGCGATCTTTGGCTTGAGCCAGCGTGATAGAGCCGAGCCGGGCCGGGGGGAGTGGATGAAGTAAAATCGGCAGCGAAATAAGCCGACCAGCGAAAGGAAAAAAATGGCGGCGTTTTTTGAGGAGACCGGGCTGCGGCAGCTGTTATGGTGGCTGGCCAGCAGGAGGCCACAAAATGAGTGAGTGTAGAGGGGGGGGGGGGGGAGGATGGGGAGAAGGATTTTATTTAAAAATGTGTACTTAAAAATGTCTAAATGTAATGAGGAGTGGACCCGTGAATGTAAAAGTGTAATGTCTAGCAAAATGGAAAATTTCTCGGAGTTTGAGTGTGTGGTTTTGGCGAACCATGAAATCAAAGGCCAAATCTGACAGACATAAACATACAAACACACAGAGTTTTTAAAGTGTATAGATGGATGGATAGATAAGATTGCTGCAATGATGGAATTCAAGCTCTTGTTCCACAGCAATAACATGGGTTATAGATGGTATAAACATTCAATTCCTTCTTGTGCCATAAGGTCTTAAGTAATAGGAGCAGAATTAGGCCATTCAGCCCATCAATTTTACTCCGCCATTCAATCATGGCTGATCTATTGCTCGCTCCCAATCCCATTCTCCTGCCTTCTCTCCATAACCCCTGACCCACAGACTAATCAAGAATCTATCTATCTCTGCTTTAAAAATATCCGTTGGTGGCCTCCACTCCCTTCTGTGGCAAAGAATTCCACTGATTCACCATCCTCTGATGATAGAAATTCCTCCTCATCTCCTTCCTAAAGGAACATCCTTTAATTCTGAGGCTATGACCTCTAGTCCTAGACTCTCCCACGTGGAAACATCCTCTCCACATCCACTCTATCCAAGCCAAGCCTCCATCTAAGTGCAGTTCAATCCCCCCACAACGGATCTGTGCTCTTATGCTTTTCTACGGTAATCAAGTTCTCTGTTTTGACTTGGAGGCAGCTTTCTTGGATGAAGAAAAAACCCTCCAATTTAATCTGATGGTCTGATATTTGTGCTTTTATATTATTGTAATTCACAAAAAGGAATTGCATAATACCTGAATTAAAAAAAAAACCCCACTGTGATTGGAGCACTGGAATGGGATATGGACAGAGTAATCACTGCAGGGGAAATATTCTCCTTCGCTGACCAATTCTACAATTGTATAATTTTATTTAATTCTATGATTCCATGACTTTTCCCAGTATCCCACAATTTTATGATTTACCTATTTTACAAATCACAACAAACCATTTTTATCTTACAACTGGCAGTGTAATATTACATGAAGATTCAGATAAATTATGGAAAATCCTATAACCCAAATATTTCAAACCTTGATCAATAGAGTTTCAAAAGACCTTCTGTCATTTTTTATTTAAAAAAATCAACTTCCAGTAATATAATGACAACAACATTTAATATTTATTGGTTGGAGACGATTTCTATTAAAACACTGATTAAATTAAAGATAAAGCAGTACACAGATCAAATATTGCCTGCACCTTTTTGTCTGCCTTGAATACACAATTAGAATGAACCAGCAAAATTGTAAGCATGTAGTACTGTAACCACGACTAATAGTGAACGGTTTTACTATTCTCAGTTATAAAAATAATGATTTGGTCACTGATATCTTAGTAAAACCAATGACTGAACAGGAGGCCATTCAGCCCATTGTGTCCATGCCATTCAGAAAGCAACTATCCATTATGACGCTTACACCCAGCACTGTAACCTTGCTAGTCATAGCTCTTGAAGTACGCAAAGTTTTGAAGTGCGCTGAAGGTTTCTACCACTGCCACTTTCAGGGAGTGATTTCCAACCACTGCCACCGTTTCGGCAAATAATTGTTCTTACTCATCTCCCTTCTAATACTTTTACCTATTATGCGAAATTTATTCCACTATTTTTTGTGCCTTATGCTGAAGGGAGGTTCTCCCTATTTACACTAAGCCTTTTACAATTTTATGAACATCATATTGGGCTCCCCTCGTTCTCCTCGATTTTAAACAAAACATATCAATTCTATCTAATCTTTTTTGATAACTAGTTTTCCAGTCCAAACATCTACATAAATATCATTTCCAGCCTCCCCAATGCAATCACTATTGCGGTACAGTAATGACCATAACCATGTATAATATTTAAGCTATGATTTAATAAGTATTGCATCTCATTGTTGAATATGTAAATGCTCTTATGAATGAATGAATGAATGAATAAGTTTATTGGCCAAGGATGGGCACATACAAGGAATTTCCCTTGGTGCTCCGCTCGCAAGTGACAACATGATATACATCAAACAATTCAGAATAAAACATAAATCATTAAAACATTAAGAATAAGACATTATAGTTTAAACATGTGAATGAAATAAAGTACCAGAGCAAAAGGAGGCTACAGACTTTTGTACATGTTAGTGAGTAGAGCTGCTGCTCATGGAAAAAAAGCTGTTTTTATGTCTGGCTGTGGCGGCTTTGACAATCTGGTGTCGCCTTCCAGAGGGAAGTGCTTCAAAGCGTTTGTGGCCAGGGTGAGATGGGTCAGAGATGATCTTACCCACTCACATCCTGGCCCTAGCAGTGTACAGTTCGTCAATGGGGGGAAGGTTGCAGTCAATAACCTTCTCAGCTGATCGAACAATTCGCTGCAGCCTCCGGGTGTCATGCCTGGTGGCTGAGCCAAACCAGACCATGATGGAGAAGGTGAGGACAGACACTACGATGGCAGTATAGAATTGAACCATCATTGCCTGTGGCAGATTGTGTTTCCTCAACTGCCGCAGGAAGTACATCCTCTGTTGGGCCTTTTTGATTGTGGAGTTGATGGTGGCCCCCCATTAAAGGTCCTTGGAGATGATGGTTCCAAGGAACTTAAAGGGCTCCACAGATGTGACTGTGGTGTTGTTGATGGTGAGTGGGCGGAGGGGAGGGGAGCTCTCCTAAAGTCTACTATCAATTCCACCATCTTAAGAGCATTGAGGTCCAGGTTGTTACGAAGGCAACAGGGCCCCAGCTGTGTCACTTTCTGACTGTTGGCAGATACCTCCCCATCCTGGATCAGTCCAATCAGGGTTGTGTCATCCGCAAACTTGAGAAGCTTGACAGAGGAGTCTGTGGAGGTGCAGTCATTGGTGTAGACAGAGTAATGGAGAGGGGAGTGTATGCAGCCTTGCGGTGCTCCCATGCTGAGGGTCTGCAGATCCGAGATATGCTTTCCCAGCTTCACATGCTGCTTCCAGTCCATCAGAAAGTTGGTGATCCACTGACAAAGGGGTTCAGGCACAGTCAACTGGCAGTTTGGATTGTAGTAGCTCTGGCACAATGGTGTTGAATGCAGAGCTAAAATCCACAAACATTATTCGGTGATTCAGCAAATAAATACAATCCTGTATCTTTTTAATCATCTAATCAATTTTCCTTCTCCTTTTAAGGAGCCATGGATATAAACTACTGGCCCTTTGGTTCCTCCACATCTCTCAGTATCCTCAATGGTTTCCTTACCAATTGATATACCTCACACTTCCTTGAAAACTGGAGGGTGGCTAATGTCATGCCTCGATTTAAGAAGGGCTGCAATAGACCATGGACCAGTGAGTCTTACACCTGTGATATGTTAGTTACTGGAGAGGATTGTGAGAGGTAAGATAAATATATATTTGTTCAGATGGGGCTGGTTAAAGATAGTCAGCATGGTTTTGTACTGTATGTGGGTGATCGTGTCTCACCACTTTGACTGAGCTTTTTAAATAAATATATCTATAAAGGTTGCTGAGGACAAGGCCAGAGATGTTGTCTGTGTAGAGTTCAGCAAGACCTTTCTTAAGGATCCGCATGGTAGGCTGCTCTGTCAGGCTAGATTGCATGAGAGCCAGACAGCTAATTATTTGGATAGAGAATTGGCTTCCTGGCAGGAAGCAGAGGATGGTGGTGGAAGATTGTTTTTCGGACTGGAGACCTGTAACTCGTGGTGTGTCCCGGAGATAGATGCTGTGCCCATGGCTGTTTGTGGTTTACATCAACAATTTAGATGAGAATGTACGAGGCATGATTAGTCAGTTTGCTGTTGAAACTGAAGTAGGTGGCATCATTGATACTGAAGATGGTTATCAAAGATTACAGCTGGATCTTGATCAGTTGGGCAAGTGGGCTGAAGAATGTTAATGGAATTTAATGTTTAGAGGTATTTGGACGAAATGCAGGCAAATGGGACTAGCTTAGATGGGGCATTTTGACGACATGGATGAGTTGGGCTGAAGGGCAGGTTTCTGTGCCACATAACTCTATCATTTGTATTCCTATTGCTACATTTCTGTCCATTGACCAGGCCAGGGGTGGGGAACCTGCGGCCTTCTAGGCCATTAAGTGCGGCCTTTTCAATGAATCCAAATGTTGTAGAACAAATCCTTTTATTTTTATTAATATGTTTTTGTTTGTCTTTTATTATTTTAATTTTAGTCATAAAATGAATGTATTTAAAATACCAAAGAGTAAAAGGAGATTCAACAAAATAACCTTTCTTTGCAAGGTAAAACTAAATCTATATATGTGGCAAAAATATCCAAGCATTTTGAAAAAAGCTATCTTTTTTTCAAAATTCTTCTTCTTCAAAATGAAATTTCGGATGAACATTTTCCCCAGTTAGCAAAGGTCATTGATGAGTAGGAGGATTCATGCAAATCATTTGAAGAATATGCAGCTGTTGTAGACTTATTAATTAAAAAATACAATGAATGTTCACTGAGTTTGAGAATCATGACATCATACTCAAATTAACATTTCAACCTCACCTAGTTGATGTCTTCAAGGCTTCTAAAGAACTACAGATGGAATTGATTGAGCTCCCAGAAGATGACATTTTAACGCTAAGAAAGATCCAATTGAAATATGGGAAAATGCAACAGAATGCCCACGTCTTCAGCAACATGCACGGAAAATGCTTTCTTGCTTTGCAACCACTTATTGCTGCGAATCTACATTCTCCTACCTAACCCAAGTTAAGATGCCCTTAAGGTCACAAATGACGGATACCCATCTGGAAGATCAGCTGCAACTGCGTACCTCCATGTTGCAACCAAATATTCAAATGCTTTCCCACAAAAAGCAGTCACAACAAAGTCATTAAAAGGTTAGTTAACTTTAGAATTAACAAATGTTTCTCATTTTCTTGAAGTTAGTACATAGTAGTTAGATTTTTACTAAATAATGTACATTTTGAAGTATATCTAATTGAAGTTTCTTGGATGCAGCCTTATTAGATGACAGCTAACTTAATGCGGCATTCCAATATGAAAAGGTTCCCCAACCCTGGACCAGCATGTCTATATTTTTTTCTTGCAGTCTAAACGGCATAGCTGATGTTTACGTCAGCCGCAAACATAATTTAAGTACAAATAATTAATATAAAAACAAGGAATCCAGTGTTGTAGAAGCTGACTGGTAAAAGCCTTCCAGTCATAAAATCACTATCAACCATTACATTTTGCTTCCTACCATAAACCAATGTGGCATCTAATTTGATTCTGTTCTTTTGATGTTTTATTACAGTCATGCCTTGCTCCCCAAGTGATGTAAAATAACATTTATTTATTTATGCATTAGTAACATTATTTACATGCATTAGTAACATTTTGCTTAATTTTCCAAATATCCCAAAGTGGCAGCACATTTTTCAAAGTTAACCATAACTTTTAAACAGCATTTATTCTTAGGAGGTTAATCTCGATTTAAACTTCTTACATTACATTGAAAAGAATGCTGAAGCCAGGAAAAGCTATTTTACAAATTACAAACTCATATTGATTTTACTTCGGAGTCACGTGAGTGACTACGTGAAGAAGCCCCGCCTGGCGCTGGAACGGCATTACGTCGACGCTGACGGCAGAACCAAGAGCTGCAGAGGCTAGCTCGTCGACAGCGGTAGGTACGGAACTGGCAGGTAAGTGCAGTTGAAAAACTTTTAGGGTCTGGAAAACTCCGTGCCAGGTGTATTGAACCAGGATTTAAAATGAATTTAAAAACAAAAGTAAAAATAAAAGATTAAAATAGAACAGAAATACTCTGTATAAAACAACGGAGTTTAAAAAAGAACGTCCCGGGGGGGAATACCCAGCGATCGGGACGGGAGATAAATTACGGAGCCGGTTCCGATACTGGTGACCGTTAAAATTACGTTAGGAAGTTTTAGATGCTCCACAAACTTTGGCAGGGGGGGAAATTTTAAATAAGTCAGAAAGGCCATAATTAAAAAAAATAAAAAAAAAAGTTAATAAAGGCCTTCAGACGGAAAATAATGGAAATATTCCCTAACCTACCCTAAGGGGGTTTCACATATAAAAAGAAAAAAAAAAGATGAAATATGGTGGGAATATCTACCTCAGATTTTTCTGAAGGTAGTCTCCTTGAGAAAAAAAAACTCAGGAGAAACAAGGGCAGTGAAAAATAAAATGGAAAAACTGACCCTAAAAAATGCACTGATAGTGGTGGCTGGTCATGAAGTACCCACCACAGCACCTATATATATATATTATATATATATATATATATATATATATATATATATATATATATATATATATATATATACACAGGTGAATGCACAACACCTGAATAAGAAGTGAGGCCATGGAAAATTACCATTGAGAACCAAAATTAGTTGGTTTCTCACTAAAAGCTGTTATGGTTAAAACAGCAGAACAAATAATGAGTGAGGCCATGAAAAGTAAACATGGAAACTAAAAAACTCACCAAAGCTGTAATGATTGAAACAGCGGAATATGATAAAAACTTTATGTTTTATAAAAATATCAACGGTGAATCCGTTTATGATATCCATGGCTCAAATTATATGAGATATAAGGAAATACAATTTCAAAGTATTTCAAACTGGTACATGGCATTACTATTCAAAAAAAAAAGGAAAATAAAATAAAATAAAATAAAACGTTGTGCAAATAACTAATATTTTAAAAATAAAATAAATTGCCATCAGTTTGTGGAGCTCAATGGGAAGAAATATATAATATTAATTACCAAATCTGCACTCTAGATTCGCAGATTAATATAAATCAGGTTATGTTAAACTCCTGATTATTATGGAATAAACCTGCCTTATGATAAATCAAAGATATTGATTACTAAAAGAACAGACTACTGATCTAAACAAAGGCAAAGATCTTTAAACTTTGGGGGGAAAAACTATGATCCAAAGAATGATTTGATAATGGATCAAAACCAAGGCAGAAGTGGTATAATCCAACATAGCCTTATCCAAACCCATATAACGGGGAAAGAAGGCTTGAAGTACGTTGAAGAGGTGCAAAAATCTTGTTACAAAATAAGTTCATGAAATCTCCAATTGTGGGGGATTACAGGTGTATTATGATCATTAATTTAATATAACTAAGAAAGGATTGGTTCACCTGTATAAGAAACCTTAAAAATTGCTTTTAGGTTTGCACTCAAAAGTAACTTCAATAAAGATGGGTACGTACATATATATTATAAAATTACCTCAGTGTAAAGATTTGATGGTATAAACCATTCAAAACATCATTTTATATACACTTTCACAGTGTAAGAACATTTTATTAAAATGGAAACATCTTGAACATTGAAATACAATTGCTATTAACAAATTGTTAATCAATATTACAGGTGCTTGAAATTAATTAAAATGGGTCAAGCTGTGCAAGTTAAAACATTGTCCAAAGGATTTAAACCAGTTCAAGGCTGGTAAACAGAATACTGGAATAACAATTATGCTGATAAAAAGATCAGCACTTGCACTAATGAGGTCATGATCATGGGTTATCTTGATTACATTTAAATTGGAAGGTTATAAGAGTCAGCTGCAAATTAGTGCTGCAATTACAAATCTGTTGGAAGGCAAGGACCTGACCCATTACATAAAGCGTATGCTTAGGCATTAATAAAATATTCATAAATTACTATTCTGAATTTAGGAGTAATCAGCACCATAAGAGGGGGGAAAATTGTTCCATGATACAAATATGTCTCATTGTTGTTGACATACTTTGTCCCTCCATTAGGTTAGGTAAAGAGTAAATAAAGCTCCAAAAGAAGGAATACAGAAGCTTATAAGAATATGTATGCCTTTATGAGAGGCTTATGCAAATATCAAATGATACGTTATCATTATTAAAGTAATGTAAAAAAGGTTCACAAGCTGCTTCAACTATAAGCTTAACAGCTGTTGCAAACTGAAGCAAGTGTTACAGATGATGTACAGCTTCTGTGAATGTTTGGTGATACGTCTCTTGTTGGGACTGCGGACAATAATACCAGGTGAGCATAAATGGATTGTCCTAAAAAATTTTCCAAACATTTGTATTAATTATTGAAGTATAAGGAGTTATGGATTAAATATCGATTGTTTTATTATGGAAGTGTCCATGTCATATCAAGGTGAACAATTCCACGGCTGTGGCATATGTTAAAACACACAAGATAAGTCAAATAATAATCATGGGATTATCTGAGTAAACAGATGTGGCATATTCTAAAAGTTTTAGTCCAGCTGTTTATCTCTAAGGAAGAGACAATGGTATCGGAGACAACAAATTTAGGGAGGAAAACACATTGTCATTAATAGGGATTACTTACGATTAATCTGGTTGCATACAGATTAAATCACCGATCTTTCAAATGTTCTTGTGGGTAAACCAAGTACAGGAAAGGTGGATGTTTTTCTCTCAATTACATGAGGAAAAGATGTTCTTTTGTGTTCCTCATTTTGTTGATAGGGCAGTGTCTGATGAAAATGTAGCAGGACACTGCCAGAGGCATTTTGGTGGCCCAATACGGATCCTTCATGATTTCATTAATATTGAGTGATGTTGAACCATTTGTGATGATTCATAGTTGCAGTAATTTATTGAAGTCTGAGGAGGGTCTCGACCCGAGGCGTTGCCTGTCTCCTTTCGCTCCTTGGATGCTGCTGCACCCGCTGGGTTCTCCAGTTTTATGTAACCCTGCAGTAATTTATTGTTGTACAAAGGCATCCATGACATGAAAATATGAATTTGACTATCCGCAGGTTGACCAAACAATTACAACAGTTTGATGGTCAAAGAAGTCTAGGAATGTTTAACTAATATAACAACATAACAATAAAATAATAATGTATAAAAGAACATAGAACATAGAACATAGAAATTAGGTGCAGGAGTAGGCCATTCAGCCCTTCGAGCCTGCACCGCCATTCAATATGATCATGGCTGATCATCCAACTCAGTATCCCGTACCTGCCTTCTCTCCATACCCTCTGATCCCCTTAGCCACAAGGGCCACATCCAACTCACTCTTAAATATAGCAATGAACTGGCCTCAACTACCCTCTGTGGCAGAGAGTTCCAGAGACTCACCACTCTCTGTGTGAAAAAAGTCTTTCTCATCTCGGTCTTAAAGGATTTCCCCCTTATCCTTAAGCTGTGACCCCTTGTCCTGGTCTTCCCCAACATCGGGAACAATCTTCCTGCATCTAGCCTGTCCAACCCCTTAAGAATTTTGTAAGTTTCTATAAGATCCCCTTCAATCTCCTAAATTCCAGAGAGTATAAACCAAGTCTATCCAGTCTTTCTTCATAAGACAGTCCTGACATCCCAGGAATCAGTCTGGTGAACCTTCTCTGCACTCCCTCTATGGCAATAATGTCCTTCCTCAGATTTGGAGACCAAAACTGTACGTAATACTCCAGGTGTGGTCTCACCAAAACCCTGTACAACTGAAGTAGAACCTCCCTGCTCCTGTACTCAAATCCTTTTGCTATGAAAGCTAACATACCATTCGCTTTTTTCACTGCCTGCTGCACCTGCATGCCTACTTTTAATGACTGGAGTACCATGACACCCAGGTCTCGCTGCATCTCCCCTTTTCCTAATCGGCCACCATTTTAAATAATAGTCTGCTTTCCTGTTTTTGCCACCAAAGTGGATAAACCTCACATTTATCCACATTATACTGCATCTGCCAAACATTTGCCCACTCACCCAGCCTATCCAAGTCACCTTGCAGTCTCCTAGCATCCTCCTCACAGCGTACACTGCCCCCCAGCTTAGTGTCATCCGCAAACTTGGAGATATTGCCTTCAATTCCCTCATCCAGATCATTAATATATATTGTAAATAGCTGGGGTCCCAGCACTGAGCCCTGCGGTACCCCACCAATTACTGCCTGCCATTGTGAAAAGGACCCGTTTACTCCTACTCTTTGCTTCCTGTTTGCCAGCCAGTTCTCTATCCACATCAATACTGAACCCCTAATACCGTATGCTTTAAGTTTGTATACTAATCTCTTATGTGGGACCTTGTCGAAAGCCTTCTGGAAGTCCAGATATACCACATCCACTGGTTCTCCCTTATCCACGCTACTAGTTACATCCTCGAAAAATTCCACAAGATTCGTCAGACATGATTTACCTTTTGTAAATCCATGCTGACTTTGTCCAATGATTTCACCACTTTCCAAATGTGCTGCTATCCCATCTTTAGTAACTGACTCTAGCAGTTTCCCCACTACCGATGTTAGACTAACTGGTCTGTAATTCCCCGTTTTCTCTCTCCCTCCCTTCTTAAAAAGAGGGGTTACATTTGCTACCCGCCAATCCTCAGGAACTACTCCAGAATCTAAAGAGTTTTGAAAGATTATCACTAATGCATCCACTATTTCCTGAGCTACTTCCTTAAGTACTCTGGGATGCAGCCTATCTGGCCCTGGGGATTTATCGGCCTTTAATCTATTCAATTTACCCAACACCACTTCCCGACTGACCTGGATTTCACTCAATTCCTCCTTTGACCCACAGTCCCCTGCTATTTCAGGCAGATTATTTATGTCTTCCTTAGTGAAGACGGAACCAAAGTAGTTATTCAATTGGTCCGCCATATCCTTGTTCCCCATGATCAACTCACCTGTTTCTGACTGCAAGGGACCTACATTTGTTTTAACTAACCTCTTTCTCTTCACATATCTATAAAAACTTTTGCAGTCAGTTTTTATGTTCCCCGCCAGTTTTCTTTCATAATCTATTTTTCCTTTCCTAATTAAGCCCTTTGTCCTCCTCTGCTGGTCTCTGAATTTCTCCCAGTCCTCTGGTATGCTGCTTTTTCTGGCTACTTTGTACGCATCATCCTTTGCTTTGATACTATCCCTGATTTCCCTTGTTATCCACGGATGCACTACCTTCCCCGATTTATTCTTTTGCCAAACTGGGATGAACAATTTTTGTAGTTCATCCATGCAGTCTTTAAATGTCTTCCATTGTATATCCACCGTCAACCCTTTTAGAATTAATTGCCAGTCAATCTTGGCCAATTCACGTCTCATACCCTCAAAGTTACCTTTATTTAAGTTCAGAACCATTGTTTCTGAATTAACAATGTCACTCTCCATCCTAATGAAGAACTCAACCATATTATGGTCACTCTTGCCCAAGGGGGCACGTACAACAAGACGGCTAATTACCCCTTCCTCATTACTCAAAACCCAGTCTAAAAATAGCCTGCTCTCTCGTTGGTTCCTCTACATGTTGATTTAGATAACTATCCCGCATACATTCCAAAAAATCCTCTTCCTCAGCACCCCTGCCAATTTGATTAACCCAATCTATATGTAGATTGAAGTCACCCATTATAACTGTTTTGCCTTTGTCGCACGCATTTCTAATTTCCTGTTTGATACCATCCCCAACTTCTCTGCTACTGTTAGGTGGCCTGTACACAACACCCACCAGCGTTTTCTGCCCCTTAGTGTTTTGTAGCTCTACCCATACCGATTCCACATCCTCCAAGCTAATGTCCTTCCTTTCCATTGCGTTAATCTCCTCTCTAACCAGCAACGCTACCCCACCTCCTTTTCCTTTCTCTCTATCCCTCCTGAATATTGAATATCCCTGGATGTTCAGCTCCCAGCCTACGTCACCCTGGAGCCATGTCTCCGTGATCCCAACTATATCATAATCATTAATATCTATCTGCACGTTCAACTCGTCCACCTTATTACGAATACTCCTTGCATTGAGACACAAAGCCTTCAGGCTTGTCTTTACAACGCACTTACCCCTTATACAATTTTGCTGAAAAGTGGCCCTTTTTGATTTTTGCCCTGGTTTTGTCTGCCTGCCACTTTTACTTTTCACCTTGCTACCTAATGCTTCTACCCTCATTTTACACCCTCCTGCCTCTCTGCTCTTGTACCCATCCCCCTGCCACATTAGTTTAAATCCTCCCCGACAGCACTAGCAAACACTCCCCAAGAACATTGGTTCCATTCCATTCCAGGTGCAAAACCGTCCTGTTTGTACCGGTCCCACCTCCCCCAGAACTGGTCCCAGTGCCCTAAAAATTTGAATCCCTCCCCCTTGCACCACTTTTCAAGCCACGTATTCATTTGCATTATCCTCCTATTTCTACTCTGACTGGCCCGTGGTACTGGTAGTAATCCGGAGATTACTACCTTTGAGGTCCTACTTTTAAGTTTATCTCCTAGCTCCCTAAATTCACCTTGTAGGACCTCATCCCTTTTTTTACCTATATCGTTGGTGCCAACATGCACCACGACAAAAAAGTGATATACCTGCAATTTGCAGAAATAAGTTTTAAAAAACAATATTTTGTTATAAGAAATTGGAAGTCTGTGTATACAGTAAAGTTATTTTTATCATATTAGATATATGTGAGTTCCTTGTGGATTGCATTTTTCTGAGTATCTATTTGATAGAGTGTTACCGTCCTATTAACGGACAATATACTAACCAAGAAGTTATCAGGTGCATTCATAATATCCCAATATGGAAAGGGATATATATGTGGATATTAATATAAATATATATGTGTGTGTGTGTGTGTATATATATATATATATAATCTGTCCAAAATTGTAATATATGTCGGGAGATAAATAGTCCTGAATTGCCTTAGGCAATGGACTCTAATTCTATCAATGATTCAAAAAAAAATGTGGATACAGATTACATTATCATATATGTTTATGAATTTATCAAACAAAGCACACCAAGAGGAGCTGAAACCAAGGTAAACCTATAAGCATATCCTGTCGGCCTTAAGTTGTGTGTGTGTGTGTGTGAACATTGATGAAATATGTTGAAGTAGGTAAGAGTCTCTGTGGTAATGAGACAGCACTACTTATTACTCAAAAACCACATTAGGTTCAGTAAGAACTGATGGTTCTAGAGGAATGCATTCTAGATGGTTAGAAATTGGATACATTCAGTGGAACTAGACACTGAAAGGTGGAAAATCACTCTGTTAATGAGGTAGATACATTCACAGGAATGGCACGGGATGAGCCGCTCGAGCAAAGATGCAAGGCCGCAGGAGGGTGTAAATTAATGATAAAGTAAAAGGAACCAGTCATGGTGTCAGGTTTGTACACGCAGTGTTGGGTTCTCTATAATTGTTGCTTTGTCATGCCATCAAAATATATATATCAATTGATATTTTGTGTAAACTTGCCTTTCAATGGAAAGGGCATTACTTTTATTCTTTATAATGTGAAATAATTTATCACATAACTTGAGGCAATGTTTGGGGAAAAAATGTGTTATTCGCTCGTTACTGTGTTAAATGAGCCGGACTGTCGTATGGAATAAATTCTACGACATGAAAAACACAAAAAGCTTCAAACTCTTCACGTAGTCACTCACGTGACTCCGAAGTAAAATAGTAAGATTAAACGAGAACTTACCAGTTCGAAGTTTGATCTTTATTTTATGAGAAGTAATGATGAGGGATTACGTGCCCTCCACTCCGCACCCTCATAAAATAAATGATCATCTGGTAGTTCTAAATCTATGATGAGCCTTACTATCTTACTCCGGCTATTGTGTTCTGTGTTTTTCATGCCGCTGCTTTGAAGTATGCCGTTCCAAAGCCAGGCGGGGCTTCTTCAAGTAATCCCTCATCGTTACTCCTCATAAAATAAAGATCAAATTTCGAACTGGTAAGTTCTCGTTTAATCTTACTATTTTAAGCAGCAACCATTTAGAATGGTAGTTTATTATTTAACCCTTGGAAAACAGTCTGGACCTGATGGTATACTGGTCGTGTTCTTAAAACCTGTGCAGACCAACTGGCTGGAGTTTTTGCGGACCTCTTCCACCTCTCATTGCTGAGGTCTGAGGTTCCCACCTGCTTTAAGAGGGCATCAATAATACCGGTGCCCAAGAAGAGTAAGGTGACAAGGCCTCAATGATTATTGCCTGGTGGCACTAACATCCGTGGTGATGAGGTGCTTTGAAAGGTTGGTCATGGCGCATTTCAAATCCTACCTCCCCTGAATTAAATGTGTTTCAAAAGAATCTATTTGAATACGGATTAATAACTGGAAAAAAAGCTAGTCTTAAAATTCTGGAAAAATGCTCCCATACCAACAGTAAATATGTGGATTTCAACTATTGGACTTCCGGTGGCGTCAATGGTGGGGTGAGAGACGTCGCTGTTTCGCTCTGCTCCCGAAGAATGTTTTAATGTGCTAAAATATGAGTTGGAAGACGGGGGAGTTCTGAAAATAACTACCGGAGCTGCTATTTAATTGTGTGTTATCAGAATCCTGCTGATAACAGAGAATAATTGCAGTTTTAAATGAAAAAACAGAAACCTCGCCAGAAGTCTGCAAAAGCCACTTCAAGACCTGCTACAAGAGCCTACTTGAAAAAACCTGAAAAGACTCCTCAATCCCCTCAAACATCAGCTGGAAGTTCAGAAGAAGAAGTTGATTCCCGAAATCCTTCTACAGAATTGACTTTAATGGAGGAACAAATGGAACACCTGGAAAAGTCAGTATTAGCTTCAGTCACTGAAGTTATTTCAAAACTGATACGAGAGGAGAACCTCGTGCTGGACAAAAGCCTCTCTGAAAAAATTAAACAAGGTAATGATACGCTGATGGGGAAAATTGATGACTTAACCAAACGTGTGGTCGAAGTTGAGGAGGATTTAAATAAAAAAATTAAGCAGGTTGATAAGGATTGTAATAAAAAAACTGGATACAATGCTAAAATCTACTGAGGTGGCTATGGAAGGAATGGACAATACGATAACTGAGATGGCTAAGGAGATAAAGAGACTAAAACAGGAACAAGAAATCATTGGGAGGGAGCTTGCTAAAATGAAGTATAAATGCACGGACTTGGAGGCAAGATCAAGGAGACAAAATTTGAGGATAATTGGATTAAAAGAAGGAAAGGAGATTGGACAAAACTTTCAGGAGTTTGCTGCCAATTTACTCAAACAAGTACTTAAGCTGCCTGAAGCCCCGAGAATAGATATGGCTCACCGAGTCCGACGTAAGGCTCAAGCAAGCTCAACTGCCCCCCCAAGACAGATTATTCTGAAATTCTATGACATTTCAACCTTGGAAGGAATTATGAAAAAGATTCCATATGGAGGGAATTTGATGTTTGGAGAAGACAAACTAAGATTCTTCCGTGATTTTCCAGCTGAAGTCATGGAAAAGAGGAATAAGTTTACAAACACGAGAAGACTACTGAAAGAGGTCTCGGGAGTAAGATATGGGATAGTATATCCCGCTAAATTGAGAATTTCTTATAACCATGTTGAACGTGCATTCACGGATCCAGAAGAGGCATTTAAATATGCACAAAGTATCACAAAGGAGGTCTACTGATCGTTAGGAGTTGGTCTCCTACAATAACATCGAGGAGAAGCGACAAAGAAAGGACTGTGTCTCTTTTTTTTTAACATACAAAAAAGACTGCTCTTGTTAAAATGGCGAATCTTCCTCGAGGCACTGTCTAGACTTTATCTTTGGAATGTTAATTCAAGGTCGGATTTTAAGTTTTCATTTCAACAAAGGACTGACAAAGAAGAGAAACTGTGGCGGGGAAAATAAATTGAGAATATAGTGTAATATAGAATACGATTTAAGAAACATATAATTACATACTAACATAAAATATAATTAATAAAATTGGGTAGTATTAATAACATACTAACACATTTTATGGATACAGTAGACTTAATCTAAATCGTGCGTAAAGGGGGGAGGAGATTCAGATACTTGGAAATTATCCAAGGGTCTGAATTTGGTTAACCCCTTGGGACCTGCTGTTGTCTGATACAAAAGTTTGAGACTTAATTGTAATAAATCTAGGCATATTGATAGATATGGATATATAATTAACATAATTACTGTTATATTTAAATATATAATTAATTTGGAAACTACTTTTTTATTTGTTTTTCCTCCTGGAAGATAAATTTCTAATCTAGCTATTGGAGTATGTTTTATTATATATATATATATAATTTTGAACTTTGTATCGCTCTCTCTTCCAATTAATAATAATTGGTCAAGGGGGCAGAGCGAAACATATAAAAACATCTACGGAAGTCAATAACAATTTTTCTACCACCTGTTGGTGGCTTGTTTTTAATTATAATATCTTTATTTTTGGATATTATAATATCACTTTTTGTTTGTTAATTATCTTTTCACGACTCTACACTTTCTGGTCTTTTTCAAGGTTTATTCTGAAGGAGAGATGCCAACAAAACTTAACAGCTGGGGATGATCATCCTTCATCTGGAGTTATAAGGTTCTTGGTTGCACCATATGAAGTAAAGGTATTAACATGATCCATAATGCAAGACGATAAACAAAATAAAACTGGAGGAATCACGTTTTGTAGTTGGAATATAAGGGGCGCTAATGAACCAATTAAAAGGGGTAAGATCTTTGCCCAATTAAAAGCCTTAAAAAGTGACATTATTTTCTTACAAGAGACGCATCTGAAATATCAAACACAGATAAGATTGAAGGCAAATTGGATTGGGCAAACATACTACTCTTCATTTACTTCTAAATCTAGAGGCACGGCTATTATCATTCGTAAAGGTATACCATTTAAATTAAAGAATACTATAGCAGATAAAGAGGGGAGGTACGTCATAGTTACGGGAGAAATTTATTCTACTCCACTTACTTTGATAAATATTTATGCTCCTAATTTTGACAACCCCCAATTTTTTAGTAAAATTTTGGATATAATTTCAGAACTTAATCATCAAAATGTGATAATAGGGGGAGATTTGAATTGTGTTTTAGATCCATATTTGGATAAATCAGCAAAACAAAAAAGGACTAACATAAAATCTAAAACGAGTGAACTCCTAAATACATACATGAAAAATTCTAATATAACAGATGTATGGAGGATCGCTAACCCAGTAAGTAGGGAATATTCATTTTATTCAACAGTACATAAAACATATTCACGTATTGATTATTTCTTAGTGGACACAAAACTAATTCCATATACATATAATTCTAAATATCATAACAGTATCATTTCTGATCATTCCCCGTTAACTTTTTCTTTAAAATTAGAAGGAATGCCCGATAAAAATTTGTTTTGGAGGTTTAACCCCCAAATTTTAAATAACTCACAAGGTTGCACATATTTAAAAGAGCAGATGAGATTCTTCTTTGAGACAAATGATACACCAGATATTTCACCCTCTTTATTATGGGAAACTTTTAAGGCATTTATTAGAGGAATTATAATCTCATATCAAGCTTTCCAAAATAAAAAGAATAATACTGAACAATTGCAGTTAGAACTAGAAAATTAGACAATTAGATTCAGAAAATGCCAAAGAACCAACTATAGATAAACATAATAAGATAATAATACTAAAATATAAACTAAATAAAATTTTATCGGCCAGAATAATGAGATTATTTCAAATTACAAAACAAGAAAATTTTGAATTTGGTGATAAACCTCATAAACTCTTAGCACGCCAACTGAAAAAAAGGGACACAGAAAATACAATTACTAAAATTAAATCAGACAAAGGGGAATTACTAACACTACCTAAAGATATTAATAAAAGATTTGCTCAATTTTATCAAAACTTATATACATCGAAAACCTCTGCAAATAATACTCAAATTGCAAATTTCTTAGATAATTGTAATCTTCCAAAATTAAATATGGTGGAACAAGAGGCATTAGGAGCTCAGATTACACTACAGGAAATAGAAGAAACAATTAGTTCGTTGAAGAACGGCAAAACCCCAGGACCAGATGGCTTCAGTAATGAATTCTATAAAAGATTCTACGAAATAATTTCTCCACGGTTGCAAGATTTATATATATACATTTTTAAAGAAAATAAACTACCAGAAACACTAACTGAATCAACTATTACACTTATACCAAAAAAGGATAAAGATCTAGAAGACCCAGGCTCATATAGAGCTATTGCACTCCTAAATACAGACCAAAAAATATTAACGAAGACCCTAGCGAGAAGATTGAGTAAATATGTTAGTAAACTAATAAATCCGGACCAAACAGGGTTCATACCAAAGAGATACTCATTTAACAATTTGAGACGGTTGTCTAATATAATGTACTCACATAATACTGAAGAAGAACTAGCAATTATTTCATTGGATGCAGAAAAAGCTTTTGATCAAGTAGATTGGCAATATTTATTCAAAGTATTGGAAAAATTTAATATGGGAGATAATTTTATTTCATGGGTAAAACTATTATATGATAAGCCGACGGCTAGAATACTGACTAATAATATATTATCCCTGAAATTCCACTTAGCAAGGGGCAATAGGCAGGGGTGCGCGTTATCGCCCCTGCTTTTTGCACTAGTGATAGAGCCTTTAGCTGAAAGTATAAGAAGCCATCCGAACATTCATGGGTATATTACCAAACACTCAAATAATAAAATTTCATTATATGCAGATGACATATTATTATATATTACAAATTCGCAAATTAGCATACCAAATATACTAAATTTAATAGAGGAATTTGGTTCTTTTTCAGGATATAGAATAAATTGGAACAAAAGCGAAATTATGACGATAAAACCTCAAGAGTCGACACATCTGTTGAAATTCCCTTTTAGAATTACAACAGAAAAATTTAAATATTTGGGCATCCAAATTACTAGGAACTATAAATCATTACTCAACGCAAACTATATGCCTTTATTAACTAAATTAAATGGGCTGATTAAATTTTGGAAGACACTGCCGATGTCATTAATAGGCAGAATAAACGCGATAAAAATGATCTTCTTACCACAAATATTGTACCTATTTCAATCAATACCAATATACATACCTAAAAAATTCTTCAAAAAATTAGATTCTGATATTATAAACTTTATATGGGATTATAAATCACACAGAATAAAAAAAAAACACTTGTGTAAATCTAAAGAATCAGGGGGGACTGACACTCCCTAACTTATTGTATTATTATTGGGCAGTGAATATTAAAAATATAATCTACTGGTTGGACAGTTCTGCCCAACAGGTAGATTGGATAAGAATGGAGAAAGAGGATTGTTCCCCTTATAATATAGGAGCGATCCTTCTTTCCCCGATAAAACTGAACAATGTAATATACAAGAAGAATCCAATTATTCATAGTATAATACGAATTTGGAAACAAATAAAATTAACTTTAAAATTAAGAAAATTATCGCTTCTTTCTCCAATAGCTAATAATCCCTCATTCAAACCATCCATTATTGATAAAACGTTTACCCATTGGGAAAGAATAGGAATTAAAATGATGGGAGATATGTATGAAATGGGGAAAACTTTTATCATTCCAACAATTACAACTAAAATATAATTTGAAAAGTAATCAATATTTCAAATACCTTCAAATTCAAGATTATTTGAAAAAGTATATACAAGGATATCAAACTTTAACCCCAGATCTACTGGAGGAAGGAATGAATAGAAAGGCAGAATCAAGCAATTTAATATCTTACTTATATAATATAATTCTAAATATAGAAACACCAACGACAGAAGCAATTAGAAGAGACTGGGAACAAGAGTTATTGATAAAAATTCCGAACGATAGATGGGATAAAAATCTATTATATGTAAACAAATGTTCAATGAATGTAAGACATAACCTAATTCAATTTAAAATTTTACATAGATTATATTATTCGAAAACAAGACTGAATAAAATATTTTCAAATGTTTCCCCCATCTGCGACAAATGTCTAACTCAAAATGCCACTATAGCACATTCCTTTGTCTCTTGTACAAAACTGTATACATTTTGGAATGAAATTTTTGGAATTTTTACAAAACTATTTAACACAAAATTGAACCCCAATACTGAATTGATTATCTTTGGATCAATGGAAGAGGGAAGTAAACTAACTATATTCCAAGAAGCCTTTCTTAATTATGGTCTAATAACAGCGAAAAAACTTATACTTAAATTTTGGAAAAAAAACGCACCTACGCCAACATTCAAAATGTGGATCTCAAATATGTCTGAAACGCTACATCTTGAAGAAATGAGATTCCTCTTACTAGGCAAAGTAGACCAATTCTTAAAGATTTGGTCTCCGTTTATCAACTTTATACAAGCATATGGTGCAACATAACATAACCTTAGAAATTAAATGGTTCAGAACTGGGTGACGAATGGGCAAAAATATGAGATAGGTAGATCTCTCCTAATCTTTCATTTCTTATTACTTTTTCCTTTTCTTTCAATCTTTTAACTTCTCACCTCTGTCCTTTATTTTTTTTACTTTCTGTTTCTACTTGCTTGTCTATCTATTCCGACACTCTTTATTTCTCTTTTCTTTCACTGTTCTTTTATTATTGCACCAAAAATATGAAGTTGTACAAGAATGAAAATATGTATTTATGTATTATGTATTAGGTACTTAAGTACCAGACTACTGTACTTACTTCTAACAAAAATAAACAAACAAAAAAAAAAAAAAAAAAAATAACTGGAAAAAAGCTAATCTTAAAATTCTGGAAAAATACTCCCATAACAACAGTAAATATGTGGATTTCAACTATGTTTGAAACACTACATCTGGAAGATATGAGACTCCGCCTGGCAGGAAAATCAGATCGCTTTTATACGACGTGGTCTGCATTTATAGATCTACTACAAGGATAGGGTGCAAGAGTACCTCAAAAAGGTCTCCAGAAATGCTGCCTGTCCCGCTGAGTTACTCCAGCATGTTGTGTCTACCTTCGATTTAAACCAGCATCTGCCGTTCGTTCCAACAGACTATGTTTACATATTCTGTTGTGCTGCTGCTAGCAAGAATTTCATTGTTCTATCTGGAACATATGCCAATAAAACACTCTTGACTCTACTATGGCTGCATGATGTCAACTCAGTATAAGTCCCTGATACTGACAATATGTTGAATGGGAAGTTACTTTAAATAATTTGTAAAGTATTAGGAAAATAAAACTTCCATATTCAACACATTATCTTTGTCAGTGCTAATAGTGCCTAAGATTACTGGGATAGTTTCTGATGCTGTTCACAATCCCTTGATGTAAATCAAATTAACTCATCTGGCCTTGTAATACAATATACTTACTAAAGCATGATGATATTAGGCATGAACATATGTAGGAGAATTATACACTTTGGTTATTGAAACTATTTGCCTTAAAGCAAGAAAAACAAGACATTTATTGACATTCTATCCACAGATTTTGGGCACTGTATCTGAGGAAAGATATGCTGGCTCTGGAGAGGGTCCAGAGGATGTTTACAAGAATGATCCCAGGAAAAGGTTGGTTAACATATGATGAGCGTTTGAAGGCTTGGACCTATATTCGCTGGAGTTTAGAAGAATGTGGGGGTACCTCGTTGAAACATACAGAATAGTGAAAGGCTTGGATAGATTGGATGTGAAGAGAATGTTTCCACTAGTGGGAGAGTCTGGGACTAGAGGTCATAGAATTAAAGGACATTCTTTTAGGAAGGAGATGAGGAGGAATTTCTTTAGTCAAGAGTGTGGTGAATCTGTGGAATTCTTTGCCACGGAAGGCTGTGGAGGCAAAGTTAGTGGATATATTTAAGGCAGAGATAGATTCTTGATTAGAACGGATGTCAGAGGTTATGGGGAGAAGGCAGGAGAATGGGGTGAGGAGGGAGAGATAGATCTGCCATGATTGAATGGAGGAGTAGACTTGATGGGTCAAATGTTCTAATTCTACTCCTATCACATGATCTTTTGATCATACAATCTTATGATTAATACTAAGATTTATAGTTGAGATATTGGTGTTGATGAATTAAAATTATTCTATGGGGTTGAGGAAGAAGTTTCAGAGAAATTTCTTAATCTCATTTTATGGGAATGTAGAATGCTTTCTGCAAGGAGATATTGGGTCAGAAATCAATGTCAATGCTGCGGTAGGGTGAAGCATTTAACGACGTTTGCCAGTAATCAGACTTGTTCTTTCATGTGATGGTTTAACATTTTATGCTTTATAAGATGCTGCAAGTGTGAATCAGCCACATCACTATAAGGTAATCAGGGCATCTTGGTTCTGATTGAACAGCTCAAGCATCAATATATGCACAGAGGAAAGTCTCACAAACAGTAGCAAAATAAATGTCCATGTCAATGATGTAGTTAAGGAATAATTAAAACATCAGCATCTCAGGAGACTTCCAAAGCTCTTTTCCATATAATGCGATGGATCTAACATCGACAAACAGTCAGATATTGACCTTCCCTCCATGTCTGATCTGAAAGCTGACAATTCTGGCAGTGTAGCAAGCCCTCCACACAAAATTGTTTGTTGTGTATGAAAGAGGACATGATTAAATACAATCTTTCTCCAAAGAAAGAACACTCTCACTAAAGAAAAGCTAGTGGTATATTCCTCTTGTGCAAAAAAGCTTGTAGTATATTCATAGTGTGGTTATTGTTTATTCTATGCTACATTCTCCCCAAATATTTAATCTCAGTCCAGCTAAAAATGTAATAATATTGTTGTGAATTTTTTTTTCCAGGGCTGCAACTTTAAAGAACAATAACTTTAAAATACTTTCATATACCTATCTTTAATTGCACTTGAAAAGGCAAGCTATCTTCTTAGGCTGTTTGCAGTGATCACGATACTGTGTTCACTTGTTGTCAAATAAAGTTTTTCACAACTCTGACCAAGAATAAATGTTGATGAAAGGAACGTGATATATTTCCTGAAGTAATTAATTAATGTGGTTGAAAGGGTGCTGTTTTATCCTGGTTGGCATCAAAGTTCAAGAATATCATTGCAACTAGAATTATCATATTATAGTCCTTACCCATGCCTTGATAGTCATGGAAAGGCTTTGGAGGAAATTATGTGAAGAATAATGGTATGATTCCTTAAGTATAATCTTTTAATCAAATTAATAAATATCTCAGGTATTTATGAAGAGAACTTCACAAAGTCAATGGGACTGTTTGTTGCTTTGTTATCTTCAAGTCAAATGCAGGTGGCCATCTAGATATATTATGATATTATGTTGTATCTGTTTGGTACAACTGACAAGTTAGTCAGGGATTCAGGGATCACACACATTGCTGTGGATCAAAACTACTTTGTTAGGGTTGAGTTATTTTTAAATGTTGATTCATTTCATTTTTGGCACGCGACTGCACCACTTTTCTTTCCCTGTCGATTAGACTTTTTACAACGAGGTAATATTGCTTTGAATTGATCTGGTAAACTTGTTACTTTTCAATATTTGATCATTACGTTTAGACTCCCAAGGGAAAAATGCACACATTTAAATTATCTTTGTTGATTTTGTTCAGTTATTCCATGCAACCAATTAATTCTCATTGGCAAGAGTCAAGAGGGAGTCAAGAGAGTTTAATTGTCATTGCCATATGTACCAACATTCTCACATGCAGCAGCACGACAAGTTTGTAACCGCGATACTCAATAGATAACATAACAAACAAAATAAAACAAAAGTTCAATATATAAAAAAACACCAATATAATGCAAAATAAAAAAGCCCTAAGTCCCTAGTGCAACTGAGACAGTTCGTAGGAGAATGTTTAGTTGGAGTTTTTAGTGTAAAATAGTCTGATGATTGCTGGAAAGCTTTCCTGGACATCACGGTTTTCAGATTGTTACACCTTCTTCCTCATGGCAGAAGTAAAATGAGAGTGCAACCAGGGTGGTGTGGATCCTTGGTTAATGCTGGCTGCCTTTTTGAGGTTATGGTTTATAGTCACTCACTGGATTAGAGTAAAACACTTGTTTGTATAATACTGTGACACTGTGCATGACTTGAGGCCCATAGGTGCATGGTGTGATTTACTTGAAGAGTTAATTTCAGACAACATCCCTCCATTTTGTATATCCTGCATACACAAACCTAGTTAAAGAGGATAATATCAAACATTCCTTCATGTCACATAGCTTAAAATAGAACAGTCGAGGTGAAGCAGAATAATTAAAGTGCTCAAGAAATTAATTTAAAGAGATAATCAAATCCCAGCATGAAACATTGCTGAGTTAAATTTGTTTTGCTGATGTATAGAATAATATTTTGTACTAACGTCTCATATTTTTGTACAATCTTTTTCTTGTTACAGGATTTATGTATAATTTATGCTTTGTGTGTGCCTGTGCTCGCGATGGAGCTGCAAACAAGATTTCCATCAGCACTTCACTCCACTTGCTTGTATAAGGAAAAAAAAACATTTATTTGATTTGTCCTTCATTCTATCTCAGGGTACACATTTCAAACATCTTGATGGTGAAAGATATGAGAATACTATTAAGCATTGTACAACAAAATTTGCTTCCAGTGTTGTACAGCAGATGACGTAAAATAAAATGGTGTCAAAATGATCAATGATCAGGAAGAATTCAGTTTCAAGCTAAAAAACATGTTTGGGTTCTTTGCCTTCTGATCAGTCGGAATTGTAACAGAAAAGATTTTGGAATGAAAAGTTACGTGGTTGAAATAATTATAATCGTACTTTATTAGCCAAGTATGTTTTGCAACATATGAGGAATTTAATTTGCCTTAGTCATCATATCAATAAAAAGCAACAGAACACACAAAATACATTTTAACATGAATATCCACCACAGTGACTCCTCCGCATTGCTCACTGTGGAAGGCGAAAAAAAAGTTAAATCTCTCCCTTCTTTATCCTCCAGTGGTCGGGGTTTCTAACCTTCCATTGACGATCTTACTCCCACAGCCTACTGTCTCCACCTCTTCCTTTCTTCTTCCCTCCCACCCGCACATCAGTCTGAAGAAGTGTCTCGACCCGAAACGTCACCTATTCCTTCACTCCATAAATACTGCCTCACCCGCTGAGTTTCTCCAGATTTTTTCTCTACCTTCAAGACTAAATTTATCATTGCTCTTTGTCAGAGAAATAAATCGAGGACTTGGACTTATGGAGAGCGAGACTTTATTACGTGATATCACAGAGGAACTGCCTGGAGACTGTTCCTCAAGAGTACAGATGGTCTGGGTTTACATACCACCAAACAAACAAGTGTGTGTGCAGACGAGCACATATCTTAGTTCCTTAAACAGTTTAGTCAGCGAGTTGCGATTTTATCGAAACCGCCTAAATTACATTACTCAGACCCGTACATAGGCGCTGTTGGTTATGAGGGTAATAACATCATGCACAAAGAAACAGATATCCAAACACAATGCTCCAATCATTCGGCCAAGGCTTTCCTAATAACAATGCGGCATCTTTTGTGTCACAATACATGTCAACAAGCAGAACAATTAAAGTTTAGCAAAATTCTCTCACATTCTCTAATAAATATACATATTGACAAACGTGTGCCATTTTGCTGTTAAGGGGAAAAGTGGGAAACGAGGTGCACTTCACCTTTAAGCATGTAACAAGCGGCGAAGAAAGTACTTTTTTTAATATATAAAACAGACTGCTCTGGTTAAGATGGCGGATTCTACATGAGGTCTAGACACCTTATCTTAGGAATGTTAACTCAAGTTCGAACTTGAGGTTTCATCCTCAACAAAGGACTTGGAAAACGAGAAAAACCGTGGTGGAAAAAAAAACAGAATTTGGGAATACAGAAAAATAATATTAATGGAATTGTACACAGAAATTTATGACTTAAGAAACATACAATTATATACTAACACAAAATATATAACTAATAGAATTAATTTAATAACAATAACCCACTATTGTGTAATATTAAAGCACAGCGCAATAATGATTGATTTTTATCTCATTATGTTAATTATTTGCTAAGTATAAGAATAATGAGTTAAATATGATTGATAAGTATTAACAATATGCTAACAAATCTTATGGATATAGATCTAGTTTAAACTGTGCATAAATGGCGGGGGGGGGGGTAAAGAACACACAACACACAATAAGATTTAAACACAAACATCCATCACAGCATTCTTCACTGTGGTGGGCGGGCAACAAAGTTCAGCCAGTCCTCCTCCTTTGTTCACCCATGGTCGGGCCATAAACCCTCCGTGTTCGCAGCTGTGGACAGCCCGATGTACAGGCCCTCTCATCAGGATGATCAAAACTCCGACATCGAGATAGTCAAACACACTTTGCGGCTTGGAGGTCCCGAATCGGCATTTTCCTACCGGAGACTGCGGCTTCAGGAAGTTATAGGCTGCAGGCTGGTGGTCGGAGCTCTTCTGTGGCGATCCCTGGCAAGGGATCCCAGACTCCAGATCCATGCCACGCCCGTGGCTAGAAGCTCCGCAGACCTTCTAGATCAGGGTTGGGGAACCTTTTCATTTTGGAATGCCGCATTAAGTTAGCTGTAATCTAATAAGGCCTCATCCAAGAAACTTCAATTAGATAAACTTCAAAATGTACATTATTTTACTATGTACATTATAACTACTATGTACTAACTTCAAGAAAATGAAAAATGTTGTTAATTCTAAAGTTAACTAACCTTTTAATAACTTTGTTGTGACTGCCTTTTGTGGGAAAGCGTTTGAATATTTGGTTGTAACATGGAGGTACGCAGTTTCAGCTGATCATCTAGATGGGTATCCGTCATTTGTGACCTTAAGGGCGTTTTGATTTGGGTGAGGTAGGAGAATGTAGATTCGCAGCAATAAGTGGTTGAAAAGCAAGAAAGCATTTTTTGTGCATGTTGCTGAAGACGTGGGTATTCTATTGCATTTTCCCATATTTCAATTGGATCTTTCTTAGTGTTAAATAAGGACTTTAAAATGTCATCTTCTGAGAGCTCAATCAATCTGTTGTTCTTTAGGAGCCTTGGAGACATCAACTAGGTGAGGTTGAAATGCTAATTTGAGTGTAATGTCATGAATCTCAAAGTCATTGTATTCTTTAATTAATAAGTCTATAACAGCTGCATATTCTTCAAACTATTAGCATGAATCCTCCTGCTTATCAATCACCTTCGCAAACTGAGGAAAATGTTCATCCAAAATTTCATTTTGAAGAAGAGTTTTGAAAAAAGATAGCTTTTTTTGGATTTGGATTGGATTTTTTGCCACATATCATATATAGACTTAATTTTACCTAGCAAAGAAACGTTCGACCTTTTGCTTTGACATGATATCACATAGAAATGCAGTATTTCTATAGAAATATTCTTTCAATAATTCACATTGCTGATTCTGTTCTTCATGAAATTTAACTATTTGTTCTCGCAAAGATAACGTTGTTGCTAACACCTGTCCCTGCGATAGCCAATGCACTTTACAATGATACAGCAAATCCACACTGAATGCCTCATCGTCCAACTCCAAAATAGCCCTCATGACTTACTAATGTTTTAATTGTGGCCATCAGTCAGGGAGGATTATTTCGTTGAATCTTCTTTTACTCTTTGGTATTTTAAATACGTTCATTTTAAGATTAAAATAAAAATAATAAAAGACGAACAAAAACATATTGATCAGAATAAAAGGATTTGTTCTATAAAATTTTGATTCATTCAAAAGGCCGCACTTAATGGCCTAGAAGGCCGCATGTGGCCTTAACGCCACAGGTTCCCCACCCCAATTCTAGATGATGCCAAAGTCACCAGGCCAGCGATCAGAGCACTCCTTTCTGGCGACCCCCGGCAAGGGTTCATCTGCTCCGCGATGGAAAAGTCCACACTGCGCTTGCTGCTGATGCTCCGGGCACGACTCCAGGAAAGGCTGCTCCAATCCAAGCTGTTAGGCCGCGAGGGAGGTGACATGGAAAAAGTGCCTCTCCATCGAGGAGGCGACCGAAAACGGTTCCCCCCCCCCCCCACACAAGACACACCGAGAGACACCTAAACTAACATCAGACACACCAGAAAAAACAAAATAAAGTCAAAATAACAAACACGCTGCTGGCAGAGCAGTCAGCTCGCAGCGCCCTCACCGAAGTCATTACAGCCATGTTTAAGAATTCTATGAGTTATCTCTTGGGGCTCACTCCAGTTTTAACTTTCCTTTTGAATTAGCCCGTCTTTTGAGCATTGGAAGAGATTTATTTCTCTCCAAGTGTGCAAAGAGCTCTATTGTACCAACTTCCAGGCATTCAACATAAAATGTAACCACTAGTCTGCGCTCCTACGCTGAAGCAATGGTGACAGTATTTACCCGAAGGCGTTGCGCCGTAGTAATTTCCCCAACAGTGAGATGGAACTCAACCTGGCAACAGTGGTGGTGCTTACCCAGAAGGCAGCATGCTGCAGAAACTGCTCTGGATGCCGCCGGACGTCGGTGAGACATTTGCAACTCTCAGTGAGTTATTTCAGGTACGGGATGAAAATGTTGATTACTACTTGAGTAGAATCTGATTTACACAAATATTCACGGAAATTAACCCTTGCGTAAGTCAGAGAGTGTCTGTATTAGAATTAATGGCAGGAAAATTTGAGCGAGAATGCTCATGAGTTAGGATTACCAATTCTGCCTGATGTATTCTGGGAAAATTGATCAATGTGACTCCATCAAAAGTTGTTGGGTCCCTTGAGTGTGGAGTCATAGATGACCTGTGCGCAGAGAAAGAGCTGAAGCAAAGTGGGAGGTACTTCAATTATACTGTAATTACAATTACTTATAGGAAGTTTTAATAAAATTGCTATGCACACATAAAGCCCAAAATACCAATGGAGATGTGGCAATAAGGCAATGTTATTCACCCCTATTTTGAGACTTCTAATGGCTGTATAATAAACCCTACTGAAACTTTAAATTGTCATAATCTCATCACATTTTAAATGCAAAGTAAGCAAACTTTTCACTTATTATGCATATTTTAAACCAGTGACAGAATTGCTCTCTGGTATTCCGAGGAAGAGATGTGGTGTGAGCTATTAAAGTTGAGTTCAAGGAGGCAGTTCGTTTTTTCTCAGTAACTGAATAGTCATAAAAGACTCAAGACTGTTTATTTATTTATTTTTTTAAATTCTTTATTTCGAACATAATAAAACAATCAAAAGCAAGTGTGAAACACCATACAAAAAACAAAACAAGAAAATGTATAAAGTGTCATAAACAGTATCTATAAATAAATGAAATTGTATGTGTCCGAAAAGGAGCAGGAAGAAGCCAAAGCTTATTAATTCCCACCCCTTATTCAACTGGTTATAATTATCTTATACAAATTTAGCAGCTATATGTATACCATATGTACACCAGCAGCTATATGTGCAACAAATTATTTACATTTGCACTAATCAAATATTTACAAAGCCATACAAAGAGAGAAAAAAAGAAAAAACCCTCATATACTATACAGTATCTCTTAGTCATATATACAACCCATCACCCTATAATCACCCTTCCCAATACAATCAGTATAACAAATATCCCACTCACAATCACCTATCCTCATCCCAATATCCTTTAAAAAAAGTGTTTTTGTATATCTTTTTTAACTGAATTATGTTTGTGCTAAGTTTTATCTCCTGTTCCAGACAATTCCACAAATTCACCCCACAGATTGTTCTTTATGGAATTTTATATCTGCATCATCGATTCATTATATGCACAACCATTTCATCATTAACAAAAGGCACTGCTGTTAAAAATGGCAAATAAATGAAGTCCTTGGGCCTGCAGTATTGAACACTGTTTGGCTGCTACATCAAATATGTCAGATCCTTTAGAGTTTGAGATCATAACTGCACTAGGATCATTAAGATTTAATGAGCCATTTCCTTACTTACTATGCTGTTGATCAAATGCTGACATGGTCTTGGAAGTATTTGCTAAACTCAGCCACTTCTGCTCTTGTGAAAACATCGAACAGAGTAAACCTGACTGCTGCAAGCCCTCAGGATGATATTGAGACACTTAGCTTTCAACTCAACTGGCAGGAAACCAAAATCTAGTACATGTGAGTCACAAATCCTCAAAGTTCATGTTATGGCAATTTTTCTTTCTTTTCCAATGTCCAATGTTCCGTTGCCATTACTACACAAGTAAATAGGCGTGATCTTACGTAGATTAAAAAGAACAGATCTTCCAGTCGGTATTTCCTGTTTAATTGATTATTTACTGAAGTAGTTGTACAAACAAAGGGATTAACATACCAGGTTCTCCTTATTCCCATACTAGCTGTAACTTTCTGTTCTCCCATCTGGTGAGAACTGTGTACTCTCCATCTCCTATGCCTGGTCAGAATCACTCCCTGTCTACTAAGCCCATATGTTATGCCCCTCTATGCATCAAATGCCCACCCCCAAGTGTTCAAAATAATGCTGCTAGAAATATCTAGACAAAATAATAATATGCCAACAGTAGCTTGCCTACGCACTGGCCCCTAATTGTTCTAAGTATATAACAAAACAATTACCAATAAACATTAAAAGGAGCTATAAAAGCTTCACAAAGGTATAACCATATAACCATATAACAATTACAGCACGGAAACAGGCCCTCTCGGCCCTTCCATTCCGTGCCGACCTTTTGTTTTCCCCTAGTCCTATCTACCTGCACTCAGACCATACCCCCTCCATTCCCTTCACGTCCATATACCTATCCACTTTACTTTTAAATGTTAAAATCGATCCTGCCTCCACCACTTCTACTGGAAGCTCATTCCACACAGCCACCACCCTCTGAGTAAAGAAGTTCCCCCTCACGTTACCCCTAAACTTCTGTCCCTTAATTCTCATGTCATGCCCTCTTGTTTGAATCTTCCCTACCCTCAATGGGAAAAGCTTATCCACGTCAACTCTGTCTATCCCTTTCATCATTTTAAAGACCTCAATCAAGTCCCCCCTTAACCTTCTGCGCTCCAAAGAATAAAGACCTAACTTGTTCAACCTTTCTCTGTAACAGTGTTGCTGGAACCCTGGCAACATTCTAGTAAATCTCCTCTGTGCTCTCTCTATTTTGTTGACATCCTTCCTATAATTAGGCGACCAAAATTGTACACCATACTCCAGAATTGGTCTTACCAATGCCTTGTACAATTTTAACATTACTTCCCTACTCCTATATTCAATGCTCTGATTTATAAAGGCCAGCACACCAAAGGCTTTCTTTACCACCCTATCTACATGCGATTCCACCTTCAGGAAACTATGCACAGTTATTCCTAGATCCCTCTGTTCCACAGCATTCCTCAATTCCCTACCATGTATGTACTATGTGTTGGCATTTAATCTTTTTTAGTGATTCTTCAATCTTCTTCTTTGGCTTCTTGGAGCAGACATATCTTTGTTATCGATCTTACCAAGATGTTGTTCTTATTCTGAAATCGAACTGTGTGCTCAAGACATTGTGCATCTGGTATGGTTTCCAATATTCTGACAGGGGCCTCGTGGTGCAGTGGAATCAGCCACCACAACAATGTCACCTGGAACAAAGCTTCTTACCCTTAGCCATCGTTGTCGTTCGTGGATTAGAGGCAAGTATTCTTGTGTCCGCCGTTTCCAAAAAAGGTCTGGCATATATTGTACCTGTCTCCATCTGCGTTTAATGTGCACGTCTTCCTTCACAAAGAGTCCAGGTGGTAGTATTGGCTTGGTTTTCATCAGAAGAAGATGGTTTGGTGTAAATGCTTCCAGGTCCAATGGAGCATCAGAACTCTTGGTAATGGGTCGATCATTTAAAATTGCTTCAACTTCACAAAATAAAGGTTGCAATCTTACATCGTCCAGCATTTGTTGTGTAAGATTAGAGCGCAGCACATTTTGAACCATGTGGTTTGATCTTAAAGATGTCTGATCTTAAGGATGTCTGATCTTAAAGATTAAACTTGACCTCATCGACAGAAGAATCGCAGGAGTCTGTGTCAAGTGTAGATGCAACTTCAAGATGTACTGCCCTGCTTCCTATGCATGTGAAGATTATACCATACCTTTTAACAAGACTTCATCTCTATAGGACCGAAGTAGTCTACTCCACCATCTGTAAATGGAGGCTTGTCTCGTAGAATCCTCTCCAGGGGCAAGTCTGCCATTTTTTGTTCTCCAACTGTTCCACGTTGTCGTTTAACCATATAACCATATAACCATATAACAATTACAGCACGGAAACAGGCCCTCTCGGCCCTTCCAGTCCATGCCGACCATTTGTTTTCCCCTAGTCCCATCTACCTGCACTCAGACCATACCCCTCCATTCCCTTCACGTCCATATACCTATCCACTTTACTCTTAAATGTTAAAATCGATCCTGCCTCCACCACTTCTGCTGGAAGCTGATTCCACACAGCCACCACCCTCTGAGTAAAGAAGTTCCCCCTCACGTTACCCCGAAACCTCTGTCCCTTAATTCTCATATCATGCCCTCTTGTTTGAATCTTCCCTACCCTCAATGGGAAAAACGTATCCACGTCAACTCTGTCTATCCCTTTCATCATTTTAAAGACCTCAATCAAGTCCCCCCTTAACCTTCTGTGCTCCAAAGAATAAAGACCTAACTTGTTCAACCTTTCTCTGTAACATAGTTGCTGGAACCCTGGCAACATTCTAGTAAATCTCCTCTGTACTCTCTCTATTTTGTTGACATCCTTCCTATAACTAGGCGACCAAAATTGTACACCATACTCCAGAATTGGTCTTACCAATGCCTTGTACAATTTTAACATTACTTCCCTACTCCTATATTCAATGCTCTGATTTATAAAGGCCAGCACACCAAAGGCTTTCTTTACCACCCTATCTACATGCGATTCCACCTTCAGGGAACTATGCACAGTTATTCCTAGATCCCTCTGTTCCACAGCATTCCTCAATTCCCTACCCACAACACAGTCTGTTATGACCTTTCTTGCAGTAGTGTTTGCTTTGATAATCCAGTATCTTTTACGGAGGCGAGACAGCATATGATTTCTTCCTCTGTGTCAGAGCTGTTCATTGATGTGTTGTAACAGTAGTGTTGATAGTGTAGGTCTTTCGAGAGAATAATAGGATGTTTGGCCTCTTCAGGCATCACTAGTCTATTCAGGTGACCACCAATTCTCAGAATTCCATCCTCCAGCACCGGATCTAACTTGTACAAATAACGGCTTCTTTTGACACCATGTTTACCAGCTTCCAGTACTGAAAGGCCTTCTTTAAATCTTTGTTTTTGACTGAAAGGGATGACTGCGTTTTCTGCTTGGAGATGATCTTCAGGACATGAACACTGTCAAATGTTGCTTTAAAGACAACATCTCCTTATCAACCTTTTCCTTTAGTTTGCCAGGATCTTCTTCAAAACTACTCATAGCAGTCTCAATCGCCTTTCATTTTAGAGTCAACTGCAAGAGTGTTGTCCTTACTTTTAGAAGCCTAGCTACCTTAGATTTCTCCATGATGAGAAAGGTGATCAGAGAGTTTGTTGGGTTCAATGGATCCTTGACAATGACATTCATTGTGATGTCTTGCTTGATTTCTGGTTCAGTAGCAAAGATTGCAGATTCCAAGTTAAGCTTTGGCTATTCTCTGTCTGGCTTACAGAGAAACTCTGGTCTATTGATCCATCTCTCATAGCTTAAGAAGTGGTCTGCTGTTAGTCCTCTAGAGGCTACATCTGCAGCATTTTCCTTTGTGCGATACATCAGTAGCATCCATTACAAACGAGATCCTATTTGCTACAATTGTTTGAAAACGTTTGGTTTCGTTGTTGATGTACTTAAGCACTGTTGTGCTATCGGTCCAGAAGGTGGATTTGTCCAGTTGAAGCTGTAATTCCTTTCATAGCATTATGTCCACTCTGACAGCTAGGACTGCAGCTGTAAGCTCCATTCTGGGAATCGTCATTTGTTTTAATGGTGCCACTCTGGATCTTCCCATTATGAATGCAACATGCACTTCTTTGTTATCTTCTTCCAGTCTTAGATATGAAACTGTACAGTAGCCACTTTTGCTTGCCTTCAAAAAATAATGCATATATGATTTGACCAAAGTTTGCAGACTTCATGCACCGGTCCACTTTAAATTCCAACATCCTGATGAGATCTGCTAACCATCCTGTCCATCGCTGAGAGAAGGTTTAGGGTATGTTCTCATCCCAGCCGAGTCTTTCCTTACAGAGCTTCAGCATAATCAGCTTGGCTGGCAGAGTAAATGGTGCTAGAAATCCTAAAGGGTTTCTCTGTAGAGCCAACCACGGACCAAAACAAAACGTCAGACTGCAGCAGTGGGGCGCCGTTGTGTATGGCTGCACTGCCTGCAGTCTGTCTTTTCACCCTTTTTAATTTTTATTTTAGTCCTGTTTAAAACAAAATGTTTGTTGGAGGTCTTCTTTTATGCGGTGGAAGGGGGGGGAAGGGGGAAACTTTATTTCCAAGTCCCTACCTGGTCAGAGAGGCGGCTTCCCTCCGAGCTGCGTCTTCGCCCTGTCCTCACAGCCTACCATTGGACAGGAGCTGCATTTCCTGTCGGGAACCCCAACTTCGGCAGCGGCACAGCGCTGGGACACCATCATGGAGCGGGCGATGCCCTACCCGGGTCGCCATGCGGTAAGCTCCGGAGTGTTGTGACCGCCGACTCCAATATCCGAGGAGCTGTTGCTGCGGGCGTCGAGCCGCAGGCGGCGCTGGATTTAAAACACCGCGGCGCCTGGGATCTCTCGCCGAGATCGCCAGAGTCGGAGCTCCAACCAGCGAGGCCTGAGGACTACGGGTGCTGCGGTCTCCGGGGAGGGAGCGGCCACTCCAGACATTCCAAGCCGCTGAGGAGTGTTCACCGAACGCCGGAGTTCCATCTTCCCGTCAAGAGGGCCTGAAAATATCGGACTGGCTGCGGAGGCCACAAATAGGCCCCGACCTCGGGTGATCACAGAGGAAGAGGACTGAACTTTCTGATGCCTTTCCCCACAGTGGAAATTTTTGATTCTGTTGTGGGGGGACGTTCATGTTGAATTCTATAATGTGTTGTGTCATTATTCTTTTTATAAATGGATGTACGGAAACTTAATTATTTATTTTATGTAAAGCACTTTGGTTTCAACACAAGTTGATTTAAACGTGCTATATAAATAAAATTTACTTGCGCACTTACAAGATGCCCCGTCTTGTGTATGGTCGTTCCTGTGCCGCAATTCTGAATTTGAACACATCTGTTTCAACGCACCAGTGCAATCCCAGTGTCATTTCCATAGGCAGATTGTCGTTGTCCAAGTCCAACTTTCTGGTCTCCTTGGCTCTGTTCTCGTGGAATGGATGCTGTAGGAGCCATAAAGCTTAAGTCAGTATTATTATCATGTCTGATATTTTTAGTGTTAATTTTTATCTACCTGTACTTTTATAGGTGGGATTCGATTGTTGTAGGGGTGTGTTCTTTTGTTAGAGGTGTCTGGCGCAGACTCTCAGATTAGAAGTTTCAGTTTGGTGTTGGAAAATGAGGGGAAACAATTTTCTACCATGATCACGACACACACGTTACGAGATGACATACCTTTATAAGAAGAAGCTTTTATGTGAATTATATGATGTGTATATATCAGTGATTAAGAATGGAAAGTTATCAGTTATTTCTTTGTTTTGTATGACTTAAAAAAAAATCAATCAAGAAACGGTATCTGGAAGATTCATCTTTGCTGTCTTATGTGTGTCGTGAGTGAGTTAGGCTATACCTCCAAATCATCTCCGATAATTAATGGCTATCGAAGTTGGACTTTGAGACGTTGTAAAAACTGCCATTATAGATGCCAACCCAGCACGATTATTGCAGATCCACATTGACAACATGAATCCTCCTATTTGGCAGAGGGAAGTCAGAACTGCTTCCTGCTCCGAAGGAATGGAATTTAAACAATCATCTACATAGAAGTTGTTCTTTACTGTGTCTGTCACCTCTGCTGGAAAGTGAGTTTTGTTGTCTTTAGCAGTCTTCCTCAATGCAAAGTTTGCACAACTTGGTGACGGCACTGCTCCAAAAAGATGTACCTTCATCCGGTATTCAACAAGATCCTGCTGCACATCACCCTCAGGCCACCACAGGAATTGCAAATAGTCAATATGCTTTTCTGATACCTAAACCTGATGAAACATTGCTTTGATATCAGCCATCAAAGCAACCGGTTCTTGTCTGAATCTGATGAGAACTCCAATGAGCGAGTTGGTAAGGTCTGGACCCTGCAGCAGTTGGCAGTTAAGTGATGTTCCATTGAGGCCTGCACCACAGTCAAAGACCACTCTTACGGTTCCTTTCCATGAATGAAACACCCCACGGTGAGGGATGAACCAGAGCTCTCCATCAATTCGATTCAGCTGGTTCACTGGTACCATTTCAGCATAACCATTATCAATCATTTCTGTGAGGAAAGATGTATATTCATCATGACATTTTTTATTCTTGCCAAACCTGCATTTCAGGCTCTGGATTAGCTGCTCTGCAATGCAACAGTTATTTGGCATGCTGACGCACTCTTCTTTGAAAGGTAAGTCTAGACAATGGTGTCCATCTATCATCTTTGCTGAGCGATTCATAATATCCAAGAACTTTGCCTCTTCGCTGGATATTTCTTCTATTTCCATGCAGGTTCTTTCACTGAAGTCATGGTTGTATTGCTTGACCATTATGTCCTCTAGGTTTACAATGGATATTCGATTGACAGCAGCAACAGGGCAGCCATTTACATCCCTGCTCTCATTGTCTCTTCTCAGGTGACCATAGATGACCCATCCCAGTAGGGTCCTCACAGCAAATGGTCCATTCCCTTGGCTGCTGACCAGCTCCCAAGGTTCCAATACATTTGAAGCATTTGTTCCGATGAGTAGGTCAATGCCAGAGTCCATTTTAGGAATCTTGATATCGTTCAAGTAAGGCCATAATATTGTCTTCCTGTCTGTGCATGTTTTGCTGAGAAACAGGCAAGGTCTTATGTGTGAACACATCAGATAGTTGAATAAAATCGACTTTGTCTGGATTAGATATTTCCAAACCTGAGATATGATGATGATCACAGGCTTCTCTTGACTCATGGTACGAAAGAGAATACTAGTCTTTTGTCCTGTAATGTTCAGCCTTCTCATCAAGCTTTCTATGCAAAAGGTAGATGGACTTCCATGATCCAAAAATGCATATGAATGCAACACAGTGCCCCCCTTGTGGCTCGTTACCTGTACTGGTACAATGGAGAAGATGCAAGTTTCTTCATTGGCCCAAATCATGATGGAAATGGGGGGGGGGGGGGGGGGGTGTACGCAGGGGGACGCCTTTCCCCTACTTTTCAGTTACCAGTTTATGTCCAATTTATGTACTAGAAGGGAGTCAGAGAGGTTTATTAGCTATCCTCATAACTGCCAAGTGATACTGATTTTCTGTATTTCGTACGGAAATGCAATACGAACACAGAAATACGAATTCACGTTGTTAAATACGGAATGAAAAAAAAAAATGCTTTGTTAAACACGGATTTTAAAAAAACGACCATGGATAATCATTACAATGAGTCACCGCTGCACCAGCCATGATGCTTAAAATATTGCAACCCGACAGCTGCATAACCAAATATTTAAGATAGGACTATATTTAACAAGTATCCGTCTACTGTCTGCTCCTTGAAACAATCACCGTTAATTTTTGTTATATGTAATGAGAACAATTCCGTCGTGTAGATTATTAGAGACCATCAATGCTTCCATAATTAAATTTTAATTGTAATCTGGTTTCACCTATAAATCTATTTCCTGTCTTTGCAACCTGACGTGATATAGCTTATTGTTTAGTTCACAGAATCACAGAAACATTGATAGTCAACTACATTGTCCTCTCGCCAGCTGGAATGTGGTCCCGCCTCCCATCTACCTCACTGGAGACCCTTGAACTATCTTTAATCAGACTGTATCTTGCACTATATCTTGTACATTTTAACCTTTATCTATGGACGGCTGATTATAATTATGTATAATCTTTTCTTTTATTGGATAGCATGCAACAAAAAAGCTTTTCACTGTTACCCCAGTACACGTAATAATAAACTAAACCAAACTAGTCTCAAAATAGATGAAATAGCCTCTCTTTGTCAGTGCTGCCCTTCCAGCTCACAGTATTGGCTGTCTCTGTAAAAACGGTTGCCATTTTTTAAAAAGAATAATGACCAATATTGTGCGTTCTCTCATCGGGACAACTGTAAAGTGAGGCCATCAATTCTACTCCTTGTGTTATATATATAAAACTCAGTTACAAAATCGACAGGAGTTGGATACCTTGGGTGAACCTGATTGATAAAAGTACATCTATTGATGCTCCTGAACGCCTCATCATTGATGTAACCAGGGGTCATTACGTGTTCAGGTGGCATTCGCTCCTCCCCATGGACCTCCTCTCCTGATCCAGAGTCATCTCGCGGCCTTCTCAGTTGCCTCTGTGGTGTTCTTGATGGCTCTTCTCCTTGCCACTCCGTTGATGCCCAGTGCACTCAAGGCTTTGTAGAGCGATTGCTCTGCAAAACCTCTGCAGCCAACCTCGATGGGCATACACCTTGCCTTCCAGCCCTGCTTACGGCAGTCTATGACCAGCTCTTCGTACTTGGTCTTCTTCCTCTCGTGGGCCTCCTCCAGACGGTTCCCCCACGGCACTGTCTGTTCTGACAAGACAATGTTTTTGGTCGCCTCTGAGACCAGGAGGATGTCTGGCCTCAGGGTGGTTGTGGCAATGTGCTGTGGGAACTTCAACTGTTTCACCATATCTACAGAAAGCTACCAGCCCTGCACAGTAGCCAGGATTCCTGACTGATTCCTGGCTGCTGTGGTTCTTGGCAGCTGCATTCCGGCCTTCACGAAGGTGATCATCTGGGTGGTGGGGCGTTCTTGTCTGCAGCTGCTGATTCCCATGCTGATGGCTTCAGCAATGGGTTTAAGAACCTGGTTGTGACGCCAGGTGTACCGGCCCTGCCCAAGAGCCTTTGGGCAACAGCTCAGGATCTGTTCCAACGTCCCCTTGCCTGAGCATTGCGGGCAATCCGGAGATTCCACTTTGCCCCAGATGAAGAGGTTCGATGAGCTGGGCAAGATATTCGTACACTGCCTGGACCAGGAACGTGATGCGCTGTGGTTCAGCCTGCCAGAGCTCAGTCAATGTGACTTCAGTCCATGGACTGCTCCCACCTTGTCCATGCTCCCTGCTGCCTCAAGCCAACTGCTCTGGTAGAAGAATGTTAGCAACAGAGTATTGCAGTTATTTCAAGAGATTATCCAAAGATGCTAATAGAACAAAAACATGTTTTTTCTCACTAAGATCTGAACACAAGCATGTCTGAATAGAAGGTTGCATTTGTAGTTTGCTTCCTATTTCCATTTGTCACATCATGGAATAGCTGATGCCAGCTTTTTCACTGAAAAGCTGTAAACGTACCTTTTGCCGGGTGTACTTTTGTAATGAATGAAAGAGAGAAAGAATTGGAAGGAGGTTCATCTCCTGTCTTATTTTAGTAGTTGTGTTGGTGAATGCCTGAGAGTATTAATCCTGTTGGTTTAGCTAAATTGCTTATTTCTTTTGGATGACAATTAAGAATATGCAAGATGGTGACGCCTGTCGGCAGTGGCCTCTGCAGTCCGTCTGTCTTTTTTTTCTTTTTGTTCTGTTCAGTGGATGTCTTTTGTTTTATTCTTTTTTTTTAGCTGTGTATATGTGTGTGGGGGGGGGGGGGGAATCTGTGCCCTGTAAGGGGACCCGACTTCATTGTTGAGTCTCTGTTGCCGTTGGGCCTAACATCGTGGAACCGGTGGCCGCCAACAAGAATCGACCTGGGGATCCAGTGGCGGAGCCTGCGGACTCACTATCATGGAGCTGGCCGACTTCGGAGCGTGGAGAGCTGTGGTGGCACGCGGCTACGACCCGACCAGAGCTCGGAGGCTCCGGTTGCAGGTCTGTGGACTGGTGGGAGAACGCTTTTCGGAGCTCCCGCAATGGCAAACTTCGTCAGCCCGAGTCGAGGGGTCTAAATCGACCCGGAGCAGGGGCCTTACATTGCCCGGTGCAGCTTAAACAGCCGTGTGACTTACCATCGCCCGCTAGGGGGGCTCTAACATCAGGAGCCTCGATCGGCTCGATGCAGCAGTTTTGCTGCCTGACTGCGGGAGAGGAATGGGCACAGAGAACAAGGAAGAGATAAAATTTTGCTTTCCATCACAATGAGGTGTTTGGGGATTCACTGTGATGGATGTTTTGTGTGGAATTGTGTTAATTGTGTGTTTTTTTTTGTTTGATGATGACTGCAGAAACGCAATTTCGTTGAACTTATGTTCAAATGACAATAAACGATTCTGATTTGTTTAGAAATGGCAAAAGAGATTTTGTATCGTTGCAAGCATACTTTGTTAACAAAGGTTTTAATATCTAAAAATCTGCTGAGATGTTGAATTTGGAGCAGGTTGAGCAAATTTTCTTTTATACATTATACTTAGTAATATCTTCACATTCTCACACAAAGAATTGTTGATCTTTGGAATTCTCCATTGTAGATCGTTGTGGATCTTCAGTCACTCAGCTTGCATGAGGCAGAGATGGACAAATATTTAGACATTCAGAGAATCCAGAGATCTGGAAATCAGGTAGGAAAGTTGGTATGAGGTGGAGGACCAACCACGAATCACTGAACAGATTCATGGGCTACTCGCATTAATTTACATCACAACTTATGCCCATATAACCATATAACAATTACAGCACGGAGACAGGCCCTCTCGGCCCTTCCAGTCCGTGCCGACCATTTGTTTTCCCCTAATCCCATCTACCTGCACTCAGACCATACCCCTCCATTCCCTTCACGTCCATATACCTATCCACTTTACTTTTAAATGTTAAAATCGATCCTGCCTCCACCACCTCTGCTGGAAGCTCATTCCACACAGCCACCCTCAGAGTAAAGACGTTCCCCCTCACGTTACCCCTAAACTTCTGTCCCTTAATTCTCATGTCATGTCCTCTTGTCTGAATCTTCCTTACCCTCAATGGGAAAAGCTTATCCACGTCAACTCTGTCTATCCCTTTCATCATTTTAAAGACCTCAATCAAGTCCCCCCTTAACCTTCTGCGCTCCAAAGAATAAAGACCTAACTTGTTCAACCTTTCTCTGTAACATAGTTGCTGGAACCCTGGCAACATTCTAGTAAATCTCCTCTGTACTCTCTCTATTTTGTTGACATCCTTCCTATAACTAGGCGACCAAAATTGTACACCATACTCCAGAATTGGTCTTATCAATGCCTTGTACAATTTTAACATTACTTCCCTACTCCTATATTCAATGCTCTGATTTATAAAGGCCAGCACACCAAAGGCTTTCTTTACCACCCTATCTACATGCGATTCCACCTTCAGGGAACTATGCACAGTTATTCCTAGATCCCTCTGTTCCACAGCATTCCTCAATTCCCTACCATTTACCATGTACGTCCTATTTTGATTTGTCCTGCCAAGATGTAGCACTTCACACTTATCAGCATTAAACTCCATCTGCCATCTTTCAGCCCACTCCATCTTAAACTCCATCTGCCATCTTTATGCCTTTTCGTACAAATTAAAAACAGAAAATGCTGCACATACACAGAAGTTTCAGGCAATATAACAGAACTACCAGTATGAATTACAATCCAATTTCAACAGTGTATTCAACATCAAAGTCCACCAAACTGTAGCACAAGGATACTCCTTTGAAGCAATTCAAATATTATCGTGTGATATTTTAATTTGTTAAGCATGACATCATTTTTAAAGTACATATTATAATATGACGTCTTTGTTAGTGATTAAAATTCCTCCAATATCTGTGGCACGAAAGAAGAATGTGATGAGGGCATCACTGGCAAGGCTAATTGTTAATCACACATCCTAATTGCTACTGAAAAGATGGGTGGTAACCCCATATCTTGTACAATTGCAGTCCTTTGTGTGAATGTATTCCCATTGTGCTATTGAGTAGGAAATTCTTGGAGTTAGACACAGCATAAACGAAGGAGTAGCAAATGCATAAATCCTGGACGGGGGTGTTACCTTAAAGAAGAACCTGCAGGGAATGATCGTATCAGCAACTTAGTTTGTTTTGTTTTAGATTTAGTTTATTACGTACCAAGGTACAGCAAAAAGCTTTTGTGGCGTGCTAACCCATCAACAGAAAGGCAATACACAATTACAATCGATCAATTTACAGTGTATTGATACATGATAAAAGAATAATGCCTGTGCAAGGTAAAGCCAGCAAAGCCCATCACATGGGCCACAGCTATGACTGCCTCTTTGGAGGGTAGACACAAAAAGCTGGAGTAACTCAGCGGGACAGGCAGCATCTCTGGATGACATTTTGTGTCGAGACCCTTCCGTTAAACAATCCCTGTTCCAGGCGTACACTGGCCCTATCCCCAAACTCTATCTATGTTACATTGATGACTGCATCGGTACCACCTCCTGCACCCATGCAGAACTCATGAAATTCATCAACTTCACTACCAATTTTCATCCTGCACTCAAATTTACTTGGATCATCTCTAACACCTCCCTCCCCTCTCTTGATCTCAGTCTCCATCACAGGAAATAGACTAATGACTATTACAAACCCACTGACACCCACAGCTATCTCAACTACACTTCTTTTCACCCTGCTTCCTATAAAGACTCAATCCCCTACTCCCAATTACACCTTATCAGAATCAGAATCAGAATCAGGTTTTATTCGCCAATTGTGTTTTGCGACATATGAGGAATTTCATTGGCCAGGTCAGTCATACAAAAAGAAAAACACATTTTAACATGAACATCCACCACAGTGACTCCTACATATTCCTCACTGTGATGGAAGGCAAAATAAAGCTCAAGTCCTTCCCTTGTGTTCTTCCTTAGTCGGGGGCCTCGAGCCCCCGTTAACAGGATGATCTTGACTCCCGTTGCCGGTGGCGTTCGGGCCTTAGTGAAGACAGAACCAAAGTCCTTGTTTCACTGGCCTGCCATTTCTTTGTTTCCCCATTATAAATTCACCTGTCTCCGATTGTAACGGACCTAATTTGTCTTCACTAATTTTTTCCTTTTTACATATCTCAATAAGCTTTTAGAGTCAGTTTTTATATTTCCCGCAAGCTTTATTTCATGCTCTTTTTTTACCCCTCTTAATTAACCCTTCTGTTGTTGTTCTAAATTTGTCCCAGTTCTCCAATTTTCTGCTTCCTCTGGCCAATTTATATGCCTCTTCCTTGGATTTAACAAAATCCTTTATTTCGCTCGTTAGCCAAGGTGGAGTCGCCTTCCCAGTTTTAATTTTCTGCCAGACAGGGATGAACAATTTTTGGAGTTCATCCATATGGTCTTTAAATCTTTGACATTGCATCATCACAGTCAACCCTTTAAATATAATTTGCCAGTCTATCCTAGCCAATTCCCATCTCATAACTTCAAAGTCCCCTTACTTTGAGTTCAGGGCCTTTGCCTCTGAATTAACCGTGTCACTTACCATCCTAATACAGAATTCCACCATATCATGGTCACTGTTGCCCAAACGGGTTTGCACAACAAGAATGCTAATTAATCCTTCCTCATTACACAATACCCAGTCTAGGATGGCCCGTCCTCTAGTCGGTCTTCTACATATTGGTTTAAAAAACCATCCTGTATACATTACAGGAAATACTCCTCCTCAGCACTGCTACCAATTTGGTTGCCCCAATCTACACGTAGATTAAAGTCGCCCATGATAACTGCTGTACCTTTGCTACAAGCATCTCTAATTTCTTGCTTGATTCCATCCCCAACCTCCCTATTGCTGTTTCGTGGTCTGTATACAATTCCAACAAACATTTTCTGCCCTTGGCTATTTCACAGTTCTACCCATACCGATTCTACAGCATCCAAGCTAATGTCTCTCTTTGCTGTTGCATTAATCTCCTCTTCAATCAGCAATGCCACCCCACCTCCTCTTAGTTTCTATCTTTCCTGAATGTTTAGCTCCCAGCCTTGGTCACCCTGGAGCCATGTCTCCATAATTCCAACTATATCATATTCCTTAACAACTAATTGCACATTCAATTTATCCACCTTATTACGAACGCTTCTCGCATTAAGGCAAAAAGCTCTCTGGTTTGTTTTTCTTATCTCCCTTCTACCTTTTGCTTCTGTCCTTCTTTTATGTCCCTCTGTCTCCTTGTACTCGTTCCCATTCCCCTGCCCTGTTAGTTTAAATGTGACCTATCCTACACTCTTTTTCTTGTTAACTGCACGGATACGTTGTTGACTCCAACCCCCCACTGTTTAGTTTAAACCCATCCGTGTAGCACTAGCAAACCTGCCTGCCAGAATGTCGGTCCCCATCCCCATACAACCCCATAAGTTGTAACCTCTCCCACGCCTACCCCAGAAGAGATCCCAGTGATCTTGAAATCTAAATCCTTGCCCCATGCACCAACTGCTCAGCCACACTTTCAGATCCTCTATCTCCCTGTTCCGACCCTCACGAGCACGAGGTATTGGAAGCAACCCAGAAATAACACCCTAGAAGTCCTGATTTTCAGTCTCCTACCTAGTTCTCTACACTCACGTTGCAGAACCTCCTTCCTCTTCTTACCCATGTTATTTGTGCCTACATGCACAACGACTTCCGACTGTTCACCTTCCCGCTCGGGGATGTTTTTAAGTCGATCTGAGACATCTTGGACCCTGGCACCAGAGAGGCCACAGGTTCTTTAGCAACTTGTCAGTTTCTTTGTTAAACTAAATTAAGGCGCATGTTGCAATCAAAAGCGCTTGTACAATGGGTTGGGAAGAAAGCCAAACTGTAAGAAAGAGGACCTTCCTCGAGCCTTGCCTGTCACCACAGAATCTCCTGTCCGCACCTCTGATAATGGAGTCACCCACCTCTGATAATGGAGTCACCCACCAACCGCCTGATGTGGGTCTCGCCGGTCGAACCTCAGCTCTAGGATTCGAGTCACAGGGAGTGTCGTCTGCCCTGACAGCTCCCAAGGGGGTGTACCTGTTTTCAAGAGGCACTTCCACTGAGCTCTCCAGCACTGGTTTCATCTCCTTCCTTTCTGTCTCTACCCGTCGCACCTCTTGTACCCTTGGAATGAAGGCATGACTGTAGGTCCTGTCCTGGAAGCTTTCGTCTTCCCGGATGGACCTCAGGTCATCCAGCTGCTGCTCCAGTTCTCTAACTCGGTCCTGGACACAGTTCCCACAAGTGTAGTGATCAGTGACACCAGCAGTGCCCCCTGACTTCCCACATTTTGCAGCAAATGCACTGCAATAATATTCCTGCCATCAAGTTGAAAGAGCTAATAGTCAAATCTAAAATAGAGTCGTTCTTCTACAAAAGCATGGACGAGTAGAACAAAAGAAGGGCTTGGTGCCAAGTCTGAATGACTTTGTAAATTACATGGAACACAATATGGAGGGCCGGTTGTCTATTCAATAAAGACGTTAAGATGGCAGCCTGCGTAATAACATGTAGTTCTTTTCAAGGCCATAAAGAAGCCAAGATTGAAAAAATAGCTGACGCTCCAAAGATAAGTAAGTAATAACTTGTTTTTGGATGAGCTAGATTTCGACCCAGCTTTTCTTATATTCTGAAAGGCTACAGAATCTTTCAGACTTAGGAGGAGTGTTTTACTGATAAGAAAAATGTATAATTGTGCTAACTTTCCTTAATTCTGTGAGTGGAGCCCGAGAAGCACTGAGCAACGTTTGTGCTCATTGTAGATCTTTGCCACTCCCGTCTGACGAATCAATTAAAGATTGCCATGGTTTACCTTAGTTTTTGTTGCTATCTGCTTTTTAAGAAACAAACTTTGACAACGTCAATAAGTTTAAATATTTAAATTAAATTGAACACATAACTGAATAAATGTATCTTGAGCCAAAGACTTGCACTTTACCTCTCCAAGGCAATTTGCTTCAAGAAGGCCACACCATTACACCTGCACTTAATTTTATCTAGTCAAGACAACTAACCACTCAACTAATTAGGATGTCTCAGCCAATCCACTCCCTCGCTGGTCTGGCTGCTGCTCTTTTGCGATGTTCAAGGTAATTCTCAGATGTCCATGATTCCTGTCACTTTGAAATTAACTTCATAAGTATGAACCTTATAAGTTGTATGAATGGCTATAGAAAGAAGCACCATTCAGTTGCCACAGATGTGTAAGATAAAGTTCATGGACAAAAGGTATGAACACAAATGTATGCAATGGTACATGAAGTAATTGTGCCCAAATTCAATAGAATTAGTTTGAGTTTGTCAATATTTTCTACTTCTTTTAAAACATTTAAGTATATTAAAGTTGGTATCGTCATGGGAGATAAATATTTCTGTAGCAAAGTTCTTATTAACGTCTCTATTCCAATGAATTGTGCAAGTTCAATGTCAGGTAAAAAACATTGAATTGAATGCAGTTTTAAGATACAATTAAACCCGCCTGTACCAATTTTCAATATTTCTAAATGTGAAAAAAATCACAAACTGAGATTTATAACCAACATACAGGATAGATATAATGTAGTTAATCCTTCAAATACCACTTAGCAGGAGGGTTGATGGATAATGTTTAAAAGAAAATCGCATAAGGAAACATGCCTTGAGTGACTATTCTGTTTTGAAGATGTGGCCTCAAAGGAGTGTCTCAAAGAAGGAAAGAGAGCAGGAGAAGATTAGAAAGGGAACTTCCAGGCTGAGGTCCTCAACATTTGGGGTGGGAGATTGCAACCTTCATGTGGTCCGCCCTGTTTCGACAAATGCAATCAACCTGGCGTGCACAATCAAATAAGATCTAATAGAACAAGTTGTCCTACAACTTTAAGCTGTGCACGCCATACGCAAGAAGAAGTCCTCAACATTTGACGATACCACTGTAAGTGGCAGGGAGAAGATAGATTGTTTAGAGGCTAGTCTTAGTGGAGTGCAGCACACTTGAAGGATTATAGGAGGTTAATTAAAATGGGGGACATAACAACAGAAGGGATTTGAGCAGACGGATGAAAATAACTAAAAGTCGAATGTTTATTTCTGAGAATGTTTCTCATTAGTTGTGTGAAAAGAGTATTAACTTCAGAAATAGACTCAATAAGATAATAAGAAACACTATCCATCAATATTCTAAAACAGGCACAAATGCATAGTACATTACTGACATAGTGACCCATAGATGTACAGTAAACTGGTTCAAAGGCATTATTCAAACTTGCATTTGAAGTGATTCAAATAATTATACTTTTAAGGTCAATAAAGAATGATGGCAGTCATGAAGTGTTGAAGGTTGCAAGCCTTTTTTTTTCTCTAGACAGTTTTTGTTTTAAGATCAAAATACAAAACCAAAGCCTGAATTTTAAAAAGTAACATTTCCTCTATCCTTCTCATTATATTGTGCATACGGTAGTGTACAAATGCACACTTGCAATTCTGTAGGGAAGTGGATTGACATCTCTATTAAATTATTCAGGTTATCAATTTCAAAAGGAAATTAAAGTAATAATTGGAACAAAAGCAATATTTTGTTTTTCTATCTAGTTTCTTTTGATCTTTTTACATTTTGATAACTGTGTGGAACCAGATTGCTTATTCATAAAAGTTTAATTTTATGAATTAAAAAAAAAAACACATAACTTGTCTTCTGCAAATGTCAAATAGATATGAATAGATATAAATTCGATAAAGGATTTTCAAATTTTATACAAAATGATGAGTGAACCAATTGTGATATTTTCAAACAATATATTGTCATTTCATGTATTTACTATTTCCAATCCTATTTGGACAAAAGGTACATTGAAAATGTTACATTGTATTTCATTAAAATTTTGGAATTCGATGATTGGTACTATGCTTCATAAAAAAAGGAAAATGGAATGTAATATATAAATAGGTTATTTTAAAATTACAACTTTTTAATAAGGATTGTCTTTTAAATTACCAGCTTTATGTTTCAGAATTAATGTAAATGATTACCATGACACCATTGCACCGAGTCTTGCTATTGAGGAAGTGCAGCGTAGGTTCACCAGGTTAATTCCCGGAATGGCAGGACTGACATATGATGAAAGAATGAATCGACTTGCCTTGTATTCACTGGAATTGAGAAGAATGAAAGGGGATCTTATTAGAAACATATAAAATTCTTAAGAGATTAGACAGGCTTGATGCAGTAAAAATGTTCCCTATGTTGGAGGAGTCCAGAACCAGGAGTCACAGTTTAAGAATAAGTGGTAGGCCATTTTGGACTGAGATGAGGAAAAAGCATTTCATCCAGAGAGTTGTGAATCTGCGGAATTCTCTGCAGTGGATTCCAATTCACTGGATGTTTTCAAGAGAGATTTAGATATCCCTCTTTGGGCCAATGGAATCAAGGGATATGAGCAGAAAGCAGGAACGGGGTACTGATTTTGGATGATTAGCCACGCACATATTGCATGGCTGGCTCGAAGGGCCAAATGACTTACTCCTGCACCTATATTCTATGTTTCTATGATAAGTCATCCTGAAAGATTACTCTTGCATACTGATTTTATGATATGTTGATTAGAAATAAATACTGAAACTGAATGCTCTTCGGAAAATCATAGAATTATTTCAGATTTGTGGAGCAGAAAAATGCATTAATTTCCAGGTTTTGCAGTTATTTCCTGAACTATAACTGTTGAACAATGAATAGGCTTTGGATTTTGTTTATACTTATCTGCATAAATGTGGGAGTGGGAAAGGGGTGCAGGGAAGTGGGCTTGGAAATATCTTACAAACTCAATGAAATATGGTAATGCATAGATATATTGATCATATAGGATGACTGATTTGGATGCATTGTCCACTTTCTTGTTCAGAAAAAGCAGGTGAAAAACAAGCCAGCCAATTATCCAAAAATGGAAAGAAGATAGAGGAAAGACCATGACAATAAGAGATTTTGACTAAGTGATGTCGATTATTTCAAATTAAAATTGAAATCAACGAGATTCAAGAGAAATAATTCCACTGACTGGGATATCTGAGACGCTACATCTTGAAAATATGAGACTTGTCTTAGCAGGAAAACTTTTGAAGACATGGATTCCATTCATTGATTCATTACAAGGATAGTATGGTGCAACACAACTTCGGAATTAAACCGATTTATGGGTTGGGTGATGGGTGGGGAGAGATAAGAAGCAGGTATATCATCACTCTTTGTTTTTCTTTCTGTTTTTGTCTTATATTTTTTTTACGTTTTTCTCATTTTTTTTACTTTTTGACTACACTAATTTGGTTGCCTGGGGTTCTATTCTTACACATTCACTTTCTCTTTCATTTTCTATCTTTCTTGCTTTTTTCTCTCTTTTTCTATTTCATCTTAAAATTGAAGCTGTACAATAAATGTATTATGTCATATGCCACGGTTTATACTTTTGTACACTGCTTCTAATAAAACAATAAAAATAAAAGATTTGGAAAGTAGCAGATTTGTATTATTATTTTACTTTCCCCCCCTCCATTCGATAAAACAGATGATGCACAGGTCTATTTCATGATTCAGTGGAATTGTGTGCACGCGGTAACTTTGGAATGGTCTAAAACAAACTCGGCTGCACCTTGTGTGTTTAAACCATTCCAAAGTTACCTTGTGCACACAACTTCTACCAATGCACTCAGACCTGTGCATCATTTGTATACTGACCCATTCACCATTGAAGGGATCTAAGGAATCATTGCCTCAAAAAGGCAGCCAGATTCATCAGATACCCACACCACCATGACCACACTCTCATTTCATTTAGATCATCTGGAAGAATGTAAAGGATGCAATTTTGACTCATGACTTAACTTGACTCTTGACTTGATGTCCCTTTACGTAATAACCAACATCTGCTGTTCCTTGTCTCTACAATGAATTGCAGAAATTCCTTTTGGCAGTGTCCAAGACAAACATCTGCAATTGTTTTACTAATGGCATTCTTTCTATCATGAAGTCGGAAATTTGGATTTTTGCTGATGATTGCATGTTATTTACTTCCATTTACAACATTTCAGTTAATGGAACAATCAATGTTTAACCAAGCTTCATAAATGCATGGGCTAGAAATTATTAAAGTAACATTTGTGCGTGATAAATATTGTCAAATTACCATCCCCACTCTTAAATCTAACTACTTTTCCATGAAGTTCAATGGCAATTCCATGGCCGAATTTCCACCCCAACAATATTATGGAGATCATAAATTCAGAGAGTTACAGAGTCATAGAGCATGGAAACAGGCCCTTCAGCCCAACTTGCCCATGCCAACCAACATGCCCCATCTCCATTAATCCCACCTGCCTGCATTTGGTCCACATCCTTCTAAACATATTCTATCCATGCACGTGTCTTAGTGCTCTTTAAACGCTGCAATAGTACCCTCCTCAACTATTTGATCTGGCTGCATGCTCCATACACCCACCACTCTTTGTGTAAAAAAGTTCCCCCTCAGGTTTCTATTAAACTCTTTCCACCCTCACCTTAAACCTATATCCTCTGGTTCTCGATTCTCTGGGCAAGAGACTCTGTGAGTTTACCTGATCTTTTCCTTGCATTAATCTGTGCACCTTTATAAGATCCCCCACCCCCTCATCCTCCTACGCTCCAAGGGATAATGTCCTCGCTTGCTCCACCTCTCCCTTTTGCTCAGGGCCTCAAATCCTGGCAACATCTTCATTGTTTGAATTTCTGAACCATTCCAGCTTGACAACATCCTTCCTATAACATGGTGACTGAATCTGAACACAATACTCTAAATGCGGCTTTGCCAACGATTATATAACTGCAGCACGACCTCTCAACTTCTATGCTCAATCCTGTGACTGATAAAGGCCAATTTGCCGAAAGCCTTTTTGACCACCCTATCTATCTGTGACGCCACTTTCAAGGAACTATGCACCTGCACTCCTCGATCCCTCTGCTCAATAACAAGTGCTGTTCAAGGATGGATGTTGTGATTACCCACACCCTTTCTGGTCATCTATAAGGCACAAGTCAGAAGTTGATGAAATGCTTTCTCCATGCATCTAGATGATTACAGCTTCAAAAACACAAGAAGTTTAAGGCAACAAAGCAACCTACTTGATTTGTATGCCATCTGATCTAATGTGTCTATATCACTAGACAAATGTATTCACTACAGTGTGTACCATCCATAATGTATACCACAGCCTCTAGTCAAGGCTTTTTCACCCAGACCCACCAGATCAGCAACTTCTGCTACCTCAAAAGTCAAGGGCAAGTGGTGAATAGGATCAAGCCTTCTGACAAATTTCACTCAATTTCACACATTCTGACTTACAAATATGTTGTAATGTTTTCATTCCCACCAAGTGGAAATGTTGGAACTCAGTCCTTGGAGCACATTGTTTTCTAAGCAGGGACTGCAACAATTCAGAAAGACCACTCACTAGCATCACCTTGATGACAAATTGCTATTTAAGACCATGCCAGCAATGCCCACTTTTCTGGTTGGTGAATACTTGTGTCTGCCTTCCACATAAGATAAAGCAAGAATAGACTGAAAATAGAAACTTGTCATTTTTCCTTTGTAATTCCCAATTTTATTTAATTTCACATAACTTGATACACACAGCATATTGGATTTTACATAAAAAACTAAAATATTGCGCAATATATAATGAATTGTTGCGTTAGAAATCTTTTAAATAACTTGTAAAGCGTATGCACCAATTGTATATTGAACTATGGTTCAAAAAAGATTTAGCTGAACATTGTAAATTTGTATCTCCTCCGATTCTTGGATTTTCAGAACACTTTCCCCTTTATATTACACTTTACAAGAACTGCATTTTTCTTCAGCGACAATATTGATCATATCATCCATCTACTCCCCCGCTTCAGTCACCCACACATTATTTCCTTACGTTTTATTAATATTGAAAAGGGGGTCAAGGAAAGAGCGTTCACGTCGCGGCCCTATTTTCACCAATCCACCAGCACCACGCACAAGAAAGACACCATTGTAAGCAGATGCCGAGAAGTGTGTTCAGCTCTAATCTTCTAATCTTGTGTGTGGACTCGATAAGAAGAAGAAGAATATTGAAAAGGAAAGCCAACACACCATCGGTTTTATTTTACTTAAATGGCCTGTAAAATACAAATAGATTTCCTAAACTGACAAGGGTACGGCAAAATACACCCGGAAAAGAATGAGTTATTAAGTTGAAGCCAACATTGAAATGTTGGGATGCCAGGGAGTGATAAAGAGTTTCTTCCAGCACACGAAACAGGATGTGCAATTTCAGTTTAAAAAAAAGTACAAGCCTGAAAATGCTGTAAGGTTATAAAGATTCCAAAACAAAACATGTAGCCCTATTTAATTGAGGGAATAATCATAAATCATCATAAATAGGAAATAAAAACAGAAAACAACTTTTATCACCGATATCAAGCACTAACCACGAAACAACAAAGATTAACAATCAAAACTTGCTCTGCCATGGATCAATTGTATTTTGGCGGAAATTGTATGGATATTACATTTAAGTTTGGATGTAACCGTTAGTCCGACTAATGCATCGGCTCTGCTGTACAAAGTAATGCAGCGAATTACAGAAAACAAATGCTACATACCTAGCAGAAAACCGAGGGATTAAAAAAAAATGATTGCATCAATTATAGTTCGCGTTAGTGAATCGTGTTTGCTCTCCGGGGCGGGATGGAGTGCGTCCGAGTTTGCATAACTTGAGGATGCGAGTGAAGCGGCTGCCCGGGCACCCTCTTTCTCCCCTCCCCTCCCCTCCCCTCCCCTCCCCTCCCCTCCCCTCCCTCTCCCCTCTCGTGCACACGCTCTTACGCGCCCCATTCTTCATCGGGCACGCGCCTTGCTATACTCTGCACGCATCACACTCCCCGCCGCTCAATCCCCTCGGAAACGCGCCTCCCATCCGACGCGCGTTCTCAGCTCGGGCACGCGCGCCGCTTCGCCGTGGCCGTGCACAGGTGTTCCCCATTTGCACCGTTCACGCAACTCCTAATCCACAATTCCTCCTCCCCGTGCAATTTGCTCTAAATTAAAACATACGTCTTAGTTACTTATTTCTTCTCCCTCCCTATCTGTTGCTTTTATTCTCCTCCTGGAATTGGGCAGCGGATAAACCAGAGATTATAAAGAAATATCATGGACGTCAAGAGAGTGGGAAGCGTTTCGGGAAAACTGGAAGGCGGCTCGAGTGGTAGTAGCGGTAGGAGAGCATGTTGTTGTTGTTGTTGTTGTGAGTGCCACCCACGGCCGGGCAATGACCTCCCATCTCTCTGATGGTTGCTTTTGCATGAAATTGTTTGAAAGAATTTGGCGAGTATCATTTCCAAAGCATGTTATGTTTCCTGCCCAAAATATTTTGATGGTTGCACTGCGCGCTTCGTGTACTTTTGCCTTCCCAGTTAAACGGATACAGTAGGATTTAAGTTGGATTTTGAATGTTCTTGATTATGTATCTTGATTATTATTCCTGACTTGTTCGACAGAACATTTTTAGTTAAGAATGTAAAACCGCAACGTTGAACTTTCTCCTGAATCAAAATGTGAAATGTCATTGATGAACAAAAATACTAATTTACTCCGCCGGCTTGGTCACTAATTGTGGTTGTCTTAGGTGTGGGCTTGACATTTCTTGTTCTATCATCCATTTGTTCCAATTATTTTAAATATTTATGCCTCCTTCCAAGTTTTTGGATTGTTTTAATCGTTCCCAATTGAAATAATCAAATATAGTACGTGAAGATTTTGCCACTTTACCAAGCATAAGACACGAACTTTTACTATGTGTCGCGATACCTACTAAGTAATACGTATTATTTTAAGTACGGGGTCTAATGATAACGAAAGGTGAATGAAAACATTTTATAAATGAAATCCAAATGAAATGACATCTCCTCTGCCCGTTATATCGGCTTTAAACCCGAATTGAATGTTGCCCTCCCTTGTCTATAGTTTGTTGATGGAAAGAGGAGTTAACTCATTCAGGATCACAGTTGTAAGAAGTTAACTGCGCACAGCATACTGTGGTGAGCCACGGGGTTTTTTTTCTAAGAATGTATTAGAGTTTATTTTCCCTCTCCTGGGTAATTGACTCCAGGTATTGCCCTTGATAGTACAGTTTTTTACTTGAATAAACAGCGGTGTAAATGATAGACTCAAGATAAAAGATTAAGCATCTTGATTACGTTTCTTTTTGCTTTCTATTTGAACAAAACATTTTTTTGTGTACATATGAAAGATTTTCTATTATTGGTTCAGTCAAAATTAAAGTTTAGTTATATGAATTAAGATCCTCTTAATTCATGTTACCAAACATGCAGAATTAGTGAATTGTATTTTCACTAAATATCTTCAACACAGTATTGTGCTCTAATGCAGCCGTTTATTTGGCTTAATGATCGTATTGCAAACCCATGCCTTAGCTCTTCATACTGATCCTTTTTGTGATAGTTAATCCAATTAACTGCCTGATTATCTATGTATTCCAAATACAGTAGCACCAGCTTGGCTAGGCTTAACAGCCAGCACTGTCAGTTTGGTGGAATAATAGATGTAGATGCCAAGTGTGCTGTAGGAAAATGTGTATGTACTTAGTATGAATCTGAAGACTCTTTTAAATTCACTGCAAAGAGGAAAATGTTGTGCTTGATAAGCCGTTATTATAATCAATAGATAATATGACACAAATATTTTACAACAACATAAAACTTAAAGTAAATGAACATTTGGAAGGATTTTCAATTAGGAAAATGATTTGGTATTGAATCTGTGATGCTTTGGAACACATCGGGGATGTTGAGAATTTAGCCAGCGGAAGGTATTGTCAAATATAATGCCCATTTTAAATCTTGAGTATCTCCTGTATGCCCTGCCAAAGTGCAGTCTGCACTTGTGCATTAAGGAATCTTTTAAGTATTTCTTTGATCAATCAACATGCAAGTTCAATAATCATGTGGGAGTATTATTGCTGATACACCTTCATTGGTTCTAACAAAATCGTATTCTCCAGAACTGCTTGCATCAAATATGTATGATTCCATCACTTTGAATTGGTTAAAAATGGTGACTATCAGTTTCTATTAAATTATTTTTGCTCCAATAGGCACATCAAGTCTAAGTAGTACTCTTGATGTCTCCTGCTATTGCTGTAGTTTGTAGCTGACTACAAATTAATATTTTTCTTCAAAAGTACATTTTTTTTATGGTGTCTTTGTGCTGTTTTTATTTTTCAGTTTTTTTCCCCATTGTAATTTAATTCTGCTACTGTAACATACAAGGTTATAATTAGTAGGAAGGAACTGCAGATGGTGGTTTAAACGGAAGATGTACACAAAATGCTGGTGTAATTCAACGGGAGAGAAGGAATGGGTGACATTTCGGGTCGAGGCCCTTTTCGACCCAAAACTTCACCAATTCCTTCTCTCCAGAGATGCTTCCTGTCCTGCTGAGTTACTCTAGCATTTTATGTCTATCTTCGGTTATAATTAGTGTCATCCATCATGCATTTCTGCTTCACAGGCTTCTGGTTCATTTCCATCTGTGTGATACCATATGGTATCCTTTGGTCAGAAAAACAGCCCGTGAATTGATTATGACAGTAAGACCAGTTGTTGATCTGTCTAGTGAGACGGCTATTTTCCTGATTCTAGATTCCCGCACATTTGGATAGCAAAAACAGGATCGGTCCAAGTCAGCATGGGTTTACGAAGGGGAAATCATGCTTGATTATCTTATGGAATTTTTTTGAAGATGTAACTAGGGAAATGGACAAGGGAGAGCCAGTGGATGTAGTGTACCTGGACTTTCAGAAAGCATTTGATAAGGTCCCACATAGGAGATTAGTGGGCAAAATTAGGGCACATGGTAATGGGGGTGGAGTGCTGACATGGATAGAAAATTGGTTGGCAGACAGGAAACAGAGTGGGGATTAACAGGTCCCTTTCAGAATGGCAGGCAGTGACTAGTGGGGTATCGCAAGGCTTGGTGCTGGAACCGCAGCTATTTACAATATACATCAATGATTTGGATGAAGGGATTCAAAGTAACATTAGCAAATTTGCAGATGAAGCAAAGCTGGGTGGCAGTGTGAACTGTGAGGAGGATGCTATGAGAATGCAGAGTGACTTGGACAGGTTGGGGCAGTGAGCGGAACTGTCATATGCTGAGAGAATAAAGCAGCTGGGCTTGTACACTCTGGAGTTTCGAAGAATGAGAGGGGATCTTATTGTTAAGGGTTTGGACACGCTGGAGGTAGGAAACATGTTCCTGATGTTGGGGGAGTCCAGAACCAGGGGCCACAGTTTAATAATAAGGGGTAAGCCACTTAGAACAGAGACGAGGAAACACTTTTTCTCACAGAGTTGTGAGTGTGTGGAATTCTTTGCCTCGGAGGGCTGTGGAGGCAGGTTCTCTGGATGCTTTCAAGAGAGCTAGATAGGGCTCTTAAAGATAGCAGTCAGGGGATATGAGGAAAAAGCAGGAATGGGGTACTGATTAGGCATGATCACATTGAATGGCGGTGCTGGCTCGAAGGGTCGAATGGCCTACTCTTGCACGGATTATCTGTTGTCTAGATAGACGTGACACTGAACTGAAAAAGCTCTGCAGTAACTTAGTCATGTTTTAGTGATGAAAATATGTCAAGACGTGCAAATAGACAGCTTGTATCAGTATCATGTGAAAGCAGTCCACCAACACAGAAATAACCTCTCACATTGTTCTTTGGTGTGTATATATATAGGAAAAAAAGGAAATACTCCGCAGTACCATTTGGAGAATTTTCCTTGCAGCTTGAGTAACTTGACAAGATATTTTTGATGTATCTATTATTTATATCCATATCAACATTCCAAAGATATCTTGAAGTGTTGAGCTGCAGTGCAGAAACCACTTATTTCACCTTATCTGTGGAAGTTTTAATCCTATCTTAGCAAAAACATCCAGGACTAGTTGTAGTCGTATTTGGATACTGCAAATTTTTGCTTATGTCAGTATATTTCCTTGAGTTGTAGCTCAAAAAGTAAGTAACTCGTATATTTTCATTCGGTGTGAATTGACAGTATTACAAAATCCGAGTTCCACTTTCTATTTATTATTAAAACTGGTAATATTTCATGATACAAATTGATGGCATTAAAATGTTGTCCATATATTTTTACATTTAATAATGTGATAAAATATGAATTAATAAGACAATAAATCAGTTTAGAACAGGAGAAACGAGCATTTATTGAATTAATCAATTCACTGTATATCTGCATTATTTTCTCAGACAGAATTTGTCTGACTAAAAAATTGTCTGACTAAACATTTAAAGCATTTACTCGTGGAGCCATGATCTCCTCCCCAGCATTTTATAATAAAGAGAATCGGATGATACAACAGGCATTCGAAAGGGAAATTAAACAATTAGACATAGAGAATGCGGCTACACCAACCATGATAAAACACAATAAAATTGCAGTATTGAAATATAAATTAAATAATATATTCTGACCAAGTTGTAAAATTTTATCAATATACTAAACAATTACACTTTGAATTTGGAGATAAACCTCAAAAGTTACTGGCTCGTCAATTACGGAAACTGGACGGGGGGAAAAAACAATTCATAGGATTAAATCAGACAAAGGAGAACCACTAGTACAACCTAAGGACATTAACGAGAGATTTCTGCAACATTATCAAAACCTTTATTCTGCCAAAACGACAGATCACTGGACAGCAATAGAAGCTTTCTTACAAAAATGTAATCTTAAAGGGTTAGATTTGAAAGATAGAATTATTAAACGCTGAAATAACAGTAAAATAAATTGAAGAATCTATCAGATCACTAAAAAATGGTAAATCCCCGTGACCAGATGGCATTGGCTTGGAATTTTATAAACCATTCTATGATCTGATTGTCCCGCGTTTAAAGACACTGTATGAACATATTTATACCGAACAGAAATTACCAGAAATGCTAAATTAATCTATTATAACACTTATACCAAAAATAGATAAGGACCTGGATGATCCGGGATCATATAGAGCTATAGCGCTTCTAAATACTGACCAAAAATATTAACTAAAATCCTAGCACAAAGATTAAGTACAGTGATTAATAAACTAATACACCCGGATCAAACAGGATTTATACCAAAACGGTATTCCTCATATAACCTGAGACGATTATTCAATATTATATACTCTCAAAGTATTAACAAAGACCTAGCAATTGAAATAGCAGGGGACTTTCGTTAGATGCTGAGAAAAAGCTTTTGACCAGGTGGAATGGCCCTATTTATTTTCGGGTTTATGGAAATTTTTCAACTGGGCAGAGAAATTTAGTTACATGGGTAAAACTATTATATACTAATCCAATGGCTAGAAGATCAACAAATCACATGTTATCAACTAGATTTAGCTTATCTCGAGGCTGTAGACAAGGATGTCCATTATCCCCGCTATTATTTGCACTTGTAATAGAACCATTAGCACAAAATGTGAGGTCACATCCTGAAATATATGGGTATAAAACTAAAGATACTGAAAATAAAATCTCTTTATACGCAGACGATGTATTAATTTACATTTCAAAACCTGAAGTTAGTATTCCTAACTTATTAAATTTAATAACTCGATATGGCTCATTTTCAGGATACAGAATTAATTGGAATAAAAGTGAAATCATGCCAACAATGGAAAGTAATCCACATATGCTACAACAATTCCCTTTTAAAATAGTAAATGAAAAACTCATATCTTGGAATTTATGTAACAAAGAGATATACCTCTTTGTTTAAATCTAATTTTCTGCCTTTATTGAACAAATTACATAAGAATATTTTATATTGGAAAACATTACCCATTTTGATGTTGGGTAGAATTAATGCGATAAAAATGATTTTTCTCCCATAATTATTGTACCTTTTTCAATTAATAAACCTCAATTTTTTTTTTAAGAAGGTTGATTCTATAGTCACCAACTTTATCTGGGATTATAAGAACCACAGAATAAAAAAAAAAAAACTTATGTAAATCAAAAATAAATGGAGGTTTAGCACTACCAAATTTTATGTTTTATTATTGGGCAGTTAATATTAAAAATATGAATTTTATTTGGAAGAACTGGACAAACAACCAGATTGGTTAAAAATGGAAAAGGAAGATTGTTTACCTTTTGAAATTGGGTCGATTCTATTTGTTTATAACCATATAACAATTACAGCACGGAAACAGGCCCTCTTGGCCCTTCCAGTCCGTGCCGATCATTTGTTTTCCCCTAGTCCCATCTACCTGCACTCAGACCATAAGCCTCCATTCCCTTCCCGTCCATATACCTATCCACTTTACTTTTAAATGTTAAAATCGATCCTGCCTCCACCACTTCTGCTGGAAGCTCATTCCACACAGCCACCATCCTCTGAGTAAAGAAGTTCCCCATCACGTTACCCCTAAACTTCCGTCCCTTAATTAATACTAAATTAAGCAAATAAAAACCTATAAAGAAAACCCAATAATAGACAGTGGAATACGCATTTGGATTGAAGAAGAATTAAAGGAGACGCTAAAATTGGATTGTTTACCACTATCCCTTCCCATTGTAAACAATGCTACATTTAAACCCTCAATGATGGATAACGGTTTTTACAATGGAAAAATCATGGAATTATTAAGATGGGCGATCTCTATAGGAAAAATTCCTTTCTCTCATTTCAGGAACTACAACAAATTTATGGGCTTCATTCAAAAGACTACTATAGATATCTACAAATCAGAGACTATGCTAAGTCAAATACACAGGATTATAGAAATAGAAAGACAGAAATTATTGATGAATGCTTGAATAAACACCCGAACACAGAAAAATTGATATCTTATATTTATAATATTTTATTGGATAATGATGCACCCATGATGGAAATATATAGGCAATCATGGGAAAGCGAACTAGGCCAAATAATAGGGCCAGAAATATGGGATGAAAGCTTACAACATATACATCACTGTTCGTTAAATGCTAGACACTCTTTAATACAATTTAACGTTTTACATAGATTGCACTATTCAAAAACCAAATTTAACAGAATTTTTCCATGTGTATCCCCTATTTGTGATAAATGTCAACACTTAGAGGCTAATCTTTCGCACACATTTGTAAGCTGTATAAAAGTTAATAGTTTTTGGATGGAAATTTTTAAGATAATTTTGGAAGTTGTCAATACCAATTTGGTCCCTGATTCAAAATTAATAATATTAGGAATGCTAGAACCAAATCAATTATTCACAACAAACCAAAGAACTTTTATCGATTATAGTTTAATAATTGGGAAAAAATTAATATTACAATTCTGGAAAGGCCCTATAACCCCCACAATTAAAATGTGGACCATGGAAATGTCGGAGACCCTACATTTGGAAAGATTAAGATTTGTCTTAATTGACACACAAGAACCATTCATAAGAATATGGTCCCCATTTATTGAATATTTGAAGGGGCAAATTGGTTCGGCACGAGAACCTGACTGAAACCTGAATTAAGGAATAGATGAAGAATTATTATAATCCACGGATATAGCTCCAATGATGCATAATCAGTTGAATACTCCATTCTTCTTGTTTTTTCTACTATTTTCTATCTATATAAAAATTAAAAAAAATATAAAGTACAATTACGATACAATTGTTAATATTAATAATGTATGACTATAACAAACAAAATACTTTTTATTATGTACTTCTAATAAAAAAAAAAAAAATAAAAAAAGTTGTCCATATATTTTTACATTTAATAATGTGATAAAATATGTATTAATAAGACAATAAATCAGTTTAGAACAGGAGAAAAGAGCATTTATTGAATTCAATCTATCCACTGTGTATCTGTATTATTTCCTCAGTCAGAATTTGTCAGACAAGGTTTTTGGAGCTGGACGGAAGAGATTAGACTACATTTTCCACTGACTGGCCATGTTGATCTTCTTATGGCAACTGGGTCAATGCAGCACTCCACACTGTTTTTGGAGCCCTCTGAAGATAAATTAAGCCCTTGGGCGTAATCTTCCCATCTAATCACTTCCTCCTTCCAAGGAGTCATCTTGCAGTGTAAATACTTCTGGATGTCAATCCAATATTCAGGGCACCTGAAATTGCTTGCACTACTTGAGATCTTTCTGCCCATGTCAGCCTGGTACTTTGCTGCAATACTAAACCACCTAAAAAAAAATGAAGGCATGGCCCTTTATGTTTGGATGCTTACAGAAAAAGAAATCTAAGTTTGAATTAACATTTCATAGCTGTCTGCACTTGCCAAGAGTATATGCAGAGTGGCTTGTATTCCTGCTCTCTTGGCAAAAATGCTACCAATGGTTTGAAGGTGCACTCCATTATACAGGTTAGGCAATTATATAATCTAACATTTAATGTTTGCATCTTTGTTATTAAGCATTAATACTAAAGAAACATGGTGCTCACATTCTCTAAATTGTACGAACATTTTCTTGTCTCCGGATATGATTAGAAGTATATCTCTTTAAATTGCCTTAGTCGGTTTGGATCCAAGCATGTACAAATGGGTCAATTCATTTTATGGAAATGTAAATTCAAACATACACTCTTACGTTTTCTCCAAGTATCGTCCAGAATTTGCAGTAAATCAATAACACTTGCTTTGGAGAAACTTCCGGCCAAGATCTAGTGATGTACAGTAGGAACTAACCCTTTTCTAATACCTGCGAAATGGTAAGTATCAACATGAGTGAATTCTCCGCCTGGTTCTGGAATAGAAATCTTGATGAATGCTTGGCTTTTTCCGAACATTTAGAATGTACCTGTAAATGCATGACGCCGTCAAGTTGTTTAATTTGGCACACTGTTTCATTTACAATTGTCTCAGATTTACAATTTGTTTTGGGGAAAGGTCTTCTCATAGGTGGCCTTGTCCACTGCAATTCCTTGGTTACCACTGTACACAGTTCTGCAATGTGTGTTATATGCCTTTGCCAGTAGTTTCTCTTCTTGTATCAGATGTTACACTTCAGGTTAAATGTGTGGAATAATCACAATTAACTCGATCTGATAATTCTGTTCATCTCCATGTCACCTCACTCGCGGCCTAACGCCATGGATTGGTGCGGCCTTTCCCGGAGTCGGGCCCGGAATTTCAGCAGTGGGTGCAGCGTGGACTTTTTATCGCAGAGTGGGCAAGGCCTTGCTGGGGTCGCCAGAAGGGAGTGCGCCTATTACAGCCTGAAGCCGCGGTCTGCGGAGCTTCTAGCCGCGGGCGTAGCGTCCGGAGCATGGGACCCCTCGCTAGGGATCGCCGGAGAAGAGTTCCGACCGCCGGCCCGCGGCCGTTAACATTATGAATCTGAATCAGAGTTTCAACCATCCCGACGAGAGGGCCTGTACATAGGGCCGTCCATAGCAGCATCTATGGAGGTTTATGGCCCCGAGCATGGATGAACAATGGAAGAGGACTGACTGTACTTTGTGCCGGATGTTTGTGTTTAATTTTACTTCAGAGTCACGTGAGTGACAATGTGAAGAAGCCCCGCCTGGCGCATGATCGGCATTATATCGACGCTGTCGGTAGGCAAAGAGCTGCAGAGCGCAGCTCCACCAGCGGTAAGGAACAGGCCCGCAGGTAAGTGGATTGAATTACTTACAAGGCGTGTTTCAAACTCCGTGGTGCTGGCATGCAGAGCCAGCAGGAGTTGAAAGTAAAAAGGAAAAAACTCCGGAGGAAAAACGGACGGGTTAAAATGCGTCCCGGGTAGAAGCACAGCGATCGGGACGGCAGATTAGTGCGGAAACGGTTCCGATACCGATGGCCGTTGAAATTAACCGTAGGGAGCATTTAGTCGCTCCACAAACCAAAAACCACGGGAAGAATCTCCAGCGGGGAGGAAAATAAAGAAGTCTGAGAGGCTGTGGTTTTAGATGATTCTAATAAGGAAAGGCCTCCAGACAAGAAAGCCTTATGGCTCAGAATGAATTAAATGGAGAAATACTCCAGATTATTATTCAACCAAGGGTCTAAAAACCCAGAATATTCCCAGGCAGGCCCTGAGGGGTTTCCATATACAAGTATATGGTGCTTTTACCACTGGGAATATGAACCTTGGATTGGGCTGGAGGTAGTCTCCTTGAGCAAGTCTCAGGAGTACCAGGGCAGTAAAAAACTGACCCTGAAAGTGGTGTTTTTGGTCATAAGTTCCCACCACAGCACAAGTATAAATCCAGGTGTACTTAATGGGTACAAAGTACGATACCTGAAGGAAGCGGTGAGGCCATGGAAGGTAACCATGGTGGCCAACATTAATTGGTTTCTCACCAGCTTCAAAAGGCTGTTATGGTTGAAACAGCAGATTTATATGAAAACACTTGTGCTTTACTAGGGTGCCAACGGTGAATCCGATTAAGGCACCCACGTCTTCAATAGTGTGAAGGCACAGGGAATACGATTCCAAAGAATTTCAAGTTTGCGGGTGGTATCACTGCTTGTGGGAAGCAAGTGAAAGATTGTGCAATGACCAAAATTTAAAAAAAGACAAGTTGGCATTGTTTTATAGCTCATATGATGAGCTGAATGGTATGAGAGAAAATTGTCATTCGGACCATTTTGCACTTTAGATTTGCAGGTCAACACAGATCAAGCTATGTTCAAACTCCTGGTTATTTACGGAGTAAACCTGCCTAAAACAAATCAAAGACATTGATAAAGAGGCAAAGACTATCAGCCTCATAAAACTTTTGCAAAATTGGCTGGTCCAATGTGAAGGGGATTTGATATTGGATCAAACAGAGGCAGGAGTATGGTGAGGAAGTATTTTTATCCAGCACAGCCTTATGTTAACCCATATTGTTGGGGAAGATGGCCATCACGTACATTTGGAGAGGTACAAAAACTTTATTCTATCACAGAGGAAGCTTTTGTTGAACCTCTGATTGGTGGTAGGTTACAGGTGTGTTATGATAAATGATATTGCATAACAGCTGATCGGTTTATATTAGATACTGTGTAAGGATCTACAATAAAATCTGTAGGAGTTGATCCACCTGCACAGAATAAACCTAATCCTATTTTATGTTTCTGCACCTGAAAAATCTCAAATAAAGAAGAGTTAAGAAATTTATTTAGGGCAAGTGTAATGGGGAAAAAACAGAGTAAGCATCCACAACAATTTGTATCAAATAATTTCCCCGGGCAGAAGAAAGATGGTGGTTGTAGAGCCATTCTAGACATCACACACTTTAATACATTTGTCCAGTGCAAAACATTTTCAAGATGGACACCTTCAACACTGAAAGGCAGTTATCAACAAGTTGGAATTGGTTACTATAAGGATACGTATGATTTAGTACCAATTTATCATCATGTTCACAGGTACTTGAAAATTAATTAAATGGGTGAGCTATGGCAATTTAAGGCATTACTTAATGGATTAAGATCAGCTTCTAGGCTGTTCACACAATGGTTGAAACCAGCACTTGCACTGATAAGGACACATGGTCATGGTTTATCTTGATGACATTTTTAATTGGCAATGCTGATCAGGAGTCAGCTGAAAAATTAGTGCAGCAACTACAAGCCTGTTGAAAGGCTAGGGTCCTGATCCATCCAACAAAATCTAAGCTTCAGCCATCCCCAACAATTTACTATTTATGGTTTGTGAGTGATTCGGTAAATTTACCAAGAGACAAAGTGTCAATATTACAAATGTGTGTCGTTGCCTTGTTAACAAGCCTTATCCCTCCATCCGAGAAGAAGCTTGGGTAAATTAGTAACACTATTTCTGCAGTAGAGTTGGTCCACTGCATTACCAAAAAAGCTCCAAAGGGCAAAAACACAAGCACTAGAAGAGTGTGTAGGCCATTTTGACAGGCCTATGCAATTGCCAAAGGAAGCTTTATGAGAATTACAGTGGTGGATTGAGAATGTTCCACAAGCTGCTTAAAAACATATTAGCTCAGCAGCCAGCGGTCATTGCGAACTGAAGCAAGTATTCTCGAATGGTGGATAGCTTCTCAGTTTTTTGGGCTAAGATAAGTGTAATATCTGTTCTTATCAGGTTAATATCTGATATGTCCCTTATCTAGGGGGCTACGGACAATAACACCAGGGGGTGGCAGATGGATTGTCCAAGAAACCTATTTCTCCAAACATTTGGTATTAATTATTTGGAGTTGTTAGGAGCTTTTATGGATTAAAAGCTTATTGTTCTACTATGAAAGATTTGCATGTCCAATTACAAGTAGACAATACCACAGCTGTGGCATATATCAATCACATGGGTCGAGTAAGATCATTATCATGTGACTATCTGGTTAACCAGATGTGGTATTGGTGTATCTTTAAGAATATTTAGCTTTCAGCTATCTATCTCAGGGAGAGACAATATTGTGGCAGACAACAGATCATGGAAATTTAAAGACAATACAGAATGGATATTAAATCCACAAGTTTGAAAAACATTGTCAGTGGTATGGATTACCTGACATTGATCTGTTTGCGTCTAGATTAAATCACCAATTGCCAAAATACGCGTCTTGGGAACCCGACCTAGGAGCAGTAGCGGTGGATGCATTCTCGCTACATTGGGAGGGAAATATGTTCTTTTATGTTCCCCATTCTGTCTGATTAGGCAATGTCTGATGAAAGTATAGCAAGACTCTGCCACGGGCGTTTGTTGGCCCAAATCGGACACAGTCATGGTTCTCATTGATGTTTCGAATGATAATTGAACCATTTATGATGATTCCTAGCTGCAGTAATTTGTTGCAGAAATTCACCCATGGCATGATCATATGAGTTTGTTAATCTGCAGGTTCTGACCAGACCATTACAAGAGCTTGGACTGTCGGATAGGACCATGAACGTTATAACTGCAGCTTGGAAAAATAGCATTAAAAACAATATTTTGTTTATATAAACAAATTGGAAGTCTTTGGTAGACAGTCAAAGATATTTTATCATACTGCTAACATATCAGATATATTGGAGTTCCTTGCTGGATTGCATTTTTGATCAGCACCTAAGCGATAGGGCCATTAATAGGGCTCATATTTCTTTATCGTCCTATTTAGGACAAATTGCTGACCATGAATCTATCGGGTCTCATCCGTTAATATCCCGATATGGGAAAGGAATATATATTAAAATCTGCTCAAAGTAGAAGTACAAAAAAACACATTAAAATATCAGTACAAACTGATGTTTCTAGATAGTTACATTCAAGATTGTCAAAACAGGTTTTGGGACTCAGCAGGAGTAGACATTGAGTTGTTAAAAATCACTCCACCAGGGAGGTAGGTACATCCACGGCAAAGGCACAGGACGGGCCACTGGATCAAAAATTAGAGGCCGTAGGATGATGTAAAAGAAACTTTACAATGTTTACGAGAAACCAGTTTTCACGGTGTCAGGATTGGACATGCTGTGTTGGGTTCTCTTGATTGTTGCTTTGTTTTATATTATCGATTTATATCTTTGGTCATAAATCTTCCCCTATGATAGAAGGATTATTACTTTCATTCTTTTATAATGAAAGGACTTATTACATAAACTGAAGCAATGTTTAAAAGATGTATTTACTCACTACTGTGTTGACTGAGCCAGAGTATCGTATGGAATGAATCTACGACATAAAAAACACAGAGCTACAAAATCTTCACGTAGTCACTCACGTGACTCCAAAGTAAAATAGTAAGATTTAAACGAGAACTTACCAAGTTTGAAGTTTGATCGTTATTTTATGAGGAGTTACGATGAGGGATTACGTGCCCTCCACTCCCAACCCTCATAAAATAAATGATCATCTGGTAGTTCTAGTCTATGTTGAGCCTTACTATCTTACTCCGGCCATTGGTTCGGTGTTTTGCATGCCGCTGCTTTGAAGTATGCCCATCATGCGCCAGGCGAACTTCTTCACATAATCCCTCATCGTAACTCCTCATAAAATAATGATCAAACTTCAAACTTGGTAAGTTCTCGTTTAATCTTACTATTTTATTGTGTATTGTGTGTTCTTTTTTTATTGTACCGCTGCTGGCAAATTCATTTCACTGCACTCATACGTGTATGTGATTAATAAAACTGATTGATTGAATCTTTGATAACAGAAACCATAGTGTCTGCAGTGCATAGACTGTCTGAAATCTACCTCAATTAGCACCTGTGAAGAGATTGATGGCATTACAATCAAGGTTTAATGAGGATGAATGGGTACAGGTGCTGATCAATTGCAAACCCGTTATGTTTCTGGATAATAAGCTCCATCTTGCCTCAAGGGCAAAGGAATAGCTCTACCGGTGGCCAAAGACCAATGTTCAGCAGAAAGATCATGTCTTGAATACCAGCAATAGTATGTAAAATTCAAGAGGTCCAGAACTGGTTGAACCCATAACATGCATTGGCTCTCATGCTGATGAGATCATCTACAACCAAGCACCTGACTGTGAACCAAGAATAGAGGTTTCTGACTAATAAAAGGTTAAAACAAAAAACCAAATGCTAACTTAAAAATAAAATCTAATTGAGTGAGTGACAGTATTAATGCTGAAAGTCAAAACTTTCTCACCTTCGTTCCCCTCCGCAAGGTCCAGGACTGCCATGACATAGAGCTTTTCTTCTGTTGGCAAGGGTCTCGACCTGAAACGTTACCTATTCCCTTTCTTGAGAGATGCTGCCAGATTCGCTGAGATACTCCAGGTTTTTGTGTCATCTTTGGTGTAAACCTGCATCCGCAGTTCCTTCCTACACAGTTTAGAGTTTAGTTTTGTTTAAAGATACAACATGGAAACAGGCCCTTCGACCCACTGAATCTGTGCCGATCAACCATCCCCATACATTAGTTCTCTCCTCCATGCTAGGGACAATTTAGAGAGGCTAATTAACCTACAAATCTGCACGTGTTTGGAATGTGGGAGGAAACCGGTGGAAACCCATGCGGCCACAGAGAGAACGCACAAAGTCCGTTCAGACAGCACCTGCAGTCAGGTCCCTGGCGCTGTAAGGCAGGATCTCTGCTACTGCGCAACTGTGCTGCCCTAACTTGGAGGTCTTACTGGGTTGAAGGGTCTGTGTTTATGCCTCATGATCAAGGTGACTCTAACTTTTAATTTTGTCTTTTTTCTCTTTTTAATGCTACTGTGGTTTCTTAATTGAGGGAGTATCCGTATGTCTACAGAATTGCTATAGGTATTTGGCACATACTGGATATTACTATTCCCTGTGTTGGTTCTCTGTGGTCTCACCTTGTCCTTTCTCTTTCTTCCTTCACTTGAAATAGACCTGTTCCCAACCCCCTTCCCCTCCCTATTCCATTATCACCACTATTTAGTTTAAGGTGGCCGGGCAGCATGGTGGCGCAGCAGTGGAGTTTCTGCCTTACAGCGCTTGCAGTACTAAAGACCCAGGTTCGATCCTGTCTACTGAGTTTGTACCTTCTCCCCGTGACCATATGGGTTTTATCAGAGATCTTCGGTTTCTTACCACACTCAAGTCGTACATGTTTGTATGTTAATTGACTTGGCATAAATGTAAATTGACCCCAGTGTGTGTCAGGCAGCATTAATGGTCAGTGCGGACTCAGTGAGCTGAAGGTTCTGTTTCCATGCTGTATCTCTAAACTAAACATAACTATGCTCAACGTTCTGGCTCAATTCTTGCCAATCCCATCCCAATGGACAACCCATTCTTTATCGCTTTGCTGATACGACTGTCCAATGAATTGAAATCCATTTCTTTTAGGTCAGATCTTGAGCTTCGGTTTGCGTTTGGTGATCTTGCTGACCCTGCATCAATTTGCTTATAGTTCAGCCAGTAAGTCACACATTAACTGTTGTGATGACATTACAAAAAAATTGGGTATAGCAGCTTACACTCCCTTAGCCGGACCACTGTTATTCTTCTCCATGTTACTGCTAGGTATGAGGAGCATGACAATTTTCAGCATCCACATTAATTAGCTTTGGCCTTTTCCTTTCCTGAAGCCAATCTCTTGTTTTTGATGTAAGTATGGAGATATGTGTCCAAAAGACAAAGTTAGCAATCCTTTTCAATGTTTCAATAATTATAAACTTTATTCCTTCAAATCAGAAAGATGGTCAGTGCAATAGTTCTGGCATTGTTGCAGCAGTAACACTTGTTCAAGATCAATACGCAGAACTTCAACTGGCCTTTTGTGATGTACTTTCCAGCATGGCTGGGATGCAGTCTATTGGGATTTAATGTAATAAAAGGGAACTGCAGGTGCTAGTTTATACCAAAGATCGAGACAAAATGTTGGAGGGAATCGGGAAGCATCTCTGGAGAACATGGGTAGGTGACGTTTCAGTTTGGTACCCTTTTGATGTTATTTTGGGGGGGGAGAACTGGAAGTGAGGGAAAGGTGGAGGGCAGTGTGAAAGGACAAAGCCCAGCCCACCTTGGGCAAGAAGTTCCTCTCATAGGGTGACTGTTGGCTAGTGACAGGTGTAAACCCAAGAACAATGCACAGTTGCAAACTTGAACTGGTTAGCAGACGTTTGGTGTGAGAGGGTGGAGGAGGAGGGCAGGGAGGGAGGTGTTGGTAGGTTGCCTAAAATTGGAGAATTCAGTGTTCATACTGCTGGGTTGTAAGCTACCCAAGCGGAATATGAGATGCTGATCCTCCAATTTGTGTGTGGCCTCACTGGCAATGGAGGAGGCTCAGGACCAGAGAGTTTGGTATGGAAAGGAAAGATGTTGGTTAGCAACCGGAAGATCCAGTAGACTTTGGCAGATCAAGCATAAGTGTTCACTAAAACAGCCGCCGAACCCATGCTGGGTCGCACCGATGTACAAATAAAGAATATACAATGTATTCCTCCCCAGGTACTTCCACTGCAACCGCAGGACATGTAAGACCTCTTCTTATACCTCCTTCCTGGAATCCATCCAGGGAACCCAACAATCTTTCCAGCTGAGACTGAGGTTCACATGCATCTCATCTACTGCATCAGGTGTTCTCACTGCAGGCTCATGTACACTGCCAAGACAAAGCTCCGACACAGCCACTGTTTGAACGTTTACGCTCAGTCTGCCAACGCCTAATGGATCTCCTGGTAGTTAATGACTTTCCTCTTTCCATTTACATTCTGACCTTTCTGTCCTGGGCCTCTTCCAATGTCATAGTGAGGCCATGTGCAAATTGGAGGAACAACGACTTGTATTTTGCTGGAGTAACTTGCAACCCAGCGGTATACGATACTACGATACGATGGCACTTTATTGTCAGACCGAGGTATGAACAATTCTCCAATTTTACATAACTTCTGCAAATGGCCCCCTTCCTCCACTAAATGTTTGTTAACCAGTTCACAACTATGTATCCCTCTTGTTCACAAGTGTCTCTCACCCTATTAGCAAGCCTCCTTGCATGAGTTAATTTTAATTCGGAGTCACGTGAGTGACTTTGTGAAGACCCCGCCAGCATGCATGCATGACATATCGTCGGTCGCATTTGCTATCGACAAGCTGGGGGGGGGGTGCGCTCTCTCCACAGCTCCTTCAAAAGGACCTGGCAGAGGTAAGTGCACTAACATTAAACTGGTTTGCAGGTAGGATTCTTTGTGTTTCTACCTGCAGGAAAAGATGAAAGGGAAAGGAAAAATTTCCAAAAGCCACAGGACTTCTATGGGTCAGCGGGAAACTTCTCCGGAGCTGTTTACAACAACGGCGGCGTTCGGGAAATGGCCGGGGGAAAAGGTGTGGAAGTTGGGCGCACCTGTTACACCAGCGCCTGACTCGTCTCCTGAGGCGGCCGCACAGGTGCAGGGTATGGGAGACCCTGATTTCGTGTCTCCAGCCCCCGGGGGGGGAAAGCAAGCAGGTACGTGGAGTGCCTTGCACACCGACGACGGCAACACCCCGTCTGTTACAGGTCCCGCGTCGACGTCGAGCCCCGCAGCCACAGCAGGTTCGAGAAGCTGCCGGGGTTTACTGACATGGGACAGGCCGGTAGAGCTGCTGCAGAGTCGAGCAGCCCTGCAGGAGCACGAGCTGCCAGCTTCACACCGGGGTATGCTACTGGAGTGCAAGCCGGTGGCAGCCATATGCGGTCGGTTAATTTGCCTGGGGCTGCTGCCAACCATGCACCCCTACCGAGACATAATGTCAGAAGTAGGGGTAAACCTGCACGGACTCCGGGGAGCCAGGCACCGGGGGCCGGCACCAACTCGTATCCACTGCCTTCCCACCAGGCACACGGACCGCCACAGTCTGCTCGTGGGCGGACTAGCGGAGAGTCTGTGCGGGAGTCGTACGGGCCTGCAGGAGCGGGTGTCAACGACCTCCTGCCACCAGATCCCACTCAGCATTTAATGGGGGTGATGTCTGCTGGTAGAAGCCCCAGCAACATTGCAGAGCCTGGGGAAGTCGGCTTGTCGGCTACGTGTAGTAGCGACGGTCGCATGGACCGGTTGGAGCGTAGGGTGGAGCACCTAGTTCAACAAGATCAGGACAGGGAAGAACGGTGGTCCCGGGCCTCCACTACCCACAGCCGAAGGCCACCGAACATCTCGCCTTCCTCTGCTGGGAGTGCCTGAAGTCTGCAGGAGGTAGAATTCGATGCAGAGCCAGACATGCCGGAGGTCGATGCTCCAGAAGCGGAATGACTGGATGTTGTGGGCAAATTTGTGAACCTCATTCAGGGGGGCCACTACATGCAAAACTGGCAGGGACGATTAACTTTCTAACCTCACACCAGCTACAGGACCGGGTCCTCAACGACACCATGGACAAATTCAAGCCACCGGAGAATTGCGTTCATCTGAATGACCCCATGGTCAATGCTCAAATTTAGGGGAATTTGAGTAATACCACCGGAGCTCAGGACGCCCGCCTCCAGAAAGTCCTGAAACTCCTATCAACGGGTTTCACAGCGTACGCCAGGACCCTTGATGGGGAGAACTTGTCAGTGAGCAGCAGGATGCCCTGGCCTTACTCTGCAATGCCCAGTTCGAGATCAACTGTCTGCAAAAGAGCTCCATCTGGCCCACGCTCAACCCTAAATTTGCAGGGCTGTGCCGTACCTCCACCACTCCACCACCACATCAGCTGTTTGGGGAAGACCTGCCGCAAAAGGTGAAAGAAATGGATGAGGAGGCCAAAGCACTCGGCCTCATGAAGCCACCATCATCAAGGGCATACGCCTATCGCAAACCGTCGTATCCCACTTGGCAACCTCGCCCACCGGATTAGACACCTTGGACTTATCCACCGCCAGTTCCCCAACAGCAGACCCCTTTTTTAGGGCAGGGCCCTCAGAGGCCCACCTGGAAAATGCGGCCTCCACCACGACAAGCCACACAACGTTCCCCCAAAACACCATACACCAGGACCCGCCGTTGACCATGGAGGTAAGGGGGTCTGGTTCTACTAAGTAAGTAGCAATGGCACCCTCACAAGTAGGGGGACGGTTGCGGGCATTCACTGGTGCATGGGATACAATAAATACAGACTCTTTTATTTTACAAAGTGTTCAGGGTTATGTCATAGAGTTTATTAACGGTAAACCTCCCCCTACCCAGCATGTACCCTATCGCACATTTGCGTGCTCTAACAAAGAGATCGAGCAAGGACATGCAGAAATATTATGGCTAGCAGCCAAAGGGGTGATAGGGAAGATGACACATGAACATTGAGTTCAGGACAGAGTACAGATACAGGAGCAGGGAGGTTCTACTTCAGGTACAGGGTCTTGGTGACCACACGTCAGTTTTGGCTCCAAATCTACATTAATAGAGAAGGGAGAGATGTCAGGACTGCAAGGACATAGACTCGGCATCTTATAGAAACTTACAAAATTCTTAAAGGGTTGACAGGCTATTCCCGATGTTGGGAAGTCCAGGACAAGGGTCACAGCTTAAGGGGAAATCCTTTAAGACGAGATGAGAAAGACTTTTTTCACACAGAGAGTGGTGAGTCTCTGGAACACAGAGGGTACGATTGGAGAGAAGGCAGGTACGGGATACTGATGGATGATCAGCCATGATCACACGAAAAATCCTGCACCTAATTTCTAGTTCATGTCCAACATCTTTATTAAAACCAAAAAAGATGGAGGATGTCGGATCATCATTGACCTAACTCATTTGAACACTTACGTACAATATACCCATTTCAAAATGGAAACCTTTGAAACAGCTAAGCAGCTACTGTATCATGGGTACTTTATGGCTTGCATCGATCTCAAAGATGCATACTATACCGTCCCCATCATAGAAACCCATAGGAAATTCTTAAAATTTGTCTGGAAGGGACAGTTATGGCAATATGAAGCTTTACCCAATGGCTTAACCACAGCCCCTAGACTGTTTACCAAAATAGTCAAACCAATACTGGCTATCCTCAGGCAACAGAATTATATCGTCATGGCATACCTAGACGATGTACTTATAGTGGGACAAACCGTCCAATTGGCAGAGCTGGCAGTCACAGCGACCAAATCTTTATTCGAGACGTTAGGGTTTGTTACCCATCCAGACAAATCCAAATTCACCCCATCTCAAATCATGGACTATCTGGGCTTCACTATTGACACCACCCGAATGATAGTCACTATCCCACCCAACAAAGCATCTGATATAAAAGATGCATGCAACAGCCTTGCTTGCGCCAGGGTGCCGACCATTCAACCTACTGCCAAGGTAATTGGGAAACTGGTAGCAACATTTCCAGCTGCGCAATTCGGACCACTGCACTATCAAAACTTACAAAGAGCAAAGATTTCAGCATTAAAAGCCAATGCTGGACACTTTGCCAGGCCAATACGGCTGCCAATTAAGGCTAAAACTGAGCTACAGTGGTGGGTTGACAATATTAGTGCATGTTACAAACCCATCATTACTTGCAACCCATCAGTTGTGTTACAAACTGACGCAAGTGCTCAAGGCTGGAGTGCAACTGACACCATGTCCAGTTGCGGTGGCAGATTGGATCCTCACAAGTCTACCCTCCTTCAGACACACGGCATAAATTATTTGGAGATGCTTGGGACTTTCCATGGTCTGAGGACATACTGCACAAATTTACAGCTTTTACATGTCCGCCTTCAAATAGATAATACCACGTGGTGGCTTACATAAATCATATGGGTGGTATCAGGTCGTTATCTTGTGACGAATTGGCAATCACAATTTGGCACTGGTGTATTGCAAGAAATATTTGGATTACAGCGACCTATCTACCAGAGAAGCTCAACACAGTGGCAGACACCAGGTCACGCGTGTTCAATGATAACATCAAGTGGATGTTGAACCCCCAAATATTTGCTCAAATTATAGCTAACTTTGGTACACCAGATATCGACCTCTTTGCGTCCAGGTTGAACCATCAGATACCAACGTATGTCTTGGGAACCAGACCCTGGGGCAGTAGTTATGGATGCTTTTTCACTCCATTGGGGGAAATGGTTCTGCTACGCATGTTCCCCCATTCTGCCTCATCAGTCGGGTATTGCAGAAAATACAACTGGATTCTGCTTCAGGCATATTGATCATGCCCGATTGGCTAACACAGCCATGGTACCCGGTGGTTCTCCAAATAATAATATGTCCGTGGGTTCAAATTGCTGAAAACCCCACTTTACTCACTAACCCCATTACGGGGGAAGGTCACCCGTGCCATGGTCACTTAAACCTGTTGGCTTGCAGGTTCTGAAGAGGCCGCTCATGCAGGCCGGCATATCACCCAGGGCAATGGACCTAATTTCAGCATCGTGCAGAGTATCAACCCAGCAGCAATGCCTCACCCAGATCAGGAAGTGGGAGGCCTACTGCTCCCGAACACATACCACCTACAACTCTGCCACGATCCCTGACGTCCTGGAATTCCTAGCGGGCCTTCATTACGATGAGGGTCTCAGCTACAGTGCCATCAACAGCGCCAGGAGTGCGCTGTCCTCATACCTGAATATAGGAGTGGGCACGCACCATCTGGTGTCCAAATTCATGATGGGAGAGTTCAACACCAACCCTCCACGACCCTGATACAACATCACTTGGGATGTGGGTGTAGTACTTACACTACTGAGAAGCTGGTCCCCTATGACAGGACTACCTCTTGACAAGCTCACCCTTAAAGTGGTGATGCTGGTGGCACTGACTTCAGCTCAACGAGTCCAGGCCTTACAGAAGCTTCAGCTGGACTGCATGGTCTCCACTCCTGCAACGGTGACTTTCTTTGTCGAGGACCTGTTGAAGCAAAATAGGCCTGGGTCTTCTGGGCTGCAGTTGGAATTCCGGGCGTACCCCTCTGATGCCACCCTCTGCATAGCCACCCATCTCCGCTATTACATCCAAACAACTCGAACCATCCGGAGGATGGAGCAGGGGCTCCTCATCAGCCACAAACAACCACCTCACCGGGTGACAGTGCAGACCATCGCCAAGTGGCTCAGGGTGGTGTTGGGTGCAGCTGGTATAAATACTAACATTTTTAAATCTCACTCTACCAGGTCAGCATCCACATCAGCGGCGAGGGCCATGGAGGTGCCCATGGACCACATCCTCGCCACCGCGGGCTGGGCCTGTGAATCGACTTTCCAGAGGTTGTACAATAAGCCGGTGGTCGCCCCCGCTACACTCGCGGATGCCGTGCTGAGAGCCGCACCGTGAATGATTACACCCCGAGTAGGGGTTTTGCTTTGTTATTCTTTGATTTAATAAATGTGCATTATTTTTCAGCCTGTTCAGTCTGGAATGCATTAACTAACTTCCTCCATCAGTATTGTGGCAGTGTGATAGCATGGACGTTGTCCAGGGTGTGTAATCACAGAAGCTTTGAAGACTTCACAAAGTCACTCACGTGACTCCGAAGATTAAACAAGAACTAACCAAGTTTGAAGGTTGATCTTATTTTATGAGGAGTTGCGATGAGGGATTTTGTGCCATCCACTCCCAACCCTCTATCATAAGGTCAACTGGTATGTTCTACTTTATTCATCTTACTATCTCCTTCCATGATGTGTTCTGTGATTCCACACCGCTGCTTTGAACAATGTCGCGCATGCGTGCTGGTGGGGTCTTCACGAAATCCCTCATCGCAACTCCTCATAAAATAAAAATCAACCTTCAAACTTGGTAAGTTCTCGTTTAATCTTACTATTTGCTGTCAGCCCTGGTTTTTTTTTTCTGGTTTCGACTTCGCCCCCTATCCCCCACAATCGGTACTGATCTGAAACGCCACTTTCCATTTTCTCCAGAACTGCTGCCAGACCCGCTGAGTTACTCCAGTATTGTGTGTGTCAGGTTTTAATATTGACCAGTATGCTGAAACTGAATGTGAATAGGTCTAACATTGTAATTATTTGGCTAATAATTTCGTATAGATTTTACTTTAATTTACATTAATGGTCAAAGAGTATGATCTTCATTAAAACTGCAGTTTTTATATGTGCAGTATTTGATTTTCACAGAAAGCCATTTACTTTTATTAATTGCTATCTCTAAAAGCAGTGGTGCAGTTGCAAAGCCATTAGGACTAAAAATATATTATTGATTTTTGATTAGGTTTGAGGTGAATTCAGAAAATATTATGGTGAATTTGTGAGCCATAGCATTCTTTCTTGCAGAGGGAGCATTAGAAAAAAATACATTATACAGTTTGGATGATTTTAAATTGAGAGATTCTGTGTTTTTAGTTCTCAAATTAACTATCATTTCTGACTTTTTTCTCACGTCCATTATTTGCATTAACATGATTCTGCTTACAAATAACTCTTCATTATCCCCAATTATAGACTGTTTGTCCAACAACTGATGCACCAATCATGTCATTGTCCCCTAAAGAATAATATTTCAATACCAAGATGGAGTTTACAAATTTGAGCGTAACAATAGTTGCATCATCTCTCTTAGATATATACATTTTTCTTTGCAATTCCTGCAACTGCAATACATTTTGGAAAAAGGCTCAAGAACCAATAACTTATTCATGCAGGTGTATTAATATGTTTTAAAATGTTGCTTTGTAAAAATCCTTGCCTGAGAAAATGAAATATTTCCTTAAATTTGGATATGTTTTTTGGGAGTGAGGAACATTTTATTTTTTCTAGGTATCTTTTGGCATGACGTCTACAATGCATGACTGAATACTGAGTCTGAGGATGACTAAGAATTTGACGTCTGGCCTTATCTCTGTATATAGGCAGACTGCATTTGCCAATTAGGTTTCACAAAGTAAATTGCCAACAAGACTAAAATCAGTTTCATTTCCAGAATAGTTGCAAGTTGATGATCTAACATTTGAATACTGATGCTTTCTTCATTTTGGTCTTTTGATGGAAGTTATTTGTTTTTTCTTTCTTTCTTGTATCTTTGTGTCATTGTGGGAATGATAGCACACATGTTAAATTACTCAAGCAGTAATCCACGGATACTAGCATGAAGCAGCAGAGGAATTAAATTCTATTTAATTCATCTGGATTTGTATATATTTTTTAAAGACCAATGATTATGATGACAGTCATACCAATGATTGTCATTTGAAACATTATTTTACAAATATCCGAACAATATCTGATTCCAGATCTATACCAATTTAGAGCCAGCCAATCAGTTGTGTCAAGAACATAAAGGCATGAACATAAAATCACCTAGCAGCCAATCACTTGCCACACAGGTGAGAAGTTCTCATTGTGAACATCTGTGGAGAGTAGTCCAATAGATTTACGATATTCACAATGTAAGCACCATCATAATTGATGGGTTTATCTCACCTTTCTATTAGATTACCATCTAAACTTTTTCGTTAGATCAATTGATATTCACTCATTTTGAATAAAGCTTCGAAGATGCACAGAGAGTAGTCAAGGCACAGAACTATTCAGCATGGTGGACTTTCATTGGACATTGTCTAGAATAACTTGGTAGGATGACGACTGGGCAAGTTGGCTGAGTCCTTAAGGACATGAGAGTTGGGCTGGATCTTTTGACAGTGAGTAGACCAACATGAGGGTTGAAGTGGAATGGTAATTTGTTTGCCAATGGCTGCATAGATTAAGTGACCACCATATAGTCCATGATGAAGGGACAAAATCTTGCCAGCACCTTGAGGGCACTTTCTACGTTCTTAGACACTATTGCACTAATAGACTCTCATTTCATTACTCAGGATGCACTGTTGGCCTTTGGCAACAGCTTAATTGCATTGCACAATAATAATAAGATTAAACGAGAACTTACCAGTTCGAAGTTTGATCGTTATTTTATGAGGAGTAACGATGAGGGATTACGCGAAGAAGCCCCGCCTGGCGCTTGATCGGCATACTTCAAAGCAGCGGCATGAAAAACACAGAACATAATAGCCGGAGTAAGATAGTAAGGCTCAACATAGATTTAGAACTACCAGATAATTTATTTTATGAGGGTCGGGAGTGGAGGGCACGTAATCCCTCATCGTTACTCCTCATAAAATAACGATCAAACTTTGAACTGGTAAGTTCTCGTTTAATCTTACTATCTTAAGGGGTTGGACAGGCTAGATGCAGGAAGATTGTTCCCGATGTTGGGGAAGTCCAGGACAAGGGGTCACAGCTTAAGGATAAGGGGGAAATCCTTTAAGACCGAGATGAGAAAGATCTGGCCCTTGTTAAGGGGTGGAGAGAAGGCAGGTACGGGGGAAGTGCAGGCTCGAAGGGCTGAATGGCCTACTCCTGCACCTAATTTCTATGTTTTATGTTTCTATTTTACTTCGGAGTCACGTGAGTGACTACGTTAAGATTTTGTAGCTTCTGTGTTTTTTATGTCGTAGAGTCATTCCATACAACAGTCTGGCTAGGTCAACACATGAGTAAATAACCTTTTACCAGAATTCAGTTTTAGTTTATTTCATAAATCTTTTAAAGATAAAAGAACAAATAATAACCCCTTTTATACATGGGGAAAATCACTACAGTGATACAAGATATAAAGTGATAACATAAATCGATAATATAAATCAATAGTGAAACAAAGCAGGTGATTACAGTGACCCCAACACCGCGTGTCCAAAGCCTGTCATTGTGAGAACAGGTTTATCGTAGAACTTTGAAAAAGTTTCTTCTTTACACCACCCTGCGGCTTCTAAAATGTGTTCGAGCGGTATGTCCTGTAACTTTGCCACGGACGTAGCTGCAGCCCAGGTGGAGTGAGATTTAAACACATCATTGTCTACTCCCGCTAAAAGTAATACCTGTTTTAACCATCTAGAAATGGTTTGTACGGATGCTTTTGTGTGTGGTTTCTTATGCGTAATAACGCTTTTTCATCACCTCGAAGACTCTTGGTGAGTTTTATATATTGAGTCAAGTGTCTAACTACACACAACATTGGATCAATACGGTAAGCTTGAAACATTACCTTAGCTCCAGTTCTTCCTAGTCTGCTTTGTTTGATTAGATCATAAATGTAAAACACAATGTTATCTGAAGCCACATGCATATAATCTAAACTTAGCATTTGCAATGTTTGCACGTTTTGTGCTGATACCAACGCCTTTAACATTACTACTTTAAATGTTAATTTTTCCAAAGACATAACTGTGATTAGAGTCCATTGCCTAAGCAAAGTAAGTACAATGCTGACATCCCAAATTTCTGTATATCTTGGCTTGGGTGGATTTTTGTTAAAAATCCCTTTCATAAACCTGGATATTAATGGATGAGATCCAATTGATTCATGGTCAGAAATTTGTCCTAAATAGGACGATAAAGCACTACGAGCACTATTAATGGCACTATAACTCAAGTGCTGCTCAAAAAGCAACTCAGCAAGGAACTCCAATATGTTTGAAATGTTCACAGTATGTTAAGATATATTTGATTGTCTACAAAAAAACTTCCCATTTCTTTATATGTGTCAAATATTGTTTCTTAGTGTTATCTCGCCATGATGAGACTATAACATCCATGGACCTATCCGACAGTCCAAGCCCTTGTAGTGGTCTGGTCAAAACCTGCAGATTAACAAATTCATATGAACATGTAATGGATGAATTTCTTTTGTTACTGGTTGTATTAACAAATCACTGCAGCTAGGAATTGACATGCATGGTTCCTTAATCATATTTAACATCAACGGGAACCATGGTTATGTGGGCCAATTTGGAATCACCAACAGTCCTGTGGCAAAATCTTGTTCTATTTTCTTAAGACATTGCCTAAACAGGCCAAATGGAGGGAAAGCATAAAAGAACATATTTCCCCAATGTAGCAAAAATGCATCTACTGCTACCGCACCTGGATCGGGTTCCCAAGACACATATTTAGGCAATTGATGATTTAATCTTGATGCAAACAGATCAATGTCTGGTAACCCATAGCAAATAACAATTTTACTGAAAACTTGTGGGTTCAACATCCATTCTGTGTTGTCTTTAAATACCCTTGATTTGTTGTCTGCCACCACATTGTCTTTACCTGGGATATAACTTGCTGAAACCCAAATTTGGTGCTCAATACACCAATGCCATATCTGATTGACCAGACAATCACATGATACCGATCTTACTCCACCCATGTGATTAATATATGCAACAGCTGTCTTATCATAATTCAAGATGGCGTCACGTGCACAACGCGAGGCTCTGTGTCTCCGTAGTTTTAGCAATTTATTTTTAGTTCTGTTAATAATTAACTTAGTTTTCACCCGGAGCACTCGAGCGAAGACTCTGTACGGCCGTCAGGAGCTACTGGAGCTCGGCCATCTCTACGTAACGAGCCTCAGAAGCGACTTTCAACTGCTGCCGGAGATCGTCAGGACACCGTGGTCTAGCGGGCCAGCTCCCCCGACAGGAAGTGCCCGAAGGCGGCGCAGGGACCGCAAACAAAGACGTGGGAAGCGCGGAGGCTGTCGAGCAAGGCTGAGATCAAACCTGCACCAGCCAGCTCTGCCCAGCATTTTCCTCGTGAATGTCCGGTCCCTGGTGAGTAAAATCGACGAACTGCGGCTGCGGATCACCACACACAACCGGATCGCTGACTGCAACACCATGGTCTTCACCAAAACATGGCTCACCGACAACATCCCGGACAACGTCATCGAGCTGGAGGGGCGCACTGTCTTCAGGGCCGATAGAACAGCGGAGGACTCCGGTAAGACCAAGGGCGGTGGACTGTGTATTTATGTGAACAACTCATTGTGTACAAATGCTGTCAGGATTGGTAGCCACTGCTCTGCTGACCTGGAATACCTGATGATAAAGTGCAGGCCCTTCTATCTGCCCAGGGAATTTACATCGATTGTTATCACTGCAGTCTATGTACCCCCGGACGCTAATGCCAGGCTAGCAATGGAAGAGCTGCAAGATGCTATAAGCAAACAACTAACTGCACACCCAGAGGGGGCTTTTATTGTTGCAGGTGATTTTAACCACTCCAACCTTAAAACTGTACTCCCCAGATTCCACCAACATGTCTCCTGCCCAACCAGAGGAAACAAGACTCTGGACCTAGTATACACCAATATTACTGAAGCATACAAAGCCCTCCCCCTCCCCCACCTGGGACAGTCTGACCACCTCTCTCTGTTCCTGCTCCCCAAATACACACCTCTGATCAGAACCCTTCCGTGAGGACAGTGAAGGTCTGGCCTGAGGGGGCTGTCTCTGTCTTACAGGAACAGTTTCAGCAAACAGACTGGAGTCTGTTTGCCACTCAGGCTACCTTCAACTCCCAAGTGAACATCAACTCATACACCTCAACTGTTCTGGACTATATAAAATTCTGCACGGACAACGTCACTACCCACAAAGAGATAAAGACCTACCCTAACCAGAAGCCGTGGATGAGCAGGGAGGTCAGACTCCTGCTGAAGGCTCGCGACGCCGCTTTTAAATCTGGCGATGCTGAGGGATACAGCTCATCCAGGGCCAATCTGAAAAAGGGAATTAGGAATGCTAAACTCAATCACAAACGACGGATCGAGGAGCATTTCCGAAACAACTCTGACCCCAGGCGCATGTGGCAAGGAATAAAATCCATTGCCGATTACCATAAAACACCCCCCCCCCCACCAGACAATGCCTCCCTTCCTGACGAACTAAACCATTTCTACGCCCGCTTTGACCGGGACAACAAAACTCCAGCCATCAAAGTTGCTCCACCCCCGCATGAACAACCCCTCAGTCTCTCCACCTCTGCTGTACAAGATGCACTGAGCAAGGTGAATGAGCACAAAGCTGCCGGCCCCGATGGCATCCCCGGGCGGGTGCTCAGGGCATGTGCTGGACAACTATCCCTGGTCCTCACTGACATTTTCAATCTGTCACTGGCCCAGGGTGTCGTCCCCACTTGCCTCAAGACATCTACCATTGTGCCAGTGCCCAAACAATCAGCAACAGGGAGTCTCAATGATTTCCGGCCAGTGGCACTCACCCCTGTCATAGCCAAATGCTTCGAGCGGCTGATCTTGGCTCACCTCAAAGCCAGCCTCCCCCCCACACTGGACCCCCATCAGTTTGCCTACCGGACCAATAGGTCTACAGAAGACGCCATATTGGCGGCCCTGCACTCTGCCCTAACCCACCTGGACAGCAATAACACCTACATCAGGTTGCTGTTCATTGACTTCAGCTCCGCCTTTAACACTGTCATACCCGCTAGCTTGATCACCAAACTCAGCAGTCTTGGCATCTCCACTTCCCTCTGCAATTGGACACTGGATTTCCTCACTAACAGACCACAGTCTGTTAGGATCAACAACCTCACCTCCTCCACTATAACATTGAACACTGGCGTGCCACAGGGCTGTGTGCTCAGTCCTCTCCTCTACTCTCTTTTCACCCATGACTGCATCCCTAAGTATGGCTCCAACGCCATCATAAAATTTGCCGACGACACCACGGTGGTAGGTCTGATCAGTGACAACGATGAGTCAGCCTACTGGGAGGAGGTCCAGCAGCTGACAACCTGGTGTGCCAATAATAACCTCGTCCTCAACTCCCAGAAGACGAAGGAAATCATTGTCGACTTCAGAAAGAACAGAGGGGGCAGACACACCACCATCCATATAAACGGGACTGAGGTGGAGCGGGTCTCCAACTACAAATTCCTCGGAGTACACATCTCGGAGGATCTGTCCTGGTCCCTCAACACCTCCAAGCTGATCAAAAAGGCGCAGCGGCACCTTTACTTCCCGAGGAGGCTCAAAAAAGCCCACCTGTCCCCCCAGATCCTGACCAACTTTTACCGCTGTACCATTGAAAGCATCCTGACCACCTGCTTTACGGTATGGTACAGCAGTTGCACCGTAGCAGACAGGAAGGCACTACAACGGGTGGTGAAAACCGCCCAGTACATCATCGGTGCCCCGCTCCCTGCCATGGATGCCCTCCACCGAAAACGGTGCCTGAGACGGGCTGGGAAGATCATCAAGGACCCCTCCCACCCTAACAATGGACTGTTTGCCCTCCTACCATCGGGGAGGCGGTACAGGAGCCTCGGGTCCCGCACCAGCAGGATGAGGAGTAGCTTCTATAATAACACCATCGCACTGCTGAACTCGGAGTCCCGCCGATAGATTTTCACATCTGTATTTATTTATCTGTATTTATCTATATATTGCTATCACTTCGTACTGTCGCTAAACTGCATTTCGTTGTACCCATACTTGTATCTGTGCAATGACATTAAAGTTGAACTGAATTGTCTAATTGTACCTGGACATGCAGATCCTTTTTTGTAGAACAATAGGCTTTTAATCCAAAAAATGCACCCAATAACTCAAAATAATTACTACCATTTGTTTGGAGAAACAATTCCTCTTGGACAGTCCATCTGCCCCCACAGCTGGTAAATTTATGTCGCCCCCCAATCCGAGAGCACTTGCATCTGTTTGTAAAAAACACTTCAGGCTGCTGTATTAAAATGTTTTTAGCAGCATGTGGAACATTTTCAATCCACCATTGTAATTCCAATAAAGCTTCTTTTATTAATTGCATAGGCCTATCAAAATGGCCTGCTCGCTTTTTTAAAGCTTGCGTTTTGTCCCTTTGAAGGTTTTGGTAATGTAATGGACCAAATTCCACTGCAGGAAATGCCGCTACTAATTTACCAATAACCTTTGCTACCTCTCGGATGGAGGGATAAGGCTTGTGAATGAGGCCCCAACATGCAGTTGAAATATCAACAATCTTGTCCGTTGGCAAAGATACTAACATAGTAACTGAATTAATCACAAAACCTAAATAATTAATTGTTTGTGCTGGCTGCAACTTGGACTTAATTGGGTGAATCAGGAACCCTAGTTTTTCAAATAAAGTTTTAGTTGCTGAAACTGATTTTCCAGCTGATTCCTGACTATTACTGACAATTAAAATGTCATCCAGATAAGCCATAACGATGTGCTTTTGTGCTCTTAATTGTGCTAAAGCTGGCTTCAACAGCTTTGTGAACAGCCTAGGAGCTGAACTTAGCCCATTAGGTAATGCTTTAAATTTTAAACAATTTGTCAATTTCCACATTAATTTCTGCTTCCTCAACAGCAGAGAACATGAAACCATGAATAAGTTTATATTGTACCGGAGAATCAACACCTTCAAATGTTATTGTAGCTCCTTAGACCGTTTGTAAAATGAACCGGTCAGATATGATGCAAAGCCATACATCATAAAACATTTGTAATCTCCCACCAACTAGAGATTCGTCCAAAGTTCCTTCAAGAACAGAATAAAGTTTTTGTATCTCTCCATATAGGCTGTGTTGGATGGTAATATCTCCTTACCATATTCCTGCCTCTGTTTGTTCCAAAATCAGATCCCTTTGTTGGTGTATAGTACCTTTTTTGTCCAAAAACGAAAGGTCAACAAAATAGAGAGAGTAGAGAGGAGATTTACTAGAATGTTGCCAGGGTTCCAGCAACTATGTTACAGAGAAAGGTTGAACAAGTTAGGTCTTTAAGGGATTAAGGGACAGAGGTTTTGGGGTAACGTGAGGGGGAACTTCTTTACTCAGAGGGTGGTGGCTGTGTGGAATGAGCTTCCAGCAGAAGTGGTGGAGGCAGGATCAATTTTAACATTTAAAAGTAATGTGGATAGGTATATGGACGTGAAGGGAATGGAGGGGTATGGTCTGAGTGCAGGTAGATGGGACTAGGGGAAAACAAATGGTCGGCACGGACTGGAAGGGCCGAGAGGGCCTGTTTCTGTGCTGTAATTGTTGTATGGTTATATGGTCTCATGTAGCTAATAGATTTAGCCTCTTCATCCATTTCTCTTATTTGTTTAGGCAGGTTTTCTCCAAATAGATAACCAGGAGTTTGAACACCACTTGATCGGCACAGACCTGCAAATCTAGGATGAAATATGGGCTGAATCGCAATTTTCCTCATACAATTGATTTCATAAAAGGAATTGCACAATAAGCCCAATGCATCTCTTTGGATTTTGATCATTTCTGACCCTTCCATTTGCTTTCCAAAAGCAGTAATGGCAGCTGAAATCAGTTTGAGGATTCTTTGAAACTGTATTTCTTGTCCTCTCATGACTGATGACATAGGTGTCCATATAGTCGGATTCACCGTAGGTACCTTCAATGAGGTGCAATTTTCCGGTGTTTTATTTTATTCTGCTGTTTCAGCCATAACAGAATCTTGAAGTTGGTGAGAAACCATATAATTAATGCTGGCAGCTAGGTTTTCTTCCATAGCCTCACCACTTCCTTCAGGAAGAGCAAAATCTTTTGCCATATCGTGACACATATGGCCTTTTCCTTTTTCTTTGTGGTGTGCACTCATAATCCACATCACCACTTTCAGGGTCTGTCTCTTGCAGCCCTGATACTCCTGAGATTACATCAAAGGAGACTTCTCCACCCTTAATCCTGGGTCTGGAGTATGATATTCCCAATTTGGCACATAGCCATATTCTGGATATTCAAACCCCTCGGGGTTTGTTTGGGAAAATTCTGGGTTCTTTGACCCTTGTCTTATAATATTTTGGAGCATTTTTTCCATATGTTCCATTTTAAGCCATATAGCTTTATTATCAGGAGGACTTTCATTATCAGAGTCATCATCAGAAACCATGGGCCTCACGGATTTCTTTTTACTTTTCTTAGGCACATTTTCCTCCGTGGTTTTAGTTTCTGGAGGAATTATAGTCTCACTAACGGGTGAATCAACGGCCACCGGTATCGGAACCGGCTCGGCACTAATCTCTTGTCCCGACTCTTTAGCCTCTCCCCGGGATTATCTTTTTTACCCGCGAAACCTTCCTCTGAGACTTCTCCATTTTGTTTCAATTTTTTAATCTTTGCTGACTCTGTACGCCAGCGTGACTTTTTTGTAAAAAAAAATTTTACTTTCACTTTGCTGGTTCTATATGCCAGTGTAACGGTTTTTAGAACTCCCTAAAGTAAATCAATTGCACTTACCTGCGGGCCCATTCTTACCGCTGAGGGGAGCTGCGCTCTGCAGCTCTTGCTTCTGGTGTCAGCGTCGACGTAATGCCGATCAAGCACCAGGTGGGGCTTCTTCACGTAGTCACTCAGGTGACTCCGAAGTAAAACCAATGATCCCCTTCCTCTAAAGCATTTCTCACAATTAAGCCAAGGGAACAACTATAGCTTGGTGAGAAGGAAATGGCAAGAATAGTAATCATGTAAATTAAGAAGGCGGTCTCAACCTGTCTAAACGGACACAAGGACTAAGAACTAAAACTGGAATGCTGTAGCCAAGTGATCCCACAACTGTGGAGCAGATTAAAACCATGCTGTCCTGCGACACCCAGTCAAGAATGATGCATGATATTAAAGCTAACTGGAGGACATTGTTTTGAGAACATCCCTATCCTCATTTAATGACTGTTGATCCATTTGCAATGATCTTCATTCAGAATGCTGAATGATTGATTCAAAATATATGCAGAAAATGCTCAAGAATACTTGGCATGTTAGGCAGCATCCATGGAGAGAGAATGCAAATTATTGTTTCAGGTTATTGATGCTTCATCAAAGGGATTCACCATTGCTTCCCAGCGTTACAAGAAATCAACCATAAGCCAAGACCAGTGAACAAATTGAAAGTTTTGAATGTCTTGAATGCCCGAGGCACTAGGTAAGTCCGATAGGTTATAGATTTTGGAATGGAAGCTAACTGTTCTAATGGCTATAATGTTATAAAAATGAACACATATATCTTGTGGCAGAAATTCTACACTGCCTGGAAGCTATAAAGTCCACAATCATTAATACTTCATAAAGAGAGCCTTGGTGTCTTGACCAGAAAATGCCTGGATAGAAAAGAAAATGGAAAATGTAGGAAATATTCAGGAGATCGATGAAAGTCAAGATTCTGACCTGATTCTTTTCATCAAATTTCACTTTCATCTGGGATTTCTAGCATCTGCAATGTTTTGCTTTTCAAGTATTTTGACTGGTTTCATGAGAATGACCTTGACATCCAAGAGCTAATTAACAGCCTTAAATTAGAAACCATCATGTAAGACTGCCAGATATGTGTGGTAATTTGAGGTTACAGAAAAAGAGAGAGTCAAGAGGAGCTTTGAATTCCAGGACATTCTCTTTTTTGAGTAGAAGTCTTTGTGGATGAGGAGCCAAGCAGCTGAAACAGCAAACGCAAATGAGAGTGAACAGGACTGTATGGTTTAGAATAAATATTGAACAGTTTTGGTTGTGTTCAGGCATTGATTGGTCAGCCTGTTGAGACACATCTGGAGGATAATCCAATAACAAAAGCATGAGGTAGGTTTCAGCAATTGTTTGCCAGCTGCAATAGAGGTGGAAATAATTTGCTTTGGAGATTAAACACTTTTTTTGTTTTAATTAAGCAAATGATAACAGACTTTTAATCTAAATGTGATTATTCTTAAATGTGCTAATATACAATGGACATTATTTTGCTGGTGTTTAACTACTTGTAAGTTACATTTGGAAGTAGTTTGAAGACTGGTTCTTATAATAATGAAACCAATAATTTTTGTACCATGTCTCTGACTGGCTCAATAGTCTTTAGTTTAATTTAGAGATACAGTATGAAAATAGGTACTTCGGCCTACCAAGTCCACACTAACCATCGATTACCCATTCACACTATTTCTATGTTATCCCACTTTCTCATTCACTCCCTATACACCAGGGACAATTTGAAAGAAGTAATTTAACCTACAAAGCCTCACTTTGCTGGGATGTGGAAGAAAACCAGAGGAAACCCACACAGTCACAGGAAGAACGTATAAACTCCACATAGGCGAAACCTTGGGTCAGGATTGAACCTGGGTCTCTGGTGCTGTGAGGCAGCAGCTCAACCAGCTGTACCATTGTGCCGCCCCATTATAATGGACAATGTAACTAACAATGGATTAAACCAAAGCTTTCAGTGCAAGTTACTGTAGTTATAAAATAGCACCTTATTTGTATTTATCACCTTGTTAATTTATTAAAACAACCATGGTCACTTCAGAGTATTATTAACAACAAATTTTGACTTCAAGCCTCAAAAGGAGAAACGGGGATTAGTTTTTAAGGGGTAGAAGTTTAAGAAACGTCTTAGCCGAGAGGAGCTGTGAGAATGAGTAAGGGAATTTCTGAGTTTGAGGTTCAAATAACTGAAGATATCACAACACCGGTGGGGTGGGGGGGGGGGATATTATATCTCATTATTCGGATGTGCATTTCATCTTCTAGCTTAGCTTGGTTGGTAAATTAGCCTCCCATCCAATACAATTTTAATAGATACTAGACCAAATGCAGACCCGTTGGGTCCGGTCCCTGAACGTGCGGTGGGATGGGGGGGGGGGGGGGGAGGGGAGAGGGTGGAGTGGGCGGGCGTGATGCCAAGTGAGGCTGCGGGCCAGGCGTATGCCGTCAAGACGCTGCGTACGCCCTGAATGTGCCTGCGGGCCGACAGGCCGTTAAGGTGCTGGCTTTGTCACGCTGGCTCAAGCCAAAGATCGGCAGTTCCCCTGCTGCTTCTCGCCATCCACGGACAGAGGACGGCGAAAAGCAGCGGGGGAACAGCCGATCTTTGCCTTGAGCCAGTGTGACAGGGCCGGGGGGCAAGTGGAGGATAGCCGGGTGACAGCCACGCCGGCTTCGACATGGTGGCTCAAGCTTTTCACCGAAAGCAGCGGGGGCAGTGCCAATGTTTGGCTTGAGGCAGCATGACAGAGCCGGACCGAGGGGGGGGGGGGAAAGTGTAGCTATTGGGAAAAATGTTAGTGTTTTTTCGAGGAGAGCCAGGCGCCAGTAGCCGTTATAGTGGCTGGCCAGCAGGAGGCGACAAAATTTGTGGTGGTGGGGGGGGGGGGGGGGCGCGAAGGATTTAATTTAAAAATGTGTACATAAAAATGTCTAAATGTAATGAGGAGTGCAATAGTGAATGCAGAAGTGTAATGTCTAGCGAAATGGAAAAAATCTCGGAGTTTTAGCGTGTGGATTTAGTGGATCAAGGAATCAAAGGCCAAAAATCACTCATGCACTCACACACTCACATGTGTATAGATTTGTTTAGATTAATTTAGAGATACAGCATGGAAGCTGACCCTTTAGCCCACTGAGTCCGCACCGACCAGCGATCCCCGTACATTAACACTATCACTATGGACAATTTACAAACCTACAAACCTGTATGCCTTTGGAGTGTGGGAGAAAACCAAAGATTTCAGCAAAAACCCACACGGTCACTGGGAGAATGTACAAACCATACAGACAGCACCCCTGGTCAGGATTGAACTCTGATCTTGAGTGCTGGTAGCAACCTTACCACTGCACCACTGTGCCAGAAATGCCTACAACATTCCCTCACGGTGACAAATGGACTGAAATGCTGACTGCTACTTGAAATTCAGCGGTTAATGAGTAGTGATGTGTGGGGAAATAGGAACTTGAAACAATTTCCCTGATGTTAAAAATCTAAAAATAGAACACAGTATCAGCAGTGTTTCTGCTGGAAAAGACAGTACTTGAACATTTGCTTTATGAATTGTACAATTTTTAAAGACTGCTTTTCATAGTCATAGAGTGATAACAGTGTGGAAACGGGCTCTTCGGCCCAACTTGCCCACACCGGCCAATGTGCCCCAACTACACTTGTCCTGCCTGCATTTGGTCCATATCCCTCCAAATCTGTCCTATCCATGTACCTGTCTAATTGTCTCTTAAACGTTGGGATAGTCCCAGCCTCAACTACCTCCTCTGGCAACTTGTTCCATACATCCATCACCCTATGTGTGAAAAGTTACCCCTCAGATTCCTATTAAATATTTTCCCATTCACCTTAAACCTATGTCCTCTGGTTCTTGATTCACCTTCTCTGGGCAAGAGTTCTGTGCAACTACCCAAACTATTCCTTACATGATCTTATACACATCTATAAGTTCACCCCTCATCTTCCTGTGCTCCAAGGAACAGAGTCTCAGACCCTCTAGTCCTGGCACATCCTCGAAAATTTTCTCTGCACCCTTTCCAGTTTGACAACATCTTTCCTATAACATTTTATAAATTAACATGGGTGGTAGGGGTAATGGGGAGAAGGCAGGAGAATGGGGTTTGGAGCGAGAGATTGATCAGCCATGATTGAATGGTGGAGTAGACTTGATGGGCAGAATTCTGCTCCTATTACTTAAGACCTTCTGACCTTGTTTGATGTCCATTTTGTGACTTGCTTGACTATTTCTTCTCGAATATGATAAATCACTGGAAATGAATACCTGAAGAAGGAAAAATTACAAGAAGATTCTTTTTCAGAGATTTATGGGGTCTCAAAAAAATAGAAGGACATATGGTGGACATGGAAACATCATATGAAGTAAAATGAGGGCATGATTCAAGGAATTTGCACTAGGATATTTGTTTGTGAGCATTCATGGATGGTTCCTAACTCTGCTGGAAAATGTAACGATATGCATTTGTTAGTAATGGGAAAAATTGAGCCGAGAGTAAAAATACCCATTGGAAGTTGCTAATTTCGTTCAGGCCAAATTGCTTTGTCCAGCATCCATTTTTTTGATTGAAGAGCCTGCTATGAGAGAAGGGTTTGCTTGGTAACTTGTATTCTAAATACATTTGTTTCTATGTTGCATTTGATGGTCTTCATGGTACATTATCTTTCAATTTCAATTCATGTATAACTCATTTCATGCGCATCATATCGAAAATAAAACAATTATACTAGTATGGTGAGAAATTTAGCTGCTGCAAGAAATAGTTTTAGAAATAATTATAGCCCAAGCTGTTTGCACATTGTTTTACAATGAAAATAAATAGTTATGTTTCTTGAAGACCAACAATTCTTATTTATGTAGCACTGTTAACCTATCAAAACATCTGTTTCACTGGATCATTGTTCAACTAATTTTGATATTGGGCAACATGAGATATTATTGCAAATTAGCAATGCCAATATTTTTGGGTGAGAGGGATTAATTCCTGAAAGCTCTTGAATTATGAATATTACTCAATTTCAGATTATACAGATATGAGTTTTCATCCAGGATTTCTCTGTACTTTGCTCCATCTTGCCCTCTATCCTGACTCATCTCCCAGTTCCTGCTGCTGAAAAACATTCCCACAGAATGATGCTGCCACTACCATGCTTCCCTGTACGTATGGTATTGGCCAGGTGATGAGCGGAGTCTGGTTTCTCCAGACGTGACGCTTGGCATTCAGGCCAAAGAGATCAATCAATCATATAACTAGACACAACCTCACACCGGGTCTCTTTAAATGTCTGCCATCACATTCAAGACAATTGTGACACTCAAACTCTTTAGAAAATCGGTTCCAATATTTCGAATGGTTTTCCGCGGAAGAGTAATTTTCGTTTAAAAAAAAAGAAATCTATAAAAGCTATTAATAAAAACAAATTTCAGTTAATGCATTAAAATAAAGAATTCTTTAAAGTAGATATTGAAGACAGCTTTACAATTATTGATTACAGCCAAGAATTAATTGAATACGATCTCTCAAATTGAAGGCTGTGTGGCTGTGAACTCCAGCATTTGCTCCTATATGCAAGTGGCTCTCCATGGTATCTAAACTTCTGTAAAGGAATGCAACAGTTTAAAAACATAACTCAATACCACCTTTAGCAAAGCAACATAGATGTAACATCTTTTAATCAAATATTTGTTCAAGCTTATGTGATCATTGTTCAAGCCTCTGTTGCTATTTACGTGGAGTTTGCACATTCTGCCTGTGTCAGAATGAGCTTCCCTGGGTGTTCTAGTTTATTCATGTACCCCTCAAGATGTGCTGGTTGATTAAGTCCCCACAGTAGTCAATTAATCTGTGAGAAAATAGGTTATGGGAAAATATATAGAGCAATGGGACAATGATATTATGTGATTGCTCTTGAGCAGGTGTGGATGCAATGGACCAAATGATATTGTATGGCTGGAGGAAATATTTGATCTGGTACTGGTTTACTGGTTATCATTGTCACATATACATTATTAAAAAAAAAAAAAAAAATCATTTCAGGTAAGCTCACTTTGATGGAGGCAAGATAAGCAAGGCTAAGATGAAGAAGGACCTGCAGAAGGGCAGGACAGTAATGCAGCTAGTAGAATGGCTGATTTGTAGTGAGTAATAGTCGGTTAATTCTTGGCATGAACTCGGTGGGCCAAAGAGCTATGCTGCATAACTCAGACCAGAGTTGTCCTTTTCTCTTAATTGTATCATGCTTGGTGTGTTTGTTATTTGTCCCCAGAAGGGATGTGGCCTGACTCGGCATGAATATGGCCTGAGACGGCATGATGCCTGTGACACATTCTATTGATTTTAGAGTTCAGCTAAAACCCGGCTGTTGAAGCTTTTAAGTTAATGAATGCTATCTCAGCATCTTTCTTTCCTTAAATGCTTTCCTCCCTTATTGCCTCACAGTGTTAATAGTGGCCAAATTAAAGACACCATAAAATGGAGGACCACTGCACTTGTCAGAATTGCTTAACCCTTGCAGATGAACTTTATAGGCTTTGATTGGCGCCAGCCACTTTAGACTCAGATGGGTATGCAGGACGGTGAAGGGTCCAGATGTTCTCCCTGTTTCTCTTAAATTGATAACATGTATAGCAGCTTTGCAAACGAACCTTAAATGCATCATTTCGATTGAATCGCTGCAAAAGCATTGTAAATGCTTTTTACGCATGTTTTGATAGGGAGAACACCGATGTGCCTTCCCGAGCCCCCATTCGCTGTGATGGTATTTCAGTCTCAGTCACAGAGGCCGACGTCAGTAAATCCTTCAGAGGGGTGAACCCTGGAAAAGCGTCTGGACCTGATGGCATACCTGGTTGTGTTCTAAAAACCCGTGCGGACCAACTGGCTGGAGTTTTTACGGACATTTCAACCTGTCACTTCTGAGGTCTGAGGTTCCCACCTGCCTCAAAAGGGCATCAATAATACCGGTGCCCAAGAAGAGCAAGGTGAGGTGCCTCAATGATGCCTGTGGTGATGAAGTGCTTCGAGAGGTTGATCATGGCACAAATCAACTCCTACCTCGACAAAAACCTGGATCAACTGCAGTCGCTTACCACCACAACAGATCAATGGTGGACGCGATCTCGCTAGCCCTCCACTCCGCTCTGGACCACTTGGACAACAAAAACTCATATGTCAGGCTGTTATTCATTGACTACAGCTCGGCATTTAACACAATCATCCACTCCAAGCTGGTTACCAAACTTGCAGAACTGGGTCTCTGCGCATCCATCTGCAATTGGATCCTCGACTTCCTCATTCACAGACCACAGTCTGTTCGTATTGGTGGAAATGTGTCAGACTCAATAACAACCAGCATGGGAGCACCTCAAGGCTGGGTGCTCAGCCCCCTGCTGTACTCTATACTCATGACTGCATAGCCGGTCATAGTGCAAACTCCATCATCAAATTCGCTGACGACACCACTGTTGTGGGATGTATCACTGATGGGGATGAGTCGGAGTACAGAGGAGAGATCGAGCTACTGACAATATGGTGCCAGCACAATAACCTGGCCCTCAACACCAGCAAAACCAAGGAACTGATTGTGGACTTTGGAAGGAGTAGGATGGGGACCCACAGTCCTGTTTATATCAACGGGTCGATGGTTGAAAGGGTCAAGAGCTTCAAATTCCTGGGCGTGCACATCTGTGAAGATCTTTCCTGGTCCGAGAACACAGATGCAATTATTAAGAAAGCTCATCAGCGCCTCTACTTCCTGAGAAGATTACGGAGAGTCGGTCTGTCAAGGAGGACTCTCTCTAACTTCTACAGGTGCACAGTAAAGAGCTTGCTGACCGGTTGCATCGTGGCTTGGTTCGGCAACTTGAGTGCCCTGGAGAGGAAAAGACTCCAAAAAGTAGGAAACACTGCCCAGTCCATCATCGGCTCTGACCTTCCTTCCATCGAGTGGATCTACCACAGTCGCTGCCTCAAAAAGGTTGGCAGCATCATCAAGGACCCACACCACCCTGGCCACACACTCATCTCCCTGCTACCTTCGGGTAGAAGGTACAGGAGCCTGAGAACTGCAATGACCCGGTTCAGGAATAACTACTTCCCCACAGCCATCAGGCTATTAAATCTGGCTCGGACAAAACTCTGAACATTAATACCCCTCCATCTGTTATTTGCACTTTATTAATTTATTAATTAATGTGTGTATTTACGTATATAATTGTAGTCAATGCCTAATATGTTCTGTTGTGCTAAGCAAAGAAAGAATTTCATTGTCCTGTCAGGGACACATGACAATAAACTCTTTTGACTTTTGATTTTGACTTGACTAAATAGTATAAATAATTTTGCGAGACAGTCATCCTGATAATCGATGATTGGTCGAACTGATGCGCCTTGGAGAAACTGTTTGAATCTCAGGGCACACGTTTCATTGTTTGTTCTTGTTTGCTTCCTTCTGGAGCTTTCTTTCAAATACAATGTATTAGCGACTATTATTGGGTTAGGGAAATGTCTGTCATGTATGGGGTTAATCAATATCTGTAATTGAATTGTAAAGAGACCACCCCCATGTAGTTCGGCCCCTCGAGGTCCAGGGACCTATAAAAGTCCGCTACCACGAGGTCTTGTGTCAATATTCTGGGAGAGCGCTTAGGACTGCGTGACCTTCTGGAGTGTCTCTGTTTGAGCGAGGCCAAGAGGGCTTGATCAGGCAGATACAAGGATCGAACCCGTGGTGGTTAGGTACAGCAGTAGGAACTGTAATTGCGTTTTGTCAAAATTAAGTTTAGATGCGCAAGTGCTTGACTCAGTGATTTTTGACTGAAACGAGACTGGGTGGGAAGCTTAGAATGCAATTTCCAGCAAGAGTTCAGATTCAATCCTGTCCTCCACTGCTGTCTTGTGTTGAATTTGCACATTCACCCTGTGACTGCATTGGGTTTCCTCTGGGTGATCTGGTTTACCTCCCAAATTCCAGAGTTATACAGGTAATTGGCCACTGTAAATTGCTCTTATTGCCCTAGTTGGCAGTGAGTGGTAGATTCCTGGGGGAGTTAATAGGAATGAGCGAATATGGTGGGAGGGTGGACAATGGGGAATGGGATTGCTGTGAGAGCTGACATAAACTATGCGTGATATTTTGTTTGTAGTAAGAAAATATAAAACACTAGCTTTACCTTTGCTATAAAAGTTTTCCAGTTCATATTTTTCTGCAATGAAATTGTATAATTCTCTCGGTATTTTTTAACAACAAATGCATGACTATATTTCTACATAACAACATTGTATCCAGAACTCTGCTTCTGGGAAATTCTGCATTGTGCTCCATATTTTGACACCTTTCCATAGGCCTGGTGAATAATGTTCCTGTCGCTACAGAAAACCCAAATTCTGTTCATGCTCTGTGTTGAGTCAATGCATGCAGTGCAATCTCACTGGGTTGGGGGCAGAGAGTTGACTTGCTGCCCATTCAATTATTTAAAAAAAAAGCCATATCAGAGGGAATTTTACACTCTTTGCCCATTTGAGCCATCAATGGGGCAATGAGTTCATAGCTCCAGTGAACTGGATTCAATCCTGATCTCCAGTGGTATCCATTTGGACATCCAGATTGCACATTTTCCATAGAGCTTTCAATGGTGCTTTGTATTCCATATATTGCAAGGATGTACTGGTGCGTAAGTTAATCGAGGTGGAGGTGGCAGGTTTGCGAGGGAAAATAGATTTGGAATTAAGTAGGAAATGGAATTAATGTGTATGCTTTGAAAGCTGGTAGGCTAAATAACCTAAAATATTGAGAAAAAAAATGAAGTGCCTGCTGTGTTTTTTTTTTAAACTCGACTATCAAAATTGCATTGTTGGATACCTCTAACCTGGACTTGGTTTATTGAGATTTATTGGTGATGTGCTGGTAAATGAATCACAGAGAATAGTTGGGTATCTTGAAGGAACTGTCAATTCAGAGGTAAAAGTGGGTAATTACTGCACTTAAAATAACTGAAAGATATCGTGTCAGTGCTTCTGGAAATATTGAATGTTCAAATAGACAATTTATAACTTTTTTTAACCGCAATCATCAGCCCTGAGTCAAAGGGACATGCTCTCCACATGATGCCTCACGCACAAATAATTTTGGTTCTTGCATTGTATCTTGCCCCTTTCAGTTATGTAAAATGGTATGTTGATTCTCTGATAGTGGACAGATCGTAATAGAAGGGAGATTGAATGAAGCATCCATGAAGTCTGTCGTCCAAATAGAAACACTTAAAATTTGTACTACTTTATACGTGTTTGTAAGGTTATCACTACATTGAGGGGAGCAAGGGCAAAATTGAGAGATATCTATGTGGATTACCTCTACTAATTTAACAAGTCAGAATTCATATTCCAGTTGCCAGTTATTTAATTTTCCATTTTGTTCCCAATCTGACTTCCCTGGCCTTGGCCTCCTGTACATTTCTAGTGAAAACAAGCCAGAAAAGCAATATCCGCGTCTTTTTTAACTGTACATAACACAGACTTCCTGACTCTATTGTGAGTTCAACATTTTTGAGCAATAATTATGCCACTCCCACTTGCATCTTCTTGAGACCCTTTCTTGTGCACTAATTCGTCCCATGACTATTTCCTTCTGCCATTTAATTTTTGCATTTCTTCCCTCTTAAAATTTTATTTTTCTTTCTCTGGCCACAACCCTTGCACTTCAAAAATATAACTTTTTCTGTCCCCATCTCTTCCATTGATATGAAGGTTTAAATTATTTTTTTTTCTGTCTAGAAATGCTGCCTGATTGTTGTGTTTCCAACTTTCTTTAATGTCAGAATTTCAGTATCTGGAATATAAATTACAAATGGTGAATGCTGGAAATGCTCATCAGGGCAACCAGTATTTGTGGAAATAGAAATAATGTTGTCAAGGACCTGTCATTTGAATTGGGGAATGTTATAACACTGAAGTTTGTGATAAAAGGGCTGCATTATAAAACAGTTTTAATTCAATGTAGGCTGCTTCTTTAAATATCTGGTTCTGCGATTGCACTGTGGGAGCTAGTTCTGAGATATTTATTTAAAATGGTTTCATTAAGAATATGTACAGCAATGATGTGGATTCTCAGAGTTGATGGCACTTCTGATCCACGGAAATGATGTGTGTTCAGTGTTGAACAAATGTTACTTTCTTGTTAAGCCCAGCGATTCTACCCAGTATCTTTATAAAGATATAAACATTGAATGTTGCTTTTTATTTTCTGCCTCTTTTTTTTCCAAAGGCTGCCATACATAACTGAAATGATTAGCATCCATTCACCACTAGACTCTGGGAGGGGCCATGAGAAAGCTCAGTGTGGTGTGGAGAGTAAGTGAGAGTCTTTGGATCAAAAAACTGCAACGTAGAGGATGATGACAGGATGAGGTACATCTTTTTTTCTCTTCCCTATTTCCCTCGTCCAGTGCAGTAAAGATGATAGCTAGGGCAGTTGTTTACTCCTCATGCAGGATATGGTAAGTTGAGGAGTCTTGCAATACACTCGTGGGAGAAGCATCCAGCTGCAGCTCCTTACAAACAGTTTTCAAGTGGGAGTTCGATTTAGCTCTTGGGGCTAAGGGAATCGAGGGATATGGGGAAAAAGCCGGAGCGGGGTAGTGATTTTGGATGATCAGCCATGATCATATTGAATGGTGGTGTTAGCTCAAAGGCCCAAATGGCCTGCTCCTGCACTAATTTTCTAAGTTTCTATGTTTTTATTAGGGGACTGGAGAAACTTCTATAGCCTAGTTTGAGTTTTTTCCTCCTTTCTTTACATTCCTCAAAGGCTCTGTCTGATTCCATCCTCTTGAGCCTTGCATATGCTTCCTTTTTCCTTTCAACCAAATTTACAGCCTCTTTGGTCATCTGAGGTTCTGTAACTTTGCCATCCTTATCCCTATTTAATGGAACATGTCGGTTCTGAACATCAATCAATTAGCCTTTAAACAACATCTTCATGTCAGAAGTGGACTTGCTCAATAATAATTTCTCCTATCCAGCCAGGCTCATTTCCCAACACAAGGTCCAGTGTGTTCCTTCTCATCTTGAAATATCCAGGTACTATTTCAAGAAACCCTCCTGTAAACACCTCTCAAATTCTGCCCCGTTTATTTGGAACTGAGCAAGACTTAGTCAATACTAGACTAAGTGGGACCCGTTGGGTCCCATGTTCACATGGGAGGGCTGGTCACCCGACGCAATATTCCATCTCTCCACCAATTCCGATATTGGTGTCCAGTGGTGGGGGGGCTTTCTGGAGCACCGGTATGGGTGTTGTTGGCAAATTCAGGTTCAGTTTCCTACCACTTCCAGCAGGGTGCAAAGCCCCCAAATTCAAATGCAGTTTCATACCATTTCATGCAGAGTGCAACGACACCATATTCAAATGCAGTTTCATACCATTTCATTCTGGGTGCAAGGCCACCACATTCCAATGCAGTTTCATACCATTTCAAGCAGGGTAAAACCACCATAAACCCACCATAAAACCACACAAAACACCACATTCACAGTTCAGTAGACATTCAGTTTGTTCAGTTTATTCACAGCTTAGACAGAGTCGTGATCTCTTCCTCCCCCATCATGCAGAGACTGAGCCACACCCACACTTCCGGGTTTTATAATCCCTCCCCCTCCCACCGGAAAAGTGTGGCCTTCATGGCGTGATTCACAGGAGAGATTCTCAACATTTTTTAAACACTAATAACACTTATTATTAATTGATGGGAATAATCCTCTGCCCCTGATGAACGGAGGGGGAGTGAGTAAGATGGCCAAAAATCACAACCGTAAGTGGTAGCATTTGTCTAAAATCAATATAGTGCAAACAGGAAGTTGTCAAGTTTAGCCAAACAGCCATTTGCAGTGCATTTCCACTTCATGCCCAAACCCCCCCAAACAGCCATTTGCAGTGCATTTCCACTTCAGCCCAACCCCCCCCCCCCCCCCCCCCAAAAAAAAACAGCCATTTGCAGTGCATTTCTACTTCAACCTAAAATCCCCCAAACAGCCATTTGCAGTGCATTTCTATTTCAACCCAATACCCCCCAAACAGCCATTTGCAGTGCATTTCCACTTTAACCCCAAACCCCCAAACAGCCATTTGCAGCGCATTTCCACTTCAACCCAACACTCCCCAAACAGCCATTTGCCGTGCATCTCTAATTCAACCCAAACCCCCCCCACCAAAACAGCCATTTGCAGTGCATTTCTACTTCAAACCCCCCCCCCCCCCCCCCCCCCCCCCCCCCCCAAAACAGCCATTTGCAGTGCATTTTTACTTCAAACCAACCTTATTTTCATTTTCAAACCACATTAAGGGCACTCCCAGTTGTGTAGACATGTGTTCACTGTTATTCAGAGAGACGTGACCCTCTGGCTTCCTCCATCTTGCAGAGACTGAGTGAGGCACACCACTTCCGGGTTTTATAGTCCCTCCCCCCTCCCACCAGCAGGGGCAGCAGAGAGAATGGCAAAACATTTAAAAACATTAATATCTCTCTGATTTTTCATCGATTGGAAAAATCCTCCGGACCAGGAAGGCGGAGGGGGGCTCTGAGCGAGGTGGCCAAAAATGATGGTCGTAGGTGGCGGCGTTCTCTCGTAAATCACAGCACAGCGAGCCTAAAGCGGTCAAGATCAGACTTTTAGTAAGATATATTGGGGAAGTTAAAGTTGCCTTTTTTTTAAAATGTTAATTTATTAGAAGTACAATAAATTACATTAATACACATCCCATATATATTATTACCTTTATTGTACGCCTTCATTTTTTAAAGCTATTAAAAAAGGATAGAAATTGAGAAAGTGAGAGAATTGTGAGTGAAGAAGCGTGACGAAAGGAAAGAAGAAAGGCAATTAGAGAGAGGAAATTAAGAGATAGACACTAGAAAAGAAGAAAGAGAAAGAAGAAAAAAGGAAAAGACAGTTGCTCTATTATAAACATCACGCAAAAGGAATATACCAACTTGACACTTTTCATCCCCCTTTACCAAGACCTGACACCAGTGCCTTTTTAAAGTACTATTGCACCTTATCCTTGTAAGTCTATAAATGAAGACCACGTCTTATAAAAGTGATCAGATTTTCCTGCCAGGCGGAGTCTCATATCTTCCAGGTGTAGTGTTTCAAACATAAATGAAGTCCACATGTTTATTGTTGGTATAGGAGTGTTTTTCCAAAATTATAAAATAAGCTTTTTTCCAGTTATTAACCCATATTCAAATAGGTTCTTTTGAAACTCATTTAGTTCAGGGCTACCTTCCGTTGTTCCAAAGATGATCCATTTTGCTTTTGGTATCAGTTTTATTTTAAATAATATTGTAAAGATCTCAAAGATTTAAGTCCAAAATGTTAGAATTTTTATACAAAAAACAAATGAATGCGCTATAGTAGCTTCTTGAGACTGGCATTTATCACAGATAGGTGATACGTTCGGAAAAAGTTTACTTATTTTGGTTTTTGAATAGTATAATCTGTGTAAAATATTAAATTGGATTAAAGTGTGTCTTACATTAATTGAACATTTGTGCACATTTAATAAACGTTCATGCCACCTCTCTTTTGAAATTTGAATAGCTAATTCTTGTTCTCAGTCTCTTTTAATAACTTCGGTTGTTGGTATTTTTACATTTAAAATAATACTATATAAATATTATATTAAATTTGCTGATTCGGCCATTGTCTACATTGTTTCATCCAGTAAATCTAATGGCATGTTGTAATAATCTTGTGTATATTTTTTCAGATAATCACATATTTGAAAATATTTAAAATATTGATTGTTTCCCAGATTATATTTTAGTTGTAATTGTTTGAATTATAGTAATTTTCCAGTTTCATACAAGTCTTCGAGCGTTTTAATTCTTAGTCTTTCCCATTGTATAAATTATTTGTCTATAATGGAGGGTTTAAACGAAGGGTTATTAACTATTGGAGATAAGAGAGATAGATTTCTTAATTTTAAATTATGTTTTATTTCTTTCCGAGTTCTAATTGTACTATGTATAATTTGGTTTTTGTTATAGTTTGTTATTCAACTTCATTGGTGAGAGGAGGATCACTCCAATATTACAAGGGAGCAGTCCTCTCTCTCCATAATAATCCAATCCACCTGCTGGGCAGAATTGTCCAGCAGTTGAATCATATTTTTTAATATTTACTGACCAATAATAGTACATAAAGTTGGAGTGCTAATCCACCTACTCCTTGGGGTTTATTCCAATGTGTTGTTTGTATTCTATGAGATTTATGATCCCATATAAAATTGTAATGTCTGAATCCAATTTATTAAAAAAAAACTAAAAATAAAAAACACTTTTTTTGGTAGGTATATAGGAATTGATTGGAATAGGTATAAAATTTGTGGTAGAAAAATCATTTTTATAGCATTTATTCGACCTATTAAACACATCGGAAGCATTTTCTATAATTTAATTAAGTTATTTAATTTCTTAAATAAAGGATTATAATTTGCGTTAAACATATCTTGATAGTTTCTGGTAATTTCAATACCCAAGTATTTACATTTTTCTGTAGCTAATTTAAAAGGGAATTTTAAGAGGTGTGTTGAGTCTTTCGGTTTTATTGACATGATTTCACTTTTGTTCCAATTTATTCTGTATCCTGAGAATGATCCAAAATCCTCAATTAAGTTTAATATGTTTGGTATAGTGGTATGGGGTTTTGTGATGTACAGTAGTACATCAGTGTATAATGATATTTTATTATTTGAATATTTTGTGTTGAAATTCTCTCCCAATTGGAATTTTTGCGATACCTTAACCATAGAATCCCATTTCACCTGATCGAATGCTTTCTCTGCATCCAACGAAATAATTGATAATTCTTCTTCTTCAGTTTGGTGTGAATGCATTATGTTGAGCAGACGTCACAAAATATTAGATGATTGTCTCTTAGGAATTAACCCCGTTTGATCCGGATTTATTAATTTACTAACATACTTAATCTTCTAGCTAATATTTTCGCTAATATTTTTTGATCTGTATTTAACTACGCAATATCTCTATATGATCCAGGTTCTTCTATATCTTTGACTTTAGTATTAATGTAATCGTTGATTCTGCTAGTTTTTCAGATAATGTTTGTTCCGGGATCTTCTATATCTTTGTCTTTCTTAAGTATTAATGTAATCGTTGATTCTGCTAGTGTTTCAGGTAATGTTTGTTCTTTAAAGGCATATGTATACATTTTCTGTAAACGTGGTGTAATTATGTCATATAAACTTTTATAAAATTCGTTACTAAATCCGTCAGGTCCTGGTGTTTTTCCATTCTTTAATGAAATTATTTTGTCTTCTATTTCCTTAAACCCCTGTCTCACTGTGCGAGTTGGCCCACGAGTGACCCCGAGTTTTCACTCGTGGTGATCACGTAGCGGGAACGTCGGAACTCGCGCGTTCAACTTGTCCACTCGTGGCGCTAACGGCAGGTACTCGGGAAACTTGTTAACTCGTGAAAAAAATCAAACATGTTTGATTTTTTCCACGAGTCAAATTAACTGTTCAAGTTAAAAATGGAAACATTTAAACTCGTTGCAGTAACGTAATGGCCCGTGCGTTTACCATAGTGTCTCGTGAGTTTATCGTGGGAACTTTTTTATAATCTGAAAGGGACTGAACCAAAGTAGTATAATATGTATATACATATTATATATATTATATATATTTCAATTCCAACCCCGAAGCAATTGAGAGGCGATTTCTTGGGGCCGTGTAATTTAACGTGTGTCTTTGCTTTTAAAAGTGAAGCTGTTTAATTGTTTACGCTGCGCTGTGTTTCGTGTTGGGGAGAGTGCTGCTGTTACAATGCTTTCGATTTTATACTGCCCTCCCCCTTCCACAGAAAAATGCCTAAATTTTTCTTTGTGCCCGCTCTCCTGGGAGCAATCCAAACCAGGGGAACAATGAACCCTCAGAGGCTTCGCGTTCCTTGCTCCTATATATGGACCTCGCTCGCTCGCAACTGTATGAACGCTCGATCAACCAGGCATCGGCCAACACAGAGGCCTGATTACTGAAAACAAAGTCAACTTGTACCAGACCTCATCATCTTCCTTCCGACAACCCGTAACCACGGCACCACACTTTCAACAGAAAACTTAATATTTAAAGAATATATTATGGGACATTGGATTGTCTGAAGAAGGGTCCCGAGCAGAAAACGCCACATATGTGTGTGTGGGTGTGTGTGTGTGTGTGTGTGTATCTGTGTGTATCTGTGTGTGTGTCTGCTGTCGGGTCCCGGCGGCCGCTCAAAGTCACCCGAGCTGCTTCCTTCCTCTGAAGTGGCGGCCAGTCCTGCTGTCTGTGTGTATCTCTCTCTCTCTCTGTGTGTGTGTGTGTGTGTGTGTGTGTGTGTCTCTCTCTCTCCCTCTCTGTCTATCTGTTTGTATCTGTGTGTGTCTGCTGTCGGGTCCCGGCGGCCGCTCAAAGTCACCCGAGCTGCTTCCTTCCTCTGAAGTGGCGGCCAGTCCTGCTGTCTGTGTGTATCTCTCTGTGTGTGTGTGTGTCTGCTGTCGGGTCCCGGCGGCCGCTCAATGTCAGTCACCCGAGCTGCTTCCTTTTTTAAAATTATTTAAAATAGAGATCCATTGCAAAAAAGTATTTAAAAACATAAAACAACAAGAAATGCTTGGTTACTGGAGGATGCGCATTTTCCCATTGTAGGTCATATCAATAGATGCCGCCGCGCTGAAATAACTCAAAACCACAGGATGGAGATGTATTTTAACATTGTTGCTTTATTAAAACATACCTTCATTCACGGTTGGCTCAAGAGTAACGGGAGAGGAACTTGGTAACTCGGGAGAGGAACTTGGAACATCGCAGCAATGACATACCCGTGGGAACACGGTTACACACTTGATCATAAACTTGAAGTCTCGTGCACAGCCACGAGTCTGTCACTCGGGGTACCTCGTGGGTCAACTCGCACAGTGAGACAGGGCCATTAATTTAAATTTGTGCTCCCAATTCCTCTTGTTCCTGCAACTCTAGTTTTGGAAGATTGCAATTATCCAAGAATTCTGTGACTTTATTGGTGTCCGTTGTCGTTTTGGATGTGTACAAATTCTCATAAAATTGCGCAAATCTTTTATTAATATCATTCGGTAAAGTTACTACTTCCCCTCTATCTGATTTGATCTTTAGGATCGTGTGTTCTTTTTCTCGTTTTTTTAACTGACGTGCCAAAAGTTTGTGGGGCTTATCACCAAATTCAAAATGTTCCTGTCTTGTAATTTGGAATAATCTTATAACTTTAGCTGATAATAATTTATTTAAATTAAATTTCAGTATTAATATTTTATTGTGTTTATCCATAGTTGGGTCTTTAGCGTTGTCTAGAACCAGTTGTCGTTGTTCATTCTTGTTTTTTTAATTTTGAAAAGCTTGGTATGAAATTATAATGCCTCTAATAAATGCTTTACAGGATTTCCATAATAATGTGGGCGATATGTCTGGAGTGTCATTTATTTCGAAAAAGAGGTCCATTTGTTGTTTTAGATATATACTCCCTTGCGGGTCTTTTAAAATTTGAGGATTATACCTCCAAAATGATTTATTCTTAGACATTCCTTCCAGTTTTAAAAATAAAGTTAGTGGGGAGTGATCTGAGATTGTGTTGGTATGATATTTTGGGTTCGAAGTATAAGGAATTAATTTTGTATCCACCAGGAAATAATCTATACGTGAGCATGTCTTGTGTACCATTGAATAAAACGAGTATTCCCTGCCGGTTGGATTTGCGATCCGCCAAACATCTGTTATATTGGTATTTTTTTATATGCGTGTTTAAAAGTTCACTAGTTTTAGATTTCATATTACCTCTCTGTTTTTGCCTAGATTTGTCTAAGTATGGATCTAAAACACAATTAGTCTCCTCCAATTATGACGTTTTGGTAATTAGATTCTGCGATTGGATTCAAGATTTTATTGAAAAAATGAGGATTGTCAAAGTCGGGCACATATATATTTACCAAGGTGATTGGGGTAGCATGGATCTCACCGGTAACTATTTAATATCTCCCTTATCTGTTATGGTATTCTTTGGTTTAAATGGTATGCCTTTACGAATAATGATTGTCGTACCTCTAGATTTTGGAGTTAAAGTTGCCTATGAAGACATACCTGTTGCATTGACATCTTTCCGTAATTTGTCTACACATCTGTTCCTCTACTTCCTGCTTGCTGTTGGGGAGGCTGACACTACCATCCCAGAAAATTGCTTGCACCTTTTTTATTTCTAAGCTCCACCCATACTGTCTCTGTGGACAAACTCTCCAGTATGTCCTGTCTCAGTGCTGCTGTGGCAGTCTCTCTGATCAGTAGTCCAACTCCTCCACCTCTTACCTCCTTGCAATCATGTCTGGAAACATCAAAACCACAGAACTTTGTCAAGAAATGAATGCTTAGGACAGATGAATGTATGGTTCAGGAGATGGTTTTTGGATTCCGATTTTTAGATTGTAGTTTCTGTGAGGTAGCTGTTCACCGCAACGTCAAGTATTTCATTTTCCACACCCTTTCAGAAACGTGATGAAGACCAACAATTTGGAGTTTTGTCTTCAAATTGTAATAGTTGGAGGTTTAAGCTTTTTTCTTTTTTCCCCGTTTTCATATCTTAATCCAATAGTTTGTTCCCTTTATTAATGTTATAAAGTTTGAATCTGATTGATTAAAGATAACCACAACTGCCAACCCTGATTAGTTAGATTGCAAATCCTGGCTTACCTGAAGGATCAGACTTCCATCATTGCAATACGCAGAACAAATCTACCCGAGCAATTGTGAATGTGCTGTTGGACGTCCTTTGCACAGTTTGGCCTATAGCTTAACAGCTACATTTAGATAATTATTATTTCCTGCTTCAGATTGAATTCTTTTTAACTGTTCACAGATCACACAAACCACTCCCGAGCATATTCCTGGCAAACGTACGTTCTCTCAGTAACAAAGTGAACAAACTGCAAATCCATCAGTTTTTATCCACCTTTCAGGTGGAATAGTTTCTTGGCTGGATTGTGAAAATATGACAACTCACCTTCCTCATTTGAAATCCTTCAGTTTTGGTCACTGACCCATTTGGCAGGTATTATAGTTTTTCTCCATTTACTTTTATCACAAACACTTCATATAAAACCACCAGCAGGTCACTTTTGGCCTCTTTAATTGCAGGGAGAATTGGTTAACTTCTCCAGCCTCTCCTCTTGTAAGTCTTTGCATCTTTATTGAAGTGTACAATATTCAGATGGGACCAAAACAGTTATTTATAAATTGTAGCTTAGAAACATAGAAAATAGGTGCAGGAGCAGGCCATTCGGCCCTTCGAGCATGCACCGCCATTCAATATGATCATGGCTGATCATTCAACTCAGTATCCCGTACCTGCCTTCTCTCCACTGATCCCTTATCCACAAGGGCCACATCTAACTCCCTCTTAAATATAGCCAATGAACTGGCCTCAACTACCTTCTGTGGCAGAGAATTCCAGAGACTCACCACTCTGTGTGAAAATTTTTTTCTCATCTCGGTCCTAAAAGACTTCCCCCTTATCTTTAAACCGTGACCCCTTGTTCTGGACTTCCCCAACATCAGGAACAATCTTCCTGCATCTAGCCTGTTCAACCCCATAAGAATTTTGCACGTTTCTATAAGATCCCCCCCCTTAATCTTCTAAATTCTAGCGCGTACAAGCCGAGTCTATCCAGTCTTTCCTCATATGAAAGTCCTGACATCCCAGGAATCAGTCTGGTGAACCTTCTCTGCACCCCCTCTATGGCAAGAATGTCTTTCCTCAGATTTGGAGACCAAAACTGTACGCAATACTCCAGGTGTGGTCTCGCCAAAACCCTGTACAACTGCAGTAGAACTTCCCTGCTCCTATACTCAAATTCTTTTGCTATGAATGCTAACATACCATTCGCTTTCATCACTGCCATCTGCACCTGCATGCCTACTTTCAATGACTGGTGTACCATGACACCCAGGTCTCGTTGCATCTCCCCTTTTCATAATCCCCTTGGTTTTAGACTTTATGCCTCTGGTACAAATCCTGCAATTGATCAATGCCGACATGGTCTTCATCTAAGTAAAAGTAAAGGAAAACATGTTTTAATTGTAGCTTAAAATTAAGAGTGCAGTCAAATCCTATAACATGGATAACCTATTTTCTACTGACTTTTAGAAGCTGAGTTAATTATTGATAAAAAAGCTTTTGTAAATTTCTAAATGTAATGGAAAGATAATGTGCTTCATTCCATCATTTTAAGTGTTGTAATTTAATTATTGAAATCTTTATAAAGTGTTATTCAGAGAGTGGCTGTATGAAACTTGGGCTATGAATTAATATATATTCTGGTTAAAAGAGTCATCACCCAAGGGGAGTCAGTCAGTGACATTTGGTTTTGTAAGTGCATTTCAATTAAATATCTGAAAATAAATTAAAAGATACCGATTCAAAAGCAAGATACTGGAAATATGAATCAAGACATAAAACGCTGGATGTGCAGATGAGGCAGCATTGGAAATAGGAGGAAAAATGTTTCAGATGGAAAACCTACCATAACAACAGATACTGCTTCATAGGCTCAGGGCTGCTAACTCTCACGCTTTGAGCATGAGAATAACGCATTTCGACAAATTCTCACGCTCTCACGCTGATCACAAATTTATCACGCTCTGTCGTGGGAAATTCTGTGATCCACGAAAATTTAAAAACTCATATAACCTGCATGGGCCGCAGGTGTTGGGGCTGAGGGAGGGATGGAGCGGTGGGGACAGATGCGGGGAGCCGGGGCTGGCGAGTCGCTCGCTGCAGCTCCGGCCATGGAGCAGCCTCGGTGCAAGAGTCCCGGAGGCGTCGGAAGCGTTGCGGTGCTGCCGTGAGAGTCTCTGTGCCAAATCCGCCCAGGTGACTGACATGGATCAGGCTGCGGCTCGGTGCATCCTGGAGGACAACCAGTGGTTGCTGGAAGTAAGTACCAAGCACTGGGTAGAAACGGGTAGAAGATAGTGGACTTCAAATGGGGGTGGTTGGAGAAAGCACCCTGCTTGCCTGCAAGATTTTCACTTACTGTAACTGCAGGAAAAATGTTCCCGATGTTTGGGGAGTTCAGAACCAGGGGGTCACAGTTTAAGAATAAAGGGTAGGCCAGTTAGGACTGAGATGAGGACAAACTTTCTTCACGCAGAGAGTTGTGAATCTGTGGAATTCTCTGCCACAGAAGGCAGTGCAGGCCAATTCACTGGATGTTTTCAAGAGAGAGTTACATTTAGTTCTTGGGGCTAAAGAAATGAAGGGATATGGGGAAAAAACAAGAAAAAGGGGTACTGATTTTAGATGAATAGCCATGATCATATTGAATGGCAGTGCTGGCTCGAAGGGCCGAATGGCCTATTCCTGCACCTGTTTTCTATGTTTCTATGCGAGTATATGGCAATAAAACTCGATCACTTGATTTTGAAGCATTCATGCATGGTGGAGGTATGATATAATCGTGTGATACGGTGTGAAAACAGGCCCTTTGGTGCAACTTGCCCACACTTGCCAACATGTCCCAGCTACGCTACCTGCTTTTGGTCCATACCTCCAAACCAGTCTAACTGTTTCTTAAATGTTGGGATGGTCCCTGCGTCAACTACCTCCTCTGGCAGCTTGTTCCATACACCCACCACCCTTTGTGTGGAAAAAGTTACCCCTTAAAAAGTTACCTCTTAAAAATAATTAATACAAAAAAACATTGAAATCATACTTCTACAATGCGCTAAAACATGATTTTAATATATCTAATTTCAAAAAGTCCCTACCCTGGGAGGGGGGACACCCCACTTCCACACCCTCTCCCCACTCGGTTGCTCCACTCCCTCACTGGGCTCAGCCTCCTGGGAGAACACTGCCAGATGTGAGCAGGGAACTGAGGCCAGTTGTTCGTGATGTCTGGATCCCAATGCTTAGCGCTTCATGTTTCGAAGTTGGCTAAAGTTATTGATTTGTAATTAGCCTGATTTGTAATTAGTTGTCGAAACCTTAATTTATTCATCCGGAACATCCAGGGGGATGGGATAAGTGTAATATTAAAATTACATGCAAGGTGTCAGGCTGTCTGTCACAACATACAGCCCCGTAAACCCACTATTTCCTTCAGTTCAATATTGGGAAGGTAGCACTATTGTCATTTGCCACTCAACTCTTATTTTGGTTACCTCACTGACTATTTCTAAACACCCCCCAATTCCTTTGACAGGTTGAAAAGAAATGTCCCTAATCTCATTGTTTTATTAATTGAACACGTAGATGAACATCCTCAAGGTGTGTAACTGATTCGGATGTGATATTTAAGAGCTTGTTCAAAGAAGGGGCATATTTTAAAGGAGTTACAGCGATACTTGCAGGGGAATGTGTGAGGATATTATTTGTCTTTAGTTTTAGCTTGAACCAGGACATCAAAGTTTAATATAGTAATGGTGCTGATACTGATCCCAACCAACCACTTAATGAATATCATCCATTCCGGAGGATTTACTTTTATGATGCCATTTAAACTTCACTTGGATTTCAATCACTTCAATGTAAAAGTAATTGGGAATGGGGAGCATTGGAACAAAAATTTGCCCATGGTGCATATTAACTGTAATATAATAATGTATGCATATTGGTAGGTGCAATCAAAACAAAGATCTTTTTATCATTGTTGTGTCATGAATACCACAGAAAATATGATGTTCTCTCAAGATCACATTTAATAGAATAATATTGCTTAAATATATAGTTATTGGGCTTTGCATTTCGGAAAAGTCCCAGCTGAGAGGAAGACAGCAAAATACTGAAAATATTGGGGGTGAAAATGACTTCAGGACAGTTTGTTAGGAAAATGAAATAAATTGTAACAGAATACTTATACAGCTGAGTGAGTATAATTTTATGGATGAGAAATTGTGTTCAACCAATTGATGACTTATTTGACAAAGTAACTGGCATGTTAGATAACAAGGAGGCCAACGGATGTAGCAAATTCTGCTATACATAATTTGGTCTGTGAAGTGCCCCATAAAAGATTACTGCATTAGATAAGCACCTGTGGACTTAAACGTAATAGTTTAAGTCCAGGTGGTCAGATATGGGGCTTTATGTGTGGGCCAGATATATTGTCAATGTAGAGGGGCTAGGAGCAAGGCCAAGTGTGCATCCAGAGTCAAGGTCTGGAATAGTATTAGGTGTGCAGTCAAAGCTGGGACCAGGTGTAATGCTGGACTCGGGGTCAGGAATGAGAGAAGGTATGCAACTGGAATCGGGGTCGGAAGTAGTACCAGTTGTGCAGTGAGACCCAGGTTGGTCAACATGGGCCAAGTGTTTGATTATAATCTGATTTCCATACATGAATATACTAAAATCATTCATGTGCTGCACGTGTTGATCAGAGCCTGGCTCCACTGTGGAATGTAATTAGGAATGTAATTTAGCCTAACCTTATTCATAGCTAATCCAATGTAAAGCATATATATTGTATTCAAGTGTAAGTTAAAAGACTCGCTACAGTATGCACCATATTGCACAATTTCAAGCTGAAAAATGCAAAAGCTCTGTACCAATGGGTGGGGGACACACCCTCCTCCCACACCCTTGCGCCTACAATCCTGTAATTTGTATGTTTAGCAGCACTGTGGAACTATCACCCTATGTTTGCCTTTTTGTTCTAGCCATAGAGTTTGAGTGGGGGCCAACGGATGATTCCATTATGCTTTGGTAATGAGACTTCATGAGTTTTTTGACAGGAACATTTATCGAGTAATATGATGGGAACTGACCGCTCTGTCCACCAAGTCTGTGCTGACCTTCAGGCTTCCACTCACACTAATAACTTCATAAAACAAATGTTTCCCCCACCCCTAAAATCAACCATTCACTTTACTGTTGAAAAATAAGTACCAGTCCTGCAGCTCCTTGGGATGTTGTAGGAAAGACATGGAAAACGTGTAAACTGCTTTCAGACAGCATCCAATGCCAGGGTTTAGTTTAATTCTCAGGCACTTGGGCCCTAGTGCTACTTGCTGTTTTAAAGCATAGAGGAAGATAGTTTGTATCTCCTGTTGAAGATGATTATTGCAAGGTAATTTCATGACATGAATGTTATCTTTATATTGGCTCATGGTCGAATGCTGTTCACTTCTTGCTGAACATGTGAAAAGATTGCATTGGATTTGATTGAATTGTGCATGGAATGAGAAAGCATTCTTGTTTTTGACTTATGGAGATTGATCAAATAGCTGAGTATGATTGAATTTGAATTTCTGAGCTAAGAAATTCCAGAAGTGATGTATATTAATAAAGGATGAAGTGATTTGACCATCTTCAGTAGTGATCTACCTTTCTGCTAGGTGTACATTCAGCCAATGAAGATTTATTACCTATAATTCAAGACCCAATTCTACTAATGTTATAAAATTGATCAGAAGCGATAAAAGGTGGTCATTCTTCCCTCTCATCAGGAGCTCTGCTATTGCATTCATGCCCGGGAGCTGAATGGTCTTGGCAAAAGCCAAAATTAGTGATCGTCATTCAGCGTAAAACAGGCCCTTTAGCCCAACTTGCCCACACCGATCAATGTGCCTCATCTATACTAGTCCCACCAGCCTGTGTTTGGCCATGTCCATCTAAACCCATCCTGTCCTAACATTGTGATAGTATCTGCTGCAACTACCTCCTCTGGCAGCTGATTCCACATACCTACATATACCCTTTGTATGTGTGCATCTTAATAAAGTTGTCCCTTGGGATCTTATTTAATCTAACCCCCCCCCCCCCCCCCTCTTCCATCACCTTATCGTTATATCCTCTGGTTCTCTATTTCCCCTTCTCTGGATAAAAGACTATATAATCTATTTATTCCTAACATCTTATACACCTCTATAATATCACCACCCATCCGCCTGTGCTCCAAGGAATAAAGTTCTAGACTGTGCAAACTCTCCCAAAAGCTCAGGCCCTTGAGTCCTGGCAACATCCTCGTAAATCTTGTCTGCACCCTTTTCAGCTTAACAGCATATTTCCTATAATGATGATATAAACTGAACACAATATTGTAAATGTTACCTCACTGATGTTTTGTGCAACTAACTAACATGACCTTACAACTTTTTAACGGTAACGGAATACTCTGACTAGTGAAGGACAATATGTCGAAATCTGCCTTGACCAACCTATCTTCCTGTGACACCAGTTTCAGGGATCAATGCAACTGCACTTCTAAATCCCTCTGCTCTACAACACTCTGCCAATCATTGTGCAGTTCCTGCCCTGGTTTCACTACCCAAAATGCAACATCCCTCACTTATCTGCAGTAAACTCTGTTAATCATTTCTCAGCCCACCTGCTCAACAGATTGGGATACTGCTGCAATTTTTGACAACCATCTTTGCTATCTACAATACAACCCACCTTAGTGTCATCTGCAAACTTACTAATCATGCTTGTACATTCTCATCCAAATCATCGATATAGATGACAAACAGAAATGGGTCCTGAACCCATGAGGCACACCACTAGTCACAGGCCTCCAGTCTGAAAAACAACTTTGCACTATTGCCCTCTGCTTCCTTCCATGAAACCATTTTTCTATCCAGTTGACTAGCTCTCTTTGGATCCCATGCGATCTAACCTTCCACAGCAGCCTGTAATTTGGAACCTTGTCAAATGCCTTGTTGAAATCTATATGTATAATGTCTTTAGCTCTGCCCTCATCAACCTTTTTGGTCATGAGATTTTTGGAGAATGTGGAAATGAGGGACATGTGCATAGTACAAGATAGTAGACTATAAATCTTAGCCATGTACTTACTAAAATGACATTGTAGTCACAAGGGGTTGAATGGCTTTGTCCTGTTTCAATTTCTTTGCAGGTCACTGATGAGTAAGCATTTGATTCTTAATGGCCTTTCCGTCATTTTGCAAGTGGATTGGTAAGGAGCCATTTGGGCAGAGAGCGTTTGCCTTTTGTGAACCTGACATTGCTCAGCAATTTTCAATATTATGTAACTAAACTGTGCATGAACAAGTTGGCTAATTGATGCAGGAGTTCAAATCAACATTTCAACGAGATATTGTCTGACCTCTGGATTTTTTCACACCCAGAGCACTCTACTAATTGAAAATTGAATGGCCAAAGCCTCATTTCTGATGATAAGAGATAAGATGGATTGTCTATTTGGCACCTTTGTCCGATGTTGGTTGGCAAGCTTTAATCCTGTCATACATTCACAAGCAACGACCCCTGCATATGGCTGTTTGAGTAGTGGTAATTCACCCTTGTAGATTTCCACCAAAAAATCTGAGGTAAGGAATAAGATACAATACTGCAGAATTTGTGAGAAAAGTAAACAACAATTTGTTTTAGTTCGCTTCTGCAGATCATGTGGTTTAGCATTACGGAAAATCTGAATACAGATTGTATTTTAGGTATACAATCATTCCGTTACTCAAGGATAATTTGTATAATTGTGGCATTTAATTCAAGGACCAGAAAATTCCAGAAAACACACAGAGGAAAATTGCCCTCAAGTGCATTTTACAAATTTCCAGTCAAATGGAGCAAAATAGTTGGTGACCTGATGAGGGGTCCAATTTCTAAACATGGGCTTCCACTAAGAGTTTTTGGGAAAAAAACTTCCCAATGCACTTTATTCACTGGCACCTTACTTGGTTTTAACAATGAGCTTTCTTCACTTTCAAAAGTTTTGGGGCAACTTCCTCAGTAATCCTAAATTTGCAAACTGATTTTCTAGAAACAATATAGGAGAGGTGTGGAAGGAGTTTTTCTTGACCCCCTGGCTGATATTTAGTCCTCATTGACAATCAAGTTACCTAATTGTTTTCACATTTCTGTTTGTGTTTGCTATGTTCAAAATGTCTACTGCCTTTCCATTACAACAGAGTTTTGAGACTCTGACAGCTGGTTTATCTGTACCACCTCCCTCGGCTCTAAACAGCAACTATTCCTTTTTGAGAGAATAGGAAACTGGCAGCTGGAGTTATCAAGCATCCTACAATCTAATGAACAAATTCAATTAGCAGCCAAGTGACCTGATTGACGTCTGTTTCTGTTCTGCAATGGTGTGCATGATGACATCTGTTTCTGTTTTGCACATATCCTGATATGCCTATTTTAAACAATAATTAAAGTAGGTATGTTACAAAACTTACTTTGAGCGGCGCTGCAGTTCTGCCACTGCCCGTGTGCGCGACTTTGGCGCCTTTGAGAGGGGGGCGGGTTTAAAATGCGGTTTTCCCCAGACTATTCAAATCGATTTTGAACAGAGTGTTTCGTTGCTGAAGAGAAATTGCTCCGACATTTGTTTCATTAAGTTATTTTTAAACTACGCTGGATAATGTATTAGCATGAGTAAATTAAAAATCATCTTGTAAAGCCGTGAATGCCGACAACGGGATGGATCTCACGTAGGGGACAAGGCAAGGTACACCGTTTATATTTTCATATAAACTTGCTTCTTAGGATGCCTTTAATCAAAATTTCATGTTGTGAAAATGTAACTTAAAAGATACCAATCGGCAGTATTTTCCCTGCCGTTATGTGGTTTAAATTCACTGCAATCGCAACGTTCCAATCAATCGCGTTCCATAAAATCCCACTAGCAAGATGATTAAAATTGCCATTAATTTACGGGAATTAAACACTAAATTCCTTCCATTTGGCCTATAAATTCATGACAATGAGATTTAAAAATCATGTTATATTGTGAATTCTTGTGTGAATGTTATTTGGGCACTTGGGCTATTTAAAAATGTTACTCTTTTCTTAAGAAATAGATAGATGTTTAGATCTAGTAATTGAATTTTGTACTTAGCTACATTGGTTAACTAGCTAATTATATGCTTTAATTTCAGGTCTTCCAAGTAAGATAGTTTCATTTTTGTTTCAGAATACTTCCATCTATAATAACTGAAAATTTCTTTCAGTTCTCTTAATTTTTAAGAAAATTATGGGCTTTTGACTGTCCTTGGTCACAGCTTTTGTGTTAAGTCAATGGAAAGCAATAGGGAACAAGATGCTAATTTCAGAGTATGAAAATGGCCATAACTGTTTTAATACTGAAGATATGAAAGTGAATTAGGTGACAAATTAAACTTTTTGTGCTTTATCTGATGGGATAAATTGCAGACTTGTATTTTAAAATTTCAACATTTTGTAACATTGCTAATTAAAGTCAACTGTAGCTATTCTCAGGTTAGCCACAGCAGTAGAATTAGGCCATTCAGCCCATCGGGTCTACTCTGCCATTTAATCATGATGGATCTATCTTTGCCTCTCAACTCCATTCTCCTGCCTTCTCCCTGTAATATTTGACTCCCTTACTCAGCAAGTACCTGTCAATCTCCGCTTTAAAAATAACTAAAGATTTTACCTCCACAGCCCCGTGGCCTCCGAAGGAGGGGCGTGGCCACAGGGGAGGTGGCAGCCCAACCGGCAGTCTGTTTGTCTTTCCATTCTTTTGCTATTTTTAGTTTGTTAGAAGTTTGTTTTAATGTTTTTTGGTGTGTTTTATGTGGGGGAGAGGGGATCGGGGGAAAACTTTTTTTATCAAGTCCTTACCTTCCCGCAGATGTGATCATTTTTCGGATCACATTCTCCGGGCTCTGTGGCCTACCATCGCTGGAGCAGGAAGCCTCCTCGGACTGTCGTAGGTGAGCTGACAACCCACCGATGCGGGAGTGGAGCACCTCGATGCGGAGGGCCCGAACACCGGCTCCGGCAGCCAAAATCGTCCCGTCAACGGGGGCTCGAAGCCCACGAACGCGGAGGAGCTAGGGGAAGGACTTGAACTATATTTCGCCTTCCACCACAGTGAGGAGTGTGTAGGAGTCACTGTGGTGGATGTTCATGTTAAAGGATGTTTTGCATGTATTGTCTCCAAGATGGCTGCCGGAAGGGAGAGTGAACACTGGCGCGTTTGGCTGCCGCTGCTCTCTCTTTGAATTGTGTCTTGTCCCTACTATTTTTGTTTTGTATTTTGTTTTATTCTGCATATATGTTTTGTAATCTGCGTATTGCATTTTGTAAGGCATCTTGAGAGTCCTTGAAAGGCGCCCATAAGTATAATGTATAAATAAATAAAATAAATTCCATGGATCACCACTCTGGCTGAAGAAATTCCTCCTCATCTCCTTTCTAAAGGTACATCCTTTTATTCTGAGCATGTGCCCTCTGGTCCTATACTTTCCCTCTAGTGGAAACATCCTTTCCACATCCACTCTATCCACGCTTTTCATTATACAGTGAGTTTCGGTGAAATCCGCCCACATCCTTCTAAACTGGAGTGAGTACAGGCCCAGACTTTTTGAACGCTCGTACATCAGATGAGACTTTATGGTGAGAAATTGATTGATAAACACTGACTAGTTGGGAAAACTGCAAATGCAGAGAAGGCTGTGCATTGCTCCTGGTCTCCTCAAAGCCCAAGAACAGAGTAGGATCTTACTTAGATTCTCCTGCTCGGAGACCCTGTGCCAGTTTGGATCTGTGGGCCTGTGTTTTGGGTGGGGCTTCTGTAGCTGTAAGGAATATGGTGAGATGTTGCATATCTTTTAATTGTGTATTCTTACTTTAATATTTAAATGATTTTAAATGTTCTTAGTTTTTTTTCAATTTACATCTCGAATATAAAAAAAAATTTTTTTAAAGTCCTTTTAAAAAAGGATGAGAAAGTGGGATAACAGAAAACTAGTGTAGGGGATGGTCGGCATGGACTCAGTGGGCCCAAGAGCTTGTTTTCAGCCTGAACGGGTGATCAATGGTCGGCGTAGACTCGGTGGGCCGAAGGCCCCGTTTCCCCTGTTTCCATTCGGTATCTCTAAACTTTGTCTTATTCTGCTTTTTCTTAACTACATTGCTTTTGTTAAAAAAGGTTAGGGCATTATCCTTCATCTTTCAGTCTAGGCCAAAATTATAGGCAGATATCTTGGTAACAACCAAATCTGTTTCAGCAGTAAATATTGTCCAGTATTTGGAATGAAAATGTGGAAAACATAAATATATTGCACTGGAAAGCTGATTTTTATTTTGAGTTAAGCAGTGTATCATAGAAGTAGAGTGGCAGTGTTCTGCAGTAACTGACTTAAAAATGTACAACACAACTTCAAGGTGTCAATAATCCTATTAAATAAATGTTGGATCGACTATTTTGTTCACTATTCGGTTGCAATTTTCAACAGGCAGTCCTTGTAACCTGTGTTTGAGAGCAGCACGATACAAATAAAATGATGAAAACTGGGTGGCGTGGCGCAGCGAAGGCAGTTGAATTGCTACCTTACAGCGCCTGAGACCTGGGTTCGATCCTGACTACGGGTGCTGTCTGCATGGAGTTTGTACGTTCTCCCCGTGACCGGTAGCTGGTGGCGCTGCTTTCGCAGTAAGGCAGCAATGCTTTTGCTGTAAGGCAGCAACTCTAACGCTGCACCACCAGCCAAATGTAAATTGTCCCCAGTGTGTGTAGGATAGTGTTGGCGTGCGGGGATCACTGGTCGGCGCGGTCTCGGAGGGCCGATGGGCCTGTTCCCACGCTGTATCTCTAAACTTAAAAAAAAAAAAATCAACCTTGATAGCTTTGATAGAAAGCAATGATGAGGCGTGGCTATGTCATAAAGTCATCCATAGAATTCTATGGTTACACAAAAAGCTGGAGAAACTCAGCGGGTGCAGCAGCATCTAAGGAGCGAAGGAGATAGGCGACATTTCGGGTCAAGACCCTTCTTCAGACGCCCTCATAGAATTCTATAGTATTTTGTGGGCAGAGTTTACTCGGACCCTAATCTGCTGATTACATCTTCAGTGCCTGACACTTTATTGGAAAAGGTATCGAGTACAAGTTGGGAGAGAGGATGCAGATGTACAAATCATTGGCAAGAGCACCCTTGAGTATTATGTATAATCTGGTTGTCTAGCTACAGGAAGTTGGACAGGGTGCTAAAGGGATACACCTTGATTACTTGGGCTGTGAACCTGAGTTATGTGGAGAGGCTGGGACATTTTTATTTGAAGCATTGGAGGCTGAGGGGTGACCTTATTGAGGTGTATCGTTCATGAGAGGAATGGATGAAATTAACACACAGTAATTTTCCTTGGATAGATGATTCAAAAACTAGAGAGTGTAGGCTCAAGAAGAGAGGGTAGAGATTAAAAGCCAATAGCACTTTCACTCAGTGCAGTGCATATCTGGAATGAGCAGTCAGAGGACGATAAAGGGGGAAATACAATTAGGGCAAAAACAACATTTGCACATGCATATGGGCAGGAGGGTTTAGAGGAATAAGAGTCAAATGTTACCAAATGGTATGAGCACAATATGCCAACTTGGTCAACAAGAAGGGTTAAAGGACCTGTTTCCATGCTCCACAGCTCTGACTCTATGGCCGAAGATAAGCAAGGTCCTCTACATAGGAGATGGGAAAGGACCTCAAAAGAATATTTCTTCTGTTCTATTGCTGAGAAAGACATGAAGACCCAGGAACATGGAAAAGTTAATTGCAAGTAACTTCTGGAACATGGACTGTTCATATTGCAGTCGAGGAGGCACTGAATGTCTGAAGACTTATTAAGATGCATACATTTTCCAAGATTGATCAGCTATATATAATGAATGCATAAGTTTACAGGCCAAGTATTCACATACAAGGAATTTGCCTTGGTGCAGCAGCTATGCTGCAAGCAGCTACACTCGAGGACAAGGACAAAGGATAAAGTGAGAAGCTGAACAAGAAATTGTAGGACACCTGGCTGAAATAAATGAATTGCTGTTAGAAAGAATGATGTGCCAGAAGAGTGAATGGTGGCTAATGTTGTGTCTTCATTTAATAAGAGCTACAAAGAAAAAACGGAGAACTATCAAACAGTAAGCCAGATGTCTGTGAAAGGGAAGATACTGCAGAAGATTCTGAGGGGTTAGATATATATGCCTTTGGAAAGGTGGGTTTATTAGGGACAATCGGCATAGTTTTGTGCATGCGAGATCATGTCTTACTAATTTGAGGGGCTTTTTTAAAATGTATCTGCCAGAGAATTGTTACAAATATCATTGTAACGGACTATTTAAGATGCAGAAATACACAATGATTTAATGAAAGTAATTTGAACAGATAGCAAGCGTTCTTAATGGTGTATATAAATATAATTTGCAGCATATTTAGTGCCTTGAGTAAATAAACTGCTGTGCATTTCTGAACAAACACTAATTTGTTTTTTAATGACTTGGAATTGATAAATTACCATTTAAAATGAGTGTGCTTTAATTGTGGTTGATTTGTTTGTTTATGTAGTATACTATGTGAAATAATACAATATTATTAGGAATCAGCATTATCAGTTGCAACCTACCATTTCATTCAACATAGCAGTCTCTTGTGGCCAATTTATCTTACTGCAGTTTGTATTCTGTGCATTGCACTGAATGGCTATGAATTTCCGAGGTTTCAACGAACCGCAGACATGATCTTCATCATCTAGTAGACCTCTGGCATTCAATAATTTTTGCCCCTGAACAAGATTATCTCTGCCAAGTCAGAAACAATATTAGAGGCAGAACTGTGGATGAGGATCCTTTATTAAGTTACCATTTCACCAGCTTGTCTAAAATCTCAGGCGCGATTGGAGGCTGACAATGTGAATGATGATAGAATCTACCACATATGGTTTATATGAAAATGATTGTCCAAGAATGGCCTGGATTCCGAAGATCTAAGTGTATTCTACTCCTTTTACATTATGCTAGGCTATGGATATTGGGGCTGTTTCATATGTCAACTAATACAAGTAGGTTGTAATTGATTAGTCTTTGTGTTCAAGACTGATGATGAGCTATTGGTTGAGTTGAACATGATTGTGCTTCGACACAGACTGACAATTCTGGATGCATAGCGTAGGAAAAATACTTATTTGACTTCAGTACATTGCACAATATTGGTGAAAATCCAGTATGTGTGTCAATGAAAGTAACAATTGCTACTCGTCAATAATCCATGAGAAGGTTTGAAGATTAACTGTTGTAATAGATGGAAATCAAAAATATAAATTCAATAAAGATTTGGCCATGGTGGCGAGTTTCGGTCCAATACCTCAATCAGATGAGAACTGAAAGAGAAACCAGCGAGGGGAAATGCGGCAAGTAGGTAAAGGTGGGATCTGGACGAGCCCTATGGGTAGACCAATAGTTGGAATTAAATTCATTGTATATTTATTCTTGATAATGTTGTGCGTCAAAGGCCACAGCAGGGCTCTCACTGAACTTTTTTTCCCTGTTGCCAGCCGGGCAACCACGACAGCTTTTTAGGTTGCCAAATGGCAGTTTAGGTGGTCATTTAAGACGGTTTGCATGACGCGTGCGATAATGTGCTCGGACGAAGTGCGTAGTTACCAATCGGAATTATGCTCAATGAAGCATTCACACATTATGTTCAAGAAGGAACTGCAGATGCTGGAAAATCGAAGGTAGACAAAAGTGCTGGAGAAACTCAGTGGGTGCAGCAGCATCTATGAAGCGAAGGAAATGGGCAACGTTTCAGGCCGAAACCCATCGGTCTGAAGAAGGGTTTTGGCCCGAAACTTTGCCTATTTCCTTCGCTCCATAAATGCTACCGCATCTGCTGAGTTTCTCCAGCACATTTGTCTACATTCACGTATTATTTCTGCTTCAAATAACTCACAAACTAAACATATTCACCAATCAAGACATGATATATACCACAATGGCGTGCAGCAAAATTAGAATACAATATCTCAACTCTTTTTACACATTGCAATTAATGCAATTTCTATTAGTTCTTTCCACTTCCAAACAAAAATGTGGTTGGATTATTCAGCATATGATCAACCTGTGTCAATAAATCCTGGACCGTGGTAACACATATGCTTAACCATATGCAGTACAGATTGATGTAAGCATGTTTTTTTGTGAAGGACACAAAATTACCATGACATGGCCATAGCATGTGTTGTTATTGGCACAGAAACGCTCTGGCTTCCCACATAATTTATCCATAATAAAATATACAGGTTGCAAGGAAATTTCGAAAGGCATTTTATGATAATAGTTGTTAAAACCGACTATACCCACCCGACAGGTTAAACATTACACCAACTGACAAGAGATGGCCAAAGGACATAACTGCAGCAAATGTTCTTTTGGTAATATGTTTAAAGGTGTCAAAACAAATAATAACATTGGGAATTAAAACACATTTGCTTACATTCCGTTATCAAACATAATCAATGTTCGCTCTGAAGACCATGAAGCACAATAGGGTCAGGGGGTGTGTGAATCAGTACGGGGTGGATAGGTGGGGGGGGGGGGGGGGGGGGTGAGAACGCAATCGGTGCGGAATGGATGGATTGAGGTAGGTGAATTAGTACGTGTTGGTTGGAATATATAAAATTGTGAGGGGAGAGCACGGGGGATGTCAGTGGTGTTGAATGGGGGGATCAGTACGGGATGGATGGTGGGGGGGGGGGAGATCAGTATAGGTTGAATGGGGGTTCAGTACAGGATGAATGGGGGAAGACAGAAATGCTGGAGAAATTCAGCGGGTGACGCAGCATCTATGGAGCTAAGGAAATAGGCAAGGTTTTGGGTTGAGACCCTTCTTCAGACTGTTTCCCCCTCATCAGTACAGGGTGAATGGGGGTGGGGGAGAGTCAGGACAGTGTCGATCAGAGGGTCTAGGCAGGATGAATGAGGGGATCAGAATGAATGGGGAGAGCACTACAGGATGGATGGGGGGGATTGGTGCAGGGTAAATGGAGGGTGGGTCAGTACGGGATGAATGGGTGGATCAGTGCAGTATGCATGGGGGGAGAAGTGCAGGATGGATGGGAAGGGGGATCAGTACAGGATGAATTGGGGGACCAGTATAGGATGGATTGGGGGGGGGGGGTGGAGTGGCAGGAGAATCAATGCGAGGGGGGTAGGATGATGAATAGATTGGGGGGGGGGGTAGATGGGGAAGGGAGCACATGGGATGTCAGTGAGGTCTGAATAGAGCAGGGAATGGGGATCAGTGCGGGATGGAGAGGAGGGGTCAAGGGAAAGGAGGTGTGGAGGGGGGCGAGAGGGAAAGAGCGGGGGGGGGGAAGGGGCAGAGGAGGTGGGGAGGAAGGAAGGTCAGTGCTCCTCGGACAACATCGCCCCGCTGCCTTGGCCGTCCCTGTCCAACGCCAAAGTGCCGCCGCCTCCCCTCCTCCGCCAGCCGACAGGAAGGTGCGGGGCCGAGCGGTGCAGCTCAAAGATCCTATAGCTATAGGATCTTTGGTGCAGCTGCTTCAGACGGCAGAAGGAGGGGAGGCGTACAAAGACATCCTCACGGCCTCGGCATGCTAGAGGGGTTGTTTTGATAGTGTGTATTTGCAAGCAGCGACCGATATCAGGGCGATAGCAGCCGTTGATGGCAAATCCCCAAAAGGCGCTTTCAAAACAACCCCTCTTGCATGCCGAGGCCGGGAGGATGGAGAGAGAGGGAGGTCTCCTTCCGCCGGGCTGGGTGCGTAGGCAGTAGTGCCGCTGTCGCTGCTGCCGCTGTTCGGGGCCTGTCATTCGCTCCGACCCTTCGTCACCACGCACCTAGTATCTTTTTAAAATGAGTCGGCGCTTAATTTGCCCAGCGGCACTTTGGGTGGTCAATGGCACCCGGGCAACTGCTAATTTCGAGCCCTGACCTGTTGTAGAGCAGAGGGATCTAGGAGTGCAAGTACAAAGTTCCTTGAAGATGGTGTCATAGGTGGACAGGATGGTCAAATTTGATAGTGATTAATAATTGTAGTGGCCATTTGGCATGCTTCGTGTGTCATTAACTATGGCATGTGTCTTTAAATTTTAGACTGCCCGTCATGTGGGTGGGATTTATGACGTATTTTAGGGCGTGTTTGGAGCTAAGTTTCTTGCGCAGAAGCTTAGTTTTTAGTTTAGTTTCGGACCAGCATGAGGAAGGCATACTCTTCGATCATACGAAGCATAACGGAGACACAAGGAGCTTTCTAACGTTTAATGCAATAAGCTGGAGCTTGATGAAGATTATAGTGTATGTCGGAAGAAGTTTGGATGTACCTTGTTTTTCATCAACAATAAAGAATTTATTCATCAAAAGACAGTGCTTTGAAGATTTATCTGTGAAGAAGCTCTGAATGTCCCCGCCGGAGAGCTTGCATGCGTACAAAGACATTCCCCTTTACCATGTAGTCCATTTAGTGGCTAGAGGGAGTAATCTCTTGAATGATATAAAAATTTGCTGCTACAATAATATACAAATATACCAAGCTGTGAGAAAGTATAGTGGAAATTACTATCTGAGGAGGGACTGGCATAGTAACTATTGACAGTCCCTTTGAAGATAGATAATTTTCACTATACTTTTGAACTAAAAGCTTGGTATATTTGTTTTATATCCCTTCATGACATCTAATAAAAATGAAATCTAATAAAAATAAAAAGTACAGAAAATAAATCGTGATTTTTTTGTAGATTTATCAATTAAAGTGAAGAATTCTGCCTCTGAATCTGAACTATGCAGGATAAGATCAGTTTTTCTCATATCTCGCAAGTTTTCCATGCCACGATTTGCGTCCAGTCTCGCTGTACTGCTGCAGCATTGTCGTCTGCGCGTTCGTGGTTCGAATTAAAGCAAATTTCGTGACCGAGTTTTGAGCATGCGCAGTTTTACCAAGGAAGAAAATAGTAAAAAGAGCATGCGCAGTGCTGCCCAGGAGAAAATAGCAAAAACTAATCGGAGCTAGTGCAATTTATTTTTGGTCCGTCGAATAGCGATTGACCAATCATGTTTCTAGAATGCTCATGAATATTCATAGAAGGGATATAATATTTATTAATGCCAGGGCAGCATGGTGGCGCAGTAGTAGAGTTGCTGCCTTACAGCGAATACAGTGCTGGAGACCCGGGTTCGATCCCGACTATGGGTGCTGTCTGTACAGAGTTGGTATGTTCTCCCCGTGACTGCATGAAATTCTCTGAGATCTTCGGTTTCCTCCCACACTCAAGACGTACAGGTATGTAGGTTAATTGGCTTGGTAAATGCAAAAATTGCCCCTAGTGGGTATAGTGTTAATGTGCGGGGATCGTTGGTCAGCGCGGGCCAAAAGGGCCTGTTTCCGCCCTGTTTAAACTAAACTAAAAAATTTTTGGCGCATTGACCTACATTAGTCAGAGCATTGAGTATTGAATTTGGGAGGTCATGTTGCAGTTATATGAGATGTTGGTGAGGCCGCATTTAGAGTATTTTGTTCAGTTCTTGGCCTCTTTTTACAGGAAAGATGTTGTCAAGTGGAAAGGGTACCAAGAAGATTCATGAGAATGTTGCCAAGACTTGAGGGTCTGAGCTATATGGAGAGGTTGAGCAGACTGAGACGCTATTCCTTGAAGCGCAGTAGAATGAGGGATAATTTTATAGATGTGTATAAAATCGCGAGGAATATGTCGGGTAGACACAAAGAGTCTTGCCCAGAGTAGGGAAATCGAGAACCAGAGGACATGGGTTTAAGGTGAAGGGAGAAAGATTTAATAGGAATCTAAGGGATAACTTTTTCACACAAAGGGTGGTGGGTGTATGGAACAAGTTGCAAGAGGAGTAGTTAAGGCAAGCACAATTGCAATGTTTAAATATTTAGGCGAGTAAATTAATGAATAAGACAGGTTTGGAGTGATATGGGCCAAACACAGGCAGGTGGGATGTGCAGATGGGACATGTTGGTCGGTGTGAGCAAGTTGGGCCGAAGGGCCTGTTTCCACACAGTGAAAAGCGTTTTGTTGCGTGCTAACCAGTCAGTGAAAAGACTATACATAATTACAATCAAGCCATCCAGTGTGCAGGTAGCATAGTGGTTAGCAATCAGCTTGCTATTTTAACATTGCTATATCTGCAAGTCATTATCCAAACAAGTAAAATAATGATATAAAAGCACAATGAAAAATATTATTAATCACTATTAAATTTATTTTAAGCTATTTTTAATTTGCCTGTGATTTTCAGGTTTCAGTAACCGAATAGCTGCTTACAATTTGGTTTAATATTAATTATTCTCCGAATTGTTTTTGTCTGAAATTTCTTTGGAATTGTCCTAAGCAGACACAGTATGCTGGAAAATCTGTTTAAGTGCCTATTCGGGATTTCAACTTGGGATTTTAACTTCCACCAATTTACAGTGATTGCTCAGGAAAACTCTCAAGAGATAACGTTTAATAATATTGTACTTATTTTCTGGTTTATCAGTCGGGAAGTAAATGGACCAACCATATTATATCTTGTTGGGTGCAATGCTTCTTTTGTTTTGTCTAATAAATGTAACACTTAAGGCATTTCTAATATAGCTGTTGATTAGTGTTTCAGTTGCATTTACCTATAAAACTATTGTGACTCATTAATGTTGATTAAAATAGAATTTGAGCACAATTTAATTTGGTTTTGGATGGTTTATCCTCCCACTAGCCGTAATTGCAAGCTGCATTCAAGAGTGGAGACAGCAGCGCATTGATATCTCGGTGGTAATTATCAACAGCAGTTGCACAAAATAACTTTCAAAATTGTTAAGGTTATTCCCAGGTAGCTTAAGCACTTCACCAATGAATAGTAGATATTTTGCATTTCAATGTAATTCCTCGCACACAATGGGCATGCTTTCACAAATTATTGCTGCCGTTTCTGATGGGATCTAACAGAATTGAAAAGGTAACTGGCAGTGATCTGCTTTAGCTTTGAAAGATGTTAAATGGTACCCATGGGCCAGCCAAGAACAGCTGCAAGGAAAAGCCTTGGAACTATAGACCAATGAGCCTAACATCTGTGGTAGGCAAGTTACTGATGAGGATTGTGAGAGATATGCATTTTGGGTTGATTAGGGATAGTCAGCATAGTTTTGTAAGTGGGAAATCGTATCTTACAAATTTGAACAAGTTTTTTTGAAGTAGTAATGAGGGCTAGACAATGGACCATAGTGGGCTACATATTTCTTTGATTATCATTGCTTTCTGCATATCTTCCAATCATTTGTCCCAAGTACTGTCTATATCTCTCTTTCCCTTTTCGCCTGACTCTCAGTCTGAAGAAAGGACTCGACCCAAAATATCACTCGTTCCTTTTCTCCAGTGATGCTGCGTGACCCGCTGAGTTACTCCAGGTTTTTGTCTCCTTTCGGTATAAACCAGTATCTGCATTTCCTCACTCCACAGACATTGTGTAATTAGACTTCAACCTTTAAGTTTCTGCATGATAAGCTGTTCAGGAAGGTTAAATTGACATGGGAGTCAGAGTGAGCAAGCTAACGGAATGGAGAATTGGTTTCAAGGTAGGAAGGAGAGGGTGGTGGTGGGGAGTGTTTATCAGACTGGAGGGGTGGGGGGGGGGGGGGGGGAGAAGAAGAGAGAATGACTGGGACATGAGCAATCCTTGATGTTGTTGACTGCTCTCCTGAAGCAATGTGAAGTGTAGGTGAACTAATTGGAGAAGTGGGACGGGAAAGAGGCTGCTATGCTTGATCTACTGGGCTGAGCTCTCAACCAAACCAATTTCAGTGCTGTTGATGTAAACTCCATTCCTTTCAGAGTAGTTTCCACACCAAGCTGTAATGCATCCATGTACTTTCTGGTGCATCTGTTGAAATTGGTAAGAGGCAATGGAGACATGCTGAATTTTCTTGTTCTTCTGAGGAAGTAGAGAAATTAGTGTGCTTTCTTGACCATATATATCATCAATGTGGTTGGACTAGACCACAATGTTGATGAAATTAGTCCTGGGAACTTGTAGTTCTCAACTTCAGCACTGTTGATGCAGACTCCGCAATGCTGCCTGAACTTGATGACCAATTTCTTCATTTGCTGACATTGAGGGAAAGGTTGTTGTCTTGACACAATGCTCCTAAGCTTTCTCTATCCTTCCTGTACTCTATCGATATCCAGTCCACTACATCTTTGACGGGCACCGGTGTTGAGAATTATTGTCTGGATGCTTTCAAGAGAGAGCTAGATAGGGCTCTTAAAAATAGCGGAGTCAGTGGATATGGGGAGAAGGCAGGGCCGGGGTACTGATTGGGGATGATCAGCCATGATCACATTGAATGGCGGTGCTGGCTCGAAGGCCTACTCCTGCACCTATTGTCTTTTGTGGAGGGTGCTTAGTTGCCTATCCTTATTGATTGCGATCTATGGGTCAGGAAGTTCAAGGATCCTGTATCAGATGGGGGTGATGAGTTCTAGATCCTTGAGTTTCGAGATAAGTTTGATTGGGATAATGGTGGTGAAGGCAGAATTATAGTCAATAAACAGGAATATGATCTAGCTGGCATGGTTAATCAGATGGTCCAAGCATGAGTTTATGGCTATTGAGATCATGTCTGCTAGGGACCTGATAGAGGGTGATTTGTGGTGGATCACGGCTATCTGCGAGATTGGAGTTGGTGTGTGCCACGACCAGCCTCTCAAAGAATTTCGTATTGGTGTATGTCAAACCACCTGACAGGAGTCATTAAGACGTTTAAACTAATCCTCTGATACTTTAATTCAATTCTCCCTTCACCCCCTACAGATTCACCATTCACCTGCACTTTAGGGGCAGTTTAGTGACAATTAATGTAACAACCTGCCATGTCTTTGGGATGCGAGAGGAAACTGGAACACTGGAGGAGGGAGGGGGAGAGCGGTAAACCCATGGGATCGCAGGAAGAATGTGCACACTCTACGCAGACATCATCAACGTTCAGGATAGAGCCCTGTCACAGAAACTGAGACAGCAGCTCCACTAGTAACACAGCTGTGTCCCCAGAATTAATGACATTTGTAACATTTGTGAAATGCAGAAGTCATGAGTGTGATTAAGCTTCACATTCTGGGTGTGCAGCTTCCCAAGGCAGTGCCACACTGCATCCTCCACTTCACTTTCAAAAAGGACCGCATGATCTGCCCACATTGATGAGGATCTGTAATTGTTTATTTAAATTGCCTTATCCCAGAAACCCTGCAGATGTTTAAGCCCATTGCCTCTCAGACAAAACATACTTCTCTTGCCAGCAGTGCGGGGCCCGCATCCCAATAATGACTAAAAACCAAAAAAAAAGCTTAATTCAGCATAAAGTGTTATTATGTACCTTATTAGAGACATAGAAAATAGGGCCTTTTGGCCCTTCGAGCCACCACCGCCATTCAATATGATCATAGCTGCTAGACTCAACAACAACTTCATCAACAAGTTCGCGGATGACACAACAGTGGTGGGCCTCATCAGTGACAATGATGAGTCGGCGTACAGGATGGAGGTGGAGCTGCTCACAGGATGGTGCAAATCCCACAACCTCATTCTCAACGTGGGAAAAACGAAGGAGATGGTGGTTGACTTCAGGAGGGCGGGAAAACAACGCCATACACCTCTGCATGATGGAGCTGATGTGGAAAGGGTCAGCAGTGTGAAGTTCCTAGGACTCCACCTGTCAGATGACCTGACGTCCAAAACCAACACCACAGCACTGGTCAAGAGAGCCCAGTAGCGACTACACGCTCTCCGAAGACTATGCATACCTGCCAACCATTCCGATTTGGGCGGAATTCTTCCGATTTTTCCATCCCAATTTCGAATTCCGATTTTTTTCCTCAATATTCCGAAAAAAATTGGAATTCAGAATTGGGATGCAAGCGTGCATGCGACCCATGGCGGCGGCGGCGAGGAGACAGCGAGAGAGCGCACCGCGCCTGCGCCGCTTATGGGGGCACGCACGGGTGTACGTCAGCACGCAGCCGCATGACCCCGCCCCGCCACGGTGGCGTTCGGCGTCACTTCCCCCCCCCCCCGCACTGACGTCACGTACCCCGCCCCTTACTGACGTCACGTACCCCGCCCCTTACTGACGTCACGTACCCCGCCCCTTACTGACGTCACGTGCCCCGCCCCTTACTGACGTCACGTGCCCCGCCCTCACTGACGTCAGACTAATAGGATTCCGATTTTTCATTCTCACAAGTTGGCAGGTATGACTATGGAAAGCAGGTCTCCTCACTGCACACCTACGAACTTTTTTATAGGGGAACAATCGAGAGCACATTAACCTATGGCATCACTTCCTGGTTCGGGAGCTGCAAGGCATACGAACGGCACCAACTGGACAGGATTGTGAAGACCTCCAGCAGGATTATTGGTGCTCCACTCCCTTTCCTGCTAGACATATACAGGAAGAGATGTATCAGCAGAGCCATCTCAATCATCAAAGACCCCTACCACCCATCGCATCACATTTTCTCCATCCTGCCATCTGGGAAGAGGTACAGGAGCATCAGCTGCAAAACCAGCAGGATGCTCCTCAGCTTCTTCCCGCTGGCTATAAGACTGATAAACGGACTTTGTCCCCGGCCAAAGTATCGCGCACAAACACCAACCTGGACACACTGAAGCACTGTCGTGCCGCTGCCGATTGGAATTCATGATATATGTGTTTTTTTTTAAATTTCTATTTATTTTGTACCGCACACTGAATGGACACTGGTTGAGCAACATTTTTCCATTTCCTCTGGGTCTGTAAGTACTCAGGAAAAATGATAATAAAGATATACAATACAATACAATCCAAAATTAGTACCCTGTTCTGGTTTTTTCCCCATATCCCTTGATTCCCTTAGCCCTAAGAGCTAAATCTAACTCTCTCTTGAAAATATCTAGTGAATCTGAATCAGAATTTATTCGCCAAGTATGTTTGGCAACATACGAGGAATTGCACTGGCCAGTCATAAAATTAAAAGCAACAGACTCAAAAACGCATTTTAACATGAACATCCACCACAGTGACTCCTACACACTTCTCACTGTGATGGAAGGCGAAATAAAGTTAAAGTCTATTCCTTTGTTCTTCCTTGGTCGGGGGCCTCGAGCCCTCCATTGACGGGACGGTCTTAACTCCCGTAGCTGGCGGCGTATGGGCCCTCCGCGTCGAGGCGTTCAGCTCCCGCATCGGGGGATTGTCAGCTCCCCCGCACCGGGCGATTGAACCTCGCGTCGGGGCTGGACGAACCTTCTGCGGCATTGGAGCTCCCGACTCGGCCTCTCCCGAGACTGCGAGCCCTTGATGGTAAGTCGGCCTCCGCGGTGGGAACGATCCCAGGCAAGGGATCCGCTCTGATGTTAAGTCCGCGCCCCGCGGTGGGGCTCATCACAGTCTGAGGCGGCTACCAGCTCCAGCGATGGTAGGCCACAGAGCCCAGAGAACGTGATCTGATAATTGATCACATCTCCGGAAAGGTCAGGACTTGGAAAAAAAAAGTTAACCATGTCACTCTCCATCCTAATGCAGAATTCCACCATATTATGGTCACTGTTGCCAAAGGGGCTTTGCACAACAAGATAGTTAACTAATCCTTCCTCAGTACACAATACCCAGTCTAGGATGGCCTGTCCTCTAGTCAGTTCCTCTACATATTGGTTTAAAAACGCATCCCGCATAATCCTATTCCAGGAAATCTTCCTCCGCACGGTTACCAATTTGGTTGGCCCAATCTATATGTAGATTAAAGTCACCCATGATAACCACTGTACCTTTTGCGACACGCATGCCTAATTTCCTGCTTGATGCTATCCCCAACCTCCCTACTGCTGTTTGGTCTTTATACAGCTCCAACAAACGTTTTCTGCCCTTGGCTATTTTGCCGTACTACCCATACCGATTTTACAGCATCCAAGCTAATGTCTCTCCTAGCTGTTGCATTAATCTCCTCATTAACCAACCATACCACCCCCCTCCTCTTCCTTTCTATCTATCCTTCCTGAATATCAAATACCCCTGCAAATGTTTATCTCCCAGCCTTGATCACCCTGGAGTCATGTCTCTGTAATTTCAACTATATCAGTTGGAATTAATGACTAATCTTATCCCTTAACTACTGATCTTATCCATTAACTACTAATCATATCCCTTATAACTACTAATCTTATCTCTTAACTGATGCTTTAATTTCAAGTATTTAGTGCCACAGTGGTTAAAAAATCTCTATTGATGGGGCATTCATCTCTTAATGTTGACTTTATTGGATTTCCTGTTAGTTGATTGCAGAACAAGCTACTTGCTCAAACTGTTAATAAGATTTACATCAACGTATTAGCTACTGATGTTCTCATGCTGAATAAAATGACAGAAAAGTTCCACCTGTCCCCATTTGACAGATTATTGCCTGTGGCAAATATGTAGCCTTGGTGGGCAATGGAGAACTGCAGTGCAACACTGACCCTGGATAATATTAATAGCATTTCTCTGGATGTGAGCCAAATGCTTTTTTCTGACTTGTCAGTTTCTCTCTGACAAGACCATCCTGTACACTTTTATTGTTTGTTTCCAATGTGATTGCAGGATTGGAAGGATCCCATAAACTCTGCTGTCATTTATTTGTGGATAATAGTCTTGATGAACTACATTCCTATAAACTAGTTTTAGGAGAAGACAAATCTAAAGCAGCAGAGATAAAAATGTTCGTGTTGAGCACTATGCCTTGGCTGTTTGATTATTTTTCTGGTTGTGCAGGGAAGTTACAGTACAATTGCTTAAATCTCTTGTACCTCCAGTAGCCCATATGCTACATTTAAATTGAGGTTGTCTGCATTTTGAAGGAAATGAGACATCCAGCAATTCTATCTTTTGTTCAGCCAGTGATGTGAAAGTCTATATTAATAACATTGCTTTATTGGATTGCACGTTCTCCTCAGAGTAATGTTCAAGCATCAGTTAATGCAAGAGTGATGGATTGACAATTTCATTTGGTCACAGCATGCTACATTTGGGACAATTGCATCCACTATTTACATTTCTCTCAAATTAAGCAAAATATCGTGTTAGATTTTAGAAGGCTCGTTATCAAGCAAAATTTGGCATTAAGCTACATGAGGTCACCAATAACGTCGTCAAAAGTTTTGAAAAGTATCTTTAAAGGAGCAAAGCCGTAAGAAGCTAAGGAAGGATTTAAAGAAGGATCCTCACAGCCAAGCTTATAACCATATAACCATATAACCATATAACAATTACAGCACGGAAACAGGCCCTCTCGGCCCTTCCAGTCCGTGCCGACCATTTGTTTTCCCCTAGTCCCATCTACCTGCACTCAGACCATACCCCTCCATTCCCTTCACGTCCATATACCTATCCACTTTACTCTTTAAATGTTAAAATCGATCCTGCCTCCACCACTTCTGCTGGAAGCTCATTCCACACAGCCACCACCCTCTGAGTAAAGAAGTTCCCCCTCACGTTACCCCGAAACCTCTGTCCCTTAATTCTCATGTCATGCCCTCTTGTTTGAATCATCCCTACCCTCAATGGGAAAAACGTATCCACGTCAACTCTGTCTATCCCTTTCATAATTTTAAAGACCTCAATCAAGTCCCCCCTTAACCTTCTGCGCTCCAAAGAATAAAGACCTAACTTGTTCAACCTTTCTCTGTAACATATGAAGCAAAGATGAAAAATCATGGATGCTTGATGTTAAATTAATGGAGCATTTCTTGGATTATTAAAGGAATGACTCGGATTTCAAATGTTGAGATATTTAAGACAATGTAAAACTGAGCAGAAGACTGATGTGAGAACTGGGCCTGGTCAGACATGGGTAGCACAGTTTTTGATGACTTTAAATTTATGGAAGTTAGGAAATAATTGGTTTGTTGGGATTAGTCTAAATTGCCATGACTATAAGGAATGGATTTAATGTTCCAGCAGCAGTTGACGCAGGAGAGGAGTTGGGGTACCATAACAGATGGAAATAGATGATGCAGATATGTGGTTGGAAACTCCATTCTGGGAAAGTTTTTTTAAGAATTTCAGAACTTACCAGGGAAAGAATGTAGCACATAACAAGGTTGGTCTTGGTAATAATTAGCTGGGGAAAGGTTTTTGGCTGTTGTCATTATTGGATGTCAAAGCAATAGTCTGACAATTTAAAGACACTGTAGAGATCCAAAGCATGGTGATGGGCTTGGTGGTATCAGCAGATATTCAAATTCTGACATTTTTGGATGATGTTGCCAAGGGTAGCATTTGGATGTGGAATAGGAGGGCTCAAAGGAAATTTTAGTGGTGCAAAACTGAGAGAAAATAATCGATAGAAATCCCACCTTTTTGTAGGTCTGATTAGGTGAAGCGGCTGATTCTATTTTACAAAGGAATATATGAGGAGACATGATATAAATGCTATCACCAGTACTTTTAATGCAGGAAGATGAGCATCTGCAGTAGCTAGGTTCATCAGAAGGCAGCAGGTTAGGGTGTGATGGCCAGCACACATAATATTCTGGCAATCACTTTATTGAATCTCTTTGTGAGCTCCAGGATGGTGATTGCCTAAATATTGTGAGGGGCTCAGTCAGGCAGACTATGCAGCAATGGAGCTGCTGTTTGCTTAATGAACAGCTCTGCCACTGAGTATCAAAGTCACCTTCATTATTTTAACACGAGTGCAGTTGGCTGAGGATGATTGATCAGCATGCTCTAGCCTGAATGCAGATGCCAAAATGCTTGAAAGATCTGTGAAAGCTTAACAATATGTCACATTTTATCTTGTAACCTAGGGCTATACTGCACTTGCACAGCCTTGTCAAGGAGAGAGGCCTGCATTTGAGAGAGCGAAGCTCAAATCAGATGAGGAATATCAGCTGACATATCAAGAAAGCAGCATAACAATGAGGATCAACTCCGTAACACATGTCTCGGATTCATCCAAATTTCCAGACCTGCACACTACAACATAGGGCATATTGTTTTTACTGTGTATTTATTTTTATAAAGAACTTTGCAGCTATGCTGATATTTACAGACTTATTGTTATGGCTAATCATCTGCTAATGACCCTCATGTAAGGTACATGATCCCAATCCCTTAAATGTTGGCACCTTTGCAGCAATTGTCACCAGTGGGTGAGATCCTTGTTTAAGTGCTGCAGTTTGTTTAAGAGTTGCACTTTTTTTATAATTATAATATTTCAAGCTAGCAAAGTGGAGACAAGAAACAGAAGATGCTAGAATCTCAAGTACAAATACATGGAAGGCTAGAGGAACTCAGCAGGTCAGATGGCAAATGTGGAGGGAATGAGAAAATTATAATTTGTGTTGGAATCCTCCTTTCGACTGGCGGGGGGGGGGGGGGGGGGGAAGAAGCTGGAAAATAAATCAGCAGGAAAACAAATTATTGTAGCACATTGTTTTAATGTTAATGAATTGCTTTCTTCCAAATTAATAGGGAAATTAGGTTTGTTTGCTTGCACCATTTTATTTGTTTTCTCAAATGTTTTCTCAAATCTAATTAGTTTGTGTCAGAATATGAATCTAATGCTGTGACAGGTCACAACACTTTAGTTATGCTTAATTTAGTGATATTAGATCTGCTCTCAATTTATTCCATCTCTTCTCGCACGCACGCACACACGCGCAAGACTAAGTCATGTTTGGTCTGCTCCCCCAACGCAAGATTCCACCACTCATACGTTCCCCCAGCGCAAGCCGTTCTCCCAACGCAATATTGCACCACTCATGCAAAGCTCCCAACTGCGCAGGCCCGGCTCATTTCTCCTCTTCCCCCAGCACTCCCTCCTCCTCCTCTTCACCTTCCCTCTTCAATCCCGAGAGGGTGGGGTGGTAGAGAGGGAGATGGAGGGGGGTACAGAGGGAAGAGGGCGAGGGAGGGGGTCGAGAGGGAGGAGAGTAGAGAGGGTGGGAGTGAGGGTAGATTAGGAGCGATATATCTTGACAAAAATAAATACACAGTAAAAACAATATGCCCTATGTTGTAGTGTGCAAGTCTGGAAATTTGGATGGATCCAAGACGTGTTATGGAGTTGATCCTCGTCATGCTGCATCTTGATATGTCAACTGATATTCCTCCTCCATCCCTCCCCATTTCCCTCCTCCACAACCCCCCTGCCCATCCTCCACAAACCCCCCCCCCCACACTCCACCTCATCTGCCCCCTCATTTCCCTTGTCCTCCTCCCCTCACTCGCATTCCCTGCCCCAGGACCTAGCCAGGTCATAGAGCAGCACCAGGGCCTGGAACTCGGTCTGGTTCTCGTACTCGGCCCGGCCCTGGCTGTAGACTCCAGCTGTCAGCTCGGCTGCTGCCTGGGCTCCAGTGCAGGCCCCGACTTCATCTCCGGGCTCGTCCCTGACTCCGGACTCAAGCTCGTCCTTGGTTCCAGCAACGGCTTCATTTTCGGCCCCGATCTCTGCCCTACCCCAAGCCCCGGGCTCGGCCCTCACTCCAGCACCACCCATCCCACCAGGCGTAGGGTACCAGCAGCTGCCACCACGCGAGCGCTGGAGTGCCCCTCCCTCCCAGAGTGTCCCGTCCTGCCTTGTGAGTGCATTGTGACGTCACTCAGGTTTTTTCCCAAATGGATGAGTTTTTGGGCTGATTTTAAAACTTTAAATAGTTAAAAATTTCAGAAATATGGGTGGTAATACGTCGGGAAGATGGTTATCGCCTCAACGGGAAAAATGTGAGTTGAATGCGTGAAAATGGGAAGGCTGTGGCCCAGCGTTTGGAAGAAAATCAGAAAATAGAAATTCACACACACACACACACACACACACACACACACACACACACACACACACACACACACACACACACACACACACACACACGACGAAGAGTTTTAGTAATAGTGTGTGTGTGTGTATACATATGCAAAGATGTTAGGGCAACAGAACTGTCATGTGTGCATGGTAAATTAGTGAGGATGATGTGAAGTAGGTTCTTCCCCTTCGTCTTCCAGTGTCATTTTGCGGCTGACCATGGGCACAGTCTTATTGGTATTACTGAGCCACTTAACACTTGTTGGGGATTTTGACCTTGATAATTTCAATGCTTTTTCCAAATAATGTTTAACAGTAAACGGTTGGAATAGGGTGGTAGGAAACAATCAGCAAATTGACTCATTAGTGAAAAATGCACTTTGTCACAACTGTTTATCACTAGACTGTCACCTCTGCTTGGTCTGATGTGTACTTGCAAGCTATATTCTAGGAAGATGCTGTGTGAGTATGTGGAATCAAGGAACTACAGATGCTCTTTTATACAAAAGGTCACAAAGTGGATTTTCTGTCGGTACCTTTCTTCAGACTGACGTTTGAAGGGTCCTGACCCGAAACATCACCAATCCATGTTCTCTAGAGATCTCTGCCTGATCCTCTGAGTTACTTTAGCACTTTGCATCCTTTTAGGAGTTTGGTGTGTTGGATGAAATAGTGGATTGAGAGTTAAAAGTCAGTTTGTTAGTTGACTATGCTATAAAATAACACTCCACACTGGCAAAAATACCCATATGTTAATGGGTATCCTCCAACCTCATCTATTGCATCTGCTGCTCTAGGTATCAGCTGCTCTACATTGGTGAGACCAAGCGTAGGCTTGGCGATTGCTTCGTCCAACCCCGCCGCTCTGTTCTCAATAACCAACCTGATCTCCTGGTGGCTCAGCCCTTCAACTCCCCCTCCCATTTCGAATCAGACCTTTTTGTCCTGGGCCTCCTCCATGGCCAGAGTGAGTCCCACCATAAATTGGAGCAGCACCTCATATTTCGCTTAGGTAGTTTACACCCCAGTGGTATGAACGTTGACTTCTCCAATATCAGGTCCATGCTTTCTCCCTCTTTCCCCTCCCCTTCCCAGCTCTTCCGCAGCCCAATATCTCCACCTCTTCCTTTCTTCTTCCTGCCCCCACCCCCCTTCCGCCCATCCCCTCATCAGTCTGAAAAAAGGTCTCAACCCAAAACGTTACCCATTCCTTTGCTCCATAGATGCTGCCTCACCTGCTGAGTTTTTCCAGCATTTTTGTCTACCTTCATATGTTAATAAGGATGCCTTTGTTTGGTTTGTGTGGGCTGGATATACCTTTATCATGTTTGGTGCTGGCTAGTTCATTTGATTTTAATTCAGTTTCTTGATGTTTGAGAGCTTAGTTTGTTTGGCTAACAATGGATTTAAGTGTAGGACATCCCTGTTTTAACGGACCCCTGTATAATGGAATTTTGTAATAGCGGACGGGCCTACTGATGGCTGCCAACACCTGCCACCACCATTGCCGACCCTTACCTGCACTCTGGCTGCAACCATTGACTCTGCTGATCCCTGCCTCTCTGCCAGCTGCCAACAGGCCAAGACCATCAAATCACCTGGATTCCGGGCCCAGTATCAGACCTGGAGTCTGAAGAAGGGTTTCGACCCAAAATTTCACCTATTCATGTTCTCCGGAGATGCTGTCTGACCCGCTGTTACTCCAGCATTGGTATTTTGTGTTTCTACTACTTATATAATGATAATCTCTTACTCAATGATAGCAGAAAATCGGCAGTAACTGACACCATTCACCCCTCTCATAGTCTGTTATTATGAAGGTTTACTGTACCTTGCTGTGATATTGCCTTTATAAATAAACCAAATCAAGTAAAAAAAGCAGATTTTCCAACCTTGGAGATGAGGTTGAAGATGGATCCAGATCTGAATCCTTGTCTGTCTCTTTCCCTCCACAGTTGTTCCCTGATGAGTTCCTCTAGAACTGTTTTTCGTTCAAGATTTCGATACTTAATAGATATGTTTACAGGGTCACCATTACTAGTTTTTAATACCAGATTTATTTTGAAAGCTGAAATTAAGTTCCCCAGTTGCCGTGATGTGAATAGAACTTGTTTCTCTGGATCATCAGAACAGACTTCTGGATCACTTGTCCAGAAACGTAATCACAATGGTACAATGCCCAAAATTAACCCCAGTGAATGGAAATCCTTGGAGCACACGTCGTCTGTGAGATCATTGTAGATGTAGGCTGCACCTTCATTGGCCAAAGTCTTTCCTTGTCAGGACTCCACAAGAAAATCCTCACATCTAATCATAGATCATAATAACAAATTAAGAGTGAGGTTGTGCACCTGGGAGTCAAGAATAAAATATGGACATGTTTGCAACAATATAAAACGCAAAAGATGCCATCTCAGCATAGTCAGTTGAAAACACTCATTAGATGAGCAAATTGTGAAAATTATGTCTAAATATTATGCAAACAAATAATACCTAATTTTTTTGATATAGGTATATTTTCAACACTATTGTTTCCTAACCAATACACCAATTGCAGTACACACAATAAAATTGAACTGCATAATTTTACTTTTCCTGTCATTATTTTTCATGACAATTTTTTACAGTTGCTGTTGAATCCTCAATACTGATAAATATATACATTTTTGATAAAGACATTTCATGCTTGGGTTGGTATTACTCACACCAGATTTTGAACCAAGTGATAGGAATAGAATATTGTCATTTTAAATTTGATTCATAAATGCATGTATCCTTGGCAGATACATGATGAAACAACAATGTCTGATTCTGTTGACAATGTGGAAACTTTATGTTGCTGGATAAATAAACTGAAGTTGAGTTTTCAACATTTAGAGAAATGGAATAGCGGGGAGGAAAGGAGTTACGTTCGTTCAAGTGAGTTTATTGTCATGTGTCCCTGATAGGACAATTAAATTCTTGCTTTGCTTCAGCACAACAGAACATAGTAGGCATTGACTACAAAAACAGATCAGTGTGTCTACCATTATATATAAATATATACACACATGAATAAATAAACTGATAAAGTGCAAATAACAGATAATAGGTTATTAATGTTCAGAGTTTTGTCCGAGCCAGGTTTAATAGCCTGATGGCTGTGGGGAAGTAGCTATTCCTGAACCTGGCCGTTGCAGTCTTTAGGCTCCTGTACCTTCTACATGAAGGTAGCAGGGAGATGAGTGTGTGGCCAGGATGGTGTGGGTCTTTGATGATACTGCCAGCCTTTTTGAGGCAGCGACTGCAGTAAATCCCCTTGATGGAGGGAAGGTCAGAGCCGATGATGGACTGGGCAGTGCTTACTATTTTTTTGTAGTCTTTTCCTCTCCAGGGCGCTCAAGTTGCCGAACCAAGCCACGATGCAACCGGTCAGCAAGCTCTCTACTGTGCACCTGTAGAAGTTAGAGAGAGTCCTCCTTGACAAGCCGACTCTCCATAATCTTCTCAGGAAATAGTGGCGCTGATGAGCTTTCTTGATAATTGCATCAGTGTTCTCGGACCAGGAAAGATCTTCAGAGATATGCACGCCCAGGAATTTGAATCTCTTCACCTTTTCAACCATCGACCCGTTGATATAAATGGGACTGTGGGTCCCCATCCTACTCCTTCCAAAGTCCACAATCAGTTCCTTGGTTTTGCTGGTGTTGAGGGCCAGGTTATCGTGCTGGCACCATATGGACAGTTGATCGATCTCTCTTCTGTACTCCAACTCATCCCCATCAGTGATATGTCCCACAGCAGTGGTGTCGTCAGCAAACTTGATGATGGTGTTCGCACTGTGACCGGCTACTCAGTCATGAGTATAGAGAGAAAACAACATAATTGTTTAAAGAGAATATTCTGTTGCAATGCTAGGAGGGGGATATCCTGGAATTATCAAGTTTAGTCTTTGTTTAGAATTTTTTTTAAATAGATTAAACTACTGGGTCTGTTCTTTCAGTTGCAAACTCATGGGATGGATATTGAAATGCAAATTTGCAGGGAAATTCCAAAGATGTGCAAAAATTATTGGATAGAGTTTTCCTCGAGTCGTCATTGGATGTGAGGACAACTATGTAAATGTAGATTTGGAGCAGTAACAAGGGACAAAAGGGAAGGAAGTTCTGGTATGTTCAGGAAAACTTTGGTCAATAATTTTCTGGCCCATCAATAAAGCCAGTATCATTGGACGATTCTGGCAAATGTGCTGGGCCAAGTGGAAGAGGTATCAGTGGGGGAATATCAATAAAACAGTTTTAATAAACATAGAATTGATATTAAAAAAGGGTTACGACCACTGAAGTGAAAATAGTCAATGAAGGGGAATGATTTCAATGGGCTGAGAACTGTTCTTGAGGTAAATTGGAAGGTTGGTAGGCAAAAATATAATTGAACTTTGCGAAGCCTTTAAGGTGAAATCTACAATGTTTTATCTTTTTTAACCTTGTTAAAGGTTTGTCCCACTTGGACGACCTAATCCACGAGTTTAGAAGACCCTAGATGAGTTGAAAAAAATGTCAAGGTCGTGATGACACGCCAAAGTAAAAGACCTACTACGACCTCCCACGACTATGTCTACGACCTCCTGCGACTATGTCTACGACCTCCTACGACCCCCCTTGACCTCAGTCTTCCACACTTAAGACCAACTATGACTAGCCACGAGTGGAAAATGATCACATGATAAAATGGTCATGTTTGCATTTTTTTTTCTTGGGCCAGTTACCGACCTACGACTGCCGTCACGACCTACTACGACCTACCTAAAAGTGTCCATTTTTTCCATGCCGACCTTTTTTTTAAAACTCGGGGACATTTTTTATCAGGCTGGAAAAATCGGCGTGACCTACTTGAGGCCACGAGTACATGGAGACCACTCATGAGCACGAGGAAGAGTTACGAAGACCTCCTACGACCTCGTGGCGATCATGCTACGAGCCTGAGTCAAGGGCAAACTCGGCAGAGGTCGCCATTTAGGTCATGAAAGTGGGACGGGCTCAAGAGCTGTCTTGAAGATCACAACAATAGAGCTAATTACAACAGATAAGGCATATGTTTACAATAGGCCAAGTGATTAAGACAGGTGAAAATTTGGCTGATTACAGAAAGTTTGGCAAGAAAATGAGACAAAGGACATGAGTGAACACTGGCAGCTAATGTTTGTCGACAGTACACGTCTCATCAATGTCACTGACCTCCCCACTGTCAAAGGGATCTACTGAAACAGTGCCTCAAAGGCAGCTAATATCATCAAAGATCCACACCACTATGGCCACGCTCATTTTATGGCTATCATCAGGAAGGTTGTCCTGTAGCCTGAGTCAGGAACAGCTTCTTCCCTGCGACCATCACGCTTTTGAACACTGCACAATGCTAACCACAAGCCTATCTCAGCAACTATGATCTACTACGGACTTCATGTTGGCTGAACTACATCTTTAGATTTTGCATAATTATTGTCTGGTTGCCTACTCTTACTGATTATTAATTCATTGTAATTTACTAATTAGTATATAGTTATTTGCTATTGCATTCTGAAGAAGAGTACTTCAGATTGCTAATGCATTTTGTGAGCTGATCGAAGTGGATGAGGTGACTGCTCCAACAATCCTTCATGGCCAACAACAGCTGGGAGTTTGAAAATGACACCAAAGCCTGGCAACTCTTGCACATGGACTAGGGAGGCTGTTTCTATACATTCAGTACTTAATTGGGGTTTGTATTTATGTATGGTAATAATCTTACCGAACTGAATGCAAAAATAATTCACACTACCTTGGTTCATGTGATAAAGAACCATTGAACCATTGAAGAACTGGTAGGCACAGAATTATGATAATTGACAATAGAATCAAAATTTATGCTAAGAACTGTTTCTTTCACAACATAGTAGCATCAGATTCTAGCATTATGGGGCTGTCCCACTGCGGCGACCTAATTGGCGAGTTTAGGAGAGTTTAAAAAAGTGTCATGTTGTTGGGAAAATTGAACCTATTATTTTTGGTCATTGTGATAAACACCAGGCACTACTCACTGATTCCATCCCCTTTCCTGATATAAAACTACTTGTGGCCTTGGTGTATGATGGGCCATATAGTCACAAGATCACAAAAAGATCTGGAACGTATCTTAATAAATTTGCAGTTGGGTCCCTTATCAACTCTCACTACCTCTTGACTGTTCCAATGCACTGCTGGCTGATCTCCCTTGTTTAACTCTCAATAAACATGAGACCATCCAATGCTATTGTCCATGTTCTAATTTGAACATTCCTTTTAATTTACCCAATACCCCTGTATTCATTGACCCACATTGGCTCTTGGATTAATCAATCTATTTAAATGTTTACATTATTTCGTAGCTCTCCATTGTTGTGGTACTCTCTATTTCACCCCGGCAACATTAAGCACCAAAGTCCTGGTGTACATAGGGTTGATGAGTAAGGTAAATGCTCAGTAATTCATGGGGTCAGGCAGCATCTCTGGAAAACATGGATAGATGATGTTTTGATCAGGAGCTTTCTTCAGACATATTGTGAGGGGGTGGGAGGAGGACAAAGAGAAAAGGGGCAAGACAAACCTTAGCAGTTAATAGGTTGATACAGGTGAGGGTTTTTACCAGCTTTGTCCACCGCCTGCCTATCTTCCCCCCCCCCCCCCCCCCCCCCCCCCCCCCACCACTTGTATCAGCCTATAACTTAGCAGGCTTTGTCCTGCGCCTCCTCTCTTCCAGCTTTCTTCTCCTACAGCCCCCCCTACCCATCAGTCTGAAGAGGTCTCGCGGCCCAAAATGTTACCTATCTCTTTTCTCCAGAGATGCTGCCTGCTCTGCTGGGTTACTCCAGCACTTTTTGTCTTCATTTGTAAACCACAATCTGCAGTTCCTTGTATCCACTTGATAAGTAAGGTGGTGGAGTATGTTTTGTGCACCACAGCGCACCAATGAATATGCCTTTCCATACTGAATCCTGGAAAATTCCACTGTACTCCTGATCATCTTTTCTATCACAAATAATGTCTTTATTTCATTGGTAACCACTTTCTTCCCTTGCTTTGGAAGAAAGTCTTTCTCTCAGCAAATTACAGAACCAAATTGTCTGCATCTGGATTCCATGTGAGATTTATTCTTGCCAATCTATCTCCACTTTAGGTTGTCCCTTTACATGGTTGGGTCAAGATTGTATCACCTGACCCACATCAGGCTTACTACAGATAATCAGTTGGGAACCTCAGAAGTAAAATATTTAAGGTGTTCACATTAAACAGTCACTTGCCATTTTGGGTGAAAATAGTTTTCCAGATCAGGCAACTAAGGTAGCATTTCAGGTCGATGGCTGATATCAGAAGATAAAACTTTAATATGGTTCCTCTCTGCACATTCTGCCCAATCTGTGTATTTCCAGCATTCTTCTTTTGTACTTCAGATATAGAGTAACTGCAGTATTTTATATTTTAAAATAACTTTCAGCTTTCTCACATGAGTATGAATCCTTTCTTCTCTATTGACCCTTTTAGTTAATTTCTAATGGTAAATTATTAAATTGTTTTGTTTTGCAATGTGTCATTTTTATTTTGAACGTTTCATTCTGGCACATATATTTTAAGATAGAGTGGTAGATTTATGTGGAAATTGGGACCGATGTGGTACCGATGGTGATGGTAAGGTCGTCCATAAAAGCACTTATTGCGGGCTGTCGTACACCAGACCTGGTTAGGGGGCCTCTACATTCCACCTCGGCTGACTTGGCCACCATGTTCATGGCAATAGCAAAAAGAATAACAGAAATGGTGCAGCCCGTTATTATTCCTTTTCCAAGCCGATGCCAGTCTGATGTTTCTGACCCAGAATTCACCCTCAGCCTGAAATTATGGTAATAATCCAGGATCAGGACCTTCATTTTGCTGAGAACATGGTGTTGGTGTAGTGCAAGCTCAACCAGTTTGTGTGGTATGGACCCATAGGCATTGGCGAGGTCCAACCACAGAACAGCTAGGTCGCCTCTGTTTTCATGGGCTTTTCTATTGAGCTGTGTGACTACTCCAGTGCGCTCCAAGCAGCCGGGAACTACCGGAATCCCACCCTTCTGCACTGAGGGGTCGATGTAGCTGTTTTTGAGGAGAAACTCAGTTAATCTTTGGGAGACAATGCTGAAAAACACCTTCCCTTCGACACTCAGCAGCGAGATTGACCGAAACTGATTGATGTTCTTTGAGTTTTCCTATTTCAGGATCCAAACTCCCTCAGCGCACCTCCACTGGTCAGCAACTCTCCCCCTTCGCCGTACCACCTTTAAGATCTTCCATAGGTGTCGAAGAAGCTCTGGGCAGCGCTTATACACTATGTATGGTACGCCACTAGGGCCTGGAGCAGAGGCTGAGCATGCCGCCTTGATGACCTCCTCAACCTCCTTCAGACTCTGCTCCCTCAGATTGAACTCTGTTGTTGGGGGGGCTGGGCTGATAGAGCTTTGTTGGGTTCACGCTCCTGTTCCCTCACTGGATCGCTCAGGGTGTCATGGAGGAGGCGATTTACTTCATCTGTTGAGCACGTGAGGCGGCCACTGCGTTTGTCCCCAAGTAATTGCCTGGTAAAGCCAAAGGGATTGGAAATGAACACAGCTCGTTTTCTAGCTCTCTCTCTTCCTCTTCTCCTGTGCCATTCTGCTCTGCGGAGGGTCATAATCCTTTCCATTAGGATGTTTCGTAGGTCGGCCAAGGCTTGCTTCTCCTCTTTGGTAGATGTCTTGTACTGGTTTTTGAGGGTTCGAAGCTCCAGCCGCAGTTGATGTATTTTGGTGGCCCTGCGGTTCATGGTGTAGGTGGTGGCCAAATCTTTCCGAGGCATAACTGACTATGATGACAGTCATTGTTTGGAGTTGGCGATCTACATTTCCTTTGACTGTGGCTTGAATGATGTTGGTCACGTCTTTGTCAAACTGCAGTCATTCATTCCGGTTGATGGCCGGTGGCCACTCAATCCATTGCTGTGGAACTACTCTGCAGGGGTTGGGAGATTCTAGTGCGTGGAGGGACTGGACTCTGTCGGGTGAGTCCTGGCCAGGCTCCTCCTGCGTCTCACCAGGTTCAAGGCCTGTGCGCTGCACCTCTTTCTCCTTCTCTGAGCATTTCATTCTTGCTTGATGGATTTTTAGGCCGCGGAAGTTCTTACACAGTTTCTGTAAATGCATCTTATACTCATAGGTCGTTTGTGTGGGTCAATAACCTTTGGTCCGTCATATTGGAGATCTCATCCTCCCCCCCCCCCCCCCTCGGGATCTCCTGGGGGTATTTTTCAATAAGCCGTTCCGTAGCTTTGTTCCGTGTCTTTCTCATGAAAGACACAGACTGGGGTGCTAACCCAGCCTGTCCCGGGTGCCGTCTTTCCGTGCCATCAATTGTCTCTCCAGTAGTCATCAAACTATTCTTGGTTGTCACCCAGTCTATTCCTAGGTGCCACTGGCTGAGCCGGACTCCAGTGTGAAAGATACATTTTCTAGATGCGCTGGGATGCATCCTCAGTGAAGTGGCCTGGGGTCATCGGGTGTTTCGGGTCTCACAACATCAGACACCCACGCCCAGGCGACACAGTGGGGTTGATCAAGCCCGGACTTGCGTCCCAGCAACAACTGCCCACGGATCAGCCCTGTTAATCATGAGGTAATGAAGGAATAATGATATATTTTAAATTGAGATGAATTACAGGGGAACCTAGATGTGATGTTACTATGCATGTGCAGCCCATATCCATGGTGATAGCTTTCCCCAAATCTATGGCCTCTATCAGAAATTCTAAATTAAAGGGGATTTTCTTTAGGAAAAAAACCCAAAGTAAGTGGTTTGCAAAATGCTCCACAGTGGTGATGATTCATAGAAGAATTTATATTTATTATTCAACAGAAACTTTCATCAGAATTTCACTGGGGAAATTAGAACAATGTTGTGATTGTACCCAAAGCTCGACCTTCTATGGATTAGCTTCCTTCAGTTTTTAAATATTTGTATCTTTCTATTTGTCTCCTGAGTGAACTTCTTTATTAAAGTAACTGGGGGGAATAGATCATCGAGCGAGGAGGAAATTATCTTGTTTGATTCTACAAAGCATATCTTCCCATTCATCATGAAAAGGGAGTTCCTAGAGATCATGGGATGCTGTTTGACATCGAAACATAGAAATTAGGTGCAGGAGCAGGCCATTCGGCCCTTCGAGCCTGCACCGCCATTCAATATGATCATGGCTGATCATCCAACTCAGTATCCTGTACCTGCCTTCTCTCCATACCCTCTGATCCCTTCAGCCACAAGGGCCACATCCAACTCCCTCTTAAATATGGCCAATGAACTGGCCTCAACTACCCTCTGTGGCAGAGAGTTCCAGAGACTCACCACTCTCTGTGTGAAGAAAGTCTTTCTCATCTCGGTCTTAAAGGATTTCCCCCTTATCCTTAAGCTGTGACCCCTTGTCCTGGACTTCCCCAACATCGGGAACAATCTTCCTGCATCTAGCCTGTCCAACCCCTTAAGAATTTTGTAAGTTTCTATAAGATCCCCTCTTAATCTCCTAAATTCCAGAGAGTATAAACCGAGTCTATCCAGTCTTTCTTCATAAGACAGTCCTGACATCCCAGGAATCAGTCTGGTGAACCTTCTCTGCACTCCCTCTATGGCAATAATGTCCTTCCTCAGATTTGGAGACCAAAACTGCACGCAATACTCCAGGTGTGGTCTCACCAAGACCCTGTACAACTGAAGTAGAACCTCCCTGCTCCTGTACTCAAATCCTTTTGCTATGAAAGCTAACATACCATTCGCTTTTTTCACTGCCTGCTGCACCTGCATGCCTACTTTCAATGACTGGTGTACCATGACACCCAGGTCTCGCTGCATCTCCCCTTTTCCCAATCGGCCACCATTTAAATAATAGTCCGCTTTCCTGTTTTTGCCACCAAAGTGGATAACCTCACATTTATCCACATTATACTGCATCTGCCAAACATTTGCCCACTCACCCAGCCTATCCAAGTCACCCTGCAGTCTCCTAGCATCCTCCTCACAGCGAACACTGCCCCCCAGCTTAGTGTCATCCGCAAACTTGGAGATATTGCCTTCAATTCCCTCATCCAGATCATTAATATATATTGTAAATAGCTGGGGTCCCAGCACTGAGCCCTGCGGTACCCCACTAGTTACTGCCTGCCATTGTGAAAAGGACCCGTTTACTCCTACTCTTTGCTTCCTGTTTGCCAGCCAGTTCTCTATCCACATCAATACTGAACCCCTAATACCGTATGCTTTAAGTTTGTATACTAATCTCTTATGTGGGACCTTGTCGAAAGCCTTCTGGAAGTCCAGATATACCACATCCACTGGTTCTCCCTTATCCACGCTACTAGTTACATCCTCGAAAAATTCCACAAGATTCGTCAGACATGATTTACCTTTTGTAAATCCATGCTGACTTTGTCCAATGATTTCACCACTTTCCAAATGTGCTGCTATCCCATCTTTAATAACTGACTCTAGCAGTTTCCCCACTACCGATGTTAGACTAACTGGTCTGTAATTCCCCGTTTTCTCTCTCCCTCCCTTCTTAAAAAGAGGGGTTACATTTGCTACCCGCCAATCCTCAGGAACTACTCCAGAATCTAAAGAGTTTTGAAAGATTATCACTAATGCATCCACTATTTCCTGAGCTACTTCCTTAAGTACTCTGGGATGCAGCCTATCTGGCCCTGGGGATTTATCGGCCTTTAATCTATTCAATTTACCCAACACCACTTCCCGACTGACCTGGATTTCACTCAATTCCTCCTTTGACCCACAGTCCCCTGCTATTTCAGGCAGATTATTTATGTCTTCCTTAGTGAAGACGGAACCAAAGTAATTGGTCCAATTCAATTGGTCCGCCATGTCCTTGTTCCCCATGATCAACTCACCTGTTTCTGACTGCAAGGGACCTACATTTGTTTTAACTAACCTCTTTCTCTTCACATATCTATAAAAAACTTTTGCAGTCAGTTTTTATGTTCCCTGCCAGTTTTCTTTCATAATCTATTTTTCCTTTCCTAATTAAGCCCTTTGTCCTCCTCTGCTGGTCTCTGAATTTCTCCCAGTCCTCTGGTATGCTGCTTTTTCTGGCTACTTTGTACGCATCATCCTTTGCTTTGATACTATCCCTGATTTCCCTTGTTATCCACGGATGCACTACCTTCCCCGATTTATTCTTTTGCCAAACTGGGATGAACAATTTTTGTAGTTCATCCATGCAGTCTTTAAATGTCTTCCATTGTATATCCACCGTCAACCCTTTTAGAATTAATTGCCAGTCAATCTTGGCCAATTCACGTCTCATACCCTCAAAGTTACCTTTCTTTAAGTTCAGAACCATTGTTTCTGAATTAACAATGTCACTCTCCATCCTAATGAAGAACTCAACCATATTATGGTCACTCTTGCCCAAGGGGGCACGTACAACAAGACGGCTAATTACCCCTTCCTCATTACTCAAAACCCAGTCTAAAATAGCCTGCTCTCTCGTTGGTTCCTCTACATGTTGATTTAGATAACTATCCCGCATACATTCCAAAAAATCCTCTTCCTCAGCACCCCTGCCAATTTGATTAACCCAATCTATATGTAGATTGAAGTCACCCATTATAACTGTTTTGCCTTTGTCGCACGCATTTCTAATTTCCCGTTTGATACCATCCCCAACTTCTCTGCTACTGTTAGGTGGCCTGTACACAACACCCACCAGCGTTTTCTGCCCCTTAGTGTTTTGTAGCTCTACCCATACCGATTCCACATCCTCCAAGCTAATGTCCTTCCTTTCCATTGCTTTAATCTCCTCTCTAACCAGCAACGCTACCCCACCTCCTTTTCCTTTCTCTCTATCCCTCCTGAATATTGAATATCCCTGGATGTTCAGCTCCCAGCCTACGTCACCCTGGAGCCATGTCTCCGTGATCCCAACTATATCATAATCATTAATATCTATCTGCACGTTCAACTCGTCCACCTTATTACGAATACTCCTTGCATTGAGACACAAAGCCTTCAGGCTTGTCTTTACAACGCATTTACCCCTTATACAATTTTGCTGAAAAGTGGCCCTTTTTGATTTTTGCCCTGGTTTTGTCTGCCTGCCACTTTTACCTTTCACCTTGCTACCTAATGCTTCTACCCTCATTTTACACACTCCTGCCTCTCTGCTCTTGTACCCATCCCCCTGCCACATTAGTTTAAATCCTCCCCGACAGCACTAGCAAACACTCCCCAAGAACATTGGTTCCATTCCATTCCAGGTGCAAACCGTCCTGTTTGTACCGGTCCCACCTCCCCCAGAACTGGTCCCAGTGCCCTAAAAATTTGAATCCCTCCCCCTTGCACCACTTTTCAAGCCACGTATTCATTTGCATTATCCTCCTATTTCTACTCTGACTGGCCCGTGGTACTGGTAGTAATCCGGAGATTACTACCTTTGAGGTCCTACTTTTAAGTTTATCTCCTAGCTCCCTAAATTCACCTTGTAGGACCTCATCCCTTTTTTTACCTATATCGTTGGTGCCAACATGCACCACGACAACTGGCTGTTCACCCTCCCCCTCCAGAATGTTCTGCAGCCGTTCAGTGACATCCCTGACCTTTGCACCAGGGAGGCAACATACCATCCTGGAGTCTCGTTTGCGGCCGCAGAAACGCCTATCTATTCCCCTGACAATTGAATCCCCTATTACTATTGCCCTTCCCCTCTTTTTTCCCCCCTCATGTGCTGCAGAGCCACCCATGGTGCCATGAACCTGGCTGCTGCTGCATTCCCCTGATGAGCCATCTCCCTCAACAGTATCCAAAATGGTATACCTGTTTAGGAGGGAGATGACCGCAGGGGACTCCTGCACTACCTGCCTACTGCTTTGCTGGCTATTGGCCACCCGTTCCCTTCTTGTCCTCCTACCTTTTGCCTGCGGTGTGACCAACTCACTGTACGTGCTATCCACGACTTTCTCCGCATCGTGGATGCTCCAGTATGAATCCAGCCGCAGTTCCAATCGTTCAATGCGGTCTGCCAGGAGCTGCAGCTGGACACACTTCCTGCAAACGTAGTCACCAGGGACACCCACCATCTCCCTGATCTCCCACATGTTGCAGGCTGAACAAACCACGGGGCCAATCTCTACTGCCATACCTTACTCCCAAATTACTAAAAAAAACACAAAAACTTATCCTTTAAACTTTACTACTAAATACTGAATCCTAACTCCCAGAATCCCTCACTCCCAGAAGGCAGAAATGTAAAATAGTAAACCCGGGGTTGCACCCAATCAGCTGCTTCCTCGGGTCCTCTTCCACCAATCAGCGGCTTCCTCAAAAAAAAAACCCACTTCTCCAAATGGAACGTTATGGATTTCGGTAAGCCTCTGGAAACACAAGCCCCGCGCTAGACTTTAAACCCACCGGTCGGGTGTCGCTCCTCCCCCTCCTTCACTTCCTCCAACGGCTCCTGTGGGCCTCTGGAAACACAAGCCCCGCGCTAGATTTTAAACCTACCGGTCGGGTGTCGCTCCTCCCCCTCCTTCACTTCCTCCAACGGCTCCTGTGGGCCTCTCGACTTCCCCAACATCGGGAACAATCTTCCTGCATCTAGCCTGTCCAACCCCTTAAGAATTTTGTAAGTCTCTATGAGATCACCCCTCAATCTTCTAAATTCCAGCGAGTACAAGCCGAGTCTATCCAGTCTATCCAGTCTTTCTTCATATGGAAGTCGTGCCATCCCAGGAATCAGTCTGGTGAACCTTCTCTGTACTCCCTCTATGGCAAGAATGTCTTTCCTCAGATTAGGAGACCAAAACTGTACGCAATACTCCAGGTGTGGCCTCACCAAGACCCTGTACAACTGCAGTAGAACCTCCCTGCTCTTGTACTCAAATCCTTTTGCTATGAATGCCAACATACCATTCGCTTTCTTCACAGCCCACTGCACCTGCATGCCTACTTTCAATGACTGGTGTACCATGACACCCAGGTCTCACTGCATCTCCCCTTTTCCTAATCGGTCACCATTCAAATAATAGTCTACCTTCCTGTTTTTGCCACCAAAGTGGATAACCTCACATTTTATCCACATTTATCCACCAAAGTGGATAACCTCACATTTATCCACATTATACTGCATCTGCCATGCATTTGCCCACTCACCCAGTCTATCCAAGTCATCCTGCAGCCTCCTAGCATCCTCCTCACAGCTAACACTGCCCCCCAGCTTTGTGTCATCCGCAAACTTTGAGATATTACATTTAATTCCCTTCTCCAAATCATTAATGTATATTGTAAATAGCTGGGGTCCCAACACTGAGCACACAGCACCCACTAGTCACTGTCTGCCATCCTGAAAAGGACCCATTCTCTCCTGCTCTTTGCTTCCTGTCTGCCAGCCAGTTCTCTATCCACATCAATACTGAACCACCAATACCATGTGCTTTAAGTTTGTATACCAATCTCTTGTGTGGGACCTTGTCGAAAGCCTTCTGAAAGTCCAGATACAACACATCCACTGCTTCTCCCTTATCCACTCTACTAGTTACATCCTCAAAAAATTCAATAAGATTCGTCAGACATGATTTACCCTTCGTAAATCCATGCTGACTTTGTCCAATGATTTCACCACTTTCCAAATGCGCTGCTATCCCATCTTTAATAATTGACTCTAGCAGTTTCCCCACTACCGATGTTAGACTAACTGGTCTGTAATTCCCCGTTTTCTCTCTCCCTCCCTTTTGACTATTTACCTGCTGCTTTGCTGCTGTGATTCTTTAGTTCTATCTCTTTACCTTTTAAAATATGACATCTGAGTGGGTGGTTGCTATGTTTTAAGAACATGACAGATTAAAATCTTGTGCGTCTTTATAATATTTCACACTAGCAATTCTGAAGTTATTACTGGAGAAACAAAAATCATAGCGGTCTAAAATGTTCAAATTACCATGTGAAATATGAGTGTTTTGACCTATGTTAATAGCGCATCTGCTCACTTATGTCAAACAAGTTAGAAACTGGTGCTCGGCCCCCTGTTCTACTCTCTTCACACCAGTGACAGCGTGGCAAAGCAATGCTATCTACAAATCCTCCAATATCAACAATATTTTTTGACTGATTCGTAGCTGGTGATGAGGCAGTGTTTATGAGAGAGAGAAGGGCCTGTCCCATTTTGGCGTAATTTGCGCGTCATATACGCAACATCATTTACATAACGCACGTGATGCGCCCATGGCGTGCATTACGCGTGCATGGTGCGTGGTGATCTAGGCTTTGACGCGTGGTCGCACCAGGATTTTGGGATTCACAAAATCTTTGTGCGCCACCTGCGTGACGCGCAAATGACACCCAAGTGAGACAGGCCCTAAAGAGAGCAGGAGATTTTAAAAAACACCTGGTTGTGCAACAACAACATATTGCTCAACAGCAACAAAGCAAAGGAATTAATCATTCCATCCTACCCCTCTGGTTAAATCCCTCCTGACCTATGTTCAAGACACCTCAGACACTCTCCGTCGTCTCCAGGCATTCCATTCTCTAGGCCCCCATCCCCTCATCTTCACCATGGACGTCCAGTCACTCTACACCTCCATCCCCCACCAGGATGGTCTCAAAGCCCTCTGGTTCTTCCTCGACCGGAGAGTCAACCAATACCTGTCCACTGATACTCCTCCGCCTAGCGGAGTTGGTCCTTACCCTTAATAATTTGACTCATTTGACTCCTCCCATTTCCGCTAAACACAAGGTGTAGCTATGGGCACGCGCATGGGCCCCAGCTATGCCTGCCTCTTTGTAGGATACATCGAACAATCCTTGTTCAAGACGTACCAGGGCCGCATCCCCGACCTCTACCTCCGCTACATCGACGACTGCATTGGTGCTACCTCTTGCACCCACACACAACTCACTAACTTCATCAACTTCGCCACTAACCTCCATCCGGCACTCAAATACACCTGGACCATTTCCGAAACTTCCGTACCATTTCTTGACCTCACTATCTCCATCGCAGGCGATAGACTTTTGACCGACATCCACTATAAACCCACTGACTCCCATGACTATCTAGACTACACTTCTTCCCTCCCTGCTTCCTGTAAGGACTCCATCCCCTACTCCCAATTCATCCGTCTACGCCGCATCTGCTCCCAGGATGAGGTGTTCCACACCAGTTCATCGGAAATGTCCTCATTCTTCAGGGAACGGGGGTTCCCCTCCCCTACCATAGATGAGGCTCTCACTAGGGTCTCTTCAATACCGCGCAACACTACACTCTCTCTCTCTCCCCATCTCCCCCCACTCGGAACAAGGGCAGAGTCCCCCAAGTCCTCACCTTCCACCATACTAGCCGTCACATACAACAAATAGTCCTCCATCATTTTCGCCACCTCCAACGTGACCCCACCACATCTTCCCATCTCCCCTCCCCCCCAATCTGCTTTCCACAAAGACCGCTCCCTCCGTAACTCCCTGGTCAATTCTTCCCTTCCCACCCGCTCCACCCCTTCTCCGGGCACTTTCCCTTGCAACCGCAAGAGATGCTACACTTGTCGCTTTACATCCCCCGTCGACTCCATTCATGGACCATAGCGGTCATTCCAGGTGCGACAGAGGTTTACCTGCACTTTGTCCAACCTCATCTATTGCATCCGCTGCTCTAGATGTCAACTGATCTACATCGGTGAGACCGTTTCGCCGAACACCTCCGCTCGGTCCGCATTAACCAACCTGATCTCCCTGTGGCTCAGCACTTCAACTCCCCCTCCCATTCTGAATCCAACCTTTCTGTCCTGAGCCTCCTCTATTGCCAGAGTGAGTACCACCAGAAACTGGAGGAGCAGCACTTCATATTCCGCTTGGGCAGTCTGCATCCCAGTGGCCTGAACATCGACTTCTCCAATTTCCGTTAGCCCTTTCTGTCTCCTCCCCTTCTCAGCTCTCCCTCAGCCCTCTGGCTCCTCCTTTTCCTATCTTCTTCCCCCCCCCCCGCATGAGTCTGAAGAAGGGTTTCGCCCGAGATGTTGCCTATTTCCTTCGCTCCACAGATGCATCCGCACCCGCTGAGTTTCTCCAGCAATTTTGTCTACCTTTGATTTTCCAGCATCTACAGTTCCTTCTTGAACATTTTAGCTACTTTTCTACAACCATTGGGTTCTTGACTGCCCTGCACCACCTTCCTCAGCTACAGAATACCACTGACCACCTTGTGCTCCACAAGTTACTTGTTTTCTGCTTGTATATTTTGCATTGTCTTGTTCTTTAAGATTGTTTTTGTTGGAGATGGCAATTGTTCAGTTTATGTGTGACATGTCTTATTCTTTCACAGTCCTTTTTTTGCACTGCTTGGCATAATTTATGTACAATTTATCATTGATATTATGTATTGTCTGAATCTATGTCATTGTGATGCCACTGCAGTCAAGATTTTCATTGCTCATGTGCCTCACCTAAATGCGCAAGATAATACATTCAATTTAATGCTAGAAAATAGTGAAGGAATGGCAGACAAAGTTTTTTTCTGATTATTTACTGTCTACTGCAAATAAAAGTGTTAATATTGACCAAATTAAAGTGTTAATATTGACCAAATTAATACTCTCCAAAAATAAAATGGAGAATCCCTGCATTTGTCAGAATTGCTTAACCTTTGTCAGCGGAAAATTACAGGCTATGGATTGCGCTGACCAGTCTGAGCCTCAGATTGATATGCAGGATGGTGAAAGATCCAGGTGTTCTCCTCATTTCCCCTTAATTGATAATATGTATTAAAACTCTGTAAATAAACGTAAGTGCATTGACATGATTGGATTGCTGCAAAAGAATTGTAAATAATGTTGCAACACAGTTATCCTGCTGTTTGTTGATTGGCCAAAGTGCTAAGCCCTGGCAGAATTGTTTGGAGTTCCAGGGTAAATGTTGCATTATTCAGTGAACTAGTTTCCTTCCAGAAGCTTCTGCAAGAAACATTGTTGTAGATGCTCTGTAATTGGTTTGGGGAACTGTCAATAACGTATTGATGTAATTGATATGTTTGATTGGATTGTTAGGGGACCACCCCTATATAGTTCGGCCCCTCAAGGTTTGTGGACCTATAAAAGGTAGCCCCATTTTTAGATCATTGTCGATCTATTGGAATGGCACTTGGAACTGAGTGACCTTTTGGGCAGTGTCTGCTTGCACGAGGCTGAAGGGCTTGGCCAGGCAGAGACAAGGATCAAACCTGCAGTGATTTAGGTAACGTATAGGGGACTTTGCTGTTCATTCTAAAAATAAAGTTTAGTTAGTCCAGTGCTTGACTCACTGTTTTTTACTGAACTGGACTAGGGGGGTAAGCTTGAGAAGCACGTATTTACAAAAGCACAGGCTGTATTGCGTTGCATTGACAGGTTGAAAGGTTTCTGGCCATCCTGATATTGATTTACTCTAATGTTACATCTGAACTTGCGTCATGACCTTCACAGGGGGTCTGTAGCTGGAAATATAATGCGGGTCCCATCAATTGGTCGGGGTCAAGGAAAGAGTATTCTCGTTGCGGCCCTGTTTCCACCAATCTTTCCACCACCATGCACGTGAAGCACAAGATGCCATTGTATGCAGATGCCGAGAAGCGTGTTCAGCTCTGGCTGTACAATTTCTAATCTTGTGATGTGGACTCGATAAGAAGAGATCATTGGTCAAATTGTGAAACCTTAAATAAATGTACAGGTTCTAAACAAGAAGTATAATGCAATAAATAGGTTTCATTTATGTCCAGAAAGCAAAAGAAAATAATAAAGGATAGAACTCACACTTTTTCCATTACATTTTCAAGATTATTCAATAGTTATTATTGCTTATCATGTCATTCAGTGTTTACTCTATCCTGAATGAGCAAGCTCTATGTTTCTGGTAACTTTTGTGATGAACCAATGGGCAGCTTTTCAAAGTACAAACCATTTAATTGATTGTACACCTGGGGATTGTTAAAATAGTATGGCAGGAAATTAACCTTGGTTCATAGAGGAATGCAGAACGGCATGCCAGAAGCAAACTGAATGTACTTAGAAATGAGGCTACCCCCCTAAAGAAACTGTAACACTGCACTGGATATGTGTAAAAAAAAAAGCATGTAATAGACTGAGCAAAAAGTTCTCACAACCAACATATTAGAATTGCTCAGTCCCACCACATCCGGTCATGAATGATGATGGGCTTTTATACAGACCAGGATGAAGAGGCTTCAGGCATTTATCATCCTTCATTATGAAGTCCACAAGAGACATGGCAAGGAGTGAAAATCTTCGGGACCTTAAATTGTCATGGTTAACTATGCATGTCCTTACTTGGATTGTTAGAATCATAGTCACACATGCAAATTGCCCCATCAGGCCATCAAATCTGCATTTAACCATTATGCTCCCATTTTACTCTAGCATTAGATAGAGCTTATTTGATTCTCTTCATATTGGCATCGTCTCCTCTTGGATTGCATCAGTCACTCCAGATTGGGAATAGTTTACAAATAATTATCTACCGGACAGCATATCTTTGGGGTGTGAGAAGAACCCACAACATCCTAAGGAAACCTGCATGATGTGCAAACGCTGTGCACGCGCGCGAGCAGAGCTCGGGATTGAATGAGGGTTACAAACTCTGTGAAGCAGCTACTCTGTGTTCCTGTGCTGCTTCTGCTGTATAGTCAGTCCATGATGCTGTTAGACTTCCTGATATTAAGTATTGATAGTCTGTTATTTCTATTCAGGAATGTGGTATAATTGTAGTTTTTGGATGTTGTAGTCTCATTATTGTAACCAGGTGAGTTGTATTTAAACGGATGGCTGAGTAAAAGTCACATTCCAGAACATTTAATGCTAATTCATAAGAAAATCATGACAGTAAACAACATGATATGCTCTGTTGAGAGGCAGGAGACTGTAGATGCTTGAATATTTAACAACCTACTGGAGGAATTCAGTGAGGCAGGCAGCATGTTGCATTTTGGGAAGTTAAACTAGAGCAGCACTTCACAGAAGGGCCCGGGGGAGTGTTGGGGAGCAGAGGGATCTCGGACTACAAATACATATTTGCTTGACAGTAGGCTTTTGGCACACTGGCCTTTACTAGTCTGTGAATTGAATATAGAAGTTGGGATGTTATGTTACAGTTTTATAAGATTTTGGCGATGCTGCATTTGGAGTAATATGTTCAATTATGATCAGCTTCGTATAGAAAAGATGCAATTAAGTTGGAAAGAGTACAAAGAAGATTTGCAAGGATATTGCCAGGACGTGGGCCTGAGCTTTTGGGAGAGGTTGGGCAGGCTATGACTTTATTCCTTGGAGGGCATGCGTCTGAGGGGTGATCTTATAGAGGTGTATAAAATCATTACAAAGGACAAAGAACATTTATTGTCACCTACACCAATTATGTAGTGAAATTTGAGTTGCCATTTGCAGGCACACCAAAAAAGGTAAAAACAACATTAAAGAATTTAACATTGTACATAAAAACATCCCCCCACAACATTTCCCACTGTGAGGGAAGGCGACAAAGTCCAGTCCTCTTCCTCTTGTTCACCCCGAGGCCCTATTGAGGCCTCCGCAGTCTCCGCAATGGTGGCCCGATGTTACAGGCCCACTCGCCGGATGATGGAGCTCCGGCGTTGGGAGAACACTCTTCAGCGGCTTGGAGTGTCTGGACCGGCAGCTTCCTACCTGCGACTGCGGCTCCCCAAGTCCACAGGCCACTCTGGTCGGAGCTTGAACACTGGCGATCTCTGCGAGAGATCACGGGCTCCCTGGTGTTTAAACCCAGCGCCACCCGCTGCTGGAAGCTCCGCGACCATAGCTCCGTGATGTAGGAGTCGGCGGTCACAGCACTCTGGAGCTTACCACATGGTGACCCTTGGTAAGGCATCGCCTGCTCTGCGATGGTGCTTCAGTGCTGCACCGCTGGCGGAGCCGAAGTTCTGGCCGGTCCCGGCAGGAAATGCCACTCCAGTCCAATTGGTACTCCGCAAGGAAGGGGCCTAGGTTGGGACTGAGAAAAAAGTTTCCCCCTCTCCCCCCCCCCCCACCCTCCACCCCCCATATATAAAGACTAGAAGAACTCCAAAATAAAATGCACTAAAACATTTTTTAAGGTTGAACGGACAAACAGTTGCAGGCAGGGCAGCCATACTCGATGATTAGAATAAGAGATAGGGTGAATGCACAGTCTTTTTCCTATGGTAGGGAAATAAAGAACTAGAGGATATGGGATTAAACTGAGAGGGGATAGATTTAATAAGAACTGGGGGGCCAACTTATTCATTCATATAATGGTGGGTATATGGAACGAGCTGCCGGATGAAATGTTTGAGCAGAAACAATAACATTTAAAATACATTTGGCCAGGTACATGGATAGGAAAAGTTGAGTGATCTGAGTCAAACACAGGCAAATGAGACTAACGTAGGTGGGGCCTTCTGTTTCCATGCTGTGTGATTCCATGCCTCTGAGTCGATAAATATAGAACTGGAGAGAGGGATAATGGGTGAAAAGGAACAGGTGAGAGTGAGTGGGTGGAGGTGTGGTGCTGGTGGAGAGTGATAGACAAGTGGGGGATCCAGAATAAGGTGGAATGAGATATGACTGTATGGAAGAGCAAAAGGGAATGGAATGGACGGTGGTGAGCGGAGGGGAAAGAAAGGTGTGTGGGGGTGATGGGGAATGGATAGATAAGGGTTCCTGAAATTCAATGTTCATGTAGGCTTCCCAAACAAATTATTAGAAGCTTTCCTTCCATTTGTGTTCGCCCTCATTCAAACAGTGGAGAGAGCCATGGGTAGTTAGATCTGTATGGGAATTAAAATAGCGAGCAACCGAGAACTCCAGCAGGCTTTGATGGACAGATGCGAATATTCGGCAAAGTGATCATCATGAAAGGCTTGATGATATCGTAATCTGCTGTGTAGCTCATCAAACAGCTAATAGTCGGCATTTTCTTCATATGTCCCAGTTGAACATATTCTGGGGATTTGAGGAAGTTATTGATGTGTGTTAAGGCATTAAGTGTCTCAAGATTTAGAAAATCCACTTCTCTTTTGTAAATGAAACGAAGCAGCCTGAACCATCAGGTGGCATTTAAGCAGCTTGAGGACATTGGAAGATGTGCTTTTGTTTTTTTTTTGTCTCTCCAAAAATAGAAGGAGCAATGCCTCTTCGGGAGAGGTCAGCAATGACGTCAGAGGTGACTTTGCTGATTGACTGACAGCACATGAATATTAACCGTCTCAGTTTAAATATTCTGTTGACATGGGAGATGATTATCAGATTCATTTTCATTTCCATTGAGAAAATTCTGGGACATTTGAATCTTTTATTTTCTTGCAGTAACTATACAGCATTTAAAATTAAATGTATATCCAGTGCAAAGTATGAGTGAAATAATAAAAGTTGAAATATTTGCATGTTAAAGGGAAGTGATAATTTAAGCATACGCGTGTTAAAGTGCGCAGAACTAAATGGACCCAATGGTAATTGGGAAAGTAGCTGACAAGTGCGGCTTTCTCTTAATGAAGAAGCAGGGTAAAGTAATAGATTGTTTGATAGATTTTATCATTTGCATGCCCAGCAGGGAATGAGAACACATTAGGAAGAAAATTATCATCCAGAAATATGATGATATTTGCAGAGGAAAACTGGATAAATGAGTCACATTGCAATATAAATTGAATAGTTATTTGAGTTGATTAGAATCAAAAAGTTAAATAAATGTGAGGTTATCCACTATGGAGGCAAGAACAAAGAGGCAGATTATTATCTCAATTGTGTCAGATTAGGAAAAAAGGAAGTGAACAAGACATGGGTGTCCTTGTACACCAGTCACTGAAAGTAGAAATTTAGGTACAGCAGTTAGTGAAGAAAGCTAATTGCATGTTGGCCTTCATAACGAGAGGATTTGAGTATAGGAGTAAAGGGGTCCTTCTGCAGTTGTACAGGGCCCTGATGAGACCACATCTAGACTATTGTGTGCAGTGTTGGTCTCCTAATTTGAGGAAGGACATCCTTGCTATTGAGGCAGTGCAATGTAGGTTCACGAGGTGGGAACCTCGTGAATCCTCTGGATCCCTCTGGGATGGTGGGACTGTCATATGAGGAAAGATTGGAGAGACTGGGCTTGTATTCACTGAAACTTAGAAGCATGAGAGGGGATCTTATAGAAACCTATAAAATTAGAATATGGACTGGACAAGCTGGATGCAGGAAAAATGTTCCCAATTTTGGGGGAGTCCAGAACCAGGGGCCACAGTCTAAGAATAAAGGGGAGGCCATTTAAAACTGAGGTGAGAAAAAACTTTTTCACCCAGACAGTTGTGAATTTGTGGAATTCTGTGCCACAGAAGGCAGTAGAGGCCAATTCACTGGATGAACTTAAAAGAGAGTTAGATAGAGCTCTGGGGGCTTGCAGAATCAAGAGATATGGGGAGAAGGCAGGCACGGGTTACTGATTGCGGATGATCAGCCATGATCACAATGAATGGCGGTGCTGGCTCGAAGGGCCAAATACCCTCCTCTTGCACCTATTTTCTATGTTTTCTATGGTTCTATATTAAATTATAACCTATCCATTGGGCTGTACCAACTGTTGATTTTGAATAATATCCAAAAATAAATGATAATAAAGGTGAGAATAGTGAAAAATGCAAGTTCATCCATGTTGCTCATGTTTCAAAACATGCTTGACAGCAGAGACACTTGTGAGTATACCGGACCTAGCTCATAGAATGGAGGGTTAGAAAGAAAGCAAGGGCTATCAGCTGTGCAGAAAGAACTGCAGATGCTGGTTTAAACTGAAGATAAACACAAAATGCTGGAGTAGCTCAGCGGGACAGGCAGCATCTATGGAGAGAAGAAAAGGGTGACATTTCTGGTCGAGACCCTTCTTCAGACTAGTCAGGAGAATGGGAAACGAGGGGTGTAGATGGTAATGTAGAGATATATAGAACAGATGAATGAAAGATATGCCGATAATAATGATGATAAAGGAAAAATGCCATTGTTAGCTGTTTGCTCGATGAGAACGTTAACTTAGGTGGGGGAGAGATGGAGAGAGGAAATGTGGGGGCTACTTGAGGTTAGAGAAATGAAACTCATATCATTGGGTTGTAAGCTGCCCAAGCAAATATGAAATACTATTCCTCCAATCTGTGTATAGCATCAGCTGTTGTATCAAGGTCACAATAATGAACCCTGATATCTTTTTTTAAATTCAAGATTCAAGAGTTTATTGTCATGTGTCCCTGATAGGACAATGACATTCTTCCTTTGATTCAGCACAACAGAACATAGTAGGCATGACTACAGAATTGATCAGTGTGTCCATGTCTTCCAACATGTCAGTCAAAGAGAAGGAATCTTTTTTTTACTTGTTTGCCTGGTGCAATGAATTTAAACCATATGTTCAGCACAAACAACCAGTCTGAAGAAGAGTCTCGACCCGAAACATCACCCATTCCTTCTCTCTAGAGATGCTGCCTGTTGCTGAGTTACTCCAGTTTGTCATGTCTACCTTTGGTTTAACCCAGCATCTGCAGTTCCTTCTTACATAAATAATATTCAAGGATCCCATTGAACAGGGGGTTTACATCTGGGATCATTAAACACCTTGCCAGTTGAAGGCTGCTGTCACCATTGAAAGTGATGGTTTCTTCAATGGCTTTTGAGTTAGGATTATCAGCCCTAACTGTTGTTTCCTGTGGACTGTTCGTGCTCCGCAGCAAGACTGCAAGTCCTCTCCAAGGAGTAGGCTCGGGACGAATTTGTAGAGGTTGCAAAAAAAGTTAGTTTCCCTCTTTCCCCAGCTTGATGTCCCTTTGTAACATTCATGTAAACCATGACTGATCATTTTTTTAATCTATTGTATAACAAAATCAATATATCTGGAATATGAAATGCAATAAACACACCAAATAACAATGGAATTGTGTTTTGCATGAAAAAGATGGAATGTTATAATTCCAAGCATGGTTTGTGTTAAAAGGAGTGGATTAAAATGTCATAACTTTGTAAATCTCCAATATTCCACTATCAAACTATTGAGAAATCCAGGTTCAGCAGGACAGATTCTGTGCTCCTATTCATACACTGGGACCTCAGTTTCCACACTCCCTTTAAATATACAGTTTTTTTTCTGTAAAAATCTATTCTACCATATCTTTTTTTAACAAAAATGATTTCAAAGTGTGTTGAAGTTTTGTTTTGAATAATTGAATAGTTCAGAAAATCTACTGGTGCTAGATCATCAAAATTTTACCATACTGTGTGGAGAAGCAATAATACTGTAGTTGAATATCCTCCTAAACTTCCTCCTGTACAGCTATGTTATAGGCAGCTTAGGATTTCTGTACTTCTAATCCTCATCACTTCATTGAACATTGGCATTTAAATATGTTGGCTATACACGAGCACTATGTTCTTCAACTGTAACGTAAGGAATGATGAGGAAACTTGCTGTAGCATCTTACTGTGGTACACTGACAAGTTATTAAAACTTATTGAGGTTACAATATTGTAAATTTCTTGTTTTTAATTTATCAGTATCTTTATTTTGATTGCATTTACTGCACTCCCTCAATCTTTTCAAGATAAGATCCCTCAAATATATGAAAACGGCACGGTAGCGCAGTGGTAGAGTTGCTGCCTTGCAGTGCTTACAGCGCCAGAGACCCGGATTTGATTCTAGCTACGGGTGCTTGTCTGTACCCAAGTGTTTGTATGTTCTCTCTGTGGGATTTCTCCAGTTTCCTCCCACATTCCAAAGACGTACACATTTGCAGGTTAATTAGCATGGTATAAAAATGTAAACATTTTCTCTAGTGTAGGATAATGTTAATGTGTGGGGATCGTTGGTCGGTGCGGACTTGATGGGACGAAGGGCCTGTTACCGCACTGTATCTTTAAGCTAAACTAAATTATTACATTTCCTTTCATCATTAAGTAAAAAGTCATATTCACCAATGAGACAATGTTATACATATGAATTCTTGTGATTACAGTATAGTTGGCTGTAAATTTGATTTTTGTAGATGTTTTTGTAAGATTTGAGTGATTTTATTATGTACAATATTGAGCATAGTGTCGCTGTCTCCCTGCTCTACCCCCATGCCCATCTGGACCACAGCCGTTGGCCCCTATTTGTAATTGGCTGTTGCTGAAGGATTGTCAGTTGCTGTGAAGTAGCAGTCATTGTGGAAAATGTGATCATAGAGAAATTTACTGATTTGAGTGAGCAAATGGAAAGTGCACTATTAGAATGATCCTGTATTATAAAACAAACTGAAAAAAAGCTCTGGTCTCATCTGTTCACTGGAACTACTGTAAAGCTCAAATAATCTATGATTCCTTCTCTTGCTTTGGCAGCCTGGTTTTTCAATAACAACCACAGGGGTGAGCCCCTTTCTGTACAGCAAAGAAAGCTTGAGTAGGCAGGATAATTGCTGCAGTCGCAGGAGGATTAATTTATAGCTTATCCTTGATTAAGGTAAGAGAAATTTCCTTTGCGATGGTACCAAAGTTATTTCAATTTTAGTGAAAACAGTTTTAAATTTGAGTCAAATTATGCGGTGTCATTTGTAATTTTATGGATTATTCATCAATGTTAGTGAAGTTGTGTTCTATTTAGTCCTTCCATATATGGTTAATTTCTGGCACATGAAATAAAGATGCAGTTACGGACTCAACTAATTGTATTTTGGAAACCATTCTACTTTTGGATAAAATGTTGATTGTGCCTTAACCAAATGTACATGAAAATATCTGTTATTTAAAGGAAAAAAAATATTAATATCAAAGATTACTCTTTATTCCTCTATTTCAGACCTACTTTTTAAACAAATGACATAAATAACTGCAATACCCAGATTAAATACACAAGGAATATATTAGTAGAAATTGTAAGAAATAATGGCAATTAACAACACTGATTTTCAATATTGGATGAAATGTTGTATTGGCATTTGTTTAAATATTCTGTTATTTTTTACTTAATATTGTTCTGAAAGATGAATTTGTCTTTGACGATTTCGAGCTAAATTTTCAAAGGTGAATATAAAAAATACTTGACATTACTGTCAGTATTACTGTCAGTATGGTTAAATACATGCTGTGTGCTCCTGCAATATATTATGTTTTTTAATTATATACTTCAATATTAAATATGTATTAACAAATTAAGTTTGCATCTCTGTAGAAGGATTTTGGATCATTCGTTTTGGGGAACCTACACCTTAGTATTGCTTAACATGCTCAGTATTACTGATTGACCTGTGTAGGCAGGAGAAACATTTGAGTCATCTGAAATGTTACTCAAGTCTTGTTGCCTAATGACAATCTCTACTCACTTTGTGACGACTCCTCAGTACATGCAAAATCAATCAATTGAGTTTGTACAACAGGTCCATTAAAATGCTGAAAATGCAATCACAGAGAAAAACCTCAATTGTTCACTGGCTTTTTCACAGGACAACACTATGCACACAATGCATGAGACTGTCCATAATCCCTTCCCACCCTCACCAACCTCTCCAAGTAAAAACTCAAATCAAATAGGCCAAACCATACCTTGTGCTGGTTTATTTTCCTACATTGCTAATACCTTTAAAATGTTATTGCATTATTGACAGCATTACTTTTCTTAAAGTAACTAAAATAGAAATGTATCCACCACAACAGGAAATAATTGATAGGATCGTCTGTGTATGAAGCCATCCACAATCACAGCATGGTAGTGTTCAGTGCTTTGTGTTCAGTATTTGTGTGTTTGAATACAATGCCACTTTCTTAATCACCTCATTGAATTTTCTCTTGAAGGCCTAGCAAATTTCTCTTGTAAGTGATTCAGAACTAGCACCTTCAGAATAACTGTTCAAACATGCTTGAGTTGCTAGTTATTGCTGCGGTGTTTCTATTAATTCTTCTTGAAGTAGAATTGGATTAAACTAAACTAGAGATTATAAGGCTTCACTGCCAGCAACCTGGTTTGTTAAAATTATCTGCAAGAAAGGAACTGCAGTGTGTATTTCTATCTCTGACAAAATTTCATCCAATTACTTATTTTCTACCCAAACCTCAGTAAAAATACAAGCATAATTCTCTTAATTATACTAGCAATTTTTTTACAATCAAATATTTTACGATGGGGGGGAAAAACACATTCCTTTTCAGTATAAAATAATGTTTTGCTCACCAAGCAGATGTAACGTCAAAATAATCAGTATAATCTTTATATCAAAGTCACTTTAATTCTGTTAAATTGGGGGAATGGAAGAAAATCAACTCTCTCTACTCATCTTTGCAATGTTCCATGGTAAATAAGTATGCATATTTTAATGAATTCCTCACTTGTTTATCAACTCATTTATGTTTCATACTAAATTGATGTTCATTTTATTCAAGTTGACTCACTGTTTTATTTCCACATCCTACTCAAACTCTTGAATTCCAAACTCATTTTTTTCTGATTGTTCAGTTAGTGATCATAGAATGAAAGAACTGGTCTAACTTGAAGTCTATTTAGCTCAATAAATCTGTGCCGGGTTTGTTGGAAGGTAAACTCAGTTTGATCCACTTTCTCATTCTTTCTGTACATCCCTGTCATTTTGGTCCAAATAGTTTTTTTAATAATTGCCTTAATTTAGTATCCTCTCATCTTCAACCTATTTAAAAATATGGAAAAGATAGTGAGTCACTGAACATCCCAAGGTTTTAAACACTTTATGTGGCCCATATTAGGCTGTTTATTTGCGTATGTGCAATCCTGTCTCGCGAAATGGGTACCTCTGTACCTGTTCAATGTTTTACTGTCTTCCCTTGAATGTTCTCCACAGAATTATTTCTATGTCTGGTTATAAGCAATTTCATGTAGTATCCAGGATAATATCCTAACTCTAATAATTTTTGTGCTTCTATTTATCCAAGCTCATGTCCAATAAATAATGAACTATTCCTGTATTTTTCATACGTTTGCTTAAAACATGTCTACGTCTTTATTTTGCAGCTCCCATTATCATTGTACGTTTAGTGTGATTGACTCTCACGTATTTTCTTACCAAAATGCACCTGCCAGTTCTCTGCTATTTTTCATCTGCTGGTTTCTATTGCCCACTATCTTGTCTGCATGCGCTTAAAGTCTATGACTATCTTCCTTACTATTTATTTCACTTCTAATTTTCATATTATCAGCACATTTTTTTCACAGGTTTGTGAATTTGATTGTTAACCTTTCTGTGCAAGTAGAGCCTTTTTATTCTCAAAGTATGGCGTTGATTCCAGTCCAAGAATACTTGTATTTGAGATGAATTGGCTCATTCTCACAAACCAGCCCTTTGAATGAATGAATGAGTTTATTGCCCAAGTATTCACATACAAGGAGTTTGGTGCTCTGCCCACAAGTGACAACATGAGGTGCGGTGACAGTTAGGAATAACATATAAAACATTACAATACACATAAAAAATGACAATAATAAAACATTATCGATTAAACATGTGAATTAAATAAAATACCAGAGCAAAAGGAGGCTCCAGATTTTTTGTTATTGAGTAACCAAAGCTACAAAAAACTACAGTTTTTTGTTATTTGGTAAATGATGGTCGACTTCAAGGTAGTCCAGATACCAGAGACATTGTACAGGGGCTGTTATTTGGGGCTCACAGGGTTATCCATGAACTGCTGTTCAAGAAAAGCCTCCTATGTGGTGTCCTTGAACTTAAACACTGATATTCTTATTGTAGCGCTTCTGTTGCTGCTGTTGCTTTGGGGCCACATTGAGAAGAATTGTCAGAGATTGGACCAATGGTTATCAATTTAATCATGCTGTGGTCGTCTGCTTGCTTATCTTTCTGATGAATATATACTTGTTATATGTGTATTATATATAATGTTATGTGTATTATATGTAATGTGTTATATGTGTGTTTATGTATTTATAAAGATGTAGATATATATATATATATATATGTATGTAGATATATATATAGTGTGTTATATGTGTATTCTATAATATATGTGTGTTATATATGTGTTATATATGTGTTTTATTTATATATAAAGATGTAGATATATATAGTGTGTTATATGAGTATTCTATAATATTTATATTGGTGAGATAACAGAATGGATGCGTGAAAGTTTTTTCTGGCAAATTTCTAAAATTGTGGACATGGACATTGAACTGTCAGGTTTGTCGTTTGGCTCTATTTTGAATAAGTGTGATGTTTTTGTTCCTGTGTCCTTCGGTATGACTCCTGTATCCAAAAGGATTAAAAGATCCTGGTTAACATCTCCATAATGTTTTCCCAATTGAGAGTGCATAATTTCCTGACTGGGTGACTTTTCCTCCTGCAACCCTTTATCATTCCTCCTCTTTGTTTTAATCTCATCAATTATTCCAGCAAACTCTTTGTTTACCATAGCTTTGGCAAAGTTCCCTTTCTCAATTATAGGTACAAATTATTCATGGAATATCTCAGTCATATTCTTGCCTTGCTCTTCATTTAACTTAATTGCTTTTCATCACCTTGACAACCCCATTTTCTCTATGATTATCTCTGTAGAAGACCTTTGCATTTCCCTTTCTATTTGCTGCCTGTACTCTTTTCTTCTCTGTTATTTTTTAATGTATGCAAATAAGATTTACAGGATTTTTCCAGGACTTAAGGGCCTGAGCTATAGGGAGAGACTCAGCAGGCTGGGACTTTATTTCTTGAAATACAAAATGTTAAGGGATGATCTTATAGATATGTCTATATTCATGTGGGGAATTGAAAGGGTGAATCACAGTGTATTTTTGGCCAAGGTCGGAGAATCAAGAACCAGAAGAGGTTGGGGCAAAATCTATTAGGAACCTGAGGGGCGACTTTATCATTCAGAGGGTGATGAATATATGGAACAAACTGTCAGATGAGGTAGTTGAGGCAGGTACTACAATTGCATTTAAAAAAAAACACTTGGATGGGTACATGGATTGGAAAGGTTTAGAGGGATATGTGTCAAACATAAGATAAATTGACTGGCTTGGATGAGTCTGCATGGATGAGCCGGCATGGATGAGTTGGGCCAAAAGACCTGTTTCCATGATGCATGACTGTTGCTATGACTCTACTTTTATTTTTCTTGTCTTAATTATCCAGTGTGCTCTGCCTTTGGTTGCCCCCTTTTGGACCTTGTGGCTATGTATCTACACTGGTGAAACAATCACCTTTGTAGTTACTGGTCAATTACTTTGCTATTTGTTTCTCTCCAGCTTCAATGCTCTTTGACCTTCTCCACAACTAACCTAAATTCACAAATCTTTCATTCACAAAATTAACATGTACTTTTACATTTCAATGTGAAACTTTAAATCAGAGTTAATAGTTATGGTGTTGAAATTGTACGTATTAAATTTTCTTTACTTTTATTTGTTTTCAACAACCTGTGTACTTTTACATTTCAATGTGAAACTTTAATTCAGAGTTAATAGTTATGGTGTTGAAGTTGTGTGTATTACATTTTATTTACTTTGTTTTCAACAACCGATCGACAAATACAATAATTGGAGCATGTGTTTTTCAACACAGTCATGCCATTAATTTTGCTATTAATAATGAAAGCAGAAAATCTCACTAGCTATAACATGTTATCTCCAGAGATGAAGCCATAGAAAAATATTGTACCTGAAATTGAAGTGAGTTCTTTACATTACACATGGAAATATAATCAATTGATTTCAAGTTTTGCTTTCCAATGGGAGTTGTTTTAAAGTTGACCTATGTGAAAGCAGATATCAGGGACCAGCCTGAATTAAATTGAATTGGAAAACTTATCCCTTGATTTTCCTGCAGCTCCTAAATTAAGATCCTTAATCTTTCAAAGTTTTTCACATCATTCCATTTGTTCAATGCTGCATAGTCAAAAAGAGAGGGAGAGCATGAAACATAGTCAATTTAAAAACTGTATTATTTTCCTATAAACACATGATATTCAGAATCTTTGAGCTGAGACAGACCTTTTGTTCCTTTATCCATAGCAAGATTAAGCTGCTTGAATAGTGCCACCTCAAGTTAATTTTCCTACACTAAGGATAACAGTGGGGTGCAAAATGACTAAGCCTTCTGAGAAAAGGACCAACAAATGGAGAGAAGATATCTATGAGTTCCGAAATAAACATGGCCTCTCCAAAAGGGTACTACTCAATTGCTGTCTTGTGAAACGACTCCTTGCCTGGGCAACACCACCTATGAAAGGTATCGTCCACATTTTTGTTATGTTTCAGTTTTATAATGATTGTTTGCAACAAGTGGCTTTGGAAATTGTGTTCTGTGATATTTTTATGATAAACACATCAACGTCAAACTTCTTTGTCCATTGTTTTAAAAGTCCAAGGACATTTGGGGAATTTAATATAGCAATATGTGATTATCAAAAACAGTTCCTGGTTTACATGTTTGTCTCGACTATATTAGAGATGTCATAAATGTTTGGAGAACTAATTATTTTGTAAGTATGAAAAATGACATTTGTAAAATAATAAATTGCAGATGTTGGTTTAGAATTATAATATTCAGAATGATCCATTATGCTATTGTACTGGTGTACAAGGCCTAAAGCTATTATTTAACTGTGTAATCGGAAATATGAAAGCTGAGGCTTTCTATTGCACAGAACTTGAGTTCACATCTTTCAGAAAAATAAGAAGAGATACATTTGATTGGACAGGTCCCTATTTCATGAATTACCCATTATCTGATGAATTACATTTTGAGGGGTAGATGTCTTAACTATTTGAATAGTATATATTTTAATACTCGCTAAAATGTATATTTCTGGCAATGGCTGTGGACAGTACAATGTCTTATCATATGAAGATTATTATTTTTTAAATGTTTTTAAACATTGCCCATGCCCAGACTGTTCCATTTTTACAACTTTTATGCAGCCTTTTGTATACTTGGGTTTTTTTGTACAAAGCAAATGGGACAAATTGACTGATGCATTCTCAATTGCAATGTTTTCTTTGAGCTTTTCCTCATTGCTAATTTTGAACTTAACATAGGAATAAATATTGTATGACCAGGTTGTTTGTCAAGCATAAAGGACCAGGTTGTATAGTCACCAATTTCATGAATTTAAATTGAAACCGAATTGTTCCAATAAAAGATTGAGCTGTCCAGTGTTGGAAAAATGAAAGTACTACAGTTTATTTGCTATATCTTTCCAAAGGTTTGACAACATACTAATTTCCATAGAGTACTTTATTTAACAATTGGTCTGTCACAGTAAACGAGTTGCATTGAGCTAACACAATCTGAAACAAGTAAGCAATCTTACCTCCACAAGATTAGACCATAACTGTGTTAAAGAAGGAACTGCAGATGCTGGAGAATCGAGGGTACACAAAAGGCTGGAGAAACTCAGCGGGTGCAGCAGCATCTAAGGAGCGAAGGAGATAGGCGACGTTTCGGGTCGATGAAGAACAATGAATGAAAGATATGCAAAAAAGTATCGATGATAAAGGGAAAAAGCCATTGTAAGCTGTTTGTGGTGTGAAAATGAGAAGCTAGTGCGACTAGGGTGGGGGAGGGAGATAGAGAGAGAGGGAATGCCAAGAGATGGGCCCGAGGGTTGAGGGAGAGGTGGGAAGGGGAGGAGAGAGCAAGGGTTAACAGAATTGAGAAAATTCAATGTTCAAGCCCAAAGGATGCAGACTCCCCAAGCGGAATATGAGGTGCTGTGCTGTAACGTTTCGCCGAACACCTCCGCTCGGTCCGCAATAACCAACCTGACCTCCCGGTGGCTCAGCACTTCAACTCCCCCTTCCATCCCGTATCCAACTTCTCGGTCCTGGGCCTCCTCCACGGCCAGAGTGAGCAACACCGCAAGTTGGAGGAACAGCACCTCATATTCCGCTTGGGGAGTCTGCATCCTCTGGGCTTGAACATTGAATTTTCTCAATTCTGTTAACCCTTGCTGTCTCCTCCCCTTCCCACCTCTCCCTCAGCCCTCGGGCCCTGGCATTCCCTCTCTCTCTATCTCTCTCCCCCACCCTAATCGCACTAGCTTCTCATTTTCACACTACAAACAGCTTACAATGGCTTGTTCCCTTTATCATCGATACTTTTTTGCATATCTTTCATTCATTGTTCTTTATCTCTCCACATCACCGTCTATATCTCTCGTTTCCCTGATCCCTGACCAGTCTGAAGAAGGGTCTCGACCCGAAACGTCACCTATCACCTTCACTCCTTAGATGCTGCTGCACCCGCTGAGTTTCTCCAGCCTTTTGTGTACCCTTAGACAATAACTGGCTGGCTAGTTGGCAGTTCCTTTTGTCTACTGATGGGTGTCTTGTTTGGCCCTACCTTGTTTTATGGTAAATTTTGACAGTAATAGCGGCAGGCATTCGTTCTCTTTGTGCCGTGGTAACAATCTCAGAACCATTTACCATCTCTGCCATAAATTAAAGGTCTTATGGGAAAGGAAGTTGCTTTATGCCCTCTATAAGTTTAAACAAATGTTGCCTTTGTATTCCAACAGCTCTCAGAAACATTTGTCACAAAACATCTTGAAACAGAAATTTTACGAAGGAATTTCTTGAGTGTCTAAACAAACTCTCTTGATGTTTTTCATTGGTAGAAATCTACTCTTGATTGCATTTTCCAGGTGACATGTACTATATTTGACATAATTATTCCTCCATATCGATAGTTTCTCAAAGTATTTCTGGACCAAGCCACTCAAGATAGGAAACATAATTCGCAGGTGTTGAGTCATGATATATCTTGTGAGCATGCAATTATATTCTTCGTAAACTGGTGATCTGTACAGAATCTTTAAACTAAGATATGAGCTTTGAAGCTTCTGGTTTTTGGACAAATTCTTCACCTAAATACAGATTAAATACAGACTGTTTGCTTTACTATTTTCCAGGCATTGTAATCTTTTTTCTAACTCCCTGTAGAAAGGCCATTCTATATTTGGTGTTGTGTAATGAACTGGATTTGATTAGGGAAAGGAAACCCGAGGAGGAACCCTGATCCCTGACCAGTCTGAAGAAGGCTCTCGACCCGAAACATTGCCTATCTCCTTCGCTCCTTAGATGCTGCTGCACCCGCTGAGTTTCTCCAGCCTTTTGTGTACCCTCGATTCTCCAGCATCTGCAGTTCCTTCTTTAACACGAGGAAATGAACATAACAAGTAAAATTCAACCTGCAGTTTGACAGAGGGAAGATCTGTATTACTATTGAGTAAAGGTAATTACAGAGGCTTGGGAGAAGAGCTAACTAAAGTTGACTGGCAGGAATGACGCGGGTTTCAGCAAATGATTTGAAAGGCATAGGATCTTTTCATCTCAAAGAGGAAGAAAGATTCTAAGGGGCGAACGAGGTGACCTTGGCTGACAATCAAAGTCAAAGATAGCAGAAAAGTAAAAGAGAAGTAATATAATATTGTAAAGATTAGCAGGAAGCAAGAGCATTGCAACTATAAAGGCAATAAGGGGAGAAAATATGAAATAGGAAGGTAAATTACCCAATAATATAAAGGATAGCAACGTTTCCTCAGATGTATAAAGAGGGAAGAGTGGACATTAGACAGCTGAAAAATAACACTAGCAAAGTTATAATGGGGAACAAAGAAATGGTGGATGAACTGAATACATTTTCAGTCAGTCTTCACAGCGGAAGACCCCAGCAGCATGCCAGAAATTCAAGCGAGTCATGGCAGAAGTTAGTGGAGATGCTATTATTAAGGAGAAGGTACTTGAGAATCTGAAAGGGCTGAAGGTGGATATCACCTGGACCAGATGGATTAAAGCCCAGGGTTCTGAAAAAGGTAGCTTTCGAGATTGTGAAGGCATTCTTAGTGATCTTTCCAGAATCGCTAGAGTCAGGTGTGGTCCCAGAGGATTGGAACATTGCTAATGTTGCTATACTATTCAAGAATGGAGTGAGGCAAAAGAGGGGAAACTATATTAAGGATGAGGTTTCTGACTACTTGGAAGCACATAATAAAATAGTCTAAAGTTCACATGGTTTTGTTGAAGGGAAATCTTGCCAGCCTAACCTGTTGGAATTCATTGAGGACACATCTGGAGTATTGTGTACAGTTTTGGTCTCCTAATTTGAGGAAGGACATCCTTGTGATTGAGGCAGTGCAGCATAGGTTCACGAGATTGATCCCTGGGTTGGCGGGACTGTCATATGAGGGAAGATTGAAAAGACTAGGCTTGTATTCACTGGAGTTTAGAAGGATGAGGGGGATCTTATAGAAACATATAAAATTATAAAATGACTGGACAAGCTAGATGCAGGAAAAATGTTCCCAATGTTGGACGAGTCCAGAACCAGGGGCCACAGTCTTAGTATAAAAGGGAGGCCATTTAAGACTGAGGTGAGAAAAAACTTTTTCACCCAGAGAGTTGTGAGTTTGTGGAATTCCCAGCCACAGAGGGCAGTGGAGGCCACATCACTGGATGGATTTAAGAGAGAGTTAGATAGAGCTCTAGGAGCTAGTGGAATCAAGGGATATGGGGAGAAGGCAGGCACGGGTTATTGAGGACGATTTGGGAGGTTGAATGCGAGGGAAAGGTAGCCAGTTGATGGCAAGACTAAAAAAAAAGTCAAAACAACAGTGATGTGCAGATGGATCTTGGGTCCAGGTCCATAACTCCCTGAGAGTGACAAGCAAGTTGGTCAGGCATTAAGTATGAGTCGGAGTTATGACGCAGCTTTATAAGACTTTGGTTATGCCACATTTGGAGTATTGCACGCAGTTCTCGTTGCCCCAATCACAGAAAGGGTATGCCTTTGTAGACAGTGCATAAAGGTTTTGCCAGAATGATGTCTGGATTAGGCGGTATTTGCTTCAAGGAGAGGCTGGACAAACTTGAATTGTTTTCTCAAGAATTCCATGACCTGATTAGATATATATAAAATTATAGACAGAAGAGATATGTTTGACAGTCAACTTTTTTTCCCAGGGTGTAAATGTCAAATGCCAGAAGCTATTGCGTTACGTTGAGAGGGGTAAAGTTTTAATGAGATGTGTGGGGCAAGTATTTTTACATAGAGGGTGTTGGATGCCTGGAACCAGGCACGTGTCGTGAGTAATTACTCAGGGTAGGCAGTCAGTCGGCTTTTTAAAAATCTTGAAAACCGTGCATGCGCGGATTGTTCCCCTCTCCGTAAGCTGTCAGTCGATTTTTAAAAATCTTTTTAAAAACGTGCATGCGTAGATTGTTCTCTCCGATAGGCAGTCAGTCGACTTTTATAAAGTAATTTGTCTTCAAAAGCCTTATCTCTTACTAAAGTATTTAATAACCTATACTGTATTTCCTGGCACCCCAATTTTGAGTTGCTACATTTTGATAAAAGGGTGGCGGGACATAGAATTTCTCATGCTAAAAAAACCCCCCATAAAAAATGAAAATAAAGGAAGTAACAATACAATTTGCCCAAGGCTTCCAGATCTCCTCCATTCTGAATGACTGATTGGGTAAGGGGTGGCGGGTGATGGCAGGTGGAGAGATGGTGGGAAAAATGGGAGCACACTGGGACAAGTTGAATCAGTTGTGATCTTATTGAATGACAATACTAGTTCAAGGGGCCAATTGAGGTTACTCGCGCTGACACAGGAGTAGGTTCCACCACACGCTGTCCTGTTCTCCATTGCCAGCTGACCCGCTCCACTCTATGATCTTGTTCTTGAGCTGGTCCCCCTCACTGTCAGGTCTCTGAGCCAGGTCAAAAATAGGGATAACGAGAACTTCAAAACTAATGCCAACTGCTTTTGTGCGCGTCTGTTGACAAGGCAGCAGTTCCCTCTGTTATTCTCACTTGACCGCCAACGGCCACACACCTCCAAAGCCTGCCTGCCACGGAACTGGCTGTAACGCCCAGGTCGGCTCGCTTGCTTTCCCCAAGTCTGGCTGTGACACCCAGGTCGGCCGCATGCCCTGTGAATGGCTGCAGTTCCCAGGTCTGCTCACATGTCCTGGTCTGGCTGTTGTGTCCAGCTCGGCTTGCTTGCCCCAGGTCTGGCTGTTGCTCCCAGGTCGGCTGCGTCCCCTGTGAATGGCTGCAGTTCCTAGGTCGGATTGCTTGCCCCAGGTCTGGCTGTAACACCCAGGTCGGCGCGTGCCCCACAAATGGCTGCAGTTCCCAGGTCGATTTGTTTGAGTCTGGGTTACGGGCTAGATCCGGGGCGTCGGTTTACTCCTGTGTTAGGCTTCATTGTGTACTCCCACCCCCCACCCCCCATGTTAGTAAAGGCACGGTAGAATTATGCCTACCTAAGAGATCGATCTCTTGGGAAGGCATAATTCTCCCGTGTCTTTATTATTTATATTTAATAATTACCATTTTATCATTTTAGTCAGGGTAGGCACCGCCTACCTTGCCTACCCTGATATAAAATTATTAAGGGATTGGACAAGCTAGATGCAGGAAATGTGCCCGATGTTGGGGGAGGTCAGAACCAGGGGCCACAGTTTAAGAATAAAGTGGAGACCATTTAGAAATGAGATGAGGATAAACATTTTCACCCAGAGAGTTGTGAATTTGTGGAATTCTCTGCCACAGAATCACTGGATGCATTCAAAAGAGAGTTATTGATTGTGGATGATCAGCCATGATCATGGTGAATGGCAGTGCTGGTTCGAAGGGCCTAATGGCCTACTCCCGCACCTATTTTCTACATATCTATGTAAAAGATAGTTATACTAATTTTTTAAAATCTGCTTATTTTGGTTGCTTAAAAACACCAATGTCATTCATTCAGAAAAATGAACTATTCAGCCTTGCTTTTTGATCAATGACTGTGCTACTGCTTGATCTGCTGAGTATTTCCAGCAGTTGCTCAGCTTATGTTAGTGCCTGAGTAATTGTAAATGATATATAAACCAAGATGCAAGATTTAATACATATGCATTTTGATTTTCCATGACAGTTATTCCTTATTATGCTTGATGAATATTATATTTAGTTTTAGTTTTAACAAATATTTGAAGATGACATGTCCCACGATGTGAAATTATAATCAATGTCTGAGCATTTAATAAATGCCTTTGCAAAGTAAAACTCGACATTTTCTATTGCACATTTGACATGGTGAAACTGGTGAATAACTGAATCACCCTTTTCAGTAGATTCAGAGTGTAACCAAACGATACTTTATTATTCAACATGATCCCACCACCAGATCTTCCCATCCCCATCCCTTTGCGCTTTCTGTTGAGACCACCCCTCCCCAAAATTTTGGTTCAGTTATCACTTCCCCCACCCCCCACCCCCCCCAAACCGTTCCTTCCCCAGGAACTTCCCCTGCAACCGCAGGAGATATCACAGCTGGCCCTTCACATCTCTCTCACCCATTCACATGGACCACCTCTAAACGATCTTCTGTATTCAATGTGCAGCTAAGAACTGCAGATGCTGATTTAAACTGAAGATAAACAGGAAAAACTGGAGTAACTCAGAGGGTCAGACAGCATCTCTGGAGAAATGAGTCGCTACACTTCTTCAAACCGAGAGTTAGCGGAAAGGGAAACGTGAGATATAGACGGTGATGTGCAGAGATATAGAACAAATGAATGAAAGATATGCAAAAAAGTAACGATGATAAAGGAAACAGGCCATTGTTAGCTGTTTGCTCGGTGAGAACCAGTACAGACAAATAGACTCAACAAAATGACTTTGAAGCTGGTACAACTTGGGTGGGGGAGGGATGGAGAGAGAGGGTTGCAGGGGTTACTTGAAGTTAGAGAAATCAAGATTCATACCACTAGGTTGTAATCCGCCCAAGCGAAATATGAGTTGCTGTTCCTCCAATTTGCATTTAGCCTCACTCTCACAATGGAGAAGGCCTAGGACAAAAAGATCAGTGTGGGAATGGGAAGGCGAATGAAACTGTTTGGCAACCGGAACATTGGATAGTTCCAGCAGACTGAGTGAAGATGTTCAGCGAAACGTCCCCCTCCAGGAAGGTCCAAAAGCTCTCCATTTCTTCCTCGACTGCAGAACTAGCCAATTTCCTTCTGCTAACTCTCTCCTCTGCCTAGCCGAGCTGGTCCTCACCCGTAGCAACTTCTCCTTCGACTCTTCCCACTTTATCCAAATCAAAGTCATAGCTATGGGCACTCGTGTGACCCCCAGCTCTGCCTGCCTCATTGAATAATCCCTGTTCCAGGCGTACACTGGCCCTATCCCGAAACTCTATCTCCGTTATATTGATGACTGTATCGGAGCTACCTCCTGCATCCATGCAGAACTCATCATTAACAATCACCAATTTCCATCCTGCACTCAAATTCACTTGGATTATCTCCAACAACTCCATTCCCTTTCTTAATCTTATCATCTCCATCACAGGAGATAGACTATTGGCTGACATCTAAGATAAACCAAATGACTTTCATAACTATCTAGACTACATTTCTTCCCACCCTGTTTTCTGCAAAGACTCAATCCCCTACTCCCAATTCCTCTGTCTACGCAGCATCTGCACCCAAGATGAAGTGTTCCCTACCAGGACATCTGAGATGTCCTCATTCTTTTGTGGATGAGTGTTCCCCTCTTCCATCACAGATAAGGCCTTCACACCTGTCTCCTCAGAACCCTGCAGCTCCACCTTTTCTCCCCCTTCCCCTAGTTGCTACAGGGACAGAGTCCCCCAAGTCCTTGCCTTTCACTGCATCAGCTGTTGCATACAACACATAAACATCCAACATTTTTGCCACGTCCAATGGGATCCCACCACTAGCCACATTTTCCCATCTCCTCTTTCCTCCTTCCGCAGAGACCGTTCCCTCCGCAACTCCCTGGTTAACTCGTGCATTCTCCTGCAACCATAGAATTTGTAACATCTGTCCCTATACCTCCTCCCTCGACTCTGTCCAGGGACCCTGACAATCCTTTCAGGATAGGCAGAGGTTCACTTGAACCTCCTCCAACAGCATCTACTGTATCCGATGTTCAAGATGTGGACTCTTATACATCAGTGAGACCAAACGTAGACTTGGTGATCATTTCGCTGAGCATGTTTGCTCAGTCCACCTAAACCTACCTGATCTTCTGGTACTTTAATTCCCCTTCTCATTCTCACACTGACCTTTCTGTCCTAGGCCTCCTCCATTGTGGGAGTGAGGCTAAACACAAATTGGAGGAACAGCATTTTGTATTTCACCTGGGCAGCTTATAACCAGAGGTATAAATATTGACCTCTCTAACGAAGTAACCCTAGTTTTCTATTTCTCTCCATCCTTCCCCCTGATTTGATTGTATCTCCAGACTATGGCCAGTCCTGACTCGAACAGATAGTGCAAGTTATCTGAAGTTGGAGAATTCAATATTGAGTCCGACAGGTTGCAACTTGAGACAATTTTGGGCTGTTTTAATGATAATTTGCTATTTAACATTATTGAAAACATTTTTCAAATGTTAAATGCCAAATTATCATTGTGACATCCCATTAAATGTATGAGGGGGGAAAAATATCCAAAAATTGGGTATGTTTCTTCCTCCAAATCAAATTGAAAGAAATATATATTTTACAGATTTCTGTTTTGGAACTTTATACATATGATTGCATTTGATATGGAGAATTAAATAATAGAAATGAATGTAAACAAGTACATATTAATGACCTAAAATAAAAGCGGTGGTTTAATGCTACTGCTTCCACGTGACTAATAATTTTTAATATTTAATTTCAAATCGTTATTCTGATATGTGTAAATATGACATTTCTAACAAAAATAATTGAGGCTGCCCCCTTTGTAAGTGTGAGAAGTTAATCGACTGTTCTCTTTTCCGAATGATAATTTAGACCATAGGGAGGCAAATCTCTTTTCTATATTTCTCTTGAAATCAGCTTAGAATTTTATGTATGATGCTGAAATGCTACCAGAAGTAATCATATTCTCTATGGAAAAAACATCTATTGCAAAAAGAATAGCTAAAAATGGCTTGATAATAAATAGATTTGCAGCTGCTATTATTTGTTCTGCTTTTCTATATTTTTTTAATACAGGAATAAAATTCAAACCATCTAGCTAAATTACTATGTATGAACTGACGTATGTTCATTTTTAAATGTCAGGCATTTTAAATTTAGAAAAGCTTGACATGAACGATTTTGTACAATTCTATCAATTCTGGCTGCATCCTATTTTTATGTTAACTCGCAAATAGGAAAACAAAATCTGCTGTCAGAGTTCTCAAGCTCAAAGTTTATTTAAAAAACAAACATTATAAATTTATTTTTAAAAAAGTAATTAAAAGTAATTTTTAAGGCAGAGGGGAGCAGATATTTGACTTGCAGGTATGCAAATGTCATGAGCATGTGCAATTCAATAAAGCTTTGAGGTGCACTTTTTCTCTTAGTCAATTAATGCAGATGGCAGATCTTTGATCTGGTTTAAGGAATGCATTAGGGTACAATGATAAATATCCAACAATAGCTATTCCAAAGTTAAGATTTACTTAACCATGCATTATCTGTTCATATATCTGAATCGCTAACAAGCCAGATACCGATTGTAAATTGGCTCGTGTAATTATAGTGTACCCCCATGTTAAGGAGGGGCCATTTTCTTGGAAAACTGACATTGTCACAAGTGTCTGTAATGTGAGCCTTTTTTTACATTGAACCCCATGTTACAAATAGAGGTGTGGACTCTTATTCAACTGTGATGCTTTCGCAGTATATGTTCTATAGGCAAGATAATTCTGATTGTATGGCAGCTCGCAGTCAAAGGGTTATTTTAATTAAGTTGAAATAGATGCTGCATTGTTTGATAAAATATTGTTGTACAAATATCAATAGAAGAGATTGCCTTGGAAGTTTCCATAGCAAATCCTTTAAGTGACCCCCATTGTGAACCAATAGCTTAGATCATTGTCCTTGTGGTTCAGTTCTCTGCCAACATTTTGTATTTGTTTCTTTTTTGTGTAAACTGTCAAAGCTGCAAGACTCCAGAAGATATTCTCTATGGAAGTTGTTAAATTCTGCAAGCCATCATTTATGCTAATATTTACCATTTCTGCAGCAGTTTAACTGAAGGCAGGTCCAATGTGGCATTGATTCATTATCTCTGAACTTGTGCCACATCTCTGTTCATCACTTGATCAAACTCTGTCATGTCTTGTAAATGGTATTTACTCATGCTGTCAAAATAATCTGAAAAATATGTTTTGTGCGAAGGTAAAGAATGCTCTGTTGCAATATATAGTCTTTAATAAGTGTTGACGGAATAGAAACGTGAATTGTCTCATGATCTAAAATTAATGTAAAAGGGATCTTGTGATCTGGAGAACTGTATTTGCTTGTTTGTAAGCACTAAGATGCTCAGAAGGACACAAACCTGACAGCACAGCAAAGAAAGTGACATTCCTGTCAGTACTGACATAGAAAGTTTCTCAGACATGATTCAAACTTGTTCAAGTACTCGAGGCACCACAAGAAACTGATATTAGGTAGTCATCAGTAAGTAAATGTGGATTAGATGTCCTATATCAGGTCGCTGGGGTACACTATGTACATTAATTGCAAAATATTAATGTACAAAATATTAATGGCTCCCCCGCCCCCTCCCTGAATACAATTTTGCAAAATGGCCCAGTTTATGTTGTTGTAAATTATGTAGAAGGATTTCGGGGCCTTTCAATTAATCCAAAAAAGTTATTTAAATTCAATTGGCTTGCTGTTGAAATAACCTAAATGATGCACTGGGAACTGCAAATCAAATTTAGTAATATTAGCAAGTTTTATGCTGTAGAACAATACAAAACTTAAATAATCATTTACAGAAATAACTATAGTTAACTTTTTTAATGGTCTCAATTGAATGCACTGAATGCTTACATGATCGAATGCATAAACCTAATCTGTTGTTTGCATTACATGATTGATAATTGTATATAACCATGTTGTTTCATGTCATAGGGGACATTTGACAGTTTCTTTTTTGACCAGATTCACCCTGACATGTTTTGCATGTTAGTTGTAAATAGGATTATATTTCCTTTCTAGTGCTTCTTTTGAAACATTGGGCATTCGGACCAATCACTTGTAGTAGTTGAGAATAATAATGTTTTAGTCGTCAAACTTTGGATTGGGACGTTACCTGCTGTAAATGAGTCAGTCATTCGCACAATATGGTACAACATTGTTTATTAAACTTCACTTACAGTATACTTCAACATGTTGTGATAACAAGCGTAGCAGCTATTCGAATGACTGCATGAGCTGAATTCTGATAATATAAACCGCATGGTAGGCAGAGCTTCTACTAATAAAGCACTACAATTGGTTAGTGTGTAGTAACCAATCTACATCTTTACTTGTAGAAATGAAATAAAGGACAACTGAATGCAAGCCAATAAGCAGAAACACATTCATACGTGATGGCTAAATAATATGGTACCTAAAACGCTAATAACTCATACAGGGACGTATAGATGGTTACACAAAATATCCATATCTAAGGGGTGGCCTACAGACCCGTCCCACGTGCATGAGGTATAAACCCACGTCTCCTCCTTTCACTGGGGAAGTGACCGGGGATATAACCGGGGACAGCGCCGGAGACCCGCAGAGTGGAGGCGGAGAGCAGTGTGCCGAACGTTGTGGCGAGGCCACAGGGGGCATGGTCGGTGGTTGCTCTGCAGCAACCCGGCGCGAAGTAGCAGTCGACGTGGCAGTGGGAGGGTACATCAAACGTGTGACCTCTGGATACGGAACCGTATGACGTGGTTCCTTCACAGGAAGTAAATGTTGTCGGTTGTATTATAGAGGCCTCCGTCCGCACTTACCAGGTAAGAGTACGATTCTTTGGCAGGGCTATGAATGTGACCAAAGCGGCCATAGCCCTTGTTGGTTTGAAGGCGAACAACTTGACCACTAGAGAGAGGTTTAAGTGGTTTGCTGTACTTGTCGAAAGATCGTTTCTGTGCATCGCGTTTCAGCTGGAGTTGTCTCTGGACAACGGGAGGTGAACGGACCTGAGGCTGCAGCAGCTGCTGGGGCATGGGCAGGGCAGCACGGGTTTGCGAGACATCAGGCGTTGGGCTGGAGACCCTAGTATTGGGTCGCGGGCGATGTTCCTTAAGTTGAGTAGATCCAGGTAAACATCGGATTTAGCAAGGTGTGAATGCTCCATGAATTGTTTGGTGCTACGGACAGCCCGCTCTGCGAGTCTGTTGGACTATGAAAATTCGGGGCTGCTGGTGCCATGGTGAAAATCCCATAGCTGAGCAAAGTTTTTGAAGCTGGCTGGTAAACTGACTACCGTTATTAGACAGGAGGCGTGCAGCGGCACCGTGCATGGAGAAGTGGCATGACAACTTTTGGATGATGTGACGGTTTGGAGTAGGTCAATTTCGAACCAGCCTGAATACAAGTCAACAAACACAGAATTCGACTTTTTCGCGTATATACTTGTCATACCAGGCCAGTAAAACATGCTCTGTGCTTGTTGTAGGGTCGCTTCCGCACCGGGGTGGCCTCTGTGGACGACGTCAAAGTATTTGTCCCGAAGTGCAGCTGGGATGACTGCTTTGTGACCCTTGATTATAACCCCGCCCTGTAGTACCAGTTCATTGCAAACTAGGTAGTATGAGGAATCGCAAGTGGGGTACTGTGTTGTTTATCCGGCCAGCCAGGCCGGATGTCTGAGGATAGTAATTGTAGAGTTTCATCGGCAGCCGTGTGCTCTGCCGGGCTGCTTAGGCATTCAGAAGGCACATACGACACCATTATCACAGTGAACTGGTCCTGTTCTGGGGGCTGTTGTTCGCAGGTTTTGAGTCGGGCTCTTGATAGCGTGTCGGCTATGTGCATGTCCTTGCCCTTTTTGTAGACTATAGTAAAGTCGAAACGCTGTAGCTGCATCATCATCCATTGCAGGCAAGCCGGAGCGGCGTGAATGGGTTTGTTCAGAATGGTGACCAGCAGCTCGAGGTCTGTTTCTACAGTCATAGGTTTGGCAAAAATAAAGTATTTGAATTTCGTGCAGGCAAAAACCACGGCAAGTAATTCTTTTTCGATCTGGGCATAACGTTGTTCAGTTTCAGTAAGGGTGCGGGAGGCGTAAGCAACAGGCCTGCAGTCGCCATCGGTGAAAGTCTGTAGGCAGGCAGCGCCAAGTCCATATTGGGATGTGTCACATGTGAGAGTTACTGGCAACTTTAAAGCAAAGTAAGCAAGGGTGGGAGCACTGGCCAGTTGCAACTTAAGGATTTCAAAAGCTCTTTGGTGCTGTGGGTACCAGGACTAGGCGGACTCCTTGTGAGTCAGTTCCTGCAGGGGGGGGCAGATATGTCGCTGAGGTTGGGAATGAATTTCCCCAGGTAGTTGACCATTCCCAGGAATCTCTGTAAACTCGTGGCATCAGTGGGAACTGGCATCTCGCTGATGGCAATAGTCTAGGAAGGTCTGGTCTGAGACCATCGCTGGTGAAAACGTGGCCGACATAGTTGACTTCTGTGACCCAAAATCTGCATTTTGTAGTGTTGAGCTTGAGGTGAATGTCTTTAGCACAGTCTAGTACTTTTTTAAAATTGGCATCATGTTCAGCCATGTCATGTCCGGCAACGAGAATGTCATCGACAATGATGGCGCACGGACACACCGCAAACAATTGTTCCATTGTGCACTGGAAAACCTTGCTAGCAGAGTTGATGCTGAAGGGCATTCTCAGGAATTTGTAGCGGCCAAAGGGGGTGCCGAAAGTGGTGAGATTGGATGAGTCGGGGTCCAGCAGGATTTGCCAAAACAAAAGTTTGGCATCCAGAACAGAGAACACAGATGCACTGCCTATCTGAGCAGCAACTTCCTCTACCATTTGCATTGGGTAGTGTGGGCGTTTGATCGCTGAATTTAGGTCTCTGGGGTTGATGCAGATTTGGATTTCTTCCATGTTTTTCTTTGTTGCAACCACCATGGTAGAAATCCAGTCGGACGGGTCGGTAACTGTAGCAATGACACCCAGGGACACCATTTGCTTGAGCTCATTGTATACTATGTCGCGCAAAGCATGCGGGATGCGGTGTGATGCAGGTGTAACATTTAGATCAGTGGCGATATTGTACTTGATGGGCAGCTTTCCAAGCTTGACGTTAAATAGTTATTTGTATTGTGAGAATATCTGCTGAGTGGACCCCTCAGTGGTTGAGATTTGATGGACAGCAGGTTCAAAAGAGACTAGGCCAAAATCCTGGCATGCGTTGATGCCAAGCAGGGTTACCGAATCCCCCCCGAACAATGAAAAACTTCAGTTTGTGAGCTTGAGACGCCACATTGCAATTCAATTCAGTTTCTCCAAGTGGGAGCAGTACCTCTCCCCCATGGTGTTTTCGATACGTTCAGTGTTACGAATTTGTTTAAATTCAGATATAGACATGACATTACATCTTGTACCAGTATCAATCTTTGCAAGCGCAATGTTGTTGTTAACGAGGAGAGAGACGTCAGGGTGGGTTGCTTGTTAGTGGAAGGAAGCAGGGAGTGAATGTCTCAACTGTTATCTTGGCTCGCAGGGAGGAGAGTTGGGGATGGCGCTTCCAGCTCTTGAAACTCGTTATCAGTAGGTTCATGTTTTAACAGGTGATCATTTTGTCTTGGGAAAGAACGAGCCATGCGAGAGCAGCAACATTTCATGAAATGGTCACATTTCTTACAATAATGGCAAAATTACCATATCCAGCATAGAAATCGCGACCTGGAGCGTGGGAGCCGTAACAGTTGGGCACCGTTCGATGATCTTTGAGGCCACCAGGGTGGGGTGGATTGTGGACGCCAGTTATGATAGGAGGTGTCGGTAGCATTGAACTGGGATCGTGGCCCAGAGCCCAAAGACCTTGTGTGGGATGTAATGAGTTCAGGGATTCTGCAAGCATGTTCAGCTCGGTCCAAAATCCATTCTGTATCCCGGAGCAATTATTTTCGTACTTTGTCACTGAGTAGACCTCCTACGAGTTTGTCACGGATGACATCCTCACATAAATCTCCAAAGTGGCAGCGTGCAGTAAATCACTAAGGAAGTTCTCAATGGGTTCACCTTGCTGTTGAAAGCAAGCAAAAAACTTAGTATGTTCAATTATGGAGTTGGCTTGTATGTCGCATAGCCGTCTGAACTTAGTGAGCGGAACTGCAGGGTCATCGATTGTTTCTGCAGGGACCACAATCTGGTTGTTGTGGCCCATAACAGCAGGCACGTAATTAAAACACTCTGCGCTCTTCATTGCTTCAGGTGCAGCGTTGTGATGTAATGGGTGTAGTCGCACTCAAAGAGGCGCCAACGTTCAGCGATGTCAGTCAAAGATCAGAGTATCTGGATGGCAAAGTGCGCTGACCATGGTAGCGATAACGAGTGTACAAAACAAACTGGATGGACCAAATAAAAACAGATATACTTAAACGCGGAGTGGGTAGGAAGAATTTCAGTAAGGCATTCAACAAGGTTCCTTATGGTAGGCTGCTCTGGAAGGTTAGATCAAATGGGATCCAAGGAGAGATAACTGAATGGATAGCAAATTGACTCAATGGAAGGAAGCAGAGGGTGATGGTGTAAGGTTGCCTCTCGGACTGGAGGCCTGTGACAAGTGGTGTGCCTCAGGGTTCGGAGTGGGCCCGTTACTGTTTGTCATCTATGTCAACGATTTGGATGAGAACATACAGGGCAAGATTAGCAAGTTTGCTATGATACAAAAGTGGTTTTGCATATAGTGAAGATGGTTGTGAAAGATTGCAGCAGGATCTTGATCAATTGGCCAGGTGGGTGGAGGAATGGATGATGGAATTTAATACAGAGAAGTGTGAGTTGCATTTTAGGATGTCGAACAAGGGCAAGACCTACACAGTAAATAGTAGGCCTCTGGGTAGTGTTTTAGAGCAGAGGGATCTGTGCTAGAGATGCCAGGTGAACTTGTAGAGGTGTACAAAATCATGAGAGGCATAGATCAAATAGATGCACAGAGTCTCTTGCCCAGAGTAGCGGAATCGAGGACCAGAGGACAGGTTCAAGGTGAAGGGGAAAAGATTTAATAGGAATCCGAGGGGTAACTTTTTCACACAAAGGATGGTGGGTGTATGGAACAATCTGCCAGAGGAGGTAGTTCATGCTTGGACTAAGAAACTGTAAGACAGGTACATGGATAGAACAGGTCCGGAGGGATATGGACCAAGTTCAGGCAAGTGGGACTAGTGTAGCTGAGACATTGTTGGCAAGTTGGGCCGAAGGGCCTGTTTCCAACCTGTATCACTCTATAATTCTACAGTCACTGCCCATGACATGTGGATTTGCCAACATTTGATCATGTTTTTCAATGGAAAATAAGTACAATATCTTAAATCAAGTTGAGCACAACCCACAATTTCCATTTCTCATTAAATCTTCTTCATCCCTTCAATATTGTGAGATTGAGGAACATGTCCTACATTCTCATACATATCAATTTACTGAATTTAAGAACATACAAAAAAGTGTTTCTTTTTAAAGAAGTAACATCTTCAAGTTTATCTCCGAATTCTATTCCCTACAATTATCATTCAAAGTCATTACGTTTCAGAGGCTCAGTCAGACCTGACTGGACAATCCAACAGTGGAATGAACTAATGCATTCTGCCACCATCCTACAAATCCAAGATGAGCTGTGCATCCACTAGAACCCAAAACTTACTTCAGATTATAGGATTAAATGAGTGAGCACCCTTCAACCTACTTTATCATATATTTTGGAGAAGTGTTAATCTCTAATAATGATGATGTAGGTTGAGGTTATTTCAGCTGTTATCAAATTTGCGGGTTCTTAATCCTTAAAGTTAGCTTTGATTTTGGATCTGACAAGGTGACAACGGTGATCAATACATGCAGGAATAGCTAGGAATGAAATTGTTTTGTTTTGTAACCTCAAATGAACTTTGAATTAGTTCTGCATTTTGGATACCTATTTGTATTGCTGGCTTTTGTTGTCTTGAATCATTCATGCACAATCAACCACATAACGGTTTATTACATTTCCAGTTCCTTAATTGATAATTTAGAACCTTTTCTATAGATCCTGCTGCATAAGGGGAGCCTTTAGTGTCCTCCAAGAGTAACTAGTAGCTCATTGACAGACTAGAGCGAGGGAGAGAAAGAGTGAGAGAGCAAGAATGGTGCAATGCCCTTCCGCAAGTGCCCTCGTTATCCAGCCATCGTGTTATTCTTGTCACATGAATATTGTGTTGTGACACAATAGCCATGATAGTTTAATTTTAAGGACAATTATTCATGCAAAGCAGAACAGAGCAGGGTCGTTAATTTGCTAAAAAGTAAACTGATAGTAGCAGCTCTTTCTGATCTAAATGTATGCTCGCTTCACCTCATTGTGTGAAACCCATGGCAGCCGATACAAAAATGTTTTTGAATAACAAATCCATTAAAGTTACAGAATGACACAGTGAAGTTTGGTGATCATTGGTTACACTACATCTGTGCTGGCTCTTTGGAAAAAGCTGTAAATCTAATTCCATTATTTTTCTCTCCCATCCCAATATCCTGAAAATATTTTGCATCCACATTAAATGTTATTTTATTTATTTGTATTTGTTTTAATCAGTGCATTAAGTCTCAAGCTCACTACATATTTGTCTTATTCTTTTTGTTTTTGACAATTAACAAATTCCTAGCAACTGAAACATTCCCACTGAGGTTGTTCTTATATATGTTGTCAAAATTCCTCCATCAAATTGTCCCTTCGATCCAATTTAACAAACCCTTTTTCTTTAGTCACTCCACAAAACAATAATATTTTACACATAGAATCCTTCCAGTATCTCCCTAAGACATTAACCCCAAGCCTTCTTTCCTCAGTCTTCATTTTGCAAAAGAAGAATAGCCTAGCCCAGGCAGTTTGTTCTGGGCAACTATATTTCTTAAACCTTGGCAGTTCCCCACAAATTTTTTTAGCAGCCCTCCCTAGTGTTAATACATCTTTGTTAAACCTAAAAATATACTGTTTGTGCAGTACTTTGATTGGAGCTTTGCACCGTACTTAACTGTACCCAAATTAATATCCCCTGCTATTGTTGTAGATACCTCAAAGTGGATATCCTTCATTCATCTTTAATTACCTGATTTATCTGACCTCCCCCTTCAAAGATTTGTAGATAGGGACCCACTATTCCTCTACATTTCCTGGTGTCCAACCATTAATAATGTCATCTCTTGCTACCTTTGCCCGCCACAATTTAATTAGTTCACATCATTAGAATAAGTACTATTTGCTAATTTGTGCACATCTAACCAATTCAGTATCCTATAAAGAGGCAGGCATAGCTGGGGCCCATACAAGTGCCCAGGGCTCTGCCTTGAATTTGGAAGAAGTGGGAGGGGTCAAAGAAGAAGATAAGATTAAGGAACAACTCTGCAGGGCAGTGGAAAGTGCTAGTAGAGGGTGAATTTGCTGGTCCTGCGGTTGAGGAAGAAACAGAAGGCTTTAAGATCTTCCTGGTGGGGGATGGAGGTGCAGAGTGACTGAACAACCATAGTAAAGATGAGGTGGGGGCCTGGAAAATGTAAGTCGTTGAAGAAATTAGGGCGTATGAAGTGTCTAGGACATAGATAGGGAAGGATTGGACCACTGGGATAGAATGGAGTTGAGATATGTGGAAATTAATCCAGTGGGACAGGAGTGAACAGAAACAATGGGTCTTCCAGGGCAGTTCTGTTTACGGATTTTGGAGAGAAGACAAAAGGAGTCATCACTGGGTGGTGAGGAATCCTTCCACTGAAAAATGCGAGTAGGCGACAGAAGAAAACTTTACATTATAGTGGACCCGAAGCTCATTGAGGTTGGGGCAGAGGGGGACAAAGGTGAGGTTGCTGTTGAGGCCAGAAAGGGGGAAGTCAGACAGGATGGTGAAAACATGACAAGGGTAAAGGTTGCTGCCAGAGGGGGGCAGGTGAGTAGACCGAGGCGAGGTCTGGTGGGGGGAAAAGTTGGAGTTCAGAGAGGACCACTGCACAGTTGGGGGAGTAACTGGGGCCCCCTGGTTCTTCTTTTCGAGTCCATCTTGTTACAAATGTTGATATCGCTGTCATAGTCCATCCTGAAATGGACGCAAGCTTCTGGCGACAATCAGTGGGAGCCACCACTTGTTACAATAGATGATGGTGGTAGCAGAATTAGCTCAGGATATTTCCAGTGGGAAGAAGACGACCCAGTGGAACGGCCACTAAGCTTCCCTGTAGGAGGGGGGGAGGGAAACAGTGGGACCCAGGAGATTCAGACCTCACGGTGTAGGAGCTGGCAGCTTGGAGGCTGGAACACGGGAGAGGTGACTGCTCCGGCCCATTTGTGGCATTGAAGAGGCAGACGTCGGTGGAGTCTCTGGTGGAGGCCGAAAAAAAGGGACAGGTCGTTGGACAAAGCATCAGTGGCGCCGGTCAGCGGACAGCCAGGGAGGCAGTGAAGGTCGATGGCAGTGGCGTCGATGGCCCCAGGGAGGGTTGAGGGGCGGCTGCCGCAGATTTGGTGGTTTGGGCTTGGGATCTGCCGGGAAGGCGATGAGGGTTGGAGATGGACCTGAAGAAGGGTCTCAACCCAAAATGTCACCCATTCCTTCTATCCAGAGATGCTGCCTGTCCCGCTGAGTTACTCCAGCATTTTACGTCCATCTAACCGATTCAGTGATGGGTTCCTAAAGCCTAGAACTTTCTTCTTCACTCTTTTATTATCAAGAGCAAACTTAGTTTTGACCTGTATATGTAAAAGTCAGCCATAAAGGCAGCAAATCCCAGTATACACAGCCCTTCAGTCACCAGCCTTCCTGTTGACAGTTCCCCTTTGCTTTCTGTTGCTCAGCAAATTTTTATTCAACTTTCCTTTTTTTGATCTCATAAGATTTTTGTTGCCTTGATCACTGCCTTGTTAAATGCTTTGTAGAAGTTTATGCATACTACATTAAGTGCTGTATCCTCAGTACTCTTGTTGTTACTTCCTCAAAATATTTAATCAATTGGGAGCGAGATGACCTTATCTTAAATTTTGCTGATTGTCTATGATAACCTTTTTAAATGCTGGTTTAAACTGTGCTTTATAACTTGTTTCAACAAATTACATATTGCCGATTTCAGCCCTATGGTAAATCAGTCCATCCTTTCCTCTTGCTTTAAACAACAGTGCTGCACGAACATCCTACCGGTCCTCTGGCACAACATCTGCTGCAAATGTGCATTGGGAAATGTTCAAAGCCTGGATTATATACCAGTACATTTTGCAGATCATTTAACAACTTTTTATTTTCAGAGGCTCATATTCTTCCACCGACACACCTTTTTTGCAAGTTTTACCATTTAGTGTATGATCTCTCCATTTTTCCAAACAAAATTAATCAATTCACTGTTAACTGTGAACTTTCATCTGCATGTGTAGGAAGGAACTGCAGATACTGGTTTATACCGAAGATAGGGGAACTGAAAGAAATTGGTGGAGGAACTGAAAGAAATTATCATTAGGCAAGAAATTGTATTGGTAGGCTAATGGGACTGAAGGATGATAAATACCCTGGACTGGATGGTCTGCATCCCAGGGACCCCACGGAGGTTGCTCGAGAAATAGCGGACGCATTGGTGATCATTTTCCAATTTTCAATTGGTTCAGTTCCTGTGGATTGGAGGATAGCTAATGTCATCCCACTTTTCAAGAAAGGAGTGAGAGAGAAAACGGGGAATTACAGACCAGTTAGCCTGACTTCGGTGGTGGGAAAGATGCTGGAGTCAATTATTAAAGAGGTAATAATGGGGCATTTGGAAAAGGGAAATCATGCTTGACAAATCTTCTGGAATTTTCTGAGGATGTGACAAGTAAAATGGATGAAGGGGAGCCAGTGGATGTAGTGTTTCTAGACTTTCAGAAAGCCTTCGATAAGGTCCCACACGGGAGACTGGTGACTAAAATGAGAGCACATGGTATTGGGGGTAGGGTGTGGACATGGATAGAAAATTGGTTGGCAGACAGGAATCAAAGAGTAGGAGTGAACGGGTTCTTTTCAGAATGACAGGCAGTGGCGAGTGGAGTGCCGCAAGGCTCGGTGTTGGGGAGGATTTCAGTATAGGAGTAAAAAGGTTCTTCTGCAGTTGATTTGGACTCTGGTAAGACCGCATCTGGAATATCGTGTACAGTTCTGGTCTCCTAATTTGGGGAAGGACATCCTTGTGATTGAGGCAGTGCAAGATTGATCCCTGGGATGGCGGGACTGTCATATGAGGAAAGATTGAAAAGACTAGGCTTGTATTCACTGGAGTTTAGAAGGATGAGGGGGAATCTTATAGAAACGTATTAATTTATAAAAGGACTGGACACGCTAGAGGCAGGAAAAATGTTCCCAATGTTGGGCGAATCCAGAACCAGGGGCCACAGTTTTAGAATAAAGGGGAGCCTATTTAAGATTGAGGTGAGAAAAAACCTTTTCACCCAGAAAGTTGTGAATTTGTGGAATTCCCTGCCACAGAGGGCAGTGAAGGTCAAATCACTGGATGGATTTAAGAGTGTTAGATAGAGCTCTAGGGGCTAGTGGAATCAAGGGATATAGGGAGAAGGCTGGCACGGGTTATTGACTGGGGACAATCAGCCATGATCACAATGAATGGCGGTGCTGCCTCCTGCACCTATTTTCTATGATTTTATGTTTTTATGTTTCTATAGACACAAAATACTGGAGTAATTCAGTGGGACAGGCAGTATCTCTGGATAGAAGGATTGGGTGAAGTTTCGGGTCAGGGGAGAGGGAGACACAGATGTGCATCTGCATGTATCTGACCATTTCATCAGTGTGTGACTGCTGGAGTCTTTAACCAGGACTTTAATGCTGTGTGAAGAAGGGTCTCTATCCAAAATGTCACTGGTTGAGTGTAAGGAAGGGTCCCTTGTCTTACAGCCACAAAGTAATTTTCCAGATTTGCTCGTCATCATACGAATCACAAATAAATGAACAAAAACATAGTAGTGTGGAGGAAGGAACGGCAGATGCTGATTCACACCGAAGACAGACACAAAATGCTGGAGTAACTTAGGGGGACAAGTAGCATCTCTGGAGACAAGGAATGGGAGACGTTTCAGGTCAAGACCCTTCTTCAGATTGAGAGTCAGGGGAGAGGGAAGCTAAAGATATGGAAGGGTACAAAGAGAATGTAAGGTGTGAAAACAACACATCGGAGCAGACGGAGCAGACGATGATCAAGGGAATGTGGAATGGTTCATTGTTGGTTGCGGGGAATGTGGCAACGAGGCATACAAACAATAAAATTAATCAGAATGACAGGGAAACTCGTCTGAAAAGTAGGGGCGGTGGGGGGACAGAGTGAGAGGGAAAGCAAAGGAACCTCGACAGACTGGGCATTTGTTTCGCTGAACACCTTCGCTCAGTCTGCCTTGGCCTATGTGATCACCCGGTTGCCAAACACTTTGATTCCCCCACCCATTCTCATACTGATGTTTCTGTCCTGGACCTCCTCCACTGTCAGAGTGAAGCCAAATACAAATTGGAGGAACAGCAGCTCATATAATGCTTGGATAGCTTTTAATCCAGCGGTATGAATATTGATTTCTCTAAAGTAACCCTTGCTCTCCTGCTCTCTCCGTCCCTCTCCCACCCGAGTTCTTCAACTAGTTTCACTGTCCTCCTGATTAAATTTTACTGAATGTATGCCTCGTTGTCACCTTCCCCATCAGCTAACAATGATCTATTCTGCATTTTCCATTACTTTGTCCACATTGATGTCTTATTTTCACACCTTACCCTTCTATAGCTCTCCCCTGATTATCAGTCCGAAGAAGGGTCTCGACACAAAACAGCACCCATTCCTTCTCTCCGGAGATGCTGCCTGTCCTGCAGAGTTACTCCAGCATTTTACGTCTATCTTCACTGGAAACTGTTAGTGAAGCAGTATCTGTGGAGGGAATAACAATTAATTTATCAGGTCTGAGATCCTGTCAATGTTAATTGCCACTTTTTTTCGTTTTAGATTCCACCATTTGTATATTTTTGATATTCATTGACATGGAACATCCCATAAATATTGAATAAAGTTGGGGAAGAATTAAGTGATGTCAACATTACTAGAGAAATAAAATAAAATAAAATTCTGGAGCTACGGTATAGGCTAAAAAGTCTTCTAGACCTCAATAGAGACGCCAGCATCATTTTTTGTCCATTCAACTATGCCCCCCAAATAAATGTTGGTCAGATAACATATAAGCTCCACTAATTAACAAGAATTGCATTATTTTTCAACCTTGGTGGTATTAAATAGTTGTGTGTTACAATTAGAGCTAAGATAACCAAATGAAATAGAAGGGAATTTCTTAATTGTTCATTGTTTATTACTGTAACATTGTTTATAAGTGATGTGGAAATATAGCTGCAGGGTAACATAATTTAGATATTAAGAAAATTTAATGACTTCAACATCCAATACAACTAAATGTTGATGAAAGCATTTGACAGAGAAAATTTTCATTAACACAGTAAATTGGTAGGTCTTGGATTTATTTTTCTGTACATTATTCTGCCCTAGTTTCATTTAAAATGCATTCACTTAAAAATGTAATGAAACTACATATTTCATGATACCCAATACAAATGATGGGTAAAGGCTCATTGCCTGTTGCTAGGGGATTCCTGGTGTTTTTCCGTTATGGGGAAAGGGCAGAGTACCTATGGAGTCTTTACATCAGCTATTCTATCCAAATGTGAGGAGAATAGTGAGATTAAATGAGAACTTACCAGTTTGAAGTTTGATCTTTATTTTATGAGGAGTTGCGATGAGCGATTACGTGAAGAAGCCGCCAGCCCGCATACGTGTCAATCTTCAAAGCAGTGGTGTAAAATCACAGATAACTGTTGTTGACCTGAATATAGTAAGCTTGGAGAGAACTTGAGAACTACCAGAAGACCTTTATGATACGAGGGTTGGGAGCGGTGGGCAAGTAATCGCTCATCGTAACTCCTCATAAAATAAAGATCAAACTTCAAACTGGTGAGTTCTCTTTAAATCTTACTATTTCATTTCGTAGTCACGTGAGTGATTCCATGAAGACTTCAAAGCTCTGTGATTTCATGCCGGAAAGGAGTACAGGCATCACACACTGCATCAATTGACCATGGATGAGTGAAAAAGATTAATGCATTCAGCCATGACATAGTTTGTTAAAAATGCTGATGCTTTAATCATCAAAGGAGAATAATAGTGACCCCTTCCATCCTGGGGGAAACTATGAAACAAATCATAAATGGAATTTGGCAAATACCCCCGGTCTGGCAATGGGTTATTATAAAATGTTGGAAAGTTCATTTGTTTGACCATACTGCAGCCGCTGTGCCACTGTACCACATATTTTTGCAATGGTGATAGAGCCTGGATGCAAACATATTGATATTCGGTGTTCCATCGAACCACAATGTCATTAAATACGTTGTGATACAACATCCATACTGTGTTGTCATAGATTTTTACATGATGATACACCAGCGTCAAATGCCCCCACCAAAGTGTATCAACTTGGAGTTGAGCATGCAAAGCCCATCCGCCTCCTTAATTAGAGATGGTATTCATAATTTTTCATCTTTGAGTACTAGTATCAGTTTGTAATATACCTGAAGAGATACTGAGCAAAAGTACAGGAGCAATGTAGAATACACCATTGTGACTTTGATAGCTTCAGCTGGTAATAGGAATAGGTCTGTTAATAACGACCTACATGGCACTGAAAATGCAAAGGTTCAAATGCACAGCTGAAAACACAGCCACTATATTGCCAATACTCTTGATGAATAGAGGCTGCTTCATAACAACAAGGTTGTTTACAGGTTTTTACAAGTGTTTCCAACTCGTAAATGGTCCACATACCCATGTTTCGGAAAGAACCAGACCCACCTAACTTCATGGTTACCGGTGGTCTTATGGTAAGCCCAAAGGCCCCTCATGCGGGTTCTATTTCCGTCCTTGATTGGAGAGGACTGGTAGGGTACGTGGATTCCATATTTTTCCTGAGACCGGCTTGGGCCTTGGCCTAAATCCTCTGCCCAGCTTGCTGGCTGCCACCAGCTTCAGTGAACCGCTTGCTGCCAATGGAGGCGTGGGGTGCATTGTCGCCAAAACGATGAGACTGTACTTGTAGTTCGACAGCTTTAGCTACCTCATGCAGGTCTCACCTGTTGAGTAGGTTTTACCTGAATAGCAGATACGGTGGCTGTTTTCCTGGGGTACCATGCCCCTCAATCGTCACCCCTGATGGCGTTGTTCACTGCCGGCACTTTCAGGAACACCAGTATGTCTCACGGACATACTTCCAAGTTTGGAGTCAGTTACACACTGACCCCGACTGCTCCCCTGCTCAGAGAGGGAGACAATGTGCAGCCCTGTACACAGGCCCTGAGGAGACATGCGCTGATGTGGCCCCTCCACGGACCATATCCTTCGTGCCTCGTGGTATGCTCCCGGCAATACCTCCGAACTCCGAGTCAGACAGAACTGACCCCTACTGCTCCCCTCTTCAGAGAGGGAGACAGTGCGCAGCCCTGCACACAGGTGCTGTTGCCGTGGGCCCCGCAGAGACCCGCGGTGATATAACTCCCTGCTTGGAGAATACCATTGTGGAGCACCTCTCCATTAGGTGCTCCATGTGAGTTTGACGTCCGAAGAATTTACCCATTGAAGGAGGGGATCCTCTTGATCAGGAATCTTCCTGACCCGGCTCGTTTGAGTCAACGAGCCGGGTCAGGGAGGGACTTTCTCCATGGCTGCCCAACAAGCTGGTGTGCCTTGGTGCTGCCGGCACCAGTCTGAAGCCACTGGCTCCGCCGCCAGCGACTCTGAAAGGCGAATTTGAATGCCAACGCTACCTGCACTTCCGCGGTCTCCGTAGCGGGTTCCCTACAGTCGGTGGCCGGGATTCCCCGAGGTCGTGACCGGGATTCCCCACGGTCCGTGACTAGGACGCAGCCAATAAAGGTTTCCCCGCGGCCCGTTCAGACTTCGCCCCAAAATCCAGCAGGAAACTCTGTAAGAAGAGATTCCTGCAATGGAAACCTAACCTGAAAAGTTTAAAAACTTACCTTCAGGTTTAAACTTACCACTTGAAGGAGCAGCACGCCTGCCAGTCAGCGTTGCACCATGCGTCGACGTATTGACGTGCATGCGGGCTGGCGGCTTCTTCATGGAATCACTCCCGGTTGCTAAATGTCAGTTTAGATGGTCATTTAAGACGGTTTGCATGATACATGCGATAATGTGCTCGGACGAAGTGCGTAGTTACCAATCAGAATTATGCTCAATGGAGCATTCGAATATTATCTTCAAGTAGGAACTGCAGATGCTGGAAAATCGAAGGTAGACAAAAGTGCTGGAAAAACTCAGCGGGTACAGCAGCATCTATGGAGTGGAAGAAATAGGCAACGTTTCAGGCCGAAACCCATCAGTCTGAAGAAGGGTTTGGGCCCGAAACGTTGCCTATTTCCTTTGCTCCATAGATGCTGCCACATCCGCTGAGTTTCTCCAGCACTTTTGTCTACATTCACATATTATTTCTGCTTCAAATAACTCATAAACTAAACATATTCATCAATCAAAACATGATGACATGCAGCAAAATTATAATACATTATTACCCATATCACACATCTGAGGTATACTTTTACAAAATTGTATTCCCTTCGTTTTTACTGCCAGCAGGGGTAACAGGGGAATATTTTCTTATATTCCCCTTTCTTGCGAATGCCTATGGACTTTACCTGTTAAAACAGCGGGGAATATAGTCTTATATTCCCCTGGTCTCACATCCGGGAACTTGGCAACGTGACGGCAATGTGACGCTGCGTGGGAAATTTAGAATATTCAAACGGCAGACAGGAAGACTGCCGCGTCCATTTTGGTTAAATTTTACGTGGAAGTCCGCCGAGCTGAGATGTTAAAATTTTCCTCTAGATGTCTGATAATGGGTAATAATAACAATATTGACTGTCCTCTTTCGGGAGATACGACATATATTGCCCTCACTAGATCCATATTGCCCTCGTCTTCGACTCGGGCAATATGAATCTACTTCAGGCAATATATGTCGTATCCCCCTCAAGGCCAGTCAATATTCTATTAATATCTCAACTCTTTTTACATATTGCAATTAATGCAATTTCTATTAGTTCTTTCCACTTCCAAACAAAACTGTGGTTGGATTATTCAGCAAATTATAAACCTGTGTCAATAAATCCTGGACCATGGTAACATATATGCTTAACCATGCACACTACGGATTGATGCAAGCATGTTTTCTGTGAAGGATTGAAAATTACCATGACATGGCCATAGAATGGGTTGTTATTGCTTTTGGCACATAAACACTCTGGCTTCCCACATAATTTATCCAAAACAAAATATACAGGTTGCAAGGAAATTTCTAAAGGCATTTTATGATAATAGCTGTTAAAATCGACTATACCCACCTGACAGGTTAAACTTTACACTAACTGACAAGAGATGACCAAAGGACATAACTGCAGCAAATGTTCTTTTAGTAATATGTTTAAAGGTGTCAAAACAAATAACAACATTGGGAATTAAAAGCACATTTGATTGCATTCTCTCCATTAGGTGCTCCATGTGAGTTTGACGTCCGAAGAACGTTACCCATTGAAGGAGGGGATCCTCTTGATCAGGAATCTTCCTGACCAGGCTCGTTTGAGTCAACGAGCCGGGTCAGGGAGGGACTTTCTCCATGGCTGCCCTCCAAGCTGGTGTGCCTTGGTGCTGCCGGCACCAGTCTGAAGCCACTGGCTCCGCCGCCAGCGACTCTGAAAGGCGAATTTGAATGCCAACGCTACCTGCACTTCCGCGGTCTCCGTAGCGGGTGGACAGTCTACTGGGAACCTGCCTCGAGCAGAAATCTGCTGTTCTCTTGGAGGCCTCAACATCTTTCTGGCCCATTTGCAACTCCACCTCTGTTCACTTTATGACCCTTGCTATCTGCAACCATTCTACCCCTTCACCCCACATCACCTTCTATTGACATGATGCTTCTTCCCAATACCAGCTATGAATTCTACCTCCCTCTTCTACTTGTAATGCTGCTCAGTGACCCTCAATCTCACCCTTAAGACACTATCGTCCATCATCCCCACCACCCACATAATTGCATCCACCAGTAACGTAGATCCAGACTTAACTGATGTATGTATGTACCCGGAGGAACAAAAGATAATTGCTTGTGTCAGGTTAGCTCAGTGTCATATGGCACCTTGGCTGCTCCGCATTGCTGAACTTTGCAAAGGTAATGCAATACATCAGTCTGCCACACACCAGCTATTTCGCACTATTTTCAAGCAGCAATCAAACTAATTGACTGCTATATTTAAAACAGGAAGCCTTTGGATTTCCAGTTTTGGAAAGTAGACAGGCAGAGGCCAAAGACACAGATTAGAGTTGCAGTGGGATAAAGAATTAAAGTGATGGTAAAGTGAGTCCACATTGCAACCTACATTAAGAGTGGTCTGCAAAAAAAGACCCCAATCTCGAGAGGGCCACATTGTGAATTGTTAATGCAATTCGTTAAAATGGAATAAACTTTAAATAATTTCTGTTGTTTCTTGATAAACTTGTTAGATCCCTGGATGGTGGAAAGGGAAATGGCAAAAGGAAAGTGATAGATCTCCTGCATTTGAAAAGTACAGTGAAGGTCAGAATGCTTGGTGGGGAAAAAAGTTAACTAGGGATTCAGAGTGGAGGTTTTAGAATTCAGAAGGTGGAGTAATGGGCAACAAAATCTGTTGGCGGCATCTCTAGTAATTTACAGAGGATAATACCCAGAGCAAGGAATGGCATTCCCTTATCCGCACCTTCCACTGGACTCACTTCTAAATTCAACAGATCATCCTCCATAAACCCTGTTGTTCAACAAGATATCACAGTTGAAATCCAGATTTTTTAGTAGATGTAGGTCTATATCTAAGTGTACTGTGAAAACTGACACAATTCGGTGGTTTATCTTAGCAAACCTCAAGGTAGGATTTATTATATATGGCGGCATTATATGATTTAATTATCAAGATTTTCTCTGGTTGATATTTAAAGTAAAACTAAACACATTTCACGAAAGTTTAGTAAATGAAAGCAGAAACCATTGGAAGTACTCAGCAGGTCAGGCACCATCTGTGGAAAGAGGATCTGTGTCCAGGAGAGAGGGAATGTGACCAAATGTGTGGGGATGGACCATTTGAAGGTGAGCAGGGTGGAAATTAGCAGCAAAATAAATTACATTTTGAGGTTCTGTAAAACGCAACACCAAGGCAGTTGTCAATGTACAAAAGATTAGTTTGGGGAAAAAAGTCAGATCAGGAATAAAGAAAAGATAATTTCTTATAGCCCACAAAAACTCAGGTTAATTTAGGTCCATACGACTCCCATAGATTCTTCAACTCCATAAACTTTAACCAAGTCAATGTGAGAATGAGTCGAGCCAAGTGAATTATTGTGTTGATAATGGGGAACTGGTAAAGAAAATTAGTATCTTGTAGCACAAAATATGTCAAACTTAAACTACCTTTATTAGTTTATGATATTGCTGTGGTTTGTGATGAGAACCATTCTCCTTCCAATGCAGTCACAGGTTTATCGGTGTAATATATATCCATTGCGGGAGGTTTCTTATTTAGTGATGTGTAAAAATGAAGGTATTATCTTACGCCTTGCTCCAAATACGCCTCCAAACATCAGGAATAAGACACCATTTATCCTACATTTTACTTTGGAGTCACGTGAGTGACTATGTGAAGAAGCCCCGCCAGCATGTTGACGCATGTTGCATTGAACGGAGCTGGGGAGCGCAGCTCCACCAGCGGTAAGTCAAAAACCTTGCAGGTAAGTGTTTTAAAACTTTCCAGCGAGACTTAAGCTCCGTAAGGCTGGCTTGTGAGTCAGCAGGAGCCTGTGGTACAGTGGGAGGAGCAAGCGTGGGTCACGCAGCATTGCGGACTCATCGCAGCGATCGGGAAAATAGATAAGTGCGGCGCCGGTTCCGATACCGGTGGCTGTTATTTCCGTAGTTAATAAACCTCCAGCTGCTCTAGAGTCGCACGGGCTGAGGCCACAACGATAGGAAAGCATACAAGGTCTGCTCTGAGTATGTGTTACCAGATGCAGTTTCCTTAGTTTGATGTGTATGATCTGTGTGATACTGAGATTAATATAAATATTCTGCAAGCAGAATGTGCTTGTCAGAATGTATAATTCTAAACATGAACATATTTGGTTTATGCACAAATACAAAAGAAAATGTAAAAGAAAGTAACTCTCCTCCAAGAGAGGACAAGAATGTGGGGGAGACTAGAAATGGAGAAAATGCTCCACACTTTACTCAGTCAAGGGTCCAAAGACCCAAAGATCCCCAGGCAGCCTCCGAAGGAGTTCCATACACTGAGTATGGTGCCTGTTAAAAAATGGGAATCTGACTCTCCAGTGCCTTGTTTAGGTCTGGATGAGGTCTCCCTAGAGCAAGACTCGGGAGTACCAGGGCAGGAGGAGACTGACCCTGAAGCTGGTGTCCCCACTTATGTGTATACACCAGAGCACAAGAACCATGCTCCGGGTGTTCCCGATGTAGCATCAGGTTTTGCTATATCAGAATGGACTGGTGAGGCTATGGATGAGACCTGGCTGCCAACATTTATTTGGTTTATCACCTGCTCCAAGAAACTGTTATGACTGAAACAGTAAAAAATATATAAAACACCCGTCTATTGTGCCTCGCTCAGGGTGCCAACAGTAAACTCAGTAATTTGGGCACCCGTGAGTGTAACAATGCGAGGGCAGGAAATGTGTTCCCAGCATGTCCTCTAGCTGATATCAGTTGGCATCATTGCATTTGCGGAAAACATACATGGGTCGATAATGTCCAAAACTTATAAAGACATGCTTGCGTTACTCTGCAATGCCTATTCAAACCTAATTGTATGATGCAAATTGCCATTTGGCCAACATTATACCCAAAAAATGCAGGACTATGTAGGGCAAACAATAACCAGATTAATTATTTGTGAAAATCTGCCAAAACAATTCAGGATATTTGCCTTATAAAACTTCTCATCCCTGCTCTGAGAAAACAAGCAGGTTGAATACAAAGGGGGTTTGATTCTGGGAGACCATCAGAGGCAGGGAGATGGGTACAAAGTATTATACCCAATAGAGCCCACATCAACCCTTATATTGGGAGAAGGAGATCTTCTAGTTCATTTACGGAGGTACAGGAACTTCATTCCATCACAGATAGAACTTCTGGGGTACAACCTCTGGTTGGGTGTAAGATTACAATTGTTTTATAATGAATGATGCTGCATAATATTTGAGTGGTTTGGTGTTTGCTGCACCAGAAACTCGTCAGGTAGAAAATATATTCCCAGACAGAAGAAGATGGGGGTTGCAGAGTCATTCTGGACCTCACAAACTTTAATTCATATGTTCAGTATAGGCATTTTTAAAAAGTACACCTTCAACAATGTAACGCAGTTGTTATCACAAGACTGCTATATGGCTACTATAGACCTAAAAAATAAAAAAATAAAAAAAGATATAACCATATAACCATATAACAATTAGAGCACGGAGACAGGCCCTCTCGGCCGTTCCAGTCCGCGCCGACCATTTGTTTTCCCCTAGTCCCATCTACCTGCACTTAGACCATACCCCTCCATTCCCTTCACGTCCATATACCTATCCACTTTACTCTTAAATGTTAAAATCGATCCTGCCTCCACCACTTCTGCTGGAAGCTCATTCCACACAGCCACCACCCTCTGCATAAAAAAGTTCCCCCTCACGTTACCCCGAAACCTCTGTCCCTTAATTCTCATGTCATGCCCTCTTGTTTGAATCTTCCCTACCCTCAATGGGAAAAACGTATCCACGTCAACTCTGTCTATCCCTTTCATCATTTTAAAGACCTCAATCAAGTCCCCCCTTAACCTTCTGCGCTCCAATACCTTATTATTCAGTACCAATTCATCATTATCGCAGGTACTTTAAATTAATTGGATGGGTCAGCTGAGGCAATTTAAAGAATTAGCTAATGGGTTAACTTCAGCTCTCAGGCTGTTCACAAAATTATTGAAACCAGCACTGGTGTTACTGAGGGCTCAGAATCACGTTGTAATGGCTTATCTAGAGGATATGTTAATTGTAAATGCCCCGCTGGAGACAGCTGAAGAACTGGTTTCAGCAACCATAAGCCTATTTTAAAGGCTAGGGTTTCTGTCCATCCAACAACAATTGATTATTTGGGGTTTGTCATTAATTCAGTTGATATGTTAGTAACTTGCTAACAGATAAGGTTGGGGATATTACAAATGCCTGTACTTGTCTCGCTGAGAGACCTTATCCCTCCATCCGAGAAGTAGCTACGGGTATTGGTAAAATTGTAGCAGCATTCCTGCTGTCGAGTTTGGACCTCTGCATTATCAAAATCTGCAAAGAGCCAGAGGACAAGCACTAAAAAAATTTTTTTTTTAAAAATAATTAAAAAATAAAAATAAAAAGCGTGCATGTCATTTGATAGGTCCATGCAGTTACCAACTAAAGCTTTAGCTGAATTGCAATGGTAGATTCTCAATGTTACAAGCTACTAGAAAAGATTTTGGATCGGCAACCTTCATTGGTATTACAAACTGATGGGAGCGCTCTCGTATGGGAGTTAAGGACAGCGCCACCAGTTGTGGTGGTTAATGGACTGTCCAAGATGATTAATTCTCCAAACACATGGTATCAATTATTTGGAGTTATTGGGGGTGTTTTATGCATTGATAGCTTATTGTTCTACAATGAATGACTTACATGTTCAATTACAAGTAGACAATACCACAGCTGTGGGAGAGACAATATTGTGGCAGACACCAGATCACGAAAGTTCAATGACAATACAGAATGGATGTTAAATCCAGAAGTTTCAAAAAGATTGTCAGTCAGTATGGGTACCAAATATTGACCTGTTTGCGTCCAGATTAAATCTCCAGTTACCTAAATATGTCTCATAGGAGCCAAACCCAGGAGCAGTAGCGGTGGATGCATTCTCGCTACATTGGGGAAGTATAGTCTTCTATGTTTTCCCTATTTTGCCTGATTAGGCAATATCTCACAAAAATAGAGCAAGACTCTGCCACATGCGTTTGGTGGTTCCAAACTGGTCTACACAGCCATTGTTCCCATTGGTGCTCAGGATTTTTACTCAGCCATTCATGACAATCCCCAGCTGCAGTAATTGTTGGTACATCCAGTAACAGGAGAAGTCATCCATTACATGATCGTATTAATTGTTAATCTGCAGGTTCTAATGGACTGCTGGATAGGACCATGGGAGTCATAACTGCAGCTTGGAAAGATAGCACTAAGAAACAATATATGTCACATATAAGGAAATGGGAAATCTTTTGTATACAGTCAGATATATTTTATCATACTGCAAACATAGCAGATGTATTGGAGTTCTTTGCTATGTTGCACCTGAGTTATAGTGCCATTAATAGTGCTCGGAGTACTTTGTCCTCCTATTTAGGACAATTTTCAGAACGACAATCTATCGGGTCTCATCCGTTAATATCCCGATTTATGAGAGGAATTTTAATAAAATCCTACCAAACCCAGATATACAGAAATCTGGGATGTCAGTACAGTTCTCACATTGCTTTGGCAGTGTGCTCCAATTACATCACTGTCTTTTCAGAACTTAATATTTAAAGTGGTTATGCTCATGCCATTAGTATCAGCACAATGAGGACAAACATTACAAATGTTGTGGTTAGATTGTATGCAGTTGTCTGTAGATAAAATTACTTTTTATGTCTATGATCTAAGCAAGCAAAGCAAGCCAGGAAAGGCTGGAACCGAGGTAATCTTTAAAGCATACCCTGTCGACCAAACATTGTGTGTGGTTAAGCATCTGACTCGATATATTGAAGTAACTAAGAGTCTCCGAGATTGTGAGACACCAATGCTCATTACCCACAAACCCCCCCCCCCAAAAAAAAACAACAAAAAAAACATAAAAACATATTTTTAAAAAAGTGACTACAAACTATTTCTAGATGGTTAAAACAGGTTCTGTATTTAGCTGGAGTTCACACTCATGTGTCTAAATCTCAACTCCACAAGGGCGGCATCAATGTCCACAGCAAAGGCGCAGGACGTGCCGCTCGACCAAATTCTAGAGGCCGCAGGATGGTCTAAAGAAGTAACTTTTTCTAGATTTTATGATAAAGCTGTTGTCACAGTGCCAGGGTTTGCACATACTGTGTTGTGTTCTGTTCAATTTGTTTGCTTTGTTTCATATCATTTGTTGTAATTTTCCCCTGGGATAGAGGGGTTATTACATTCCTTGTTATTATTATTATTAACATAGTTATTGAATAACTTGAAGCAATGTTCAATATATTATTTATTCACTACTGTGTCAACTGAAACAGTGTGTCGTATGGAGTGAATCTACGGCATGAAAATCACAGAGCTTTAAAATCTTCACGTAGTCACTCACGTGACTCCGAAGTAAAATAATAAGATTAAACGAGAACTTACCTGTTCGAAGTTTGTTCTTTATTTTATGAGGAGTTACGATGAGGGATTACATGCCCTCCGCTCCCGGCCCTCATAATCTAAAGGTTCATCTGGTAGTTCTATTCTTCTGTAAGCCTTACTATCTTATTTCGGCTATCGGTTTCTGTGTTTTTCACGCCGCTGCATTGAAGTATGACGCGCATGCGCCTGGCGGGGCTTCTTCACGTAATCCCTCATCGTAACTCCTCAAAAAATAAAGATCAAACTTTCGAACAGGTAAGTTCCCATTCAATCTTACTATTATACATCGATTCTAGCACGGATATCAGATTAGCTGGATGGCAGAAGGCAAAGAGTGGCAATAAAGGGTGCTTTTTCTGTTTGGCTGCCAGTGACTAGCGGTTCCGCAGGGCTCGGTGCTGGGGCTGCTGCTCTTCACATTGTATATTCATGATTTGGAGGAGGGGATTGAAGGCTTTGTGGCCAGGTTTGCAGATGATGCGAAAATAGGTGGAGGGGCAGGTAGTATAGAGAAAGCAGTGACTCTGCAGAAGGACTTGGTTAGGTTGGGAGTGGGCACAGCAGAGGCAGATGGAATATAATGTAGCAAAGTGTGGAGTCAAGAATATTGTTAGTAGATATAAAGGTGTAGATTATTTTCAAATGTGAGAGAATCTACAAATTGGAGGTGCAAAGGGATTGGGAGTGCTGGTGCAGGATTCCCAAAAAAAATCTGCAAGTCAAATCGGTAGTAAGAAAGTGAGCATTTATTTCGCGAAGGCTTGTATACAAAAACAGGGATGTAATGCTGAGGCTCCATAAGGTGCTGGTCAGGTTGTATTTAGAATATTGTGACCAATTTTGGGCACCATATTTGAGGAAGGATGTGCTGGCTCTGGAGAGGGTCCAGAGGAGGTTTACAAGAATGATCTCAGGTATGAGTAGGTTAACATATGATGAGCGTTTGATGGCACTGGGCCTGTACACTCTGGTGTTTAGAAGAATGAGGGCAGACTTTATTGAAACATACCGAATAGTGAAAGTCTTCGATAGAGTGGATGTGGAGAGGATGTTTCCACTAATGGGAGAGTCCAGGACTAGAGATCATAGCCTCAGAATTAAAGGACATTCATTTTTGAAGGAGATTAGGAATTTCTTTAGTCAGAGGGTGATGAATCTGTGGAATTCTTTGTGACAGATGGCTGTGGAGGCAATCAGTGGATATATTTAAGGCAATAATAGATAGGTCCTTGATTAGTATGGGTTATGGGGAGAAGGCAGGAGAATGGGGTTAGAATGGAAAGATAGATCAGGCATGATTGAATGGCGGAGTAGACTCTGGGCCAAATGGCCAAATTCTCCTCTTATCACTTATGATCTAACAGTTTTTCATGCAACCACATTGAAATATTGATCCAGCAAGATTGAGGATTGCTTCGAGACCAAATTTATTCCTAGGTTGCCTGTGAGTTTGTATCTTTTAGCTCTCTTTTTGTATGAGTGAGGAACGACGCCAGTGCAAGAAAACCGGATTTGATCCTGACCACGGTTGCTGTCTGTATGGAGTCTGTACATTCTCCACATGACCGCATGGGTTTCCTTTGGGTGCTCCGGTTTCTTCCCACATTCCAAATAAATGCAGGTTTGTAGGTTAATTGGCCTCTACATTGCCTCTAGTGTGTAGGATAGATGAGTATATGGGTGACCTTTGGTCAGCATGGCCTTGGTGGGCAGAAGTTTCACGCATGGGCTTTTTAATGATGGGATGGATGATAACATGCAAGCTGCTATGCCCCCAAATGATGGTTGCATATTATGACCTGTAACAATATCTCATGTCACATTTATTCCTGATTTATTCTGTTTCCTTACATCTCAACAATTCTCATTCTATGCCGGTATATGACCCATAGGATATTTACTGGTTCTTCATTATCTATTCTACTAGATACATCCTAAGAAGACTCCAGGTCAAACATGACATCCCTTTCAGTGCTCTGCATGTTCCTTGTTTAACTGATATTTTCTTGGTGTCCTCATATCACATCCTTTATAGTAAATTGCATTTGTTTTTACCTAACATGCCTCAATCATTACTGGAAATGTGTTACATCTTCTCATGAAAATATGTAATTAAAGGTAAGGTAAACATGTGAATTAGAAGTAGGTTCAAGGCATTAAGACTGTCTGGCTGCTCCCCATTCAGTAAAACCTTTTTACCTTAGAGGCACTCTTTTTGCACAAAGCTCACAATTCCCTTAATATCTAAAAACCTCTCATTGCCGGTCTTAAATATCTCCAGTGATCCCCTGCAGCCATCTTATGCAGAAAATTAAAAAACTTCACTATCTTCTGCAAAAAAACATTTTATTTGCATCTCTAATTTTGTGACTGATGTTAATTTCACACATCCCAGCTGGAGGTAACATGAACTTTGCAACCTCTCTTCAAAAATGTTATGTTTCCAAGAGATCACCCCTCATTCTTCCAAACGTGAGAGCATAGGCCTAGGTCCTTGATTAGTATGGGTTATGGGGAGAAGGCAGGAGAATGGGGTTAGAATGGAAAGATAGATCAGCCATGATTGAATGGCGGAGTAGACTCTGGGCCAAATGGCCAAATTCTCCTCTTATCACTTATGATCTAACAGTTTTTCATGCAACCACATTGAAATATTGATCCAGCAAGATTGAGGATTGCTTCGAGACCAAATTTATTCCTAGGTTGCCTGTGAGTTTGTATCTTTTAGCTCTCTTTTTGTATGAGTGAGGAACGACGCCAGTGCAAGAAAACCGGATTTGATCCTGACCACGGTTGCTGTCTGTATGGAGTCTGTACATTCTCCACATGACCGCATGGGTTTCCTTTGGGTGCTCCGGTTTCTTCCCACATTCCAAATAAATGCAGGTTTGTGGGTTAATTGGCCTCTACATTGCCCCTAGTGTGTAGGATAGATGAGTATATGGGTGACCTTTGGTCAGCATGGCCTTGGTGGGCAGAAGTGGCTGTTTCTATGCTGTATCTCTTAACTAAATGAAACTAGACAAACACTGGCAATAGCCAGCTCATTGAAGCTTCACGTGTATTATTTTCAGCTGAATCTGACAGCAGGGCCCTGTGCTGTATTTGAGAAGCAAGGCATACTTGACTTGTCTACTCTCTTAACAATACATACGTTTGCATTGTTAAGTTTTCACTCTGCAATGTGCTTTGCTGTGAATAAGTGTACAATGTGCTATCAATATCTGTCCGAAATGTTTAGTTGTTATTTCTTTGAAAGAACATCAATATTTCGGAGTTGTATGGCAGGCTTGAGGTGTTTTTGTGACTGACAGCATTTCACTGTCATCACCTCAACTGAAGCCTAAAAACAAAATAATTGGGGCATTGTGATATTATACCAATTTTGTGCACTCCACTGATTTCCTACCAATTGTGCTTGTACCTGTCATAAAAAATGTTTCTCAGCTTCCTAGGCATTATGCCATAAGTACTAAATAATATTAAGCCTTTGCATATTAAACTTTAACATAAAAATCAAAGGCAATGTTTATCATTTGACAACAAAATAAACGGCACAAAATCATTTAAAATAAAAAAATACCGAATGTTCAAGATAGGCAGACTGTGGAATCACTGCATCAAAACTGAGAGAAGCGAAAAGGAAAGGAGATGAAAGGAAGAGTAAGAGATGGATCATGTGAAGGTGAAATCAGAAGGGAGAATAACAGCAGAAGCCATGACATTTTCATGATCTGTATGAGTGCAGGATACAATAACAATGTAGTCAATGTAGTGAAAAATTAGTGGAAGAGTGAGTTTGAGTAGAGCTGAAACAAAGACCACTTGTCAAGCTGGAGACGGTGGAAAGCCTGTAATTTAAGTTGTGACCCAATGGCTGCAATAATTGTCTCAATTGTTGTTTTAAAATTAATGTGGAATGACTAATCTGCATATCTCTTGATACTATAAGTATATTTCAGGTCCACGCTTCTATTGAGACCTTGTGATAGCTATGAACTTGATTTAAAGAATTTTAGAGGAGCTAAATAAAGATACTATATTTAACCTTTTATTTTTAGTCTCCTTCAATGATTGCCAGCAATCTGAATTGCCAGCCAGGTTTCCACGTCAATGAAGTTGACTATTTTTGAGAAAAGAGGGTTTGAGTGCACGGATCCAATGTTAATGTTTGTTGATTTAGCCAATTATTGCATTTTCAAACATACATATTCAATTAGGGTTGACACTTGTCAATCAGAAGAGAACAGAGGCAGAATTGATGCAGAGTCGAAGTGTTACCAGTTGCAATCTGTTCATTTTTGTTTGCCAGATATTCCTCCTCTATTATATAGAACTAGCAATCTGAGAGAATGATTTCATTCTGCTCTCTGAGGTCATATTCTCCTTTGATATCAGCAATTCTAGAAAACTGGCATGAAAGCACACAAATTCATTCAAATCGTATATTGGTTAGCAACAACTTAATGTCAGTGGTTTTGCCACTGAATAATGTGTTAGTACGTCAGCATCTCCTTCAGTTGTCTATATTTCAGTGCAGTAGTCTATTCTAGGATTAAATTTGTCCTATTGATTCTAGATGACAATATGTATTCGTTTTAATAAAACACCCTGCTAAAGTGGTCCGTGGGGGAGGCTAATGGAGTACATCAAGCCTCAGAATGTCTGCTCCATGGCCTTGTTTCAATACCTCACACTAAATTCAGCCTGAGGCCAGTGGGAATGATGCTGTGTTGTTCAGGTCAAAGAAACATACAGTAGTTGATTAATGGGATAATTGGTTGGTTTGTTATTGGGAATCCATGCAATTTTTTAATAACTGTTTAATGAGGGGAAGATCATGCTGTAGTTGCATTGATTACAGTTGTTAAGCATGGAGTTTGCCTAAGACCATTTCCTGCCTCTGCTCCTGACTACCAATGCATAATGAGTACACACCTCTGGATCCATCAACTTGAATATCCATGCCTTCACCTGGAATGTTCGCTCACATATAAATTGATTCCAAGGATTCCTTTTGATAAGAAATGTTAAACCTTGTTTTATACTTAATATTTTTACAATGTTTTGAAGTACCACTGGCCTATTCGTCCCAAGGAGTGGCAAGCATAAGGAGTGGTGACCAGGTTGTTGCTGGGCGAATGGAAGCTAGTGATGGGAGAAGCTGCTTGCTTGCATGATTACTCCAATAGGTTTATAATTTTTCACTCTGGCCATTTGACTCTGGCCAATGACCACACTGGCCATTACGAAAGGTAAATCATGTCTGACGAATCTTGTGGAATTTTTCGAGGATGTAACTAGTAGCGTGGATAAGGGAGAACCAGTGGATGTGGTATATCTGGACTTCCAGAAGGCTTTCGACAAGGTCCCACATAAGAGATTAGTATACAAACTTAAAGCATACGGTATTAGGGGTTCAGTATTGATGTGGATAGAGAACTGGCTGGCAAACAGGAAGCAAAGAGTAGGAGTAAACGGGTCCTTTTCACAATGGCAGGCAGTGACTAGTGGGGTACCGCAGGGCTCAGTGCTGGGACCCCAGCTATTTACAATATATATTAATGATCTGGATGAGGGAATTGAAGGCAATATCTCCAAGTTTGCGGATGACACTAAGCTGGGGGGCAGTGTTAGCTGTGAGGAGGATGCTAGGAGACTGAAAGGTGACTTGGATAGGCTGGGTGAGTGGGCAAATGTTTGGCAGATGCAGTATAATGTGGATAAATGTGAGGTTATCCACTTTGGTGGCAAAAACAGGAAAGCAGACTATTATTTAAATGGTGGCCGACTAGGAAAAGGGGAGATGCAGCGAGACCTGGGTGTCATGGTACACCAGTCATTGAAAGTAGGCATGCAGGTGCAGCAGGCAGTGAAAAAAGCGAATGGTATGTTAGCTTTCATAGCAAAAGGATTTGAGTACAGGAGCAGGGAGGTTCTACTTCAGTTGTACAGGGTCTTGGTGAGACCACACCTGGAGTATTGCGTACAGTTTTGGTCTCCAAATCTGAGGAAGGACATTATTGCCATAGAGGGAGTGCAGAGAAGGTTCACCAGACTGATTCCTGGGATGTCAGGACTGTCTTATGAAGAAAGACTGGATAGACTCGGTTTATACTCTCTGGAATTTATGAGATTGAGAGGGGATCTTATAGAAACTTACAAAATTCTTAAGGGGTTGGACAGGCTAGATGCAGGAAGATTGTTCCCGATGTTGGGGAAGTCCAGGACAAGGGGTCACAGCTTAAGGATAAGGGGGAAATCCTTTAAGACCGAGATGAGAAAGACTTTTTTCACACAGAGAGTGGTGAGTCTCTGGAACTCTCTGCCACAGAGGGTAGTTGAGGCCAGTTCATTGGCTATATTTAAGAGTGAGTTGGATGTGGCCCTTGTGGCTAAGGGGATCAGAGGGTATGGAGAGAAGGCAGGTACGGGATACTGAGTTGGATGATCAGCCATGATCATATTGAATGGCGGTGCAGGCTCGAAGGGCTGAATGGCCTACTCCTGCACCTAATTTCTATGTTTCTATGTTTCTATGACTCTACCCAAGTATTTTCTTTTCAATCCCATAGCATCCTGCACATAGAAAACATTGAAACGCATGTTATTTCTGTGCACGAATATATATCTGAGCAGCTTCCAGAAAGATGGAGTGGAATATGGCTGATAAGAAGGAGATCCTGTATAAATGTGATCTGAAGAATCCTCCAAATTTTGAGGATCTTTTTTGAAAGCAGCGGTGGCAACGACAGGATTGGGGAAATTAATTAGAGATGTTAAGAGAGCAGAATTCAGTGGGTAACTCGCAGACAGGCTGGAGTGGAAGAGCAAATGGTATATGTGAGAATGTGATATACGAGCCTTCTATTATCTTTGTGACCTGGTAATAACATTATACTCATCTGTCACCATTCTACTGTGATACTTGAGATGGCTGATCTTGTTTATTCTGCAGTCAATCATTACAGATATAGTGAGTTAAAATACAGCAAAATAATGCCTGAATTTTCAGCCTGTACTTCAATGTTGAAATATAAAAGCAAAGTACTGGAAAGAATCGTTTTCAGGTCAGTGACTAGTTTGCTGCAATGAATGAGATTACAAAAAATGAGTCCTGACCTCCCCACCTTTAAAGGGATCTACAGTGGGTATTGTCTCAAAAAGGCAGCCAGATTCATCAAGGACCCACACCACCCTAGCCATGCTCTCATTTCACTTTTGCCATCAGGAGAAGGTATACGAGTCAGAAAATTAACATCCAGGTTCAGGAAAACGTCTTCTCAACAACCATCAGGCTATTATACACCACAAACTCCAACTAAACTATCAACTGCCTTGGTTGCACTCGGGACGTGGGCTTTGTTTTGATTTTGTTTTATATTGGGTTTTTATTTATTGAACTTTGTTTGGTTTATTATAGAATCTATTGAGTACTGTGTTTGTAAACTTGTGCGACACCCAGGAAGAATGTCATTGTTGCGATTCAGTACAGATGACACTGGCTCTTTTACAGTGGCTTGCAAAAGTATTCATACCCCTTGAACTTTTCCAAATTTTGTCACATTACAACCACGAACGTAAATGTATTTTATTGGGATTTTATGTGATATACCAACACAAAGTGGTGCATAATTGTGAAGTGGAAGGAAAATTATACATCGTTTCCAAATTTTATTACAAATAAAAAACTGAAAAGTGTGGTGTGCAAAAGTATTCAGCCCCCCTGAGTCAATACTTTGTATAACCACCTTTCGCTGCAATTACAGCTGCAAGTCTTTTGGGGTATGTCTCTACCAGCTTTGCACATCTAAAGACTGACATTTTTGCCCATTGTTCTTTGCAAAATAGCTCAAGCTCAGTCAGATTGGATGGAGAGCATCTGTGAACAGCAATTTTCAAGTCTTGCCAGAGATTCTCAATTGGATTTAGGTCTGGACTTTGACTCGGCCATTCTAACACATGAATATGCTTTGATCTAAACCATTACATTGTAGCTCTGGCTGTATGTTTAGGGTCGTTTACCTGCTGGAAGGTGAACCTCCGCCCTAGTCTCAAGTCTTTTGCAGACTCTAACAGATTTTCTTCCAAGATTGCCCAGTATATGGCTCCATCCATCTTCCCAAGAACTCTGACCAGCTTCCCTGTCCCTGCTGATAAACAGTATCCCCACAGCATGATGCTGCCACCACCATGTTACACAGTGGGGATGGTGTGTTCAGGGTGATGTGCAGTGTTAGTTTTCCGCCACACATAGCATTTTGCATTTAGGTCAAAAACTTCAATTTTGGTCTCATCAGACCAGAGCACCTTCCTCCACATGTTTGCTGTGTCCCCCACATGGCTTGTGGCAAACTGCAAACGAGACTTCTTATGGCTTTGTTTCACTCTTCCATAAAGGCCCGATTTGTGGAGTGCATGACAGATAGTTGTCCTATGGACAGAATCTCCCACCTGAGCTGTGGATCTCTGCAGCTTCCCCCGAGTTACCATGGGCCTCTTGGCTGCTTCTCTGATCAATGCTCTCCTTGCTCGGCCTGTCAGTTTAGGTGGACGGCCATGTCTTGGTAGGTTTGTTGTGCCATACTCTTTCCATTTTCGGATGATGGATTGAACAGTGCTCCGTGAGATGTTCAAAGCTTGGGATATTTTTTATAACCTATCCCTGCTTTAAACTTCTCCACAACTTTATCCCTGACCTGTCTGGTGTGTTCCTTGGGCTTCATGATGCCCAAGGAACATTGTTTGTTCACTAATGTTCTCTAACAAACCTCTGAGGCCTTCACAGAACAGCTGTATTTATACAGAGATTAGATTACACACAAGTGGACTCTATTTATTAATTAGGTGACTTCTGAAGGCAATTGGATGCACTGGATTTTATTTAGGGGTATCAGAGTAAAGGGGACTGAATACCTTTGCACGCCACACTTTTCAGTTCTTTATTAGTAAAAAAATTTGAAAACAATGTATCATTTTCCTTCCACTTCACAATTATGCGCCACTTTGTGTTAGTCTATCACATAAAATCCCAATAAAATACATTTATGTTTGTAGTTTTAACGTGACAAAATGTGGAAAAGTTCAAGGGGTATGAATACTTTTGCAAGCCACTGTATACTATCCAACGGTGTGAAGCTCTTGGATAATATTGAAAATGCAGAAAAGAGCGAGTTGTAGATAGTTGCAGTACAGAAATGGGTTTGTTGTCCCACCGAGTCAGCTCTGACTATCAAACATGCATTTCCACATTAATCCTACCCTAGACCATTTTATTCTCCCCTTCGTTCTCATGAACATCCAACCCACTCTCCCTGCCGCCTCATATCCTACAATTTATGTACAGATTGCTGGAACTCTACAGTGGCCAGCTAATGTCCCAACCTGCATGTTTGTCAGATGTGGGAGGAAAGTAGAGTATCCAGAGGTGACCCACATGGTTGCCGGGAGAACATGCAAGCTGCATACAGGCAGTATTACAGATCAGGATTGAACACTGATCACTGGATCAATGAGGTGGCAGATTGTACCACTGCTCATTGGATTGGAATTGAGGTGACAGAAAGGAGGAGGTGGATCTGCATCTATATCCAGGAGCTGCTGAATCTTGTGAATCTTGACACTTGAAAAAAGAAATAATTTTCAGTAACAGTATTCAAGACCATGCTAAAGAAAGGGGAATTGAGGTAGAGTTTCACGCATGGGCTTTTTAATGATGGGATGGATGATAACATGCAAGCTGCTATGCCCCCAAATGATGGTTGCATATTATGACCTGTAACAATATCTCATGTCACATTTATTCCTGATTTATTCTGTTTCCTTACCTCTCAACAATTCCCATTCTATGCCAGTATATGACCCATAGGATATTTACTGGTTCTTCATTATCTATTCTACTAGATACATCCTAAGAAGACTCCAGGTCAAACATGACATCCCTTTCAGTGCTCCGCATGTTCCTTGTTTAACTGATATTTTCTTGGTGTCCTCGTATCACATCCTTTATAGTAAATTGCATTTGTTTTTACCTAACATGCCTCAATCATTACTGGAAATGTGTTACATCTTCTCATTAAAATATGTAATTAAAGGTAAGGTAAACATGTGAATTAGAAGTAGGTTCAAGGCATTAAGACTGTCTGGCTGCTCCCCATTCAGTAAAACCTTTTACCTTAGAGGCACTCTTTTTGCACAAAGCTCACAATTCCCTTAATATCTAAAAACCTCTCATTGCCGGTCTTAAATATCTCCAGTGATCCCCTGCAGCCATCTTATGCAGAAAATTAAAAAACTTCACTATCTTCTGCAAAAAAACATTTTATTTGCATCTCTAATTTTGTGACTGTGATGTTAATTTCACACATCCCAGCTGGAGGTAACATGAACTTTGCAACCTCTCTTCAAAAATGTTATGTTTCCAAGAGATCACCCCTCATTCTTCCAAACGTGAGAGCATAGGCCTAGTCTCTCCTTGTATGACATCCTTACTTCCCAGTTAATCCAGTGAAGCTCCCCTGCACTACTTTTGAAAATGCATATTTCCTGGGTCACAGACGAGAGGTGCACATAATGTTCCAGATTTAATCTCTTGAAGGTCTGTATAATTATATCAAGATGTCTCTGTTTTGTATTCAATTCCTCCTGCAGTAAACAACAATGTACAATCTGGGGAAGGGCCTCAACCTGAAACATCACTTATCCATGTTTTCCAGGGATGCTGCCCAACCCGCTGAGTTACTCCAGCATTTTGTGTCCTTTACAGTTTACAACCCTGATTGCCTTTTTGACCTCTGTGTTAATTTTAATAGATTCATGGAAAGGATGTCCATGAGGTTCTGAACATCAGCAGTTTTCAAGCTCTTATTTTAAAACAAAACATCGCTTATGTTATTTTTTCTACTGAAGTAGATAATTTAACTAAATTAAAATTTCAGGTTAAATTTCATGTTATTTCCTTGCACATCCTTTTGATATCCCTGAAGAAGGGTCTCGACCCGAAACGTCGCCTATCTCCTTCGCTCCTTAGATGCTGCTGCACCCGCTGAGTTTCTCCAGCACAAAACATTTTGTGTAACCCTACCAATCCACCTTGTTTGCCCTCATTTATTTTTCTAGTTATAACCTTTAAACCTTCTGAATTTTGTAGTCGGCAGGGTAGTATTCTGCATATCGCGAACTTGGACAATTTAACATTTTTTATGAAGCCAATTAATCAAGCCAATTAGCCTACAAACCTGTACACCTTTGGAGTGTGGGAGGAAACCGAAGATCTCGGAGAAAACCCACGCAGTTCACAGGGAGAATGTACAAACTCCATACAGACAGCACCCGTAGTCAGGATCGAACCCGGGTCTCTGGCACTGCATTTTGCTGTAAGGCAGCAACTCTACCGCTGTGCCACCGTGACTGCCGTGATGTTTAAGGATTATTAAACATGATATCCCTGTCATAAATCCCCTTTGTCTTTGCACTGTCCTATTATTATTTTTTATGCACTATTCACACTTCCTAAATAATAGGTTCCATCTATTTCCCAACATTTGATGATGTACTTCATATTGTGTTAGTGAGCTAAACAATAACAATGAGGATACTGGTTATTTGGCTAAATGCATCATAGTTCTTGTTATTATCACCAGAAAGCAATACATGCAACTTGTTCTTAAGTTTGAGATCTAAGCAAATAAGTTAAAAATAGTGATGCAGTAATTTGCTCTTGATGCAAAATATGTCAGAGTTGCTGCTTATGATTATCTAGGGAGATTGGTGAACATCATTTACTTTAAACAAAATTGTTATCTCAAGCCCCTAAAACATAATGGCTCAGATTTTGCTGCCAAAACAATTATGTGTTTAATGGTGCTCATAATTATTAATGTGTAGTTCATTCAACACCTTGTGGCAAGCTGATGTATGACCTTATGAATTGGGAATCACTGCAAGTTGTTCCTATGAGGTTTATACTGCTGCATTTGTGCATCGACCAATAAAGGCCTTAAGACTTTACATTATCAAGTTTGGTGAATTTTTAATGAAAAGATGCCAATTGCAGTGCCAATCAAGCATTGCAGCCTTGAAAGGAAAGGAATTACATTTTTATTGTTTAACTGTATAGGTTGAAAGAAATAAGGAAACCAAATGACCGCATAGCACTAATCTCAGTACTCAATTTCTCTCAAATCAGTGACCCATCCTAAGTGCTCCTCAAACATCTCGGAATCTATATATATATTGGAAGAGATGTTCCACAGTGTAGCCACGCAACATCCTGAGTTGCCCTCACAGATTTGTATCTTGTGACAACATATTAGACAACTCTACCATAAACCCTGAGCATTTCCAGTCCACCCCTCAACCCCCCCCCCCCCCCCACCCCTCAGACTGATTGTGGGGGGGGGGGGGGGGGGGGAGGGGAGGGGGATAGAAGAAAGCTGGAAGAGAGGAAGGGTAGGACAAAGATTGGCAGGTAGTAGGCTGATATAGGTGACTGCTTCACATCTGAAAATCAATGGAATGGTCCAAAGCTCACAGCCTTATGGCATTGAGTTATAGGTGCTGGTGGGCAGGTAACCAGCCAATAAGAGGAGGATGCTCCAAGAACATCTCAATCCTCAATGATAGTGTGCCCTTGCATGTAACTGCCAAGTGCAATGTGAGTCATCTGCATCCACATTCAGCTAACACGTCAACAATCATGCCGGCTTCCTGCTGAGATCACCATCATCATGTAAGCCAGTGGTGTTAAGAATGGCTGAGAATGCTTGATACAGCAAAGGGCATGGTAGAAGACAACGTGTGGCAATGAAGATCAATATTCCAGAATCAGTTCTCCCTTTTGCTAGAGTGTTGCAAAATAATTGCAATGCTAGCATGAATTCAAAGTTACGGAATAGTGTGTGGGCGGAGCTGAAGGATAGAAACATAGAAACATAGAAATTAGGTGCAGGAGCAGGCCATTCGGCCCTTCGAGCCTGCACCGCCATTCAATATGATCATGGCTGATCATCCAACTCAGTATCCTGTACCTGCCTTCTCTCCATAACCCCTGATCCCTTCAGCCACAAGGGCCACATCCAACTCCATCTTAAATATGGCCAACGAACTGGCCTCAACTGCCTTCTGTGGCAGAGAATTCCACAGATTCACCACTCTCTGTGTCAAAAACGATTTTCTCATCTCGGTCCTAAAAGGCTTCCCCCTTATCCTTAAACTGTGACCCCTTGTCCTGGACTTCCCCAACATCGGGATCAATCTTCCTGAATCTAGCCTGTCCAACCCATTAAGAATTTTGTAAGTCTCTATGAGATCACCCCTCAATCTTCTAAATTCCAGCGAGTACAAGCCAAGTCTATCCAGTCTTTCTTCAAATGGAAGTCGTGCCATCCCAGGAATCAGTCTGGTGAACCTTCTCTGTACTCCCTCTATGGCAAGAATGTCTTTCCTCAGATTAGGAGACCAAAACTGTACACAATACTTGGTGTGGCCTCACCAAGACCCTGTACAACTGCAGTAGAACCTCCCTGCTCTTGTACTCAAATCCTTTTGCTATGAATGCCAACATACCATTCGCTTTCTTCACAGCCTGCTGCACCTGCATGCCTACTTTCAATGACTGGTGTACCATGACACCCAGGTCTCGCTGCATCTCCCCTTTTCCTAATTGGTCACCATTCAAATAATAGTCTACTTTCCTGTTTTTGCCACCAAAGTGGATAACCTCACATTATACTGCATCTGCCATGCATTTTCCCACTCACGCACTCTATCCAAGTCATCCTGCAGCCTCCTAGCATCCTCCTCACAGCTAACACTTTCCCCCAGCTTCGTGTCATCCGCAAACTTCGAGATGTTGCATTTAATTCCCTTGTCCAAATCATTAATGTATATTGTAAATAGCTGGGGTCCCAGCACTGAGCCATACGGCACCCCACTAGTCACTGCCTGCCATCCTGAAAAGGACCCGTTCACTCCTACTCTTTGCTTCCTGTCTGCCAGCCAGTTCTCTATCCACATCAATACTGCACCACCAATACCGTGTGCTTTAAGTTTGTATACCAATCTCTTCTGTGGGACCTTGTCGAAAGCCTTCTGAAAGTCCAGATACAACACATCCACTGCTTCTCCCTTATCCACTCTACTAGTTACATCCTCAAAAAATTCAATAAGATTCGTCCGACATGATTTACCCTTCGTAAATCCATGCTGACTTTGTCCAATGATTTCACCACTTTCCAAATGCGCTGCTATCCCATCTTTAATAATCGACTCTAGCAGTTTCCCCACTACCGATGTTAGACTAACTGGTCTGTAATTCCCCGTTTTCTCTCTCCCTCCCTTTTTAAAAAGTGGGGTTACATTAGCTACCCTCCAATCCTCAGGAACTACTCCAGAATCTAAAGAGTTTTGAAAAATTATCTCTAAGGCATCTGCTATTTCTGGGGCTACTTCCTTAAGTACCCTGGGATGCAGCCTCTCTGGCCCTGGGGATTTATCGGCCTTTAATCCATTCAATTTACCTAACACCACTTTCCGGCTAACCTGGATTTCACTCATTTCCTCCATCTCATTTTACCCGCAATCCCCTGCTATTTCCGGCAAATTATTTATGTCTTCCTTAGTGAAGACAGAACCAAAGTAGTTATTCAATTGGTCTGCCATGTCCTTGTTCCCCATGATCAATTCACCCGTTTCTGACTGCAAGGGACCTACATTTGTTTTAACTAATCTTTTGCGCTTCACATATCGATAAAAACTTTTGCAGTCAGTTTTTATGTTTCCTGCCAGTTTTCTTTCATACTCCATTTTCCCTTTCCTAATTAAGCCCTTTGTCGTCCTCTGTTGGTGTCTGAATTTCTCCCAGTCCCCTGGTAGGCTGTTTTTTCTGGCTAATTTGTACGCTTCATCTTTTTCTTTGATACTATCCCTGATTTCCCTCGTTATCCATGGATGCGCCACCTTCTCTGATTTATTCTTTTGCCATACTGGGATGAACAATTGTTGTAGTTCATCCATGCAGTCTTTAAATGCCTTCCATTGCATATCCACCGTCAACCCTTCAAGAATCAATTGTCTGTCCATCTTGGCCAATTCACGTCTCATACCCTTAAAGTTACCTTTCTTTAAGTTCAGGACCCGTGTTTCTGAATTAACAATGTCACTGTCCATCCTAATGAAGAACTTAACCATATTATGGTCACTCTTGCCCAAGGGGCCACGTACAACAAGGCTGCTAACTAACCCTTCCTCATTACTCAATATCCAGTCTAGAATAGCCTGCTCTCTCGTTGGTTCCTCCACATGTTGGTTTAGAAAACTATCCCGCATACATTCCAAGAAATCTTCTTCCTCAGCACCCCTGCCAATTTGATTCACCCAATCTATATGTAGATTGAAGTCACCCATTATAACGGTTTTACCTTCGTTGCATGCATTTCTAATTTGTCTTCCTTAGTGAAGACTTGTTGAGCCAATGTCAAGAGAGCATGGTTGGTCCAAGACTTTGGTATTAACTTTAACAATAAAATAATATTAATTGTGTAAATGTAAAGATGACCTAAAGCTGTGAGATGAATACATTGCAATGACAATTAAATAAACAGATTGTAAATTGACCACTTGGTAAAGACTGACACACTAGGGACAAATTATAATTTTTACCAAAGCCAATTAACCTATAAACCTCTACGTTTTTGGAGTGTGGGAGAAAACAGGAGCACCCAGGAAAACCTACGCAGTCACGTGCAAACCGTATAAACTCCTCATAGACGAGCACCGGGAGTCAGCATCGAATCCTGGTCTCTGCTGCTGTAAGGCAGCAGCTCTACTGCTGCGCATCGTGCTGCCCTGGTGTCATCAAATTTATAGATTGCATTGGAGATGTGCTTTGCCACACAGTAGTGGGTGTAAAGGGAGTAGAGCATGGGACTAAGCATGCAGCTGTGAGGTCCTCCTCTACTGATGATCAGTGAGGAAGAAATGTCCGTTGCTGATCCACACAAAGTGAGATCTGTTGATGAGGAAGTCATGGATCCAATTGCAAAGGGAGGAACAGAAGCCCAGGTATTGAAGCTGGAGTTTGATTATGGTGCTGAGCTGAGTCAATGAACAGCAACCTGAGGTATGAGTCTCCTGTTATCTTGTTTATTCAGACTTTAATAGAGAGCAAGTGAGATAGCATCCACTATTGACTGGTTGTTGCAGTAGGATAGTTGAAGCCGATCTAGGTCATTACTGAGGCAGGAAATTAAATGTGCCATAACAAACATCTCTGGCTACTTCATTACGTGGATGTATGTGCCACTGAGTGGTAATCATGAGGGCAGGTCACCATGTTCTTCTTGATGTCCTCCTGAACCAGGTGAGATCCTCAGACTGCAACAGCTGAGGTGTCCTTGAACACTCCAGCTAGTTGGTCTGCACAAACCATTAGCACTCGGCCAGTACAATGTGTGGATTCACCTTCTTGAAGCTTGCTCTGCCATTGGCCTTAGAGACTGAGATAATGGGGTTGTTGTGGATTGTGGGGGCTTATGTTGGTATGTCTGTTCTCCCTTTCAAAACATGCATAAAAAGCATTGATCTCATCCAAAAGTGATGCCTTACACTATGCAGTTTTGCCATGTAGGTGACAGCATGCAAGCCTTGTCACAGCTTTAGACTTTACTTTAGACATTAGAGAGAGAGTGTGGAAACAAGCCCGTCGGCCCAACGAGTCTGTGCCGCCCAGCAAACACCCTGTACACCAGCACTATCCAACACAATAGGGGCAATTTACAATTTTACCAGAGCCAATTAACCTACAAATATGTATGTCTTTGGATTGTGGAAGAAACAGAAACAGAAATTAGGTGCAGGAGTAGGCCATTCGGCCCTTCGAGCCTGCACCGCCATTCAATATGATCATGGCTGATCATCCAACTCGGTATCCTGTACCTGCCTTCTCTCCATACCCCCTGATCCCTTCAGCCACAAGGACCACATCCAACTACCTCTTAAATATGGCCAACGAACTGGCCTCAACTACCTTCTGTGCCAGAGACTTCCACAGATTCACCACTCTCTGTGTGAAAAACGATTCTCATCTTGTTCCTAAAAGACTTCCCCCTTATCCTTAAACTGTGACCCCTTGTCCTGGACTTCCCCAACATCGGGAACAATCGTCCTGCATATAGCCTGTCCAACCCCTTAAGAATTTTGTAAGTCTCTATGAGATCACCCCTCAATCTTCTAAATTCCAGCGAGTACAAGCCGAGTCTATCCAGTCTTTCTTCATATGGAAGTCGTGCCATCCCAGGAATCAGTCTAGTGAACCTTCTCTGTACTCCCTCTATGGCAAAAATGTCTTTCCTCAGATTAGGAGACCAAAACTGTACGCAATACTCCAGGTGTGGCCTCACCAAGACCCTGTACATCTGCAATAGAACCTCCCTGCTCTTGTACTCAAATCCTTTTGCTATGAATGCCAACATACCATTCACTTTCTTCACAGCCTGCTGCACCTGCATGCTTACTTTCAATGACTGGTGAACCATGACACCCAGGTCTCGTTGCATCTCCCCTTTTCCTAATCGGTCACCATTCAAATAATAGTCTACTTTCCTGTTTTTGCCACCAAAGTGGATAACCTCACATTTATCCATATTATACTGCATCTGCCATGCATTTGCCCACTCACCCAGTCTATCCAAGTCATCCTGCAGCCTCCTAGCATCCTCCTCACAGCTAACACTGCCCCCCAGCTTCGTGTCATCCACAAACTTCGAGATGTTGCATTTAATTCCCTTATCCAAATCATTAATGTATATTGTAAATAGCTGGGGTCCCAGCACTGAGCCTTGCGGCACCCCACTAGTCACTGCCTGCCATCCTGAAAAGGACCCGTTCACTCCTACTCTTTGCTTCCTGTCTGCCAGCCAGTTCTCTATCCACATCAATACTGAACCACCAATACCATGTGCTTTAACATCGGATCGGATCCCTTGCCTCGGATCGCTCCCACCATGACCACTGCGGACTTTAACATCTAGAGCTCGCATTCTCGGGTGAGGCTGAGCCGGGAGCTCCAACGCTCAACCAGCCCCGACGTGAGGTACGAATGCCAGGCGTGGGGGAGCTGATATTCCCCCCCCCCCCCCCCCCCCCCCCCGATGCAGTAGTGGAGCGTCACAACGCGGGGGCCAAACGCCGTCAACGGGGGCTCAAGGACAACAACCGAGGAAGAGCTAGGGTGAAGGACTTGAACGTTATTTTGCCTTCCACCACAGTGAGGAGTGTGTAGGAGTCACTGTGGTGGATGTTCAATGTTAAAATGTGTTTTGATTGTTCCGTTTCCAAGATGGCTGCCGGAAGGGAGAGTGAACGCTGGCGCGATTAGCTGCCGCTGCTCTCTCTTTGAATTGTGTATTGTTGATGTGCTTACTATTCTTTTGTTTTTGTTTTGTTTCATTCCGCTTATATGTTTTGTAATCTGCTTACTAACTTTTGTAAGGCGTCATTGAGAGTCCTTGAAAGGCGCCCATAAGTATAATGAATAAATAAATAAATAAATTATGGAAATTGATCACAACAAATTCTAATCTATCTATCTTAAGATTGTTTTTGCTGGTATTTTATGTTTACAATGTAGCACCTTGTATTTTCAGGTTGATGTACAGTAGGTTCTTACTTGCAATTTAATTATTGTTTGTACTACACAATTTTGTCATTCTACTAGACTAAGTGGGTCCCGTTGGGCTCTGTCCCCAACGTGGGGGGGGGGGGGGGGCTGCATCACATGAGAGGGCTGGTCCCTGAATGCTGCATCGGCACTCACCCCGGAGACAGACGCCCCCGAAGCCAATCACCCATTCCTCCAGCGTAACCCATTCCCCCAAAGCAACCCGTTTCCAGCACTCATTCACTGTGCAGGTCATTTTAAACTTTTAAAAAAATGCAATTGCACTAAGATTTAATGTGATATAGGTGCCACCGACAAGGCCGTCTTTTGTTATCCAAATCTAATCATTAAACTTTGCTGTGCTGGGTTAGGCTGGCAGAATCGTTCCTTGAAGGATATTTGCTGTGAATCTTATATGGAAAGTGCAATTTCAAAAATTAAATTGGATAATTTGAATTGTGCAATGTAGAGTTAAGAGAAATAGATACTTAAATACTTAAGCAAAGTAACTTATGGTTGGAACAGGCATTTGCTCATGATAAATGAATTAAGTCTGTCAAACGCATAATGCAATGTTACTACAGGCAAATATGCAAGCTAAATGTGAATAACAGTGCTAGTTAACCCTACAGTGATTTCATATACTTAAAATTATATATGTATATTTGTTTTCATAAATTTAAACAATATATAATCTATTCATAGCATTGAGATAAATCATCAGATTCAATAAGCTCTGAAATAAGTACTTTAATAATGAATGATGAACAATAGAGTTTGTGTGTCAATCAAACCTCTCGGGAAAATGATAGTGCTTGAATTAATCTTTATGATGACATTTTGAACTTCAATGAAGATAATTTTTGCTATTAATTTAAAGTTTTTTTTTCTTTTAATTGCTTTAACTGGCCTGAAGCTGGTAGAATGTGAGAGTACAGTGATTTCTCCACAAAGCTAACTCAATTTTCAAGTCTAGACACTGTGCCTAATATTTAACCACAGGGCTTAGCTCATTCATTCTATTTTTGTATATGTTTGGTAGTAATTATGTTAAACTCCTCTTCATGGTTGACATCATATTGGATCACTTTTAGTAAATGTCAGGTATAGGCTTCATTAACATGCAATACATTTTAAATGGAATTGTTCATTCAATAAGTATTTATTATATGAAACAAAGGGTTATTGTAACATCAAAAGTTGACAGTGTTTTTCATTGTCACTATATGTCACAAATCTATTGAAAAATGATTCCACCATTACTGTTACAGTGACTGCTTCCCTTATTCATGAAAAATACCTTGATTGTGAGTGAAGAGATGCTGTCATGTAACAGTTTTTTGAACACTAAATAGCATTTTCAATATTATGTTCACACAATATTGCAAAATAAAATCAGGGAGGTAACTTTATAATTGATATTCTCATTATAACTGACCAGGGGACGGGGAATGGTGTCCATCATTGTTGATCGTTTACTATAAATTAGTAACGGGGGTAAATATTAACTAGTTTAAAGTTCAACCCAAGGCTGGGTGGGAAGAAGCACTGAGCTGGGGAAGGGGGGTGGTAGGGAAATCAGAATGATTTCAAATGGCGAGGGAGTGAAGTAGTGCACCAGGGACAGGCCCAGTACCCACGCCACCTTGATGCTACTCACTCTCTCTGCTTTCCCAACTGAAAGCACACCAGTTCTTTTGGTGACCTGGTGGAAGTGGTGGGTGGGCTGGGGGGGCAGCGCAACGGGAGCCTCGTGCCATTACCAGGCAACTGAGGCTCGCACTGCCTGGGAGACACAGATGCAGTGACGCGCGCTGCATCTGCATCCAATACCCCAGGACCTCGCTTTGTTGCAGCTGCTGCAAACCTGTGCCCCGTGGCATGCTCTTTAAGTGTGTTTTACTGCCTGTTCTCTCCCCGCAGCCAGTTTTGTGCTGCACAACACTGCGCTGGGCACTGCCCGCCAACCACCACCACACATGGACGTCTACATCCGCTATAACTGTAGACCATAACAAAGAGGTCCCTAATAACGAGAGTAGACTGTACTACTTTTTGTATAATCATCGCTAAACTTTCAGCTTCATCACTAGTTGTCCATTGTGCAATTCTGATGAGGATCTCTAATGGCTGTTGTGGAGTTTTGCGACAATCTACAACCTACACTTCATATTGTTTTATAATTTGCTAGCCAAAAGGACTGGAATTTCATTGTCCTATCTGGGACATATGACAATAAAACACTCTTGACACTTGAAATACTTTTGCCTTGTATAGTCCTTTCCATGCTGCTTTTAAATTTTAGTACTAATATCCACATGGAAAATTGGTGCTCCTCTTTGCGGCTGATGCAATATTATGCGGCAGAGACCACATGAATTACATTCATCCTGAGCTTGTGACACATTGCATTACTGCAGTACACATACGCACTTAAGAAAGACCATGGATCTGAAGACAGAACCATCTTTCACTGGAGAATGAAGGTTTGTTCTGGTTGCCCATTAAAGTGCTCCTTTCTGCTTCTGTTGCTGTTGGAGAATGTCCAATTAGACCTGGACCTTGAAACATTTTGGATCCCAAATGTCCACCTACAAATGCTGCCAGCTTTGCTCTATATTCCTGCAATTTTGTGTTTTTGATTGACATTTCCAGCATTCCCAATAGTTTACTTTGGCTATAAAATCAATTTGGACATCTCTTTTGCATGTACATCCTTTGAGAATATTGCCTGAAATAATGGCAGGAAAGTGTGATGAGTGGCAGAGTTTATTAAAAAGCAATACTTTCTGAATTTTGCATGATTGTTTCCTGCCCTGTTCTTGTTATCATGAGAGGTTTCTGCCAACAAGACTAATTACCATTATCGTGCCTGGTTCTCACCTTACCACTAATCAATTTAATTTCTAAGCAATGTAACATATGACACGGGCTTGATAATCCAATTTTACTAAATAGTTTATATTACTGCTTTGACCACAATGGGGGGTACATGTTCATTTCATGCAGGAGAGTAAAATGGTTGACAACAAATCATGTTAAATGGAAGAAAAAATTGAAAAATGTAAACTGGGCAGTAATTTGCAATAACTTTCTGAATGCTATCTCAGAGCGAAAATTAGATTAATGGCAAAACTGATCTTACTTTTCTTGTTGCAGGGCCCCTTTAGTCAATCCTGATGAGAAACTGGATTAGGTTACAAATAGGTTACAAATAATAGTAAGAATACTTTATTTTGATTATTAAAATGTGCCAACATGGAAATGTATGGGGATCACTTGCATTACTTTGGGCTCTATAATAGAGGGGTCTACTGTGATATAAATGCCAAGTAAGTTACATGTTGCTTGACATCCTCCTGCAATCCTCCAGGCACAGTAGTCCTCAGAAATTCTTATGGGCCTGTCCCATTTAAGTGACTTTTTAGGCGACTGCAGTTGCCTCATGGTCGGCACGTGTTCGCAGGTAGTTGCCGGGGAGTCGTCTTCATGGTTGTGAGGAGTTTCTGCATTCTGGGAACTTGCCACGGCCTCATTATGGTTGCCGTGAATTTTTCAACATGTTGAAAAATTAATGGTGACTAGAATGAAGCCGCCATGGAGCGTAACGAGAATTCTCGTGCCGTAGGTGGGTCGCCAGGAAGTCCGAGTGGGTTATCAGGAGGTTGGAGGTTCTCGTGGGTTGTAGCCGGTGCTGACGGGTGAATTTCATTGGCTCATTGGGGGAAAAAAAGATAAGCAGTAGTTTTCAGAACCAAGGATAACCGACCAGTAATGTTAAATGTCCGCCGAGCATAACAGCCATGTGTCACTGGCTTCTTAAAAGTTGTCTGCATTCCTTTCCCCCCCTTCTCCCCCCTCTTTTAAAGGACTTACTGTACACTGTGCTTTTTTACAGCGCAGCGGTGTGTGGCTGTGTGAATTCTTTAGACAGAATTGTCATAATTCAGAGTGTTATTTTAAATTGATATGTACAAAAGTCTTTAACTCCTATTGAAGGTCGGTAAGCAATATATTTACTTGCCCTCTATGGCAGGAACTATGAAAGGATGGTATACACAGAATGTCCAGAGTTCTAAGCAAATGGAATCCAATAAATGTGTTTAGAAGAGATGATAAGCAGTTGCAAAAATTGCAGTTATGTGAGTCAGCATAAAGATAATACATGATTACAATTGAGCCATTAGTGCTATAGATACATGATAAGGAATAACATTTATTGCAAGATAAAGCCAGTAAACCCCGATCAAAGATAGTCCGAGGGTCACCAATGTGGTAGATCGTTGTTCAGGACTGCTCTCTAGTTGTAGTAGGGTGATTCCCCTCAGAGATTCACACAGAGAGTGGTGAGTCTCTGGAACTCTCTGCCACAGAGGGTAGTTGAGGCCAGTTCATTGGCTGGCTAAGGGGATCAGAGGGTATGGAGAGAAGGCAGGTACGGGATACTGATTTGGATGATCAGCCATGATCATATTGAATGGCGGTGCAGGCTCGAAGGGCTGAATGGCCTACTCCTGCACCTAATTTCTATGTTTCTATGTTTCTATGTCTATGTTTCTATGATTCAGCTGCCTGATAACAGCTGGGAAGAAACTGTCTCTGAATTTGGAGGTTCATTTTTTCGCACTTCTATACCTTATACCTGATGGGAGAGGGGAGAAGAGGGAGTAGCCAGGGTGCGACTCGTCCTTGATTATGCTGCTGGTCTTGCTGAGGCAGCGTGAGGTATAAATGGAGTTAATGAATGAAGTCAAATGGAGTCAATGGATGGAAGGTTGGTTTGTGTGATGGTCTGGGCTGCGTCCACACCTATGGCACATCTGTAGAAGTTGGTGAGAGATGTAAGGGACATGCCAAACTTCCTAAGCTTTCTAAGGAAGTAGAGGTGCTGGTGTGCTTTCTTGGTTGTTGCTTCAATATGCGTGGTCCAGGAGATATTGTTGGTGATATTGACTTAGTGAATTTGGTGAATTTGAACTTGTCGACCATCTCTACTTCGGCACCGTCAATGCATAATTGGGTATGTGTACTGCTTCTCTTCCTGAAGTCGATCACTATCTCCGTTGTCTGGCTGATATTGAGAGAAAGGTTGTTGTCACGACACCAAGACACGAGATGAATGCAATATCACAGCTTTTTTTTTATTGCAGCCACTGGCTGTGCTGTTGTATGGTGCATACCACACACAGAGAGACTTGCAAGCCATGTCCTGGAGCTGACTAAAAACATTTGACTACATGAAGAAGTATGTGATCATGTTTGTACATTTTTTTTAATAAAGTACAATTTAAATTGAAATATAGAAATTTAGCCCTTGTGAAGATCCATGTTCCATTGAGATTATTCACTCATATATTTATATCATATATTTGTGCTGTTCGATCTGTATTTTGTTGCTGTGTATGAACTATCTAAAGCTGAGAACTGATGATTTATGATATTAGTAATTGGTTGATGGGATCGTTCATGTGAACCATCTCGCAACTTCCTCTAATGAAATTCATTTGTTCAATAAGGGGAGCAAAGTGATTCAGAGTACATTTGATGTGGTCACATATGTGCTTTGTACAAATGCAGTAAGAATCAGTAGGATCTATCCTAGTAAATATTTTAAGTTCCCTGTGCTTTGCTGGGAATTAATCCTAAAATTGAATATGACTTTGTATCAAATTGACAAATAATATAACACACCTTATCGTTGTCATAAAAAATGCTACATTTGTAAAAGGAGACAATTACATTGATTGAAAGCTGTTATTGTTTTTTATATATCCCCTAAAATGCTTTGTTAGTATTAGTAAGAAATTCACATTGATAACCTCTGAACTTGTATTCGTTTCATATTGCCCCTTGAATATAAGGTAAATTATACCTTATTACCACTTGCAACTAAAATAAATAATGTTTGACGCAGGAAACGTCAGAGACTAGTGAGTAATCAATCAAATTCTGATGCATAGTATTTAAGTAAAGTTGTAGTTCTACTGTAAAATTTCCCATTGCTGGTGAATGTATTCTGCTTTGTAATGATGTGACTGTGACCACAGGTCCATGATAGAACCATCAGAGAGCAAGTCTGCATTCTGACACCATAATACATGAAGACTGCAATTCCTCACTCTTTGGTTTCCAGTCATTCAGCTTGTATAACTATTGCCTTCTGGAGTTCCACTTGGAGTGTTTCAGGTGAATTTGCAATAAACACTTCAGAACCTTAGCAAAGCAAGCTAATTTATACTTATTGAACAGATATTTTCATTTTCAACCTTTCATATTAATTTGTAACACTACTTTTTGTTCTGTGCATGGATGTGTGCAAGGATTGTGTATGCAAAATCATTGTCTGTGCCTTATCATTTTGAGGTGCAACTGTTTTTGGAATTGGTGGATATTTCCCATAATGGCAGATGCTTACAATTGACTTGTCACTGGATAAGATGATATCAGTCCACTGTTTTTACCCACAGATAGACACAAAAAGCTGGAGTAACTCAGCGGGTCAGGTAGCATCACTGGAGAAAAGGAATTGGTGACAATCATATTGTTCAATTGCACGATGGTTGTTGGGAAGTTCTTACTTGCAGCAGCACAACATAGACAATAGACAATAGGTGCAGGAGTAGGCCATTCAGCCCTTCGAGCCAACACCGCCATTCAATGTGATCATGGTTGATCATCCACAATCAGTACCCCGTTCCTGCCTTCTCCCCATATCCCCTAACTCCACTATCTTTAAGAGCCCTATCTAGCTCTCTCTTGAAAGTATCCAGAGAACTGGCCTCCACCGCCCTCTGAGGCAGAGAATTCCACAGACTCACAACTCTCTGTGTGAAAAAGTGTTTCCTCATCTCCGTTCTAAATGGCTTATCCTTTATTCTTAAACTGTAGCCCCTGGTTCTGGAAACGTAGATATGTGAACGTAGTACATGGTAGACACCATAATAACAACAAAAGGAAGTTCAATATATAAAAACAAACTAACAATATAGTGCAAAGCCAAAAACCTAAGCCAAATCCCTAGACAGTTCATATTTGTGTTTAGTTGCAGTTCGGAGTGATTAATAGCTTGGTGGTTGTTGGAAAGAAGCTGCTCCTGAATGTGGACATGAATTTTCTGCCTGGAAATCCAGTGGCTGGGGCAGTTGCATTTATTTCATCATGTGCTCTTTCAATTTAATCCACAAGTTACATCAACTGTGAAAGATCATGCTCATCATCCAGTATTCTCAAACAGATTGTTATATGTCAATAGCCTTTGTTTTTATCTTGAGGTAGAGCTGGGTGCAGCTAAAAGGCCCAACGTTAATGATCTGAGGGCATTAAGATGAGAACGAGGTTGAAATGTTGCTAATCAGCAATGGCAACATGTATGATTGTCAGTTTGGAGTGTAAGAAAGTATGATGTGGGTTAGGGGAATGGGGGAAAAACAATGTTGATATTATGTTATCCAGTGACATCTGCTTTAAGAATCTGCATACGAGCAAATTATGTGCCACTAAAAATTGTATCATGTGTCCAATTGGTCTCCATTGCAATAATAGCCTCATGTAAATGCCAGTGTCTGTCTGTCTTTGTGGAAGAAAGTCACAGAAAGATATGTGGTTCAGACATTCTAAGCCGCTTATTTTTAACAATGCACACTTGCGAGTTTTTCTATTATACAGTATCTTAGAGAGAGGTACTGATACGAAGCGCAGATTCATGCAAGTATGACATTTGTGCACTCTGTTTGAATTAGAATACTGAATGGTGAATCTCAACTTTCACAGTTGATGAACTTGTGGTTGTGCATTAAGAGGAGGGGAGGTGTGTGATTGAATTGAGAAAGCATATTATGGAATAAATGGAACTGCCCCACCCACTGGATTTCCAGGCAATAACGTCCCAAGAATGGAGATAGTGAAAGTTGCTGAAATGGAAAGCAATTGGGTTTGTACTAAACCATTACTACTTCATATAGCATAGGAAGGAACTGCAGATGCTGGTTTACACCAAAGATAGACACAAAATACTGGAGTAAATCAATGGGTCTGGCTATGGCATATTAACGACTAGATGGAAGTAAAAATGTTATTGCATCTCATTTGTCATAAGGAGAGAGTATTTTGAACCATTAAAATACAATAAAGTATTTCAAGTGAAACTTCAAAGAATGCATTTTATGCATCAGAAACATAGTGCAACCTGATGAAATGAAAAGATCAATAATTACTGGTTCCGTACGTGCAAACAGGAGTGGGGAAAATCCTTCTGGTACTTTCTTAACAGGGGAAGATATCTCTCATACAATTACAGTCCTGCCAATTTAAAGAATTTGTTCATGTGAAGTGGGATTATTATTGATCCAGGAGTCAGCCATTGGGTAACATAGTGGTGCAGTGGTAGAGTTGCTGCCTAAAAGCGCCAGAGACCCGGGTTCGATCCTGACTATGGATGTTGTATGTACAGAGTTTGTATGTTCTCCCTGAGATGAAAGACAGAGAGGGAAAAATACAGTCAAAGTTGCTTCAAAATTATGAAAGTTACGGAAAGCAGTGTGAACAGCAGATGAAAATGGCAACTCACTTCTATTTCACCTTGGTGAAAAGGAATAGTGATCACAGTGAACACCGTTATATATTACACTTTTGGGGAGACAGGTGTTCGAGAGAATGCCCAATCACAAGTTCAAATGACGTTTTGCCAAATTCACCATCTCTGAGATGCTGATCACAAATAATGGGCAATTATAAAATTCATAGCAAACAACTTTGTGAAGGTTGCCCAGAAACTACTGAAGAAGACTCAAACTCCTACTTTGGCATTGCGGGCTTCCACAGAATGATGAGCAGTCCTCCTCAGGTGATCAGCATGTACTTTTCTCCTAACAATGGAAAGGCTATTAGAATCATCTGTGCAAAAAGGCATTGGAAGATAACTGAACAAAGCCAAAAGTACAGTAAGGTGCCCAAGATCTATCATGACTCGGGCTGAAGCCTACAGCAGACGAGAATCAGTTGAGCCAAAAAGCAATAGTGCCTCAGCGTTCCTGTCCTGATTACACAAGGACACGACGACAGAGTGTGCCACATATCAGAGGAGCAACTAATAAAGAAGGTCACCAGGAGGATTGCTTGATGGAGCAGTTGTGGAAATAGTGGAAGATGCACAACTAAGCTCTCGGAAGGAGAACCCTGCAGTTCCCGGGAGAATTACAACTGAGTGAAACCAGATCCAGAATGCCAGTGCCTTTCCAAAGTCTCTGGAAAACATTGAGCCCACAAAGCACAAGTAGACTGGATGTTATTTTGAATATTTATTTTTCATCATTAGAGGAGGGTTATTGTGATGTTATTGTTTGTACGCCTTCTAGAGTCGTAAGCTTAATTCAAGACATTAAGCCCTATCTGTTACAAGTGCCCTCACTTTAGGGAGATTATACTGCATCAACCTATGTTTCAAAAACTAATTTACTTCACCACCTCAATCATTTGTGCGGCATAGTGGCACAGTGGTAGATTTGCTGCCTTACAGCACTTACAGCACCAGAGACCAGGGTTCGTCCCTGGCTCTGAGTACAGAGTTTGTATGTTCTCCCCATGACCTAAGTGGGTTTTCTCCGAGAACTTTGGTTTCCTCCCACACTCCAAAGGCGTACATGTTTGTAGGTATAAATGTAAAAATTGTCCCTAATGTAGGATAGTGTTAATGTGCGTGGATCGCTGGTCAGTGCGGACTTGGTGGGCCGCAGGGCATGTTTCTGCACTATCTCTAAACTAAACTTTTCCAAGGGGGTTTGGCTGTCATTAATCTCTAATAAAGCCATGGATCCTCCTCCCAGATGAGGAGGAGATAGTTCCAGCTGACAAAGCAATTATAATTTTTATTCTGAGAACTAATTTCTACATGGATTATAATTTACAGTGGATTTCCAAATTTCAAAATTCTTATGATGCTCAAAAAAACATATCAATGACTTGAAGATTAATGTGATTCTCGGGAGAGATTCGTCTTGGATCTAGGTTAAGGAGAGGATTCTGAATTTTTCTCCATAACTCCTGACCACCCTTCCTGTCTTCTAACATCAATACTGTTTTTCTATGAGGGGGATATCGTCTGCAAATGCTCTCGCCTAGTAAGTGAGTAGTCTTTTTGGTTCAAGATAGTGAATATCTTTCACAATATAATGACTATCTTATATATTTGTTGTGGATAATAGATGTTTTGAAGATGCGCTACTTCAAGACATATCATTTGATCAACTACTCCCTGTTGCAACATTGTTTAATGTGCAAGGTTCCTGACACTGCCTACATCTGTGAAAGAAAGTCACAGTTAGCAATGCTGTTGCATCATGCAAATTTTCTTTACGATAATTTTACTGAATACTTTCCAATATCATACGATACGATAGAACTTTATTTATCCCAGAAGGGAAATCGGTCTGCCAACAGCCATAAAAACACAACATGAAACATGAAACATGAATTTAAAGTGAGGAGTGTAAAGTCCGGGATTGGGGATGTGCAAAGGGGGGGGGTCAGTCTACCTCACAACAGAAGGGGGAGGCGTTATACTGTTTGATAGTCACAGGGAAAATGGATCTGTGGTGTTCTGTGCTGCATTTTGGTGGAACCAGTCTGTTGTTGAAGGTGCACCTCAGGTTGTCAATGTGTCAAGGAGGGTTGAGCTGTATTGTCCAAGATGCTCCACAGTTTGAGGACCACCTCCAGTGAATCCAACTCTACCCCCAGGATGGTGCCGGCCTTCCTGATGAGCTTGTTGATTTTGTTGGTGTCCGCTGCCTTCGCCCTGCTACCCAGCACACAACAGTGAAGAAGATGGCACTGGCCACCAACGATTGGTAGATGATCTACAGCATCTTACTGCAGACGTTGAAAGAGCGGAACCTCCTCAGACAGCGCACATGGCTCTGTTGCTTCTTATACAGTGCCTCAGCATTCCTGGGCCAGTCGAGTTTACTGTCCGGGTAAATTCCAAGGTACTTGTACTCCTTGGTAAACTGCACATCCACACCCTTGATGGAGACAGGGGTCAAGGGTATTCCTCTCCTAAAATCCACCACTAATTCTTTAGTCTTGTCGATGAGTGGCAGGTGATTCAGCCCACACCACTCAACAAAATCGTTGACTACACCTCTGTATTGAGCTTTCCTCCCCTCACTGATGCATCCCACAATTGCAGAGTCATCAGAAAACTTCTGTAAGTGTCAGGAGGCATGAATATACAAAGACAGGTACACCTTGTTTACTTTATCAAAACACTTCAGTATTTCAACTAATTTTATGAGCCTTCTCTCTTCAAGGAAAAAATTAACACTATTTCTGTTCATCTTTTCTTGGTAGGTAAAGCCTCACCGTTTGGCAGCATCTCTTGCAAAGATCCTAGAAGGCTAAGATATACCGCTGCTGCAAAATCCAATGGACTGACGTGTAGTACTCAACGGAGCGGAACCTCCGCCATTTTGGGAATAAGACTCCGACTGCTGTTATTGCCTCTCGCAGTTTAATCCACGTCAGTCCATTGGATTTTGCAGGAGTGGTCTATCTTAGTCTTCTATAATCTTTGGTTTAATCAGTGTTGTGGAAAAACTATGTGTGTGTGATATAACGCATCTACCAAATTCATAATTTTGTTCATTTTCTTTTCAAATGTTTTCCTCTAGTATCTTTGGTCTCTTGTGCAGTGTTTGTTGCACAGGTAGCTTTGGCTCCATCTACTGGTCCTCATTGCAATCATTTCTACAAACTCACCTGGAAAATGCCTTAAAGTTATCTCAGTGAAATTAATTTAAAATTAATCTGATAGATTAATTTAATTCTCAGTTAAAATTAATAATTCTCCTCATCACTTAATTGGCTCATGAGCCTGTTTCTGCAAATCTCCGACAGACCCTTCTAACCACGTGATCTTTTCAGGCCTTTGCTGGCTATTACTCCAGTTCTTGATGGGTTCATATGAAAATTGATGCTTGGTATGGCTCAAAATGCGATATTCTGCCCCGACCTACATATATGGAAAATATACCATCAGACTCCTGGCTGTAAGTGATGGAAAGAAGAACTTTGAGTTGGGAATTTGGAGATGAGAACAAGTGGTCAATTCAACACTAACAAAAAATCCTGAAGATTTGGGAAAATGGACAATAAACAATAGGTGCAGGAGTAGGCCCTTCGAGCCAGCACCGCCATTCAATGTGATCATGGCTGATCATCCACAATCAGCACCCCGTTCCTGCCTTCTCCTCATATCCCCTGACTCCACTATCTTTAAGAGCCCTATCAAGCTCTATCTTGAAAGTATCAAGAGAACCGGCCTCCACCGCTCCTCTGAGGCAGAGAATTCCACAAACTCACAACTCTGTATGGAAAAAGTGTTTCCTCATCACCGTTCTCAATGCCTTACCCCTTATTCTAAAACTGTGGCCCCTGGTTCTGGACTCCCCCAACATCGGGCACATGTTTCCTGCCTCTAGCGTATCCAAACCCTTAATAATCTTATATGTTTCAATAAGATCCCCTCTTAAAATAAAAAAAACTGAAAATGTGGTAGATACTTGTCATCAGTTGAAAGAAAAAAGGTTAACATTTCAGGACAATGCCCTTTCATCTGTATTTAAAAATAGAAAAACCGGTGTGTTTTAGGTTGCAGAGATGAATAATGGTGGAGAGAATGCCTATGAAAGTGTGGAGACCAAGATTATCTGGTGACTGAATTACAGTTGCTAAGAGTTGTGCCTGTGGAGTGAGTTTTGGTCAACGTTGCATCAATGTTCCATCAAACAAAAAAAACTATTGAAAGTGAGCAAGGTGAAAGAGACAGATAAAATTCCTATTGGAGAGAGAAGCAGAGCAGTTTCAAGATGGGCATTCCTGGTAGAGAATCAGCAGTGGATTAAAAAGCAATTGAAATGTAAAATACTGTAGAAGATGATGGAATCCTGAAACAAAAATGGCTGCACACATTGGAAGTTGACCATAGTGTACGGCAACATAAGGGATGTCACATGGTTGTGGAAAAGGAGGCAGTGGATATTTAAGCTTGTACATCTTTTTATTTCAAAGATATTTAAGTTACATCTTTAGGTTCAGATGCAATATCCTGATGTAATAATAGTTCCTGAAATAATTGCCAAATAATACTATAATTTAGATTATTTTTTGGCTGTTTTGGTATTTGACAGATTCTTCAGTTGTGTTTTTGAGTAGTGTCAGTTATGAATAAGTTCATTGATTATATGAAGCGCATTCAACATCCATATATTTATTTTTACCTTTTGATTTCTCCGCTTGTTCTCTGCAGTCTGTCTCTTATCTATGCAGTATTCCACTGTTTAACATATTTCAGTCCAAGCTGGTTCGGTTTGTTGTCCCAATTCTTTCTTTGTTTTATTTTTTCCCTCTTGGCAATGGTGGAAATTAGTGGTTAATGGATATTGGGAGATGTGTTAAACAGTTGGCCAATCCTCAGTTTCCAGATATCCACTATGGGAAAAGATCATTACTCTTTTTTCTTAATTATATTTTTCTCGATGTGTGCATCATTAACAAGGCCAGCTTTGGTTGTCCATCCTGATTCTATTTTTGCTATTGAGGGAGTGCAGCATAGGTTTACAAGGTTAATTCCCGGGATGGCAGGACTGTCATATGCAGAGAGAATGGAGCAGCTGGGCTTATACACTCTGGAGTTTAGAAGGATGCCATTTAGAACAGAGATGAGGAAACACCTTTTCTCACAGAGGGGCGAATCTGTGGAATTCTCTGCCTCAGAGGGTGGTGGAGGTGGGTTCTCTGGATGCTTTCAAGAGAGGCTAGATAGGGCTCTTAAAAATAGCGGAGTCAGGGGATATGGGGAGATAGCAGGAACGGGGTACTGATTGGGATGATCAGCCATGATCACATTGAATGGCGGTGCTGGCTCGATGGTCCGAATGGCCTACTCCTGCACCTATTGTCTATTGTCTATTGTCTATTGCCTATTGATTCCCCCAAGAAAGTGAAAGTTTGTCATGGTGTTAAACTGCTTCAGTCAATCTGGTGAAAGTACTGTTGGGGAGGGTGTTGCACAATTCAAACCCAGCTATGATGAAGGAATAGTGATGGTTTTTCAAGTTACGATGGTGTGCAACTAGAGAGCAAAAGTATATGTGGTGGTTTTCCTTCGTGCAAGAATTGTTGTCCTTAGTGGTTTGGTCAGAGTTGTTGAACTAGTCAAAGTGAGCAACTACAGTGCAATTTTAATATGGTACAGCTACAGCCAAGTGATTGAGCACAAGTGATGGACAACATTTTTTAAGATGGTGGATGTATTGTAAGCTCAACAGACTGCTTTATCCTAATTGGTATCAAGGGTTATGGGAGCTACAGTCATCCATGCAAATGGTGAATATTTTATCATGCATGTGACTTCAGGCTTCACTCTTGGTGGAAAGCCTAGGGATGTCAGAAGGTGTCAAAGGAAGGCACCAACTGAATTGCTGCCGCAATTTCTTAATTATGCCAGGAAATCTATTTATGTACAGATTTTCCTAAAAAGTTGGGGACCCGAGGCTGTGGAGTGCTGTAAATTAAAATTAATTAAAGAGACCCAGCAGGGTAAAAAATTACCCAAATGGGTTGTCATGCTGGCAATTGCCAATTGTGTCTCCCTTCCACTGTGGAAATACTACACACTGATTGGGTGACTTTTTGGCGTAGCATTTAAATCAATTCAGTCTTCATGGTTAATTCTAACATCCTATCTAATCCCATTCTGTCCTTGGCTTCCAACACAATTCCCACATAAAGGGTCTGTCCCACTTGGGCGACCTATTCTGGCAAATTTTCCCTCGACATACTCGCAGCATGGTCGACATGAGGTCGTAGGAGGTCCTTGTAACTCTCCTTCATGCTCGAGAGTGGTCTTCGCGTACTCGAGGTCTCAGCTAGGTCGTGGCGGTTTTTTTCAATGTGTTAAAAATGCCCCGCGAGTAAAAAAAGGTCGCCATGGTCGTCATGGAAAAAAGGTCGTAGTAGGTCGGCATGTTAGTCGTAGGTAATCGAAGGTGGTTGAAGGTAGTCGTAGATAGTCTTCATCATAGTCAAGGAGGTGGTCGAAGGAGGTCGTCTTCACTCTCCACTATTCGGTATCCAATTTTCCCGAAGTTAGTCGTAGCTAGTCGAAGCTGGTCTTCAACATAGTCGAAGGAGGTATTCTACATAGTTGAAGGAGGTCTTCAACATGACATTTTTTCAAATTCTTCAAAACTTGCCAATTAGGTCGCCCAAGTGGGACAGCCCCTTAATGAAGCTCATCATTGAAGATCAAGAGGCACAATTGGCTCCTTGTATACTTCTGAATTTCTTAGCAATATCCAATCATAATAACTGATCCTGTGATTACAACTAGCAGATCTGCTCCAATTTACATCCCTCATAGACATGCCTCTTGCTTCTTTACACATTTATAGCCACAATCATTAAATAACAGAGGACAAGAAGCCTATTTCTGCGACTTTGGATAGTCATTGTCATTCCCTTTTTCATCGTGCACTACCACTGTTATGTTCATCCATTATTTTCCTGTTCCTGCCTCTGAACTTGCATAAAACTGTAAATTTATCTGAGGACGGATATGCTGGCAATGCAGAGGGTCCAGAGGAGGTTTACGAGAATGATATTGGGGATGAATGGGTTGATGTATGAGGAGAGTTCTGGGAGTGTACTCTTTGAGGTTAATTCGATTCAACTTTATTGTCATTGCACAGATACAAGTATGGGTACAACGAAATGCAGTTTAGCATCAGTTTGTAGCAATAGCAATATAGAAATAAATACAGAATGCAGACAACGTGGACGGAGAGACTGGAGAAATCTATCGACGGGACTCCGAGTTCAGCAGTGTGATGGAGTTGTTGTAGAAGCTGTTCCTCATCCTACTAGTGTGGGACCTGAGGCTCCTGTACCACCTCCCTGATGGTAGGAGGGCAAACAGTCCATGGTTAGGGTGGGAGGGGTCTTTGATGATCTTCCCGGCCCGTCTCAGACACCATTTTCGGTGGAGGGCATCCATGGCAGGGTGCGGGGCACCGATGATGTACTGGGCGGTTTTCACCACCCGTTGTAGTGTCTTCCTATCTGCTACGGTGCAACTACTGTACCATACCGTAAAGCAGGTGGTCAGGATGCTTTCGATGGTACAGCGGTAAAAGTTGGTCAGGATCTGGGGGGATAGGTGGGCTTTTTTGAGCCTCCTCAGGAAGTAAAGGCGCTGCTGTGCCTTTTTGATCAGCTTGGAGGTGTTGAGGGACCAGGACAGATCCTCCGAGATGTGTATCCCAAGGAATTTGTAGTTGGAGTCCCGCTCCACCTCAGTCCCGTTTATATGGATGTGGGTGTTTCTGCCCCCTCTGTTCTTTCTAAAGTCAACAGTGATTTCCTTCGTCTTCTGGGAGTTGAGGACGAGGTTATTGTTGGCACACCAGGTTGTCAGGTGCTGGACCTCCTCCCTGTAGGCTGACTCGTCATTGTCACTGATCAGTCCTACCACCGTGGTGTCGTCGGCAAATTTTATGATGGCGTTGGAGCCATACTTAGGGATGCAGTCACGGGTGAAGAGGGAGTAGAGGAGAGGGCTGAGCACACAGCCCTGTGGCACGCCGGTGTTCTGTGTTATAGTGGAGGAGGTGAGGTTGTTGACCCTAACAACCGTGGTCTGTTAGTGTTAGTGTCCAATTGCAGAGGGAGGTGGAGATGCCAAGACCGCTGAGTTTGGTGATCAAGCTAGCAGGTATGACAGTGTTAAAGGCGGAGCTGAAGTCAATGAACAGCAACCTGATGTAGGTGTTATTGCTGTCCAGGTGGGTCAGGGCAGAGTGTAGGGCCGCCGATATGGCGTTCTCTGTAGACCTGTTGGTCTGGTAGGCAAGCTGATGGGGGTCCAGTGTGGGGGGGAGGCTGGCTTTGAGTTGAGCCAAGATCAGCCGCTCAAAGCACTTGGCAATGACAGGGGTGAGTGCCACTGGTGCTCCCCCTACTTAAAAACAATAAGTAGGGGGAGGATCTCATTCAAATCTATCTAATAAAGAAAGGCCATGATAAAGTGGATATGGAGAGGATGATTGCAGTAGTGGGAGAGTCTAGGACCAGAAGACACTGACTCAGAATAAAAGGGTGTACCCTTAGAATGAAGATGAGGAATTTCTTTAGTCAGTGGGTGGTGAATCTGTGGAATTCATTGCCCCAGGTGGCTGTGGAGGCCGTATTTGGATATTTTTAAAGCGGAGATTGATAGATTATTGATTGGAATGGGTTTCAAAGGTTATGGGGAGAAAGCAGGAGAATGGGATTGAGAGCAAAAAATAGATCAGCTGCAGTGGAATGGCAGAGCAGATTTGATGGGCCAAATGGCCTAATTTTGTTTCTATGTCTTGTGGTCTTTCCTTTTCAAAGTGATAGCACTGGAAAAGGCCATCGGCATGGAAAAATTAGATTTTCTTTTTCCAATTATGATGCTTGTTCCATCATTTTCTGTTTGCAGTCTATGAACAACTACAATTTCATCTTTCAAGGGATGTGGAATGTGATTTTGGCAGTAATGATTTAGCTCCTAACTTAAAGGATTTGTGAACAGTAAGGTGTAAGAAAACATGCAGCATTTCAATGTATTATTGGGATCTGCAAGATGATATTTTTGTAATATCACAGAGAAGTATCAAACAGCTGGAGCCAAACACAAAACGTGTAATTAGTTTTAACAGTTTGATCCTGGGATCAGATTAAATTGTGGTGAAATACCTACTGGGATTTTTGGTATTTATCAAATACTCAATGATTGTTGAGAGGTCGGATGATTTCCCTCTATTAATCTCTCAGTGAAAAATAACATTTATTTCATCACATCAAACATATTCTTTAAACTGTATGCTGTGGTCAGATTTTCTGCAGTATCTGGAGAGAGACAGATATAATAATGTACTTAAATATTAGAAAACAGCGTTATCTAAACCATTGTAAACTACTTCAAATGTGTAAATTTTGTCATGCATTCTTAATTGAGGTGTTTTGAGGACCTCTTGGGCTGAAAAAAATCCTCCTCCTTGATCAGTTGCATAAAAACATCGTGTCCTGACTGTCGGTCAGGTGCTGTTTCTCCTACTGTAAACTGAATGGCGTGAGTGTGAAATTGGCTACCAATTGGAAATTTCAAGGCAAACCCTGAGTGGAGCTGCACTGTGAAAAATGTTGGTTGGTTATTGCAGTCAGTAATCATTATAAATGAATTAGCCATAAATGATATTTTGCCCAATTCAGCAGTGCTACCTGGTAGAGCCTTCAGCCTTTTGAGCCTTTTGGTTTCCATTTGCCATCAGCTCTCAGCTGGTGAATGCTGCCTATAGAATATATGAACAGCTCTAGCTCTGATCATTTTGAATGGCAGAACAGACTTGAAGAGCTGAGCTGTTTAGTTGTCTTTATATATTTCTCACCTTACTGCAAACATAGGATTTCAATGGACAAAATGAAACCTTGTGGATGCTGGACATGTGAAGTGCAAATGGAAAACAATGGAAATGCTAAGCAGGTCAGGTGGCATAAGTGTAAAGAGGAATAGAGTTAATGTTTTGCATCAGTAATCTTTCATCAGAACACTGATTTCTATTATTAGGTCTTTGATAGAGATATAAACTTGGTTAGCTTTGATCAACAGCATGTTAAAATAACCATAATGTCATGACTATCAATGTAGCTCATTTCCCGAGAACTGCAGATGCTGGTTTAAACCGAAGATAGACACTATCCAGCAAAATGCTGGAAGACACAAAAGGCAGCATCTCTGAAGAGAAGGAATGGGTGACGTTTCAGTTCGAGACGATTCTTCAGACTACTGCTGAGTTACTCCAGCATTTTGTGTCTATCTTCGGTTTAAACCAGCATCTGCAGTTCGGTTACACCCGAACACACAGATGGTTATTCATCAGGCTTGTATGTCCTCTTTATGCTGTGAAAGATTGGTCAACTAGTAGAAGCAGACAATAAACATGTTCCACTTGTGTTGCCTCAATATGTTATTGGTGCTGATGGAGACCACCAATAGGATGATATGCATGAAAGATCCGACCCACAATTAATGCAGATTTTAACAACCAGATGCTGTTTCTTCTCATATGAATTTACTCCCATGGGTAAAGCATATCTTAGCCCATGGTTGAAAATGAAGCAAAAAATGCTTGCGCCTCTGTCTGGCCAGTTGACCTTCAGCTACTGCAGATAGACTTGCAATTGCCTGGGGCTTTTCTCACAACACTACCAAGCACTGTTGACTGACTGTGTTATGTTCCCTTTCATCCGTCAAGATATCAGATCAAGATGTCTGAGGAGAGAACAGAAAATGTAACTTCCTAACATTTATTTATTTTAAACAGATGGCAAATTGTGGCTGTAATTCTGGAACCATATGCATTTAATAGAAAATGTTGGATAATTTGGTTTCTTGATTGAGATTGATAATGATAATGGTAAATATTATGACAATAATTGTCCTACACCATTATCAATATAGATGTAGAGTCTCTGCCACATGTTCATTCATTATTAAACAGTTAGAGACATATCTCTGAATAGTCTTCAAAGTTAGCTTTCGGAAACGGATCTGCCAGCTCCGGCTGCAGGGGGCAAATTCAACCCACTGATCGGCCTCGAAAATCCCAATGAGGTCAAGATTGGCCGCCTCACCTGGCCTTGGCACCACATTTTCGGGGACTTCCAGCAAGAGTTCCAAGGGGGATTTCAGTTGTTAAAGGATACAGCAATATCTAGATCAGTTGGAAATTTAGGTGAAGAAATATCAAATGGAGTAGTCCAAATAAATGTGAGGTGGTGACTTTAGGGAGGTTAAATGCAGGAGTAAAGTAAACTGCAGCAACCCTAAATCCTTGCAGTATCGGTGTACAGAGGTACCTTGGGCTGCAATTACATGTCTCCTTGAAAGTGGTAGCACATGGACAGACCGGTGAAGCTTGCCTTCATGTTGCAGCTGTATAAAACTTTCATTAGGACATTTTTACTTTGTCTAGTTCCTGTCTCAGATTACAGAAAGGTTCTGAAGGCTTTAGAGAGGCTGCAGGAGAGTTTCACCGATATGTTGCCTGGTTTGAAGAGTATGAGGTGCAAGGAAAGGTTGGAAAACCGGGATTGTTTTTACTGGACCATGGAAAGCTGCAGGGGCAACCTGATTGTACTCTGTAAAATAATGAGAGGCATAGATATAATAGATAATGTATTTTACCTTGGATGGAAATACTAGAGGGCATAGGTTTAGGTTAAAGAGGAAAGTTTAAAGGAGATCGATGCAAAGTTATTTTTGCACAGACAGTGGTAAGTGCCAAGAACGCTCTACCAGATGAAGAAGTAGAAACAGGTACAACAATAACTTTTAAGTATTTAGCTGGACACTTAAAGTTGCAAGGAATAAGGGGATATAGATTCTTTGCATGCAGATGGGATTAGCTTAGATTGGCATCATGTTGGACACAGAAATGGTGGGCAAAATTGTGCAGTATGGTTCTATGTTCAATGTTTAACTGCTATTTTTTTTCTTGATGTAAGTGTTCCAAGACTAGTAAGGTGAAAAGTAAAAGCGCCAGGCAGACAAATCTAGGGCAAGAATCAAAAAGGGCCACTTTTCAACATAATTGTATAAGAGGTAAGAGTGCTGTAAAAACAAGCCTGAAGGCTTTGTGTCTCAATGCAAGGAGCATTCGTAATAAGGTGGATGAGTTGCAGATAGTTATTAATGAATATGATATAGTTGGGATCACGGAGACATGATTCCAGAGTGACCAAGGCTGGGAGCTGAACATCCAGGGATATTTAATATTCAGGAGGGATAGACAGAAAGGAAAATGAGGTGGGGTAGCGTTGCTGGTCAGAGAGGAGATGAAAGTATGGACATTAGCTTGGAGGATATGGAATCGATATGGGTCGAGCTGCGAAACACGAAGGGGCAGGAAACACCAGTGGGAGTTGCGTACATGGCATCAAACAGGAAATAAGAAATGCGTGCAACAAAGGTAAAACAGTTATAATGGGTGACTTTAATCTACATATAGATTGGGTGAATCAAATTGGCAGGGGTGCTGAGGAAGAGGATTTCTTGGAATGTATGCGGGATAGTTTTCTAAACCAACATGTAGATGAACCAATGAGAGATAAGGCTATTCTAGACTGGGTATTGAGTAATGAGGAAGGGTTATTTAGCAGTCTTGTTGTGCGTGGCCCCTTGGGCACGAGTGACCTTAATATGGTTGAGTTCTTCATTAGGATGGAGAGTGACATAGTTAATTCGGAAACAAGGGTTCTGAACTTAAAGAAAGGTAACTTTGAGGGTACGAGACGTGAATTGGCCAAGATAGACTGGCGCTTGATTCTTATAGGGTTGACGGTGGATATGCAATGGAAGGCATTTAAAGACCGCATGGATGAACTACAACAATTCATTAATCCCAGTTTGGCAAAAGAATAAATCAGGGAAGGTAGTGCATCCATGTATAACAAGGGAAATCAGGGATAGTTTCAAAACAAAAGATGAAGCATTCAAATTAGCCAGAAAAAGCTACCTACCAGAGGACTGGGAGAAATTCAGAGTCCAGCAGAGGAGGACAAAGTGCTTAATTAGGAAGGGAAAATAGATTATGAAAGAAAACTGGCAGGGAACATAAAAACTGACTGCAACAGCTTTTATACATATGTGAAGAGAAAAAGATTAGTTAAAACAAATGTAGGTCCCTTGCAGTCAGAAACAGGTGAATGGGGAACAAGAACATGGCAGACAAATTGAATAACTACATTGATTCTGTCTTTACTAAGGAAGACATAAATAATCTGCCAGAAATAGCAGGGAACCGGGGGTCAAATGAGATGGAGGAACTGAGTGAAATCCGAGTTAGTCGGGAAGTGGTGTTAGATAAATTGAATGGATTAAAGGCTGATAAATCCCCAGGGCCAGATAGGCTGCATCCCAGAGTGCTGAAGGAAGTAGCCCCAGAAATAGTGGATGCATTAGTGATAATTTTTCAAAACTCTTTAGATTCTGGAATAATTCCTGAGGATTGGAGGGTAGCTAATGTAACCCCAATTTTTAAAAAGGGAGGGAAAGAGAAAACTGGGCATTACAGACCAGTTAGTCTAACGTCAGTAGTGGGGAAAATGCTAGAGTCAGTTATTAAAGATGGGATAGCAGCACATTTGGAAAGTGGTGAAATCATTGGACAAAGTCAGCATGGATTTATGAAAGGTAAATCATGTCTGACCAATCTTATAGAATTTGTCAAGGATGTAACTAGTAGAGTGGATAAGGGAGAACAAGTGGATGTGTTATATCTGGACTTTCAGAAGCCTTTCGACAAAGTCCCACATAAGAGATTAGTATACAAACTTAAAGCACAAGGTATAGGGGGTTTAGTATTCATGTGGAACTGGCTGGCAGACAGGAAGCAAAGAGTAGGAGTAAATGGGTCCTTTTCAGAATGGCAGGAAGTGACTAGTTGGATACCGCAAGGCTCAGTGCTGGGACCCCAGCTATTTACAATATATATTAATGATTTGGATGAGGGAATTGAATGCAACATCTCCAAGTTTGTGGATGACACGAAGTTGGGGGGCAGTGTTGGCCGTGAGGAGGATGCTAGGAGGCTGCAAGGTGACTTGGATAGGTTGGGTGTGTGGGCAAATGCATGGCAGATGCAGTATAATGTGGATAAATGTGAGGTTATTCACTTTGGTGGCAAGAACAGGGAAGTAGACTATTATCTGAATGGTGGCCGATTAGGAAAAGGGGAGATGCAATGTGACCTGGGTGTCATGGTACACCAGTCATTTAAAGTAGGCATGCAGGTGCAACAGGCAGTGAACAAAGCGAATGGTATGTTAGCATTCATCGCAAATGGATTTGAGTATAGGAGCAGGGAGGTTTGACTGCAGTTGTCCAGGGACTTGGTGAGACCACACCTGGCATATTGCGTACAGTTTTTGTCTCCTAATCTGAGGAAAGACATTCTTGCCATAGAGCGGGGTACAGAGAAGGTTCACCAGACTGATTCCCTGGATGGCAGGACTTTCATATGAAGAAAGACTGGATTGACTCGGCATGTACTCACTAGAATTTAGAAGATTGAGGGGGGATGTTATAGAAACTTGCAAAATTCTTAAGGGGTTGGTTAGGCTAGATGCAGGAAGATTGTTCCCGATGTTGGGGAAGTCCAAAACAAGGGGTCACAGTTTAAGGATAAGGGAGAAGTCTTTTAGGAGCGATATGAGAATTTTTTTTTCACACAGAGAGTGGTGAATCTGTGGAATTCTCTGCCACAGAAGGTAGTTGAGACCAGTTAATTGGCTATATTTAAGAGGGAATTAGATGTGGACCTTGTGGCTAAAGGGATCGGGGGTATGGAGAGAAGGCAGGTGCAGGATACTGAGTTGGATGATCAGCCATGATCATATTGAATGGCGGTGCAGGATCGAAGGGCCGAATGGCCTATTCCTACACCTATTTTCTATGTTTCTAAGACTAGTCTTTAATTATTTTTCTCCAAACATATTGAAATATAATAATCTTCCACAGCCTATGGTGCATTGCATTTGAATTTTGGCAAGATAACTTCATTGTAAATCTCTAATTACAGAACACCAGTTGAGCTTCTTAATTTGAGCAATGAATGAAGAGCCTTGGACCTATTCCACTGCCAGAAAGAAAACATTGTACACATCTATAATTTATAAAGGGAAATATTAAGACCATTGATGCATAATTAGTTTGTTCGTAAAATTTCAATTTTATTTAATATTATTCTGGGATTTGAACATATCTTTGTGGATTAAATTTCATGTTTATTGAACTGATAGTAATAATGTATTTGTGACTAATATTAACCAATGCTGAATTGGTAAAGATTAAACTTCCACTTAATGAAAAGGAATCTAGAACTAAACTTAGAATATTAATGTGCTTAAGGAATTGATTTGCTAACAATGTATTCAGAAGCTTTGGTTAAATTACAGAAATTATGTTCCCTAACATTGCTGTGAAAGGCAGCACTGAGGTTTGACACGGTTGCAGATTTTAGCCTTTAGCTTGACTGTAGGGATGGAATATTGTTCGATGATGGATTGCTCATGTCACCTGTGAGGATAGGTTATGGGTCTAACATCATTCAAAGTAAGGTCTTCTATATTAGCAACTCTTGAGATTTGTCCAAACTTAGATATTTGTGATTGATTCTCTTTCATTTCTCTAACTTAATGGTCATGCCCAGATATGGGATTACATTCATCATTCAGCAACTACTTTGTCCAATTCACTTAAGGCAATTTCTACTCAATGTCATACAATGTAAAGAGGTTCTATGAAACACTTGCCTAAATATATTTTGATAGTCTAATTTGCAGGATCCTTGCAGCTCACAAAATAATAAACACAAGTAACACTTGTTCTTTGCATTTGCTTCCCTAGATACACTATAAACTCAACAGGCAACTGCCCTGAACTTTGTTATGGACAGTGACCTTTCTGTCGTTTTTATCCTAATGCGTGTCTTTGAACCCTGCACCGTCCATTCATCCTGTCCTGTTGTCTTTCATTCTGGATTCCTTTATTGGCAGTTACATAATTGTGTTTCAATGGATTTGCCTTTTGTTGCTTGAATGGTTCTATTTCAAATTGTCTGCCCCGTTACTTCTTCTGGTTTCTTTCAAGCTGGTTTCCTTAATATTTCATGCAAAATATATCTTCAATATAAAGATGCATCCATTTATTTAATTTAATTTAATTGAATCTTCTGGAATTTTTTGAGGATGTAACTAGGAAAACGGACAAGGGAGAGCCAGTGGATGTAGTGTACCTGGACTTTCAGAAAGCATTTGATAAGGTCCCACATAGGAGATTATTGGGCAAAATTAGGGCACAAGGAATTGGGGTTAGGGTGCTGACATGGATAGAAAATTGGTTGGCAGACAAGAAACAAAGAGTAGGGATTAACTGGTCCCTTTCAGAATGGCAGGCAGCGCCTAGTGGAAACCGCAAGGCTCGGTGTTGGGACCACAGCTATTTACAATATACACCAATGATTTAGATAAAGAGATTCAAAGTAACATTAGCAAATTTGCAGATGACACAAAGCTGGGTGGCAGTGTGAACTGTGAGGAGGATGCTATGAGAATGCAGGGTGACTTGGACAGGTTGGATGAGTGGGTAGATGCATGGCAGATGCAGGTTATCCACTTTGGTGGCAAAAACAGGAAGGCAGATTATCTACATGTCAAGTTATACAACGGTGGGGATCCTTGTTCATCAGTCAATGAAAGTAAGCATGCAGGTACAGCAGCCAGTGAAGAAATCGAATGGCATGTTGGTCTTTAAAACAAGAGGAGTTGAGTATAGGAGCAAAGAGGTCCTTCTGCAGTTGTATAGGGCTCTAGTAAGACCACATCTAGAGTATTATGTGCAGCTTTGGTCCCGTAATTTGAGGAAGAACATTCTTGCTTTTGAGGGAGTGCAGCGTAGGTTTACAAGGTGAATGGCGGGACTGTCATATGCTGAGAGAATGGAGCGGCTGGGCTTGTATACTCTGGAGTTTAGAAGGATGAGAGGGGATCTTATTAAAACATATAAGATTATTTAAGGGTTTGGATACGATAGAGGCAGGAAACAGGTTCCCAAAGTCCAGAACCAGGGGCCACGGTTTAAGAATAAGAGATAAGCTATTTAGAACGGTGATGAGGAAACACTTTTTCTCATAGTTGTGAGTGTGGAATTCTCTACCTCAGAGGCCGGTTCTCTGGATACTATCTAGAGAGAGCCAGATAGGGCTCTTGAAGATAGCGGAGTCAGGAGATCTGGGGAGAAGGCAGGAGCGGAGTACTGATTGGGGATGATCAGCCATGATCACATTGAATGGCGGTGCTGGCTCGACAGGCCAAATGGCCTACTCCTGCACCTATTGTCTATTGTCTTTTGTCTATAATTTAAAGACAAGCTTTCCAAAGCACCATGGCAATGTAATTATATAGATTTCATGAGTGCCTATGTGGGACCGTCTCAATGAATAAATGGTCAAAGAGATGGTCATAAAAGTGAGGAGGGTGGTAAAGTAGAGCTTGAAGCAAGATGTCTTAAGGCTTTGTATCAAATACTGTGGAGAAAGGAGGAACATTTATTTGTTCTGCACGTGTCTGGCAAACTCAAAATTTAGCATAATTCAACTTGCTGTTAGAATAAGATTTGGTCCACTTCCTTGAACTACCATAATCCTTGTGAAAATAAATTCCCTCGGGTACATAAATAAAAGTCATTGTAGGTTGAATGTCACCTCATGGCTTCAATGCTAATCCTTTACCTCGCTGACACTGTCGTGTAGTACTGTAACCCAAAATCTCTTAATTTAATATCAAAGAATTTGCTTGATTTTGGTCTGCGAATGAGCCTCCACAGCCTATTCACAAGGAATTCCAAAGGTTTACTATCCTTTGGTTGAATATATTTATTTTCTGTCCTACATTGACTAACACTTATTTTAGGACTATGACAATGGGTGGAGATGGTCCAACCAGAGAAACATTAACTCCACAGCTTCCCTGTTAACCTTCTGAAGAATTATTATGTTTTGCCTTTCAATTAGATCACTGTTGATTCTTCAAAACCAAGAGTATTGGTCAATTCTCCTTAATCTTTGCTCGTGCAGCAAAACTGATATCCCATGAACTACCTGGTGAAAATTTGGTACACTCCCTCATTTGCAAGTATATCCTTCCTTAGGTGGGGACACTTAACTTGTGCATAATATTCCAGATGGAAGCTTATCAGAGCTCTTTACAGTAGACTATTGATGAAGGAAATTCAGGTAGTTCCTGGGCTGTTGAAGTCATCGCACAATAATCCCACTTTCGCAAATTCTCCCAGACTCTGTTCTCAGGTGTGGTACTTGAATCTCTTCACCATGAAGCAATTCAAAGATCACCCACAGAAAAATCCAATGCCTGCACCAAACCCTTCTTCAAATAAGGTCAAATATTACAAACTACAAGCAACCTCTTCTTAATGCACATTTCCATTACTAAACTGCTGATGTTTTTCTTGCTGATTAGCTGATCAGCTCCCACCATCACTGCACTTTGGGGTGGACTCGGATAAACACTTGACACCATCCACTTGCTGGTAGTAACTCATGTCACCTACGCTCACCTTACCCAATGTACCTTTTGTAATTGAGTCCACAAAGATTGGTGACTAAAGGTTTCACATTACAATTTGGGAGAAATTGTTCAGTTTACAGACACTTCTCAGGTACTGAACTTGTACATAAATGTGTGAGATCTTGTAATAGGTGAATGTTCTCTGATGAGAGAATGAGATGGACGAGTTGTACATAAACTGAATTTTGTGGATGGTGCTGGATGAAAGTGTAAAGTTAACCTTAATATTACGCTTCTTCTTCTTCCTTTACTGGATGCGGGCCATGTAGTATGATGGCAGAAGCAATAAAGGGTGTCCAGAGAGCGAGTGACGGGCCAGAGCTTGGTGTCCTCAGTGCAAGTGGGAGATCTTGCTCTTGTTCAATAATGTCACCTGAAACAAAATGTAAATAGTGAGAGAAGTTTGCCCAAGGATGGTTCTAAGAGTGATTTAGTGACTAATAATGATTTAGTTCAGTTTAGAGATACAGCATTGAAACAAGTCCTTTGGCCCACAGATTCCACGCTGACCATCGATCGCCCATTCACCCTAGTTCTATGTGACCCCACTTTCCCACTCTGTACACGCTGAGCACAATTTATAGAGGCCAATTAACCAACAAACCCTCACGTCTTGGATGCGAGAAGAAACAGAAGCACCCAGAGAACCCACGTGGTCACAGGGAGAATGGACAAACTCTGCACAGACTGTAACCAAGGTCAGGGTCAAACCCAGGTCTCTGGCACTGTGAGGCAGCAGCTCTACCAGCTGTGCCTCCATGCCATTCTATAGTGTTATTGAGGTGTTTGTAGGGAGAAGTTAGAGAATGTTGTGGTCATTCAAGATGATCTTTCAAAAAAAATTACAAGACAAGAAGATTCATATTTGCATGACAAATATGATAATCTGCTATGCAAGCAGTTATAAGTATGTACATATGGGAGGCCTGGTCCCAGTCAGGGTGTGGGGGAGGGGGGAGTTTAGAGTGGGGGAGGGGAGGTTTGGGGTGGGGGAAAGGGGGGTGTGGGGGAGGGGGGTGTGGGGAAGTGGGGTGTGGGGAATGGGGGAGTGTGGGGGGGGGGGGCTGGTCGCAGCAGACGCAGCTTGCACTCTGCTCACCCCGCACCTTCAGCTTTCGGCATTATGCAGTAGATCCCGGTCCCACTCCGGCTTCAATCAGAGGCTTCCGGTTCAACTCAGCAGCTTCCGCTGGTCGTGCTGGTCGCCGCAGAAGCAACCCGCACGTTGCTCACTTTCCGCATGCCACTCACTCTCAGCGAGCTGCTTAACACACTGCCCCCCTTCAGCTTTTTATTCTTCTCGCTGCCGTTATTGACAGTGAGTTCCGGAAGGGGCGGTTTGTATGATTTTTAAACCTTCATAACTTTTGTACTATTTCACCGATCAGAACAAAACTTATTTGACTTGCAGCAGAGGAGAATGGTGAGTAACGTTGCAAAAATTTGTAGTGCTATGGGGGATCGTTTTTGCACAAATTTAAATACAACGCAGACCGGAAGTGGTCAAGATGAGAGTTTTAGTAATAGTATAGATAGAAGATAGATAGATGGATCAAACTGATAGCACAAGTACAGAACAGTAACAATGAAATGCCGAAGATGGGAGTAAATGAGTTGCTGTAATAACAGGAGGAGGAAACTGAGCATGTGCAATGGAGGTAGAATGGGTTGATGAGTAGGGAACAACAACATAATGATCAGGAGTACATGCTTAACGCTTCTCACTTTCAGACGATTGATAGTGGAGTTTCAGGAACAAGACATTGCACAGTAAATCCTGCCTACAGTGGATAGAGCACGGCAGCAGAGAGCATAGAATTAGTTTGGAGAATCTTATTGGAATGTGATAAAAAAAAGAAAACAGCACATCCAACTAAAACTAACTGAAAAATTAAAGAACTTTTGAAATATGCAGCTTATTACTCTAATGAACTGCATTATGTAATTGAAAATGATGTGGAGATAATATACTTACTTAGACTTTGTTCTTCCCACACTGTTGAGTGCATTGGGCAGCAAGCTTTTGCCATTTTGTTCGGTCATGTGCAACGTCTTCCACCCTCGATAGGCTTCCGTCCCAGGCTTCAAAATCCTTCTGGAATGTTCTGCTCCATGTGAGTTTTGGTCGGCCTCGTTTCTTCCATCAGGTTGCCATGTCATTGCTATCTTAGGTGCACATTCTGGTGACATTCTGAGTACATGTCCTGCAAATCTCATCCTGCGTACCTCTATGTCCTGGCTGAGAGGCTTTGTTGCAGTTTCCCGGTAGGTCTCCTAGTTTGTGATGTGGTCTCTGCAGCTGGTCTTCAGGATCTCCCTCAAGCAGTGTTGTTGGAATGCATCCAATTTATTTTTCATCTTCACATTGATTTACCATGTCTCACTGGCATAGAGGGCTGTAGGGAGGACTACAGACTGGAAGACCTTGACTTTTAGCATCTTGGATATCCCGCCACTAGACCATATTGGCTGCATTCGGCTGAAGACTGATGCAGCTTTTACCAATTCGGGAGTTGATGTCGACCTCTACATCTCCATCTACTGTGCTGCCAAGGTAGGTAAATCTTCAGGCGTTTTCCACAGGTTCCCCATTGAAAATATACTTAGTGAAAGAAAATGAATGTATATGGTGTGAATTATCTCACTTGCCCCATTTTTTCCCTCACCTCATTAAATTTACATATTGCAAATTTAATGAGTAAACTTTGCTATTGAACTGCATCGTCCATCAACTTTAAAGTAGCTGACCAAATCTGTCCATTCCTTAAGGATATATAACTCCTGGAAGCAGCAGTTTATCAGTTGTATTGTACTAGTTGTGTAGCTAGCAGTATGATAGTGAGATGTTATAATCAAATTCATCTGTAAATTGAAGTAGGTAACGGAAGAGATCAGAAATTGCTAACACATGTCATCACTAAACATGAATTACAAAATCCTATCCAGGGTCATCGTCAATCATGTTCAATCTGTTTTAGAGCTGGTGATCCACCAGGATCAGAATTTGGTTTATGGGCCTGTCCCACTTAGGCAACTCTTTAGGCGACTGCCAGGAACTAGTTTTAATGGAATTCACCTACGATACCAGGCGACAACCTACGACAGCACCCAAGACAACCTACGACAACCTACGACAACACCTACAACAACCGGTGGTGCTATGGAGCCCTAGAGTATAGCGCCAGCCAGCTCCGCAAAAAAATTGTAAAAAACGGGGTTTTAAAAGACTTACCGGCTGCCTGCAATAAACTGCTTGCTGTTTCTTCACCGACTGTGCCGAGTGACGTCATCAGGCGCGCGACGAACTATGTCGGTCTCACGGAGCCTTACCGACAAGGGTAAAGTTCGACAAACCCGGCAGAGACCGGTAGAAGGCCCAAGTGAAGCCTCGGAGTCGAGTAGGACTCGATCCCTGGAAGATGTGTCCAAAAAACCAGGGACAAAAATGGAAGGTGAGGAACTGAAATCTTTTATTTCTCATCAGATGGTTAGCTTAAAGGAAGAATTAAAGGGAGAAATAAAAGATATAAAGGAAGAAATAAATCAAATAAATAGTTTGATGGATACTCAGCTGAATCAGATGAAAAATCAACTGAAAGAATTAAAACAGGAAACAAAGTTAAATATTGAAAAAAAGGTTAAGAAAATGTCGGATGATTTAAAGGAAGAATTTATTGAAATGTTTAACGTCATGGAGAAAAAGATGGATAAAAAACTGGAAAAGTTTAAAAAAGACATCGATAATAGGATTAATCCTATTGAAGAAATACAGAAACAACAGATGGCTGAAATAAAGAACATTGAGCAAACAGCTGAGACGAATGCTTTGACTACAGCGAACCTGTTTACAGAAAATGAACGTCTGATGAGCATGCTGACTAAAACAGCAGAGAAATGTACTGAGCTAGAAGGACATCAGAGAAGGCAAAATCTGAGAATTGTAGGGATTCCTGAGGGTCGAGAGAATATCGACGGCCCTCGAGAGTTCACTGCTAAATTACTCAAAGAAGTTCTATCTCTGGAAGAAATGCCTTTATTAGCTCGTGCCCACAGAGTCAGTAGACGTCAGACCAGACCCAACGCTCCTCCCAGACAAATGATTATAAAGGTACAATTTGACTTTGTTCTGGATGAGATTATGCGAAAAGCTTCGAAAACTAAAAACTTGACATTTGAAGGTCAAAGGATTAGTATCTATCGAGACTATCCACCAGAGGTCGCCAGGAAACGAAAAGCATTCAATGAAGCCAAAAGTCTTATGCGTGGAGTAGAAAATCTGAGATATGGTTTGAATTACCCAGCGACTTTAGGAGTTTCTTATAAGAATGCGGAACACTTTTTCAAGACCCCAACCGCAGCATTGGAATTTGCTCAGCAGTTCAAGACCTGAAGAGTACCTACAAGCAAGTAATATACTGACTTTTATCATTCTCAGATATTCAACATGGACTTTTAATATTTACTGAGACTCTTCAAGATGATATTGGACTTGATGGAATAGACAATGTCGAACGGAATGGAGAGGAATAAAACGAGATTCGAAAACGTTATCTGGATATCTGGACATTGATAATTAGTTCTAACATATAACTAATATAAATAAATAACACACACATTAAGATTATAACACGGTTTTATTATTAGTTTTTCCCCACCCTTTTTTTTAAATTAATTAGGAATGTTCACTATTATTAATCACTATTACTAATAATTAATAATTAATTTTTCCTTTTTGAATTGAATTAATTGTATGTTATTCTTCTTTTTATATAGCCTTTGTATTTTTTATGTTTAATATTATTTAGATTTTTAAGTTAGCTTTAGATATTGATATTTTTAAAGGATGAATTTTTTGTTTTTCCTCTTTTTTTCTTTCTTTCTCCCCTTCCTTTTTTTTTATTATCATTCCCCCTCCCCTTTTTTTTATTATATATATTATACCCCCGTTAAAATATTGTTAAGGAATAATAATTCCCTAATTCCAGGAGCTGGTCGTGTTAATAACATCGATGACGGAAGTCGTTAGATGTATAGCCATCTTAATATGGCTGGCACAAACTACATCGATTCTAGATGTAGTTCTTTTTACTTTTACACACAATACCTCTATTTATTTTTTATCTATCTTTTATATCTATAGTAATCTTTGGTTTGATTGGGGTAATATAATGTACCAAGGGAGATATATTCATGAGGGGCAAAAAAGAGATTTAAATTACATCCATTCAGGGTTCAGGTGTAAGGTTGGGTCTATCGCGCTGATCCTTAGATCCTTAGATCCTGTAGATCCCCATAAATCTAAAATGCAAGACTTAAAAAGAAATACGGGGAATGAGGGATTAACATTCTGCAGTTGGAATGTTAAAGGTATTAATGAACCGATAAAGAGAGGAAAAGTATTGACATATTTAAAGGCAAGTAAAGCTGATGTAATTTACATTCAAGAGACCCACCTAAAAAAAGAGGCGGAAAACAGGTTGAAAGCTAAATGGATAGATAAAATATATCATTCTTCTTTTACACATAAATCAAGAGGTGTAGCAATATTATTTCGTAAAGGTACTTTATTTAAACATATATCAACCATAGATGATAAAGATGGTAGATATATTATTGTGATAGGAGAATTAAATACAGAAAAAGTGATTCTTGTTAATATATATGGACCAAATTTCGATAGTCCATTGTTTTTTAAAAAAGTATTTAATAATATTCCGGAATTAACGCAATATAATTTGATAATTGGTGGAGATTTCAACTGTACATTAGATCCTTACTTAGACAGATCTACAAAAGAAAGAAAAAACAAATCACATTCTAGTGATTTGCTAAATGCATATATGCAAACGACCAATATTAAAGATGTTTGGAGAACAGAAAACCCTACAGGACGAGAATATTCTTTTTACTCCCCAGTGCATAAAACTTACTCAAGAATAGATTATTTTTTGGTGGATGCAAAACTTATTTCACTTACTTATGAAGCTAAATATGATAATATAATAATCTCAGATCATGCCCCATTAACGTTTAAAATTAAAATTAATAATAAAATAGAAAATTTAGGACAGTGGAAATTTAATCCACAAATTTTAAAAAACAAAGCCACTCAGGAATATATCATAACTCAAATTAAAATTTTCTTTGAAATAAATGATCAACCAGAGATATCGCGTCCCTTATTGTGGGAAACATTTAAGGCATATCTTCGGGGAATAATGATTTCTTCACAAGCATTTGACAATAAAAAGATTCGGAAAGAACAACAAGATCTAGAAAAGGAGATTAAGGAATTAGATATACAGAATGCAATAAAACCAGATACGATATTACATAATAAAATTGTTATATTGAAATATAAATAAAATAAAATATATACAGATCAAGTGATAAAATTTTACCAACATACTAAACAATTACAGTTTGAATTTGGGGATAAGCCCCAAAAACTGCTGGCTCGACAATTAAGGAAAATTGAAGCGGAAAAAATTATACATAGGATTAAATCACAAAACGGTGACTTATTAATACAACCTAAAGATATTAATGAAAGATTTATGCAATATTATAAAAATTTATACACTGCTAAAACAACAGTAAGTAAAATAGAAATAGATGCATTTATAAAAAAATGTAACTTGAAAGGACTGGATTTACAAAATAGAAAATTATTAAATGCTGATATTTCAATAAATGAAATCAAAGAATCTATTATATCATTAAAAAACGGTAAAACACCGGGACCTGATGGTATAGGTTCGGAATTTTATAAAACATTTCATGAATATATAGTCCCATATCTAAAATCATTATATGATCAGATATATACAGAACAGAAGCTTCCAGATACATTGAACGAATCTATTTTAACACTCATACCTAAAATGAATAAAGATTTGGACGAACCAGGATCATATAGAGCAATAGCTCCATTAAATACAGATCAAAAGATATTAACAACAATATTAGCAAAAAGATTGAGTTCAGTTGTTAATGAATTAATACACCCGGATCAAACTGGATTTATACCAAAAAGATATTCTTCATATAATCTAAGACGATTGTTTAATATTATATATTCGAAAAGAAGTGATAAAAAAGATTTAGTAGTTATCTCGCTTGATGCAGAAAAAGCTTTTGACCAAGTGGAATGGCCTTATTTATTTTCGGTGATAGAAGCCTTTAAACTAGGAGAGGAGTTTATTACTTGGATTAAATTATTATATGCAAATCCAATAGCTAGAATAACAACAAATTGAATGTTATCAATTAAATTTAATTTATCACGAGGTTGTAGGCAAGGTTGCCCTTTATCACCTTTATTGTTTGCATTAGCAATAGAACCACTTGCTCAGAGGGTAAGACTACACCCGGAAATATATGGATATGATACCGCAGATACTAAGAATAAAATTTCCTTATATGCAGATGATGTATTACTTTATATCACTCAACCAGAAATAAGTATTCGAAATTTGTTAAAACTAATAACGGAATTTGGATCACTTTCAGGATACAGTATTAATTGGAATAAAAGTGAACTTATGCCAATAACACTGAATAAGTTACATATATTACAACAATTTCCTTTTAAGATAACAAATGAAAATATTAAATATCTTGGGATTTTTGTTACAAAAAGATTTAACTCTCTATTTTAATCTAATTTCCCCCCATTACTGAATAAATTAAATAAGAATATTTTATATTGGAAAAGTTTACCTATCTCGATGATAGGGAAAATTAATGCAATAAAAATGATTTTTCTCCCACAATTATTATATTTATTTCAATTAATCCCGATATATCTTCCAAATTTTTTTTTTAAAAAAGTAGATTCTTTAATTACGAATTTCATTTGGCATTATAAGACCCATAGAATAAATAAAAAACATTTATGTAAATCTAAAATAAATGGAGGATTAGCATTACCAAACTTGATGTTTTATTACTGGGCAGTTAATATTAAAAATATGAATTTTTGGTTAGGAGAAATAGACAATAAACCAAATTGGTTAAATATGGAAAAAGAAGATTGTTCTCCATTTGAAATTAGCTCTATAATATTTGCTAATATTAATGTAGCTAAGAAAGTTTATAGTGAAAATCCGATAATAGAAAATGGAATCCGCATATGGAAACAAATAAAGAAAGCATTAAAACTAAAATCTATACCACTAAGTCTTAAGATTGTTAATAATTTTATGTTTAAACCTTCAATTTTGGATAAGGCTTTTTTACAATGGAAAAATAAAGGAATTTCTAAGATGGGTGATCTTTATAAGGAAAACACTTTTCTTTCATTTCAAGAGTTGCAACAAATTTATGGGCTACATAATAAAGAATATTTCAGATATTTACAAATTAGAAACTATGCCCCTGCAAATATATATGAATTTAGAAATGGGAAATTTTAGATGAATGTTTGAATAAACATCCAAATATGGAAAAAATGATATCATATATATATAATATTTTATTGGAAAATGATACCCCATCAACAGAAATATACAGAGAGTCTTGGGAAAAGGAATTAGGCCAAATAATAAGACCAGAAATATGGGATGAAAGTTTACAACATATACATTATTGTTCATTAAACGCTAAACATTCTCTTATACAGTTTAAAATATTACATAGATTACATTACTCTAAATCTAAATTACATAATATTTTTCCAAAGATATCTCCCATATGTGACAAATGTCAAATTTCAGAAGCAAATTTGACACACTCATTTACTAACTGCATAAAAATTGTAGAATATTGGAAGGAAATATTTAAAATAATTTCGACCGTTATCAATATAAATATAACCCCTGACCCAAAGTTAATTATACTTGGAATAATTGAAACTGACCAATTAATAACAATGAATCAAAGAACTTTCATTGACTATGGTTTAATAATTGGGAAAAAAATTAATATTAACATTTTGGAAAGGCCCTGCATTCCCAACAATCAAAATGTGGAATATAGAAATGTCGGAGACACTCCATTTGGAGAGATTGAGGCTTGTCCTTATGGATAGGTTAGATCTCTTCAGACGGATTTGGTCTCCATATATTGAATATTTACAGGGTCATAATGGTTCGGCGCGAGGACCTGGATATTTGAATGGATGAAGAAATACATATAATAAATCATGAATATATCTATAAGGACGGATTCATGACAAATATTTTATTCTCCATCAAACCTTTTCCTACTCTTTATTCTTTTTCTTAACTTTTCTATTTTCTTATATCTATATAAAAAATTAAAAAACAATATAGAAACACATTATCTTAATCTCTTAATATTAGTACGAATATAAATATTATTAGATTTATGAGAATATTATTAGTATTATTAGTATTTTTAGTATTTTATATTTTTAATTATATAAATTAAAATTATGTACTTTTAATGGTACAATAATTTTAAATTTAAATTTAGCGATAATATAAATATTGTTAACATTAGGAAGAAATAATGGAAATTATATAAGTTTTACTAACTTTTTGTATCAATAATATCATAAAATTTGGCCTTATACCTAAAAAATTAGAGATAAAATGAAAATTACTAATAGTATGAGTATAATGCTAATATTATAAATGTATTATTAGTATTAAGCATCTCTAGTTATATAAAATATACAACTTTGAAATTTATAATTAAGGATAATACAGTATAAATAATATTATTAGTATGAATCAATTATTAAGACTATGTATTTTTACTATTGAAATATAATGTACCTGGTTATTATTTTGTTTCTATAATAAATAAATAATAAAAAAATAAAAAATAAAAAAAACACCTACAACAACCTACGACAGCAAAAATTGTTGCCAAAAAATGTTCAACATGGTGAAAACTTTGCGGCAGTCGCCAGTAGTCGCCCAAAAAATTGCCCAAGTGGGACAGGTCCATTAAGTTTATTATTGTCATGTCTTCTGAGAGAGAGAAAAGCTTTGGTTTGCATGCTATCTAATCAAATCAAATAATACTATGTATGAGTATAAGCCATATGCAAGTACTACATGTAGAGGGAAGAAAAAAAGAGTACAGAATCTAGTTTCACAGCATAGTAGCATTACAGTTCCAGTAGATATAGTTCAATGTCCGAAATGAGATAAGTTGGAAAATTGAAACTGTACACTAGCTTATGGAAGGACCATTCAGAATTTTTTTTTATTAGAGTGGGACAACTGAGTCTGGTTTTATGTGTTTTCAAGCTTCTTTATCTCTGCCCAATGGAAGCGGGAGAAGTTAAAATGATCTTCTTGTTAACCTTGCAGCACTCAGGGATGCAATTACCTACAGATGAGAAAATAGGGAGGAAGTTTGCTTAATTAGTGTGGATCAAAGAAAGGTCTTTGACAGAATATTAGACATGTACAATTAAGTTTTCATGGAAAAATCAGTAAATTGCAGCATCTGCTGCATGTAAACATTGGTGAGCAATAAAAATCAACGCTGCCTTCTCTCTGTATCTACTTAGTGTAACAATTGATGATTCTCTACCTCATCAATTTTAGTTTAGTTTATTGTCAGATGTACCGAGGTACAGTGGAAAGCTTTTGTTGCGTGCTAACCAGTCAGCAGAAAGACAAAACACGATTACAATCGAGTCATTTACAAGTGCACCGTGGGCCTCGTGACTCGAGACATGAGCAGAGATGCCAAGTGTCCCGGATTCGCCGTATTTTATCCCGGCGAAATAAACTTTTTTACGGTGTTCCGGCAGCCAAACATGCTGTTACGGAACACCGCCGCGCCGGTGTTCCTCCCGTGGTGAACGCCGGCGCCATGTGTCCCCGGTTTGCCGGCCCGCGCGATCAGCGGCACTTTGCCGGGCCCTAGTGTCCGCGCCTGCGCAGTTGGGGAGGGTTGCCGGGCCCCAGTGGCCGCGCGTGCGCAGTGGGGGAGGGTTGCCGGGCCTGGCGCTATTTCGAGCCACGCCACGCCGGCCCAGAGCCCGGGCGGCGCCGGCCCGCACGATCAGCGGCACTTTCTTGCCGCCAGCCGGCCGCTCGCGGCAGCCCCATCACCGGGCCCCCCCCCACCCCCACCCAGTGCGCATGCGCAGACCCGCCGGCAACCTTGCCAAGTGCGCATGTGCCGCACCCGCCCGCCGGCAGCCCGCTGATCTGCACCAGTGCGCAGGCGCAGACCCGCCGGCAACAACCCCAAGTGACTACAGAGAGAAATGCATTTAACCCCATTTGTTACGGACAAATGGGTTGAATGTTACTGTGAACTAAATTTAGGGTTGGCATCTCTGCATGAGTCGCTGAGCCAGGGAGCCCAGGGCATGGTCGCGGGATATGTTGCGGAGGTTCAGCAGGGCCAGGTAGATGTCGGAGTGGGATAGGTGGCAACGTTCCAACAATCCTTTAGTACTGCGGACCGCGCACTCGGCCAGTCCGTTGCTGTGCGGGTATTCCGGGCTGCTGGTGTAATGACGAAAGTTCCATCGTTCATCAAAAGCGCGGAACTCGGCACTGGTGAACTGGCTGCCATTGTCCGACTGCAGGCTGACGGGGGACCCGAAGGTGGCAAAGTGGCGGCGCAACTTCTCGATGACCGCGGCGGAAGAGAGGGAGTGGAGCTGGTCAACTTTAAACCAGCTGGAGTAAGAGTCGACAAGCACCAGGAAGTGTTTTCCGTGCCATTCGAACATGTCGGTTGCCAGCGCAGACCATGGCAGGTTGGCTGCTGCAGGAGCGGCTGCCGCTGTTGCTGTGGAGCGAGGCTGTTGCAGGTAGGGCACGCGGAGACCCTATCCCGGAAGTAGCGAGGCATGTCGGGCCAGAAGAACTGGCTCTGAGCGATGGAAAGGGTCGCCTCGGCCCCGGGATGGCCACGATGAGCGGTTTCGAAGTATTGTTCTCGTAGTGCTGTGGGCACCACCACCTTGTGCCCCTTCACAATCACACCATCATGCAGCACCAACTCGTCACGAACCAGGAAGTAAGGCACCGCTGCGGCCGGCAGGGAAGAACGGCGGTCTGGCCAGCCCTGCTTGATGATCGCGGCCAGCCTCGGCTGTAGCACGAAGTTAAAGGACTATCAGATCGGACGCGGATGTCGGGTTGTGGATGAGAGAGGCCGCCCGAGACAGGTCAGACAATAAACCACTGTGAAAGTGAAGCGTTGTAGCTGGAGCATCATGCGCTGGAGCCGGGAGGAGGCCATGTGTATCGGCTTGTTGAGGATGGTGACCAGAGGCTGGTGGTCCGTCTCGACAGTGAAGCAGGTGCCCAGGATATAGTCCTTGAATTTAGAGCAGGCAAAGACAACAGCCAGCAGCTCCTTTTCAATCTGGGCATAGCGTTGTTCAGCGGTCGTCATTGTGCGGGATGCGTAGGACACAGGCAGTTGCACCTCGTCATGGATCTGCAGGCAGGCGGCCCCGAGGCCAAACTTAGATGCATCACATGTGAGAACGATGGGGCACTGGAGGTCAAAGTACTTCAGCATTGGCATGCTGATCAGCTTAGATTTGAGGGTGTCAAATGCTTTCTGGTGTTGCGGGAACCAGGCGCAGGCAGTGTCCTTTTTCACCAAATCCCGCAGAGGGGCACTCAGTTCGCTCAGGTCTTTCCCCGACCTGAGCTAGTTGACCATGCCCAAGAAGCGCTGTAGGCCAAGCACGTCCGCAGGTGCAGGCATCTCGGATATTGCGGCCGTCTTCTGCGGGTTGGGCTTCAGCCCCGATGCTGTGAAGACATGCCCCACGTAGGTGACAGGGACCCGGAATCGGCACTTCCTCGGGTTGAGCTTCAGGTTGACCTCCCGGGCCCGCTGCAGCACCTGGTGAAGGTGGTGGTCGTGCTCAGCGACGGAAGTCCAGCAAACAGTTGTTCCATGGTCCTTTGGAACACCTCGCTGGCAGAGTTGATCCCAAACGGCATGCGGAGGAAGCGATACCTGCCGAAGGGCGTGCTGAAGGTCGTCAGGAGCGAGGATCACTCATCTAGAGGTATGTGCCAGAACAAACTCTTGGCATCAAGAACCGGGAACACGGTGGCAGGGCCAACCTGTGCAGTAACATCCTCCACCGTCCGCATGGGATAGTGCGGGCGCCTGATGGCCAAGTTCAGGTCCTTAGCGTTGATGCAGATCCGTAGTTCGCTCTTATCTTTCTTCGCAGCGACAACCATAGTAGAAACCCATCGGGTGGAGGCCGTTACTGGCTTCAGGATGCCCGTGGCCACCATCTCGCGAAGAGCAGACTCGACCTTGCCCCTCATGGCGAAGGACACACGGTGTGGGCGACGGATGACCGGCATGATGTCAAGGTGCTGAAGACCTCTCAGAGGTCTTCAGAGACCTCGAGAGGTCTTCAGCAAGGTGCTGAAGACCTCTCAGCCCCTCTCTTTCTTCCTGCTAGACGGTAAATGTGACCCCCTGCTCGGCGTGGAGGCCTGCCAGGACCTCGGATTGGTGAGCTTCCACAGCGATGTCCACCTGGTAGAGGCACCCCTGAATCCGCTGGCCGAATTCCCAGACCGGTTTGACTAGAAGCTGGGGAAGTTGCCCTGCAGCTACAAGATTGCCCTCAATCCCACTTCTGACACCATGTATAGAAGGTACACAGACACCTTAAGGTCTTCACTACTTTATTAATCATACATCATATAGCCCTAGCTGTACGTGGTCTGTCACGATCGCCAGAGACAGAGCTAGGTGTGTGTGGGTTACAATTATACTAAATGGTGGGGGATTGGTTAGCATGGACATCGTCACTATCAATTCAAGGTGTATACACATATCTACTGGGGGGAAGAGGGAGTAGGGGAGAGAAAAGAGGGGAGAGAGAGGAAGAGAGAAGAGGGGAGAGAGAGGAGGAGGAGAGAGAGAGAAGAGGGGAGAGAGAAGACGGGAGAGAGGAGGAGAGAGAGAGAGAGAAGGGGGAGACGGGAGCGTGGGGTTCATTTTCCCACACAAGCCATAGGTGACTGGGCAATCTGAACCCAAGCACCAAGCTGAAAGCGGCCAAAGGTGTGCATCGCTCGGGATAGCTCCCACTCTCCCACGGCCATCCTCCGCGGGCTGCGGGTCGGGTGGAGCGGAGGTTTGGGACAATGTTCATGCCTTCACAGTGATGTGATTGATGCGGGGGTCTGGACCAATCGCTGACAAGTGCCGCCCATTAGTCCTGGCAACGTCAAGTCCGTTATTGGACTTTTCTGTTGAGCGGCAGTCGGTCCTTGGGCTTGTAGGCGATGCCGCCTGTCTCGTCCTTTTCCTTCTTGTTGTTTTTAGTTTGTTGTAAAATGTATGTTTTAGTGTACTTTTAGTTTTGTATAATGTGTGGGGTAGTATGGGAAGCTTCTGTAATTTCCTTTCGCGATGGAGATGTGACTTTTTCCAAGTCGTATCTCCGTCCGCTATGCAGCCTAACATCATGGAGCTGGCGGCCTCTTGCTGGGGACCAACTTTGGGATCCCCAAATGCGGGAGCCTGCGGAATTACCATCATGGAGCTTGAGATCCCTTTGTCAGGGATCGACTTCAGGAGCTCCAACCACGGGAGCCTGCGGACTTTAACATCATGGAGCTTGCGGTTCCTTGGTTAGGGACTTAATCGGACTTTGGTGGCTTTACCTTGCACACTGGGCAGAACTTCAGCACCGCTCAAGGTAAGTATTGTAACATACCTATCTGGAGAGAAGGAATGGGTGACGTTTCGTACCGAGACCATTCTTCAGGGTGCGTCTGAAGGGTCTCGACCCGAAACGCCACCAATTCTTTCTCTCCAGGGATGCTGCCTGTTCAGCAGAGTTACTCCAGTATTTGTGTGTATCTTTGGAGTGACAGTTGCCTAATTTCATTGGCTTCGTGTATTGCGCGCCCAGGAGAGAAGCTGTAGATGCCGCTTGCATCTATTCAAACAAGTGCGCTCAAATTGAAATCCCACATCTTTGCGAGGGAGGGATGGAATAGATGTAATCACCGGCTAAAACGAAGGCCATTAGGACAGGGAAATAATGCCACCAGTTAATTAACCATGTTCCTGAATGTAAGAACGATTTATCCATGTATTACATGATATACATTTATACATGGTTAAATAACTGGTGTATATCATGGATTACATGTATAAATCATTCTTACATTCATGAACATGGTTAAATGAGACAACTGTCACACCAAAGATAGACACAAAATGCTGGAGTAACTCAGCTGAACAGGCAGCATTTCTGGAGAGAAGGAATGGGTGGCGTTTCGGGTCGAGGCCCTTCAGACGCACTCTGAAGAATAGTCTCGGCACGAAACACCACCCATTCCTTCTCTCCAGTGATGCTGCCTGTTCTATGCGTGGGAGCTTGGGTGCATTCCGCAAACACAGAGACGGTAATAAATGAACCAACTGTACCCGCGGCTGGCGTGAATCACCCTGGTGTGGGTGTCAAAGTCCGGGGATCTGGGGGCGGGGGGTGAAATCACCCTGGTGTGGAGGTTGGGGTCTAATGGCAGTGCATCGCGGTCAGTAACTGTGGGACGCTCCTGCGGGTGTAGACGGAGGAGAGAGAGAAGGAAGAGAGAGCGGGGGGGGGGGGGAGAGAGAAGGGGGAGAGAGAGAAAAGGGGGAGATAGAGAAAAGGGGGTGATAGAGAAGGGAGAGGGGGGGAGAGGAGGGGAAGAGAGAGAAGAGGGGAGAGAGAGAAGGGAGAGACAGAGGGGGGAGAGAGAAGGGGGAGACGGGAGCGTGGGGTTCATTTTCCCACACAAGCCATAGGTGACTGGGCAGTCTGAACCCAAACACCAAGTTGTAAGCGGCCGAAGGTGTGCATCCCTCGGGACAGCCCCCACTCTCCCACGGCCACCCTCCGCGGGCTGCGGGTCGGGTGGAGCGGAGGTTTGGGACAATGCTCATGCCTTCACAGTGATGTGATTGATGCAGGGGTCTGGAACAATCTCTGACGTCCCGCCCCCTGGCAACGTCAAGTCCGTTATTGGACTTTTTTGTTGAGCAGCAGTCGGTCCTTGGGCTTGTAGGCGACGCCGCCTTTCGGGTAGGTGGCGTTTCGACAGAGCGGCAATTCGGTTAGTTTGCTTTTAGGCGATGCAGCCTTTCGGTTAGTTGGTTTTTAGGCGTCCCATCCTTTCGGTTAGTAGGCGTTTCGTCTTCGGACTCTTTCGGGTCATTGGCGTTTAGGCCTCGTTTCTGTTCGGTTCTTTGGCTTCGACTTCTTGTCTGTCGGTGCTGTGTCCGCACACAGAGAACACATCCTTGCGGAGCCCCAGCGTGTGAATTATCGTGGAGGATGATTTATTCCCTATCCGCACTCATTGGGGTCTGTTGGTCAGGAAGTCGAGGATCCAGTTGCAGAGGTGAGTGCTGACACCAAGTCCTACGTGTTTGGTGGTAAGCTTGGATGGTATAATGGTATTAAAGGCAGAGATGTAGTCCACACAGCCCGGTTTTTCCTTCTCCCCAAAATCAACAAACACGACTGCCCTGCAATGCTTCTGCCTGCTCCTGTCCCATGGAAATGTTTTCTACATACCTCGACTCCATCCTATCCCCCCTGGTCCAATCACTCCCGACCTATGTCCAAGATATCTCACATGCTCTTCGTGTCTTTAATGACTTCTGCTTTCTGAGTTCCCACTCTCTCATCTTTGCTACGGACGTTCAGTCATTCTATGCCTCCATCCCATACCAGGAAGACCTTAAAGCCCTCCATTTCTTCTTCGACCGCAGAACCATCCAATTTCCCTCTACTAACATTCTACTCTGCCTACCGAAGATGGTCCTCACCCTCAACAACTTCTCCTTTGACTCCTCCCACTTTGTCTAAGTCCAAGACATAGCTATGGACACCTGCATGGGCCTCAGCTATGACTGCCTCTTTGTAGAACAATCCCTGTTCCAGGCATACACTGGCTCTATCCACAAACTCTATCTCCGTAACATTGATGACTGCATTGGTGCTACCTGCTGCACCCATGCATCAACTTAATCACAAATTTTCATCCTGCACTCAAATTAACTTGGACCATCTCCGACACCTCCCTCCCCTTTCTTGATCTCACTGTTTCCAGCACAGGAAATAGACTGATTACTACCGTCTATTACAAATAATTGTGCATGATCAGCTATGAACACATTGAATGGCGGTGCTGGCTTGAAGAGCTGTATGGCCTTCTCCTGCACCTATTGTCTATTGACTATAAACCCACTGACTCCCACAACTATCTCAATGACACTTCTTCCCACCCTGCAGCCTGCAAAGACTCTATCCCCTACTCCCAATTCCTCCGTCTACGCCGCATCTGTGCCCAAGATGAGGTGTTCCATATACCGTGGCTTGCAAAAGTTTTCATACCCCTTGAACTTTTCCACATTTTGTCACGTTACAACCACAAACGTAAATGTATTTTATTGGGATTTTATGTGATAGACCAACACAAAGTGGCGCATAATTGTTAAGTGGAAGGACAATGGTACATGGTTTTCAAATTTTTTTACAAATAAAAAACTGAGAAGTGTGGCGTGCAAAAGTATTCAGCCCCCTTCACTCTGATACCCCTAAATAAAATCCAGTGCAACCAATTGCCTTCAGAAGTCACCTAATTAGTAAATAGAGTCCACTTGTGTGTAATCTAATCTCAGTATAAATACAGCTGTTCTGTGAAGGCCTCAGAGGTTTGTTAGAGAACATTAGTGAACAAACAGCATCAAGAAGCCCAAGGAACACACCAGACAGGTCAGGGATAAAGTTGTGGAGAAGTTTAAAGCAGGGTTAGGTTACAAAAAAAATCCCAAGCTTTGAATATCTCACGGAGCACTGTTCAATCGATCATCCGAAAATGGAAAGAGTATGGCACAACTGCAAACCTACCAAGACATGGCTGTCCACCTAAACTGACAGGCTGGGCAAGGAGAGCATTGATCAGAGAAGCAGCCAAGAGGCCCATGGTAACTCTGGAAGAGCTGCAGATATCTACAGCTCAGGTGGGAGAATCTGTCCACAGGACAACTATTAACCGTGCACTCCACAAATCGGGCCTTTATGGAAGAGTGGCAAGAAGAAAGCCATTGTTGAAACAAAGCCCTAAGTCCCGTTTGCAGTTTGCCGCAAGCCATGTGGGGGACACAGCAAACATGTGGAGGAAGGTGCTCTGGTCTGATGAGACCAAAATTAAAGTTTTTGGCCTAAATGCAAAATGCTGAAGAAAACTAACACTGTACATCACCCTGAACACACCATCCCCACTGTGAAACATGGTGGTGGCAGCATCATGCTGTGGGGATGCTTTTCTTCAGCAGGGAAAGGGAAGCTGGTCAGAGTTGATGGGAAGATGTATGGAGCCAAATACAGGGCAATCTTGGAAGAAAACCTGTTAGAGTCTGCAAAAGACTTGAGACTGGGGTGGAGGTTCACCTTCCAGCAGGACAATGACCCTAAACATACAGCCAGAGCTACAATGGAATGGTTTAGATCAAAAAATATTCATGTGTTAGAGTGGCCCAGTCAAAGTCCAGACCTAAATCCAATTGAGAATCTCTGGCAAGACTTGAAAATTGCTGTTCACAGACGCTCTCCATCCAATCTGACTGAGCTTGAGCTATTTTGCAAAGAAGAATGGGCAAAAATTTCAGTCTCTAGATGTGCAAAGCTGGTAGAGACATACCCCAAAAGACTTGCAGCTGTAATTGCAGCGAAAGGTGGTTCTACAAAGTATTGACTCAGGGGGGCTGAATACTTTTGCACGCCACACTTTTCAGTTTTTTATTTGTAATAAAATTTGGAAACCATGTATCATTTTCCTTCCACTTCACAATTATGCACCACTTTGTGTTGGTCTATCACATAAAATCCCAATAAAATACATTTACGTTTGTGGTTGTAACATGACAAAATGTGGAAAAGTTCAAGGGGTATGAAAACTTTTGCAAGCCACTGTAGGACATCCGCGATGTCCTCATTCTTTAGGGAATGGGGTTTCCCCTCTCCCATCATGGATGAGGCCTTCGTGTGACCTTGGTACCCCGCAGCTCCGTCCTTGCTCCCCTTCACCCTAATGGAAACGGAGACAGAGTCTCCGTAGTCCTTACCTTCCACCCCATCGGCCATTGCATACAACACATAATCCTCCAAAATTTTCGCCTCCTCCAATGGGATCCCACCAGCAGCCATAATTTCTCATCTCCACCCATTTCTGCCTTCTGCAGAGACCGTTCCCTCCACAACTCCTTGGTTAACTCATCCCTCCCCACCCCGGGTATCTTCTCTTGCAACTGCAGAAGATGCAACACCTGTCACTATGCATCCTCCCTCGACTCTGTCCAGGTACCCTGACAATCCTTTCAGGTTAGGTAGAGGTTCACTTGCACCTCCTCCAACCTCATCTGCTGTATTCGTTGTTCAAAATGTGGACTCTTGTACATCAGCGAGACCTAACGCACCTTCCCTCAGCCCGCCTGAACCTACCTGATCTCCTGGTTGCTGGACACTTTAATTCTCCTTCCCATTCCTACACAGACCTTTCTGTTCTCGGTCTCCTCCATTGTCAGAGTGAAGCTAAATGCAGGTTGGAGGAACAGCATCTCATATTTTGCTTGTGCAGTTTACCGCCCAGTGGTATGAATATTGATTTATCTCACTTCAGGTAGCCCCGGCATTCCCTCTCACTCTATCCCTCCCCCACCCAAGTCACACTAGCTTCTCATTTTAACTCTACAGACAGCTAACAATGGCTTGTTTCCTTTTTCATCGTTACTTTTTGCATACCTTTCATTCATTGTTCTTCATTTCTTCACATCACCGTCTATATCTCTCGTTTCCCTTATCCCTAACCAGTCTGAAGAAGGGTGTCAACCCGAAATGTCACCGATTCCTTCTCTCCAGAGATGCCTATCCCACTGAGTTACTCCAGCTTTATGTGTCTATCTTCGGTTTAAACCAGCATCTGCAGTTCCTTCATACACGTCTAAGAATAGGAGTCTGACGTAGGTGTCTCTCTTCTCCAGGTGTTCCAGGGATGAGTGTAGGGTTCGGGCAATGGCATTGTCTGTGGGCCTGTGGTGGCGGTAGGTGAACTGCTGTGGGTCAAGTCCGCTGTTTCCATTGGATTTAATGCGTTACATAACTAGCCTCTCAAAACATTTCATGATGATGGATATCAAGGGCACTTTGGTAATCGTTTAGGCATGAGGTCTTGCTTTTCTTCGACACAGGGATGATGGTTATCTTCTTGACGCAGGTGGGTAACTCAGAACAGAATAGGAGAAGATTAAAGGTGTCTGCTAGCTTGTCCCGCTAGCTGGTCCGTGCAGCTACTAATGACACGACGAGGAACTCCGTCTGAGCCAGTTGTTTTTTGTGGGTTTACACTCAGGAAGGCCAATCTAACCTCTGCAACATTCTCCCTGGGGAGAAGCACACTGGAGTCTGAAGGGCCAGGTGTAATACATGCCCAGGCCGTAACACCCCCACACCATGCTTCACAGATTAGGTGGTATGCTTTGGATCTTGGGCAGTTCTTTCTCTCCTCCATACTTTGCTTTTGCCATCACTCTGATATAAGTTGATCTTTGACTCATCTGTCCACAAGATCTTTTTCTAGAACTGTGGTTGCTCTTTTAAGAATTTCTTGGCAAATTGTAACCAGGCCTTCATATTTTTGCGACTAACCAGTGGTTTGCACCTTGCAGAGTAGCTTCTGTATTTCTGTTTGTGAAGTTTTCAGCGGACAGTGGTCATTAACAATCCACATCTGACTCCTGAAGAGTGTTCTGATCTGTCGGACAGGTGTTTGGGGAGTTTTCTTTATTATAGAGAGAATTATTGTGTCATCAGCTGTGGAGTTATTCCTTGGCCTGCCAGTCCCTTTGCAACTAGTAAGCTCACCAGAGCTCTCTTTTTTTTAAAAAATGATGTTCCAAACAGTTTGCTGATGTCTCTAACAATTTTATTCTTGTTTCTCACTCATAATGGCTTCTTTGACTTTCATTGGCACAACTTTGGTCCTCATGTTGATAAACAGCAATAAAAGTTTCCAAAGGTGATGGAAAGACTGGAGGAAAGACTGGGTGCTGCGAGCTCTCTTATACCTGCATTAAGGAGGCAATTACAAACACCTCTGAAGCCATGTACCCTAAACATTATGGTGCCCTGAAATGGGGGGGACTATGTATAAACAAGGCTGTAATTTCTACATGGTGAAATGTAATAAAATCTGACAATGTGCACTTTAACCACAAGTGATTTTTTTATATTACAAATCTCAAATTGTGGAGTACAGAGGCAAATAAATAAATGATAGGTCCTTGTCCCAAATATTATGGAGGGCACTACCTCACGGTTCATCCTTCATTTCTGGTTGGGGAACACTCAGATTGACTTCGTTGGCACACATTCTTCCACGCACTAGTTGATGAAGTCAGTCATCGAGTAGCGTACTCATTCAGGTTAGCTGCGGAATCCTGGAATATGGGCCAGTTCACTTACTCAGAGCAGTCGCATACGATGTCACCGTGTGCGTTGACCAGCATTCCCCAACTCTCTGTACCGGATCCTCCTGCTTCAATATTTGTTTGTAGACAGGGAGCAGAAGCACAGCTAGGTGATCAGATTTCCCAAAATGTAGTCGAGGGAGGCATGTATAGCAGAGGTCGAGGGTGTTCTGGCCCCTGGTGGTGCGAGATATGCTGGTACTACTTTGGTAGTATGCTCCTGAGGTTTTTTTTGCTGTCCCCTTCCATCCCCCTTTACTCGGGTCTTCCCAAATCCTCTGACTACGTCAGTGTCCACAAGTAGCATTTTTGAAATGTAGGCTGAGAAGTAATTTGTGAAGATACATAAACATCTGAATAAAAATATTTCACGTCTTATTCCTGGATTGACATCCAACAAGCCTCAGCGCAATGTTATTTTTATCCCTCCTACTTGACAGTAACCCACCTGTGGGTGGCGGACAGCTGGACGTCTCTCACTCATGTCCCCTGCCTTTGCCTGAGCCTGAGTGCCTGAGCTAAAACATGCCTGTTTGAGGACCAACATTACTGTGTACAAATCGTCATCCTCTTCTTTCTCAGCATGCTTATCTTTCGGATGCTGCTTTCATCTTGGTAGTTGGGTCAATGGGTGGCAGGCAGCGCAGTGATACGTAAATAACAAAATAAAGAAATGGCTGAACTGTGTGTGTTTGGCAATGCACATGTAGATGTAGGTTGACAGGAAGCAATTAATGCTGAAAGGACATAAAATATGTGCTTACCACCAACCAAGACCCCAAGAAATTACAGAGAATTGTGGATGCAGCCCAGACCATCACACAAACCAATCTCCCATTTTCTCCATTTACACCTCACGCTGTCTTGGCAAGGCCAGCAGCAGTGGAATCAAGGGATATGGGGAGAAAGCAGGCACGGGTTATTGATTGGGGACGATCAGCCATGATCACAATAAATGGTGGTGCTGGCTCAATGGGCCGAATGGCCTCCTGCACCTATTTTTGATGTTTCTATAATCATGGACGAGTCACAGCCTGGCCATTCCCTCTGCTCTCCTCTCCCATCAGGCAAAATGTAGAGAAGTATGAAAACGCACACCTCCAGATTCCGGGACAGTTTCTTCCCAGTTGCAACTGAACCATCCGACCAACAATTAGAGAGCATTCTTGAGCTACTATCTACCTCAATAAAGACCCTTGGGCTATTTTTGATCAGACTTTACTGGAATTTATCTTGCACTAAACGATGTTCACCTTGTTCCCTTTATCATGTTTTTAGTTTAATTTAGTTTACAGATACAGCACGGAAACAGGCTCTTGGCCCACCGGCTCTGCGGCGATCAGCAATCCCCGCATATTAACACGACTCTTCACACACCAGGGACAATTTTTACATTTACCAAGCCAATTTACCTACATACCTGTACTTCTTTGGAGTGTGGAAGGAAACCGAAGATCTTGGAGAAAACCCATGCAGGTCTTGTGGAGAACGTACAAACTCCGTACCAGGCACCTGCCGTGAGTAATTATTCAGGGTAGGCAGTCAGTTGGCTTTTTTTTTAAATTGTGAAAAACGTGCATGCGCAGATAGTTCTTGTCTCCGTAAGCTGTCAGTCGGCTTTTTAAAATCTTTAAAACTGCGCATGCACAGATTCTTCTCCTCTCCGGTCAGTCGACTTTTATAAAGTAATTTGTCTTCAAAAGCCTTATCTCTTAATAAAGTATTTAAAAATATGTAGCTCAAAGAAATTTACTTACCGCATTATTTGTACACAAACTCCATTCTTCTCTCTTTGTTCCTTAAGATACTCTTAAGATAATGACAATCCATGTTTGACAAACCCGCCAAGAAACTTGCGCAGCGCATGCGCAGTACGCTGCGCAGCATACCACGGTGCAAAGGCAGAATTTCAGCTGTCTTTATAGACCGTTGTCATTGAAGGCTTGAAGCAGCGTTGACGGCACGTGAGTTGCCCATACTTTCGCGTGTTACATTTACTGCGGATGAAAGGCATGGGAAAATTATGCTTACCTAAGAGATCGATCTCTTAGGTAAGCATAATTCTCCCGTGCCTTTACTATTTATATTTAATAATTATCATTTTATAATTTTAGTCAGGGTAGGCACTACCTACCTTGCCTACCCTGACGGCACGTGCCTGCTCCATACAGACCGCACCCATAGTCGGGATCTCCAGAGCTGCCACCACTGTAAGGCAGCAACTCTACCGCTGCACAACCGTGGCCACCCTTCTATCTGTACACTATGGTTAGCTCAATTGTAATCATGTATTGTCTTTCCATTGACAGGTTAGCACACAACTAAAACTTTTCACTGTACACTAAACTCAAAATAAAACTAAGAACTGTGAATAACAGACAGTATTTTCTTATTCTGGATATGTGTTTACTTGTTACGTAAAAGCATAGGTCAAAGGTTGGAATTTATTTTATAGGGTGATATAGCATGGAAACAGGCCCTTCGGCCCAACTTCCCCACTCTGGCCAACAATATCCCAGCTACACTAGTCCCACTTGCCTGCGCTTAGTCCATATCCCACCAAACCTGTCCTATCCATACACCTGTCTAACCGTTTCTTAAACGATGGGATAGTCCCAGCCTCAACTACCTGCTCTGGCAGTTTGTTCCATTCACACACCACCCTTAGTGTGAAAAAGTTACTCCTCAGATTCCTATTAAATCTTTTCCCCTTCACCTTGAACCGATGTCCTCTGGTCCTCGATTCCCTACTCTGGGCAAGAGACTCTATTCCACAGATTCACAAAGTGGCCTCTAACTCTATTCAATCTATTCCTCTCATGAATTTGTACACCTCTATAAGATCACCCCTCATCCTCCTGCGCTCCATGGAATACAGACCCAGCCTACTCAATCTCTTCATGTAGCTCACACCATCTAGTCCTGGCAACATCTTCGTAAATCTTTTCTGAACCCGTCCAAGCTTGACAATATCTTTCCTATGACATGGTGCACAGAACTGAACACAATATTCTAAATACGGTCTCACCAACAACTTATGCAACTGCAACATGACCTCCCAACATCTATACTCAATACTCTAACTGATGAAGACCGAAGACCACCTTATCTACCTGTGACTCGACCTTTAAGGAACCATGCACCTGTACTCCTAGATCCCTCTGCTCCACAACACTACCCAGAGGCCTACCATTTACAGTGTTGGTCCTGTCTTTGTTCGATGTCCCAAAATGCAACACCTCACACTTCTCTGCATTAAATTCCATCAACCATTCCTCTGCCCACCAAGGCCAATCAACCCAGATCCTGTTGCAATCTTCAACAACCATCTTCACTGTCTGCAAAACTACTCACTTTTGTATCATCAGCAAACTTGATAATCAGGCCATATATTCTTTCATCCAAATCATTGATATATGAACCCTGAGGCACACCATGAGTCACAGACCTCCAGTCCGAGAAGCAACCTTCCACCATCACCCTCTGCTTCCTTCCATGAAGCCAATTTGCTATCCATTCAGCTATCTCTTCTGGGATACCATGCGATCTAACCTTCTAGAACCTTCCTACCGTGCGGAGCCTTGTTGAATGCCTTACTGAAATTGTGTAGATAACATCTACAGCTCTCCCCTCATCGACCTTTTTTGTCACATCTTCAAAAAAGAGATGCGACATCCCACGTACAAAACCATGCTGACTATCCCTAATCAGCCCTTCCCCATGCAATTGCCTGCATAACCAATCCCTCAGAATACTCTCTAGTAACTTGCCAACTATAGATGTTAAACTCACCGGTCTATAGTTCCCAGCATTTTCCCTTCAGCCCTTCTGAAAAGAGGCACAACGTTTGCCACCATCCAGTCTTCCGGCATCTCTCCTGTATTTAAGGACAAATCATAAATTTCAATAAGGGCTCCTGCAATTTCCTCTCCAGTTTCCCTCAGTGTCCTCTGATATATCTGATCAGACCTTAGAGATGTGTCTACCTTCATATACAACAGTACCTTCAGTACTTCTTCGACGGTAACACTGACTGCTCTCAAGCCACTTCCATTGACTGCCCCAAGTTCCTCCGTCCTACTGTCTTTCTCCTCGGTAAATACAGAAGAGAAATACTCATTTAGGACCTTGCCCATCTCCTGTGGCTCCACACAGAGATGCCCGCTTTGATTCCCGAGAGGTCCAAGTTCAAGTGTTCAAGTGAGTTTATTGTCATGTGTCCCTGATAGGACAATTAAATTCTTGCTTTGCTTCAGCACACAGAATATAGTAGGCATTTACTACAAAACAGATCAGTGTGTCCATGAATAAATAAACACAGATAACAGATAATGGGTTATTAATTATCATAGTTTTGTCCGAGCCAGGTTTAATAGCCTGATGTCTGTGGGGAAGTAGCTATTCCTGAACCCGGTTGTTGCAGTCTTCAGGCACTTGTACCTTCTACCTGAAGGTAGCAGGGAGATGAGTGTGTGGCCAGGATGGTGTGGGTCCTTGATGATGCTGCCATCCTTTTTGAGGCAGCGACTATGATAAATCCTGTCGATGGAAGGGTGGTCAGAGCCAATGATGGACTGGGCAGTGTTTACTACTTTTCGTCTCCAGGGCGCTGAAGTGTTTACATCTTTTCCTCTCCAGTGTTTACCTCTTTTCCTCTCCAGGGCGCTCAAGTTGCCGAACGAAGCCACGATGCAACCGTTCAGCATGATCTCTACTGTGCACCTGTAGAAGTAAAGAGAGTCCTCCTTGACAAACCGACTCCGTAATCTTCTCAGGAAGTAGAGGCACTGATGTGCTTTCTTGATAATTGCATTAGTGTTCTCGGACCAGGAAAGGTCTTCAGAGATGTGCACTCCCTGGAATTTGAAGCTCTTGACCCTTTCAACCATTGACCCGTTGACATAAACGGGACTGTGGGTCCACATTCTACTCCTTCCAAAGTCCACAATCAATTCCTTGGTTTTGCTGGTGTTGAGGGCCAGGTTATTGTGCACACCGGGTTGATTGCATTTGTTGAAACAGGGCGGACCATGTGAAGGCTGCAATCTGCCACCCCATGTCACCTCTGATCACTGCTGTGACATCCTCCTTAATTTGTTGAATGAAACAACATACAAAAGTTTATTTATTTAAGTTATTTCTTGCTGCAATTCCAGAAATATATAGACACTAATTCCAAAATATGTTTTTTCACATTTGAATAAAGCCATGTTTTAGGCATAACAGACAGCAGATGGCACTACAGTGACATGTAAGAATGCTTTGAACTTTTGCACATTTAGGTAGATAAAGATTGTATTATAAAGCTGGAACTAAGCTAACTGGTCTGTCAAGAACAAGGCATTGCTATAAAGAGTCAGCTAATCAGAACTGAGATAAGAGCCTTTTTTGTCTATTACCCAAGAGGTTTGTCACTGGGGATATTCTAGACAAATATCAATCGAATTTTGGATATTCAAGGAATCAAAGGGTATGAGAAGGCACAGGAAGTTATTAATGAAGGAAAAGGTGACCGATGAGTTTATCGAATGGCAGAGCAGGTGTGAGTGGCTAACTGACCTACTTTTTCTCTTGTTCTTAACTGCCATTCATTTCTCTTGAGCATGCAATGTTTTGTTGAAATAATAAATCTGGGATGCACCCGAACATCTAATCCACTGGATCGGAAGATGCTGGAAGTTTCAATGAAACACAGAGCATCTGGGGATGGAATGGAGTTTTTCGAAAGGTCCTGACCTGAAGAGTCCATTCCCCCACAGATGCTATACTCCCTGCAGAGTTCCTCCAGCTCTTTGTGCTTTGCTCATCTGATCCATGGTCACTTGTCGCTTTACCTCCCCCCTCGACTCCATTCAAGGACCCAAGCAGTCGTTCCAGGTGCGACAGAGGTTCACCTGTACCTCCTCCAACCTCATCTATTGCATCCACTGCTCTATATGTCAGCTGATCTACATTGGTGAGACCAAGCGTAGGCTTGGCGATCGTTTTGCCTAACACTTCCGCTCGGTCTGCATTAACCAACTTGATCTCCCTGTGCCTCAGCACTTCACTCCCCCTCCCATTCCGAATCCGACCTTTCTGTCCTGGGCCTCCTCCATGGCCAGAGTGAGCACCACCGGAAATTGGAGGAGCAGCACCTCATATTCCGCTTGGGCAGTCTGCACCCCAGCGACTTGAACATTAACTTCTCCAATTTCCGGTAGCCCTTGCTGTCTCCTCGCCTTCTCAGCTCTCCCTCAGCCCTCTTGCTCCTCCTCTTCCTTTCTCCTAGGGAAATGTTTTACATTTATACCAAACCAATTGACCTACAAACCTGTACATCTTTGAAGTGTGGGAGGAAACTGAAGTTCTTGGAGAAAACCCACGCAGGTCACGGGGAGAACGTACAAACTCCGTACAGACTAGCATCCATAGCCGGGATCGAACCCAGGTCTCTGGTGCCGTAAGCGCTGTTAGGAAGAAACTCTACGTTGTGCCACCACGCCACTCTTCTGTCATATTCTCCTATAATTCATCTACAATATACATCTAAATTACTAATTTTCAAATATATATAACCCATATTATAATTATCTCCATTTCAATGGACATTTCCAATGGAGCAATCCATTTTATAATGCACCTCAATTTAAAAGCACCTTTATTTATTTCCACTTGTTTCTTCAGTCTGTAAAAGAAACAAATGCTGAAAGCACTTAGCAGGTTGATCAGCAACTGTGGAGGCACAAGGAGGGTCTAGAGAGAAGAGGAAAGAGTTTTTGCCATATGCTGACAATTTTTCCTTATCAATCCCAATGCAAGGTTTCGACCCCGAAGTGCCAACTTACACTTTTTTCCTCCACTGATGGTTATTGACCTGCTTTCTTAATGTTATGTTTATAGTATCTTCCAGATTCCATTTTTCAGTGTTCTTTTTATGTTCCAGCATCTGAAGTTTCTTTTGTCTTGTTCTACAGTCCATTGCCTTTGTTCGCTTTTCTCTATCCTTCCCATGCTCCCCTTTCCCTAAACATCTGATGCATATTCCCCATTATTCTCTCCTGAATTATTGTGAGACACGTAGCTGTAAGGTTACATTTTCAAGATGTTTGAGAATCTGTAGTACAATTTGAGAAATTATTAATTGCTTCAGTCCTTGTTTAAAAAGGTGTTTGCACCATTTAATTTGATAAGCTTAAGGCACTTAAGCCACTCGTCCAAGTATAACATCTAAAATATCTTAAAACCAAGACGGTTTCATTAATTTTGGAAAGGTAACAATATGATTATCAAGGATTCACAATTGTCAATTGAAAAGTTGGAAAATAGGCAAAATATTGGTTGTGCTCCAAGCAAGTTGCTCTCTAAGATCAATGTTTTAATCCCAGCCCTCTTTTGTGATCCAGTTTCTTGAACATGAAGTTCTATTTATGGTTTGAAATAAATAACATGGAAGTTATACTGTTTGTTGCGAGAATATAGAAGCATAGATCTAAGGCTGAGATAGTGAAAGGAACAAAGATGTCCCTGGAGCTCAGTGTGAAAGCATGGAGTCATAGAGGTGTAGAGCGCAACAGTGGTCCTTCGGCCCAACTTGTCCATGCTGACCATGATGCCCATCTATGCTAATCACATTTGCCTGCATTCGGCCTATTATTCCTCTTCTTCTTTCTTATCTAAGAACGTCTACAAATTCCTTTTAAATGTAGTAATTATATCTGTCTCTACACTTCCTCTGGCAGCTTGTTTCATAATCACAACTCTCTGGATGGAAAAACCTGCCGCTCAGATCTCCTGTATATTTCTCCCCTCAGACCTTAGACCTACAGTATGCTCTCTATTTTTGTTTCTTCTCCCCCACCTCAGGATAATGACAGACTCTATCCTCTCTATGCCGTTCATAATTTAATAAACCTTAATACGGTCACCCCACAACCTCATACATTCTAGTGAGAATATTCACTACCCAACTACCCGATTTCCCCTCATAAGTAAAGACCTCCATTCCAAGCAACAATTGATGAATATCTTCTGCACTTTTTCTTATGTGTACAAGCAATTGCATTGCATCCTAATGTAAATGATAAGAATCTAATGTGAATCTTATGGTAGCTGTTTCCAAAGGATTTATCCAAAGATGTTTCCACCACTTACCATCCTTGTTCCTTAAGATAAGGTCAAGTACAGATCCTTCTCCAGTGGGACAATAGACAATAGACAATACTTGTAGGAGTAGGTCATTTAGCCCTTCGAGCCAGCACCGCCATTCAATATGATCATGGCTGATCATCCACAATCAGTACCCTGTTCCTGACTTTTCCCCATACCCCCTGACTCCGCTATCTTTAAGAGCCTTATCTAACTCTCTCCTGAAAGTATCCAGAGAACCGGCCTCCACTGCCCTCTGAGGCTGGGAATTCCACAGACTCACAACTCTCCGTGTGAAAAAGTGTTTCCTCATCTCCGTTCTAAATGGCTTACCCCTTATTCTTAACCTGTGGTCCCTGGTTCTGGGCTCCCCCAACATCGGTATCGGTAACATGTTTCCTGCCTCTAGCGTGTCCAAACACTTAATAATCTTATATGTTTCAATAAGATCACATCTCATCCTTCTAAATTCCAGAGTATATAAGCCCAGCCAGTCCATTCTCTCAGCATATGACAGTCCTGCCATCCCAGAAATTAACCTTGTGAACCTACGCTGCACTCCCTCAATAGCAAGAATGTCCTTCCTCAAATTTGGAGACCAAAACTGCACACAATAGTCCAGGCGTGGTCTTACAAGGGCCCTGTAGAACTGCAGAAGGACCTCAATGCTCCTATACTCAACTCTTGTTACAAAAGCCAACATGCCATTCGCTTTCTTCACTGCCTGCTGTACCCGCATGCTTACTTTCATTGACTGATGAACAAGGACCCCCAGACCCCATTGTACTTGCCCTTTTCCCAACTTGACACCATTTAGATAATAATCTACCTTCTTGTTTTTGGAACCAAAGTGGATAACCTTACATTTATCCACATTAAACTGCATCTGGCATGCATCTGCCAAGTCCAACCTGTCCAAGTCACCCTGCATTCTCATAGCATCCTCCTCACAGTTCACACTGCCACCCAGCTTTATGCCATTTGCAAATTTACCAATGTTACTTGTAATCCCTTCATCTAAATCATTAATATATATTGTAAATAGCTGCGGTCCCAGAACCAAGTCTTGTGGTACCCCACTAGTCACTACCTGCCATTCTGAAAGGGACCCGTTAATCCCTACTCTTTGTTTCCTGTCTGCCAACCAATTTTCTATCCATGACAGTAATCTACCCCCAATACCATGTGCCCTAATTTCGCCTACTAATCTCGTATGTGGGAACTTATCAAATGCTTTCTGAAAGTCCAGGTACACTACATCCACTGTCTCTCTCTCTTGTCCATTTTCCTAGTTACATCCTCAAAAAATTCCATAAGATTAGTCAAGCATGATTTCCCCTTCGTAAATCCATGCTGACTCGGACTGATCCTGTTACTGCTTTCCAAATGTGTCGCTATTTCATATTTTACTATTGACTCCAGCGTCTTCCCCACCACTGATGTCAGGCTAATCCTCTCTCCTGCCTTTCTTAAAAAATGGGATAACATTAGCTACCGTCCAATCCACAGCTTTGGGATCTCTCTACATAATGATTAAAAAAAAAATTAGACCCCATCTAAGCCAATTGCACTCACGCAATCCCAGTCAAGTTAAACCCTCCATTACTACAACCCTATTGTTGTTACATCCTCTTGTACTTTGCCTACATATCTGCTCTTAGAATTCCCGTGATTACAGGATAACCAATCCACACCATTGGAATAGGGATATAACTTACTAACTTGGTGCTTCTGAAAGAAAGTAATGCAGGAGTAATTTTAAGTAACTGCAATGCTTGATTTCATGACTGTTAATTTAAACAGATGGTAAATCCATGTGATACTGGCCTCAAAAGGTTTCATGTGCCCCAGCACCTGGCGAGTCCCTTAGTAAATTATCCACAGGTCTAACATAAACTATTAATCAGAAATTGATTTTGCTAAATTGTGGTTGAATCCTCTCCCAATATAGGTTAAAATAGATTAATTATGGCTTTTTTTGAGGTTTTCAACTTACAATACTGGCTCTTGAAAGTGTGCCTGCTTTGTAAAATAAAATCATACATGTAGACTTGATGTGTTTGCATCATTTAAGTTATTAGTTTGCCATTCACCCAATTATTTAATATTTATTGAATGCATTTTTAAAAATATATTGTTGATGGTAATACTCATTTAGTTCTATCCTGTGAAGATTAAAATATGTGATTGAAAGTAAATTATAGACCTATTAGTTTGACGTCAGTGGTGGGCAAATTAATGGAAAGGATACTTAGAGATAATATATATAAGCATCTAGATAAACAGGGTCTGATCAGGAAGAGTCAACATGGATTTGTGCCTGGAAGGTCATGTTTGACAAACCTTCTTGAATTTTTTGAAGCGGTAACTAGGGAAATTGATGAGGGTAAAGCAGTGGATGTTGTCTATATGGATTTCAGTAAGGCCTTTGACAAGGTTCCCCATGGAAGGTTGGTTAAGAAGGTTCAATCTTTGGGTGTTAATGGTGGAGTAGCAAGATGAATGGGAGATGTCAGAGAGTAATGGTGGATGGCTGTTTGTCAGGTTGGAAGCCGGTGACCAGTGGGGTGCCTCAGGGATCTGTGTTGGGTCCACTGTTGTTTGTCATGTACATCAATGATCTGGATGATGGGGTGGAAAATTGGATAAGTAAGTATGCAGATGATACTAAGATAGGTGGTGTTGTGGATAATGAAGTAGATTTTCAAAGTCTACAGAGAGATTCGGGCCATTTGGAAAAGTGGGCTGAAAGATGGCAGATGGAGTTTAATGCTGTTAAGTGTGAAGTGCTACATCTTGGCAGGACAAATCAAAATAGGAAGTACATGGTAAATGGTAGGGAATTGAGGAATGCTGTGGAACAGAGGGATCTAGGAATAACTGTGCATAGTTCCCTGAAGGTGGAATCGCATGTAGATAGGGTGGTAAAGAAAGCCTTTGGTGTGCTGGCCTTTATAAATCAGAACATTGAATATAGGAGTAGGGAAGTAATGTTAAAATTGTACAAGGCATTGGTAAGACCAATTCTGGAGTATGGTGTACAATTTTGGTCGCCTAGTTATAGGAAGGATGTCAACAAAATAGAGAGAGTACAGAGGAGATTTACTAGAATGTTGCCAGGGTTCCAGCAACTATGTTACAGAGAAAGGTTGAACAAGTTAGGTCTTTATTCTTTGGAGTGCAGAAGGTTAAGGGGGGACTTGATTGAGGTCTTTAAAATGATGAAAGGGATAGACAGAGTTGACGTGGATATGTTTTTCCCATTGAGGGTAGGGAAGATTCAAACAAGAGGGCATGACATGAGAATTAAGGGACAGAGGTTTCGGGGTAATGTGAGGGGGAACTTCTTTACTCAGAGGGTGGTGGCTGTGTGGAATGAGCTTCCAGCAGAAGTGGTGGAGGCAGCATCGATTTTAACATTTAAAAGTAAAGTGGATAGGTATATGGACGTGAAGGGAATGGAGGGGTATGGTCTGAGTGCAGGTAGATGGGACTAGGGGAAAACAAATGGTCGGCACGGACTGGAAGGGCCGAGAGGGCCTGTTTCCGTGCTGTAATTGTTATATGGTTATATGGTTATATGGTTAAAGTTATTATGATACATTTTGTCGAAAGTAAAATGTTAAAAGCAGAGAGATGTTTAGGATAACATAGGGCCCAGAGACACAAGGAACTGCATACGCTGGAATCTTGCATAAAACAAGACTTTACAAAGGCTGGGAATATATGCATATGGATTTTGACACAGAAAGCACAGAAATTAAACAGTCATAGATTTCTTCCAAACCTCCAATCATTAATTCAAAGTTGAGAAATTGCCCAGCTTAAACATCTTTCATCTTTCAGATAACTTCTGATATATTTCTTATAACTGGACAATAATTTAAATGCGTTATATTGAAGGAAATGCATTAAATATATATCATGTGCAAGAGTGTACTAAGCTTGAACATAATTTGGCCAATCTGCCACTTGTGATTACATCAATAACAACATGTTGAAAAATCTGCACGAGTCTTCACGAGCTTACCCCGTTTCCCGAGTGCCTGCCGTTAGCTTTACAAGCCGCAAAGAAATGTCCCGAGCTCCGACATAGCCCCTACATATATTCTACGTGCTTACCACGAGTTTGATTTTTTTTAACTCAGGAGAACTCTTCTGCATATCTCCCCCTTCCCAATTCTTCTGCCTATCGCCACCACAACGCAACCACCAAACCTCGCTGCCCCCCAGGACCACCTAACCTCATCGCCGCACCGGGCCCATCCAACATCGCCGTCGCACTGGGCCCGCCGAATATCACAGCCGCACCGGGCCCACCTAACATCGCCGTCGCATCGGGCCCATCCAGCTTTGCTGCCGGACCGGGCCTACTGAACATCGCCGCCGGACCGGGCCTACCCAACATCGCCGGCGGACCGGGCCTACAGAGCATCACTGCTGGACCGGGGCTTCCCGAACATGGCCGCCGCACCGCACCCTACTCATCTCGCCACCTCACCGGGCGGGCCGAACCGCCCCGTCTCATCAACCACCCGCCCACCGGGACCTCCCACGCATCGCCCGTCGACCCGGTCTCCACTGCCCGCGGACTCCTACCATCGGGTCCGCCGACCCTCGCCACTCCACCTCCCTCCAGCAGCCCGCAGCCGTCGCCTCACCTGCAAACTGGACTCTGCACCAGGCCTGAAGCCTCCACGCTGCTGATTCCCACTCCTCTGGGTTTGACGGCACTGGGTCCTAGTGCCCATCTCCCCAACCCTGATAACCTCAATGGCTATTCCACTGGGTCTTCCCCATCCCCCTCCAACTATGTGACCCCTGCTCTTCCCTACCCACACCACAGCCCTCAAACCACCCACCCCCTGACCAGCCTCTACCCCCCCACCACACATCGCCTCGTCCTCAATCCACTCACCTGCCATCCTCCGGCCCCAAACCCCATCCCTGCTGTGTGTTCACCATCCCCCCTGACCTCCCCCTCTCAGACACCAAATGGTTGGTCCTCAGCAGAGGTCTTACCTTTGTCCCCCTCCGTACCCACCTCCTCGTGGCCCTCCGGCTTTAGAACTTTTTATCCAAAACTGCCGTTGCGACATCAACCGCCTCGACTTCTCCACTCCCCTGTCTCACTCCAATCTCTCCCCCCCCCCCCCCCCCCCCCACCACCGAATGTACCGCCATCGACTCTCTCCGTAACAACCCAGACTGGGTTATCAAACCCGCCGACAAGGGAGGTGCCGTGGTAGTCTGGTGCGTCGATCTCTACGAAGCTGAGGCAACGCGCCAACTCTCGGACACCTCTTCCTACTTACCCCTGGACCATGCCCCACTGACGAGCACCAGGCCACCATCTTGAGCACCATCACCGACTTCATCAATTCCGGCTCCCTGCACCTCCCAGCCTCCAACCTCATCGTTCCCCAGCCCCGCACGGCCCGATTTTACCTTCTCCCCAAAATCCACAAACCTGACTGCCCCGGTAGACCCATTGTCTCTGCCTGTTCGTGCCCCACCTAACTCATTCCACATACCTTGACTCCATCCTATCCTCCTTGGTTAAATCCCTCCCCACCTATGTTCAAGACACCTCAGACACTCTCCGTCATCTCCGCGCATTTCATTCTCTAGGCCCCCACCCTCTCATCTTCACCATGTATGTCCAGTCACTCTACACCTCCATCCCCCACCAGGATGGTCTCAAAGTCCTCCGGTTCTTCTTCGACCGGAGGAGCAACCTATACCCGTCCACTGATACTCTCCTCTGCCTAGCGGAGTTGGTCCTTACCCTCAATAACTTCTTGTTTGACTCCTCCCATTTCCTCCAAATAGAAGGCGTAGCTATGAGCACACACATGGGCCCCAGCTACGCCTGCCTCTTTGTCGGGTACGTCGAACAATCCTTGTTCAAGGTGTAACAGGGCCTCACCCCCGACCTCTACCGCTATATCGTCGACTGCTTTGGTGTCACCTCCTGCACCCACACAGTATGACTGACTGACTTCATCCGTTTCACCACCAACTTCCATCCGGCACTCAAATACACCTGGACCATTTCCGACACTTCCCTACCATTCCTTGACCTCACTATCCCCATCGCAGGTGATAGACTCCTGACCGACATCCACTATAAACCCACTGACTCCCACGGCTATCTGGACTACTCTTCCTCCCACCCTGCTTCGTGTAAGGACTCCATCCCCTATTCCCAATTCCTCCGTCTACGCCGCATCTGCTCCCAGGCTGAGGTGTTCCACACCAGGGTATCACAAATGTCCTCATTCTTCAGGGAACGGGGATTCCCCTCCCCCACGATAGATGAGGCTTGCACCAGGGTCTCCTCCATACCCCACAACACTGCCCTCTCTCCCCATCCCCCCACTCGCTACAAGGGCAGAGTCCACCTGGTCCTCACCTTTCACCCCACCAGCCGGCACATACAACACATAGACCTCCGCCAGTTTCGCCACCTCCAACGTGACCCCACCACTCGCCACATCTTCCCATCTCCCCCCCGTCTGCCTTCCACAAAGACCGCTCCCTCCGCAACTCCCTTGTCAATTCTTCCCTTCCCTCCCGCTCCACCCCTTCCCCGGGCACTTTCTCTTGCAACCGCAAGAGATGCTACACTTGTCGCTTTACCTCCCCCCTCCACTCCATTCCAGGACCCAAGCAGTCATTCCAGGACCGACATAGGTTCACCTGCACCTCCTCCAACCTCATCTATTGCATCCGCTGCTCTAGATGTCAGCTGATCTATATCAGTGAGACCAAGCGGAGGCTTAGGGATCGTTTCGCCGAACACCTCCGCTCGGTCCAACTCGACCTCCCGATGGCTTAGCACTTCAACTCCCCCTCCCATTCCGTATCCGACCTCTCTGTGCTGAGCCTCCTCCACGGCCAGTGAGCAACACCACAAATTGGAGGAACAGCACCTCATATTCCGCTTGGGGAGTCTGCATCCTCTTGGCATGAACATCGAATTCTCTCAATTATGTTAACCCTTGTTGTCTCCTCCCCTTCCTACCTCTCCCTCAGCCCTCGGGCTCCTCCTCCTCCTTTTTTCCTTTCTTCCCCGCCCCCCATCAGTATGAAGAAGGGTTTTGGCCGAAACGTTGCCTATCTCCTTCGCTGCATAGATGCTGCTGCACCCGCTGAGTTTCTCCAGCATTTTGTATACTCATGAATTAGCTGGTACTGTGGGACAGCCCCTGTAGGCTGGTGGTGGAATCTCTTTGCAGGCCTTCTCGAACATCTCTAGCCTGCATTTCACACCATTGTATTCTCTCTTTAACTGCTTCATTAACTAACTAAACAGATGGCTTAATCAACAATTAATAACCATGGCAACCCAAGCCCCACTCTGCCGGAAATATTATTTTTGTTGTCAACATCACTCCAACACCCTCAGTGCTATTTTTCTTCTTCAGTTCTGACAATGGGTCAGAAATGTTATTTTTCTAAACCTAAAGTGTTATTTCTAATTTCATACCTCTTTTATGCACACTTTGAGTGTTTCCAGCTATTATCTGAACTATTTTTAAAGCAGAAGAGTACTGAAGGATGTGTAAAATCCAGTGAGTATCCATCCATTTCACCCTTCCCTTCCCCCTAACCTTCCTATCTAATTTTACAACCCAACGTAACTGCACTCCTCCAGCTCTGGTCTCATGTAAATTCCTAATTTTAATCACACCACCATTGATGCCAACTTGTTCCCGTCAAAGCCACCACTGCAGGATTCCCTTCCCCAAAATACTGCATCTCAAAGTTTTGTTTTTGTCCTACAGTATTACTAAAATCTATCTTTTTGACAAAGTCTTTGACCATCTGTCCAAGTATCATCTTAAGAGATTTGGTGTAAAATCCCCTTTGAAAATTGCACAATGAAAGCAGGAGTGGCATATTGGCCAAATGATGTTCAAACTTAGTACACACTTGCACATGGTATATTTTTAATGCATTTCATTCAAGATGTTGAAAAATGTCCACAAGAGCCCCGAGTACCTACGAGCGGTTATTACCATAATTCTCCGAGTTCGAATCATGGGAAACTCGGGAGAACTCTTGAATTAGCTCGTATAGTGGGACAGCCCGATTACATTCCTCTCCCCTTTCAGCATTCTGAAGGGATCATTCTTTTCATGACATGTGTAGGAAAGAACTGCAGGTGCTTGTTTAAATCAAAGGTAGACACAAAATGCTGGAGTAACTCAGCGGGTCAAGCAGCATCTCTGGAGAGAAGGAATGGGTGACGTTTCGGGCAGAGACCCTTCTTCAGGCTGAGAGTCAGGGGAGAGGGTGGGTCAAAGATAGAATGTAGTAAGGCGAGTGGGAGAACTGGGAAGGGGGAGGGATGGAGAGAGAAAGCAAGGGCTATCTGAAGTTAGAGAAGTCAATATTCATACCGCTGGGGTGTAAACTTCCCAAGCAAAATATGAGGTGCTGTTCCTCCAATTTGTGCTGGACCTCACTCTGACAATGGAGGAGGCCTAGGACAGAAAGGGAATGCAAGGGGGTTGGGAGTGGGATTGGGAATGGGAGTGGGTTGAAGTGCTGAGCCACCAGGAGATCAGGTAGGTTAAGATGGACTGAGCGGAGGTGTTCAGTGAAATGATCGCCGAGCCTGCGCTTGGTCTCGCCGATGTAGAGAGGTTGACACCAAGAACAGCGGATATAGTAGATGAGGTCAGAGGAGCTGCGAGTGAACCTCTGCCTCACCTAGAAAGACTGGAAATTATTTTCATGCCAACTTGGTCTACTCTTTCTCATTGAACTGTCAACTGGTACATTCTCATGCAATTATAGGTGATGCAGCACCCTGTCCTCTCTTTCCTGCCCATCGGGGACACAAGCAGTACTTTCAAACTGAAGTCCCCTGATTTATTTGCACGTCCTCCAATCTAATGTACTGCATTTGGTGCTCATGATGTGGTTTTATTAACATTGGAAAACTAAATGCAATTGGACCATCTCTGACACCTCCCTCTCCTTTCTTGATCTCACAGTCTCCATCACAGGAGAAAGACTCCATCACTGATGTCTATTATAAACCTACTGACTCCCACACTATCTAGAGAGCACTTCTTCCCTCCCTGCTTCCTGCAAATACTCTATCCCCTAAACCCAATCCCTCACTCAGTGCCGCGTCTACGCCCACGATGAGGTGTGCCATACCAAGATATCTGAGATGTCCTAATTCTTTAGGGAATGAGGGTTACCCTTCCATCATAGATGAGGCCCTCATACGTGTCTCCTCGGTACCCCACAGCTACGCTCTTGCCTCCCCTCCCCCCCAGTCGCAACAGAGACAGAGTTCCCTGAGTCCTTTCCTTTCACCCCCATCAGCCATCACATACACTTTATCCTCCAACATTTTTGCCACCACAATGGGATCTCACCACTAGTCATATCTTCTCATCTCCACACCTTTCCACCTGCCACAGAGAGTGTTCCCTCCACAACTCCCTTGTTAACTCATCCCTTCCCACTCAAACCACTCTCTCCCCAGGTACCTCCCCTGCAACCACAGGAAATGCAACACCTGTCCCAATATTTCCTCGCTCGGCTATGTCCAGGGAACCCGAGAGTCCTTTCAGGTTTGGCAGTGGTTCACTTGCACCTCCTCCAACCTCATCTACTGTATCTGTTGTTCAAGGTGTGGACACTTATACATCGGCAACAACAAACATAGACTGGGCAATCGTTTTGCTGAACATCTTTGCTCAGTCCACCTGGGCTACCTGATCTCCTGGTTGCCAAACACTTTAATTCCACTTCCCATTCTCAAACTGATCTTTCTGTCCTGGGCCTCCTCCATTGTTAGAGTGAGGCCAAATGCAAATTGGAGGAACAGCATCTCATATTTTGCTTGGGCAGCTTACAACCCAGCGGTATGAATATTGATTTCTCCAAGTAACCCTTGCATCCCCTCTCATTAGGTCCCTCCCCCACCCTAGTCATTGTATTAGTTTCAATGTTGTCGTGGTGAGTTTAATTGTCTGTAACTCATATTTACCTCGCCCACAGCTAACAATGGCCTGCTTCCTTTATCAGTGTAACTTTTTTGTATATCTTTAATTAATTTGTTCTATATCTCTCTATATAACTGTCTATATATCATTTCGTTTCTATTTCCCCAGACTCTCAGTCTGAAGAAGGGTCTCGACCCGAAACATCACCTATTCCTTTTCTCCAGTGATGCTGTCTGACCCGCTGAGTTACTCCAGCTTTCTGTGTCTATCTCCAGATTGAATAACTGTCCAATGGAACAGTGAAGCCCCTGAGCTTCCAGTCGTCTGTCACTTTGAATATCCATCCCATCCATTGAGACTAATCTATCTAAAGGCTTCCGACAATGCCCAGCTCAGGTTGAATGTCAGCACTTAAGCTTCCATCTGGGCTCAATGCTGCCTTTGTGATTTGATATCCATGATCCAGAGGAAGTGAGGATTTTAAGGAGAGGTTGTTCAATGTCAGAACAAACTCAGCCACGTTAGTGAATGTGTTGGTAGAGGGGAACTGTTGGGCATCTGTGCATGGAAAAGGTGGAGGGCCTTGCCATCCTGATATAGGATAGAGGTGCAAGGAGATTGTACGTACATAATAAAGATGAGTCTGTTGGGACGAGAGAATCTGATTGGTCATCATGGCAGAAGGCATCAGAGGTTTTATGTATATAAGTGGGAAAAGACAGGACTAGAGAAGAAAGGATAGAGTGAAGGTAGGAAGAATATGTATGATAGAGCAATAGCAGGTTCAAACAATGGGTTAGCCTGGTCCATCCTGCTTGTGGATTTTGGGCAGGAGAGGCAAGTTGGCTGTGTAGCTGGGGCACTTTAAGGCAGGAAACTGTGTAAGGAAAATCAACTGAGAAATTAAGGTCCATGGCCTTGCGTTCAATTGTTGGGATGTGATCCAGAAGGATGTATGAGGAAGTGTTTGACAGCTGGCATCTGCAAGATGGAGATTTGTTTGCTGCAACAGCAGCACCCTTGTCAGTGGGGTTGATGATATTGAGATTAATTGTTCATAAGTGCAGCTAGAAGGTGGTAGGTTGGAGCATGAGAGGAGAGTGGAAAAGTCAAGAAAGCCAATGTTGCCTTGGCAGTTAACAATGCACAATTCTAGAGAGGATAATTGGCGTCCTGGTGGACATAAGGGGAGAGGTGTCCTGGTGATCATTTTGGATCAGAGATGAGTAGATTTGAAGGGATGGTGGAAATATGGCAAAAGATGGATCTGGGGCTGGAAGAATATGGTCTGATGAAAGTGAAGGGGGAGTAAGGTCCAAAGGGTTATGTAGGAGCTGTTGGACGTTACAATCTTTGGCATCTGAGAGGTTGTTTATTACAACACCAAATGTAGTGAAGAATAAAATGGAGCTGTGGACCACCACAGATTTGAGATTGAGTGAATGTGTGTTGTTGCAGAGAGAGGTCAAGAACTCGTGATGACACAGGACATTAAATGTGGATCTGTAAATGTGAAGAGAATAGCACTTCGAGCGACAAAGGTTATGATCATGGGTGGCTGGGTCTGAATTGCGAAGGATAGAATTTCTGTGAGAATCCGTGTGGAATCCAAGGAAAGAGATATGGCTGTGGAGATAGGTTTTGACCCAAATGGAAAGGGACACCATGGATGATGACCAGAGACATGTACTGAGGAAGAGCACATGACTCTGCTTATTTGGAGATAAATGCAGATTGGATGTTGACATTGTGAAACATCTGAGTTCAGTCTACTGCAGTGATCCTGAGCTTCCCCGTGCTTGTCCCTTTAATTCTACAAACAACTCCCACTCTGACCTATCATTCCATGGTCTTCTGTATTATCACAGTGAGGTCCAACAGCACTTCATCTTCCACTCCAGGCACATTGCAGTCATCTGGTCACAATATTGAATTCTACAGCTTTAGATAACTTGATATTATGATCTGCACCAGTCATCCACCTGTAATATTTGTCCAGATTGATTTTTCCCCCCTTTTTTTCAGGAAGTGCTGAACACGCCCAACCTGACCTTCCGGGCATGTCCTCCTGCTCTGCATTTCACAATTCCCAAATTATTTTGTCTGTTCTTGCTCTCTTACTGTGTCCATTAATTTACTGGCCAGACAGCCTTATTAACAGCTTATCCCCTATCAGAGACATTCCCACCTTCGCCTTTCTTGTAGTTTTACAAGCTGCGTCTGTCTGTTCAGTTCTGATAAATGCTCCACCTCGCCGTTTCTGTTCCCAATAAATGCAGCCCGAATGGCTTATCATTATTTTCTGTTTCCATTTCAATTCTGTACCAGTGCACTAAGGGAGATTCAGTTCATAGCTCATCAAATTTTATTTTAATAGGGTTTTGCATAGAAATATTTCCCCACATTAATTCATATGGGTCTACAAGTGCCACAATTGACAATAGAAATAGTGATTTGATTTGTAATTAAGCCTTTTAGACCTTGTTAACTGTCCTAGTATGTGGACCATCTAGAAATCAGGCTTCTGATGATAAATTACAGGAAATATGTTTAGATAGAGCAGAATCATAGAGTAATACAGTGTGGAAACAGGACCTTCGGCCCAACTGGCCCGCACCAGCCAAAAATGTCCCAGCTACCCTAGTCCCACTTGCCTGCGCTTGTTCCATAACCCTCCAAACCAGTCCGATCCATATACTTGTCCAACTGTTTCTTAAACAATGGGATAGACCCAGTCTCAACTACCTCCTCTGGCAGCTTGTTCCATACACCCACCACCACCCTTGTTCTATACACCCACCACCCTCCTATTAAATCTTTTCCCCTTCACCTTGAACCTATGTCCTCTGGACCTCAATTCCCCTACTCTGGGTAAAATACTCTGTGCATCCACCCGATCTATTCCTCTCATGATTTTGTACACCTCTATAAGATCTCCCCTCATCCTCCTGCGCTCCATGGAATAGAGACCCAGCCTACTCAACCTCTCCCTATAGCTCACACCCTCTGGTCCTGATAACATCCTCGTATATCTTTTCTGAACCCTTTCAAGATTGACAATATCTTTCCTATAATATTGTACCCAGAACTGAACACAATATTCCAAATGCGGTCTCACCAACGTCTTATACAACTGCAACATGACCTCCCAACTTCTATACTCAATACTCTGACTGATGAACGCCAAAGTGCCAAAAGCCTTTTTGACCACTCTATCTACTGTGACTCGACCTTCAAGGAACCATGCACTAGTACTCCTAGATCCCTCTGCTCTGCAACACTACCCAGAGGTCTACCATTTACTGTGTAGGTCCTGCCCTTGTTCAATGTCCCAAAATGCAACACCTCACACTTCTCTGTATTAATTCCTTCAACCGTTCCTCCACCCACCAGGCCATTCGCTCCAAATCCTGCTGCAATCTTTCACAACCATCTTCACTATCTGCAAAACCACTAACTTTTGTAACATCAGCAAACTTGCTAATCTTGCCCTGTATGTTCTAATCCAAATCATTGATATAGATGACAAACAGTAATGGGCCCCAAATGTGGCACACCACTAGTTACAGGCCTCCATTCTGAGAAGCAACCTTCTACCATCACCCCCTCCTTCCTTCCATGGAGCCAATTTGCTATCCATTCGGCTATCTCTCCTTGGACCCCATGAGATCAAACTTCCAGAGCAGCCTACCATGCGGCACCTGTCGAATGCCTTACTAAAGTCCATGTGCACGACATCTACAGCTCTGCCTTCATCTACCATTTTGCTCACGTCTTCAAAAAATTTAAATCAGATTTGTGAGACACGACCTCCCATGTACGAAACCATGCTGACTGTCCCTAATCAGCCCTTGCCCATCCAAATGCCTGTATATCCTATCCCTCAGAATACTCTTCAGTAACTTACCAACTACAGATGTTGAGCTCACTGGCCTACAATTCCAAGCATTTTCCCTGCAGTCCTCCTTGAAAAGAGGCACAACATTTGCGACCCTCCAATCCTCTAGAACCTCTCTATTTAAGGACGACTCAAAAAATTCAACCAGGGCTCCCGCAATTTCCTCTCTAGTTTCCCGCAATGTCCTCGGATATATCTGATCAGGCCCCAGAGATTTGTCTACCTTCATGCACGACAGTACCTTCAGTACTTCCTCGACGGTAACGCTGACTGCGCTCATGACCCTTCCAGTGACAACTAGAGTAGTTTATTGTGATTAGAAAAATAATTCAACAGCTCTTCACTTGTATGCTTTGTATCAAAGTGCTTTTGAATAATGTAATTGATAATGTTTTGAAGGACTAATTCTAATAAAGGTATAACTTTTCACAATAGACTTAACAATTAATATTTCAATCCATACCACGTTCATTAATACAGCACTCTTTCTTTAGATCTTGGGATCTGATTCCTGGGATGTCAGGACTGTCTTATGAAGAAAGACTGGATAGACTCGGTTTATACTCTCTGGAATTTAGGAGATTGAGAGGGGATCTTATAGAAACTTACAAAATTCTTAAGGGGTTGGACAGGCTAGATGCAGGAAGATTGTTCCCGATGTTGGGGAAGTCCAGGACAAGGGGTCACAGCTTAAGGATAAGGGGGAAATCCTTTAAGACCGAGATGAGAAAGACTTTTTTTCACACAGAGAGTGGTGAGTCTCTGGAACTCTCTGCCACAGAGGGTAGTTGTGGCCAGTTCATTGGCTATATTTAAGAGTGAGTTGGATGTGGCCCTTGTGGCTAAGGGGATCAGAGGGTATGGAGAGAAGGCAGGTACGGGATACTGAGTTGGATGATCAGCCATGATCATATTGAATGGCGGTGCAGGCTCGAAGGGCTGAATGGCCTACTCCTGCACCTAATTTCTATGTTTCTATCTTGCGAATTATGTTGTATCAAGGGTCAGATGTATTTTCTGAAACATTGTACATACAATCTTTTGTGAAAAAGATATCACCCACAGCAGGGAACTTAATGCCCAGGAACTATTGTCCATTTGTTACAGAAAAAGTGACCTACATTTATGCTCAGCTTGTCAAAGGATTAATAGGAGGACACAATAAACATGCAACCATAGAGTCAGCATCACATCTTTTATTGTGTTTAGAAACTATATTTTATTCCAGAAAGAAAATGTGAATTTTACTTTATAAACAGGTTCCATGTACAAAAGAAGTACAAAAGAAGAGTGTGTCATAATCTAATGAAAACTATTTTAAATGATGCATTACATTAAGAAGCGTTCCTTTGATTTCTATTATTCTCCTTCACATGATATTGCATTGGGGAAATTACTTGCTATCAAAAGAATTGCATGAACAGAAAACAATTTAAATTGCTCCACCGAGTGCAGAATTGATGTGAATGTTGGAATGGAAATCGGTAGTGTCCGGTCTATTAACATTTTCATCTCTGACATTATTTCTGCTAGCTATGGTAAATCATCAATGGCCATATGACCAATTGAAAACTAAATATATATCTGAATGAAAAGTGCTACAAATAAAATCTGTCAGTATATTATTTAAATACTAGCTCTCCACATTAGAGACTCATTGAGTCGTACAACATGGAAAAGATCCTTCAGCCCATCTCATCCATGCTAACCTTGTTCCCCATCTGCACTCCTTCCACTTGCACGCATTATGACCTGCGTTACAGCAGAACTGCTTGTATCTATATAAGATTGAGAATATGTAGAATTGGGAATACTTTAGGACTAAGGTTTCTGAGAAGTTTTAATTTCATTACTTTTACATAATTTAGTTAAGTTTCATAATCCTTGCTATGATGAAGATTATAGTAACGAGTCGGAAGAAGTTTGGATATACCTTATTGTTTTCTTCAACAATAAAGAATTTATTAATCAAAATACTATGTTTTGGGAGACTTATCTGTGAAGAAGCTCTGAAGGTCTCTGATGGTGAGCTCGCATGCGTATAGAAGACATTCACCTTAACCATGCTGTCCATTTAGTGGCTGGAGGGTTAATTTCTCAAACAATATAAAAATCGGTCGCTACATTTGTAATTGGGTAGAAAGATTGTCCCCATAACCATGTGATACTGTAGTTATTGGTCTAGCATCACCACCCTTTGTAAGTTACCTCCCACTGTATCAACCATATATATATGCTAATTCCTTTGTTTGAGCATATGTGTTTCTCCCTGATCCTCTGGGAGAGCTTCCCAGGGCCGTTCAGAGAACTCTACTCACCATGGTGAAATAAATGATGATTTAAAGTATTCTAGTCGGTGTTTTCACTGAACAGACTAAGAGATATAAATACCAGAATTATCAAGGTCACTCCTCAGCCTCCAATGCTTGAGAGAAAAAAGTGGCAGCCTATCTTCATAACTCAAGCCCTTCTTTCCTGGTAACATAATTGTGAGTTTTTTGCATTGTTGTCAGAAATCTGGTAGTTTAAGTGCACCTCATTGGCTATTTCAGCACTCTGTCCTCCTGATGTCTTTCCACCTGTTCAATAAAATGCACAGATTACAGCCAGAATCTGCACAATGTTGGTCAGTGGGGGAATGTTTGGGGTGTGACCTCTGCAGTCATTAGAAATGCAGCTGATGCCCAGGTAAACATTGAAAGTGAAAAGGTGAATTGCATCCTAAAATGTCTGGGCCAATGTCCCGATAGGTGTGGTTTTTATCATTAGCACATGAACAATTTGAATATTGAAAATGGATGCTAATAAATGCCTGGTAAGATCAATACACTCCTTTTTTTGGCATTCCAACCCGGTACTGGGAGCTAAACTGGTGGTATTTATGCTTTCCTACATTTTTCCTAAGTGTTCACTGGACCTCTTGCCATCTCAGTCCCCTCTGCTGAAGAATAGTTTTCTCTCTTCTACTTTTATAGATTTGCTGACACCTTCAGAACTACACCAGAAAACAGTCAGAGATACACTGTAAATTTGATTTGGGGATGGTGTTGTGACTGTGAGACTTAAGACTTAAGAGCAAAGATTTTAAGGTGGTAATCTCAGGATTGTTACGAGTGTCTAATGCTAACAAGTGTAGAAGAGCAGAGCAATTGGTGAGATGGTGGAGGAGGGGTGAATTTATATTTCTGAGGCATTAGAACAGTGTCGGATAGGTAGAATCGATTCAGGTTGGACTGGTAACACCTCAATAGGCATTGGACCAATATTCTTGCTGGGAGTAATGGTGGGAAGGGCAATGGTTCTTTGGGGCTTATGAGGGTGTGTTTAAACTCGCTTGACAGAAATGCGAACTTAAGGAAGGAGACAAAAGGCAAAAAAATAGAAAAGCAGTAAGGGAAATAAATAAGTATAGGAAAAAGTTGAGCAACAAGTGGAATGAAAGTCTTTAAAGTGTTGAAAGAGGAACATTAAAGATATATCGAAATGCAGACAACATTGACAACAAGATGATGAATTATCAGCAAATGTGTATAACCCAAGTAACAGATTGGAAGCTGAATGTTCATAGGTATTTAACATTAAGGATGGAGAGGCAAAATGTAAAAGGAGTTTGAGAAGCACTCCTGATAATGAATGAGATTTAATGAAAAAATATTTTAGTTTGGCATGTCATAATGTAGAATTAGAATCAGTTTTAATGGGGTCAAGAAACTGCAAAAGACAGAATCTTGGTAGGAGTCATTTACAGGCTTTCAATAATAGTGTGAAATAAGTCAAGAAATTAGAAATGTACATAACAGGGTTAATATAGTAATCATTGGGAACTTGAATCTACATACTGATTGGTGAAGTCAGATTACTAGGAATAGGGTGGAGGATGAATTATAGAGCCCAATTGTCATGTTTCTAAAATGACACAAGTGCTGGCAACTCAGCAGGTCAGGCAACCTCTCTGGAGAACATCGATAGGTGACATTTTGGGTCGAGATACTTCTTCAGGCTGATTGTCAGGTGGGTGGGGGAAAGGAAACTGAAAAAGGGGAGTGGCAGGACAAAGCATGGCAGGTAATAGGTCGATATAAGCGAGGGGGAAGGGATTGATAGGCAGATGGTTGGAACAAAGGTCAAAGCTAAGAAAGGAGGGTGTGAGACAGGTTTGAATAGTTTTGAATAGGTGCAGATTATGAAGCCTGAGGAAGCAGGTGGGATATGTGAGAGCGCTGGGGGGGGAGGGGTAGGGACAGTGAGAGAGCACCTAAAATTGAAGAATTTAATGTCCATACAGTTGGGTTGTCAGCTACCTAAGCGGAATATAAGGTGTTATTTTTCCAGTTTGTGTTGCAATGGAGGAGACCAAGGACGGCAAGCTCAGTGTGGGAATGGGAAGGGGAATTAAAATGGTGAACAAATGGGAGATCCGCTAGATCTTGGCAGAGAAAACCTGTAATTCTATTTCCAAGTTTGCTTATTCCACGTTTCCAGTATTATTGTGAGAGGAGATCGTAGAGGTTTCAGGGGGAGATAGACTTACTAAATGAATATATGATGGATAGAATATAACATAGAAAAATATGAGCATCAATTTTATACAGAAAATAGTGAAGCAAGCATTTTTTCAACTGTGACAAATTGGAAAATGTTGATGTTTAAAGGGTCCTGGTTGTTTTCTTATATATACATAGAAGTTGCCAAAGGAAAATATTATGGAGGAGCAGCAGTTGATTAGCAAAGGAAATGGTATAAAATGAAGAAAAAAAATAACTGCAGATGGTCATTTACTAAAAAAAGGTGTTGCTGATGTAACTCAGCAGATCAGGCAGTATCCATGGGGAATGCGGATAGGTGATGTTTCGGGTCGGGTTCGGGTCAGGACCCTTCTTCAGATTGGAAGAGATTGAAGAACAGTCCCGACCCAAACGTCACCTATACATGTTCTCTAGGGATGCTGCATAACCTTCTGCGTTACTCCAGCACTTTGTGTCTTTATTTTTTAAAGCAAATGTTATGGCTTTTTTTAGTGAGATGATTAAAATATGGGAATAAAGAAGTCTTACTGTCATTATTTAGGTCCTTGGTGCGACTGCACCTAGAGTACGCTACAGTTTTGATTTCCACACAATGAGAGAATACACTTGCTCTGAGGAAGTTTAACAAAGATTCAGCAGACTGGTTCTGAGGAGGGTAGATTTGCTTCATGAATTGAGACTGGGTGGGCAGACCTGTGTTCTTCAGAGTTTTGAAGAATTATCTCTGTGAAACTTATATAATGCTGACAGAGATTGAAGGAATGGGTGTGGGGAGAATGTTTTCCTTGGCTGGGGAGGAGAGCCAGAGTCTTAAAATAGTAAGATTAAACGAGCACTCACCTGTTCGAAGTTTGAATCGTTATTTTACGAGAGTTTACGATGAGGGATTACGTGAAGAGCCCGCCTCACGCTGGTAACGGCATACTTCAAAGCAACGGCATGAAAAACACAGAACACCAAAGCCGGAGTAACATAGTAAGGCTCATAAAAAGACTTAGAACCACCATTTGATCATTTATTTTACGAGGGTGGGAGTGGAGGGCACGTAATCCCTCATCGTAACTCCTCGTAAAAATAACGATCAAACTTCGAACAGGTTGAGTTCTCGTTTAATCTTACTATTTTACTTCGGAGTCACGTGAGTGACTACGTGAGAGTTTTAAGCTTTCTGTGTTTTTTATGTCGTAGAATTAATCCGTACGACAGTCCGGCTAAGTAAACACATACATGAGAAAGCAGACAAATGTTAGATCTTTTCACAATTAAATTTTTTAATGGTTGAAAAACCATATAATACCCTCCTTAATTTTGAGGGAAAAATGATTACAAGTGACAAAAGCTATCAGTGACTACACAACTGATTATAGCAATTAATAGCAAACAAAGCAGGTGATTATAGTGCTCCCAACACCGCGTGTCCAAAGCTGTCATAGTGTGAACAGGTTTGTTGTAGAACTTTGAAAAAGTTTCTTCTTTACTCCACCCTGCGATTTTTTAAAATATGCTCGAGAGGTACGTCCCGCCCCTTCACCGCGGACGTAGCTGCCGCCCTGGTGGAGTGAGATTTGAAGACATCAGTGTCTACTCCCGCTAAAACCAACACCTGTTTCAACCATTTGAGATAGTTTGAACTGAAGCTTTTGTGTGTGGCTTTTTGTGCGTAAGCAGCAATGTCTTTTCGTTTCCTCGAAAAGTGTCCGTAACTTTAATATATTGGTTCAAATGTCTAACCACACACAAAGCAGGCTCAATATGAAAAGCTTGAAAGGTTACCTTTGTTCCAGATCTCCCTGGTCTACTTTGTTTGATCAGATCGTAAACATAGAATACAACGTTATCTGTAGTCACATGCAACAGTCTAAACGCAACATTTGTAAAGTTTGCACTCTTTGGGCTGAGACCAGTGACATTAACATGACCAATTTCAATGTTAACCTATCCAATGGCAACCCTTCAATTGGCGGTCCATTCTCTAAGTAGAGCAAGTACTATGCTCACATCCCAAATCTCTGTATATCTAGGTTTTGGCGGATTCATGTGAAAAATTCCTTTCATGAATCGTGATATTAATGGATGCGACCCAATTGATTTCTCACCAGTCATAAGTCCTAAATAGGACGACAAGGCACTGCGTGCAGTGTTAATGGCACTGTAACTTAAATGTTGCCAAAGTGCAAATTGGCAAGGAATTCCAAAACATGAGTAAACATTCACAGAATCATCAGAAATATTTGACTGTGTGCAAAATTCTTCCATTTCTTAATATGTGTCATATATTGTTTCTGTGTGCTATCTCGCCATGATGCGCCAATAACTGTCAAAGTTTGGTCCGACAATCCCAGTTCCTGTAGTGGTCTGGTCAAAACCTGCAGATTAACAAATTCATATATGCATATAATGGGTAACCTTCATTTGTTACTGGATTAGTCAAGATATCACTTACAGTTAGGAATCTGCATATACGGTTCTTTAATCATAATTCAGCATAACTGGGAACCAAGGTTGAGTTGGCCAATTTGGCACTACCAACAATCCGGAAGCTGAATCTTGCTCTATTTTCTTCAAGCATCTCTGAATCAGAGCAAATGGTGGAAAAGCATAAAAGAACATTTTTCCCCAGTGTAATGAAAATGCATCTACTGCAACTGCGTCCGGATCGTGTTCCCAAGACACAATAATGAGGCAATTGATGATTAAGCCTGGATGCAAACAAATCAATTTCTGGCAACCCAAATCGTCTAACAATATTCTTAAATATTGCTGGCTTAAGCATCCATTCCGTATTATCTTTAAAAATCCTGGACCTTTCATCTGCTACCACATTGTCTTTACCTGGAATATAGCTTGCTGAAATCCATATCTGCCGACCAATACACCATTGCCATATCTCATTGACCAGACAATCACATGATACTGATCTAACTCCCCCCATGTGATTTAATGTAAACCACAGCCGTTTTATTGTCTAATTGTATTAACACATGCAGACCTTGTTTAGCACAAACCCAATATGCTTTAAGCCCATAAAAGGCCCCCCAATAATTCCAAATAGTTAATACCATACTCTTGGAGAAACACTTGTTCTTCAGTTTTCCATCTACCTCCACAACTGGAGGATAAATCTGTGGCCCCCCATCCGAGAGCACTAGCATCTGTTTGTAAAACCATTTCAGGCTGTTTAATCATGATCTTCTTAGCAGCTTGTGGGACATTTTCAACCCACCATTGCAATTCCAATACTGCTTTCCTTGTTAATTGCATAGGCCTGTCAAAGTGACCTGCCTTATCTTTAAGAGCCCCTTACTTTGTCCCTTTGAAGATTTTGATAATGTAATGGCCCAAATTCCACTGCCGGAAATGCTGCCACCAGTGTACCAATGACTTTTGCCACTTCTCGGATGGAGGGATAAGGTTTTGTGAATGAGGTAATTACACATTTGCAAAATATCATTTGTCTTCTTTGCTGGCAAAGTAACTAACATAGTCACTGAGTTAATTACAAACCCCAGAAGAAAAGAAAATCAATTGATTGGACTGGCTGCAGCTGGGATTTAATTGGATGAATTAAGAATCCAAGCTCTTTAAAACCAAAGCTTTAGTAACTGAAATTGAGTGCTCAGCTGACTCTTGACTATCGTTAATAACCAGAATATCATCCAGATAAGCCATTACAATGTGTTTCTGTGCTCTTAATTGAGCTAAAATGGTTTCAACAGTTTTGTAAAGAGTCTAGGAGCCGAACTTAAATCCATTTGGTAAAGCTTAGAACTGCCATAATTGCCCCTGCCAATAAAACTTTAAGTATCTCCGAAAAAGATGATGAATTGGTACAGAATAATAGGCGTCTTTCAAATCAATCTTAGCCATATAAGAACCTGCTGAAATCAAATATTTTGCAGTATTGAATGTCTCCATCTTAAAATGTTTGTATTCTACAAACTTATTTAGATCTGTAAGGTCAGAATAATTCTACAACCACCATCTTTCTTATCTCTGCGAAATATATTAGAGAAAATTGATGCTTATGTTCACAAGTTTTTTCAATTACCCCTTTTTCGGATAATTTGGTCAATTTCCACATTAATCTCCAATTCTTTCTTCTGGAGAAAACACATAAGCATAAGCAGGTTTATTCTGTACAGGAGGATTGACCCCTTCTTTAAAAATAATAATAGCTCCTGAAACTGCTTGTAATATAAATCGATCAGAAGTAATATTAAGCCAGGCATTATAAAATTTTTGCAATCTCCCTCCAACTGGAGATTCATCCACAGTTTCTTTAAGGATAGAAGTCTTTAATACCTCTCCATAGGAGCGTGATGGTCTCCTCTTTCCCGAATGCAGGGAAGCAGTGGCCTGTGCAGCACGATAATACTTTCGTGACAAATTTCTGCCTCTTATAACGAAAATCAAAACCCCTTCGGGCCGAAAACCCTTTTCTTTGTCCAGAGACAAAAGGCTTAATAGTGCTAAAATATTTAGCTTCTTCATCCAACTGTTTCGGCAGATTTTCTCCAAACAAATACCCAGGAGCTTGAACTCCACTTTCTTGACACAGGCTTGCATATCTAGGGTGAAATATGGGCCGAATCGCCATTTTCCTCATGCAATTGATCTCATAAAACGAATTGCACAATAAGCCCAAAGTATCTTTTTGAATCTTGTCCATTTCCAGATTCTCCATTTGCCTGCCAAATGCCGTGATGGCAGCCGAAAATAATTTTAGCACCTTTTGAAATTTCACTTCTTGGGCTCTCATACTTGGAGTCATAGACGCCCATACCATCGGATTCACCGTAGGCACTTCCAATGAGGCACAATTGCCTGGTGCTTTATATAATTCTGATAATTCATTCATCACAGTATTATGAAGCTGGTGAGATACCATATAATTTATATTGGCAGCTAGGCTTTTCTTCCATAGCCTCACCACTTCCTTCGGGTATAGCAAAACCTTGTGCTATCCCAGGGCAGATCAAGCCTTTTCTTTTTACTTTGTGGCGTGCTTTCAAAAGCCATTCAACTTCAGCAGGGTCTGCCTTCTGCAGCCCTAATTCCATCGGGATATTATCCCATGAGACTTCTTCCAGCCAAATCGTGGGTCTGGAGTATCATATTCCCAACTTGGCCCACAGCCATATTCATCATATTCAAACCCCTCAGGGATTTTTTGGGATTCATGTGGGTACTGTGACCCTTGTCTCATAATAGTTTGGAGAACTTTCTCCATATGCTCCATTTTTAGCCACATAGTTTTATTGTCTGGAGGTCTTTCAAAATCAGAATCATCAGAAACCACGGGCCTCACAGTTTTCTTTTTGCATTTCTTAGGAGCATTTTTCCTCCGTGGTTATAATTTCCGGAGAATCTGGAAATTCTTATATCGGGTAAATCAGTGGCCAGCGGTATCGGAACCGGGTCCACTCTAGCTTCGCGTCCCGTATATTTACTTTCACCCCGGGAGGCTCTCTTCACCCGCGAAAACCTTCTTTCCGATTTCTCCATTTTTGTTTTTTAAAATTTATCTTGTGCTCAATCAGCACGTTAACGTCTAAATTTTTACTTTTAGTTTCGATGCTGGAACCATCCAGCGTAACTTCAAAACCGCGCCGATGTAACTTCACTTACCTGCGGGCCGTTCCGACCGCTGCGAGGAGCTGCTCCTTACCGCAGCTCCTCCTTTCGCCGTCAGCGTTGACGTCATGCCGTTACCAGCGTGAGGCGGGCTCTTCACGTAGTCACTCACGTGACTCCGAAGAGCCAGAGTCTTAAAATAAGAGGTAGGCCATTTAGAATTGAGGTGAGGACAAATATATTTCTGCAAAGTGTTGTGAATCCATGGAATTTTCTGTCCTTTAAGATTGTAGAGGGTTGGTTATTGAATCAGTCTGGATAGAATTCTGCATCTGAAAGGTATCAAGGTTAGGTTGATAGTGAAGAAAAGATACAATTGAGATAGAATATCAGACATGTATGGTGGATGGCTCAAATGGCCAAATTCCTTATTCCTGGCTCATAGTTCTTATGTAGATTCTACATGCCTTTTTTATTAGGATGTAAAACAGTTTATAATGTTTATTACTGTTTGAAATTATGTTTCTTCCACTTAAGAGACTAATGGGCCTGTCCCACTTAGGTGACTGTTTAGGCGACTACAGGAGACTATGAGGTCGCCACATGGTCACCACATGTTCGTGGGTGGTTGCCCTGGGAGCAGTCTTCATGGTCGTGAGTAGTTCCCGCATTCTCGTAACTAGTTACGGCTTCATTCGAGTCGCTAATAATTTTTCACCATGTTGAAAAATTAACGGTGACCAGAATGAAGCCGCCATAGAGAGTAGCGAGAATTCTCGTGCCGTAGGTGCAGTGGTAGTGGGTTGCCAGGAGCTCGAAGGTTATCATAGGTTGTTGCCAGTGCTGACCGGTGAATTTAATTGGCTCATTGGGAAAAAAAAACGTAAACAGTAGTTTTCAGAACCAAGAATAAATGTCCGCCGAGCTTCACAGCCGTGTGTCTCTGGCTTCTTAAAAGTTGTCTCCACACTTTCTCCCCCCTTCTCCCCCTCCACCCTCTTTTAAAGGACTTACGTGACCCTTCCTGTACACTGTACTTTCACCGTTTTAATTACAGCACCAACCTTCCTGTTCATCGTGGTGTGTGTCTATCACATTGGCTTTGCACCATGAGAATTTCACTCACAGCATTCCCCCCGCTTGCCCTGTCCCCCACCTGCATAACTGGCTGGTGAAGGAAGCGATGTGTGTACATGTGTGTGTATGTTCCACTCTGACAGTCGCCGTTCCAGTCGCGGGTTTTTCAACGACCTGCTATGACTTGACAGTCGCCGGCAGTCACCTGAAAAATCGCCTAAGTGGGACAGGCCCATAAGGCTGACATAATTGGAACTTAATACTGTCCCCATGTACAAACACAACACTGAAAACTCTCTCTATCTCCCTCCCCCACCCTAGTCGCACTTGCTTCTCGTTTTCACACCACAAACAGCTCACAATGGCTTGTTCCCTTTATCATCGATACTTTTTTGCATATCTTTCAATCATTGTTCTTTATCTCTCCACATCACTGTCTATATCTCTCGTTTCCCTGATCCCTGACCAGTCTGAAGAAGAGTCTCGACCCGAAACGTCGCCTATCTCCTTCGCTCCTTAGATGCTGCTGCACCCGCTGACTTTCTCCAGCCTTTTGTGTACCCTCTATTCTCCAGTATCTGCAGTTCCTTCTTTAACACTGAAAACCATTTGGATGCACAGATTTCCCAAACGTTTCGGTGTCAGCAAGAATTTCTCATTTAATTTAAAAATAAATCATTTTCATAAGAGTTTCAAGTACAATGGAAGATTTGGGCCATGCCTCCTGATGTCTCATATGACACCATTGATCAGGTTGTAGTTTAAATATGTAATGCAACACAACATTTCTCTCTTGTTGCAAGCTGTTGGTCGGATTTGTGCTTTTAACCTGCACCCTGAATCTGGCTTTCACTTGCGTCCTCTTAATTGCAACTCAGATTGGGGTGGCACACAAATATAATTTCATACAGCATAGGTGACTTTCTCACACAAGTCATTCTATTCAGATTTTGGCAGTTTGTACTAGGAAGATTCTGTGAGGCGTAAGATGTTTCCCTGACTCAACACACATCAGCAATTTATAGTGGGTACAAACATGTTTTACATTTTTGCAATAATTCAACAGCAGACCACTTTCATTGTAGCCTTTGATCCTTTGTCTCTGCTGTAGTTGCCTTTCTCTGTCTCACAGTTGGGACTCTTCCTTTGCCTAAAAGCTTTTTATCACTGCTGTTTTTTCACGACGTATGTACACATTAACTGTGAAGAGGATGCTAGGAGGTTGCAGGGTGACCTGGACAGGTTGAGTGAGTGGGCAGATGCATGGCAGATGCAGTATAACATAGATAATTGTGAGGTTATCCACTTTGGCGGCAAAATCAAGGGGGCTGATTATTATCTCAATGGGGTTAAGTTAGGTAAGGGGGAGGTGCAGCAAGACCTGGGCATCCTTGTACACCGGTCACTGAAAGTTGGCTTACAGGTACAGCAGGCAGTGAAGAAAGCTAATGGAATGTTGGCCTTCATAACAAGAGGATTTCAGTAGAGCTTCTGCAGTTGTATAGGGCTCTGGTGAGACCACATCTGGAGTATTGTGTACAGTTTTGGTCCCCTAATTTGAGGAAGGACATCCTTGTGTTTGAGGCAGTGCAGCGTAGGTTCACGAGATTGATTCCTGGGATGGCGGGACTGTCGTATGAGGAAAGATTGAAAAGACTAGGCTTGTATTCACTGGAGTTTAGAAGGATGAGGGGGATTCTTATAGAAACATAAAATTATAAAAGGACTGGACAAGCTAGATGCAGGAAACATGTTCCCAATGTGGGGCGAGTCCAGGACCAGGGGGCCACAGTCTTAGAATAAAGGGGAGGTCATTTAAGACTGAGGTGAGAAAAAACTTGTTCACTCAGAGTTGTGAATTTATGGAATTCCCTTCCACAGAGGGCATTGGAGGCCAAGTCACTGGATGGATTTAAGAGAGAGTTAGATAGAGCTCCAGGGGCTTGTGGAGTCAAGGGATATGGGGGGAAGGCAGGCACGGTTTATTGATAAGGGATGATCAGCCATGATCACAATGAATGGCGGTGCTGGCTCCAAGGGCCAAATGGCCTCCTCCTGCAGCTATTATCTATGTTTCTATGACTTCTCTTATTTTATGCTCTGGTTGTCCTCAACCTAATTTACAACCCCCAATGTTTATCTTTGCTCCAGATAGCCCGGCTTTGCAAAGTAAATATTTCCCTAATATAATTACTGCCTTTTCTAACATGACTTTTAATTACCTTCACCACATTGACCTAAATTCCCATAATCTTTTCCAGTATGTAAGGCTCTTGGGTTAACTTGCCAAATTTTCTTACAATTTCCAGAAATTCCTACGTCACAATCCACTTAGTTAATCAGCCGCCTTACTGAAGAAGGTTATGCTGGAAAACGGAATAATCACAACAGTTTGCAGTCAATAACACATATAGATTTCAAAATAATTTTGCAAATCATTTAAGCAATATACTCAATTCATATTTCTCACTCTTGGTTTGTTTTAAGGATTATTTTATGGGAATTAACTGATTGGTTTCACAGTGCTGATCAAATTACGATTAAACTTTTGCCTTTTAACCATAATTTAATTGTTGCTGAAATTTATTTAATCTTTTCACTGTTGTTTTGGTACAATGTTTAGTATGTCAGTCAAATTTAATATTTTAGAACATGTCACTTTTTCAGACAACATTCACCTCTATTTCAACATACCTGAATTTGTCTTATTGTTTTAACAATTTCTCTCAAATATGTTTAATTTTCCCAAGTAATTATTTTTATGCCATCACTTATATTGAACACTGTATTGAAATCCATACTATTCTGTTTTGGTTACACATATATCAAATTGTTTCTTTAAACAAATGGCTGGGTGGACATATCTGTGAGTTGAGTTGAAATATACTCCCAGTGGATGGAATAAAAATCTACTGACTTGCAATTACCTACTGTATTTCTGGCAGGAGGCTTTGCTCACATTTTTATTGTGAGAATGCCAAAAATGCTGCAAGTGCTTGTCCTAGCTTGCTTACTATCGATATAAGTGAGATTTCCTCTGAGAGATCAAGTTGCATCTATTTTCCTTCTCATTAGCTCCATTATTAATCCCATCATCTCTTTTCAATCAGCAAAAAAAGATTCACTGGCTGTCGCAGAAAGTGATGCTCAGTGTGTCTTTGAAATGCCTATCCCTCTGTAGTTTTGTGTGAATCTAGTAGAACTGTCTACTCAAAGTCATCAATGCTACACAAATGATGCTGCTGCTCTCCTGCCAAATGCATTATGGTGACAGCATCTGACAGCTGTAAGTGAAATGTGATTGGGAAGGCTAAATTCAGTTATTAATGAATGCAAATACACAGTTGAAACTGCCTGTAATTTGACACTCACCTGCTATGAATTGGCAGTTTGATGCTGAGTGGAAAACCTCTATAATAGGAAATAAAGACACAAAGTGCTGGAGTAACTCAGTGGGTCAGGCAATAACTGGATAATATGAATACACAATGTTTCTAGTTGGAACTCTTCAGACTTATTGTCGTGATGGGAGGGAGGGAGGTGGGGGGGGGCGGAGGGAACATTTTTTTGTAAACTAGCATCTGCTTTGTGTCTCCACTCTCCAAAAGGAAACTGTATAGAAGTTGAGTTTAGTGCAGACGTACAATGTGGAAACAGGCCCTTCGGCCCACTGAGTCCATTGATCATCTACTCATATTAATTCTGTTATTCCACTTTTGCATCCACTCCGTACACAAGGGGAATTTACAGAGGACAATTAACCTACAAACCTACATGTGTTTGGGATGTGAGAGGTAACCAATGAACCTGAAGGAAATCCACACAGTCACAGGGAGAACATGCAACTCCACACAGACAACATCAAGTTCAGAATCAACCACGATCTCTGGTGCTGTGAGGCAGCGGTTTTACCAGCTGCAACACGGTGCCGCTCAGAACATAAAACATGTGATCAGTTAGGATCTATCTCTTGGTATACCTAACCCTAAATCCATAAACAAAAATAGCATATTGGATATCATTAGCAGCAAAATCAATTCTGCAACACAATTAAATTCACTGTAGAATCAGATGTAGTACATCAATAGTTATCTAAAACAGTGACACAAAACTGATCAAAAGCATTGAAGCATAAAATATGCAGCTTAAAGGAATGGTATAGATTCCTATTCTCACTCCTGCTGCACAAGGCTTTCATATGTTTGAAATCTACATCAATGATTTGGATGAGAACATACAGGGCAAGATTAGCAAGTTTGCTGATGTTACAAAAGTTAGTAGTTTTGCACATAATGAAGATGGTTGTGAAAGATTGCAATAGGATCTGGATCAATTGGCCTGGTGGACGGAGGAATGGTTGATGGAATTTAATACAGCGAAGTGTGAGGTGTTGCATTTTTAGACATCGAACAAGGCCAGGAACGACAGAGTAAATGGTAGGCCTCTGGGTAGTGTTGTAGAGCAGAGGGATCTAGGAGTACACAGGTAGATAAGGTGGTCAAAAAGGCTTTTGGCACTTTGGCCTTCATCAGTCAGAGTAATGAGAATAGAAGTTGGGAGGTCATGTTGCAGTTGTATAAGACGTTGGTGAGACTGTATTTAAAATACTGTATTCAGTTCTGGGCACAATGTTGCAAGAAAGATATTGTCAAGCTTGAAAAGGTTCAGAAAAGATTTAGGTGGATGTTGTCAGGACTAGAGGGTGTGAGCTATAGGGAGAGGTTGAGTAGGCTGGGTCTCTATTCCATGGAGCGCAGGAGGATGAGGGGAGATCATATAGAGGTATACAAAATCATAAGAGGAATAAATCAGGTAGATGCACGGATTCTCTGTGGGGAATCGAGGACATAGGTTCAAGGTGAAGGGGAAAAGATTTAATAGGAATCCGAGGGGTAACTTTTTCACACATAGGGTGGTGGGTGTATGGAGAAAGCTGCCTGAGGACTTCCGGTGGCGCTATGGAGTAGTAAGCCACAGCACCAGCCAGCTCCGTAAAAATTCTGTAAAAAACGGGGATTTAACAGATTTAAAAACACTTACCGATCGACTGCTTTCACTATCTGCCGCCTTAACATCGACGGTACTGGCTGACGTCATCAGCCCTGCGACGAATTATGACGGCACGGAGCCCTACCGAGAAAACGAAGGGTCGAAAAACCCGGGCGAGAGCGGGAGAAGGCCTGGGAGAAGCCTCGGACTCGAGTAGGGCCAGCTCCGTGGAAGACGTTTCCAGGAAAGCAGACACAGGAGGTGAGGACTTGAAAATTTTTATTTCTCATCAGATGGCTGATTTAAAACGTGAAATGAAAGATATAAAGAAAGAAATGAAAGTAATACAGGAAGAGATAAAGGAAGAAATATCTCAAATCAATAATCAGATGGACTTGATGAAAAATCAATGGCGTGAATTTCAAAAAGATATAAAGACGCAAATTGATAATAAGTTCAAGAGAGACTCAGAAATATTGAAGAATGAAATCATTGATATGATTAATAACTTGGAACGTAAGATGGAGGGTAAACTTGAAAATGTTAAAAAAGACTTTAAACATAAGATTGACCCTATTGCAAAAGTGGTCGAACAACAAGTTGACGGCATTAAAAACCTTGAAAAGATAGCGGGAGGCTAGTACTGTGTCTACAGCAAAGCTGATAACAGAAACAAGAACGTCTACTGGAGTTGTTATCCAAAGTAACAGATAAATGCACGCAGCTGGAAGGCTATCAAAGAAGGCAGAACTTGAGGATTGCAGGGATTCCTGAAGGTTTAGAGAAACACGAAGACACTCGAGAATTCACTGCTAAATTACTGCAAGCTGCTTTATCTTTGGATGATATGCCTGTTTTAGCTCGTGCACACCGAGTCGGCAGAAGACAGACCAGTACAAATGCCCCACCAAGACAAATCATTGTCAAGTTACAATATGATTACACCCTCGAGGACATTATGCAAAGAGCCTCGAGAACAAAGAATCTGATGTTTCAAGGACAAAGAATCAGTATCTATCGAGACTATCCCCCAGAGGTTGCCAGAAAACGAAAAGCGTTTAACGAAGCCAAAAACCTTATGAGGGGTGTAGAAAAACTTGAGATACGGTCTGAATTACCCCGCCATCTTACGAGTTACTTATAACAACGTGGAACACTTTTTCAAGACTCCAGCAGAAGCAATGGAATTTGCAAAGCAGTTTGACACTTGAAAACCATCTACAAGCAAATATACTGCCTTTTTCTATTTTTAAAGATCTAGCACGGTCTCTTGACATTTTATGAAACTCTATACGACAACATGGAATTAGAAGAAATCAGAAGGAATGGACAATGTCGTATGGAACGAAAGACCTAGCACAGTCTCTTGACATTTTATGAAACTTTATACGACAGTATGGAATTAGAAGAAATCAGAAGGAATGGACAATGTCGTATGGAACGAAATGTTTTCCCAGATTGGAAGAAGCTCACCGAACTAACATAAACAAATAACACACCTACTAAAATGATAACGCGGTTTTATTATTACTATGACTGTTATTAACCAAGACTCTGCACCATCGCTAACTAATACTACTAATAATTAATATCTTATGTCCTGTTACATATGGGGATATCCCTTCCTCAATATATTTCTTCCTTTTTTAATAATGACTTCTATTTTTTGCATTTTTATAGTATGTTTTACATTTTTAACTGTGGCTTTATAATTGGATTTTTTTTTTTTTCTTTTTTAAACTAACCTTAGATATATATACATTTATGATGTTTAATATTACTCTTTTCATTTCTTTAATACTATATTCCCGTTAAAATATTACTATGGAATAATAATTCCTTAAAATTAGGAGCTGGCTAAACTAATAACATCAATGCCGGAAGCCTTTAGATTAATGGCCAACACAACTTGGCTTTCACAAACTACAAATATTGTATTTGTAGTTCTTCTATTCTTATACACCTTTCTAAGCTTTTTATTCACTTCTCACCATGTTTTTATGTTTACTATACTTTCAGTTTGAATGGAGTTATATACTGGAACAATGGAGATACACTCGTGAAGCACATAAGAAAGATCTAAAATTCATCTACTCGGTGTTCGGGTGTAAGGTTAAGTCTACTGCGCGGACCCTTGGACCCTATTCTAGATTCCCACAAATCTAAAATGCAGGATTTAAAAAGAAATATGGGGAACGAGGGATTAACCTTTTGCAGTTGGAATGTTAAAGGTATCAATGAACCAATAAAAAGAGGAAAAATATTGACACATTTAAAGGCAATGAAAGCTGACGTAATTTACATCCAAGAAACTCACCTAAAGAAAGACGCTGAAAACAGGCTGAAAGCTAAATGGATAGATAAAATATACCACTCTTCCTTTACACACAAATCAAGAGGCGTAGCAATATTATTTCGTAAAGGTACTTTATTTAAGCATATATCTACTATATCTGATAAAGATGGCAGATACATTATTGTAATAGGAGAAATAAATAGGGAAAAAATGATTTTTGTTAACATTTATGGTCCAAATTTTGATAGTCCTTTATTCTTTAAGAAAGTACTTAATAATATTCCAGAATTAACACACTACAATTTGATAATTGGAGGAGATTTTAATTGTACATTAGACCCCTATTTAGATAGATCTTCAAAACAAAGGAAAACTAAATCGCACTCTAGTGATTTATTAAACGCATACATTCAAACGTCTAACATTAAAGATGTTTGGAGAACAGAAAATCCTACTGGTCGAGAATATTCCTTCTACTCGCCAGTACATAAAACCTATTCAAGAATAGATTACTTCTTAGTAGATGCAAAGCTTATTTCACTTACTTATGAATCCAAATAATCATAATATTATAATTTCAGATCACGCACCATTAACATTTAAAATTAAAATAAATGGTAAAACAGGAAATCTAGGACAATGGAAACTTAATCCACAAATTTTAAAAAAATAAAACAACTCAGGAATACATCACAACCCAGATTAAGATGTTTTTTGAAATAAATGATCAACCAGAAATATCTCGCTCTTTATTATGGGAAACATTTAAAGCATATCTTCGAGGAATTATGATTTCTTCACAAGCATTCCATAATAAGAAGATTCGGAAGGAACAACATGACTTAGAAAGGGAGATCAAACAATTAGATATACAGAATGCAACAAAATCAGATATAATAATACATAATAAAATTGTAGCATTGAAGTATAAATTAAATAAAATATATACTGATCAAGTTCTAAAATATTACCAACATACTAAACAATTGTTGTTTGAATTTGGAGACAAACCACAAAAACTATTGGCTCGACAATTAAGGAAAAATTGAAGCGGAAAAAATTATACATAGGATTAAATCACAAAACGGTGAATTATTAATACAACCCAAAGGATATTAATGAAAGATTTATGCAATATTATAAAAATTTGTATACTGGTAACACAACGGTAAATAAAACAGAAATAGATGCCTTTTTAAATGGATGTAACTTAAAAGAATTAGATTTACAAAATAGAGAATTTTTAAATGCCGATATTTCAATAAAAGAAATCCAAGAATCTATTAAATCTTTAAAAAATGGTAAAACTCCAGGACCAGATGGTATAGGCTCGGAATTTTATAAAATTTTTCATGCCCAAATGGTCCCATATTTAAAATCATTATATGAACAGATATATATACAAGAGAAATTACCAGACACATTGAACGAATCTATTATAACACTTATACCCAAAATAAATAAAGACTTGGATGATCCAGGATCGTATAGAGCAATTGCTTTATTAAATACTGATCAAAAAATTTTAACAAAAATTCTTGCACAAAGACTAAGTAAAAATTGTTAATGAATTAATTCATCCTGATCAAACAGGATTTATACCTAAAAGATATTCTTCATATAATTTAAGACGGTTATTTAATATTATATACTCGAAAAGAAGTGATAAAAAAGATTTTAGTAGTTATCTCGTTGGATGCAGAAAAAGCTTTTGACCAGGTGGAATGGCCTTATCTATTTTCGGTGATGGAAGCATTTAAGCTTGGTGATAAGTTTACTACTTGGATTAAATTATTATACGCAAATCCAACAGCTAGAATAATAACAAATTATATGTTATCAACTAAGTTTAGTTTATCTCGAGGTTGTAGACAAGGCTGTCCTTTATCACCATTACTGTTTGCATTAGCAATCGAACCCCTTGCTCAAAGGGTAAGACTACATCCAGAAAATATATGGATACGATACTAAAGATACTAAGAATAAAATCTCGTTATATGCGGACGATATACTACTTTATATTACAAAACCGGAAATAAGTATCTGTAATTTGTTAAAACTAATAACGGAATTTGGTTTAATTTCAGGATATAGCATCAATTGGAATAAAAGTGAACTTATGCCAATAACCATGAATAATTTACAGATATTACAACAATTTCCTTTCAAGATAACAAATGAAAATATTAAATATCTCGGTATTTTTGTTACAAAAAGATTTGACTCTTTATTTAAATCTAATTTCCCGTTATTATTGAATAAATTAAATAAAAATATCTTATATTGGAAAAAGCTTACCTATCTCAATGTTAGGTAAAATAAACGCAATAAAAAATGATTTTCCTCCCACAATTATTATATTTATTTCAATCAATCCCGATATACCTTTCTAAAAATTTCTTTAAAAAAGTAGACTCAATAGTCACTAACTTTATTTGGGACTACAAAAATCATAGAATAAATAAAAAACATTTATGTAAAGCTAAAATAAACGGGGGTTTAGCTTTACCAAATTTTATGTTCTATTATTGGGCAGTTAATATTAGAAATATGAATTTTTGGTTAGGAGAAATAGATAATAAACCAAATTGGTTTAAAAATGGAAAGAGAAGACTGTTTTCCATTTGAAATTAGCTCTATAATATTTGCTAATATTAATGTACCTAAGAAAACTTATAGCGAAAATCTGATAATAGAAAGTGGAATACGTATTTGGAAACAAATAAAGAAAACACTAAAACTAAAATTTATACCGCTAGCTCTTACAATTGCCAATAATTTTACGTTTAAAACCGTCAATGATGGATAAAGCTTTTACACAATGGAAAAATAAAGGAATTCTAAACATAGGGGATCTCTATAAGGATAATTCATTTCTTTCATTTCAAGAATTACAACAAACTTACGGGCTTCATAATAATGAATATTTCAGATATTTACAAATCAGAAACTATATTTCCGCAAATACACAAGAACTTAGAAATAGAAAGAGTGAAATTTTAGATGAATGTTTGAATAAACACCCAAATACAGAAAAAATGATATCATACATTTATAACATTTTGTTGGAAAGTGATATCCCATCATCGGAAATATATAGACAGCGCTGGGAAAATGAACTAAGTCAAATAATAAGTCCAGAAATATGGGAAGAAAGCCTACAACATATACATTATTGCTCTTTAAACGCTAAACATGCACTTATACAGTTTAAAATCTTACATAGATTACATTATTCTAAATCTAAACTACATAATATATTTCCAAAACTATCACCTATATGTGATAAATGTCAAATCATGGAAGCAACTCTGTCGCATTCATTTACTAATTGCACGAAGATTTTACAATATTGGAATGAAATATTCAAAACAATCTCGAAAGTTATTAATATTACTATGATTTACGACCCAAAGTTAATCATACTTGGAATACCGGAAATGGAACAAATAATTACAAGGAATCATAGAACTTTTATCGACTATTCTTTAATAATTGGGAAAAAATTAATATTAAAATTTTGGAAAGGCCCTGTATCCCCAACAATTAAAATGTGGAATACAGAAATGACGGAGACACTTCACTTGGAGAGATTGAGACTTGTCCTTATGGACAGGTTAGATCTCTTCAAGGAGATATGGTCTCCCTATATTAAATATCTACAGGGTCACAATGGTTCGGCGCAGGGACTTGACTGAGGCCTGAATATCTGAGCGGATGAAGAAATACACATAACAAATCATGAATGTATCTCCAAGATTGGATTACTTAGTAATACTTTAATCTCCATCAAACTTTTCATACCTTCTTTTCTATTTTCTATTCCTTTTTTTCTATCTATCTATCTTTAATTAAGGAAAAAATTATAGAAACATACTATATAAATTTTTAACATGTACACCACTTATCTCTGTTTGTATGAAAAAGATTATAGATGTCTTAAACTTGTAATTATATAAAAACTATGTACTTTCAATTATACAATAACTATGAAATATAAAATTAACAATAATACAAACATTATTAATACTTTGATAACATTATGAATATTAAAAAAAATGTTGTTTAAGATTGGGTATTACGTAGTTAAATTAGCGGGGATTTCTATTTGGTAATTAGAAGAATATCTATGTTTTAAGAAATCTAAGTGTATTACTTATATTAGGAATATACTACATATACCCCCAATTATATAAAATAAATAATAACGGAATGTATAATGGATAATACTATAATTATCACAAATAGTACTAATTAATAATCAATACGTTATAATTTTATACATTGTATAAAATCTCAATGTTGTATAAGAGTGTACTTGGTATATACTGTTTCTACAATAAAAAAATATTAAAAAAAAAAAAAAAAAAAAAAAAAAAAAAAAAAAGAATTAGCAAAGACCAAAAAAAAAAAAAAAAAAAAAAAAAAAAAAAAAGAAAGCTGCCTGAGGAGGTAGTTGAGGCAGGGACTATCCCATAATTTAAGAAACAGTTGGAGAGTAAATGGATTGGACAGGTTTGGAGGGTTATGGACCAAGCACAGGTAAGTGGGACTCGTGTAGCTTGGACATTGTTGGCCGGTGTGGGCGAGTTGGGCCGAAGTGCCCTTTTCCACACTGTATCATTCTATTTGGTGCCTGAAATCACTGAGTAATTGAATCCAAAAATAATTTGAGAAATAATTCTTCAGGTGGATTATAGAATAATAAGTGTCAATCAGCCAGAAAATGTATAATGCGATAAAAAAAATCCAATTACTACTTTTTTCTATGATTGAAAGTCTGGCTAATTTTCACTCTGGCTGCTACCAACTTCATGCCAAATGAACCTCTTCAACAAAATATCACATTCCATTCATGTGATAGTCTGCTAGAGTCAGTTATTAAAGATGGGATAGCAGCACATTTGGAAAGTGGTGAAATCATTGGACAAAGTCAGCATGGATTTACAAAAGGTAAATCATGTCTGACGAATCTTGTGGAATTTTTCGAGGATGTAACTAGTAGCGTGGATAAGGGAGAACCAGTGGATGTGTATATCTGGACTTCCAGAAGGCGTTCGACAAGGTCCCACATAAGAGATTAGTATACAAACTTAAAGCATACGGTATTAGGGGTTCAGTATTGATGTGGATAGAGAACTGGCTGGCAAACAGGAAGCAAAGAGTAGGAGTAAACGGGTCCTTTTCACAGTGGCAGGCAGTAACTAGTGGGGTACCGCAGGGCTCAGTGCTGGGACCCCAGCTGTTTACAATATATATTAATGATCTGGATGAGGGAATTGAAGGCAATATCTCCAAGTTTGCGGATGACACTAAGCTGGGGGGCAGTGTTCGCTGTGAGGAGGATGCTAGGAGACTGCAAGGTGACTTGGATAGGCTGGGTGAGTGGGCAAATGTTTGCAGATGCAGTATAATGTGGATAAATGTGAGGTTATCCACTTTGGTGGCAAAAACAGGAAAGCAGACTATTATTTAAATGGTGGCCGATTAGGAAAAGGGGAGATGCAGCGAGACCTGGGGTGTCATGGTACACCAGTCATTGAAAGTAGGCATGCAGGTGCAGCAGGCAGTGAAAAAAGCGAATGGTATGTTAGCTTTCATAGCAAAAGGATTTGAGTACAGGAGCAGGGAGGTTCTACTTCAGTTGTACAGGGTCTTGGTGAGACCACACCTGGAGTATTGCGTACAGTTTTGGTCTCCAAATCTGAGGAAGGACATTATTGCCATAGAGGGAGTGCAGAGAAGGTTCACCAGACTGATTCCTGGGATGTCAGGACTGTCTTATGAAGAAAGACTGGATAGACTCGGTTTATACTCTCTGGAATTTAGGAGATTGAGAGGGGATCTTATAGAAACTTACAAAATTCTTAAGGGGTTGGACAGGCTAGATGCAGGAAGATTGTTCCCGATGTTGGGGAAGTCCAGGACAAGGGTCACAGCTTAAGGATAAGGGGGAAATCCTTTAAGACCGAGATGAGAAAGACTTTTTTCACACAGAGAGTGGTGAGTCTCTGGAACTCTCTGCCACAGAGGGTAGTTGAGGCCAGTTTCATTGGCTATATTTAAGAGTGAGTTGGATGTGGCCCTTGTGGCTAAGGGGATCAGAGGGTATGGAGAGAAGGCAGGTACGGGATACTGAGTTGGATGATCAGCCATGATCATATTGAATGGCGGTGCAGGCTCGAAGGGCTGAATGGCCTACTCCTGCACCTAATTTCTATGTTTCTATGTTTCTATAGTCATTGTGAAACCTTTCTGATGGAATATTCCTGATATGAAATTACCAGATCCAGACCCAACCAAACATTGTCACTGCGTTGGTATTCGGAAGTTGCCGTTTGGGAAAACTGCCTTAATGAGGAAGTTAACATTTCTTCTAATGGAGCTGGTGAGTATTTTTTTCCAGTTGATACAGTGAGATAACTACAGAAAGACTAATCCTCATTTTCTGAACAGAACATTTGACCTTGCAGAATTTTCCCTGATCAATCCCCCAATGTCATCCTACAAATTGCTTGTGTCTAAGTTATAAGAATCCCCTCCTAGAGTAGTCAAGCAATGGAAGAGGAAGGATAGGCGAAAGGACATGAAACATCGCCTATCCATTCCCTCCACAGATATTGCCTGACCCGCTGAGTTACTCTAGCAGTTTGTGTTTTGCTCAATATTCTGGCATCTGTAGTTCGTTGTGTCTCCAACATGACATCGATATATTTGCAGTATCATACCAGTCAGTCAATGTCACAGACTGTTCACTCCCAGGTACATTCTTCCCACCAAGAGCACGGCATTAATTCTGGTAATGTTTACCCCGTGAATCCACTAATTTTCATTAAAAAATAGATGGAATGAGGTTGATTATATTCTGAGCTATCACTGAATTAAGAACTTGCTCACCAAAGTTTGGTTTGGATTTCTCATTGGTTCAAATACATGGACAAAGGGGCTCAGCAACAACTGGTGGCAAAGCGCCACGATGAAACTCATCATTGGAAATTGAGGGAATAGCTTTTTCACATAAATCATATCTCACATAAAGTGAGGTCATTTTGTTTGTCAGCATTTATTTGTCCCAGCACTCCTCAGGAAAATGTATTTGTATCAACAAACTTCATTTGCTTCAATAGCTCCATTCTGTCACAGCACTAAACGTTGGATCATTCACCGATGGTTGCACAACATTCAATTCCATTTACAACCTCTCAGAAAATGAAAATAAACAATGCTCGCACACAGCATGACCTAGACAAGACAATGCCACATCTTGTGAAGTGGCAAGAAAGCGTTCAAGTATGTGAGTGCTGGGCAACAATTGTCTTCAGCAAGAGTGTCACCTCACCTTGAAATCCAACACAATTGCTTGCTGAAATTCTACCATCATGGGCATTTTAGAAAATTCATCAGGAGAGTTGTAGAGAAAAAGCTGTTTGTGATTAGAAAGAGACTTTTTAAATTGAAAGGGCAATTTAAAAAAGCAGGCATGTGATTGGCTCAGGGGCAGGCACGGCAGCCAACAAAAGGAAGGAGCAGTTTAGGAGAGAGGCTGTGTTGATGTGCAGTGTCGAGGTGCAGTTCTGTTTGAGGGCAATTGCAGTACTAAGGCTATGGCTCAAGAGGCTTGGCAAGAGGCCTGAGAAAAGGGTGATGGCAGGCTAGGATACAGACTTTTTTTGTGTGATTCTTCCTAGGTTGTGGTGTTGTAGATTATGAAAGTGGAATGCTTCTCCTGCAGGTTGTTGCAAGTTAGAGATTTCCAGATCACCTGAGGATTACATCTGTAGTATGTGTGTTCAGCTGCAGCTCCTTACAGACCATGTTAAGGCAGTGGAGGAGCAGCTGGATGACCCAGGTATTATCGCAGAGTTACAAAGAGGATGTCATGCCCAAGGTACAGGCAGGAAGTGGATTGGTGACCACCAGAAAAGGGAGTAGGCAGAAAGTGCAGGAATCCCTGGGGTCATTCCCCTCAAGATTGTGCACATTGGCACTAATTACATAGATACGAAAAGGGATAGTGTAGAAATCTCCAGATTATTTCCCGTACCATGTGCTCTGAGGGTAGGAAGATAAAACCGATGAATGTGTGGTGCAGGGGACTGGGATTCAGATTAAGACCATTTGGATCACTTCTGGGCCACAGGTGATGTGTACAAGAGGGACAGGATCCATCTGAACTGGAGGAGGACCAATATCCAAATTGGAAGGAGTGATGGAAAGGTAGAGGTTAGGACCAAGTAAGGACAGGTAAGGAGAGGTGAAGGAATATGGATAATCTGATGGGCTGAAGTGTATTTATTTTAATGCAAAGTATTGTGGAGAAAGCTGATTAACTTAGTGACTAGATCAGTGCTTGGGTCTTGACCCGAAACGTCACCCATTCTTTCTCTCCAGATGCTGCCTGTCCCGCAGAGTTACTCCAGCTTTTGGTTGCAAGAGCTCACATGATTGGCAGCTCAATGTTCTGGGCATTTGTCATTTCTATAGTGATCAAAATCAAAGGAGGCGAAAGAGGTGGAGGAATTGTACTATTAATCAGAGAGACTGTCATGGCAGTACTCGGAGGACATATTGGAGGGATCGTCTGCTGAGATGGTAATAGATAATGCTCTGAAATAACAAAGGATCAAACACGGTATTGTACTGTAGGCCCACCAAAAGTAAGCAGGACATAGAAGAACAGATATATCATCAGACTACGAAAATATATCAAAGCAACAGGGGTTTCTTAGTCGGTGACTTTAAATTCTCCAAATTGACTTCATCAGGGATAAAAGCTTATAGAGGGCAGAATTTGTGAGGTGTATCCATGAAGATTTTTATGGAAATAGTATGTGGATAGTCCAACCCGAAAATGAATCATACTGGATTGAGAAATGGGCATGTGATTGGCGTTACAAGGGAAGAGGATTTTGGAGATAGAGATCACAACTCCAGAGGGTTTAACAGGAGGAATCACAAAGGGGGAGCAGTGAGAGAGGGTGTTGCAGAACTCTCATTGGAGAGTTCATCAAATGTTCATCAAACATGGCAATTCTACTAATTGGGAAGAATTATACATTATAGTACTGTAGGCTTCCCAATATCATGTGGGAGATAAGGAATAATTATGTAGTCAGTTATGTAGCCAAAGCAAGAGAGTTGTCTTCGTGGGTGACTTTAACATCTGCAACATTGACTGGGACTTGCTAGGTGCCAAAGGCTTAGACAGGGCAGAATTTGCAAAGTGCACCTAAGCAGGTTTTTTTAAACAGTATGTGCATAGTCTAACCTGAGAAGGGAACGTACAGCGCATTGTGTGGGGAAAGAGCCTGGCCAAGTGATTGGTGTTACAGTGGAAGAGCATTTTTGTGATCACAACTCTATAAGCTTTAAGATTGTTTTGAATAGGGAGAAGGTTGGACCTTGTTGGAAGATACTAAATTGGAGCAAGGCAAACTACATTCTTAGGCAGGAGCTTGGGAGGATACACTGGTAGTAGTTGTTATTGGGGAAGTGCACATCTGATGTTGGAGTAGTTAAAAAGGCCAGTTGATCTAAGTTTGTAAATGGCATGTTCCAGAAAGGGTATAGTATCAGAATGGGATTTCAATAAGTTTTATTTACCATGACCATAACTGCACAGTTTTGGAGTGAACATATGTCTGTCACAGAAGGGTCTCGACCCAAAATGTTGCCAATTCCTTCCCTCCTTAGTTGTTGCCTCACCCGCTGAGTTTCTCCAACATTTTGTGTCTAACTTCGATTTTACCAGCATCTGCAGTTCTTTCTTAAACATGTTTGTCACAGAATTGGAATCACTTCAATTGTATAATTGTATGGCATGGCTCATCTGCAAGGAGTTGATGGTCAGTCAAATGTTTTTTGGTTTCCATTACTTCATTGCATTCTGTGCTGATAATGCTAAATGTATTCATTTTTGTGGTAGCCTTTTCTGTGTGATTCCAGTAAGTAAGTACAAGTGGCATTATAAAAATCTGAGGGGATGAAGAAATGTTGCTGAAGAATGGAATTTAAAAAAAAATGTTTTAGTCTTTTCATTTATATCATGGAAAGAAGACCCAGGACTCCAACACAGTAAAAACACATTATCTGCTTCATCTGTGTGGTATTATTAGTCATTCTATTAGAGTGAGAGCTAATGTGATTTTTGTGTTTCTCTGTGTTATGGATTGGATATAAATTATACTAAAATTATTTGCTTATGTACAACTCTCTATTTTGCACTACTGTTAGTGAAGTTTACCTAAACATTAGGGGACTTAGTTTTCATTAGTTTATATAATTTGGGAGCAAACTTAATGAAAACATTTTAACTCTTAAAGACGATTTCTTTAAAGAAATATGTGACTAGCAGAAATATATCATTACATTTTTGTATTATGATCTGTGGGTGAAAAATGACTTAATAAAATAATTGAAATGCACTGATGACAACCTTAATTTAACTGGCATATAAGTAGGTCAGATACTTCAGAAAAACTCCTCTGGGAGTCCACATCACAGAGGATCTGACATGGACATCACACACTGCCGCAATGGTGAGTAAGGCAAGGCAGCACCTTTACCACCTCAGGCAGCTGAGGAATTTCAAAGTATCTCTGAGGATTCTTCAGTGCTTCTACTCAGGGGCTGTAGAAAACATCTTGTCTGGCAACATCACAATCTGGTTTGGGAACTGCTCTGACCAGGACAGAAAGGCTCTGCAGAGAGTGGTGCGTTCAGCCGAATGCACTATGGGAACTACACTCGCCCCCCTGCAGGAACTATACACCAGAAGGTGCAGATCCAAAGCCAGCAACATTATGGGGGACCCCTACCACCCCAGCAACGGACTGTTCCAGCTGCTATGGTCAGGCAAACGCCTTCGCTGTCTTGCTGTGAAAACAGAGAGGATGAGACGGAGTTTCTTCCCACAGGCCATTAGGACTGTAAACTCTTATCTCATCAGGGACTAATTTACTGTACTAATTTACTGTTGTATGCGTCTTTTTAAAATTGCTGTTTTTTTTCTAATATGTAAATACTGATTCTGTTCTATTCTGTTCTGTAGTTTTTTGCACAATCCCGCAGCAATGCCACTTTCGTTTCACTGCACATCTTGTATGTGTATGTGACAAATAAACTTGACTTGACTGGAAATACTAAAGTAAAAATTCTTCAAACTTTGTCCCCAATCCGTTAATTTCTCTGAAATGTTTATCTATTAATTTTGTTTTATAATATTTGTTGTTTCTTTTGTAACCTTACTGTTTGCACGTATCCTCTATTTAGAACAGGGATTTACACCTCAATGAGTAGTTTTGAACATAAAACATTAAGTTTATTTTGTCAATTGCACTGGAGCCAGATTAGAGAGTGATTTTGTTACAGGACAATTCTCTGAGGATATTGGGGAGGACAGGTGACTGAATTGTCACTGGGCAAGCAGTTTGGCACCAACAACTACAGTTATAATAGCTTTAAAATAGTTTATAGTTATAATAGCTTTAAAATACAGACAAGACAGTCCCACAAGTTTAAAATTCTGAATTTGGGCAATGCCAACTTTGGTATTAGACAATAACTTGTTATAGTTGATAGTAAGATTAAACAAGAACTTACCAGTTTGAAGTTTGATCGTTATTTTATGAGGAGTAACGATGAGGGATTACGTGAAGAAGCCCCGCCTGGCGCTTGATCGGCATACTTCAAAGCAGCGGCATGAAAAACACAGAACATAATTTCCGGAGTAAGATAGTAAGGCTCAACATAGATTTAGAACTACCAGATGATCATTTATTTTATGAGGGTCGGGAGTGGAGGGCACGTAATCCCTCATCGTTACTCTTCATAAAATAACGATCAAACTACGAACTGGTAAGTTCTCGTTTAATCTTACTATTTTACTTCAGAGTCACGTGAGTGACTATGTGAAGATTTTGTAGCTTCTGTGTTTTTTATGTCATAGACTCATTCCATTTGACAATCTGGCTCAATCAACACAGTAATGAGCAAATAACACATTTTTTCCCGAACATTGCCTCAGTTTATGTGATAATTTTTTTCCCATTATAAAAGAATGAAAGTAATGCCCTTTCCATTGAAAGGCAAATTTATCACCAAAATATCAATTGATAATATAATTTGATAGTATAAACAAAGCAACAATTACAGAGAACCCAACACTCCGTGTCCAATCCTGACACCATGACTGGTTCCTTGTAACTTTAATATTTATTTTTCACCCTCCTGCGGCCTTGAATCTTTAGTCGAGCGGCACATCCTGTGCCATTTCTGTGAATGTATCTACCTCCTTAATGGAGTGATTTTCCACATCTCAATGTCTAGTTCCACTGAGTTTTAAACATGTTTTAACCATCTAGAATATAATTATCTAGAACCATCAGTTTTTACTGATACTTAATGTGGTTTTTGTGTGTAATAAGTAGTGCTGTCTCACCACCACAGAGACTCTTACCCACTTTAACATATTGAGTCAATGTTGACCCACACACAATTTTTGGCCGACAGGATATGCTTAAATTTTACCTTGGTTCCAGCTCTTCTTGGTCTGCTTTGTTTGGTAAATTCATAAACATATAAGATAATGTAATCTGTAGCCACATGCAATTATATAACGTAACATTTGCAATGTTTGCACTCTTATGCTGATACTAAAGTCATGAGCATTATTACTTTCAAAGTTAATTTTTTGAATCATTGATAGAATTGGAGTCCATTGCCTAAGGCAAGTCAGGACTATGTTGATCTCCCATAAACACTATGAGCCCTATTATTGGCTCTATCACTTAGATGCTGAGAAAAAATGCAATCCACAAGGAACTCCCATATATCTAATATGATAAAATAACTTTTACTGTCTGCAAAAGACTTCCAATTTCTTATAAACAAAATATTCCTTTTTTAAACTATTTCTCCAAATTGCAGGTATAACATTCCTTTTGTACATAATTGTTATATTGTTATATTAGTTAAAACATTCATATACCTCCTTGACCGTCAAGCTGTTATAATGGTCTGGTCAAACCTGCAGATAGCCAAATTCATATCTTCATGCCATGGATGAATTTGTACAACAATAAATTACTGCAACTATGAGTCATCATAACTGGTTCAAACATCACTCTCAACATTAATGAGAACCATGACGGTCCGGTTTTGGGCAACCAAAGCGCCCCGGCAGCGTCCTGCTACATTTTCATCAGACACTGCCCTATCAGACAAAATGAGGAACATAAAAGAACATCTTTCCTCATGTAATTTAGCGAAATGCGTCCACCGCTCCTGTTCTCGGTTTCCCACGAGAAACATTTGAGAAATCTGTGATTTAATCTGGATACAAACAGATTAATGGTAAGTAACCAATATTACTGACAATGTTTTTTCCCCCTGATTTGTTGTCGTCTTAGAGATAAACAGCTGAACTAAAACATTTTTAGAATACGCCACGTCTGGTTTCCCAGATAATCACTTGATAATGATCTTACTTGACCCATGTGATTGATATATGCCACCACTGTGGTATTGTTCACCTGATTGGACATGCACACTTTAACAGTAGAACAATAGGCATTTAATCCATAAAAAGTTCCTGATACTCCAATAATTAATACAAATGTTTGGAGAAAAAGTTTCTTCGGACAATCCATTTGCAATTCCCCGGTGTTATTGTCCGTAGTCCCCTAAACAAGCGACATATCAAATATTAACTTGATAAGAATAGATATTATACTTATCTTAGCCCAAATAATCACAGAAGCTATCCATCATCCGATAATACTTGCTTCAGCTTGCAACGGCTGCTTAGCTTATATATTTAAAGCAGCTTGTGGAACCTTTTCTATCCACCACTTTAATTCTGATAACGTATCCTTTGGTATTTGCATAGGTCTGTCAAAAGGCCTGCATACTCTTGTAATGCTTGTGTTTTCCCTTTTTTGGAGCTTTTTTACTCTTTTACCCAAGCTCCTTCTCTGATGGAGGGACAAAGTTTGTCAACAAAGCAATGAGACATATTTGTATCTCGGAAAACATTTTTCCCCCTCATATGGTGCTGAATTACTCTTAAACCCAGAATAGTAATTTAGGAATGTTTATGAATGCCTAAAACATAGTTTTTATTGGATGGGTCAGGACCCTTGGCACTCAACAGGCTTGTATTTGCTGCACTAATTTGCAGCTGACTCCTGATCAACCTTCCAATTTAAAATGTGATCAAGATAAACCATGACCATGTCCTCATTAGTGCAAGTGCTGATCTTCTTATCAGTACAATTGTGTTCCAGTAATTATGTGAACAGCCTAGAACTGAATTGAATCCATTAGACAATGTCTTAACTTGCGCAGCTGACCCATTCTAATTAATTTCAAGCACCTGTAAATATGATAATAAATTGGTACTAAATACCAATCCTTCGAGTCTTATAGTAATGATTAACAATTTATTAATAACAACTGTTTTTCAATGTTGAAGATTGTCCATTTTTATAAAATGGTTTTACACTCTAAAGTGTATTTAAAATGATGTCTTGTATGGCTTTACCACCACATCTTCTTTTCCCTGGGGAAATTTATGATACAAATTTTCATACCTCTTCTTTATTGGAGATATTTTTGGTGCAAACCTAAAATCAATTTTTAGGTTTTCGTATACAGGTGAACCAATTCCTTCTACAATTTTTTTGTATATCCTTTACACATTAAAATAAATCAATCCTTTGTTATGCCATATCATTGATCATGACACACCTGTAATCTCCCACAACTGGAGATTTCATCAACTTCTTCTGTAACAAGTTTTTGCACCTCTTCAAATGTACATGAAGCCTTCTCTTCCCAGTCATATGGGTTCACATAACGCTGTGTTGGATAAATATTTATTTATCATACTCCTGCCTTTGTTTTGATCCATTATCAAATCTTTACATTGGATCATAATTTTGCCAAAGTTTAATGACCAATAGTCTTTCCTTTGTAATCAATGTCTTTGATTTATCCTGAGGCAGGTTTACTCCATAATAATCAGGGGTTAAACGTAACTTGATCTGTTTTTGTCTGCAAATGTAAAGTGCAAAATTGGTCCCAATAACAATTTTATATATATATATATATATATATATATATATATATATATATATATATATATATATATGTATATGTATATGTATATTTATTTTTATATATTTATATATATATTTATATATATATTTTTATATATATATATATATATATATATATATATATAATATATAATATTTTTTATCCCATTGTGCTCCACAAACTAATGGCAATTTGTCTTTTTATTTAAAATGTTTTGGTTATTGCACAATGTTTTATTTGTTTTACATAAGTAGTGATGCCACGCACCAGCTTGAAATACTTTGAAATCTTATTTCCTTATGTCTCCATATATTTGAGACATGGGTACCATAGTGGGATTCACCATTGATACCTTAATAAAACATAAAAGTTTTATCAATAATTCTGCTGTTTCAACCATAACAGCTTTGGTGAGAGACCAATTAATTTTGGTTTCCATGGTTACTTTCCATGGCCTCACTCCTTCATTCAGGTATCGTACCTAGTAAGCCTGTATATATATTTGTGCTGTGGTGTGTACTTTTATGACCAGCCACCACTATCAATGCTGACCTTTAGGGTCAGTCTTTTCATATTATTTTACTGCCCTGGTTACTCCTGAGTTTTTCTTCAAGGAGACTACCTCCAAAACAATCCGAGGTAGATATTCCCACATTGATAAATTCCACCATATATATTAATATATGGAAACCCCTCAGGATCTGTTTTTGGGAATATCCTGGGCCTTTTTAAACCTTTTGGTTGATTTTTTTATTTTTGGAGTCTTTCTCCATTAATTTTAAGCCATAAAGCTTTTTTGTCTGGAGGCCTTTTTATTAGAACCTTTAAATCATGGCCTCTCTGACTTTTTTAAATTTTTTCCTCCCCACTGGAGTTTTCCACCCAGAGTTTTTTCTTTTCTTTTTAATTTGTAAACTCCGTTTTTTTTCACCCGGAGTATTTATTTTCCTTTTTAACTTTTAAACTCCGTTTTTTCCCCCGGAGTATTTTCTTTTCTTTTTAACTTTTAAACTCGTTTTTTTCTCATAGCCAAAAGTTTGTGGAGCAACTAAAGTCTCCCTAACGGTAATTTTAACGGCCACCATTATTGGAACCGGCTCCGCACTAATCTGCTTTTGTTGCATGCTAACCAGTCAGCAGAAAGACTATACATGATTCCAATCAATCCATTTACAGTGTATAGATACATGATAAGGGAACAATGTTTAAAGTAAGAAATGTTGCTGCATGATAGAGATTTAAGAGTGTGGAGTGATCATAATATGAGTTTGTACATCTGGTTCTGTGGCTAGTATGCAAATAGTCTCCTGGGTTGGGTGCCTTCTTGGAACTTGGTGGCCAACACCATCATCCTCTCCAAACTTGTAACCAAATTCTGGGAACTGGGTTTCTAAGCATCTGTTTGTAAATGGATCCTCAATGTCCTTATCAACGGAACACAATCGGTACAAATTGGCAGCAGCACTTCCTCCTCGACGAGCATCGGCACAGGAGCACCTCAAGGCTGTGCGATCAGCCCCTGCTGTACTCGCTCCACACCCATGACTTTATAGCTGGGCACAGTTCCAACTCCATCTTTAAATTCACTGATGTTGTGGGTGAATTACGGACAATGATGGCTCAGAGTGTGGAATGGAGATTGATCATCTCACCCAGAGAGTTGTGAGCCAGAAGCTCTCAATGTAAGTAAAACCAAAAAGCTAATTGTTGACTTTTGAAGAAGAAGGCTGAAGATCCACAACTTGATTTTATTGACAGGTTGATGGCAGAGGGAGTCAACAAATTCAAGTTTCTGGTCCTGCATATCACTGATGATCAGTCCTAGACCCAGTACATTGATATAATCATAAAGAAAGCACATCAATGCCTCTACTTCCTTGGAAGATTGATGAGTTTTGGTATATCGATTAGTACTCACTTGAACCTCTACAGGTGTATGGTGGAGAGCATTTGACAGGTTGCATCATGGCCTGTTTCAACAAGTCGGATGCACAGGAACAAAGGAGATAACAAAAAGTAATGGACACTGCCCAGTTCATCACGTGTACTGACCTCCTCACCAATCTATAAGAAGTGCTTATATGGCAACCACCATAATCAAGAACTCGTATTACCCTCATCAGGCTCTCATTTCACTCCTGCTATCAGAAGGAAAGTCCGAAAACATTAATCTCCAGGCTCAGGAACAGCTTCTCAACAACCATTAGGCTATTGAATAGTACAATCTCCAACTAAGTTCTGAACTGCAAATGGCCTTGTTCTGCACTGTAGGGCTTTTTTTTTGTATTTTGTATAATATTTGGTTTATCATTTATTGAACCTTTTGTTGTTTATTATGTTATAATAGTGCTGCAAGGAAGCATTTCATTATTCCACTTTGGTACTTATGACAATAGAAAGATAGAAACATGGAAACATAGAAAATAGGTGCATGTGGAGGCCATTTGGCCTTCGAGCTAGCACCGACATTCAATATGATCATGGCCGATCATCCAAAATCTGTACCCCGTTCCTGCTTTTTCCCTATATCCCTTGTTTCCTTTAGCCCTAAGAGCTACATCTAACTCTCTATTGAAAATAACCAGTGAATTGGCCACCACTGCCTTCTGTGGCAGAGAATTCCACAGATTCACAACTCTCTGGGTGAAAATGTTTTTCCTCATCTCAGTCCTAAATGGCCTACCCCTTATTCTTAAACGGTAATACCTGGTTCTGGATTCTTCCAACATCAGGAACATTTTTCTTGCATCCACCCTGTCCAATCCCTTAAGAATTTTATGTTTCTATAAGATCCCCTCTCATTCTTCTAAATTCCGGAGAGTATAAGCCCAGTCGACCCATTCTTTCATCATATGTCTGTCCCGCCATCCCAGGAGTTAACCTGGTGAACCTATGCTGCACTCCCTCAATAGCAAGAATGCCCTTCCTCAAGTTAGGAGATTAAAACTGCACACAATACTCCAGGTGCGGTCTCACCAGTGCCTTGTACAACTGCAATAGGACCTCCTTGCTCCTAAACTCAAATCTTCTCGCTCTGAAGGCCAACATGCCATTTGCTTCAACTCCCTTGACTCCCTCGACAATAAATTCCCTCGACTCTCTAGACTCTGGAGCATTTTCGGGGACAGATGAGCATACTAAATATGGAAATCAGGAGAACAGAAAAGAGGCAGGAAATGTCTCTGACAAATAAAATTAAGGAAAATTCAAAGGTTTTTTGTAATTTAGGGAAAATAAGAATAGGGCCTATCAGAAACCAAAGCTGGCATCTATGTGGGGAGCTTTAAGAGATGGGCAAGGTCCTCAATGAGTATTTCTCCTGTTTTTACTGTGGAGAAAAACATGAAGGCTGGAAAGCTTGGGAATATTAATGGAGATGATTTTAGGACAGTCCGTGTCATAGTCCAGGAGGTACTGGATGTCCTAGGATGTATGGAGGTAAATGACGCTCCCAGGCCTGATCAGATATATCTGAGGATTCTGACGGAAGCTAGAGAAGAAATTGTGGCAGCCCTGGGTAAGTTATATGAATCTTTGTTAGAAATGGAAGAGGTGCTGGGTGACTGGAGGGTGGCTAATCTTGTGCCTCTGTTTAAAAAGAGCTGCAAGGAAAACCCTGGGAACTCTGGACCAGCGAGCCTAACATCTGTGGTAGCGAAGTTACTGGAGAGGATTCTGAGGGAGCAATATTCCTATGGAGTGATAAAAGTATAGAAAGGGATAGGGTAGATTTTTAACCTATGGTATATAGAATGGACATTTTGATGCTGAGTTAATTGTCAGTATTGTGCCCTGATGGCAATTTAAAAATATGCTTAACCAAGAGGATAAAGAGTTGCACAGAGCAGAGACAAGTATGAAAATGTCATTAAAATGGGACAATTTCCAACTCACTTCCATTCCCATTAAGAAACCTATGCAGAAGAATTCATCCATGGCTCTTCTGCCCCTCTGCCTCTCAGATGACGATCTAGGTTGCAGTTGATGGTCAAGAGATACATGCACCAAGAACTGGAGCCTCTAATAGTTTCTGAAATACCCTCCTGCCTGTCCTCATTATCACTAAAGCACATAAAGTGCTGAAATAACCTGGCAGGTCAGGCAACACCCCTGGAGAACATGGATAGATAATGTTTCGGGTAGAGACTTCAGTCTGAAGAAGAAAAAACATCACCTATCCATGTTCTCTATGGATGTTGCCTGACCTACTGAGTTATTCCAAGCACTTTGAGTCTTTTTGTGGATTAGCCAGCATCTGTAGTACTTTGTTTCTACCCATTATCACTATTTCAAATCCAAAAAAAGACTCCTTGGACTTTGCTTCCTGCTTCCATTTTCTATCGCAAACATAAACCTTTGTTACAGTAGCATGCCTAGCCTTTTAGAGCAAGCTGAACAAAGGACATAGGCTCTGACCATGTCAAGAACATTTGGAAGTGCTATACCTGCCTTGATAGTGGTGGGTGATGACCAATTATGACATGAAGATGTTCCTACATCAATTTTTTGAAGCGAAGTAGAGCATGCAGAATTTATGACAAATGTTGAATATCAAATAATATTTTACTCTTTAACCAACTATGTTTCAACAATGTATTAAACTTTGTTACTTTGGTAAATGTGAAATAATAGAAGGAAACTAGTAAGATAATCCTGCTAACACTGCATTCACAAAGTACCTCCAAAAAGCAATAATGTGACTTGAAATTGTGACTTGGCATCCTATGTGTTCCGATCAGAATAATGCTGTATGATTTAGTTCTTTCCTTGTTTTTCATCATAATTTTTAAGGTGAGTACATTTAAACAAAATGGATGATGAGTAAAAGGGAAGAAGAGATACTAAGTAACAGAAGATAGGAAGTGAATGGTGGAGCGGTTCCACCCTGGCAATGGAATGAGGGAGAGTGGTGTTGAGCCAAAGGTGAAATGAGTAGCAATCAATCAATCGACCATGATGTTAGATTTGATGCATCTCCCTCTAGAATAGATGAAAATAATATCAGGAATGAGTCGAGTAATGATAGAATAGTGAATATTTAATAGCCAGAATGGGTATACGAAAGCTGAGGAGCATCAATTCTTTAAAGCTGAATGAAAGAATTATTGAGCAGCAAATTTCCCATTTAAAACTTAACCTGACACAAAGTCAATAATACTGGGAATATTAGAAACTGATCAATTAATAACAATGAATCAAAGAATTTTTATTGATTACAGTTTAATAATTGGGAAAAAAATAATATTGAAATTCTGGAAAGGTCCTACATCCCCCACAATCAAAATATGGATTACAGGAATGTCGGAGACACTTCATCTGGAAAGATTAAGGCTTGTCCTATTGGACAAGTTGGATCTTTTCAGAGGAATATGGTCTCCATTTATTGAATATCTAAAGGGTCAAAATGGCTCGGTACGAGAGCCTGACTGAAGCCTGAATAATGGAATAGATGAAGAATCACGTATAACAAATCATGGATATATCTCCAATGATGGATAACTTTTTTAATACTCCATTCATTTCTTTATTTTTGATTTCCTAATCTTACTTTATTTTTCTCTATCTTTTCTTACCTGCAAAAAAAAGTATAGAAATATATAAGACATAATTGTTAATATTAGTAATATTACGAATGTATGTGAGAAGTACATTTTATTAATATGTACTTACGTCTAATAAAAATATTTAACAAAAAAAAACTTAACCTGATACCGAATGCAACCGTTGGTATCTCTCTTCTCGTTCCAACAATCTACTCCCAATTAAGAACAAAGAGAGAAAAAATGAAAGAGAAGTTGACAAGGTCAGAAAAAAAGGAAAGAAGAGACTGCTTAGAAGGGAACAAGATTAGTGAAAGGACAAATGCATTTTTGAAATGGATTGTTATAGGTTATCAATCAGTAGCCAATCCTAGTGTTGTGGAAGATTTGGGATATCCTTGGTGGTCAACATACTTGTCAAATTCAGCTGGTGAAAGCTGAGTAATTTTTTTTATTTGAACATTATTTTTTCTAAGAAGTTCGAAGAGCATGAAAGGCTGGATTGACTGGGCATGAAGAAAATCTCTACATGGAATTTGTATGTAACGAACCATTAATTTAAGCTTCTAATTCTAAAGCTTATACACAATAAAGAGATAGGTGAAATAGGTAATAAAATAAGATAGTAAAGGAAAAATGTGCTCATTCCATTAAAAAATCATAATTTATATTATGTGTATTTCCATAGCAACCATATTTGGGGTCATTAGTCAAGTTAATCATCTCGCTATGTCTTTTGGAATATTTTCTCCTGCTGTTCATCCATAAATATTTAAAAAATTAGAATCCACGGTTGAATTGTTTTTTTGTATTTGTTCTGATTTAAGTAGCTCATAAACTGTAAGCAAAGCATTATTTTATTTTCTGATAGGTTGCTATTTTTGTTCCAGAGTCTGTCAAAATCACATTAATCTCCAGTTAATGTTTCAAACTTACACGTTCACATGTTTTAATTAGCAGATAATTAATTATGCAATAAAATGAGCACAACCCACGTTCATTTTTAAAAGGAAATTGAAACAACAATTCATGCACAATGTTGCTGCTCCAAATAACTGTACGTTGGCCCATATTTCCACTATATTTGCTACTTTTTATGGTAATATCTAATAAGGAAAATATTTTTTTTGCAGCTCTGTAGTGGGCATTATGTAAAAGTCAGGATTTTAGCACACTAGCGGTGCAGAGCAAACAAGATATACGTCTGATATTTACATCTACGCTACCTAATCTGTCAGTGTTTGAAGCCAGTAGCCTGGTTTTCTGGAGCCATTCCAATGGGAAATCTGCATAACCTCCAAAATGTTGGCTGGATTTGCTGGAATCTACCTTTTGGTGTCATGTATCATAGCAGACTTTTATCTGCATCCTTCAACTTCAAAATGTTTGTGTTGCTGTGAATTGCTAGAACAACCAGCTTAATTTTTAATGGTTTGTCAAGGACATTAGAGCATGCTAGTCCTCAGAGGATGATTGGACCTATAATAAATCCCCTTAATGCTTGTGATTTGAGGGTTGTGGGAAAACAGAAATGATTATGATTTGGAGCCAAACAGTGAACAATAATAAAAGAGTGGACAAGAGTAAGGAAATGAGAATGGAATTATATGAATATTTATATTTTGACATATTTTAACTCTATAGTTTTTGGTAAGTTGCAGCAATTATTGGAATTATCAACGAGGTTTTAAAGCTGTTCCTCCCCATGTACTGGTTGACCAACTGAGAAGTTTCTGTCATCACGATAATCATAGCAACAAAGGAACAAGAATAGACTATCCCCTCAAAACCTAAACCACCATGCATTGCGATCATGGTTGATTGGTGATATACTACCACACTACCTTTTCTCTCGCTTAGCAATAACTTTTGTTTCCAAAAATATTTGTTTTGTATTTAAAATTAACAATTGACTGATCCTCAATTGCTGTTTGCTGAAGAGTGTCCCAAATTCCTACCATTTGCACGTTAAAGTGTTTTCCTCACTTCACTCTTGAAAGATCAGGCTCTAATTTTTGGAGGATAGCCTCAAGACCCTAGCACTCCAACTAGTAGAAACTGCCTGTCAGTTTTTCTTCAACTCTTTGAATTAACTCATCCCTTTACCTCTTTAATACAAGGAACAGGGCTCTTGTTTGTTGTCTTTTCTTCATTTTCCAACATTTGGAGTCAAGCCCTCAGCAATTTGCTGCCTCACAGCGGCAGAGACCTGGGTTCGATTCTGACCTTGGGTGCTGTCTGTACGGACTTTGAATATTGTTCCTATGAGCAAACTATTCCCCTTGGTGCTCTGGTTTCCTCCCATGTCCCAAAGATGTGCGGGTAAATTGGCTTCTGTAAATTGCCCCAACGTGTAAAGAAATAATGTGAAAGTGGAATAACATAAAACTAGTGTGAAAGGGTGATCAGTGGTGGAGATGAACCTGGTGGACCAACGGTCTGTTTCCATGCTGTAAATTTCAATAGCATTGTGTCAAGTGAAATCAAAAATGTTGGCGCAAAATCATAAATTAATCAACACTTAATAGATCTTGTTTGCTATTTGTGCATTAATGGGTATTGCTCTTTTTCAAACAAAACCCAATGATAACACAAAACGTGAAGGCAGAGTTCAGCAAAGTGAAACTGGAATATGCCATTGATTTTCCATTAGAGAACTTTGATCTTCAATGCCAGGGTACTGAAATTGGGGAAAGAGAACAACTCAATGCACTTGTATGCTGCACTTAAAAGTATGAATATAAGATGACAAAACCTTTATTAATTTATCCTTTGTTACTACGTTTCTTGTTGGGTATTTGCAGACTGAAGAGGCATTCAGTTGAATTAATAATAACGCTGAAAATAAATCTTATTACTACACTTAGTTATAACTGATTTTGATGATAGAATTTTTGAAACTGGATTTTTTAATAGTTTCTAATTTCTCAAATTCCTTACTAATTAAAAAGTGGTCACGTATTATGATTGTAGATCCTTGTTAACGTTCCAGGGTGTGCTATCGTGTTTATGGCTCTGGCTTTGAAATTGTTACCTTCTGCTGAACCGTACACAATAAATGACCTGCATCTTTCAAGACAAAATATACAAGAAGAGCGAAAGATTCATGAGAAATTGATGATGCACAGCTTGAATTACCTGACAGCAAAATTACCTTTAATATTTATTTTGAAGCTGAATTGAATCTAAACTCAAACTTGCTATACATTTTGGCAGATTTCTTTGTCTGAAATTTTAAATGCTCTTTTGATTTATGTCATCTTTTGTTCTGTTATTCCAGTGTAACTTTTCATTCTTTACAAAATTGGTTCATTAGGTTATTGATAATAGAGACATTGAAGAAACAAGAAACATTGACCATTTAAATAAAATTTGAACCTTTGCATGCTGGCAATTTGTCATCTCTTTCTCTATTATGTATTTAGATATTTGTTATTAAGGTCTTATTAAGGTATTACATTATACTTTTATGACTGCCAGTATTGAAGACTAATTCCATATTAACCTGAGCTTTTTGGAGCAGGGATTGGTGAGATAGACATGGAAAGTGTAGAGACAAATAATGTCATTTCTGCTGTATCACATTAATCCCCCTCATGACCTTCTCCTACATTTGAGTTGTCTTGCCTTTCCAGTACTAGTTGCAGCTATGTAGTGTGGGATAATATTAGCATATTGCACGATTTAGCCTCTGAGTCAATTCTACTCCTTGGTGCCACCAGGAAGATCCCAGGTTGTGAAAAGGGGATCTAGGAACCTGGGTGCTCTTTCCCTTGGACCATCCCCGTTTGACACAGCTTAGAGCAGCAAATCTAGTTCACATGCTGAAAATAATCCCAAGAAGATGAAAAGCATTGGTTCCAGCAAAGTGTAGCAACTATCATCTAGAAAGGCAGCAGAGTAATAAAAGTTTGGCAACCCAATGAGCTGGACCACAGATCCTGAGTGGTTCAACACAAATTCTTGCATATGGAGAATTTGAATTGAGTTGATTATATAGGCTCAAATTGAAAACCTAGTGTGGGTAATGATGACCACGGAACTGCCAGATTTTCATAAGGATCCACTTTGTGGAAGGAAGCCTGTCCTGTTAAATCTGGTTTATATGTAACTGCAAAGCCACAAAAAGAGGAGTTGATTTTCTACGACTCTCTAAGATGATACCAGACATTCTGTTAAAGGGCAGCTGGGAATGAGCATTAAATGTTTGCCCTCCCAGTGATGCACGCAGCCCATGTCGTATTTCAATTATATGTTGAGGCACAGTTGAGTAAATAACTTAGTTGACACCAGAATTTTGTAACTATAAATGAGACCAAATAATATTTGAGTAAAAATTGTTGGCCTGAATTAAGATCAAAAAGTATAATTTTCCAGTTTGAGACAGGCTTATCAGAAAGTACAATGAACCGATACAACATTTGAAACTTTTTGATGCAGAACATGTCTTCAGAGTGTGGTGGTTAAACTTATCCACTGACAGAAACTGACAAGCCATGAAAACACAAACAAAATTAGAATATCAAATTTCACATTATGCAAGTTGTTATTTTATATTCAAATTAATTTAAAACATTTTATTACTTTAAAAAAAATCAGTTCCACTGTCAAAATAAATGAAATGGAACATGTGTTCTGTCAATCAGTTACTTGTTACCTGAAAGAACTCTTAACAGCAATTAGAGTCCTCTAAATTATCGACAATAGTGGTTAGGAGGTGCTGATGATAATGCCATTACATTATACTTGCTCTTTGATAATCTGTTAACCAGTGCCCAGTTTGGGTTTCAACAAAATAATTTGCCTCAGGACCTCATCACTGCCTTGGTTTAAATATTGACAAATGAACTGAATTCTAAAGGTGAAGTGAGAGTGTGCCTCACATCAATTCACAGTTTAATCATCGAATCCTGGAATCAAGGATCCCTGGTAAAATAAGTTAATGGTCATTAAAGGGAAAATGCTCCAATGGTTAGAACCATAAAAAGCTTTTCACTGTACCTTGATACACGTGGCAATAAACTAAACTAAACCTTGCACAAAAGGAGATGACTGTGAGTGTTGGAAGTGAATATTCTCAAACACAGACGATTATTGCAAGAATTTCTCACAGCAGGGTCCTGGCCAAACTATCTGGGGCTGTTTCATTGACCTTCTTTCAACTATAAGGTCAGAAGTAAAGATGTTGCTGTTTCATAAGTTCTCAGCAAATGAAGGACTCCATATCTGCATGCAACAAGGCCAAGACAACATTTGTTAATGTCCTGTTTAAAAAAACATGCAGCATTCATGAGTAATGACCAATAACAAGCAATAATCTAACCACTAAACTTTGATATTCTTTACCGTTGCCTGTTCCGAATCCTGGGATTTCATACCCAAGAGCTTTGTGGAAATGCCTTAGCAGAAATCCTACAGCAGCTCAAGAAAGTGGCACGGCACTACTTTCTCATGGCAGATAGAATAGACACTCAATGCTTGCCTTCCAAGCAAGGCTCAATGAATGATGAAGAAAATAAAGTAAAATAAAAATTGAAATTGTTGCTTCTGTTATGCTTACATGGAAACCAACAAAGATTGCAATAAACTGTTGAAGTTTCAAACTCTTTTTCTTCAGTTTTGTTGAGGCGTGATATTTGTAAATCACTTCGACAAGTGGCCAACAACTATCATTGTCTTTTCTACACTTTTTTTGTATCAATATTCTTGGCATTTGATATCTCTCTTGACCTTGTGCAGTGCTCATATTAATAAATCTGCCTTGAAGAAGAATTACCTTATATTTACCCCTTAGTCATTCTTGACATTAATATGGGTTTCATGCCTGAAATATGAATGGCTGCCTTATATTTGAAGCCAGGCCAAGCTCTGCCCACCACCACCACTCTTGGATATTATGAAAGAAAGCCAATCTGTCATTCACATCATTTTCACTTATCCATCCAGTTTTCTTTTCATTTATTGTATGTTTTATTATTGATTATGATTAGTTTCCAAAACAAAAAAATCAACATTCTCATTGTAATTCTTGTTTATTTTTCCCTGCCTCTCTAAGGTTATGTCTGCAGTCAGTCTGTTTCAGTTTCCGTATGTTATTGTCATCCATCATAAAACATATGTACTAAATCAACCTTGAATGACATCTTAAATAACAATATAAAATGCTCACAACACCAAATAAGTCAGGAAGTATCTATGGTGACCACAAAGTTACTGATTTAAGTCAATGACCTTCCTTCAGTTCTGTTGAAGATTAATTGGCCAGACTGTTAAATCTTTCAAGGGCTCAGGCGATATGGGGAGAAAGCAGGAACGGGGTACTGATTTTGGATGATCAGCCATGATCTCATTGAATGGCGATGTTGGCTCAAAGGGCCGAATAGCCTACTGCACCTAATGTCTATGCTTGTTTCTGTGTTTCTTCACAGAAGCTGTCTGATGTACTGAACATCTGCGATATTTTCTTTTTTTATTTCACTGGTCATCCAAACCATTTCGTCCAGTTGAACCCAACGACTTCCAAATTAGATGCACCAACTAAGGCATAGCAGTCGGACCAATGCAAGCTTCTAAAAAAGTCCCAAAAATATTTGCAAGGATAGCTGCAGTTCTAAATGATTAGGTTCCTAGATATGGAATAAATGCTTCCAATTGTAGAAAAAAATCCAAAACCAAGAATACGAGATAATTAGTAATAAAATTAGTGCAGTGGGCAGGTGCTATAGACCTGCACGGGAAGGTGGACAAGCCCGCCCCCATGAGTCTCGGGCAGATGGGGCTCGTCAGCCTGTGAAGGTAGTCCATCTAGGGGAGGGAAAACTCTGATTTAAAACCTCCATGGCCTTGTGGTCATATCCAGTCATGGAAAAGGCTCCACGAGTAAACCTCAAGAAAATCCGGAGTTGGAGTCCCTAAGGCAGTTCGTCGTTGTCTACAACCGCACTCTGGCAGCTCCTGCGACGGCGCTGATGCCAAACTGTAATGGCCCTGCTGTTCCTTTGGATTGATCAGCGTCATGGAGGGGGGGACGTGCTGCATAGGCAGCAGCCTGTCCTCCATATGACATCCCCCTGGCTTAAATCCGACCACACATCACCTGCAAACTAGGATGCATCACCCATGGTCAGTCATGACTGAGAGGGGCCTACTACTACTACTACTAGTAGTAATAAAATCACCAGCCACATAAGGTGAATTTTCTTTACTTAGTCAAAATGTCATTGGAGACGGTTAAATTACATAGAAGATTTTGAAATTTAAAAAAGACTAATTTATTCCAGAAAGTGGAATAGAAAGATGTTGAAAAGAAGAGACGAGGATTCTAAATGGATGCAGTAAACAAATATTAGCATAAACTAATTGAGCCAAATCGCCCATTGAGGTTGCACATTCTCATACTTTGTACAAAAGCCGGATCATACAAATAGCCAGGCTGGTGAGCTTTTATGAGAATATTTACAAGGATATTGGATGAATATAATTCTCTGCTTCAATTAGCGTATAATTCAACTTTGGTTGTATAAGAATTATAAAACAATATAGAAGGTGGTCATTTCTGAGCTCATGACTGCATATGCCATTTGAAATACTGTAGCTATTTAGTTAAACCCACTTTTCTATACTTTCCACATCGTCCTTCAATGGTTTAATCCTGAAATATTTATCCTTAAAAAAACAATTTACTTTTAAATATTCCTTCAGAAGAACAAACTAATTTGAAATCTTGCATTAGTACTATGTATTTATTGGTCAAATATATATTGCCTGAATGAAAAGTTTAACCACATTGATTTAATTATTTATGCAGAAAAATGCTTACTGTTATAAAGTAACAGTAAAAGGTTAAAAGGTGGAGAAAATGAAGAAACCATCATAGATCTATAATTTTAGCAGACTGAGCACAATCAGTAATCTATATCAGCACTTTATGTTGGCAGCTTTTCAAAACTCAAATGTGAACAATTCGTTAAGCAGGAATACTCAGAGGACAATGCAATTAAACTAGTTATTTATGTATGTATAACAATAGTACAATTTAAATAAGTGTATGATTTTACTAATGCCCAAATTAATGCATCAAGAAAAGGGAAGCAAGATTTTTGCCAATTCTGTCACAGAATAATTGGAAATGATTATTGTGGGGTTGCATTCTGATTCCATAAATTGATTGTTATGGGAGTAGCTTTTGATTGATAACATTGGGAAACAGGCACCTTTGATATATTAAAGAAGAAGCGAAAGTCGGTTGCCATCTATGACAATGATGATTGTTGCGAGCTCAGCATTTGTTTTAGATGGAAGATGAATGATCTGCATTACTGATCATTAGATAAGAATAACTTTGAGGATATGAATTAGGATGGAAAAGAGGCATGATCTATTACAGTAGATCAACTGCTATCAATAATGATTACAAACAGAAAATGTTCTCAACACTCAGCAGGCAACATCTGTATAACAGAAAACAGGATTAATATTTCAGGTAGAAAACTGTTCATCAAATAACCAAAATTGTTGCTGTGAATGTAAAATATGTTTTATATACAGAAAGGGCAATCCCACCGACCATCATCCCACATTTAAATAAGTACACATGTTCTTATCTAGATGTGTATTGATTGGACACCTTCAATTAAAATTATCCTCTGCTTCTATTCTATCTATGGCTGCTCCTGCTATCTTCTGTGATATGAGTAGACGATGAAGGTCAACCGCTGTCTTTTTTTTTCAATTTACATAGCTGTGAGTGTCATTGCTGAGGCTCTACTTGCCTTGACAAGTCTTAAGGAAGCCTTCAGCCATTGTCTTGAACCCTGCTGTCCATCTGATTGTGGTGCTGCCATTATGATGTTGCGCAGTGTAATCCTATATTTTGAACCAAGGATTGTGCATGATTTGGAGGAAGACTTGCATGTTTAATTATTTTCAAGAACCTGTTTGATCTTCTACAGTTTTCTTCCTCAAAGGAGGGTGGCACGGTGGCACAGAGGTAGAGTTGCCTTACAGAGCTTGCAGTGCCAGAGACCCGGGTTTGATCCCGACTACGGGTGCTGTCTGTACAGAGTTAAATATGTTCTCTCCGTGACCGCGTGGGTTTACTCTGAGATCTTCAGTTTCCTCCCATTTTCCAAAGACGTGCAGGTATGTAGGTAAATTGACTTGGTATAAGTGTAAATTGTCCGTAGTGTGTTAATGTGTGGCGATCGCAGACCGGCGTGGACTTGGTGGGCTGAAGTGCCTGTTTCCATGCTGTATCTCTAAACTAAAATTAAACTAATAAGGATATAGGTCTGAAGAAGGGTTTCGACCCAAAACGTTGCCTATTTTCTTTGCTCCATAGATGCTGCCTCACCTGCTGAGTTTCTCCAGCATTTTTGTCTACCTTCGATTTTCCAGCATCTGCAGTTCCTTCTTAAACATAGGTGAGCCTGATGGATTTTCCAGCTGGCGGTTGGTGTGTTACCACCATTGTGATCAGGTCGTTTTTTCACATTTCAAAGTTCACTATTTGAATTTCCCTGAGTGTTGCAGGTTTTCTGATGTGACATCTGCTATTCATCTCCAGTATGGTCCTATATAAACTGGATTACACCTTTGGCTGATGTGGTAATTCACCTTTAGGTCACTCCCCACTATATTGTGTACATTCTCTTCATATGAGAGACATTGGAGTCATGCTGGCGTAATTCTGGTTCTTCTTCTTGTACCTCCATGTGATGAGAATAGGTTACATAAAGTTTAAAAAGAAGCAGTGTTCTGCACTCTAACTTGATGCAGCATTTGTATCTCAGGGGGTCAGAGTATTTCCTACGTACACACAAGGGCCTTATTTAAAGCACAAAGAAGGTAATCAGTATATTCAACTGTTTTTATTGCGCAGTTGTTTGCCATCCGCTTTCCATCTCAGAGTCGCCCCTGGCACTGAGCAGACCCAGAAGAGAACTAATGTGCCTGTTGCTTCAATTGCATATTTTCATGGGAGCTAAACAAAATAATAATCCAGTTCCGCAGGGGTATCCACCTTTTTAATCACAATCATTCACCGACTATCTCCTCCAGGTGCAATAGTATAGGTATTCAGCTATAATCTGCATGCAAAATTTCATAAATGTCCCCACTGGGCCTCAGTTCATTTCCACTGTGTTTTGTACAAGTCAGATTTGGAAAGAATGCAGATGAAATGGGCATACCTGGTCTTAATCTTTGGCTCAACAACTTTCTGTTCAATTCCTGAGCAGGTTAGGATCCAGTTTTGGACTTGGTTTGTAATGTCTGACCATGAAGGAATTCAGAAAGTAGGAAAAAATGCCTGTTAGCTTTTGAGATACAGCATGGAAACAGCCTTTTCGGCCCACCAAGTCCATGCTGACCTTCGATCACCCGTTCATACTAGTTCTATGAAATCCCACTTTTTCATCCACCCCTTGTACATTAGGGACAATTTACAGAAGCCAATTAACCTACAAACCTGCAAGTCTTTAGAATGTGGGAGGAAACTGGAGCCACCCAAGGGACACCCACATGGTCACAGAGAGAGCGTGCAAACTCCACACCGACAGCACCCGAGGTTAGGATCCAACTCGGTTGTTTGCTGCTGTGAGGCAGCAGATCTATGAGCTAATTAGATAATCGCTACCAACCTAGGTTTCAGTGGAACCCAATCCATTGGATATCCATTACCTTTTTAAATCGGGTGGGGGGAAAATAGCGTTTACTTTAACGGTTCTTGGCGGGCATGAGTCCACAGAATATAGTTGTCCCCAAACAGATGATGAGTTCGAATTTACTCAGAAGGGCTTTGATAGTGAAAAATATGCAGTGGAAGGATCTGAAATAATTATTTTGATATTGATTGACAGAAATGGGGGAGGCATAGTTGCATTTCTTTGTTACTCTCAGCTTGATAAACCCTCAAAAGGAAAATGGAGCTTTAAAGTGTGATATTAGAAATCATTTGGAAAATGGAATTTTAAAAGTTATGTGCACATATTGGGTTCTAAATGTTATGCATTCATTCTGATAGTGATAGGCACACCCCGACATATGCAATAGGCAACTTGTGTAAACTTGCACTTACGTTAACAACTCAATCCAGTGCAATTAAGGCAATTTGTAATTTTCACAACACTGTCCAAAAGTTTCCATCGGAAACAAGCTGGCAATGGCGGTGGTGCTTACCCAGAAGGCCGCACTTCGCAGAAAGTGCCCGTACATCACTGAGACAATTAATAATCTCAGTGAGTTGTTACGGGCAGGGAGTGGTAATTCCGATTTACATACAATCTGACTTACATAAGGGTGCACAGAACATAACCCTAAAATAAATCGGGGAGCGCCTGTACTCCAGATAATTGAGCCTTTTGGCACGTCAGAATACATGGAGAATTGTTTATGCTTTTACTATTTAGTTTGATGGAGACAACCAATGAAATGAAGGTATATGTCGTTTCCTCCTACCGTGGGATTCTTAGATCTAAAGCTATATAAAATTACGCCAAGTGAAATTCTCTATTTTTGTGTGACAATTTATTGATCTTTCTACCTGTAATAGGGCTCTCCCATTACGTCTACATATCAGGTGGTTTCTGCACAATAAGAACATAGGAAGTATGAGCAGAAAAATACATTACAATCCCTCCAGCGTTCAGTAAGATCTTGGCTGACCTGGACTTGACCTTATTGCCTCTTTCCTGATGAGTTCCTGCACCCTAGATTTCCCTGTGCTCCAAACTTCTGATTCGGACTTGAATATGTGCAAGTATATGCAGGGCCGCAAGGATGCGCAGCGGAAGAGTTGTTGCCTTATAGTGCCAAAGACCTGCTTCAATCCTGACTACGGGTGCTGTCTATACAGAGTTTGTACCTTCTCCCCGAGACCTGCAAGGGTTTTCTCCGGGATCTCTGGTTTCCTCCCACATTTCAAAGACGTACAGATTTGTAGGCTAATTGGCTTGGTAAAATTGTAAATTGTTCCTAGTGTGTGTAGGGTAGTTTTAGTATGTGGGGATCACTGGTCTGCATGGACTCAGTGGGCCAAAGGGCCTGTTTCTGTGCTCTATCTCTAAGCTAAAATACATTATCACTTGGCCATTAATGCTGATGGTGTTATTGGCTTGGTTTGAGCCCTTAGTCTGTTGCCTTCAGTTTCCCATTGTATTCTTTAGTTTAGAGTCTGCAAAGTTCCACTTCTTTTTACAATTTGTTTGTTCTGATGTATTACTACAGTTTCCTATTTTTCTTGTTCTTTGATTTAAATTAATTATAGTGCGACCACCTCTTCCAAAACATTAACCTATTTTCAGCTAATCTACTTGTTCTACCTCATTAGCCATAATCATGCCAAATGATGCTTCTAAAGCAGCTTGCAAAAACATGAAGAAATGTTTTGGATCATTGTATATTTGCAAGAGCAGTCCAAGACAAATACACTTTGTCTTAATTTGTCTCCATAGTCTTCCAACTTTGTCTTAAAATGTTTTGCCCTTTCCAAATGCACTGTTATTCATTCATTTATTATAAATTTTATATTTCTTCTTCTTGGGTGACATATTGAAGCATGGAAATGAAGTTTAAAGATTTAAGGGCCTGTCTCACTGCAGGAAAGTAATTTGCGAGTTTGGAAGAGTTTGCCGCGTGCGTGCGTCCTTTAACCTTTTTCAGTACTATACATTTCCCACAGCCCCTCAGTTTAAGATACATTCCCGCTATTCCCACAAGCACAACACAAGGCTTTGAAGCCGCCTCCTTCACCCCCGCAGGTAAAACCAACATGTTTGCTTGCATTTTACTACAGTGCCAATTAGCCTGCCCTTTTCAATGCACAAGAATATCTAGGACTGAACTTTGCCTTCTGAGCAAATCATGTCTGTAAAAACCATAGCATGTCAGCGTATTTGCCACATTCATCGAGTCATACAGCATAGAAATAGGCCCTTTGGCCCAACTATCCCATGCCCAACTATCCCACCTGCCTGCATTTGGCCCATACACCTGTCCTATCCATGTATCCACTAAATATTCTTAAATGTTCTGATGGCACCTGCAAGTCATTCCATTTAAATTTTACTTTTATGGTGGAAACTATGCTGATGAAATGACGAACATGGGTGGGTACAAATTTACGGTGAAGTTTTTATTAATTGAAAGATGCAGCATAGAAATAGGGCATCTGTCCCATTGAGTCAATGCTGACCATTGATCACCTGCTCACACTAGTTCTATGCCACTTTTTCACCTTCTCTCTACACACTTGGAGCAATTTACAGAAGCCTACTAAAACACACATCTTTGGGATGTGGGAGAAAACCAGAGGACCTGGAGGAAACACACCCAGTCACAAGGAGAATGTGTAAACTCCACACTGACAGCACCTGAGATTAGGATCAAACCCAGGTCTGTGCTGCCGAGAGGCATCAACTCTACCACATGCACCACTGTGCCACAAGTGTAATGTAAAATTCTGCAGAGAGATATGGTTCTGCGGCCTCCTTTTGAGCTGATGTCAGCTAAAGGAGCAAGATGGATAGAATGTTTCCCCCACTGGAAATCACAGCATTTCCACCTTTACTACCTTCATTGTAAAATATGCCTGCAAGGACAAGATATATTTACTGCACCAGTGTTGCAGTGAGAATTAATGGCAGTTATCCAGCAACACTGTGATCAGTAGTTGTTTTAAGAACTCTAACAGAGCATTTTGAACAGCACTGAAACAAAAACCTTCAGCTTCAATAACTAAATTCTGGCAAGGTCCTGATCTGACTCTCCTCATCGACTTTGGAGTCCAAAAAATCAAAGTTAAAATGGGTGCCAATTCCTATTTTACTCACAGCATCAGTCCTGGAGTTGCGGGTAAGGTCAGTATCTTTGTCACACTGGCCGTCAGGAATCATGCCCTGCAACACTTGTATTGCAGGGATGTAGCTGGGGAATTTGGGAATCTTATTCTAGTGGACTAACATCTGTTATTTCTTCTGGAGATCTGCAAACTCCCAAAGTAGCTAATTATACAATTTCTCTAGTGTTTATGTTGAGCATTGAGTGAAGTTGCAATATGAACATTCAGTCTCCTGGTAATGTTGTGTAATCTCATTTACTCTTTTCAAAAAAGTACAAGAGATGTGAATCTTTTTTAATGCTATCTGGCCATGGAATTCAAAGTGTAAAATTGAAGGAGCAGTGTTTAATAATTTTAATTTTCAAAGAGGTGACTAGATAAGGTAAAGCCCAAGAGGTTAAAATGCTATTATTCGCAAGCTATTATTGGTAGCTAGCCTTGTTGGTTATGGCTGGGCACTCAGAATCTTATAATTTATATCAATGACTCTGATGAAGGAACTGAGGGTCAGGTATCCAAGTTTGGCAAAAACAACACAAAATACAGAAATAATTGATAAAGGTAAACAAGAACATCAAATATTAGAAACATACAACAATGTTTGTAAAGAGATTTAGTCAGGTTAAATGTGTGGGCAATATGATGCTCCCTGTAGCGTAAGGGGAGGAATGCAAGGTTATTCACTTTGGTTGTAAAGATACCAAAAAACAGGGTGTTATGTTAAATAGTGCGAGACTATTAAATATTTGTATTTGGAAAGATTTGTATGGAATAAATTAAGAGGGCAAGTAGTTTGTTGGTCTTAATTACACAGGGGATCATGGACAACAACAGTAAGGAATTCTTGCTGCAATTGTACAACGGTTTGGAGAGGTCACACCTAGGATACTGTCAATAACTTTAATCTTCTTTATTAAGAAATAATACACCTGCCTTGGGGCAATAGATAAAAGTTCTATGGACAACCCCCTCATGGTAGAAAGAAATCTAATGAAGGAAGATTAAATAGAATGGACCAGACTCTGGAGCTATGAAGAACAAGAGGTATTTCATTCAAATAATCAAGACTGCAAATGTTGATGCTAAAAATTTCATTAATGGAAGAATTTTGGAAAAATGGTCAACTCCTTAGGACAGAGATGAGAGATATTTCAAAAGGATGGCATTAATTTCTTCAGAGAGCTGCGAATGCTGCATTGTTATAATATATTCAATGTGACATTTTTTTATGGACCACTGAGGAGTCAGGTTTTATGAAAACCTGCAAAAAAATGGATTTGAGGCCAAAGATCAGATCAGGCTTATTGAATGCTGGACCAGGCTTGAGAGCTCTTTGGTTTGTTTTTATGCATTTTCATCAGTAATCTAATATTTTGCAACTTTTCTCGGTTGATGCACAAAGATGATAAAGCATTTCTACCTATTTTATTGCGCATTTTGAATTTTTCAATGTGTTTTTACTGGGACTGTAAATTTACACGCACCTCTGTTTCTACTTGATATTCTGGTTGCTTGCACTACTGAAAGCTGATGCTTTATGAAGCAGGTAATTCCCATGCACAGATCTTTTCAAGCTAATAGGTCTTGTGTCGTTTTGCTTGTCTGCTTGAGCAATTTACCTGAACTCTAACATAGCAGTGAGCATCACAAGCTATTTCAACAAAAGTGGCCTGGATGAAACAGCATCCACAATGTGGGAAGCTGAACGCAAACGTTATATTCCGTTTCAGTTTTGATACAGATTATTATTGTTTATATTTTGATTGTGAAACATGCTTACTGCTGCAAAGTTTCACACATGATTTCCCATTGACTAAATTAATTTCCGTAACTCCACTGAGAAAAGTTTGAAAAGCTATTGAGGTGACTTCATACTTTCTGACTACTTTCTGACTACTGCAAACTTACATCACTCTTCTTTCCAATCTGCAAATTTCAGCTTTGAGAGCAATGACAGGCAACTTGCTGTGACTATCCCTGGTAGAAGGTGTCACATTGCCATGCAGACTTGCCTATTCCCAATGATATTTTACTCTTTTTTTCCAATTGTACTTAACAAACATCTTAAAATAAAACTATTGAATTGAACCAACTCAGCATAACTTGATTTCTTTAGTCTATATCCAGGCATTCAATTTTCACATACATATTGATACCTATTAAGGAATGGACCGACTGGGCTTATATTCACTGGAATTTAGAAGGTTGAGAGGATATCTTATAGAAATATATAAAATTCTTATGGGGTTGGACAGGCAAGATGCAGGAAAAATGTCCCCAATGTTGGGGGAGTCCAGAGCCAGGGGTCATAGTTTAAGAATAAGAATAATTTAGAACTGAGATGAGGAAAAACTTATTCACCCACCCAGAGAGTTATGATTCTGTGGAATTCTCTGCCACAGAAGGCAGTGGAGGCCAATTCACTGGATGTTTTCAAGAGAGAGTTAGCTATAGCTCTTGGGGCTAACGGAATCAAGGGATATGGGGAGAAGGCAGGATCAGGGGTACTGATTTTGTATGATCAGCCATGATCATATTGAATGGTGGTACTGGCTCGATTGGCCGAAAGGCCTACTCTTGCATCTATTTTCTATGAAACAGCATTATCAGGAATTATAGCATATGGTTTACTTGAATTCCTCTGCATTTTGCAATTTTTGAAGCGACCCTTGACAATGTCATAAGGAATCAGACCTGGTTTGATGAGAATAATCAGGATATTCAGGAACTAATAATTCATAAACACAAAGCAATCCTGGACTGGAAGCAGCACCATGATTGAGATGAAATGAAACAACCATAGAGGTACCCGAAGGCCCAGCAAGAAGCTCATGTCGTTAAGAACAGATGATGGTAGAAGGTGTGCCGGTGGCCCTCAACCTACTAACAATATGACCTGCACATTTTTCAGCATGTCAGGCTACTAATACCCCCAGCACCTAAGGACCCATCATGCTGAGAACTAATCAAATACAGAGATGCAGTTCCCACCTGCCAGAAGGATCATTATAAACATCTACTCAAATGCAATTCTGTCCCTGACCAGTGATGCCACCATCCTTAACTGATGACAAGACCAACTCCAACAAACACATCCTCTGTAATAGATGGTAACCCTACTGAAGCTATGCAAAACTTCAGTCGCACTCCACTAGCTCTTCTCCCATATCGGAGCAGAAGAGATACCAAAGGACACCATTATATCTGTAATTATCTCCACCTTCAAGAAAAGGGATAAATCTGACTGCAGTAACTGCATTAAGATCTCACTGTTGTCAGGGCTCTTCTCCAGTACCTTGTCCAAGTGGCTGTGGAGATGTTCCATCACCTAAAGACACAGTAGATATTATCTTCAACACATAAAATCTCAAAGGAAATGTAGAAAGCAGCACCCACTCCACATGGCATTACTGGAAGATGGAGCATCATTCTCATATTTGGCTGCTTGCACAAACCCTGTCTTCATCATATATTTGCTTTATGGTATGATTCAAGCTCTGTTTTTTTACCAATAGGCCCATGACAGGCTGGTGTCAAGCAAGGCTGTATTCATCCCCTTATTCAAGTTTCAATCTTTCTTGCTGCAATTCTGCACCTGACCTTCATCAATCTTCCCGCTGGGCCCTCAACAAGTTGTTGATGGGGAGGTTTGATTGGAGTGGGTCACTTTACATTTTCTATGGTGAATGATGGTCCTGGGGAAAACTGGAGCTTGTTCATGGGGGTAACGAGAGTGAACCATGAAATGAAGGTGATGATTGCTATGGAGAGCATGGCTCCACTGGGTCTGTTGCATTGTGGTACTAATGGTGTGTCCACCATCACATAAACGAACCAGCCACTCAGGTCACCAAGGACTTCCTGCCTCACTTGTGGCAAAATCTGTAGGTCCAATATTAGCTATCGCAAAGCCCATTGATGTGGAATAGAAACAAGTTGTCCTTGATCCCAAGGGCCCACCTAAGGAGGAAGATAATACGTAAGTTAATTGATTAATTTGGTGTTATCTAATAATATTTTCTCATATACTCTCTATAATACCAAATCACAATTTAATTTCTCCTCTGCATAATATATATTCAGCTTGCTCCTCTTCTATATTTTGAACTGGATGTTTATCACATTACTTTTTGGGATTTTTTTTCAACATCTACAGTGGCTTGCAAAAGTATTCATACCCCTTGAAATTTTCCACGTTTTGTCACATTACAACCACAAACGTAAATGTATTTTATTGGGATTTTATGTGATAGACGAACACAAAGTGGTGCATAATTGTGAAGTGGAAGGAAAATTATACATGGATTCCAAATTTTATTACAAATATAAAACTGAAAAGTGTGGTGTGCAAAAGTATTCAGCCCCCCTGAGTCAATACTTTGTAGAACCACCTTTCGCTGCAATTACAGCTGCAAGTCTTTTGGGGTATGCCTCTACCAGCTTTGCAGATCTAGAGACTGATATTTCTGCCCATTCTTCTTTGCAAAATAGCTCAAACTCAGTCAGATTGGATGGAGCTCGTCTGTGAATAGCAATTTTCAAGTCTTGCCAGAGATTCTCAATTGGATTGATGTCTGGACTTTGACTGGGCCATTCTAACACATGAATATGCTTTGATCTAAACCATTCCATTGTAGCTCTGGCTGTATGTTTAGGGTCGTTGACCTGTTGGAAGGTGAGCCTCCATCCCAGTCTCAAGTCTTTTGCAGACTCTAACATGTTTTCTTCCAAGATTGCTCTGTATTTGGCTCCATCCATCTTTCCATCAACTCTGACCAGCTTCACTGTCCCTGCTGAAGAAAAACATCCCCACAGCATGATGCTGCCACCACCATGTTTCACAGTGGGGATGGTGTGTTCAGGGTGATGTGCAGTGTTAGTTTTCCGCCACACATGGTGTTTTGCATTTAGGCCAAAAATGTCAATGTTGGTCTCATCAGACCAGAGCACCTTCCTCCACATGTTTGCTGTGTCCCCCACATGGCTTGTGGCAAACTGCAAACGGGACCTCTTATGGCTTTGTTTCAACAATGACTTTCTTCTTGCCACTCTTCCATAAAGGACCGATTTGTGGAGTGCACGACTAATAGTTGTCCTGTGGACAGATTCTCCCACCTGAGCTGTGGATCTCTGCAGCTCCTCCAGAGTTACCATGGGCCTTTTGGCCGCTTCTCTGATCAATGCTCTCCTTGCCCGGCCTGTCAGTTTAGGTGGACGGCCATGTCTTGGTAGGTTTGCAGTTGTGCCATACTCTTTCCATTTTCGGATGATGGATTGAACAGTGCTCCGTGAGATGTTCAAAGCTTGGGATATTTTTTTATAACCTAACCCTGCTTTAAACTTCTCCACAACTTTATCCCTGACCTGTCTGGTATGTTCCTCGGGCTTCATGATGTTGTTTGTTCATTAATGTTCTCTAACAAACCTCTGAGGCCTTCACAGAACAGCTGTATTTATACTGAGATTAGATTACACACAAGTGGACTTTATTTACTAATTAGGTGACTTCTGAAGGCAATTGGTTGCACTGGATTTTATTTAGGGGTATCAGAGTAGAGTGGGCTGAATACTTTTGCACGCCACAGTTTTCAGTTTTTTATTTGTAAAAAAATTTGAAAACCATGTATCATTTCCCTTCCACTTCACGATTATGCGCCACTTTGTGTTGGTCTATCACATAAAATTCCAATAAAATACATTTACGTTTGTGGTTGTAACGTGACAAAATGTGGAAAAGTTCAAGGGGTATGAATACTTTTGCAAGCCACTATATATTGTCAGTCATCCAGGCACATTCAGCTTTGGACATAGTTTCTTGACTTTTCCAATAAACCACAGTGATCAATATCCAGGTTCCATCCCTCCACTCTCCCCAGAAGCACTCTCTTCGATCGACAAGGAATCAGGACCACCCGATTAATCACGCTCCAATATTCCCATTGCCATCACATCAGTCCCCTTAATCCACAGTCAGCCCCAATAAAGAGAGCGCCTAACCCATTGGAAACTATACTCTTCAAAATTATGTATTTTGAAGAGTGTAGTATCAAATTTGGCAAACTTTGTTAATGTTCATGGCATTTAAAAAAAACATTAAACAGCAATGAATAACATGAAAATTGAAGATTTTGAAAGTCACTTAGAGACATGAGTATCTTAAACAATTAATACCTACCGTTTTAACTTGCTCCCAGCTAGTCATATCCATTCAAATAAGCGGATTCACTGTTCTGTGCAAGGTTTAACCTCATAGCTGGGAATTTTGATCACTTTGCTCCTGACCATTCTCTTGATCCCATTTTTTTCCTCTCTTTCTTACATACTTTTTGCTGAGCCATGCTTTTTGTTTGCTTATCTTTTGTTTGTTCTGTGTGATTCCTCAGATTACACATAAATGTTCCCCTTCATTTAACATTATCCCCTTATCTTTTTATTTGTTAATAGCTTTACGTTTGGCAAGCATATCTCCTATCCAGTTGTACAGAGCCCTAGTGAGACCACACCTGGAGTATTGTGTGCAGTTTTGGTCCCCTAATTTGAGGAAGGACATTCTTGCTATTGAGGGAGTGCAGCGTAGGTTTACAAGGTTAATTCCTGGGATGGCAGGACTGTCATATGCTGAGAGAATGGAGCAGCTGGGCTTGTACACTCTGGAGTTTAGAAGGATGAGAGGGAATCTAATTGAAACACATAAGATTGTTAAGGGCTTGGACACGCTAGAGGCAGGAAACATGTTTCCATTATTGGGGAAGTCCAGAACCAGGGGCCACAGTTTAAGAATAAGGGGTAAGCCATTTAGAAAGGAGACGAGGAAACATTTTTTCTCACCGAGAGTGGTGAGTCTGTGGAATTCTCTGCCTCAGAGGCGGTGGAGGCAGGTTCTCTGGATAAAAAATAGCAGAGTCAGGGGATATGGGGAAAAGGCAGGAACGGGGTACTAATTGGGGATGATCAGCGATGATCACATTGAATGACGGTACTGGCTCGAAGGTCCAAATGGCATACTCCTGCACCTACTCTCTATTGTCTATTGTTATATTAATTGGTTTATTGGCGTCTAAATTAATTTTTTTGACTCCATTCCTCCAATGATCCTTAGCTTTCCCTATTAAGAGATTTATCTAATTAAATGTGGACAGGCTCTGTCCTATTGGGTTGGTCTGCCAGACCTAATTCTAGTATAAAACAGTACAATTTGCAAAACTGGCCTTTCTGCCCATATCTTGCATTTTAGAATCTCATATTTGCTTATTTTAGGCATAAAGTACCTTTTTAAACCCATAGGTAAAGGTAACAGAGTAAAAAATGCACAAAGCCTTTTAAAAAATCATATGAATATGTAGCACTTTGGTTCTCTCGTGAACTAGGAATCCAGAGACAATTTTTATTTCAATCATGTTGAACAATTATGTTGTTATTGTTGTGAAGTGTATTTAATTAATTGAATTCAATTAATTACTGATTATTAAATGTAATATCATATGCATCCTTCAAATATGGGACATAGAAAACTATCCAGAACACACTTGAAATATTCTTAACTTTCTGAAATGTATTAAGTTGCTTTATTTGTATCTATATGAAATTTGAATTTCATCACAATAACCACTTTGCCTTTTCAACAAGCTTTTTGAATCTCTGTCTCGGGGGTTCCAATCTTTAACTCCTTCTAAATACTCTCTGTTCCTTAATTCCACCCACATTGTCTTCACTTCAGAATCTAGAGACATTAGATCTAGATTTCATTTACCACCACAGCAGTCGTGGAATCCAAGTTCAGTTAATTAAGGACATCTGAGATACAAAGCTGCCATTAGTAGGATGACCATGAAAGTTCTGGATTAATTCCTTAACAGCCTTTAAGACAGGGCCATTTCCTTCTGAGATCTGGCATTTCTGAGAGTTCAAACTCTCAGCAATTACGTAGAAAACATGCCTAAACTCCCAACTACACCGCTCCCCCTCCCCTTCCTTGTTTCATGTGCCTGTCAATCTTCACCCCACCTCTGTCCAACAATTACTACTTGCTCTCTCACCATTTCATTTCGGAGTCACGTGAGTGATTCCATGAAGAAGCCGCCAGCCCGCATGCACGTCAATACGTCGACGCATGGCGCAACGCTGACTGGCAAGCATGCTGCTCCTGCCAGCGGTAAGTTTAAACCTGAAGGTAAGTTTTTAAACTTTTCAGGTTAGGTTTCCATTGCAGGAATCTCTTCTTACAGAGGTTCCTGCTGGATTTGTTAAGAATGTGAAGAATGTGTGGCGGCGTGACTCACGTTGCAGCAGCCCCTACAGCCTATCTGTCTTTTTTTTGTACTGTTTCTAACAGTGTATATGTGGGGGGGGGGGGGGGGGGGGGAGGGGGAAGCTTTTAAAATCTCTTCCCTGCACGGGTCTCAGTTGACGTTGAGGCCTAGTACCATGGAGCGGCCTCCGACCGGAACGACCTGGGGGCTCCAGTCACGGTCAGTGTGTAACTGACTCCAAACTCGGAAGTATGTCCGTGGCACATACTGGAGCTCCCTGAAATTGCTTGCAGTGAACAGCGCTAACAGGGTTGACGTTGGAGGGGCATGGTACCCCAGGAAACCAGCCGCCGTATATGCTATTCAGGTCGAACCTATTCAACAGGTGAGACCTGCATGAAGGAGCTAACAGCTGTCAAACTACAAATACAGCCTTATCGTTTCGCCGACAATACACCCCACACCTCCATTGGCAGCAAGCGGTTCACTGAAGCTGGTGGCAGCCAGCAAGCTGGGCAGAGGATTTAGGCCAAAGCCCAAGCCGGTCTCAGGAAAAATATGGAATCCACGTACCCTACCAGCCCTCTCCAATCAAGGACGGAAATAGAACCCGCATGAGGGGCCTTTGGGCTTACCATAAGACCACCGGTAACCATGAAGGTAGGTGGGTCTGGTTCTTTCCGAAACATGGGGTATGTGGACCATTTACAAGTTGGAAACACTTGTAAAAACCTGTAAACAACCTCGTTGTTATGAAGCAGCCTCTATTCATCAAGAGTATTGGCAATATAGTGGCTGTGTTTTCAGCTGTGCATTTGGACCTTTGCATTTTCAGTGCCATGTAGGTCGTTATTGACAGACCTATTCCAATTACCAGCTGAAGCTATCAAAGTCACAATGGTGTATTCTACATTGCTCCTGTACTTTTGCTCAGTAACTCTTCAGTTATATTACAAACTGATACTAGTACTCAAAGATGAAAAATTACGAATACCGTCTCTAGTTACGGAGGCGGATGTGCTTTGCATGCTCAACTCCAAGTTGATGGGGGAATTTGACGCTGGTGTATCATCCTATGATGGGGGAATTTGACGCTGGTGTATCATCATGTATCACAATGTATTTAATGACATTGTGGTTTGATGGAACACCGAATATCAGTATGTTTGGATCCAGGCTCTATCACCATTGCGAGAATATGTGGCACAGTGGCAATAGTTGTATTCTTGCTACACTGAGGAGGAATGTTCTTTACGTCTTTCCTCCATTTTGCCTCATCAGTCGGGTCTTGCACAAAAACCAGCAAGATCTCGCCTCAGGCATTTCGTATTGCCTGACTGGACCTATGCAGCCATGGTTCCTGCTAAATGCTGGGGATCATTATAGGACCTTATATGGTTGTCCTAAATACAAAGATTTGGTGGTTCACCCCGTGACTGAGGAAACCATCCTCTGCATGATAAAATCAATTTATTGATTTGGAGTCTCTGAGAAGACCATTCGGCGGCACGGGTTGTCAGACCGATCCATGTACGTGCTCACTGCAGAATGCAGGGATAGCACCGAGAAAGCAACAAATTTTTCCTCATCAGGAGATGGGAAGTGTTTTGTTTTTAATGCCAATGTTCCATATAATACGGCACGGATAACTAACGTCTCGGAGTTCATTTCAGATGGGTCTTTGACAATCAATTAAGTTATAGTACCATTAACTGTGCCAACGTGCTTTCTCATCATAGTTGCTGCAGCGATCAGGACCCACTCTGTCGGGTCTCACTCTCTGATATCCAGATTTGAAAGGATATCTTTAACATAATTCTCCCAGGCCCAGGTACTTGGAGATATGGAATGCTGGCATTGTTCTTAAACTGCTTCGCCAGTAGGGCCCAGCTTCATCTCTATCCCTGGTCAAACTCACTTACAAAGTGTTTATGCTCATGGCGCTCGTCTCAGCGCAACTGGTCCAGCTACTACTTATATTGCGACTGGGCAGGTTGGTTACATCTGCTAATAATATAATATTTTATGTTTATGATGTAGTTAAGCAGAGCAGACCAGGGGTGTCAGGTCCCAAACTATTTCTCATGGCATACCCCATGGACCTTTGGTTGTCTGTAGTCACTCATTTTCAACAATACGTTAAGGTCACCAAGAGCCTTAGAGGATCTGCACTAGCAATGGTTGTTAGTTACTAAAAACCTCATAAAAGGTATCTATCCAGACCATCTCTAGGTGGTCAAACAGGGTTTTGGCTTATGCAAAAGTAGATACTATATCTTCTATCTCACTCCACTAGCTCTGTTACTACATTAGCAGCAAGGGTCATGTACGTTCCACTGGACCACACCCTAGCGGCTGCAGGATGGCCAAACTAATGAACTTTCCAACATTTTATAATAACCCATTGCCAGACCGAGGGTATTTGCCAAATTCCATTTATGATTTGTTTCATAGTTTCCAGGATGGATGGGGTCATTATTATTCTCCTTTGATGATTAAAGCATCTGAATTTTAAACAAACTATGTCATGGCTGAATGCATTAATCTTTTTCACTCATTCATGGTCAATTGATGCAATGTGTGAAGCCTGGACTCGTATCCCGCATGAAATCACAGAGCTCTGAATTCTTCACGGAATCACTCACGTGACTCCGAAATGAAATATTAAGATTAAACAAGAACTTACCAGTTTGAAGTTTGATCTTTATTTTATGAGGCGTTACGATGAGCGATTATGTGCCCACTGCTCCCAACCCTCGTATCATAAATGTCATCTGGTAGTTCTCAAGTTCTCTCCAATCTTACTATATTCAGGTCAACAACTATTACCTGTGATTTCACACTGCTGCTTTGAAGATTGACGCACATGCGGGCTGGCAGCTTCTTCACGTAATCGCTCATCGTAACTCCTCATAAAATAAAGATTAAACTTCAAACTGGTAGGTTCCCATTTAATCTTACTATTCCTAATCCTAATCTCCACTTTATCAACCCAAAACATTGGTCATCCCATTCCACCCACAAATGTTGGTTGACCCAGGGAATTCCTCCAGCAGATGGTTTGTGGCTCCTAGGTCTCATTAACTTTGTTGATTTGTATTGGTTAAACACTTCTAATCAATGGTTTAAAATGGAAGCTTACTTTTGTATCTCTTTATCCATGTAACCATGTTTTAAAATACAGGAATAACCAGGATCATTACTTTTTGTTCAAAGCACTTTATCATTTATCAAAATAAAATCTTCTTACCTACAATATCGGCATGCCTTGGCAGCAACACCCATGTGTTACAATATAATTAAATAAACAGCAGCTCAATGTCAGTAAACAAAACAAAAGTTAAATGGGAGTTTACTGTTCATCAGCTTTGCTTGTATTTTGGAAGGATGCATTACTTGATTTTATTTAACTGAACTTTTAGATTGGTTCTCGAGTAAAATAATGTCTGTTATGTTGCTCAATAGTTTCAAACCAATCACTTAGTTCAAACCAGTAAAGGCCTGTCCCACTGCGGCGACCTAATCTTCGAATTTAGAAGAGTTTGCCCTCGACTCAAACTCGCAGCATGGTCGACACATGGTCCTAGGGGGTCCTATGAGGTCACTGGAACTCTCCTTCATGCTTGAGGGAAGTTCCCGCATGCTCGCGGCCTCAGCTCGGTCGCGGAAAATTGTTCAGCATGTTGAAAATTTTTCTGCGAGTATACATTGGTCGGCATGGTTCTTGTTAACTCGTAGTACAGTGGAGTTGGGTCGCTATTTACTTACAAGCAGTCGAGGGCAGCCGTAGGCAATCACCTTCACTGGCCTGGCATTTTAATTGGCTCATTGGAGTTATCAGGACCAAGGAGAACTGACCGGTAGGTAAAATGCCCGCTAAACTTCATTATAAGTTGTCTGGCTTCTTACAAATGTTTCCCCCCTCCACATCTCCCCCCCCTTCTCCCCCCCATTCTCCCCCCTCTTCTCCCCATCCCTTCGCCCCCCTCTTCTCTCTCCCCCCCTTCCCCCCCCCCTTCTGCCCCCCTTTTCTCCTCCCCTCTTCTCCCCCTCTTCTCCCCCCCTCTTCTCTGTCCCCCTCTTCTCCCCCCTTCTCCCCCCGGCTTCCCCCTACATCTCCCCCCTCCCCCCTCTTCCCCCACATCTCACCCCCCCTTCTCCCCCCTTTCTCTCTCCCCCCCCCTTCTCCCCCCTTCTGCTGTGGGGGGACGTTCATGTTAAATTATATAGTGTGTTGTGTCTTTTCTCTTTTTTTATTTTGTATGGATGTATGGAAACCTAATTTCCTCTATGTAAAGCACTTTGGTTTCAACGTGAGTTGATTTAAATGTGCTAAATAAATAAAATTTACTTACTTAAGGGCCTGTCCCACCAGCATGCAATTGCATGCATCTAGCGCGACCAAACGTGGTCGCTTGAGGCATACGGCCTCGCGGGGCCGGTCCCACTTCCATCGGCAGAGGCGTATGGAGTTGTGCGGGGCTGGTCCCGACATCGCGCGGGGCTCCAAAAACTTGCACTGTCCAAAAATCCCATGTTTCGATCATCCCGACGAGAGGGCTTGAACAGCGGACCGTCGGCAACGGCCCCGTTCAAAGGCCCTGACCACGGGTGAACAAAGGAGGAAGATGACTGAACTTTATTGCCTTCCATCATAGTGAGGAATGCTGATTTCATTGTGGTGGATGTTTATGTTAAACTTTATTTTATGTGCTGTGTGTGTTTTTGCTTTTTACTTCGTATGGCTGTATGGTAACTCAAATATCACTGTACCTTAATTGGTACACGTGACAATTAAATTGAATCTTGAATCTTGAATCTTGAAGTAGAGGTGCAGGGCAACTGTTTTACACATAGGGTGGTGAGTGCCTGGAACGAGCTGCCGGGCTTGGTGGTTGGGGAATATACAAGAGTGGCAAAAGACTTTTGGGCATGAGGATATGCAGGAAATAGAGGGATATGGATTATGTGCAGGAAGATAAGAGATGGTCTTGGCATCATGGTGTTCAGCATGGAAGGGCCTGTTCTTGTGCTGTCCTGATCTATGTTCTACGTATATAATTTTATGATCAAAAAGCAATAGAGCATTTGGTACATTATTACCTTTGTGTTAGATTTTATGTGAACAATTTGGTGTATTTGGGTGACACTGGAAAGGCACTGTTTAAAGATATGTAATTCAATGGGAAGTACAAATTGCAGAACCAGATGAGGAACTAGTGATATGATCCATTTGAAATTATCAGTATCTGGCATGAATCCATCAGAGATGTTAGTGAAGCTGATAGTGAAATGTCATATAAACGATGAATAGGAGACTCGGTAAACGTAATTGGTTGAATTTTATATTTAGTTGTATTATTTTGTTTCTGTAAATAGCTTATTATAATTTTGCATAAAATAGAAAGTATTTATCATTATAAATGGAAAAGTGTATTTTTAGGAATTAGTTCTAATGCATGTTATACCAAACACTGCCATCAGTAAAGATATTTGAGTAAAGAGTGTTCTGCTGATGGCTCTATTTTTGTATTTTCCTATACAGCCAATAAAATCAAAGAGCCAACAGATATTACAGGAGTTTTGTTTATAATTGTTTACAATAATGAAAAATGGTCTCTCAAAAGAAAGCAACAACAGTAATTTATGCATTCTCAATGTAATTTCATTATTTTAATTTTGTGGTAAACATCAAAGTTAATGCCATCTGCTATTTTTATCACAGGTTCAAGTGCTACAAACAATAGTGAATAGTTATAGCATCATAAAGATAATCAAGTTGAATAACATGGGGACAATTCTGTTACTCTCTTTAAACATATGTAGCCCACAAAAATCAGCGCTGGAAACGGTTGGCAGATCAGACAACATTTGTGGAAAGATATTGCCGCATTGTACTGACAGAACAGTTGATATGTGTTAGCAGTCCTGTGTTAAGTTTTATGAGAACAATTTGGTGACAGTTCTCTTTCCATAGATATTGCATAGTCTGCATTTTCTGTTTTTATTTCTGTTTTCTGGAAACTGCTGTTCCTCGATTTTCATTGCTTTAGATCTTATGCTTTGTGCTGTGTACTTTAGCACTACTTTATGTTGACCCCCAGTTGCAGTTTCATTTCATTACCTTAGGTTGGAAAATATAATGGGTCGCAGGAATGGAAAAACTACAATAGACAATAACCTAGACATTTATTCCCTAATATGTGAAGGCAGAATAAGAAAATGCATATGAGCTATTGTTAATGGAATGACTAACAGAATTAAAGAGAGGCACTATGTATGTCTTCATTTGAATATGCATGTCATTACTCAAAGGATAGAAAAGGGTCCAGAATTTAAATTAGCTGTGACATACAGATGAAACCTCCTTAATATTATTCTGACCACTTCGGTAATAACAACCCAAAATATTTTCATAAGTAGGAGAGAGTGGGAGGATGGTGCTGAATCATTCCGGTGCATGAAAAAAATGACCCAATATAATCGTGCAGCAGCCCACATAAAATAACACCCTGAGAAGAAAGACAATTTAATTTTTTTTAGTTTTTGTGAGGACTTTAAAAAAAAATAGATGTAATATTCTTTACTCCCAGATCATTCCCTGTCATTCTCCAGCCTATTTAAACTCCATGTGGGTTTTGTTAGTATAGCCAGCACTTATTTTCCCATCCAAAATTGCCCTTTGGAAAGTGGCGATGATTAGCCTTCTTAAATTGGTATAATATTGGGACATCACTCTAACAATGCTTGAAGATGATTAACTCTTCTGACTCAATAACCAAGTATTGAGTGTAAGATTTGGGACATTATGTTGCAGCTGAATAAAATGTTGGTTAGGCTTCACTTGGAGTCCTGTGTACAGTTCTACTTGGCACTCTACAGGACATATAAAGAAAGCAGAAACAATTCACCAAGATGTTACCTGACATGGAGTGCTTTAGTTACAAGGAGTGAGTGGATTGGCCGGATCTGGTGTCATTGGAACATTGGACACTGAGAGGTCCTTAGAGGCATCTAAGGACCTCTCACATTGGACCTTAGAGGCATCTAAGATTATTAAATGAAATAGATAGGTTTATTGGTCAGTGTCTATTTCCCACGTTGGGGGTCTAAAATGAGTGGGCATAAGCTTATGATGAGAAGGGAGATCTGAGGGGCAGGTTTTTCACATAGTGGATGATGGTTATATGAAAATGCTGCCAGAGGAGATGGTATGCAGAGTTTGGTACAAAGTGTTGGACAGGTATGTGGATAGGAATCAAGTATATGGATTTGGGGTTAATGCAGCATTGATTGGCGTCTTGGTCACCATGAAGTTGAGCTGAAGGGTTTTTTTTGTGCATTCTAGCTCAATGACTATGACTTGGAGGGAATCTTGCAAGTGAAGATGTTCCCATGCATGCAGTGTTCTTGTCCCTCTGCCACAGGTATTTGGTCATTGGCACATGTTGCCATCCTGGTTTTCCAATAGTGGAAGAGGTGAATATTTAATGTATTGTCCCTGATGATGCCAAAGTTAAATATTATTGGAGCCAAACGCAAAATACTAGAGTAACTCAGCGGGTCAAGCAGCATCTCTGGAGAAAATGGATAGGTGACGTTTTGGGTTGGGACCATTCTTCAGACTGATTGTGAGAGGTAGGAAACTGGAAGCAAGAAAAGGCCAGGACAAATCGGAGCCAGATGAACTCAAGGAGGGAGGTTCCCTGATATGTGTAGGACAGAACTACCTTCTTCACACTGAAGTAGGCCGATTGTTGACTAGGGATGGTATGATCCCGAGAAGGATACATTGTTGCAATTATTATTATATTAAATATTATTGGAATTGCTCCACTGAGGCAAGTCACAGCTCTCACTCTCTCCAAGTCAAACGTGTAGCCATGGGCATTCACGTGGACCCCAGCTATGCCTGCCTTTTTGTTGGTTATGCCGAACAGTCTTTGTTCCAGGTGTACCCTGGCCCTATCGATGATTGCATCGGGTTTATCTCCTGCATTTGTGCAGAACTCATAGACTTCGCAGGAGGACTTCCATCACAGGAAATATGATCAACTAACTTCTACTACAAACCTACCGACTCCCACAGATACCTGGATAACACTTCTCCCCACCCTGCCTCTTGCAAAGATGTTATCTCTTACGCTTGACTCCTCCGTCACAATGGCATCTGCTCCCAAGATGAGGTTTTCCATACTCCTCATAGTAGTCCTAATTCTTTAGGGAATATAGTTTCCTTCTTTCTGTCATAGATGGTGCCCTCACATGTGTCTCTTCTGTGTTCTGTAATTCTGCACATGCTCCCCCTCCCCCCAGACGCAACAAGGACAGAGTTCCTCTGGTTCTCGCCTTTCACCCTTCCAGCCTTTGCATTCAACACATCATCTTCCAACATCTTTGACACCTTCAACATAATCCCACAACTAATCACATCTTCCCAACTCCATCTCTGTCCACTTCCACACAGACCCCTTCCTCTGCAACTTGGTTCACTCATTCCTTCCCACCCCTTACCCAGGACATTCCCCTGCAACCGCAGGAGATGCAATATCTGTCCTATACCACCTCCGTCGACTCCATCCAGGACCCCCAACAGTCCTTTCAGTGGAGACAGAGGTTACCATGCACCTCCTCGAACCTCATCCACTGCATCCGGTGTTCCCGATGTGGGCTCCTATACATCGACTGGTCCGCCAAGGCCTATGGGAATTCTCGGTTGCCAGCCATTTTAACTTCCCCTTCCATTCAAGAGTCAAGAGTGTTTTATTGTCATATGTTCCAGATAGAAAATGAAATTCTTACTTGCTGCAGCACAACAGAATATGTAAACATAGTACACTGTGAACAATATAATAAACGAAAGAGAAAAAAAAGTTCAGTCTGTGTATATAAACATACTCAAAAAAAAGTTCAGTGTGTACATATACACATACTCACAATTACACAGACATATATATATATACATGCACACATACGCGCACACAAAAAACAAACAAAAGTGGTGCAATAATAACATTAATAGTCTACTGTCGTTCAGAGGTTATTTGAGGTTGCAGTGTTTAATAGCATGATGGCTGGAGGGAAGAAGCTGCTGCTGAACCCGGACATTACAGTTTTCAGACTCTTCCCTTCTTTCTTCTTGTACCTTCTTCCCGATGGCAGGGGTGAAATGTTGGTGTGGCCAGGATAGTGTGCGACGCTGATGATGCTGGCTGCCTTTTTGAGGCAGCGACATTGTCAAATCCCTTTGATGGTGGGGAGGTCAGAGCCGGTGAAGGACTGGGCGGTGTTCACAACTTTTTGCAGTCAAATAATCTTTCTACATTGGGCCTCCTCCATTGCCAGAGTGAGACCAGATGCACAGTGAAGGAACAGTGCCTCATATTTCGCTTGGTAGCTTACAACCAAAGATCCTATAGCTCTGCTATAGGATCTTTGCTTACAACCTTGCTTGCCTTGCTTCCCTTCATCCCCTATAGTGGTTGAACCAGTTCATTAATTAATGGGTATTAATTAGCCTACAAGACAACTACCCTGCCTGAGATAATTTGTTGCCAGCTCTGTTTGTACTAGTCTTTTCTTGCTTCCAATCCCCCCCCCCCCCCCCCCCATTCCCCTCTCAACTTTCAGTCTGAAGAAGGATCCTGACCCAAAATGTCACCTGTCCATGTTCTCCAGAAATGTTGCCTGACCCGCAAAGGTACTTCAACACTCTGTGTCAATCTTAGCTGTACTAAGTTTGTTTGGTTAAGTTTCTGGTCAATGCATCCAAACCATCAATCACCCTGCCCCCTCTTTCCACTTCGATATTAATGCAAGCCCATTGATGCTCGGGATAATGCTGCTGAATGCCATGAGTAAATGGCAAGGCTCGCTGAGTCACTGGCTGGCACATACCCAGTTTGAATGTTATATTCTCAGGATCAGTTCCTATGGACTGGAGGGTAGCTAATGTAACCCCATTTTTTAAGAAAGGGGAGAGAGAGAAATCAGGGATTTATAGACCTGTTAGCCTGACATCGGTAGTTGGAAATATGTTTGAGTCGATTATTAAAGATTTAATAGCAGCACATTTGGAAGGCAGTGACAGGATTGGTCAAAGTCAGCATGGATTTATGAAGGTGAAATCATGCTTGACCAATATACTGGATTTTTTTGAGGATGTAACAAGTAGAATGGATAAGGGAGAGCCAGTGGATATAGTGTATCTGGACTTTCAAAAACCTTCTGACAAGGTCCCGCACAAGAGATTAGTGTGCAAAATTAGAGCATATGGTATTGGTGGTAGGGTATTGACAGGGACTGGTTGGCAGACAGGAATTAACAGTTCATTTTCAGAAAGGCAGGCGGTGACTAGTGGGAGTGCAGTGTAGGTTCACCAGGTTAATTCCTGGGATGGCGGGGCTGACATACGATGAAAGAATGGATCGACTGGGCTGACTGCATATTCACTGGAATTTAGAAGGATGAGAGGGAATCTTCTAGAAACATATACAATTCTTAAGGGATTTGACAGGCTAGATGCTGGAAAAATGTTCCGATGTTAGGTGAGTCCAAAACCAACGGTCACAGTTTAAGAATAAGGGATAGGCCATTTAGGACTGAGTTGAGGAAAAACATTTTCATCCAGAGAGTTGTGAATCTGTGGAATTCTCTGCCATAAATGGCAATGGAGGACAATTCCCTTGATGTATTCAAGAGAGAATTGGATATAGCTCTTAGGGCTAACGGAATCAAGGGATATGGGGAGAAATCAGGAACAAGGTACTGATTCTGGATGATGTTGGCTCGGACCGACTGGCCTACTCCTGCACCTTTTTTCTATGTTTCTATGTTATTTGCCACTAATGTTGGATATTCCCCAGGTGTTCCTCTATCTGAACCATTGCTGATTTTTTTTCCATGAAGATTTACCAACATGGTCTAATCATCAGCAAATATACCTAACTTCTGGCTTTATGATGGAGTGGATGAAGATAGTTGGGACTTGGACTTTACAATGATATACAGTCTCAGTGAAATCCTGGTGCAGAGTTGCTTGGTTTCTAAAGTTAGCTTTAGTGGTGGGCCTCATCAGCCACGATGACGACTCAGCCTACAGAGAGGAGGTTGAACAACTCAGCAACTGGTGTGACATCAATAACCTTCAACTCAATGTCAATAAAACAAAAGAAATAACTGTGGACTTCAGGAAGAAACAGACAATACACAACCCACTCACCATCAATGGCAGTGCAGTGGAGTCTGTGAAAAGCACCAAGTTCCTGGGAGTGCACATCACAGATGATCAGACATGGTCTACCAACACCATTTCCCTAGTCAAGAAAGCACAACAACGCCTCCACTTCCTTTGACGGTTGAGGAGAGCCGACCTCCCCCCTTCTGCCCTCACCACCTTTTACAGGGGTGCCATTGAGAGCATTCTTACCAGCAGTCTCTCAGTCTGGTATGGCAGTTGCTCTGCTGCTGACCAGAAGGCCCTACAGACAGTGGTGAGGACAGCGGAGAAGATCACCAGATCACCCAACCAGCAATCCATGACTTATACCCATCTCGCTGTCGCAAGAGAACAACCAATATCATCAAAGCACCACCCATCCAGCACACAAACTGTTCACCCCCCTTCCATCCGGCAAGCGCTACCGCAGCATGCGGTGCAAAACCACCAGATTCAAAAACAGCTTTTCCCCTCAGGCCATCAGACTACTCAACTCATTCAAGAAAATTCCATGAACGTTACACAAACAAAGATCAACTGACTGTCAAATAACTTTAACTCATTGTCTGCTGTATGCTATTTGCACTTTTCTATATTGTACCTTTTATTATTGCACTTTAATAACATACCTCAAAATGTTACTAGACTCTGGCACACTATATAATGTCTATTTTAATGGTATATTTTTTATGGTATTTTTAATGGTAGATTGTCTGTCTGTGTTATAAATAAATATTACTTGAACATTTGGAGTATGGGGAAATGCAATTTCAATCCTCTGCGTAACTACTTGTTGCATTATTTGAATTGACAATAATGTTTACTTTGACTTTGAGCTTTCCTTTATTTGCATAAGGGTGCAGCGTGAAGAGATTTTCCTCAGTTTTCCATTGATTTTAATTTTACCCATGTTCCTTGAGCCCTCATTGGAGCAGAACTTGGCTTCCGATTATGGAAATGTACTAATCGGCCAATCCTCTCTTTAAGATAGCGGAGTCAGGGGATATGAGGAAAAGGCAGGAACGGGGTACTGATTGGGAATGATCAGCCATGATCACATTGAATGGCGGTGCTGTCTCGAAGGGCCGAATGGCCTACTCCTGAACCTACTGTCTATTGTCTATCAGCTAATCATTGAGGTTATCAGGATTGCCAACACTGGACCAAGGTAGATGATAATTTCCCTTGTTTAGCCCTATTAAACCAGCAAATCGCACAATTTTACTTGCCTACACCAGCACAGAGTTCCCGTTCATACAGTATATCATATTCTTCTGTATGTTATTCTGTGCTACAGCGCTGTATCCACTTCTTTGAAAATGACATTCTCAAACTGTACAATTACAGAAGAGTTCTGATCTGAAACATCGACTATCCTTTTCCTTCCATAGATGCCACCTGACCTGCTGAGTTTCCCCCCAATTTTATTTTTCAGTTTAGGCATGTGTGACATTCCTGACAGTCTAATGATAATAATGTTTGACAATTCACTCTTGGATTGCTTCATTTATCTTTATGTTGAGCATTCAGCAATATCATTCACACACTTAATCAGCTTCCAAATGTGCACTGATGCCATCCTGCATCTTTTACTTTATTATTCTTCTCAACCCATCTCCATCATTACGCTGGGTACACAAAATGCTGGAGAAACTCAGTGGGTGCAGCAGCATCTATAGAGCGAAGGAGATAGGCAACGTTTCGGGCAGAAACCCTTCTTCAGTTGATAGGGGGTGGGAGGAGGCGGGGGGAAGAAAGGAAAAAGGAGGAGGAGGAGCCCGAGGGCTGAGGGAGAGGTAGGAAGGGGAGGAGACAACAAAGGTTAACAGAATTGAGAGAATTCGATGTTCATGCCAAGAGGATGCAGACTCCCCAAGTGGAATATGAGGTGGTGTTCCTCCAATTTGCAGTGTTGCTCACTCTGGCCGTGGAGGAGGCCCAGGACAGAGAGGTTGGATATGGAATGGGAGGGGGAAAGTGCTGAGCCACCGGGAGGTCGGGTTGGTTAATGGGGACCGAGCGGAGGTGTTCGGCGAAACGATCGCCAAGCCTCCGCTTGGTCTCACTGATATAGATCAGCTGACATCTATAGCAGCGGATGCAATAGATGAGGTTGGAGGAGGTGCAGGTGAACCTCTGTCGGACCTGGAATGACTGCTTGGGTCCTTGAATGGAGTGGAGGGGGGGAGGTAAAGCGACAAGTGTAGCATCTCTTGCGGTTGCAAGGGCAAGTGCCCGGGGAAGGAGTGGAGCGGGAGGGAAGGGATGAATTGACAAGGGAGTTGAGGAGGGAGCGGTCTTTGCAGAAGGCAGACAGGGGGGGAGATGGGAAGATGTGGCGAGTGGTGGGGTCACGTTGGAGGTGGCAAAACTGGCGGAGGACTATGTGTTGTATGTGCCGGCTGGTGGGGTGAAAAGTGAGGACCAGGGGGACTCTGCCCTTGTTGCGAGTGGGGGAATGGGGAGAGAGGGCAGTGTTGCGGTGTATGGAGGAGACCCTGGTGCAAGCATCATCTATGGTGGGGGAGGGGAGCAGATGCGGCGTAGACGGAGGAATTGGGAGTAGGGGATGGAGTCCTTACAGGAAGCAGGGTTGGAGTAAGAGTAGTCCTGATAGCCGTGGGAGTCAGTAGGTTTATAGTGGATGTCAGTCAGGAGTCTATCGCCTGCGATGGAGATGAGGTCAAGGAAGGGTAGGGAAGTGTCGGAAATGGTCCAGGTGTATTTGGGTTCCGGATGGAAGTTGGTGGTGAAACGGATGAAGTCAATCAGTTGTGTGTGGGTGCAGGAGGTGACACCAAAGCAGTCGTCGATGTAGCGGAGGTTTAGGTAGGGGATTGGCCCTGGTACGCCTCGAACAAGGATTGTTCAACGTACCCAACAAAGTGGCAGGTGTAGCTGGGACCCATGCGCGTGCTCATAGCTACGCCTTGTATTTGGAGGAAATGAGAAGAGTCAAACGAGAAGTTATTGAGGGTAAGGACCAACTCCACTAGGTGGAGGATGGATGGGTATAAGTTGCTCCTCCAGTTGAGGAAGAACCGGAGGGCTTTGAGACCATCCTGGTAGGGGATGGAGGTGTAAAATGACTGGATGTCCATGGTGAAGATGAGGGGATGGGGGCCTTGGGAATGGAATGCGCGGAGATGACGGAGAGTGAGGTGTCTTGAACATAGGTGTGGATGGATTTAACCAAGGGGGATAGGATGGAGTCAAGGAATGTGGAAATGAGTTCGGTGGGGCATGAACAGGCAGAGACAATGGGTCTACCGGGGCAGTCAGGATTGTAGATTTTGGGGAGAAGGTAAAATCGGGCTGTGCGGAGCTGGGGAATGATAAGGTTGGAGGCTTGGGGGTGCAGGGAGCCGGAGTTCATGAAGTCGGGGATGGTGCTAGAGATGGTGGCCTGGTGCTCGTTAGTGGGGTCATGCTCCAGGGGTAAGTAGGAGGAGGTGTCCGAGAGTTGGCGTGTGGCCTTTATAGAGATCGACGTGCCAGACTACCATGGCACCTCCCTTGTCAGCGGGTTTGATAACCCAGTCTGGGTTGTTGCAGAGTGAGTCGATGGCAGTACGTTCGGGGGGAGAGAGATTGGAGTGAGACAGGGGAGTGGAGAAGTTGAGGCGTTCCATCATTACGCTGTCTGACTGCAAGTGTAATATGAAGACATGAATAGAAAAGTTGGAGGCTTCTTTTCTCACTCCTCAGGGAACTCACCCCTGCATGAATCTTAAATGGGAACCACTCAGTTAAGTATGGGCCTAGATTTTACAGATGCTCACTCCATGATGCTAGAGAACAGATTGGACTTGCTTTGCTCTCATCACTGTAAGAGCTTGCTGAAAGTGACTTGTTCCATCAGTCCACTTGCAGCAATAGGACATTACTGAAACATAATTTTGAATGCATGTGTGTGTCAAGAGTGTTGAATTGTCAAATGTACTAAGAACAGAATAATAAAACTCTTACACGCTGCAGCATAATAGGTCTCTAAACACAGTACTTGTAGATGACACAATAACTGCAGTTTAATATATATTTTTTAAATGGCATATTAGCACAAAACAAAAGCTCAACATCCATAGTGCAACCAAGACAGATCATAGTTCAGTTAATGGCCTGTCCCATGTAGGCAAATTTTTAGGCGACTAGGCTATCGCCTGTGGTGGCCGGAGTGTTGCCTGTATGGGTGTGAGTAGTCTACTCAGTTGCACAAAGAGTCGTAGTGTTTTTTTGGTCGCCTCTGGATTTAGAAATGTTCAAAAAGGTTTGGTGACTGTCGGCGACAGTTGTCTTGATGCCAATGAACGTAGCTTGACTTCGACTGACATAGGTGCTGTCATAGGTTGTCATCAGGATGATATAGGTTGTTGCCAGGTGATGTAGTTGTTGCCGGTGCTGACTTCAGGGAATTCTATTGGTGACTACCTACGTCAACCTATGTCAACCGGTGACAGATACTGACGACTGAATTGTCTGAAGTTGTCTTCAGTTGTTGCAGACACGGTCGTAGCTTGTCGCGGAAAGACGTAGGTTGTTGTAGGTGCAGTTGTAGATGGACTTCCTAATAGGTCACCGGTTGTCGGTAGTTTGCTGTAGCTTGATGTCGACTCGGTGGTAGGTTGTTGTAGCTTATGTATAGTAAAGTATCCTTTATTGTCATTCAGACTTTTCAGTCTGAACGAAATTTCATGCCTTGCAGTCACAACAGAATAAAATAACAAAACACACAATAAACACAGATTTAACAACCACCACAGTAAGTCAACCAGGCCCTCCTCACTGTGATGGAAGGCAAAGGTCTTAAAGTCCTTGGCTCTTCCCTCCTTTTTCTCCCTCTGTGTTGAGACGATTCGGGCTTCTGATGTTGTGACCCCGCCGGGTGATGGTAAGTCCTGCGGCCGAATCCGAGCTCCGCGAACGGGCTGGTTCAAACTCCACGGCCCGTGGCGGTCGAAGCTGCCACCTTCCAGTCCAGCGGACGAAGTTGTTGTTGCGAGAGCTCCAGAGAACCGGTCACCAACCTGGGACCTGCGAACTCCCGACGTTGTCGTCCACTGAGCCCGCGGCCGAGTCCACTGGGCCCGCAGCCGAGTCTCCGCGGCTCTGAAGTCGGGTCACTGCCACCGCCGCAACGCCACCACAGCCCGGAAGTCAGCCAGCCCCGCATTGGTAAATCCTGGCTCCGCCTCCGGAGCCTCGAGGTCGGTCCCAGTTGGAGGCCGCCAGCTCCGTGATTAGGCCTCAGCGCAGACGGAGACGGAGACGGGGGATACGACAAGAAAAAGTCGTATCCCCCCCCGAAGGAAGAGACTAAAAACAAGTTTCTCCCACCCCCCACACATACACAACTAAAATAAACTGAAATAAACTGAAACAACAGGACAAAAGAAAACAAAAAAAGAAAAACAAACGGACTGCAGGGGAGCCGCAGCTGCAGGGCAGTGCCGCCACTTCCGTAGCTTGTCGTAGGCATTGTCGTAGGGTGGTCCAGTCGCCGGTTGTTCGGCGAGCTGCTATGACTATGACAGTCGCCGGCAGTCGCCGAATAAAAGCGCCCAAGTAGGACAGGCCCATCATAGTTTTTGTTCTTTGGGTGTGGCAAGAACAGTGAAATAAATTTTTATCGCTATCCAATCTATGTTTTGTGGCTTTGTTGGCTGTCAGATCTCTCAAAAACTATGGATGCTTCTGCTTCTGTACGTATGTCAGAAGTATTTAAAGACTATTTAACACTATTGAAACAATAATAAATAATTAACAATTTAAGGAAATAGTAACAGCACTCAGTTTAATTGTTTTTTGCTGATTTAATTAAATAATGTTTCAAAAGTTGATTGATACTTTATTATTACTTTCTGAACCTTCTGAATATTTGTAGTCGGCAGGGCAGTATTCTGCATATCGCCAACTTGGACAATTTTACATTTTTATCAAGCCAATTAATCAAGCCAATTAACCTACAAACCTGTACGTCTTTGGAGTGCGGGAGGAAACCGAACATCTCCGAGAAAACCCATGCAGATCACGGGGAGAACATACAAACTCCATACAGAAAGCACCCGTAGTCGGGATCGAACCTGGATCTCAGGCGCTGCATTTTGCTCTACCGCTGTGCCACCGTGACCGCCCGTCACAGCGAAATCCTCTATTTTGCATACCATACACAAAGTACGCTAATAAGGTCATAAGGTCATGTGATAGAAGTAGAATTAGCCCATAAGGTGATAGAGTTCATAAGGTCATGTGATAGAAGTAGAATTAGGCCATAAGGCCCATCAAATCTACTCCGCCATTCAATCATGGCTGATCTATCCTTCCTCACCCAATTCTCCTGCCTTCTCCCCATAACCTTTGACACCTGTACTAATCAAAAGCCTTCTATCTTTGCCTTAAAAATATCTGCTGATGGCCTCTACAACCTTCTGTGGCAAAGAATTCCACAAATTCACCATCCTCTGACTAAATAAATTTCTCCTCATCTCCTTCCTAAGGGAATGTCCTTTAATTCTGAGGCTATGGCCTCTAGTCCTAGACTCTCCCACACATGGAAACATCCTCTCGCCATCCACTCTATCCAAGCCTTTCACTATTCTGAGTGTTTCAATGAGGTCCCTCTCATTCTTCTAAACTCCAGCGAGTACAGGCTCAATGCCGACAAATGCTCATCATCGGTTAACCTACTCATTCCTGAGATCATTTTTGTAAACCTCCTCTGGACTCTCTCCAGAGCCAGCACATCCTTCCTCAGATATGGTGCCCAAAATTGTTCACAATATTCCAAATGCAGCCTTTCCAACGCCTTATAGAGCCTCAGGATTACATTCCTGTTTTTGTATACAAGCCCTCTTGAAATAAATGCTAGCATTGAGTTTGCTTTGAGTTACCAAGTATAGAGCGCTGACAAAGTTACAAAGCAGTCCCCAATGTTCAGTGGCGCTGCTTCACAACTCCAGTGACACAGGGTTGATACCGACCTCTGCTGTTATCGGTCTGTTCTCCGTTTGACCTACATAGGTTTCCATTGGTTGTTCTTGCAGACCTACAAAGGCTCAGGGCATTGGTTGTTCTTGCAGATTCCTCACCTTAATTGATGGGAATTAGCTGCAACTTTGCTCTCACGGATTGTCCTGCGGACGGTTATCAAAATCTTTCAACTAATTGTCATAGCTTTACAATATCTGAGTTTACACAATGACCTGTTATTGCTGTTAGTATATGGGAACATGTGGGTAGCTAATTTCCTCAAAGTATGCATGTGTTTCCTGTATCCCAGATGAATTTGTAATACGTTGTTCCATTACACCTTCTCACACCAATACAGCCAGTCCTGTGCAATTTCTTTCATCTAATGACTCCTAATTTTAATTACGCAGTCATGTTGTATAGCAGTTCTTCTATTTTTATGGTAGAAAATTCCATATATCTGCGTCTCATCCCATATGTCCAATTGGCCAATTTCTGCACTTAGCTCCTCTTCCGACTTGGATACCTTTTAAAAAATGTAATGTGGGGTTTAAAATTGCACAGCTGAGGCAGGAACAAAAGTCAGTTTATTTTGGATTTGTTCCTATAAAGTACTCTTGGTTCTTTGTTTTGTTTATGATTATCGTTCTCCCAATTGTTTATCTTCAGAGCTTCCAGTTATTGACTTGCTTAATATCTTAAGGAAACTATCTGTCTTAATTCCAGATCCCTTATCTGATCTAACTTTGACAATCTCATAATCAACTTATCATTTCCTGCCTGGCCATTTTACATGCAGCTTGCTTTTACAGCCCATTGAAGTAAAATTTGACAGAATGTCAATTTTGTTCAGTGGAGACATTGTGGGCCATCAACCTTGTCCCCTTGTGGTACTTTGCTAATGTAAAACAAGCCATTGACCAAAAATCCCTTCTTTTACCGTGGATTTAATTAAAATTACCCTCTTAATTTTGCAGTGGCAGCAGAAACTGTTGCTGTATCTTGAGGCACTTTGGCCAAAAGTGCCAGCTATCCTTGCCAATTCTCTCACGGCCCAAATTAGTCTGTGTTTCCTCTTCTCCATCCCAGGGTTTTGTTTTTACATTTGCTTTTGCGACACTATTGCACATACTCGCTACTAACTCTTTGATCTTTCATCTATAATGGATTTGCAGACTGTTCCTGGAACCAGTTGCCGCAGTTTTAGAATATGTTTTTCTGGTCATTTTTCAGTTACTATCTCATCCTCCTATATTCTCTGTTAATTTATTTTTGCTGGTTTCCAACAATAGCAATTAACAATGTTTTTATAAAATGCTTAAAATATGAATAAAATAAAATTTTCAAGTTTACTTTCTGGGATGTAAGAATGTTAATCCCAATTTCTGTGAATAGTTGAATTATTTCATCTTGTCCTCATCCTCATTTTTAAATACTCCTCAAGAGCCACTTGTTCAAATACATATTTGTTTACTGCTTCAAGTATTTTCCAAACTCACTTTGCATCCAATCCCTTCCAATGCTAATTTTTTGTTATTAAACATTTCAATATGCATACAAGCCAAAATTATAACTAGGTCATCTTGGTTTCCTCACAGTATACTTTAGTGACCCAGATTTGGCATTCACGCCAAATTAAATAATTATACAGATGGATAGAATTTCCTGGTGAAGGTGTAGTTTAAATAGACACTTTTTTAGTGTAGGCTAGTGTGCCTCATGATATTTCACAAACACAGATCTTTTCCTACAGATCATTTCACCACAATTCCCTCTCACCACGTGAGTTCACCCAGAGTATTCTGTACATTCTGTTTACAGGAAGACTTTACAACATCACCCTGTGGGAAAACATGCAGTTTTGCTGCTCCTTTTGCTCACAGTTCAAGTCCACGCTACTTTTTTAGAAAGTTGCAATTTTAATTTTGCCTTTCAATTTTCATTGAGGAGACTTTTAGAATTGTAAATTTAAAATTTCCTTCCGAGAGATCATTACACATCTTGGTGTTTTGATTACAGTGAATATCTTAACTGTTTCGAAGAAAAGCTATTGAAACCTACTTACCTGATTCAAGCCGTGTCGTTGTAAACCTAGCATCTGCAGTTCCTTCTTACACATAATTCTTGTTGTGTTTGTCTGTGTTTTGCTACATCATTCTGTACTAGAATTACATGTAAGGTCAGATGCTAATGTCACTTACTCTTGACGTCATGAGGCTCCTGGGTTTTGAATTTTTAATAGGGAGATAAGCGACTGGCCAGCAGGTTAGAATCCACCGAGCTAGCTGCAGCATACTCTTTTTTTGGGCTGCTCTGTGAAAATGAATCCTTGAAGCTTGCTCAAGGACACTGACAGCAGATTACAGTCATAATTGTGACTCGATGCAAAATACAATCAGTTTTCATTTTGTGGAACAAATTGGCTTTATTATACAAGGTGACAATTCCTCATGAATCTTCATTATTAACATTCAGCCAGTGATGCCCAGAGGTATTGTGAATAAAAGGCTCTTTTTCACTTAGTCACAATCATGTTGTTTTATGAACTGCTGCAGCAAGCCAGCAATTGATGTTTTATCAGTAATGTGTCTCATTTAGGTTGCTATGGGCAAAAATATTCCATTAAAATCACATTATGGGACATTGTCATCCAAACAGCATGTAATGTCAGTTTCAGCCCTCTATAGCAGCAATTCGAAAGAATAAAATATGACTTTTGAAATATCTGATGTTTGCTTGTTTAATTCCCATCATCTTAGACCTTATTTTATTTGTAATCTTCCAGGTCATCATCTCTTTTTGCACATAGCAGTACTTCTAATCTGTGCATTTCTTAAATCATGGCACACAGTGATCTGTTTGCTCTGCTGTGCAGTGTGTTAATTACCCACTCTTTTTATATAACGCGGTATGTTGCATGACTGTCTCATCACCTGCTGCCTTGCCTATTCTTTGATAAGGACAGATTTCAGTAGCTATACAGGAGAAACAGGCCCCACCCCCTATTCAATGGTCTGTGAGGATAGAATATCTACAGACGCTAAGTGAGTCAGTAATATGTGAACTGCTACACTGGCAGCTCTTATCCACTTTGGACATTCAGCCTCAACTGGTCAATGCCTGCATCCACAGCTGACCTGACAGAAAAAGGGCCGATTGGACAGAACAATTAATGTTTGCTTCACTAGCTGAAAATTTATTTGACAGATATCTGAGGTAAATCAAAAGGATTTTATTTTCAAGACAAGTGGGACAGCAGCCTGCAGTCTGAACTGTGGAACAAGTTTTCTGTTGCAGACACCACTCCTAATCTCTTTATTTTTGCCAGAAGAATTTAATCCAGTCTAGCATGAGTGGCTGTAGGAAAAGGTGTAAGCGTGAAATTATGAAATTTGCTCAGTACCTGTTCAGGTTTATTACCGGCTCACTAAGCACAGGTAATTCTGTGGGTTTTTTTTTCATAAATCAATCTTTCTTGTGAAATGCTATTTTAGCAGGGTTGTGTGTGTGGGTGGGGGGGGGGGGGAAAGTAATGATTTGGGGATTGTTTCACTTGTGTTTTGTTCTGGTTTGATGTTTTTTAACCCCTGAAGGCTGACACATGGTTTTTGTTGATTTATTCAAATAAAGATTCTACATTTAATAGACAATGTCCAGGATTAATAGGCATTGTGTATTCCATGTCAATAGATGTAGAATGTGAAATTACTGCATCACGTAGACGTTGTACATTAGATAATTGGAGGCTTGTATTCTCCCAGATGTTCATTATGGATAAGGAGGCAGAATGCTTAAACAGCTACTGTAGACTTGGATCATACTTGTTGCATTAAGTGTTGGTTTAAGTATGTTATTAATAATTGCTATGCTGTGTGAATGATCCTGTTTGTTTAATCCAAACCATTGCTATTGAACTGGTCGTTTCTATTCTACTTGCTGCATTAATCAAAGAGAGCAGACATGCTATATCTATAAGTTTTATATTGCATTCATAAGAAAACATTGAGATGTTTATGTGATAACCTAATTCTCAGGAATAAATTGTTCAGAAGCCCCCCATACTAAGTATTTAATTAAAATGTATTCTCCTCTGTGGCCAGAAAGCTCAAGCCAATGGGATGCCACTCAACATTTTAAAACATATATATAACAATCTGAAATAGTTTGCTTACATTCCCAGTTTGCATTAAGATAGTTATTATTCATGATGTGCCGTTGTAGAGATTCTTAACATGTCAAAGCTGAGATGCTAGAAAACAGGAAGTAGTTCTGTTCAATGCATAACAGTTTTATATTTAGAATCTTATCAAAGTAGGAAAACCATATAGATTGTTTGATGATTCATGATTTCAATGCATAACATTTTAACTGATTGTTGATTAAGGCATATGATTGGAAATCCTTTTAACAACTGCAAAATATTTCTTAGTACTTAAAAACATTGTTATAAAGTTTGATAATTGAACCTGTACCTTGTAGTAATTCATTAGGTGGATTATTTTATTCCTGTGTTTTTTTTTGTTTGTTTTGTTTCACCCTTAAAAAGAATTGCTGTTACAGTATAATCATATGACACAATTTCTACATTGTGCTTAGGTGTATAATGATGTCACAGTTACATTATAATGCAGTAAGGCAATAATTTTTATGTTGTGAAATAGTAATAGGGCACGTACGTAAATCCACAAACCTATTTATACTAATGACTTCTCAGAAAACACCAATCTTTATTCATGTCTCATCCAGTATATCAAGTATTGTAATTTAAAATGACATACATATTTATCTATAACTTCTGTCTGTCTTTCTTTTGCACATTAGTTTGGGATAAAGGTTTTGTATTTAAATCTAGATCATGCAAATAATAAGATAGCATTGGCTTTGTAAATGCAAGAGGATACTATCTTTACACATCTTAATAGTCAAGATGCTGATCTCTTCATTTTAATGGTCAAATTTCATAATGCAAATAAATAAACTCTGCATTGACTTGTTCAGTAAACAGAACATACCTGAAAACAAAATACCAACTACAAATTCTGCAAAATGTTGAGCTTTGAGTATAAAACATATTATTACATCAGCTCTATTCACTGACGGGGTAGGAGTTAAACCTGCTAATGGTGCATACACTACTACTTTATGTTGCCTAAGTTGTGTCCTGTTCAAGAATATTAATATCTTCATAATCCATTTCTGGGGTGAGCTGCTATTTACATACTTTGTTTTGAATATTGTTGCACTTTTTAATTTATTCCAGGAATCTTTATTGTATAATCAGTCAGAACCTGGTTACTTGTAATTAAATCAAAGTACCCAAATTGCTGATGAAGAAGCGTGAAATGTGTTCCCCAGTTAACTATGGTAGTTGAGTGCTAAACCATTTATGGGAAATGCTTGCTTTGAAACTAAAATACTATTCTCTATCTCATTACCCTGACAATCAGAATGAAGATTTTTGCATCCGCCATTTGCTATCTTGTAAAACAAAAATACCACAGTTTTGTATTTATAGTTGTGTGTTACCATAGCAACTCAATGAACTATTAACCCTTCGAGCCATCATCAGTCTTGCATGCATAGCTTTCTTAAAATGGTACATTTCATGACTATTATCATCTGAGTACTCTTTAATACAGGCTACATCTAAGTCATTTAAAGATGGTATTTAGAAAAGTTTCAGAGTAAACTCTCCATGATATATATCTTCTTAGTTTCCTGGTGTTCTTCAAACTTTTGTTTGTTGTAATATCGTTAAGTAATAGGTGCAAGTTATGGTATTCTTGCATCAATTAAATCTGGTGCTCTACATGTATTGGAGTGGTCAGCCTGATAAATGGTTTCCCACTTGAGAGGTTAAATCTGTTTCCCTCTCCACGGATGCTGCTCGGCCTGCTGAACATTTTACTTTTAGATTAGAATGAAAATGGCTTGGCATTACCGCAAATTTGCAGCCTCCATATGGTATTGCTTCATGGTAAATATTTACAAAATCTATAGAGATTTAAATAAGGGCTATTAATATTAAAACAAAGCACGTTAACCACAGTTGATGTGAAATAAAGACAGAAAATACTCCGATTTTTTAGCAGGCCAGGTAGCATACACAGAGAAAGCGACTGAGTTAAACATATCAGGTTGATGGCTTTTCATCTCAACCATTCAAAATAATTACTCTGATATAAAATAATTGATCGAAATGTTTCTCAGTTTCTCTCTCCGCAGTTGCTTCCTGACCTGCAGGGTATTTCCAGCATTTCCTGTCGTTGTTTCAGATTTCTTTTTTTTTTTTTAGGTTGTTTGAATATAGCTGATATGGTTTATCTTCGTGCTATCCATAACATTAGCCAAATGTGGGTTAATTGGGAATCAATGTGTAAATTGCATTTTTGAAAGTAAATAATATGCATAATTCCACATACCTTTATTTTTAATGAACCAAATGATAAGATAAAATCAAAGTATTCAGGTATTTTGATCAGCAGTTAATTACGTAAATGTTTCTTCAATATGAATAAAAGTACTGAAACGTGGCCATGTAGAAACACAAGCAGCTTTATAAAGGGAGAATGAAAACCCATCAGGGTCAATAATTGCTTGATGGAAGAAAGATGGACTGACAATGGACTGATAACCCTGAAAGTTTAGCAGGGGAGAAAGCACCGAAGTTTGAAGAAGGGCCTTGACCCAAAACGTCACCATTCCTCCTCTCCAGAGATGCTGCCTGACCTGCTGAGTTACTCCAGTTTTTTGTGACTATGGTTTAATCCAACATCAGAAGTTCCTTCCTGCACCCAATTATGTTTTGTTTGGAGACCAAGGAAAACATGCATTTATAGTATCCTATGGAATTCATTGCCACAGAAGGCTGTGGAGGCATAATCAATGGATCATTTTTAAGGCAGAGATAGATACATTCTTGATTAGTATGCCAGGGGTTATGGGGAGAAGGCAGGAGAATGGGGTTAGGAGGAAGAGACATATCAGTTATGATTAAATGGCAGCATAGACTTGGTGGGCCGAATGGTCTTATTCTGCTCAGTTATGAACATGAATTTCTCAATATTCTCAGAAATCATGTGCTTCTCATTGAAGATATAGAACAATAATCCTCTTAGCTTCGTTAGGAAAGCATAATGTGTGGTAAATTCCAGCAAGAACATGTTTTACAGCAAGTAAGTGGATATTTGTAAAGTATACACACAGAGTAGAATTACCTGAATTAGTTAAGAGAGTTCTGCACTGAAATTTGTACATATGATAAGCATGGGATCATCAAGCTGAGCCTTTTTCAAGCTAGATTTGCAAATTCACTTCCCATACTTCTTTGCACAATGCAAGTTTTAATTAAAATTTGTGGATGTGAGCAGCTTAACCCACAATTTTGAACAAAAACCCTTGAGAAACAGATCAAGTTGCGAAACTATCAGCTACAAGAATCTTTGTTTATTTTGAATTATTTTAAATTATTTTGAATGATAACAACTTTTGATTTGAGGATTCCAAGGCTACTTCAGTTGCAGTTTTACAGAACTAATGAAATACAACAGACAACCTAATGTTATGTGATTTCCCCCATCTTATCTCTCAGCAGTTTGCTAAATGGTAGCTTTTCCTTCAGTTTACTTGATAAGAGAAGGCAGGTACAGGATACTGAGCTGGATGATCAGCCATAATCATATTGAATGGCGAGTGCAGGCTTGAAGGGCTGAATGGCCTACTCCTGCACCTATTTTCTATGTTTCTATGTTTCTATAATAATACGTGCACAGTAAATTGTACACTGTTGCCCCAAGAAATGGGATGTAATTATTGGATTTGCACAAAGCAGTGAGACATAGCAAATGCTATTAAATAGTTTCAACATGAATCAAGTGGTACAAAAAGTAGGTTGTTGTGCTCCCAAAATGCCACATCAACTCTCCAATTAGCAACAGTAAATTCGTAAACAGTAAACAGTAAAAACAGTGTTTTTTTTAATCCACAGTTAATTCGTAGGCTCTTCCCCCTGGCTCTTCACTGAGAGGAAAGTGTGAAGTCCTGTTTTACAGACCTTCCCAGAAAGATACATGTGCCTGACAAACAAGACATTTTTGATAATTGGACATGGATAATATTCCATACCTATACCCATTAATGAGCATAGAATTTATATTGTTCATCTCCTTGAGTATTTATGGCATTTGAAATAATTTTCCATTTTACCCACCGAACTGCAGTCCTTTCTCAGCCCTTTCATTACTTCCTATTATTCCTGCTGAGTAAAAACTTAACCACATTCCTCTTGTCACATTTATCAGGTGAAACCCTCCCACTCACTATGGAGAAGAAATGTGGCCTGTTTGTTTTCGCACCAGTCCAACTCCAAGATCAATGATAGACATAAAATGCTGGAGTAACTCAGCAGGACAGGCAGCATCTCTGGAGAGAAGGAATGCGCGACGTTTCGAGTCGAGACCTTTCTTCGGACTGATGTCAGGGGAGTGGGTGGGACAAAGATAGAATGTAGTCAGAGTAGTAAGACTGGTGGGAGAACTGGGAAGGGGGAGGGGAGGAAAAGAGAGGGAAAGCAAGGGCTATTTGAAGTTTGGAGAAGTCAATGTTCACACCGCTAGGGTGTAAGCTACCCAAGCAAAATATGAGGTGCTGTACCTCCAATATGAGCTCGGCCTCATTCTGAAAATGGAGGAGGTCCAGGACAGAAAGGTCAGATTGGGTATCTCACCTCCCATTGCATTATCAATGAAGACTCTAGAAGCTGCAGATGCTGCAATCTTGAGCAAAACACAAAGTGCTGAAATAACTCAGCAGGTCAGGTAGCATCTATGAAGGGCATGGATGGGTGATGTTTTGACTCTGGATCCTTCTTGAGACTGATTGAAGTGAGGAGGTGGGTGGGGAGTGGAAAAGAGGTGAGGACGGGGCAAAGCCTGACAAATGGTGGAGTTGGTAGATGGATGGTCATAGGGGAGGAATAAAAAGGAGGCAAGAGTGTCAGATAAGGAGTAAAGAGGAATGAAATTTAAAGCCAGGGGGAGAGATATGGGTGAAAGCAGATGATGGTGGTGAGGGGGGAAATGAAGAGGGGCGTGTATCAGCCTGAGGAGGGCACAGCAAGATGAGAGAGAGGGAGAAGGGGGTGTTAGTTAAAATTGAACAATTTAGTGTTCAAACCATTGGGTTGATAGCTACCCTCACTCTGGAAAGTGGAAGAGGCCTAGGACAGAAAGGTCAGTGTGAATGGGGAGTTAAAATGATTGGCAACCAGGGGATCCAGCAAAACAAGTGCCTCCTCTACACCTGGCCTCACCAATGTCAATGGAAGCCATATAGGGAACATCAAATGCAGCAGAAGAGGTTTGGAGGTACATGTGAACCACTGCTTTGCCTGGAAGAACTGCTGGGGCCTCTAGATGGAGGTGAGGAGTGAGATGTAGGAACAGTTGCTACATCTCCTGCAGCTGCAGGGGAAAGTACCTTGGAGGGGGTAGTTTGTGAGGGAATGGATGTGAACTGAGTTGTGGAGGGAGTGGTCTCTTCAGAAGGCACAAAGGAATCGGGATGGGAAGATGTAACTGATGGTGGAATCACGATGAAGGTAGCGGAAATGTTGGAGAATGATGTGTTAAGTGCGAAGGATGTTGTGGTGAAAGATGAGGACTGGGGAACTATCTTTGTTTCGATGGTACACAAAAGGCTGGAGAAACTCAGCGGGTGCAGCAGCATCTAAGGAGTGAAGGAGATAGGCGACGTTTCGGGTCGAGACCCTTCTTCTATCTTTGTTTAGTCTGGGGGGTAGAAGGAGAAATTAGATCAGAAGGAGGCTCAGGTGAGGATTCCATCTGCAACAGCAGGTTGGAAACCAATTAAAGCTAATTTATTCCCACCCATTTGTCAGATTTTGCATTCAAAATACACTATGGCAAAGCTTTACTGTTAGTTTTTATCCTGTCAAAATGTAAACTTTCTTCAGATTATTGAGATTGCAGACTGCATTGTTATCTGTTAATTTGTCACCATCACTTAGGGCTCTGTGCCTCATTGTCACGCTTTGTACCTATTTTCATTTGTTTTAGGATTTATTTTACGATTTTCCTCCACGGATATCCTCTAAGATATCAGCACTGTAAAGCTAAGGATAGTAAAATATATTTGCGCATGTTTATTTTTATTCAAATATGTGAACATTTTTGTTTGGAAGTTGTAAACGTGTTCATTTATTTGAGGTTTGGAGGGTACTAAGAAAGCCTAATTTACAGTGAATTAAGACAGAATGCAAATTACATAATTAATGACCTGTTTCAGTCCCATAAGCAGTGCTTTAGCGTCACTTGAATTCTGTTCCTATTTTGTCTGATGCTTTCATTTGCCAAGGGCATATTATTGTTAAGTTGTACTTTATCTCCATAGTCAAGTTCCCGACTGATCGAGCCTTTTACTGCCACCATCTCAATGTGTAATTTAATCATTGCATCCCACGGAACAGTCAACAGTGATTGCTCAAAAGTGATCAACTGCCTACGGTTTACAACATTTGTGGCAAATGTGTTGTCATGAAAGTAGTGATAGTCCCATATTATTGGCTTCAGTTGATGACTAATTAATCCCAATGGAATAAACAAGAGGGAATACTACCAAGTACTTGTAATCTTCACTAGAAGATAACTGCTCAGATGACGAGAGTGTGGCAATTTACTTTGGATGAAGAGATTCATCAGATACTTAACGGCATGTGCTGGAGGAGAATTAGTTGACTTCTTCCATGATATTCATTTAAACAGAATTGAAAAGGTATACGGAACAGTAGTTTATTTTGTTGTAGTTGCCAAATGAAAATGATCACTGGTATAAAAGGAGAGGAAGGAAGCAAATTTTCTTTATCGAAGTTTGTTACAATATGAAACAAATTGTGACAGAGATTAGTTGCAATGATTAGAGGCAAAGATTACTGGACTTTTTAAGCTGACTGGATAAATGTTTGACACAAAAGGAGATACAGTATCTGGAAAAAGTGTTGACTTTTTGAAATTTCATATTTCTTCAGAGCATTGCTTTGCTTATATTGCAAGCCATATTTGCTTTGGACATTAGAGTCACACAGCACAGATCCTTTGGCCCATTATGTTTATGCTGATTTTTTTTGCCCATGTACCTGTCCTCATCAAATCCATGCACTTTGGTACATTGTCTATTGAAGTATCTGTTTAAAAGTCTCTTAAACATAGTAATTGTAGCTGTACCCACCATCTTCGCTGGCAGTGTGTTCCATTGAACAAGCATTCTTCTGAACCACTTTAATACTCCTTCCACTCACCGTAAATCCATTTGATGTTGATGCTCTTGCAAAGGGGGAAGTAAAGAAATTATTGACTATCTGCCCCATCTTTGCCTCTCATAATCTTATACACTTTTAACAATTCACCCTACACCCTCCTTTGCTCATGGGAATACTAATACAATAAGTGATTGAATGAGCCTCTTGGCTTCATCCATTGCTGTAATCTTCTATGGTTCTACCCTAAACATAGCATCTCCAAAGTTAAAGGTAATATAACAATTTTAGCGCATTGAAGAAAATTATCTGCTTCTGAAGTAGTGTGGCAACACTAATTTAATTAGTGTATTTATTAACAATACTGGCTATTGGTTGTGCTGCCAGTCTCAGTAGTCTATCATGTGGACTACAAAGAGCAGAATTAGGTAATTCGGCCCTACGAGTCTACTTCACCATTCAATCATGGCTGATTTATTTATCCCTCTCAACTACATTCTCCTGCCTTCTCCCCGTAACCTTTGACACCCTTACTAATCAAGAAGCTGTGAATCTCTGCTTTAAAAATACCGAATGACTTGGCTTGGCAACAAATTCCACAGATTCACCACCCTCTGACTAAAGAAATTCCTCCTCATGTCCATTCTAAAGATAGTCCTTTTATATTCCGAAACTACGCCCTCTGGTCTGAGACTCTCCCACTGCTGGAAATATCCTCTCCATATCCACTATTGAGGCATTTTATTATTTGATAGGTTGCAATCAGATTCCAATTGTCGTTCTAAATTCCGAAGAGTACAGTCCCAGAGCCATCAAACTCCCCTCACATCTTAACTAATCATCACTGGGATCATTCTCATATCCCTCCTCTGGACCTTATAAAGCCTCAGCATTACATCATTACTTTTATTATCTAGTCCGCTTGTGTGGCAAACTAATTTCTCGGATTAGTTTGCTACAGGAATGGACTTTTCACTGTTTATTAAAAGAGTGAAAAGCAAATAGAAGCTACAGCAAGTCATTACAATAAATGTAGGATAATTCATCCCCCAAAATAATGTGTTGAAGGATAATTACATGTAAATTATATGTGTAATAAAATAATGAAATCAATCCGTGCCACTCACAGTAGTGGCTGTCATCAAGTTTAATTGATAAAGGACTGACCCAATTGTTTCCATTCTGAATGAATGCAGTTGTCATTATATACTCCATCTGCTTGCAGTGACGTCTGTTTTGAGGTGAAAGTAAGTCAGTGTAAGCTGTTATGGTATACTGGTAAGAAAATGGTTGAAACGAACAGTACAAATGGATAAAATCAGCAATGTGTGAGACATAATAACCATTCAACAAAGAAAATGTAGTTAAATTTACCTCTGCACCTTTCAGAAGAGTATGGGGTACAAATATAGGTAGATTAATTTATTACAGTGAAAGGCATTGACTCAGGCTTCGAGAATTGTTTTCAGCGATTCAAGATAAATGTAAGAAGACAATTCTTCAATGATAGCAAGCTGGCGATACCAGAAAAAAACAAATATCTGCATCTATTCAGGATAAAATTCTATATGCAAGGTTCAAAGTTGTTTTTAATAGCCAATATTTGAACAGTTTACCATTACAATAGATGGACTTTTGATGATTGTATTAAGTTGGTGCTTTGTTACAGCAATGCAAAATGAATACCCTGTGTGGTCACCATTCGTTACCTTGTATCTTGGTCAGATTCAAATGTTTATTCAGCTTGGGTCAGTCAATCTAGAGCAAGTCAAGGGTGATCAATTGTCATGTGTACCAAGACCAGAACAATGAAATTCTTATTTGCTGCAGCTTTACAGGTACATTAAATGTAACAACAAAACAAATATGTACGCATTGAACAATAATACAAGAAAATTATCAAATATACCAGGTAACTAGATCGTACTAGTGCAAGCTGAAGTATACAGCGCAACATTATAAAAAGTCCAAAATGGTTTGGTGCTGACATAGGGCTGTGGTTAGGATCGCGCAGTGTGCTTCAGGAGCTTGATGGTTATTGCGAATATGCTATTCTTGACCCTGAATGGTTGATGGTTCTCTGAACGCCTGTACCACCTTCCTGATGGTGGCAGCACGATGAGCAAAGTAAGGGTAGTGTGGGTCTTTGATACTAGCTGCCTTCATGAAGCAACACACGGTGGGGAGGGGATGAATACCAATGATGGACTGGACAATGTCCACCAGCTTCTGCAGCCACCTTTCTTCCTGGGCACTTGAGTTACTGAACAAGGCCCTGATGCAACTAGTTAGTATGCTCTCCTCTGTACACCTGTAGAGGTTTGATAATTTTCCCAAATCTTCTGTGGAAGTAGAGGTGTTGCTCAGCATTTTTTTTTTGTGATTGCAGCCTTGCGTTAGGCCCAGGATAGATCTTCAGAGATGTGTATGCACAGGAACCTGAAGCTGGTGACTCTGTCCACCGCTAGGCTGCTGATGAAGACAGGAACATGAACTTCCGATTTTCACTAGTTGTTCTCTGTTTCTTAATAAGTATATTAAATTCATGACCAATAGGTACTGGCCCATGGTTCATTCTGTTAAATTCCTTTATAAAAACTGAATCACCTAAATATTTCCGCAGTAATTAAAATAGTTTTAGGGTGGGAATGTTAATCCAGTGCCTGAGCTCAGCAGTTTGCTGTTGGCTGCCTGACCCAAATGAAACCTGCCTAGTCTTATTGCATCCTTAGTATCATCCTTGTGAATCTTGTTTAGCAAAGCCAGCATTTATTGCCCTTAATAAGTACTGTAGATGGTGATCCATCTTTCCAAACCACTGTAGTACTGGTGATGAAGTTAAATACATATTATTCTGCTGCTGGTAATGTTGCCCCATGGATACCCATTTGACTTGCCTGATCTGTTCTGAATACATCCCAGTTAGCACAATGGTACTAACACAATATAATTAAGGGCATCCTGAGTGTAAAGACTGGAATGAATTACAGAGGTAGATTATATTGCATCGAGCCATGCAGCACCGCTGATGAGGGATGAATTTCTCGGCAGATATTTCTATTTAACCAATAATAATATGCTGTCTCGATTTGGTTGTCTAGCTTATGTATATTCTTTTATGAATATTAACAAACAATTCATTTGAAAATATAAGGTAGTTTTCAAAATTAATATCAATTCATTTGCATCCCACCAACTATTTCTTAATGGTTTTTTAAACATGAGTATGACATGAGTATACAAAACCATTGATGGTTGAATGCATCATTTTGTCATTGATTAAATATTAATCATCTGATATGTATATCTGAATTGGTCTTTTGGATTTCCAACCAGGAAAAGTGCAGCTTTGGGGCATAAAATTGGAGGAATTGGTGCAACTTAGCTTCCAAGTCCCATGTGGCGATTAGGACATAGAAAAAATAATTCAGAGTGAAAAATAATAAGCCAATGGTCCATTTAATACTTGTAAGGTTGAATATTAGCCCAGTAACGTGCAACAGCCAGTTCACAAATATGGAGATTGTTTTTATTGCTATAATCAAATGTAATGGGGTGGAATAGATTGTTGGTAATAGAGCAAAATGAAGGAAAATGACTTGGCAGTTTTACAGCAGCCCTGTTTAATCCCCAATATGTATCGGTTTGGACTATTGAATAGCGTAGTAACCCAATGAGGTGTACATTATGGTTCCACTTTAATGTTACCTGAATCTTCCACATTATTTCACAGAATTAATCACTACATCCTCCTTCGTCGTTTCTCTGCGCAGTACCATCTCCTTACTTTGTTCCACAACTGCACATGCCAAGGAATGCAACAAATCGTGTATAATAATCTATTTTCTTGCCCTGTATAACCATATTGAGTGTGCAACTTTTTTCTTATTTGGTCATGACTATTCATGACATCTGTTTCTAACACATTTGTAAGTTAAAAGGTTTTAAGTCAATATGTTAAGATGAACAGGAATATTGTTCAAAACAACAATTGTGAAATTAAGATGAACTTCTTGTGTTCTGTCATGACAAAAAAAGGCTGTAAGATACAAGAGATTCAAGATTCAAGAGGGTTTATTGTCATTAGAGCCATATACACGGTACACAGTGCAATGAGAGAGCATTTCCCTAGAACCTCGGTGCAACATAGAACACAATTGGACAACATGCTACATATATAGATATACTACGCTATACACATGGCGCAAAACCTTACTTACTAAAGTGCAACAAAGTAAATAGAAAATGTACAAAACAGCAACGCAGGACAGTCGACAACAGTGTGCAACAGAGTGCAATGTACACAAACCAAGTGTGCCAAGGGTGCAGTGCAGAGTTTATGTAGCAGCAGAGACGGGGGGGGGGGGGGGGGGGGGGGGGGGGGGGAGGTTGGAGGGGGTTGGGGAGGTGTGTCTATTCAGATCAGTCCCTGAGCATTGAGGAGTCAGATGGCCTGGGGGAAGTAGCTGTTGCATAGTCAGGATGTGAGGGACCATATGCTTTGGTAGATGGGAGGGGGGAAGAAAAGTTTATGTGAGGGGTGGGTGGGGTCCTCCGCAATGCTGGTTGCTTTGCGGATGCAGCGTGTGGTGTTAATGTCTGAGATGGGGGGGGGGGAGAGAGACTCCGATGATCTTTTCAGCTGTCCTCACTACTCGCTGCAAGTTCTGCAGGTTTCCAAACCAGGCAGTGATGCAGCTACTCAGGATGCTCTCTATAGTCCCTCTGTAGAATGTGATGAGGATGGGGGGGTGGGAGGTGGGCTCTCCTCAGCTTCCTCAGAATGTGGAGACGCTGCTGGGCTTTCTTCACAGTGGAGCCGGTGTGGAGGGACCAGGTTAAGTTCTCCGCCAGGTGGACACCAAAGTATTTAGTGTTCTTCACAATCTCCACTGGGGAGCCATTGATGTCCAGTGGCACATGGTTCCTCTGTGCTCTGCTAAAGTCAACGACCATCTCTTTGGTTTTGTCTACATTCAGAGACAGGTTGTTGACTTTGCACCAAGTTGTCAGTTGTTTCACCTCCTCCCTGTATGCTCACTCGTCGTTCTTGTTGATGAGACCCACCATGGTCGTGTCATCGGCGATCTTGATGATGTGAATCAAATTGCGCAGTGCTGTACAGTCGTGAGTCAGCAGTGTGAACAGCAGTGGACTGAGCACACAGCCCTGGGGGGCCCCTGTGCTCAGTGTGGTGGTGCTGGAGGTGTTGCTCCCAATCCGGACGGTCTGGGGTTTCCCCATCAGGAAGTCCAAGATCCAGTTGCAGAGGGAGGTGTTCAGGCCCGTCAGGCTCAGCTTCCTGGTCAGTTGCTGGGGGATGATAGTATTGAATGCTGAACTGAAGTCTATGAACAGCATTCGGATGTATGTCCTTTTTGTCCAGGTGGGTGAGTGCTAGGCGAAGGGTGGTGGTGATGGTGTCATCAGTAGAGCGGTTGGAACGATACGCAAACTGCAGGGTGTCCAGGGCGGGGCGCAGGAGGGTCTTTATGTGCCTCAAGACCAGCCTCTCGAAGCACTTCATGATGGTGGGGGTGAGTGCGATGTTGAGGCAGGCCACAGGTGACTTCTTGGGCACAGGAACAATGGTGGTGATTTTGAAGCACGTTGGGACGGTGGCACTGGAGGAGCGAAATTTGAGGCCAGAGGAAGGGATACAGGTGGAAGGAGACATGGGGGAGGGAAGGGGATAGGGGGATAGGTTTGTATGAGAAATGGGTGTGCATCTCGGTGGGGGCTTAGGGAAGAGAGGGGGGGAAGAAAGGAGTGGGTGGGGGGGGGGGGGGTGGGGGTTGCATCTTGCCTAAAATTGGAGAATTCATTATTCATTTATTCATACCATTGGGTTGTAAGATGCCCAAACAGAATATAAGGTGCTGTTTTTCTGGTTTGCGTGTGGTCTCACTCTGGCTATGGAGGTGGCTCAGGACAGAAAGGTCAGTATGGGAATGGAAAGTGGAGTTAAAATGGTTGGCAATCAGGAGATCCAGCAGGCTTAGTCGGACTGAAACCAAGTGTTCGACAAAATGATCGCTTGGTCTCGCTGATGTGAAGGAGACCAATTTGAGTATGACAATGCAATAGATGAGGTTAGAGAAGGTGCATGTGAACCTCCGCCTCATCTGAAAGGGCTGCTGGGGTCCCTGGATAGATGCAAGAGAGGAAGTGTATAGACAGCTGTTACATCTCCTACAGTTGCAGGGGAAAGTATCCAGCTAAGGGGTTGTTTGGATGGGAAGGGATGAGTGAATCAAAGAGTTACAAAGGGAGTGGTCTCTCCAGAGAGCAAAAGGGTGTGGGAATGGGAAGATGTGGCTGGTGGTGGGATCATGTTGAAGGTGGCAGAAACGTGTTGGATATGATTTTTTTGTGCAGGTATAGAGGGCACTTCAAAAGGCAAATTAAAAACTGAATTGGAATAGAAGAGGATAGGGGTTATGCTGGAGGTTGCAGATTAAGAATGATCTAAATGAATGATTGAATAAATTCAATAGGTTAAATTGCCTACTCCTTTTCATTTATTTGTCTTTACTGTACTGATTTATGGATTTTCATGTCCATAGTTGAATACTGACACTTTTTCACTCCTGATTATTATGTGATCAATGTGGATGTGCCAATGCAGATTGAGATTCATTCAGATGGATTGGTTACTAGATGATTTACCTTATTTGATTTTTCAGGGATAATCACTGTAAAAATGAGGTTTAAAATTAATGTTCTGTGGTATGCACTCAACTATCAGGCAAGTATACACTGAAACTAACATCAATACTTACACTTCCAAAATGAAATATACTGCTGAATGCTACTGACTGAATATTTGTCTTGAATATATTCTCTTTGTGCTACCCATCAGTACTCAACCATTTAACTTCCAAAAGTTTATTTATGTTGTGATTGTTAACTTGTAAACTACTCTCCATCTGAATGCTCCTCTTCCAAGTCCTTGAAAGTGTTGTTGCCTTCTAAATTGTTGCCCATTATATCTGGAATTCCTTGTTTGAATCCCAATTGGGTTTCCATCACAATTCTGATCAGCACAATATCAATACACTTCTGATTGTGATTACTATTCACATTCAATGCCATTGTTAGTACAGAAATCAATCTCTTGTGATGCTTCCCAGTCCAACTTCTTTTTAGACTTGGCTGACCAAACAACACTTTACCCAATCAGTCTGCATTATTGACCAGCTGGATAAAATCATGTCCACATGCTCTCATTTTTGTCTATCCAACCATAACCAAAGGTTCAGCAGCAGTGAGGTTCCTAACCATTGCTGCATAGTTGCAATTCAAGGATCTACACTTCAATATCTGAACTACAGTATTTGCTGCTCCCAAACAGCAAAGTACATGGAAAGAGAAAAGGTTGGCATTTCAGGTCTGGAACTACTCATCAGAATTGAGAAAAGTTAAAAAAAAACAAGTTTGTTTTCAGTCAGAAGTAAGGGTGATGGGGGTTGATTAGTACAAAGAAACCATCTCTGATACGGTGAATCCAATTGGGATAATTGCGGCAGCTACATGAACATTAAGTTCATTTGTATGCATAATCAGTCTGAAGAATGATCCTAAACTGAAACAATATCTGTCCATTCCCCCTGCAGATGCTGCCTGACCCGCTGAGAAGTCCATCTGGTCCAGGCGACTAAAAGGCCTGTCCCACTTGGCATTTGTATCAAGTCACTGAAAAGCTTCCCAAATACCTTTTCTTTAGTACTAGCAACTCCACTAACATCTGCCCCTGACTCTTGAATTTCTGGCACATTACTGGTGTCTTTCGCTCTGAAGACCGACAAAAAGCTTATTCAATTCATCCACCATTTCTTAATTTGCCATTACTACTTTTGTAAAACTTTTGCATCCGTAGTTCATTCTTTCTATTTAATTCTTTGTCCTAAGTTAAAATGTATCCTTAATCCACACTGCTTTCAGTATTATCCAAAGGACAAGGAAAGGGCTCGTCCACTGCACGAATCACAAGCTGTGTGTACATGTGGAGAGGAGATGACATTTCACGGATAGTAATACAAAGCAACCAACAGCAAATGTGAACATTTATTGCAGAGGTAGACTGAGCATTCTTGTGTGCAGTCCCATAAAAATCACTCGCATGTCCCGATCTAGACCTTGAAGGTTAGGGCTTTTAAATCAGGGCGTGTTCTCCAGATGCTGTTAATCATACTTAAAAAATTTGTTCAGATCCTTCAACCCGGGAAAGATCCTGGTTTAAATGTGCAGATAAAACTTATTTTCTAACCAGAAATAAGTGTTTATCTTGAGACCCACTTGGATACGATATCAGCAGTTCTCCAAAATAGTTATTGGATGAGATGCTGGTATTCAAAAATTAGAGTGAGAGAAGCTAAATATGCTGCCGTGTTTATCGTGTCAAAAAATGCCGAAGAACAACATACTGTTAGGCTCGTCACGACTTAGGCATTTATTCAGGGAAGCTTTGCCATCAACTTTGCATGACTCCAATCTATGTTTGTTTCTATTTTAAGGCTTCCAGTCAGCAGAGTTGTGCGCTAATTAAATTTAAAAAAAATCTTTATGGCACTATATTCACGTTAACTGACTTCTCTTTGATATTATGTTATCAAGTATTCCTGAATGACTAAAAAAAAACGATTGCCCAGATTTGTCCAAACAGGAAAGCAGACTATTAACTGAATGGTGGCCGATTGGGAAGGGGGGAGATGCGGCGAGACCTGGCTGTCATGGTGCACCAGTCATTGAAAGTGGGCATGCAGGTGCAGCAGGCAGTGAGGGGAGCGAATGGTATGTTAGCTTTCATAGCAAAAGGATTTGAGTATAGGAGCAGGGAGGTTCTACTTCAGTTGTGCAGGGTCTTGGTGAGACCACACCTGGAGTATTGCGTGCAGTTTTGGTCTCCAAATCTGAGGAAGGACATTATTGCCATGGAGGGAGTGCAGAGGGGGTTCACCAGACTGACTCCTGGGATGTCAGGACTGTCTTATGAGGAAAGACTGGATAGACTCGGTTTGTACTCTCTAGAATTTAGGAGATTGAGAGGGGATCTTATAGAAACTTACAAAATTCTTGGGGGGTTGGACAGGCTAGATGCAGGAGGATTGTTCCCGATGTTGGGGAGGTCCAGGACAGGGAGTTACAGCTTAAGGATAGGGGGGAAATCCTTTAAGACCGAGATGAGAAGGACTTTTTTCACACAGAGAGTGGTGAGTCTCTGGAACTCTCTGCCACAGAGGGTGGTTGAGGCCAGTTCATTGGCTATATTTGGGAGGGAGTTAGATGTGGCCCTTGTGGCTAAGGGGATCAGAGGGTATGGAGAGAGGGCAGGTACGGGATATTGAGTTAGATGATCAGCCATGATCATATTGAATGGCGGTGCAGGCTCGAAGGGCCGAATGGCCTACTCCTGCACCTAATTTCTATGTTTTCTATGTTCTATGTTTTCTATTTGGGCTCCATCGGTTTAAAAGCTAACCTTGTTACAGGACTGCAGCTTTTTGCCATCCAATGAATGTTTATTATCCTTACTATGTACTTCGCTCCTTTGTAAACCTTTGTTACAGTAAGGGGCCTCATCATTCCAACAGGAATTTAACGCTTCCTGTATAAATTCTTATCAAAGGTCATTGATCTGAAATATGAACTCTGATGTTCATTCCATGCATGCTGCCTGATTTTCTGAGTATTTGCAGTACTTTTTTTTGTTTAATTAAGTTTTCAGCTGTGAGCCTTATACTCAACATAGAGCAAATTATTTGTTATCAGACTAAACGTGATATTTTTCACAGATATTATAATCATGACTCTAATTTGTAGCCAAATCTAAATATTCTAATTTTCTTCTCATGTTATTTTTTGCACACTTATTTTGTTTGCACAATTTTGATCATCTGGATTAGAGATATTGATCGGCAGCAATGTCAACGTCTGATGTTATGGCAGTTATAACTAAGTTTGCACCAAGTGATCTTTCTCCCTGTTTCTATTCATCTGTCAATGTTGTCATTCATCTGTTGTGATCAATGATCTTGCCCACTATACTCCAGTGGTAAAAAAAATGGCTACTTAAAACTCTGAACACTTTGCTCCAACTGCCCTAGGAAAGCAGGCAACATAATCAAGTCCACTCACACCCCAATCATTCTTTCTTCTGCATTCTTCTGACAGGTAAAAAGATATAAAAGCAGGAAAGCACACAATGCTTGATTCAAGAATAGTTTCCTCCCTGCTGTTATCTGACTCTCTAATGTATCTCGCATATGCTCGGGATAATTTCCAAATCTTCCAATCTACTTCCTGCAGCACTCACAAGTGTATTTAAATCTGCACTTCTAGCAGATTTCTTGTAAAGGGCCTGTCCCACTTGGGCGACCTAAACCGCGAGTGCAGAAGAGTGCCTTTGACGTTCAAGCTCGAGGGCACTCGCCTGGAAAGCCTCGAGCTGGATCGACCAGCTGCGTTGAAACCATGAGCTAGATCGACCGAACCACGAAAACACACACACACACACACACACACACACACACACAGCTGTCTGCACGATTAAGAGGAAGGTAAATGGCTGTCACAGAGTACTGAGAGAGCGTGGGGGGAAGAAGGAGTTTAATAAAGGTTAGCAGCCATTTTACCCACCGGCAGGTTTTCCAAGGTCATGAAACTCCAATGAGCCAAATAAAATGCCCGGTCAGCGAAAGAGATTACCTAGGGCTGCTCTTGAGGTGCTGTAAGTAAATAGCGACCCCACTCCACTGCACTACGAGTGAAAAAGACCCATGCCGACCAAATTTTACATGCAGAAAATTTTTCAATATGCTGAAAAAATTTCCACGACCTAGCTGAAGCCGTGAGTAGGCGGGAACCTCGCTCGAGCATGTAGGAGAGTTCCAGCCACCTCATACGACCTCCTAGGACTCGTGTCGACCATGCTGAGTCCAGGGTAAGGCCCTGTCCCACCAGCATGCGATTGAATGCGTCTAGCGCAACCAAACGTGGTCGCTTGAGGCGTACGGCCTCGCGGGGCCGGTCCCAATTCGAACCACGGAGGCGTATGGAGTTGTGCGGCGCTGGTCCCGACATCATACTCACCAATCAGCTGGGCAGGAGGTGGGCCGACTGAATTTGGACGTCGCACGACGTCGGGCGGTGACGTAATCGCGCAATGCTACGCGCTAGGTATACGCTGTCAAGACGCTGCGTGCGACATCAAGACGCTGCATACGACATCGAGACGCTGCGTACGCCCGTCGAGACGCTGCATATGCCCTCAATGCACCTGCGGGCCGACAGGCCGTTGGTGCGCGGGATTTTCGGACAGTGCAAGATTTTTGGAGCCCCACGCGATGTCGGGACCAGCCCCGCACAACTCCATATGACTCCGCCAATCGAAGTGGGACCAGCCTCTCGAGGTCGTACGCCTCAAGCGACCACGTTTGGTCGCACTAGACGCATACAATCGCATGCTGGTGGGACAGGCCCTTTAGGTCGCCCAAGTGGGTCAGCCCCATAACACTATACCTGATGTATTCATGTAAGACATGATTTGCCTAGATAACACATAAAACATTTTTTTTCCTATATCTCGTGCACATGACAATATACCAATACCAATGTTGTATACCTCAAAGTCTAAACTGGAGGATCAGATACATGTTGGACAATTGTGGCAGAGCTTGCATGCCATGACTTATTTTAAAGTGAAACCAAGTAGTTAATCTAGTGACAGTGATACGTCTCACCTGGTCAAGCTCACTGCCTTCCGTGCTCGTTTTGAAAGGGAGAACATGCATGTACCCTTTTGGGCCTTCACAGCCCCCAATGACACTAATTTCAGTTACCAAGGCCAATGTCAGAAATTGCTCTGTGAGGGTGAACCTTCGGAAATTGTCCTGTAATCTGAAAAAACACGCAGACCAAGTGGCTGGAGGTTTTGCAGATATCTTCAACCTCTCACTAAGGTCTGGGGTCCCCACCTGCTTTAAAAGGGCATCCACAACAACAATAATAAATAGCCCAGGAAGAGCAAGGTGACATGCCTAAGTGAGTACCCAACAGTGGCACTGATGCTTGTGGTGCTGAAGCACTATGAGAGGTTGGTTACGATGCAGATCAAGCCCTGCCCTGATAAGGAAATGGAGCAACTGCAATTTACCTTAAAGGTTAACTGGGGATCGGATCTCGCTAGCTCTCCACTCTGCACTGGACCATTTGGACTACATGAACATGCATATCAGGCTGTTGTTCATTAATTATAGCTCACAATTTAATGTCATTATCCTCTCTAATCTTATTATCAAAATGGGAACGGGACTCTGCCCACCAAAATGTAATTGGACCCATGATATCCTTGTTGGCTGACCACAATCAGTTTGAACTGACAACACACTTCCTCCTCGATGACCTTCACCGAAGGACCACATCTAAGCTATGTGCTTAGTCCCCTGATCTACTCTCTCTATATCGATGACAGTGTAGGCAGACACAGCTTCAATGCCATCTTTAAATTTGCTGATGCTATCACGACTGTTGGATGAATAACTATAACAAATCTATTTGAAAGGTGTCAGAACAACCATCTTTCTCTCAATCTTAACTATACTGAGGAGCTGGTTGTTCAAGAAGGGAAAGCTGAGGATCCATTGATGAGATGGTGGTGGAAAGAGTCAACTTCCTGTGTCTGCACATCTGTGAAGATCTGTCCTGGGCCCAATGTATTGATGCAATCATAAAGGAAGCTCATCACTACTGCCACTTTCTCTGAAAAGATTTGGTATGTCACTGAACACTTGTACTTTGCTGAACTTCTGCAGGTGGATGGCAAAGAGCATATTGACTGGTTTAATCGCGGCCTGGTTTGGCAATTCTAATGCCCTGGAATGGAGGGGATTACAAAATGTAAATAGACTTTGTCCACTACATCATGGGCACTGACCTTTCCAGCATTGAAGGGATGTCTGCAGGTAATACCTCAAAAAGGCAGCTAATATCTCTAGCCACACACTCATCTCACATTAAGAAGAAGGTTACAAACACATGAGAACTGTGACCTCTAAGAACAGCTTCTAACCAGCAACCATTAGGCTCTTGAACCATACTGCACAACACTAACCACAACCCTCCCTCGGCAACTATGATCCACCATGGACGATGTTATGGTTGCATTACGTAGTTCAGTTTTGCATTATTATGGTCCGTGTACCTAATATTACTGATTATTAATTTATTTTAGTATTAATGATTGTATCTTGAGTATTATTGCGTTAATGCATCTGTAAGGCTGCGGTAGGATTTCATTATTCCTTCACTGATACGTAGGACAATTAAACACTCTTGACTCCTTACTCTGCTCTCTCAGCCTCCTATAATTCTTGGGACAATTCTTCAATTTCTTGTCCAAGTTGCAGCCAAGGATTTGGGAAGTTTCTGCATGATCTTTATTTCATTCTGTTTGTAATGATATGGCATTCATTAAAAGCCACATATTAATAAAGTTAGGTAGAGCATACATCTTAAGATCTTCCAAGAAACAGATTCCTTATTTGCCTGGAATTCTGGCACACTTGGGGGTGAGAAATTCCATTACATATTTCCAATAATCGTCTATCAGAAATTTCCAGATCCTCCTCGTGCATGTAGGTGCCTGGATTTCTAGATGCCACTTCAAGAAAATCCACTTGTGAATTCAAGGACGGTAGATGCTATTCACACCTAAAACAGGTTTCTGCAATGAATGTTAGACCTTCTTTGATGAGACTTGACCAACCAGGAATCAACACATGAGATCCAGGGCCGGGACAGCTGACAATTGGGTATTCTTCAAGATGGGTGGCACAGTGGTAGAGCTGGTACAGCTGCTGCCCCACAGTGCCAGAAACCCAGGTTTGATCCTGACCTCAGGATCTGTCTCTGTACAATTTGCATGTTCTCCCTGTGACTGTGTGGGTTGACTCCGGACGCTTTGGTTTCTTCTCACATCCCATAGACATGCTAGTCTGTAAATTGTCCCTGGTAACCACAATGGCAGAGTGAATGAGGAAAAGCCTTTGGGAATGCTAACTGTGTTAAAAGGTACCTGCTGCACAGACTGCCTCAAGCACAGCCTGCCGAGGTAGCTTACATTTAACACTCCTTTCCTGGTGTTTAAAAAAAACCATCCAGACCAAGATCTGTTAAAGCACCTTGGGCAACGTGTGTTTTAAAACACTTTGTATTAACGTCTATTCTTCATGTATATGACAGATTTCAGAATTTACTGTCGTAATTACATTGCAAGATTTGAGGGGTTATTTCTTTCTCAGAAGCAGCTGCATCAATTTTCAGATCCTTTTTATTTTGAATATAAGGATAAAGATCAAAAAAAGGATATTCTGTTTTCCCAGAAATCTATGCAGCAGTAATGAGTGCAGGTATATAATAATTCAGCAATAATTTGACGCCAAGACTTTGTTCAAGAATATATCTGCTAAGTTTTATACCCCTGGCTGAGGATATTGCTCTAGTGCTGTGCATTTCTCCAGGTTGTTCAATTACTGCAAACACTTCATAATTGATATATTTGCTGTACACTTCTATAAACCCTATTAAATTGTACTGTATTTTAAATAAGAGCAGGCAAGCATATGTTAATAAGTTGGAACAGCACTTGCAACTGCTAGAAATGTGGAAAACAAAACAAAATGTTGCCAGTTCTCAGCAATGTCTGTGGGAAGAGCAACTTGGCATTTTTGGATCAGACACCCTTGATCAGATTTGGAGGAGATAAACAGCTTTTAAGTTGCAGAGAGCAGGAGGTGAAGGGACACAGAGAAAGCCTGTGACGGGCTGCAGATCAAAGCCGTGAAGATAGCAATTATTTCAAAAAACAGATATTGAGACAAAATAAGGAGAAGGTAAATAGAAGAGAGTTGTGATGTTAGTAGTTTGCCTACGAGGTGCTATTGCTCAGGCTTAGTTGAGTCTTCAGCTACCTATATTGTTCCAACGATGCCCAGTGTAAGTTTGGGAATCAGTACTTCTGCTGCCAGTTTTTATGTGAATTGTGCCTTTGGCCTGCACTCTTACACAGACTTTCCTTCTGCTCCTCCCACCCCTCCACCTCTCTGCAGCTCAAAGGTGTTTATCTCCTGCCAATCCGCACCATTGGTAATTGGTAAGCAGGTCAATGGAGTGATGGCAGTATTGACATGACAATTATTTCAAGGTTTAGACTACATTATTTAACTTCATTTCAATATTTTAATGACACCCCATTTAATGGAGTGGAAGTGAAACTAAAAATAATTTAATTTAAACAGAAAGTATTTATTAATTATAGGAAGTAGTCTCAGTACTAGTAAAGGTAGCAAGACCTCCATCGAGGGGTCTGTAATTAACTCTCATTCCTGGTGGGCTTGAGATCTGTCTTTACTAATTGGATTTAAAAAGTGCATCACTTAGCTGTCACACTCATTCAAAGATGATCCGCAGGGCATTATTACTGATGTTGTGTTTTGCCATCTTTATTCTCCGCAACACCTGCCCGGGGCTGTGCTTATTTGAGATTCAGTATTAATAACTTGTATGTCAATTGTGATTAGGGTGATTGGAAAATGTTACTCTGGTTCTGGTCAGATTGACTCTCCACTCTGAACTGAAGATTGAAGTATCATCTAACTTGTGATATTTTGTATGCAAAGTTGCAAATAACTTTCATTCGAAGCACAAATGAGGAACTTAGCTCAAGTTGCAAGTCCCCAGTGTAGACAATCTCCACAAGGAATAACAATTGAAAACTAAACCACTCACATGTGATCCAAACAGAGAGTGACTGATTCTTAGCTGAATAATCTTACTTAGTGAGTGAGAGGGAAAATGTCAAAAACCTGTCAGGTGTACAGCAAAAAAATGTTTAAATGTTATTCCATGAGCAAGACAAAACAAGGAATAAGAAAATCTAGCATTCTCCAGAATGAGTCACATTGCTGGCATATATTTTAAAAAGGCCAAGGAATGTGTTATTAATTATATGGAATAAATTGTGACAAAATATCTCCAAGTGACAAAAGGCATGTGTTTGTAGATATGCTGGAGAAGCTCAGCAAGTGCAGCAGCATCTATGGAGCGAAGGAAATAGGCAACGTTTTGGACCGAAACCCTTCTTGGGAAGCAGCTGGATAGATGATCACATGTGCCAAGCACGTAAACTACCAGAATATATTTTCAACCTGAGTGTGTCTTTAATAGCATAGGATGAGGATTGTATAGGTTGGGTTTCTTTTCTCTGCTAAATACTAGCTTTACTCCCTTTGATCTGGTATTTTGTTGGTTCACATGCTTGATCAATGGTGTTTTATCAATAATGTTTTATTATTATTAATGTTTAGTGTTTTCTGAGTTATTCGTAACTGTCACTGTATGTCATGTTGTTACTTGTGGGCAGAGCACCAAGGCAAATTCCTTTTATGTGGATACTTGGCCAATAAACATACTTACTTACTTAAGGGCCTGTCCCACTTTCACGACCTAATTCACGACCTCTGCCGAGTTTGCCCTTGACTCATACTTGCAGCATGGTCGTCACGAGGTCGTAGGAAGTTGTAGCAGGTCGTGATGCTAGTCGTAGGTTCTTGTGGCATCAAGTAGGACGGGGCGTTTTTTCAACATGATGAAAGATGTCCACGAGTTAAAATGGTTGTGAATTAGGTCGTGAAAGTGGGACAGGCCCTTTACTTTCCATCACTGGCATTATTGAAGTAATGATTTTGGGTTTCAATCACAGTCTCCCCATTCTGTTTCCTTTCAGCATACACAAACTTCATACATTCTACTCTCATTACCAAAGTGATGGATGATGTGAATTGTATTTCAAATATGTAAATGTCAGATAGTAATGAGACACACCTAACAGCCAATCGGGGATTGCTGGTGCTAAATTTCACAATTTTATTATTTTTCAATAATCCAAAAAACCTCAAACGTGTATTGACTGTAGTTTTCTTCCTAAATCCTTTTCTTTTGTCATATTTAATACTCATTCACGAGAGCTGAGAAGGGGAGGAGACAGCAAGGACTACCGGAAATTGGAGAAGTCCCTTTGCATCCCTTCTCAGCTCTCCCTCAGCCCTCTGGCTCCTCCCCTTCCTTTCTCCTTTCTTCTTTCCCCCACCCTACATCAGTCTGAAGAAGGGTTTCGGCCCGAAATGTTGCCTATTTCCTTCGCTCCATAGAACCCCTTCTCAGCTCTACCTAGCCCTCTGGCTCCTCCTCTTCCTTTCTCCTTTCTTCTCCTCAAACCACTCCCCCCTACCCAACATCAGTCTGAAGAAGGGTTTCGGCCCGAAATGTTGCCTATTTCCTTCGCTCCATAGATGCTGCTGCACCCGCTGAGTTTCTCCAGCACTTTTGTCTACCTTAGATTTTCCAGCATTTGCAGTTCCTTCTTAAACACAGGTTCTTCCAAAGTTATTCTCATCAGTTGTTCACGAGATCAATAGTATCCTGGGAAAAAACCATTCAGCAAAAAGGATTATCGATCCTAATAAGGAATTACAATTATTCTGGACTGTTATCATTTCAAAAGCAATCTTCTTTGCCTGGTCAAGCTATAAGGAATTTAATATCAGTATGCTTCTGATGAAGGAATTAAACTACTCGTACCCATTTTCTTGCAGTATCCAACGTATCCTTGTCCTCCACTTGAAAACACAGAACGTTATAATGGTAAAAGGTCATATTTTTATTGCATATAAATACAAACCCATTTGCACAAGGCAGATAACACATCACCTTTGAATTATTGAAATTTCTTTTCACTTTGGAAGCAAGCCAATTTATGTCTCACTTTGTAAGTAGCAGCAAATGTACTAAGAGTGAGTTTATTAAGGCAATTAGGTCAAGGATATATTTGAGAAATAGGTTGCACGTGGAAAGAGGCATCTTCCTGAAAGTGACATCTGACTGAAAGTTGAAAGACGTATACATTTGGAATGCATGCAAATTGTTTCTTATGAATATTTTAACACTGTAGTTATGCAGGGCGTCAAGCTGCACTAAGCATTTGGAAATAAAATGTAATATAGAGTGAATTTTATCAAGGCCTCCCTCAGAGAGCTATTATAAAATGTCAATCTTATTTAAATTTTATCCTCATTTTAAAATCCCTCTCATCCGACTTTTCATTGCACCATCAAAATACCAGAAACCGTGGCCTGCGGGTCGCGAGTTTGAAATCCATGAACTGTAAATCTGTTGGGGGCCATAGGCAGGAGAGAGCTTGTAAATAGCACAGATATAGCTTGATTTGGGCAGTGGGCAGGTGCTATAGACCCGCACGGGAAGGTAGACACTTCCGCCCCCACGAGTCTCGGGTTGATGGGGCTCATCAGCCTGGGAAGGCAGTCCATCTAGGAGAGGGAAAACTCTGATTTAAAACCTCCACTGCCTTGTGGCCATATCCAGTCATGGAAAAGGCTCCAGGAGTAAACCTCAAGAAAATCCGGAGTCCGAGCCCCTAAGGCAGTTTGTTGTTGTCTACAACCTCGCTCTGGCAGCTGCTGCGATGGCACTGGTGCCAAACTGTAACGGTCCTGCTGTTCCTTTGGATCGATCAGCGACGTGGGGAGGGGGGGAAGTGCTGCAAGGGGAACAGCCTGTCCTCCATATGATATCGCCAAGGCTTGCATCACCCATGGTCAGTCATGACCGAGAGGGGCCTACTCACTACTCATGTGCAGCCTTCCATAATTGAGAAAAAATCAGGATACCCCTGTCCTACTTACGTGTCCTTGGCACACTAATTACGCCACCTCATGGTCGCTTGAGGCCGACGATCCTGCACGACTTCATGCATCCGCACAGCCGTCTGGAGCGCGTGATGTCATTTGAAGATGGACACAAAATGCTGGAGTAACTCAGCGGAACCGGCAGCATCTCTGGTGAGAAGCAATGGGTGAGGTTTCGGGTCGAGACCGTTCTTCAGTCTGAAAGAAGGGTCTTGACCCGAAACGTCATCCATTTCTTCTCTCCAGAGATGCTGCCGGTCCCGCTGAGTTACTCCAGAATTTTGTGTCTATCTTCAATTTCCTTAGCCCTGCTCTTGGAGTAGAAGTGGGGGCGTATGCGGACCGCAACGGCCGTGAGGCCCAGGCCGAGTTCGGCGATCGTTTGACTGCTTCTGCTACTGTTGGAGGTGAGACGTTGCGTCGCACCAGGGTCTTGGTCCTGTTCCACTTTGGCAGTCAGTTACGCGACAGGCCGGTGGTGCGCAAAGATTTCGTTCGCTACAAAATTTCGGAGCCCCGCGCGATGTCGCACACAACTACATACCCCTCTGCGCTTCTCAGTGGGACTGGCCCCGTGTGGCCACACGATGCCCGTGCGCCTCAACGCAACGCCAAGGACGTAAGTGGGACAGGGCCTTAACACAAAAGAGATTTGTCATTCACTGGATGTTTTCACAAGAGAGTTAAATTTAGCTCTTGGGGCCAAAGGAATCAAGGAATATGGGGAAAAAGCTGGAACTGGGTACTGATTTTAGATGTTCAACTATTGATGTGGATAGAGAACTGGCTGGCAGACAGGAAGCAAAGAGTAGGAGTAAACGGGTCATTTTCAGAATGGCAGGCAGTGACTAGTGGGGTACCACAAGGCTCAGTGCTGGGACCCCAGCTATTTACAATATATATTAATGATCTGGATGAGGGAATTGAATGCAACATCTCCAAGTTTGCGGATGACACGAATCTGGGGGGCATTGTTAGCTGTGAGGAGGATACTAGGAGGCTGCAAGGTGACTTGGATAGGTTGGGTGAGTGGGCAAATGCATGGCAGATGCAGTATAATGTGGATAAATGTGAGGTTATCCACTTTGGCGGCAAAAACAGGACGGTAGACTATTATCTGAATGGTGGCCGATTAGGAAAAGCGGAGATGCAACGAGACCTGGGTGTCATGGTACACCTGTCATTGAAAGTAGGCATGCAGGTGCAGCAGGCTGTGAAGAAAGCGAATGGTATGTTGGCATTCATAGCAAAAGGATTTGAGTACAAGAGCAGGGAGGTTCTACTGCAGTTGTACAGGGTCTTGGTGAGGCCACACCTGGAGTATTGCGTACAGTTTTGGTCTCCTAATCTGAGGAAATACATTCTTGCCATAGAGAGGGTACAGAGAAGGTTCACCAGACTGATTCCTGGGATGGCAGGGACTTCCATATGAAGAAAGACTGGATAGACTCGGCTTGTACTCGCTGAAATTTAGGAGATTGAGGGGGGATCTTATAGAGACTTACAAAATTCTTAAGAGGTTGGAAAGGCTAGATGCAGGAAGATTGTTCCCGATGTTGGGGAACTCCAGAACAAGGGGTTACAGTTTAAGGATAAGGGAGAAGTCTTTTAGGACCGAGATGAGATCTTTTTTCACGCAGAGAGTGGTGAGTCTGTGGAATTCTCTGCCACAGAAAGTTGTTGAGGCCAGTTCATTGGCCATATTTAAGAGGGAGTTAGATGTGGCCCTTGTGGCTAAAGGGATCAGGGGGTATGAAGAGAAGGCAGGTACAGGATACCGAGTTGGATGATCAGCCATGATCATATTGAATGGTGGTGCAGGCTCAAAGGGCCGAATGGCCTGCTCCTGCACCTAATTTCTATGATTCTATGATTCTATGATCATTCTGAAGGGCTCAAAGGGCCGAATGGCCGACTCCTGCACCTATTTTTCTATGTTTCTATGTTCTATGTCGTGATGTTTCAGATTGGGAACCTTTCATTAGAACTGTTCAGATGACAGGTCATAGTCCTGAAGCATTAACTCTTTCTTGATATTGGCGTGATGGGTATTTTCAGTAGCTTTTGTTTTATATCTAATGCCAAAGGTTGATATCATCTTGTGTAAAATCTCAGCTTTGAAGTAACTATAAAGATGATAGATGTAAATATTATGTGAACTAATGAAAGAAGCTTGCTTTATGGCTTCACAATATATGTACTTCAAAAATTTGATTTCAACTTTTATTGGCATATTAAACTGAGTTGGCATTTAGTGCTAACGCAAATTTATGCCCCAGTAAAGCATCATGAAATTAGCCAAAATGGGGTTTGAAACAGCAGTGGTGTTGTTTACACTCAGAAACATTCAGCAAAACAGACTCACCAGGTTCGGGATGGGATTGCATTCAGCTAAACAGAGCATCCAAAGCTGTGCAGTGTGTCCATCTGAATAGGGCATCAGCCCTGAAAGGCATTGCCACACAGCAGCTGAAGAGCAGCTGCCATGGAAGGTGGACAGGCTGCTTGGCTGTGGAGGAGAGCCCCGAGATATTGCAAAAGACCTGGATGTTTTTTATCCTTCCAAATTAATGCAGAATGCACATTATCATGCGAGAATACTCACAGCATCAACAAATGTACACATACATGTCAAATCCCCGCAAAGATCATCGGAACTATACATCTCTAAAAACAGTTGAAGCAATACATTTTACTGATTGGTGTTATAAATCAGTACATGTGGGCAGGCAAAGAGCATTGAAGTGATTATTACTTATCATCAGGGCTCTCTCACCTGATGGGTTACATTGTTGGTGACTGATGGTGTATACAGAGGCTCACTTGGTTTTCTTTGCGGACTATGATTTCATGGGCTTCTCAAGGGAAGTGTCCCTCTATCCCCAATCATGTTTGCACCCATTGTAGATGATAGTTGACTCCTCTGTAGAGTAGGAGATGATTCAAGAGTAACACCCGAGGACTGTAAAATCGCCACAGTTGCACCCTTATTCAAAAATGAGCAGTAATCGAAGATTGTTTTTAATACTGGAGGAAAGTACATTTTCAGAAGAGTAGGAGTGATTGCTACAATTATTCTGGCCCTTGTGGAGCACTCATTGCATTTGTAATCAGTGGAATTGGAGTGAGGAAGCCGGAAATAAAAGGTAGCCCATGTTCTCCCAGTCGCACCCCTATGGGCTTGCCACTGAAGTCACATATCTCTGTCTCCCTGAGGAAAAAAATAATAATCTACCTGGAAAAATGGCCATTCTTCTGATGATTGGTGACTAATTGAACATTGAGAGAGTAGAAAATGTTGATGAAAAAGGTTTGAGTTAATGGAAATGTTTATGAATATTAATGCCGACAAACTTTGGCGCCTCGGATGTCTTCTATTCCTCACTGAAGGCAAGGTGGATATGGTTTTTTCTCTGCAGATGTCATGCCAAGGTGACCTTTTTGATGCGGCAGTCACAGATTGGAAGATATGGCAGACATCTTTAGTGGACATATCTTGTGGCAGAACAAACAAATGAACCTTACCTTACCTTAAATACTTTGGTTCTGTCTTCACTAAGGAAGACACAAACAATGTACCGGAAATACTAGGGGACTGAGGATCTAGTGGGAGGGAGGAACTAAAAGGAAACCACATTAGTCATGAAATGATGTTAGGTAAACTGTTGGGACTGAAGACAGGTAAATCCCTAGGGCCTGATGGTCTGCATCGCAGAGTAAGCATTGGTGATCATTTTCCAATGTTCTCTAGACTCTGGATCAGTTCCTGTGGACTGGAGGGCAGCCAATGTAACCCAACTTTTTAAGAAAGGAGGGAGAGCGAAAACGGCAAATTATAGACCAGTTAGCTTTACATCGGAGGTGGGGAAGATACTTCAATCGATAGAGGTTATAACAGCACATTTGGAAAGCAGTGACAGGATCGGTCATTGTTTTATGAAGGGGAAATCATGCTTGACGAATCTTCTGAAATTTTTTAAGGATGTAACAAGTAGAATGGATAAGGGAGAGCCAGTGGATGTGGTGTATCTGGACTTTCAGATAATGCCCCACACGAAAGATAAGTGTGCAACATTAGAGCACATGGTATTGGAGGTAGGGTATTGACATGGATAGAAACTGGTTGGCAGACAGGAAGCAAGGAGTAGGAATTAACGGGTCCTTTTCAGAATGGCAGGCAGTGACTAGTGGAGTGCCGCAAGGCTCGGTGCTGGAACCTCAGCTATTTACAATATATACTAGACTAAGTGGGACCTGTTGGGTCCCATGTTCACACGGTAGTGCTGGTCCCCCAATGCAATATTCCACCTCTCCACCAATTCCAATATTGGTAGCCAGTGGGGGAGCTTTCTAGAGCGATGGTATGGGTGTTGGGTGCTGAAGCAACTGGTCTTCAGAGGGCTAGTATGGACATTGTGGGACAAATGGATTCTTGGGATGGCAGCTCAGTCCCTCAAGCCTGATGTGCTGGCAGCTCAATCATGGCTGGTGGGCTGGCAGTTGACTCACGGCTATTCCTTGAAATTCCATTTCAAGCAGGGTGCAAGACCACCAAATTCTAATCCATTTTCCTACCATTTCAAGCAGGGTGCAAGGTCACCAAATTCAAGTGCAGTTTCATACCACTTCAAGCAGGGTGCAAGGCCACCAAATTCAAGTGCAGATTCCTACCACTTCAAGCAGGATCCAAGTCCACCAAACTCAAGTGCAGTTTCATACCACATCAAGGAGGGTGCAAGGCCACCAGATTCATGTGCAGTTTCATACCACATTCAGCAGGGTGGAAGACCACCAAATTCAAGTGCAGTCATATCACTTCAAGCAGGGTGCAAGGCCATCAAATTCAAGTGCAGTTTCATACCACTTCAAGCAGGGTGCAAGGCTACCAAATTCAAGTGCAGTTTCATACTATTTCAAGCAGGGTGAAACCACCATAAAACCACCATAAAACCAGACATAACACCATACTCACAGTTCAGTAGACATTCAGTGTGTTCAGTTGATTCCTAGCTCAGACAGAGTCATGACCTCTCCCTCCCCCATCATGCAGAGAGACTGAGCCACACCCACACTTCTGGGCTTTATAATCCCTCCCCCCTCCCACCGGAAAAGGTGTGGCCTTCATGCCGTGATTGACAGGAGAGAGATTCTCAACATTTTTTAAACACTAATAACACTTTCATTTTTCATTGATGGGAAGAATCCTCTGTACATGATGAGCGAAGGGGGTCTGAGTAAGCTGGCCAAAAATTACAGCCATAAGTGGTAGTGTTTTAGCAAAAATCAATATACAGTGCAAACTGGAAGTTGTTAAGTTTAGACAACCAACCATTTGCAGTGCTTTTATTTTGACCCAAATCCCCAAGCAACCATTTGCAGTGCTTTCCCTTTGACCCAAAACCCCACCCCTCCATTTGCAGTGCTCCACCTTCGACCCAAAACCCCACCCCACCATTTGCAGTGCTTTTACTTCAAACCAAACACATTTTTATTTTCAAACCATATTAAGGGTACTCAAGGTCAGTAAAACCACACTCGCAGTTTTGTAGCGTTGTGTTCAGTGTTATTCACAGCTCAGACTGAGAGATGTGACCCTCTCACATCCCCAATCTTGCAGATTCTGACTGAGCACAACAATTCTGGGTTTTATAGTCCCTCCCCCCTCCCACCAGCAGGGGCAGCAGAGTGAATGTCAACATTTTAGAAAAATTAATAACTCTTTTATGTTTAATCGATGGGAAAAATCCTCTTGTCCTGCGCACGGGACTCTGAGTAAGCTGGCCAAAAATCACAGCCGTAAGTGGGAGAATTTTTTCTAAAATCATGAAACAGAAAAACAGGAACTGGTCAAGGTCTTACTTTTAGTAATATAGATTAATGATTTAGATGAGGGAATTAAATGTGACATCTCTGTTTGCATATGACACAAAGCTGGGTAGCAGTGTGAGCTGCGATGAGGATGCTATGAGACGGCAGGGTGACTTGGATAGGTTGGGTGAGTGGGCAGATACAGTATAATATGGATAAATGTGAGGTTATCCACTTTGGTGGCAAGATCGGGAAGGCAGATTATTATCTGAATGGTGTAAGATTAGGAAAAAGGAAGGGACAATGTGACCAGGGTGTACTTGTACATCAGTCCCGGAAAGAAGCATGCAGACACAGCAGGCAGTGAAGAAAGCTGATGGCATCTTGGCCTTCATTGCGAGAGGATTTGAGTTTAGGAGCAAGGAGGTCCTGCTGCAGCTGTACAGGGCCTTGGTGTGACCACACCTGGAGTATTGTGTGCAATTTTGGTCTCATAATTTGAGGAAGGACACTATTGTTATTGAGGGAGTGCAGCGTAGGTTCACCAGGTTAATTCCCGGGATGGCGGGACTGACATGATGAAAGAATGTGTCGAATCGGATGAGAGGGGATCTTATAGAAACATATAAAATTGAATTGAACAGGCTAGATGCAGGATTGGACAGGCTAGATGCAGGAAAAATGTTCCAGATGTTGGGGGAGTCCAGAACCAGGGGTCACAGTTTAAGAATAAGGGGTAGGCCATTTAGGACTGAGATGAAGAAAAACTTCTTAACCCAGAAATTTGTGAATCTGTGGAATTTTCTCCCACAGAAGGCAGTGGAGGCCAATTCACTGGATGTTTTCAAGAAAGAGTTAGATTTATCTCTTAAGGCTAAAGGAATCAAGATTATGGGGAAAAAGCAAGAACGGGGTACTGATTTTAGATGGTCAGCCATGTTCATATTGAATGGCGGTGATGGCTCGAAGAGCCGAATGGCCCACTCCTGCACCTATTTTTTATGTTCTATGTTTGTATGGTGAGAAAGCTGAGAATCAAATTGGCTTTCATCCCCTCTGAGAGAACAACCCAGGCACAGGAATGTAACCAATTCATTTTCTGCAGGATCTAAGTGATGGGAGCATTGGAAAGACTGCATTTGCAAATACTTTGGTTGTCAGAATGCTCCAGATAGGCCATGGTGCCTCTGAAGATTCTCTCGGAGTAGACTCTTCTGAGATGTGCATGCTTTATGCTTCCTGTCACTGTACAGACACTCCCCAACTTATGTAATAAGCAACTTATGTGAACTCATATATAAGTAATTATTTAAACCCAATGCTTTATATCTGAGCTGTGCATCTCGGCAGGAGTGTGCAGCCATTTCTGCAAGCCAGTCAACTGTTCCCATGGAGGCTCCCATGTGGTCTCCATGTCGGAGCTACAATGTTGTCTCTATGATGGAGTTCCCATATAATCTCTGCTAGGCTGCTCCCATGTGGTCTCAGCATTGAATAGTGAATTTACGCATGTGCAGGAGCACCCCCGTTTCCGACTTATTTAACATCAGACATATATGTGGATGCGTGGAATGGAACTCTTTTGTAGGTCGGGGAACGTCGGTATCCTTTACCCTCACTGAATAACGGGCATGGCCATGACAACATTTTTAGTCGCAGAATGATGCCAGCAATATTACCACTATGGCACACAAGATTGAATGCTGGAATAAAAACATCCCCTGATGATTTAGGTATGCTGTGATCAAAGGAAAGTGGTAAGGAGGAATGGAGTTATTTCTGAAGTTATTTCAGATCCCCAGATGTCAGCAGATTGTGGATAGAAGAGCAGCAGACTGGTGTGATGGGCTGCTGGTTCCACGGAGAGAATCCCAGGGCAATCATGGGTTGCATGTTTAACCTCCAAATTTTGTCAGGAAGGCCACCATTGAGTGCTGCACAAATGGTGGCATCATTACATGCACAGCTGATGCTGAAAAAATGCAGGATGCAATCGCGCAGGTTTTGCACTGAAATGCCTGGTTCATGGCACAGTTGGAAGAGCTGCTGCCTCACAACTCCAAAGACCAAGGTTCAATACAGAACCCAGGGAGTTTGTGTGGGGGTTGCATGTTCTCCATATGGCTGCAAGGGTTTCCTCCAGGTGCTTCAGTTTCCTCCCACATCCTAAAGATGTGCAGGTCTGTATGCTAATTAGCCTATGTAAACTTGCTTCTGTGTTGTAGGGAGTGGATGCAAGAGTGGAATAACATAGAACTAATGTAATTGGTGGTCAGTATGGACTCTGTTGGCTGAAGGGCCTGTTTCCAAGCTCTAAACTAAACACAACAAATCTTTATGATGAGTGCAATTTTATCCATAAATTATTGCCACGATACAGGTTTTTGGATGATTGGTGCGTAAAAAATGTGTGCCACTCATTAATTTCTAGGCTATAATGTTAATAGAAACATGGTCTCATCTACAAAGCCACTTCTTTGCTTGATACGATTTTTGGCAATGTAAGTATGAAAACAGTCTGGGAAAACATCCAGTGTACCATGGTAACACATTATGAAAAATAGATTTTTCCACAAAAATAGATTTTGAACGGGGAAATAAGTGTATAATTCTCTTTAAGGGCAAAATGTTGCACAAATAATAGTTTAGTTTATATTATTGTCACATTGTCACAAGCCAGTCAGCGGAAAGACAATATATGATTACAACAGGATAGAGGGAATAATGTTTAGTGCGATATAAAGTCCAGTAAAGTCCGATTAAAGATAGTTCCAGGGTCTTCACTGAGCTAAATGATAGATAATAGAAATGTGGCCAGCAGTGAAGCAGACCCAGCAAATTAACTGGATGTGCTAACAGAGTATTTTGCACAGATGCTAATTTTATGCATAAAAAAACAGTTTATGTTTCTAAATTTAGCAACTGGCCCACTCTTAATTAGTGATGACACAAGAAACTGCAGGTGTTGGAACTGAGCAAAAACTGAGCCAGTCTGAAGATGTGTCCTGACCGAAACGTCATCTGTCAATGCCCGAGTGCTGAGTTCCTCCAGCAGTTTGTTTCTTGCTCTTATTTTTTGATTTTAGTTTATCTCACAAGGTATAGTACAAAAACAGAATAGGCTGCAAAATGTCAGCAGATTAGGCAATCTCAATGGATAGAGAAGCCATCAACGTTTCAGGTTTGCAACCCTTCATCAGAGTAGGAAAGGGAGAAATGCGACTTGTCATATTAGGTCACTTTATTTTCCTTATACTACTCACATTAGTCTAGCCCGCTAGGCAAGGCCCACCACTTAGCAGTCACAACTCATTACACAGTCAAATAAATTTGAATGGTGGCTGTAATTGCCACCATTAAGGCACTTTGAATCCCATTGTTTTATCCATTCCTCTTCCATCTTCTCTCCTGGTGAAAATTAACTGGCATTTCACATATTTCCCTTTCCCTATTCCGATGAAGAGTTAAAGGCCCAAAATATTGACTCTTTTTCTTTCCACAGATTCTCTCTGACCTGCTGAGTTTTTCCAGCAGCTGCAGCTCATTACGTTTTTTGACTTTCAGATGTAGTACAATGGATGTTGGTTTAGCTGTGAATCCGTGGAAGGTTCTCAACGATTTGTATGACACAATTGTGGGAATTTCATTCAATTAAAGGGTTGGATGCATCTTTAATAAAATTGTTGAACAATCATGTCACTTTCAAAGATGCACCTGCAAAGAATAAAGCCTGACATAAGATACGAAGAACAAATTATATTTCTTATGGTGACTTTAATTACATTTCTTTAGCATGAGATATTCTTTACTACTTTGCTCGTTCTCTCCAAAATTTGCAGGATTAACAAGAGCATGTTTGTCAGTATGTTTTTATGTGGGGGGTGGTGGGGGGGGGGGAAATAGTGAGAATCCGTTTCCAGTCACTTACCTCGGCGGAGATGCGACTTTTCTCCTAGTCACATTTTCGCCTCCCTCGTAGCCTAACAAGTTGGATTGGTGCGACTTTTCCCGGAGATGGCCCAGAACTTCGGCAGCAGGTGCGGTGTGGACTTCCATCGAGGAGCCAGAAGAAAGGCTTCGATCACCGGCCTGCTGACTTTAACATTGTGAAGCCACGGTCTGCGGTGCTTCTAGCAGCAGGCGTGCAGCGGACTTTACCATCTCGGAGCCAGGGATCCCTTGCTGTGGATCACCAGAGAAGAGCTCCGACCACTGGCCTGCATGCGGCCTATAACATCGAGAAGCCGCGGTCTCCGGTAAGAAAGTGGCCGATTCGGGTACTCCAAGCCGCGGAGCGTGTTCCATCCGTCCCAATGTCGGAGCTTCGATCATCGCGACGAGAGGGCCTGTACATCAGGCCGTCCGTAGCAGTGACTACGGAGGGTCCAGGCCCCAAACACGAGGGAACAAAAGGAAGAAGACTGACTGAACATTATGGCCTTCCATCACAGTGATCACTGTGGTGGATGTTTATGTTAAGTTATTTCGTTCTTTTAATTGTGTTGGGTTTTTTTAATTGTTTGGCGGCCTGGTAACTGAAATATCACTGTACCTTAATTGGTGCATGTGACAATACGTGTGAACTTGAACCTGAACTTGAACAATAAGAGGCAGGCGTTTGAAATGATGGTGAACTCAATCTGAATGCTGCTCTTAGCATTTTCTTTACAGTTGTGGTTGTAGGAGTGCCTGTCTCCTTCTTTGCTGGACTTTGAGTTTGGGTAGTCTGAAGAAGGGTCTCGACCCGAAACATCACTCATTCCTTTTCTCCAGATATGCTGCCTGTCCCGCTGAGTTACTCCAGCATTTTGTGTCTAGCTTCAGTGTAAACCAGCATCTACTGTTCCTTCCTGTACATTGATTACAGGATTGGTAGGAATAATCAGTGTATCATATTTATGGTGTGTGTCCCATCTCCAAACTGAGGATATTTTGTTGCATTGTATGGCACCACTGCCGTGCTAAATGGGAGAGATTCAAAGCACTTTTCTCAGCTCAGAGCACTGCATCCAGCTGTGCTTTGAACCATCAGCAGCAGAAATGTGTTCCACTGCAAAGGGTAATCTGACATCTCAAGAATATCTTCCACTCTGTCATTACCATCAGGCTAAGGTGGGAGTGCGGCAGGATCACCACCTAGAAATCGGCTGCAGCAGCTTGGCATCAACATTTGGAGACTTACAGCCAATAACATTCAGGTGCATGGGAAACTTGACTTTATTTACAAATCTGTAAATGGTTGTGGCTTTAATCTCACCTCGGGAAATGGCACCTACGCTGGCACAGAGTAAGACCTTCCTGGTCTGTAGATGGGAAGCATAAAAACACTTTGATGGTTTAGAACAATTCACCAGGCTGATGCAGATGCAATTGAATGAAACGTCACCGGACAGTGACATCCAGTCTTCTAAATTTGGAAATCTTGTGCTCTAGGCAGGGTTGATAACTAAGCTGAGTGACTGGAGGAGCAGTGCTTTAATTTTGAATGATTAGTGTCATAAAATTAGACAACACAAATCACAGGATGCTATTCCCCACAAGCCAATTTATAATGATATTTTTTCCTGCAACTGTTGAGATGTCGTGTCAGGCAAGGTGCTTGTCACAAAAGGAATGAGCATTAACCTTGGATCTGTCCTGCCTGTTTTCAAGGTTGCAGGCACAGTATCAACTCTGAAAGGAGCCTATGAATACTGCTTGAAAACCATGAACATTTGAAACACTGCAGGTGCTGGGAATGTGAATATAAGTACAGCAGATGTTGTGTCTGGAGGGATAGAGAAAACAAATAGGCTAATTTTAAGGTGATTATCATATATATATATGAAATGTTAGGGTAAATAAAGGTATCCCCAGGCAGCAAAGTGTTTGCATTTGGGCTCACTCCATCCGTCTGAAATACATTCAGGATGAGGAAGGAAGACTGAAATCTCATTTCACCAATGGTAATTTCATAAATTTCAGAGTGGGGAATAGAAGAAGTTAGTCATTGTCACTGAGTTAAAAGCACAGAAACAGGCCCTTTGGCCCAACTTGGCCTTGCTGATCATGTTGGTATTCTGGGCTAGTTCCATTTGGTCCATAGCCGTCTAAAACATGCCTATTCATCTATCAATTCAAATTTCTTTTTGAAGGTCGTTATTGTTTCTGTTTCTTCAACTTTCTCTGGAAGCTCATTATAGCCCCTTCTTAAATTCCTCACCTTAAACCTCTGCCCTCTAGATGTAGAATCCTCTTCCTTGAAAAAGAGACTCACCTCACAGCCTCCCACACTCCAAAGAAAAATGTCCCAGCCTTTCCAACCTCTCCCTATAACAGCATTACAAGTTCCTGGTGAATCCCTCATCAAAAAGAGCACACCTCGTCTCTTATGTGCATCTCTATCATGCCTATAGCATCTATGCCCAGGAATATTCAGCTGATAGTCCTGACTTATCTCGGCCACTTTTCTGTTAGGGCTATAATATCCCTGTTTTCTGATCCAATCCACACCCTTAGATCAGCCACCTTACCTATCAAGTATCTTGCACTGAAAGAAATACGGTTTAAACTACTGATTTTTCCTCTCTCTTTGCCGTGTACCTGCCTATCCTGTCTGCTAATCTTGCTCGCTTGGACTACAGTGCTTGCCCCCAACTTCTTATCTGCATCCTTTCTGCTCTGGGAGCCCCCATAGCTATACACAACATTAGCCGTCGGGGGATGTGTGGATGCTGTGCAGGTGAACCCCTCTATTGCAGGAATATATATCTATATTTTATAAATTCACCTTTTATGCCGCTTTTGCTGCAGAAATGAACTGTGAAGTTCTCCGCAGTGTTGTGCCATGGTTGCTATGCTTGAATATGAATTCTCTTATCTCTGAGCTACATTTTTGGTAATTCTGTTCTGCATCACTGAGTTAGCTCTTGTGTTGCATTTGCAGCATCTCCACATGCAATGCTCTCCAGCATGCATGTGTTAAAATTTTCATAATGCGATATTGAGTTGTTTTAAAATCCTCAAGATTTGACATTTGGCCAACTTAGTAGTGTGTAATGCGAGTTGTAGGTCCAGAGTGTGAGCATGGAGTGAGACCAGAGCCGAGAGACAGGAAGTGTTGCTGGCATTGTGATGCGGATGGTGACCTGATTGTGTGGTTGAGGTTAGTGCCCATGTGTGGGTTTGAAGCTGGAGCCATGGTCTGGATTGCTTGTATATTCCATCTTCCTGTGAACTCACTGGGCTCAATAAATAAGGTCTTCTACCACAGTATGACATGCAAATAAAAAAGTTGCATGAAAGCAAGTTAGGGTATTATTTTGAATAACAACCAAATGTCTGTAAAATCTGTTGGCCCCGAGGGTAGTGTCATGGAGTCATACAGCATGGGAGCGGGCCCTTTGGTGACCATCTATGCCGGCCAGTTCTGCTTCATTTGTGGTGCCAATCTTTGATTTTTTTCTGGCAGTGTAACGTGAAGTCATGGGTCCTGTGTACACCATTTTCTTCTGTTTTCTGAGTTCTGAATAGAACTTCCATTGTTGGAAAAATCAATGTGCAAGAATTTAGTGTCTTATGAGTAAGCAAAGATGGGTGGTTGGCTTTTGGAGGCCAGGAGGAATTCATTAGATAAATTCATTTAGATAAAAATGCTGGGGGAACTCAGCGGGTGAGGCAGCATCTATGGAGAGAAGGAATAGGCGGGAAAAGGAAAGGAAGAGGTGGAGACAGTAGGCTTGTGGGAGAGCTGAAAATGGGCTAGGAGTGGAGAGAGAAATCAAGGACTAAATGAAATTAGAGGAGTTAATGTTCATACCGCTGGGGTGTAAATTACCCAAGCGAAATATGAGGTGCTGTTCCTCCAATTAGAACTGGGCCTCACTCTAGCAATGGAGGAGGCCCAGGACAGAAAGGTTAGATTCGGAATGGGAGGGGGAGTTGAAGTACTGAGCCACCGGTAGATCAGGTTGGTTAGGGCAAACTGTTGGGCGAAGCGATCGCCGAGCCTGCGCTTGGTTTCGCCGATGTAGAGAAGTTGGCACTGGAACAGCCGATGCAGTAGATGAGTTTGGAGGAGAAGCAGGTGAACCTCTGCCTCACCTGGAAGACTGCTTGGTCCTTGAATGGAGTCGAGAAGGGAGGTAAAGCGACAAGTGTAGCATTTCCTGCGAATGCAAGGGAAAGTACCCGGGGAGGGGTGGTTTGGGTAGTAAGGGACAAATTGAGCTGGGAGTTATGGAGGGAATGGTCTCTGTGGAAAGCAGAAAGGGGAGGAGATGGGAAGACGTGGCCAGTGGTAGGATCCCGTTGGAGGTGGCGAAAATGTCGGAGTATTATATGTTGCGATGGCTGATGGGGTGGAAGGTGTCAACTTCTTTACATTGGGGAGATTGTTCCAGGTGTCAACGTCTCTACATCAGCGAGACCAAGCGCAGGCTCGGCGATCAGTATGCCCAACTCCTCCGCTTAGTTCGAACTAACCAATCTGATCTCCCAGTGGCTCAGCACTTCAACTCCCCCTCTCCTGTCTGAGAAAGTGCAAACATATAAACAAAGAAGAGATTAACAGTTGCTATTATCAATAATATGGTGAATCCTTGGATTTTGAATTTTCAAAATGCAACTAATTTTAGTATATGTATTTGACCTTTGCACCAGATAAAGGTTATGAGATTGTCTTTCTGATTGTTTTAATACCCTCAAAATGTTTGATTATATGGTTCATGAATTTCTGATTGAAGAGCCTGAAAATTAGCACTATCAGGTCTCGAACAAATCAAGGGCAAAGAAAATGTTTTTTTATCACTGGCTGCTATTTCTTATCCAGTATCAACACTTGGTAATTTATCTAATTTTTCCTCTGACTATTTTTAGCTCATTATATCTGTTACACAGTGACTTTCTTGGTTTCTGAAATTTCTCAGAGGATTGAATATCATAGTTCATTTGCCTTCAAACTCTCAATGCACTAACGTGATTTTTTTTTCTCCCTGGCAATCTTTCCATTTGGAATCATACGTTTTATTCTTTCAAGTTACACACTGTGGAGTTTTCACTGAGCTTTAGGTAGGCATATAATTATGTCAGGGTGCACAGACAAACTTAAATTACTATTTTAAAGTCAGGCATTTGTGTATATTTTGTTATGTTTGATGAATTTATAAATCACAAACAGCCACCATCTGCGTAAGCTTCCTGCTCTAAAATTACACCAGCTCAATAGTGGTGTGGCCACTGTGAAAATCAACAGTATAAATTCAAGAACCTTTAATTGTCATATGTCCTTGCAACAAAACATTTAAATTCTCGCTTGCTTCAGCTGTGTAGACCATTCATGCAATAAAACATTAATCAATAGACAATGATCATTAATGTGATAAATTAATAATCAGTTATACTAGATAACCAGACCATAGTAGTGCATAACCAAAGTATGTAATGCAACTGACGCAAAGTCCTCAGTAGATTACAGTTGCTGAGAAAGGGTTGTGGTTTGTGTTGAGCAATCTTTAAGAGCAAGCTGGGTTCTGGGAATAAGTTGTTCTTGAAGCTAGATGTCACAGCAATGGGATTCTGATGGTAAAACAGATGTAATATTTTTAATATATTGTTGGTAGTTTTTTTATATTGCAAGAGCTTTATATTTTTACTAGACTAAGTGGGACCGGTTGGGTCCCTGTCACACAGGAGGCTTAGTCCCCCAACACAATATTCCACCACTCACCCATAGCCTCCAACTGAGAGGCACATCTAATTTCCCCTCATCCCTAGCACTCTCTCCCCCTCCTCTTCACCCTCCCTCTTCTTTCCCCTCTCCTCCTCCCCCGCAATGCCTCCCACACCTCTCCCTCCCTTTCCTTCCAACTATGCTCAGTCACTCCCCCTCTATCACTCCTCTCCCCTCCTTACCCCCCTCCTGTCCCTCTACCCCGCACCTCCCCCACTCCTCACCTCCCCCTATCCCCCACTATCCCTCCTCACCTCCCCCACTGCCCTCCTCTCCCTCTATTCCCACTACCTACCTCCCCCACTCCCCCCCTCCTCTACTCCCCCCATCTCCCATTCCCCCTCCTCCCTTACTCACCCTCCTCACCTCCTCCCTCTTCTTTTCCCTCTCTTCCTACCCTCCCCCAATCCCTCCCTCACCTCTCCTTTCCCCTACCCTCAGTCACTCCCTCCCTCCCTCCCTCCATCACTCCTCTCCTCTCCCTACTCCCTACTCTTCTTCTATCCCCTCTCATCCCCCACTCTCCCTCCCCAGGATCTCGAAGTTGCCACTCCTCTCCCTTCTTGCGTGCCCCGGAGGATCAGCCGTTGGCTTGGTCCGGAAGCACCAGCAGCTACGGCCGTGCCTGCGTGTGGGCAGGGTGGGAGGGGGGAGAGCTTGGACAAAAGACAGGGGAAGAGCCATGGGGGAGAGGGGGCAAAACACGGGGAGGAGGCAGGAGCCAGCGAGGGGGACCAGAGGGGAAGGGGCTGGAGCTGCGGGGTGTTGTGATGACAGACTCACAGCGGGCGCTGGATATTCTCTTTGCCGGGATCAGATTCACCGCTTCCCGTTTGGCGACAACTCCGACGCCGCTCCGCTTCCGGTCCCTCCGCCGCCCATCCTCAGCTCCAGTAAAGACACAATGCCGTAGGAAGGGGCGGACCGTCCCGGAGAGTGGCAGGAGAAGAGATCAATCTGCGGACGAGCATTTTAAAGGTTATTTAAACCTCACTAACTTTTACAATATACCACCGATCAGAACGAAACCTGTTGCACTCGCAGCACAGGAGAACGGTGAGTGAGCAGGCGAAAAATCGTAGTGCTATCACGTACCGTTATTGCTCAAATAGATAGACCGTGCAAACCGGAAGAGCACAAGATCAGTAGTTACAGATAGATAGATAGATAGATAAATAGATAGATAGATAGATAGATAGGTAGATAGATAGATAGATAGATAGATAGATAGATAGATAGATAGATAGATAGATAGATAGATAGATAGATAGATAGGAAGGTAGGTATGTATGTATGTATGTCTCGGTATTGAAATAGAAATGTCCCAGATAAACACAATGACATTTATGTAAGTGAACAACTCATTGTCACAGTTATTGAAACAATTGAATTACAATTTTGTTAAGAAGAACATCATCTACTAATATTTTACTTGTTAAGTAAATTTGTCATTCACACTTAAAGAGTGAATATATTAAATAGCAGGACAGAAATGGATTTCAATTAACATATTTAAATTTGACCATTTGTTCCCTTCATATTATTTAATTAAATGCCTTTGTTAAAATAATAATCTGTATTTATGTAAAATGTAAATTAAGCTTTTGAGTTTAAATGAAAATTACGGCTGGCACGGTGGGGCAGAGATATAGTTTCTGCCTTACAACGGTGGAGACCTGGGTTCGATCCTGACTACGGGTGCTGTCTGTACGGAGTTTGTACGTTCGCTCTGCGACCTGTGTGGGTTTTCTCGGGATGCTCCAGTTTCTTCCCACATTCCAAAGATGTACAGGTTTGTAGGTTAATTGGCTTTGGTAAAAAAATGGAAATTGTCCCTAGGGTGCATCGTGGTGCGTGGATCGCTGGTTCGGTGCGGACTTGGTGGGTGCTGTTTTTGCGCTGTATATCTAAACCAAACTAAACTGTGAGAGGGGGTGGTCATTGATACTGGCGATCATTGAAACCTCATTCACAGATCTGGATGAGGAAATGTGAATGTAGTCTGATTACACTGGGGACAAAAGGCCCATTCATCAAAGCAAGCCACTTGGATATGATGAAAACAGCAGATTTAACTTTGATTTTTAAGATGGTCCTCTGTAAATTACATTAGCATCTCAGGTTCTGTGTTCATGTTTCAGTGAAGACTATTGCAAGTGGTTACATTTGAGTCCAGGGGAGTATCCAGAAATTTATAAAATAAATTGTCTGGTTACATGTGGATGAGGACAATGTACTGATCTTGAAAGTAAAGCTCATGCACCAGCACATTATATAATTAATAGTTTTTTATTGGAGGGGAAAAAATAGAAAAAAAAATCACAGTACAACTGATGTATAGCATTACATTTTCCTCCATTTTGTTTTTTATAAATAATAATAATAATAATATAAACAAAATAATCCTAACCCATCCTCCCTAAACGCCCCTTGGCAGCTTATTTTTTCACAATCCAAATATATCACAAAATCAAATGCACTTTTTAACAATAATAAAGTAACAAAACAGAATAAAGGCAGATCCCCACTTAATGTCAAGTGCTCTCAGTCAACAGGTAGTTCCTTTAGACCCTCAAAGTATGATAAAAAGGGTTTCCATTTCAAATAAAACTTTTTCACAGACCCCCTCAATGTGAATTTAATCTTTTCTAACCTTAACAAAAACATGACGTCTTCCAGCCAAGCAGCGGCAGATGGAGGAGTGTTAGATTTCCAGACCAGCAAGAATCTCCTACGGGCCAAAAGTGATGTAAATGTAATGATATCAGACTGGGTTGTATTTAAACCCAAGGTTCTATCTGCTACACCAAATACAGCTACAAGCGGGCAAGGTCTCACTATCCCAAGGACTTCACTGATGGTTTTAAAAACCACTGCCCAGTAGTTAACAAGTTTGGGGCAAGACCAGAATGCATGTTAGATTGGCTGGAGAGAACGAGCACCTGTCACAGACAGCGTCCGTCCCTGGATATATGTTAGCAAGCCTGGCTTTGCTTAAATGAACCCTGTGTAAAACTTTAAATTGTATGAGCCCCAATCTAGCACATGATGACGAGGAGTGGACTTTTTGCAGCGCTTCTGTCCAGCATTCCTCAGACAGATTCATACCAAGGTCATCCTCCCACCTAGCTTTAACTTTGTTCAGGTTTTGATCTCCTAAATGCATCAATCGAGAATATACTGCAGAGATCAGTCCTTTATTTGCAAAGGTAAGATGAGTTTATCCAACACTGTGACAGGAGGGAGATCAGGAAAAGAAGGAAATTGTTTCATGACAAAGTGGCGAACCTGAAGATATTTAAAGAAATTATTATGTGGGAGGCCATGTTTTTTGTGTAGGTAGTCGAAACTATCAAATATGTTGTTAGTGTATAAATCCTTAATGGACATAAGACCATTCAAACCCCACTGTCGAAAGGTTGAGTCAAGTGTAGAGGGGGGGAATAAATGGTTACTGTGAATGGGACCCAGAACTGAAGCTGATGTAAGCTTATAATGGCAACGAAATTGGTTAAAAATTTTGATGGTTGATACTACGACAGGGTTGGATGTAAATCTAGAGGGTTTCAATGGCAGGGAGGAATATACTAAAGCTGGGAGAGACGAGGAGTAACAGGATTGTGTTTCAAGCAGACACCAGTCTGTATCTGGTCGGTGGAGCCAGAGTAATATCTTTTGGATATTGGATGCCCAGTAATAATTAATAAAGCTAGGAAGGCCCAGTCCACCTATTTCACGATCTCTTTGGAGAGTACACTTATTGACCCCTGGAACCTTGTTACCCCATATAAAGGAGGTTATAGATTGGTTAACTGAGTTAAAAAATGACTTGGGTAGGAAAACCGGCAAACATTGGAACAAGTAAATAAATCTGGGAAGTACAGTCATCTTCACTGACTGCACTCTCCCAGCCATAGTGAGTGGCAGACTATGCCATCTCTCAAAGTCAGCCTTCATTTGGCTAACTTGAGGCATGTAGTTAGCTGCAAACAGGGATGTGAAAAAGCGGGTGATGTGTATTCCTAAATATACAAACCCTTCTTGAGATATGGAAAGGGCAGGGTTTCCTGTTGGATCTGTAGGGCTAAGTTGATGGGAAAGCATTTGCTTTTTTGGAGGTTTAGTTTATAGCCAGAAAAAGTCCCAAACTGATCCAACAAGGACACAATTGCAGGGCTACTGGCTATAGGGTCGCTCACATAAAGAAGGAGGTCATCAGCATATAGAGACACACGATGTTCCCTGTTTCCTCTCCTAATGCCCTGGAATAATGTAGTTGACCTAAGTGTGATAGAGAGAGGTTCAATTGCAATGGCAAAAAGAAGCGGAGACAGTGGGCAGCCTTGATGAGTGCCATGTATTAATTGAAAATAATCAGATTGCAAATAATTTGTCTGTATACATGCTAATGGTGAAAGATATAATAGCTTAACCCAGGCTACAAATATTTTGCCAAATCCAAATCTCTCCATGACTCTGAACAAATATGGCCACTCCATTCGATCAAATGCCTTCTCCGCGTCCAAAGAGATAGCAGCCTCTGGGCGCGGAGAAGCACTGGGCGAATAGACCACGCTGGCCAATCGACGGATATTAGAAAAGGAATGACGATTTTTAATGAAACCTGTTAGATCTTCTGAGATTATTTTGTGAAGTTGGCATTCTAAACAGCAAGCCAGCGCCTTCGCCAAAACTTTTACATCCACATTCAAAAGTGAGATGGGGCGGTATGATCCACATTGAGTCGGATCCTTGTCTTTTTATAAGAAGAAGTGAAATAGAAGCCTGTGAAAGAGTGGGGGGGTAATGAACCTGTTTCCAAAGATTCTTCAAACATTTCTAAAAGAACAGGTGTGAGCTTATCCTTAAATTTCTTATAAAATTCTAATGGGTAGCCGTCAGGGCCAGGGGTTTTACCACTCTGCATTGCCATAATGGCATTATTAATCTCTCCCTGCCCAAGGGGTTGGTCTAGATTTTCTACGTCTTCTAAATTCCAGAGTGGGTATTTCCAAATCGTCTAAGAAAGTTTCCATATTCATAGTATCCAAGGGGAATTCTGAGATGTAAAGAGAAGAATAAAAGGCTGTGAAAGTATTGTTTATTTCTTTTGGAGTGCTTGTTATGTCATGGTGTATGTCTCTTATCTGAGGAATAAGCCATGACACGGATTGACGTTTCAGATGTTGAGCCATAAGCCGGCTCGCCTTATCACCATATTCATAATAAAGACCACGAGTCCAGAGAATTAGTTGTTCTGTTTGATTAGTAGATAAAAGATTGAATTTCATTTGTAAATCAGCCCGGCTTTTGTATAATTGGGTGGTGGGTGCTTCAGAATATTGCCTATCCAGGGTCAAGATGGATTTTAACAGGGTTTCCATTTCCTTCTTACGTTCTTTATTGGCATATGAAGCATAAGATATGATTTGACCTCTTAAGTAGGCTTTTAAAGTTTCCCAAATTCAAGAACAGGATACGGACTCAATTTTATTCATTTCAAGGAATGTGTCTATGTTAGCCAACACAAAACTGCAAAAGTTTTCACTGGAAAGCAAAAGGGGGTTGAGTTTCCAAAGAGGTCGTTCTTTAATATTTAAAGGAAAGCCTAGGTCCAGTATCACAGGTGAGTGATCTGATATTACTATAGCAGTATATTTAATTTTCTTAACCCTAGGAATGAAGGGGCTATCTATAAAAAAATAGTCTATTCTGGAAAAAGAATGGTGAACATGAGAAAAAAAAGAGAATTGTCTAGCAGTTGGATTCAGAAATCTCCAGGGGTCCACATAACCATTTTGTTGCATAAACAGTGAGAAGGTCTTTGCCATTCCAGAAGGTGTCCCCTTAGAACTAGACCTATCAAGCAGTGGATTAATAGCACAGTTCAGGTCTCCCGAAAAAATTAACTGGTGCGTGTTCAGATCGGGTATTAATGACAGAACCTTATTTGCAAAGTGGACATCATCCCACATTCTGCCAAAGTCGTTAGTTACTGGCTAGAGAGTGGAGTGAACTGGGATTCCACATGAATTTTATTTGTAAATTACCTGTACGTAAACTTCAAATATTATTTAGCCACGGGTAAATTCCAGGGGATCCAAAGACATTTGACATATTACTGAGTTTAATGTGAACAAAATAGTGTTCATTGCAAGGTAGAGAATAAATTGTAGTCCAAAAACAATAATAAGAAAATACAAGTGAATCTTGTTTGGTTTGATTCACCGTGCAAAATGTAATGACTAATATTCTAACATCAAATCATCCTTGGGGATCAAGAAAAGAGAAACCAATGTAATTGATCAGTACTAGTTTATGGAATAAAACAAAATCTCATTAATTCCATCCCATTTTCAATACAGATTATATCTTTATAAACAGACTATATGGGAATTAGGTAGCAATGTATTATGAGACACATTATTAGTCATGATGCTGCTGAACGTGGGAGAGTTTCCAGGCAACGTATGGGTATGTTTATTCTTATGTAACAAAAGGTCCACCATACTTATCCTCTGTTCACACAGTGCTTTACACTTCGAAGTTTTAAACCCTGAAGATTCATGGGCAGTACTCCCAAAGGTTGCTGAAAGGTCACGACCAACAGTGCCTTCCAACATCTGTTAGTTTAGAAATACAGCGTGAAAACAGGCTCTTTGGCCCATCAGCCTGCGATCCCCACATATTAACACCATCCCACACACACTTGGGACAATTTTTACATTTACCAAGCCAATTTACCTACATACCTGTTCATCTTTGCAGTGTGGGAGGAAACCGAAGATCTCAGAGAAAACCCATGCAAGTCACGGGGAGAAAGTACAAACTCCGTACAGAGAGCACCCGTGGTTGGGATTGAACACGGATCAACGGTGCTGCAAGCGCTGTAAGGCAACAACTCTACCGCTGCACCACCGTGCCACCCATAGGGCGGTCCACCTGTTTCAATTCAAATTTGTGAGAACATTCACAGAACACCTCTTTGCATCAGGAGCCAGGTTGCAGAATAGTCGCTTGGAGTCCTTCATTTGGGCCAGCATAGATTCCATTAGGTGGCCACCTACCCTTCTACCTTCCTTATTGCTCACCCATTCCTCAGCTTCCCAAACTAAGCATTCCCAATTCAGGATTTTATATTTTTACCAGAGCTGGCATCTTAAAATGATAGAACTGTTAACAACCTGCACATAATTAAAACATTCTCACTATCTATGTTATTCTTATTCTCCTCTATACTTGATGTAATTTGCAATTCTGTCCCTGAACAAAGATGACAAATTGGGTAAATATACACCCTCGGAAATATTCCTAGTTTGTAAATTACGCCTGCCTTGTTTATATGAGCAGGGCCATTAAACTAACCAACAAATGGGCTCTATTTTGTCTGATATGGGCTACAGTCAGATTGTTTCAAATGTATGTTTTGCATTCCAGGATGCATCAAACCCATCATTTGTGTTAAAGTAAATTGAATTCACTACCTATTGTTTGAATCACATAACTACAAAAGGGAAAGAATATAAATCAAATCACTGATTTGCCAAAGATGGATGATTGATTCAATCTTAAAAGGACATTCTGTTATATTTTTCATTTTAATGTTATGTTTTGTACATTTATTGACCATTTATCTCACCATATAAGTGTTGATCACCGCTGCTGTTGTCATTAGTTATATATCCTGATTATAATGCATTGTAATGTACATGAGCAATATTACAATATATTTAATGTAATCGTATTTCCTGTGGGTATCTGGACTTTGACTACATCTTGTTTCTATAAATTTTGACCTTGTCATATGCAGCTCGCTGCGATCTTCCCCTTAATTTGAGCATAACTCCACTGTCAGAAAAAATACTACAGAGATCAAGGGTCCATGCAAACAATCCTCTCAGTGACTACCTTTGATATTATACCCATCCTCTTTCTGAACCTAGTCTCTGTAGCCCGGTCAGTTTGTCTGAAGAAGGGTCCAACTCGAAACATCACCTATACCTTGTTCTCCAGGGATGTTTCCTGACCTGCTGAGTTACTCTATCACTCTGTGTCTTTGTTTGTAAATCAGCATCTTCAGTTCCTTGTTTCTACATCTTGTTTAATTGTTCTGCACCATCAGGCATTCTATTTTAGGGGGTTGAGTTCTTGAAATCTGTTTATATTGCGATTGCCCACAGCACAAAGCCAAATCATCTGCGCATGCATCAGGAAATAGCAGTTGGATATATAAATTCAGTGAGAGCATCTCAGATCTTTTGATAACAATTTGTGAATTCTGTAGGTGTGAATTTCTTGAATTGCTGTAACGCAAAATGTCATCTGCAGATGCAATGACTTTAATTGAAACTTGCAAGAACTTGAATGCAGTGTAAAACCAATTACCAGTGAAACCGGTGTAAAAACAGTGGTATACAGTTACAACTAGTTTTTATTGTATGAAACAGGGGGTTAAAGTTTGCAAAGTGCATTGGGGATGAATTAACCCCATTGTTCTTCCGGTGAAATATGACTTTGTCGCATGCATCGCAATCTCTTTTTTTTTCACCTGCCCTATGCTTTCTTCTTAATCCTAAATTAGAATAAAACACACTAGAATTATAAATGCAGAAGTAAAAGGTTCTTCATGGCATGTCCTCGCTGAAAGATGGCGAGACCTGGGTGTGATGGTACACCAGTCATTGAAAGTAGGCATGCAGGTGCAGCAGGCTGTGAAGAAAGCGATTGGTATGTTCGCATTCATAGCAAAAGGATTTGAGTACAAGAGCAGGGAGGTTCTACTGCAGTTGTACAGGGTCTTGGTGAGGCCACACCTGGAGTATTGCGTACAGTTTTGGTCTCCTAATCTGAGGAAAGACATTCTTGCCATAGAGGGAGTACTGAGAAGGTTCACCAGACTGGGATGGCACGACTTCCAATTGAAGAAAGACTGGATAGACTCGGCTTGTACTCGCTGGAATTTAGAAGATTGAGGGGTGATCTCATAGAGACTTACTAAATTCTTAAGGGGTTGGACAGGCTAGATGCAGGAAGATTGTTCCCGATGTTGGGGAAGTCCAGGACAAGTGGTCACAGTTTAAGGATAACCATATAACAATTACAGCATGGAACAGGCTCTCTCAGCCCTTCCCCAGTCCGTGCCGACCATTTGTTTTTCCCATAGTCCCATCTACCTGCACTCAGACCATACCCCTCCAATCCCTTCATGTCCCTTTACCTATCCACTTTACTTTTAAATGTTAAAATCGATCCTGCCTCCCCCCACCACTTCTGCTGGAAGCTCATTCCACACAGCCACCACCCTCTGAATAAAGAAGTTCCCCCTCACGTTACCCCTAAACTTCTGTCCCTTAATTCTCATGTCCATGCCTCATTGTTTGAATCTTCCTACCTCAATGGGAAAAGCTTATCCACGTCAATCCCTTTCATCATTTTAAAGACCTCAATCAAGTCCCCCCTTAACCTTCTGCGCTCCAAAGAATAAAGACCTAACTTGTTCAACCTTTCTCTGTAACATAGTTGCTGGAACCCTGGCAACATTCTAGTAAATCTCCTCTGTACTCTCTCTATTTTGTTGACATCCTTCCTATAATTAGGCGACCAAAATTGTACACCATACTCCAGAATTGGTCTTACCAATGCCTTGTACAATTTTAACATTACTTCCCTACTCCTATATTCAATGCTCTGATTATAAAGGCAGCACACACCAAAGGCCTTTCTTTACCACCCTATCTACATGCGATTCCACCTTCAGGGAACTATGCACAGTTATTCCTAGATCCCTCTGTTCCACAGCATTCCTCAATTCCCTACCATTTACCTATTTTGATTAGTCCTGCCAAGATGTAGCACTTCACACTTATCAGCATTAAAACTCCATCTGCCATCTTTCAGCCCACTTTTCCAAATGGCCCAAATCTCTCTGTATGACTTTGAAAATCTACTTCAATATCCACAAATACCACACCTATCTTAGTATCATCTGCATACTTACTTATCCAATTTTCCACCCCATCATCCAGATCATTGATGTACATGACAATCAAACAGTGGACCCAACACAGATCCCCTGAGGCACCCCACTCGTCACCGGCTTCCAACCTGACCAAACAGCCATCCACCATTACTCTCTGACATCTCCCATTCAGCCACTGTTGAATCCATCTTGCTACTCCGCCTATTAACACCCAAAGATTGAACCTTCTTAACCAACCTTCCATGCAAAACTTTGTCAAAGGCCTTACTGAAATCCATATAGACAACATCCACTGCTTTACCCCATCAATTTCCCTAGTTACCGCTTCAAAAAATTTCAAGAAGGTTTGGCAAACATGACCTTCCAGGCACAAATCCATGTTGACTGTTTCCTGATCAGACCCTGATTATCCAACGTGACCCCTCCACCCGCCACATCTTCCCATCACCCACCCTGTCTGCCTTCCGCAAAGACCTCTCCCTCCGCAACTCCCTTGTCCATTCTTTCCCTCCCCTTCCCACTCTACTCCTTCCCCGGGCACTTTCCCTTGCAAACCGCAAGAAATGCAACACTTGTCCTTCACCTCCCCCCTCCCACTCCTTTCAGGGACCCAAGCAGTCCTTCCAGGTCCGACAGAGGTTCACCTGCACCTCCTCCACCTCATCTACTGCATCCGCTGCTCCAGATGCCAGATGATCTATATCGGTGAGACCAAGCGGAGGCTTGGCGATCGCTTGCGCCGAACACCTCCGCTCGGTCCGCAATAACCAACCCGACCTCCGGTGGCTCAGCACTTCAACTCCCCCTCCCATTCCACATCCGAACCTCTCGGTCCTGGGCCTCCTCACAGCCAGAGTGAGCAACACCGCAAGCTGGAGGAAACAGCACCTCATATTCCGCTTGGGGGAGTCTGCATCCTTTGGGCTTGAATATTGAATTTTCTCAATTCTTGGTTAACCCTGCTGTCTCCTCCCCTTCCCACCTCTCCTCAGCCCTCGGGCCCTGGCAATATGTATTAAATTCCCTCTATCTCTATCTCCCTCCCCCACCCCAGTCGCCCAGCTTTCTCATTTTCACACACCACAAACAGCTTACAATGCTTGTTTCCCTTTATCACCGATACTTTTTTGCATATCTTTCACTCATTGTTCCTTATCTCTCCACATACCGTCTATATCTCTTGTTTCCCTGATCCCTGACCATCTGAAGAAGGGTCTCGACCCGAAAACGTCGCCTACCTCCTTCGCTCCTTAGATGCTGCTGCTGCACCCCGCCTGAGTTTTTCTCCAGCTTTTTGTGTACCCTCGATTCTCCAGCATCTGCAGTTCCTTCTTAAAACTTTGTCTACTCCACTGCGATATCTCCTCAAGTATGCCTACTTTGAAGAAGTTCTCCTCCTCCCTACGTAGACAGTTTCACAACCACCTCTCTAACTGCTCCCCCTCTGTGATACCCCCTTCCCTCCAACTCTACGACCACACCCTCACCTGCGCCCTCCATCTCATACCCCGTGGATTCCAGCTCCAAATTCCCTGCGTCCCAGTTCGGACCCCAGCCGGACTATCGGTAACCGACGGGCATCTGCCGCCACACTGTATAATTCTCCAACTGGGCCACTAAGATCCACCCTGGTTGAAATGCGCCGACACCATCAGGATCCTCGCATTGACTCTCCCAAAAACTTCGGGCCTCACTCACCCAGACCTGCAACGGACCCCAACTACACTACATCCTCCGGAAGATCCACTGCTTCAATCAAACAATTCCTGTCTCACTTACCTCCACCAAGGACCTGAAATTAGCCCGCCTCCAGGCCGTTCAGCCACCGACAATCCCCGACTCGACCGCCGCCCTGGCCCCCGGGCCCCAACTCTGGCCCGTGCCGCCGGCCTGAGTCCCCCGACGCCATCTTGGCCACGAGGAGCGCCTCCAGGACTCACCAGGACGCCGCCTTCCACCGACCTCCACGCCGATGCTGGCCGCGACCTCCACCTGCCTACTGATGACGCCCAGCCCCGCTGCCTGCCCGGTAACTCTCTGTTTATCTCCCCCTCCCCGATTCCCACCGCCCATCACCAGCGCAAACGCGACTGCCGAACTCGCCGTCCCCCGGGACCACCAAACCTCATCGCCGCACTGGGCCATCCAGCATCGCCAGTGCACTGGGCCCACCGAAGACCACAGCCGCCGCAACCGGGCCCTCCAGCATCGCCGTTTGTACTGGGCCTGCCGAAGACCCACAGCCGCACCCGCCTCACCTAGCATCGCCGCCGGACCGGGCCTAACAGAGCATCGCAACGCCGGACCGGGGCTCCCGAACACGGCCCCCGCCGCACCGCACCCCACTCATCCCGCCGCCTCACCGGTCGGACACCGCCCACCCGCCCACCGGACCCTCCAACGCATCGCCCGCCGACCCCGACTCCACTGCCCGCGGACATCCTACCTTCGGGTCCGCCGACCCACGACTCTCCACCGCCCTCCAGCAGCCCACAGCCGTCGCCTCACTTACAGACTGAACTCTGCAGTGGGCCTGAAGCCTCCACGTTGCTAACTCCTCCCACCACTCTGTCTTTAACGGCACTGGGTCCTAGTGCCCGTCCTCCCCAGCCCCCAGTAACCTTAGTGGCTATTTCCACTAGGTCTTCCCATCCTCCCCCCTACCATGTAACCCCTGCTCTTCCCCACCCACACCACAACCCCCATACCCCCCCCCCACCCCCTGACCACCTCCACCCCCCACCACACAACGCTTCATCTCAGTCCACTCACCTGCCTTCCTCCGGCCACAACCCCCGTCCTTGCCGCGTGTTCACCATCCCCCCGGATCTCACCCCTCTCCGACATCGAACGGTCTGTCCTCAGCAGAGGTCTCACCTTTGTCCCCCTCCGTCCCCCACCTCAATGAGTTCCGCGCCCACCACGACTTGGAGCTCTTCTACCGTCGCCTCCGCCTCACAGCGTTCTTTCCACGGGAAGAAGCCCTCTCCCCCCACTGATGATCCCTTTTTCCTGTCTTCCACGCACCCCTCCACTTGGACCCCCCCTCGTAGCCTTCCGGCTGTAGAACTATTTATCCAAACTGCCGTCGGGACATCAACCGCCTCGACTTCTCCACTCCCTTGTCTCACTCCAATCTCTCCAGCCCTGAACGTACTGCCATCGACTCACTCCGTAACAACCCAGACTGGGTTATCAAACCCGCCAACAAGGGAGGTGCCGTGGTAGTCTGGCGCGTCGATCTCTACAAAGCGGAGGCCGCGCGCCAACTCTCGGACACACCTCCTCCTACTTACCCCTGGACCATGACCCCACTGTCGAACACCAGGCCACCATCTCGAGCACATAACCGACTTCATCAGCTCCTTCGGCTCCCTAACCCCACCGCGCCTCCGACCTCATCGTTCCAGCCCCGCACGGCCCGATTTTTAAACCTCTCCCCCAAAATCAACAAACCGACTTGCCCTGGCAGACCCATTGTCTCTGGCCTGTTCGTGTGCCCCACCGAACACATTTCCAACATACCTTGACGCCATCCTATCCCCTTTGTTAAATCCCTCCCACACATAATTGTTCAAGACACCTCGGAACCTCTCCGTCGGCTCCGTGCATTCCATTCTCGCAGGCCCCCATCCTCATCATCTTTAACATGACGTCCAGTCACTCTACAAACCTCCCATCCCCACCAGAACGGTCCCTCAAAGCCCTCCGGTTCTTCCTCAACCAGAGGAGCAACTCCATACCCATCCACTGACACCGCCTCCTCCGCCTAGCAGAGTTGGTCCTCACACCTCAATAACTTCTCATTTGAATTCCTCCCACTTTGCCTCATACACAAGGCGTAGCTACGGGGACACGCATGGGCCCACTACGCTTGCCTCATTGTTGGTACGTCGAACAATCCTTGTTCTCGCGAACCAGGGCCCCTCCCCCCAGACCTCTACCTCCGTTACACATCACTACCTGCTTTGGTGTCACCTCCTGCACCCACACACAACCTGACTGACTTCATTCATTTCACTACAAACTGCCATCCGGCACTCAAATAACACTTGGACCATTTCCGACCTTTCCCTACTAACATTTCCTTGACCTCACCACTCTATTGCAGAGATACGCCTCCTGACCCGACCTCCACTACAAACAAACTGACGCCACAGCAGTACCTGGACTACCTCCCACCCTGCTTCCCGTAAGGACTTCCATCCCCTATTCCCAATTCCTCCGTCTACGCCGCATCTGCTCCCAGGATGAGGTGTTCCACAACCAGTCACACAAATGCCTCATTCTTCAGAGACCGGGGATTCCCCTCCCCCCACACTCTGATGAGGCTCGCACCAGGTCTCCTCCATACCCTGCAACACTCTGCCCTCTCTCCTCCCCATTCCCCACTCGCAAACAGGCATGAGTCCCCCTGGTCCTTCACATTTCCTCCACCAGCCGCAAAACAACATATATCCCTGCGCCAGTTTTCGCCCCTCCAACGTGACCCTCCACACCGCCACATCATCCCATCTCACCCCCTGTCTGCCTTCCGCAAAGACTCTCCTCCGCAACTCCCTTGTCCATCTTCCCTCCCCTCCCCACTCTACTTCCTTCCCCGGGCACTTTCCCTTGCAACCGCAAGAAATGCAACACTTGTCCTTCACCTCCCCTCCACTCCTTTCAGACTCCACAAGCAGTCCTTCCGGTCCGGACAGAGTTTCACCAGCACTCCTCCCCTCATCTACTGCATCCGCTGCTCCAAGATGCCAGATGTCTATATCGGTGTGAGCAAGCGGAGGCTGGCGATCGCTTCGGCCGAACACTCCGCTCGTGTCCGCAATAACCAACCCGACCTCCCGGTGGCTCAGCAACTTCAACTCCCCCTCCCATTCCACATCCGACCTCTCCCGGCTCCTGGGCCTCCTCACAGCCAGAGTGAGCAACACCGCAAGCTGGATGAACAGCACTCTATAATTCGACTTGGGAGTCTGCACCTTTGGGCTTGAATATTGAATTTTCAATCTGTTAACCCTTGCTGTCCCCCCCCCACCCCTCCTCCCCTTCCGCACCTCTCCTCCAGCACCTCGGGCCTGTCATTCCTCTCATCAATCTCTATCTCCCTCCCCCACCCCCAGTCGCACACAGCCCTTCTCATATCACACCACAAACCGTTACAATGGTCTTTTCTGTATTATCACCGTACCTTTTGCATATCGTTCCACTCATTGTTCCTTATCTCATCCAAACCGTCTATATCTCTCTCGTTTCCCGGGTCTCCTGACCAGTCCTGAAGGAATGGGTCTCGACCCGAAACGTCGCCTACCTCCTCGCTCCTTGAATGCTGCTGCTAACCGCAGAGTTTCTCCAGCTTTTGTTGTGTTACCCTGATTATCCAGATGCTTATATATATTATCTCTAAGTATCCTTTCCATAAATTTTGCCCACCACTGCCTTCAAACTAATAGGTCTAAAATTGCTAGGTTTATTCTTTGAACCCTTTTTAAACAATGGAACAACATGCGCAGTACGCCAATCCCTCCGGCACTATTCCCGTTTCTAATGACATTTGAAATATTTCTGTCATAGCTCCTGCTATTTCTACACTAACTTCCTCAATGTCCTAGGGAATATCCTGTCAGGACCTGAGACTTATCCACTTTTATATTTTTCAAAAGTGTCAGTACTTCCTCCTCTTTGAATCTCATAGTTTCCATAGCTACTCTAACTTTTTTCCCTTTACCTCACAGAGTTCAATATCCTTCTCCTTGGTGAATTACCGAAGAAAAGAAATTGTTCAATATCTCCCCCATCTCTTTTGGCTCTGCAGATAGCTGTCCATTCTGGTTCTCTAATGGTCCAATTTTATCCCTCATTATCCTTTTGCTATTAATATAGCTGTAGAAACCCTTTGGATTTACTTTCACCATTCTTGCCAAAGCAACCTCATATCTTCTTTTAGCCTTCCTAATTTCTTTCTTAAGATTCTTTTTACATTCTTTATACTCCTCTAGCACCTCATTTACTCCATGCCTCCTATAATTATTGTAGATATCTCTCTTAAGGGGGAAGTCTTTTAGGACCGAGATGAGAAAATCTTTTTTCACACAGAGAGTGGTGAATCTGTGGAATTCTCTGCCACAGAATTTAGTTGAGGCCAGTTTCGTTGGCCATATTTAAGAGGGAATTGAATGTGGCCCTTGTGGCTGAAGGGATTCAGGGGTATGGAGAGAAGGCAGGTACAGGATACTGAGTTGGATGATCAGCCATGATCATATTGAATGGCGGTGCAGGCTCGAAGGGCCGAATGGCCTGCCTGCCACCTAATTTTCTATGTTTCTATGTTTCTACGTTTCTATGAATTGAAGTTTGGTATTCCTCCTTGTGTCTGCAAACCATTTGGGTACTGATAATGGCTTTGCATCAGTGTCAGTGTTCCAGAGCGAGCTTAATTCATGTGTGCGTTCTTTGGTGTTCACTAGAAACATAGAAATTAGGTGCAGGAGTAGGCCATTCAGCCCTTCGAGCCTGCACCGTTCATGCTGATTCAACCTCAGTATCCGTACTGACTTCTTCCATACCCTCTGATCCTTAGCCACAAGGGCCACATCCAACTCACTCTTAAATATAGAACTGGCAAACCCCTCTGTGGCAGAGAGTTCAGAGAGTGAAAAAAGTCTTTCTCATCTCGCCTCTTCTAAGGCTTCTGTGACCCCTTGTACCTGGACCTTGCCCCCAACATCGGGAACCTTCTGCTGCCTGTCAAACCCCTTAAGAATTTTTGTATGTAAGTTTCTATAAGAATCCCCTCTCCAATCTCCTAAATTCCAGAGAGTATAACCGAGTCTATCCCAGTAAGACAGTCCTGACATCCAGGAATCAGTCACCTTTCTCTGCCCTCCTCTATGGCTTGGAGACAATAACAAACTGTACGCATTACTCCAGGTGTGGTCTTTACAATGATGTAGAAAGCTCAAAGCCTTTGATATGGCTAAATACATTTGACACCTGCCATGCCTACATCAATGAGTACCATGACACCAGGTCCCGCATCTCCCATTTTCCTAATCCGGGAGTCTGCTTTCCTTTTGAACCACCAAAGTGGATAACCTCACTATTTATCCCACATCTGCATCTGCAAACATTTTGCCCACTCACCCAGCCTATCCAAGTCACCTTGCACTAGCATCCTCCTCCACAGCCGACACTGCCCCCAGCTTAGTGTCATCCGCAAACTTGGAGATATGCCCAATTCCTAGCTACTGAGCCTGCGTACCCCACTAACTGCCCCCCACTCTTTGCTTCCTGTTTTGCCAGCCTGTTTCCCACATCTCAACTTGTGGCAACCAATATGGCCCCATCTATGCCAATCCCATTTTCCCACATTTGTCCCATATTCCTCCAAACCTTTCCTATTCATTTACCTGTCCAAATGTTTTTTTTTAAATGCTGTTTAAAACCTCAATCACCTCCTCTGGCAACTCGTTTCATTACCCATCACCCACTGATTGAAAAAAAAAGCCACTCAGATTCCTGTTAAAATCTTTCCATACTCACCTTAAACCTATGTCCTTTGGGTCTTGATTTCTCTACGCTGGGTAAAAGACAGGGTGCATTTACCCAATCTATCCCTGTCAATATTGTATACAGCTCTGTAATATCACTCATTAGCCTCCCATGTTCCAAGGAATAAAGTCTTAGCCTGCCTAACCTCTCCCTGAGTCCTGGCAACACCCTCATAAATCTATGCTGCACTCCTTCCAGCTTAATAACTACCTTTCTATAGCAGGATTACCAAAACTGAACGCTATGCTCTAAGCACTGATCACTGAGGCACATCACTAATCACAGGTCGCCAGTCCAAAAATCAAGCTTCCACCACCACGCTCTGCTTCCTTCCATTCTATTCTGTATCCAATCAGTTTACTCTCCCTAAATCCCATGCAATCTCGCCTTTCTGAGAAACCTACCATGCAAATCCTTACCAAAGGCATTGCTGAAGTCCACCTACAGCCTTGCTCTTGTCGGCCGCCTAAGTTACTTCTTCAAAACACTCAATCAAATGTATACGATATGATCTCCCACATACAAAACCATGCTATCCCTAATCTTCCCCTGTCATCCCTAATCACCCCCTGTCTATCTTATCCTTCAGAGTCCTCCCCAGTAATTTGCCTACCACAGACGTTAGGCTCACTGATCTATCATTCCCATGGCTTTTCCTTGCATCCATTTTTAAATAGAAGCGCAACATTAACCACCCGCTAGTCATCCGGCACCTCATCTGCGTCTAATGATGATTCATATATCCATCCAGGGCTTCTGCAATTTCTTCTCTTGCTTCCCGCCATGAGTTAAAATAAATAAATATTCAATGAGTCAATTTGATTTTTAATACCCAGTCTCTAAATTATGTAATTATACTCACATGGTAAAGATACATGCTGGCAGTAGCAAAAATAAAATGTTGTTATTGATAGTTCATATTATATGTTTTTTGCAAAATGGAAATGATTGGCCAAGATTCATAAAACATATCTTGACCATGTTCGAAAAGAGAAAATCAAATACATCCAGAATGGTAGTTAGGTTGTCAAGTTTGGCATATTAATAGCTTGGAGATTGTAACCTTAAGTAATAAATTGAGAAACTGTATCCATTTGGAGTAGGTAAAAATCATGGTAAGTAGAAAGCTAACACATTCAGGTGATGCAACTAATGCCAAAAATCAAGATGTATGTGGGAAGATACAAATTAGGAAAGGTAACAGCAGCAGTATATTGTAGAATCACTGAAAAAAACATTTCAAAGCAGATCATAAAAGGATTAGATTGGGGAAAGAAATTGTTTGCAAAGCATGAATCCAGTGCTGGAGCCGCTGGAGATGTTGGGTGCAGCTTCAGCTGAGGAGTCACATAAAAGTTGCATTTGGATATTGTCTACCTTTGGAATGAAGGAAGATCATTATAATTTCTGAAAGGCCAAGAACTAACTGTGCTGAAACCAGATGTTTTGGGTATTGTTTGTAGTTACAAGAAACATGACATTACCAGGGGTCATCAACTGTCTCTTGACAGAGCTAAAGGAGTAAAAGTTAATGATGCCATTAAAAGAAGTGGAAAAATACCCAGCACTGATGGTGTACTCGACCACATTCTCAAAATCTGTGCAGATCAACTGTCTGGAATTTACGCAGGCGTCTTCAGCCTCTCCCATTTTCACATCTTCACCTACTATCCAAGGTCCACGCCTCTTTAAAAGGATATCCATAACACCACTGCCCAAGAACAGGAAGGTGACGTGCCTCAATGATTACCATGTAGTGCTTCAAGATTTTGGTTAAGCAAATCAATTCCAACCTTTGCATTGACCTGGATCACCTAATTCACCTACTGCCATGACAGATTGTCAATGGATGTGATCTCACTGACTTCCCACTTTGCTCTGGAGCACTACAAAAACACATCCATCTGGCTGTTATTTATCGACTATGGCTTGGCATTCAACACAATTATTTATTTATTTGTCGTATGTTTGAATTAAATATGCCTGTAAATCCTTACAAAATTTCAATGTTCCAGTACTGGTGCACATGACAATTAAACACTCTTGACTTAACTCAAGTCATAATGAAATTGCCGGAGCAGTACTAATAAACAGTAGTTTTTGAACACCAAGGAAGAAGAATATGAGTTAAGTTGATGACTGCAGTCTGAATACAGATATTGAGTAGTAATTGTCACCAATTTGAAAAATCATGCACCACGTGCTGACAAGTGAATTTCTTTAAGCTGTACAATGAAAAAGCAAATGTCATTGCCAAAACAACAGTGAACATTTACACAGTTTTTTTTTTGGTGTGGGGATTAGTATTCATTTACTTATGGGGAGAACAACAGAGAACCTGGCGCAGGATACTTGTAATTTTGTCAGCTCCCTTTATGTTGTGACTATTGCATACCTTGGGTATGCAAGCAAAAACATTCACTGTGACTTGTCACGTAACAATAAAGTATTCAATTCAATTCCATTCAACTTTCTTGGATGCTCATGCTAATTGGCAGTGGGTCTTTATGCACTCTATATTCCTTTGTCACATCTATTGTTACTTTGCTTCGAAAGCAAAATTTGTGATGCTTAGCTGGATAGTATTAAGGATGAATCAGAACAACTCCTTCCACAAATCCCATGGTTAATCAAGCCTGCACTGAGTCACATTGAGACAAGGCAGCAGCCAGAGAAGGTTTTGAAAAGATAGTTGTGCTCCAGTATCCCAGTTTGATGGTGCAAGCAGTTGAAGTAAACTACTATCAAGTCACCAAAATGACCCAAGTCCATACAGCCCAGGGATTGATGATGTTACTCACTCATTTGCAAAGATCGTTTTGCCAACAAAGGTGACAAAATTCCGTGCATGGCTATTTAATTTTGAAAATTGATTTGTGGCCAAGTGATGATATAGTTCAAACACACTGTGTGATGTTCGAACTGTTTCATCAGGTCAAGATGATCAGAATGAATGACAGAGATGAGGAAAGCCCAGGTCCTCATAAGGGAGGCTGGAAGAAGATGGAGTTTGAAGCACATTTGAACATTGCTGCTACTGCGAGTATTGCATTCCTGCAAACAAGTACGTAGTACAATTCTGGATCTTGGATAAAAAATACTTACATCTGCTTTTTTTAGTTTTAGACTGTCACTACGTGGTAAACTACGCTTCTGACTGATGATAGTCCAAAAGTGGGAAAATTAAGTCTTTCTCCACTTCAGTACAGCCTGTCCAATATCCTGCTATAGTTTTTCTCCTCCCTCCACCAAAAAGCACGAAGGATTCAAGGTGGATGCTGAATATCTATCTAATACATAACTAAAACTCTAATCTTGTGTTCTTCCGGTTTGTGTGGTTTTTCTATTTGTGCAACAACAGTACATGATATAGCATTGTTACAAAATCTTGAGATTTTAAAAATCAAATCTGCAATTTATCCCATCAGATAAAGCATAAAAATAAGTGTAATTTGTCACCTAATTCACTTTCACATCTTCAGTATTAAAAAATGTATGGCCATTTTCATACTCGGAAATTAGCATCTTGTTCCGTATTGCTTTTCCATTGACAACACAAAAGCTGTGATCGAGGAAGAGTCAAAAGCCCATAACTTTCTTAAAAATTAAGAGAATTGAATGAAATTTTCAATTATAGATTGACAAATTCTGAAATAAATATAAAACATGTTACTTGGATGACCTGAAATTATAGCCTCTAATTAGTATTATAGCCTCTAATTAGATTAGCCTCTAATCTAAAATATAGCCTCTAATTGGGGAAAACAAATGGTCGGCACGGACTGGAAGGGCCGAGAGGGCCTGTTTCCGTGCTGTAATTGTTATATGGTTATATGGTTATATGGTTATATAGTTAGTTACCTAATTGTAGCTAATTACAAAATTGACCGTTGTGACAGAAATAGTAATAAACACCCAGACTGCCATGAAAATTAAAAAATGTGATATTCTCAAGATCAGAACTTGAATATTATTGTATTATATACTATAAGTCTGTAACAAATAGGTAAATAAATTACAATTTCTAGCATTTGACCAAGTCTTTATGGAGAAGATCAATAGCTAGCTGGTACATTGACATATCATAATCAGTAGCATCATCAAACTACTCAGATTGTAACCAATAAGAAACTCTGTACACCTTGTTTTTTCTCAACTTTTCAATTTTGGCATTGTACACTACAAGTTTTTGCTCTTCAAACCACACATGACATGCCTTTCTGCCCACTACTTTCCCATTAAGAATGTCCTGTAGATTCTATTTCTTAAGAAAATAATAATTGTTTTAAATAGCCTAAGTATCTAAATAACAAACTAATCCCATTCCCACAAGAATTCACAATATAACATGCTTTTTAAATCTCACTGTCATGAACATATGCCAGATGGAAGGAATTTAATGTTTAATTCCCATCAATTAATCTAGAAACATCTACTTTCAATATAATCAAAAGTATTATTTTTTGCACAATAAATGTGGCTAATGCTGTTGCATATATTTAGTATAAAAATATTGATTATACAATTACACAAAATATAGATGATTTAGATGTTCTTATGACATAATTGTCCAAAAAAAAAAGATTTAAATCATCTTGCGAGTGGATGTTTCTGGATTGGAAGGTTGCATTTGCGGTGAATTTGAAGCCCATATTGGCAGGAAAGACACTGCCGAATTGTATGGGGCCCAAATCACATTTTCGCAACACAAAATTAGATTAAAGCCACCCCAAGAAGCAAGATTATATGTAAAATAAACGACTTACCCTTTGTTTTGTCCCGTTCTTGCAATCTGTCACATTGTAGGCGTTGAGGACGTTAGAAGTCGCTTTTTATTTTAATCAAACTATTAAATTGCACAGTGACTTAAAATAAAAAACGTGAAAAACGGAGTCTGATCAATTTTTCTTCATCGACTCGCAGCCCGATGAAATACCTCTCTGATAAGCGGTATAAATCTGCATTTGAATCCCGCCGCCCCCCCCCCCCCCCCCCCCAAAGGTGCCAAAGTCGTGTGCACGGCCAGTGGCATAACTGGAGCACTGCTGAAGGTAGGTATTGTAACATCTTTACATGATTGCGCTACAATTTTTCGCCACCTTACTCAACATAGTCCTGTGCTCAAGTGCAACAAGTTTTGTTCTAATCAATGGTATAGTTTAAAAGTTATTAAGGTTAAAAAATCTTTAAAAATGCAGATTGGTCTCCTCTCCTGCCAGTCACCGCCACGCAGATTGGTCTCCTCTCCTGTCAGTCACCCTGGACGGTGGCACCCTGGACGGTGGCACCTAGGCCGGGACAGCGATGCCGCTTCCGGCTCAACATCGCCACACTGATTGGCCAGGTCGTCTGTCACTCACCGGCGGGGAGAAGAAAACTGACTGAGCGGAGTGAGCAGAGCCTCCCGAGGGGGGGAATAGAGGTAGAGGAGATGGGGAGTGGGGGAGGTAGGGAGTGGGGAATAGAGGGCGAGGAGAGCAGTGGGGGAGGTCTGGAGGGATAGTCGGGGGGAGGTGAGGAGTGGGGGAGATGGGGATAGAAACATAGAAACATAGAAAATAGGTGCAGGAGTAGGCCGTTCGGCCCTTCGAGCATGCACCACCATTCAATATGATCATGGCTGATCATCCAACTCAGTATCCTGTACCTGCCTTCTCCCCATACCCCTTGATCCCTTTAGCCACAAGGGCCACATCTAACTCCCTCTTAAATATAGCCAATGAACTGTCCTCAACTACCTTCTGTGGCAGATAATTCCAGAGACTCACCACTCTGTGTGTGAAAAATGTTTTCCTCTGTGAAAAATGTTTTCACAAAAATGTTTACACAAAAATGATAGAGGGATAGCAGGGGGGTAGGGAGGGGAGATGAGTTATGGAGGGAGGGAGGGAGTGACAGGGTAGGGGAGGAGGGGAAAGAAGAGGGAGGAGGAAGAGGAGGGGGTGCTGGGGATGAGAGGAAATGAGCTGCGCCTGCGCAGTTAAGGGCTATGTATGAATGGTGGAATATTGCATTGGAGAAACGGGTTGCATTGGGGAAACGGGTGAGTGGTGGAATATTGCTTTGTGGAACGGGTTGCTTTGGGGGACCACGCATCCTGTAGGGGAATGGGTGAGTGGTGGAATATTGCGTTGGGGGACTAGGTCTCCCATGTGACTGGGACCCAATGGGTCCCACTTAGTCTAGTCCTAAATAAAAGCTAGAATGGTCCGGTGCTGGCTCAAAGGGCCGAATGGCCTCCTCCTGCACCTATTTGCTAATGCTTGCTGCAAAATCTGATGAGCAATCACAAAAACTTTTTTTTAAGTAGAAAAGAATTGAGTGGGTACCTCAATTTTTCACGACAAATATCACTGTGTCACTCTTAATACGACACCTGGAGGCTGCAGCGAATTGTCCAATCAGCAGAGAAGATTATTGGCTGCAACCTTCCCTCCATTGATGAACTGTACACTGCAAGGGCGAGGAAGCGAGCGGGCAAGATAATTTCTGACCCCTCTCACCCTGGCCACAAACTCTTTGAATCATTTCCCTCTGGAATGTGACTCAGGACTGTCAAAGCTACCACAGCCAGACATAAATACAGTTTTTATCCACGAGCAGGTTCTCTACTCAACAGCCAAAAATCTGTAGCCTCTCTTTGATCTGGTATTGTGTTGGTTCACATGCTTGATCAATGGTGTTTTATCATTAATTTTTTATTATTATTAATGTTTATTGTTTTCTGAGTCATTCGGAACTGTCACTGTATGCCATTGTTACTTGTGGGCGGAGCAGCAAGGCAAATTCCGTGTATGTGATACTTGGCCAATAGACTTACTTACTTACTTACTTACTTCATGAGGCCTTTTGTAAATAGTACATTATAAGAGCAATGTTCTGTTATGTATGATCACATCAATGGTGCAGATACCAAATAAATATCTGGTTCTAATTTAAATAAAATTGGCTGCAAACTTACAGGTGCTGTTGCACACCCACACACCCCTCCCCTCCACCCACATCCCTCCTCTACCCCTCCCACAACCCTCCTCAACCCTTCCCACACCACACCCCACACACACCCCTTCCCCTCCGCCCCTCCCACCCCACACCCCCCTGCCACACACACCCTTTCCCTCCCCCCTCCCACACATGAAGAGGAGGGAGAGGTAGTGCTGGAGGATGAGGGGAAATGAGCCATGCTGGTGGCTGTCAAAGTTGGTAGAGCTGAACCACGGGTTAATTATATAGCAGTCTGAAATAGACATATTTGCAGCAGCACACTCGAGAATTAATGTCCCAGTCTCTCTCTCACTATGCAGGAACATGACTCTCTGCCGTCATGACAAAGGAATGAAAATCTCACTGGAGTTGCTTGCAATCAGGGTGTCACCCCTGGGTGCTCGCCTTTGACTGTATCCAATTACGGTTCATGAGTTCATGGCAAATGCAGTCAAGGAAGCCTCTTAACAAAAACAAGAATATTAGAAATCTGTGCATGAGTAGAATCAATAATATGGGTGATGAAAGAGAGGCGGGGAGGGGGGGGATTGTGGGGGAAGGGGGGTGTGCGGGCGTGGTGCTTGTGGGGGGAGGGGTGTGTAGGCAAGGTGGCTTGTAGGGGAAGTGTATGTGGGTGGGGGGGGGGTTGTGGGGGGATGGGTGTGTGCGCAGGAGCGGTGTGTGGAGGCGGGGGTGTTGTGGGGGAGGGGTGTTGGGGCGGGGGGGATTGTGGGGGAGGGGCATGTGTGGGTGGGGGCAAGAGGGTTGTGTGGGCAGTGGGGAGGGGGGAGAGAGCTCGGAGGAAATACAGGCAAAGAGCCATGGGGGAGAGGGGGCTAACACGGGGGAGGGGGCAGAAGCCAGTGAGGGGAACCAGAGGGGAAGGGGCTGGGGCTGGAGCTGGCAGTACGATGGGGACTCACAATGGGCGCTGGTCGTTCTCTCCGGGATCAGAGTCTCCACTTTCCGTTAGCCGACATCTCTGACACAGCGCCGCTTCTGGTCCCTCCTCTAATTATGTTGGACACCTCCGCCAGCCTCCCTCAGCTCTAGTAAAGACGCAATGGTGCAGGAAGGGGCCGACCGTCCTGGGGAGTGACAGGAGAAGAGACGAATCCGCGCAGCGCTGACAGGAGGAGAGGAGATCGATCTGCGCATGTACGGTTTTAGCATTCTTAAACCTCGCTAACTTATACAATTTACCACCGATCGGAATTAAACTTGGTGCACTCGCAGCACAGAGGAACGGTGAGTGAGATGGCAAAAATCGTAGCGCTATCGCGTACCGTTTTTGTGCAAATAAAAAAAAAAAACGCAAACTGGAAGAGCACAAGATCAGAGTTTTAGTTATGTATAGATTAAAAATCTGCACTTTTAATGTTACAACAGTATCAGTAAGAATCTCATTTTCAAACCTTGACTTAAGTAATCAATCCTTCATCTTGGGTCTGTGCTAACTAATTCTACACTCATTGGCCAAGTTTAAAAAAAAATCTTCCAGTATCCTACCTGTCAGTGTCTTTCAGAATATTTAAAAAAGATTAGTGCTCTCTCTTCTAAATTTGAGAGATTATAAACCCATTGCACTTCATCATTCCTCAGAGGATAATCTTTTCACACCAGTGATTAATTAACTGAATCTCCGTTATGCTTCTGCAAGGTTGTTATAACTTTGTTGTGCTCCTGGAGTGCCCACATCAAAATTCTACACAATTACTAAGAGACCTCCTTGTCCTTATTCTCCAGACATACAGCAACATAAGCTGACTTGTCATTTGTCTCTCTAATTGGTTCCTTTATCTGCACCTTAATTTTCTGTTTTATGTTTAGGTTTAAGTATATCATTGCCATGTGTACGGAAATCCAATGCTTTGCATGATGTCCAATCAAATCAGATATTGCTGCACATAAATACAATCAAGCCAAACTCTCATACACTAGGTCGAACAAATACACAGAATGTTGAATATAGTTCACAGAATTGTGGCGTAACAGTTCCATAGACAAAGTATAATGTCTGCAATGGGGTGAATTGGACAGTACTCAAGCTTATGGAGAAACCACTCAAAAGCCTGATAACGGAGGAGAAGATACTGTTCCTGAGGCTGGTGGCTTCTGTATCGCCTGGCTGACGGGAGCTGGGAGAAGAAGGAATGACCTGGGTGGGACAAGCTTTTAATTATGTTGGCTGCTTTTCTGAAGTGTAGACGGTGTGTCTTGGCTGTGTGATCGATGGGGCTACATTCTCAACTCTCTACAATTTCTGTGTTGGAAGGAACTGTAGGTGTGATTTGCACCAAAGATAGACCCAAAATGCTGAAGTGACTCAGCGGGACAGGCAGCATCTCCAGATAGAAGGAATGGGTGATGTTTTTGGTTGAGACCTTTCTTCAGACTCCATCATTTTGTGTCTATCTTCTCTACAATTTCTTGCCATCTTGAGCACAGCTGTTCCTAAACCAAGCTGTGATACAACCCAACAGTATGCATTGAATAGTGTATCCGTAGATGTTTGTAAGAGTCACTGTGATAATTGCTCGTTTCTGAGGATCCCCCAGTCTAGTTTCAGTAAAAATACTGAATCAAGCACATGAAACAACTAATCTTTATTGTAACAAAAGCATGTCACAGTTCAACTACTGTACCTATCCCACCACGGGTTCAATCCCCGTATCTGGCTGATCAAGCCCTCTTGGCCTTGCTCAAACAGAGACCTTCCAGAAATTCACACAATCCCAATCGCTCTCCCAGACGATCGATGCTGGACCTCGTGGTAGTGGACTTTTATCTGTCCCGGGACCTAGAGGGGCCGAACCACATGGGAGTGGTCTCTTAATAATCCAATTACGGATATCGATTAACCCCATACATAACCGACATTTCCCTAACCCAAGCAACACTTGGCAAAATTGAACTCTGCAACATTATTTACAATCATTTACAAGGTGTATGTCTTTTTTGCAGCCATCCAATCCATTCAATGCATTTTGCCCTAATTGACAGGGTCTGCAGATGTTCTTATTCTTTTCATGTAAATTGTATCTAAGCTCTAGACACCCTGGCACCTCTCAGCAGCCTGGTCCCAGCTCTGCAGAGAGCAATTCCAAATTGACCAAATCTCCCAGCAGCCCTGAAGCTTTTACCCCATTTTAAAGGCCTAGCATCTCCAATTTGGCCACGATTAACATTCCTTCCTTTTTTTAAAATCATATATGATAACCCAAATAGTTCAATAATCAGCTAACTGGATATACATAAGTGTGTCGTTTTCATTTCCCATCTATCAGCAATACAAGATGATGATGTTTCTTCCCACAACCTTGTCAAGCATCCCGCGTTTTCATGGGCATAACTTCACAAGTTCCGTCTGATGATTCTTCACCTCCCGAGTTTTTGTGGGCACAAATTCCCTCCATCCGTGTTGCTGCCCAGTCTTCCATCATCTTCCACAGTCGAACCTAAAACCTGAAAAACATGGGACAAAGCATGCACTTTGTCCCATGTTACCATCATGCACTTATGCTTTCCCATACATTCTCCATAGTTCTGCAATACTATCCCTATTTGAACCTATTATATCACCCTATTACTAGGTCCCTATTCCTATTCTGTTCCCTAATATACTCTTTATTATTCTAGGATCAACACTAATTAGCCTTCTTCATACTCACACAATGTTATAATATGTATATCTGATGACGGGTAATCATATAAATTTCAGCAGGGTTCAGTCCAGATTTCCCTACAGTAGTGACTCTACTTTAAAGCAAAACATGATAAATGTTTCAATTCAACCAAATTCAGTCTCAGCCTTTAATTTACTATTTCAAATTCCAGTGTCCTTCTCATCTCTCATTCCACAGCATTGTAGCCAATAATGCAATTCCCTTCCAATTCCTGTGGAATTCCCAGCTGTTCAAATTTAAACAATCAATTTCCATATGCTGACAATTTTATCCAAAATCCAATCAAGACTGCCATTTCTTTCCACCTTGATAATAGAAGCCGCTTTAACATCAAGGGTTAAACAATTCAAATCCATCGCGCAAATATGTATCAGCTCTGCTATTCTCAACACCTATTCAAGTTTCACCCTCCAATTTCTCCCTCCAGTCTTTCCTCCAGTACCTTTTCTTATTGATGTATGACTCCTCACTATGGTAACACGTTACTATGTTGATTCTCTACTATGTTGGCTCTTTACTATATTGGCTCTTTACTATATTGACTCTTTACTCTATTGGCTTCGCTCTCTGTATAGGGTTATCACTTTTATTCTATTGGCTTTGTTCTTTGTCTTGTGGTTCTCGCTTGTACTAGTTCTCAACTACTGAATAATTCCTTAGTCCGGTCTCTTAAAGGGAAGTCCTGATGCTCAAAGTTCCACTTTTGACCATCTCCAATTCCAACTCCAATTTCAATTTCAATTCCCATTTTAATTTTCAATTTTAAGTCCAATTTAAATTCCAATTTTAATTCCAACTCTCATATTCCCTAAGTAATTCCATGTTACCAGATCTTCCCAAGTTCCATCCTTCTTGATATCCTTTGAACAATCTTTCCCATCTTTGTCTGCCTTTCTGGGGATGAGATAATAACAATGTCAATTAATAATCAAACTCCAATTATTCATAAGCCAGATTCCACAAGTCTATTCGAAATCTGAAATTTAAAGTCCCTTCAATTCATTCCCATACCATTTCGAGACCGAATCCAAAATTTATAAATCAAACTCTAACAACCATAATTTAGATGCAAATTAGGTATTTTACTCCAAACCACAGAGGAATGTTTCTTATTTGAAGTCAGTCCTTTAAAGTGGGGCTTGTCCTAAACGTCGTCACAGATCATCGGTGTTGTTTCTTTCAAAGCTGATTAAAGTGTCCTTTACTCCATTCTTTCTTCCAATTCTTCCATTTCTTTCTCCAATAGCTCGGTGATGTTAAAGGGGCACTAGGGTAGGCCTTCTTCTTCTTCTTCTTTTCTGATGGTGATTTCAATTACAAGGGAGTAGGGATATTGACGAGCAGCTTGCTCTGTCTGCTGGCCTTCCAAAATGTCTTAAAGGGGCAGGACAGTATCAGTTCCTCATGCTGGTCACGTGTTTCTGGGGAGCTACATTACCTTTTGCTGTCTTCTTTCTGTTCTTAAGGGGGCCGTGCATTGTTTTACCTCACTCCCCAGATAGTGTCTCATCGATACACTGTCCTGCAGTCACAAACTCAGTAACACATTAATATCATATCTTCTTTCCCCACTCCCATTCCTCATGCACAGTAAGTTTGTTTCTTCTCCCTCTAGTGTAATTTCCATTTCTTCTCATGCTAGCTACTATGTTTCCCTGTCTTGCTACTTCCTTTCAGAGAGGGCTTCTTGAGAAGTGGATTCTATGTATCTCCTCTTACTTGGAAGGGGTGGTGTTCTTTCTGATTTTAGTGATGTTTCTCAGGCCATGTGAGGACGCCTTTAATTTTAATAAATGGTATTACTGTTAACTGGCAGGTTAGGGCTACCAAAATGGGTTGGGATTGGCAAAATGTCCCTGCCCCCTGATCTCCCTGACATGTGTCCTCGTCCTCTACCTTCGGGGTCCCAAGAGCCTCGGTACCCTCTTGGAATCCATCGGTTTCTGCAACCCCGTGGCCTCCTTCTCTGCCCCCTTCCTTCTTGATAATATTCTCTCATAGGACACGACCGACTCCAGTGTCCCAATCCCCCACAGCTGTAACACTGATCAGGCCGGATCGCTCTATAACCCCTCCAGCCAAACTGAGGAAAGGTTGGTTCCCTGAATGAGAGGTCTATCCATGCCTTGAGGTCTTCTTCCTCTTATCCTTGTCTGTTCTTATTCTTTTATTTGAACCTTTAATTTCCGGGCTGCCGTTGTACCAGGCTGACGTAAGGTCTGAATGTCTGTGGTCTGGGGGACATTTATACCTAATGCGGGCATCTCCCTACAAACACACTGTCTACGGGGAGTCCGTTCTAAATCCCCTTCCTCAGTGAATTGCTCTGACATAATGATATTATCTATGTTCGGATCAATCCATCTATATTCTCCCCCTATCTCACCCTCTGAAAGGCTATTTGTTCTATCCCTGTACTTCATGAAGGATTCCTTCACCCTGCTGTTTCTGGAGCTCCTAATTAATTTACGCATCCATGTCAATAGAGTCTTCATTCTAGCTCCTTGATTTCCCCATACTGTCCTCCAATGGTGGGGCAATCATAAGAGATACAGGATCTCTCCCTGATGTATCTACTTCAGATTTAAATTTAGGGGGAGGAGCAGAAGACAACGCTGACTCCTCCTGTGTGCCCTGCTCGCAAGCTGCACATGTTTTCTCCGAATTGGGAACATGAGAGTTCTGTGAGGAATACTGTGGCTCTAATTCCACTCCAAAGATTTCTGCACACCCTGGCATATAATAAATATCTCTCCCTTCAAGATATGCAGACCCTGTTTCACTCTTACTGAATTTGACAGATTTAGTTTTCATCAGCACCTCACCTTTAAGAGCCGTCTCAGTAGTCTCCCTTTCAAAAGATAGTACTCTCTCCTGCTTCTGCTACTACTGCTGTTGGCTTACTAGTTCTCCCTGTCCCTGCTCTGGAATGTCCCGAGAAGGATCAGTTCTATCGTGTTCTCCTCCTATTCCTCAATTTACAAGCCGCCATTCTTAGGGTGGACAGTAAAACAATTTCTTTCTTTATTTTTCTTTTAGTGAAGAACATTCCCCACATCCCAATTAACTAATTTCCTTCTTCACTATTCCCATATTTTTTAACAATCATTTCTCCATAGTTTATTCCTATTACAGATTTAATCCATCCCAATGGCCAAAGTTTGTCTTTCAAAATTGCATTTAATTCCCCAGATAATCCTCTTAATCTAACGGCCTCATGTGGAAGCTCCCCGCAAATTATCCTTATCGTGCTTTCTAATCTGTTTGATCAGTCCTTCTCAGAGATATTCCCCATTCTTGGTACAATGGTCACAACACAAATTGCAAAATAAAGGTTTCAGACACTAACACATCTTTCAATCACTCCTTCCTCTCAGACTCCAAGGTCAATGGAATCTCTCCCACACAATGGTCAACAGTCTTTCTGATTCACACCTACTCCCTTTCAACTGTTTCCCCAGTCACTCCTATTCAATCACTCCTGTTCAATTATTCAAACCACTCGCTCGTATTCAGTCTCTCCCAACTCTCTTATCAGTTAAATCACAATCACTGCATTCAATTCCACTTTCAAACAAAGTATCTCAATCCAAGTCTAACTCTCAATCGCCGTCTCTCACGCAGCAATCTCTCTCTCTTTTGAGATCACGGACGAGCCCCCAATGATAATTGCTCGTTTCTAACCTTCCCCCAGTCTAGTTTCCGCAAAAACACGGAATCAAGCACTTGAAACAACTAATCTTTATTTTAACAAAAGTGCGTCACAGTTCATTTACTGTTCCTAACCCACCGTGGGTTCAATCCTCATAAATGCCTGATCAAGCCCTCTTGGCCTCGCTCAAACAGAGACACTCCAGAAGTTCACGCAGTCCCAAGCGCTCTCCCAGAAGATCGACGCTGGACCTCGTGGTAGCGGACTTTTATATGTCCCAGGACCTTGAGGGGCCGAACCACATAGGAGTGGTCTCTTAATAATCCAATTACGGATATTGATTAACCCCATACATAACAGACATTTCCCTAGCCCAATAATGCAGCAGCTCAATACATTGTATTCAAACCAGACTTTGCAAGGAAGCCAACTTAGAAACATTTACCCTGATCTGCCAGAAACCCAGACAAGGCTCAATACCTCATCCAATCAGCACTTGGCAAAGTTGAATTCTGCAACATTATTTACAATTATTTACAAGGTGTATGTCTGGTTTGCAACCATCCAATCCATTCTATGCGTTTTGCACCTAATTGACAGGGTCTGCAGATGGTCTTATTCTTTTCTTACAAATTGTATCTAAGCTCAAGACACCCTGGCACCACTCCGCAGCTGTCCCCGCTCTACAGAAAGCAATTCCAATTTGACCAAATCTCCAAGCAGCCCTGAAGCTTTTACCCCATTGTAATGTCCTAGCCTCTCCAATTTGGCCTGGATGAACAATTGAAGATATAATAAATGTCCTCACTCTTCTGTGCAAGGATTCCCAAATCCCTCTGAATATCTATATTTTATGGTTTCTTGCTCTCTTGCACTGATAGATTATTTCTTTCAAAAGAGCTTTGTATCTTCGGTAGACTTGGAGGCAACAATGCATATTCACTTCACTTTAATAATTGACATGCAAAGTTAACTTTATTTCCCTCTCTCGGAAGCTGCTTGACCTGCTGGGTATTCCCACCATTTTCTGGCATTTTTTGTTTTTTAAATTTATTGTCATTTAAATATATTTATATTGTAAAAAAAATAAATATTGGAAATGGACAGGATTGGAAATGGACATATGTGGAGAGAGAAATGGTTCAAAGTGGCAATAACCTGCTTGAGTTTCTTCCCTAATATAGTTTAACTATAATAAAGAGACTGCTGTTCACGACAGTGAACAGGGAGGACTCCTCAGACTTCTCCATCCATCCCCCTTTTTACAGCCAAAAAGGAAAATCTCTTCTTTAGTAGTTATTGCTTTAAGTTGCTGCCATTCTGCTTTTCCATCATTTGTTTCGTAATGTTCCTTAACAGTTTTTCAGTGGAAGACAACTTTACTCAAATGAATGGGAAAGATGGCTTGCAAATTTTGATAAGGGCATCTTCTCTTCCTGCCGGCTTTTTACTTCAGCAGGGCTTGAAATTAGCGGTTGCCCGGGTGCCAATGACCACTCAAAGTGCCGCCGGGCAACTTAAATGTCGAGTCATTTTGCGTGGCTTGGCAAGCAAATACTGGTTTATACCAATAGACACAAAAAACTGGAGTAACTCTGCGGGTCAGGCAGCATCTCTGGAGAATAGGAACGTGGCCTGTCATGTCGGCGGTGGCTGTATTGCGAGGCAAAAATACTAGGTGCGGGGTGACGAAGGGTCGGAGCGAATGACGGGTCCCGAACAGTGGCAACAGCGGCTCCACCGCCTCCTGCTCCCCTCTCCCTCCCTCCCTCCCCCCTTCCTCCCGGCTTCGGCGTGCAAGAGGGGTTGTTTTGCAAGTGCCGTTAGTGTATTTGCAAGCAGCGGCCGCTATCGCCCTGATAACGGCCACTGCCTGCAAATCCGTTAACGGCGCTTTCAAAACAATCCCTCTCGCATGCCAAGGCCGGGAGGAGGGAGAGGGAGGTCTCCTTCCACCGTCTGAAACAGCCCCGCACCTTCCTGTCGCTGCTCCCAACCGCAGGCGGCCGCGGGACGGACGGCCAAGGCACTCTCTCTCTCTCTCTCTCTCTCTCTCTCTCTCTCTCTCTCTCTCTCTCTCTCTCTCTCTCTCTCTCTCTCTCTCTCTCTCTCTCTCTCTCTCTCTCTCTCTCTCTCTCTCTCTTTTTTTGAGATGCAACGCATTGTTAATGTAATGTTGCTCCTTGTCTGGAGCTTGTGTCCGTAATAAAGTTATTATTATTATTATTATTATTATTATTATTATTATTATTACTCATCACCCTACCCAACTCGCATTGATTCTCCTGCCACCCCCCCATCCATGCTACACTGGTCCCCCAATTCATCCTGTACTGAACCCTCTTCCGATCCATCCTGCACTCTCCCCCATTCATACTGCACTGATCATCCCATTCATCCTGTGCTGACCCACATTCCATTTACCTTCCACTAAGCCCCCCCCCATCCATCCTGTAGTGAACTTCCCATTCATCTTTTACTGATTCGCCATTCATCCTGTACTGATCCCCTCATGAATCCTGTACTGATCCTCTCATGCATCCTGTACTGATACCCTCATTCATCCCATACTGATCCCCCATTCATCCTATACTGATCCCCTCATTCATCCTGTAGTGATCTCCATTCTTCCTGCACAGACCCTCCGATCCACACTGTCCTGACCTCCCCCCCCATTCATCCTGTGTTGATCCCCTACCCATTCATCCTGCATTGATTCCCCCCCCATCCATCCTGTACTGATCCCCCTATTCAAGAAGAATGGGGGGAACAGTCTGAAGAAGGTTCTCGACCCTAAACGTTGCCTATTTCCTTCGCTCCATAGATGCTGCCTCACCCGCTGAATTTCTCCAGCATTTTTGTCTACCCCTATTCATCCTGTACTGATACTCCCATTCACCCTGTACTGATCCCCCCCCCCATCCCGTACTGATCCCTGCATTCAACACCACTGACACCCCTCGTGCTCTCCCCTCACACTTTTACATACTCCAACCAACACGCACTAATTCACCTGCCTCAATCCATCCATTCCGCATCGATTGCCTTCTCAACCCCCCCTCCACACCCCCCCCCCCGCCATCAATCCACCCCGCACTGACTCACACACCCCCTGACCCTATTGTGCTTCATGGTCTTCAGAGCGAACATTGATTATGTTTGATAAAGGAATGCAATCAAATGTGTTTTAATTCCCAATGTTATTATTTGTTTTGACACCTTTAAACATATTACCAAAATAACATTTGCTGCAGTTATGTCCTTTGGCCATCTCTTCTCAGTTATTGTAATGTTTAACCTGTCAGATGGGTATAGTCGGTTTTAACAGCTATTATCATAAAATGCCTTTAGAAATTTCCTTGCAACCTGTATATTTTGTTATGGATAAATTATGTGGGAAGCCAGAGTGTTTCTGTGCCAATAGCAATAACGACACATGCTATGACCATGTCATGGTAATTTTCAGTCCTTCACAGAAATCTTGCTTGCATCAATCTGTAGTGTGCATGGTTAAGCATATATGTTACCATGGTCCAGGATTTATTGACACAGGTTGATCATATGCTGAATAATCCAACCACATTTTTGTTTGGAAGTGGAAAGAACTAATAGAAATTGCATTAATTGCAATGTGTAAAAAGAGTTGAGATGTTGTATCATAATTTTGCTGCATGTTATTGTGGTATATATCATGTCTTGATTGGCGAATATGTTTAGTCTGTGAGTTATTTGAAGCAGAAATAATATGTGAATGTAGACAAAAGTACTGGAGAAACTCAGTGGATGCAGCAGCATCTATGGAGCAAAGGAAATAGGCAACGTTTCAGGCTGAAACCCTTCATGAGACTGATGGGTTTCGGCACTTTTGTCTACCTTCGATTTTCCATCATCTGCAGTTCCTTCTTGAACATAATATGTGAATACTTCATTGAGCATAATTCCGATTGGTAACTACGCACTTCGTCCGAGCACATTATCACACGCGTCATGCAAACCATCTTAAATGACCACCTAAACTGTCATTTGGCAACCTAAAAAGCTGTCAAGGTTGCCCGGCTGGCAACAGGGAAAAAAAGTTATGTGAAAGCCCTGTTCAGTTGAATTTATTTGTAGTTAACCCTCTGCTCTAGCTCCATTGGATTTGTAGTAATATAGAGGGAGCTATGGACTAGGGAGATAGTAACTCAGCATGGTGCAGAATACTAATAGAAATATAATAAACCCATCAGTAAGAACCTCTTGTAATAGCTTAACTGCTTGTTTGAAATTCTCATTCCGTTGTTGTTATGCATATCACGGTTGAGATACAGTTAATTGTTCAAATAGGCTGAATAAGAATTTAAATTGATTATCAGATATAAGATTTGGGCAGAGTGTATAAAAGAGACAAAAGGAATGATGGGAGTGCATGGGAGAGTAATCACTGCCCTTTCTGGTAAATAATATCATTAATTAAAGCTACTTTAATTTTTACATGTTGTCTTCATTCTTGCAAGGGTTTCGCGAGCTTCGTGCTTCAATTATGGTGAAAGTTAAATGATATCTATCAATAGAAATTATATACATTGTGTTCAGAGTATAATGCTATCAAATATTACTTGAAATTCTTGGCAAATAACATACAGTAAATGGGAAGGTTTGAAAATAATTGTAAATTTCATTTGTTTCAACTCAAGCCTAAACTCAAGCCTCAAGTAGTATTCTAAACATTCCAACACAATGTATGGTTTCAGTTCTTTCTTTTGTTAACCACTTTCTTAGATTTTTTTTAATGAAATGCAGTAACCTGGCAGAAAACCATTATGGATGTTTGTCTGAATGGATATCAACTGATAAAGCTACTCGATTTGCAACTGGCATTTTTCCACCTTTACTCAAATCTTCATGAAAGTGTCAAATTCACTGTTTATAATTTTCAGGACTTTAATAATTTTATGACTGGAAAAAATGAACTCCCCTTCCCCCCATCCCAACCCCCCTCCCCCCTCTCCCCCGACCACCGGATGTCTTATAATGCCAGATGCCTCATCAGTATAGGTTTTTTGTTGAAATTAAAGTAACAGTGCATAGGTAAGGACATCTCTCAATGGACATTTCTTACAGTTTGGGGAAAATCATATTGCTTGAGCCTTCCTTAGCTGGAAACTCTGAGATGTTTTCATGATTTGTTAAGTTGCACTATTGGAACGGTCATCTTCAAGCAAGGAGACAAACCTTCTTGCAGTAACCACTACAGCAAAGTCTCCCTGCTATCTGCAACGAGCAAAACCATCACATGGTCCTTCCTTCTGAGCCACTTCTCCCTGAAATGCACAGTTAATTCCGTGTTGTCGTGGACAAAATCATGAGAGGAATAGATCAGGTGGATGCACAGGGTCTCTTGCCCAGAGTAGGGGAATCGAGGACCAGAGGACATAGGTTCAAGATGAAGTAGAAAAGATTTAATAGGAATCCGTGGGGTAACGTTTTAACACAAAGAGTGGTGGGTGTATGGAACAAGCTGCCAGAGGTGGTAGTTGATGCTGGGACTCTCCCATCATTTAAGAAACAATTAGACAGGTACATGGATAGGACAGGTTTGGAGGGATATATGGACCAAGCGCCGGCAAGCGGGACTAGTGCAGCTGGGACATGATTGGTCGGTGTGGGCAAGTTGGGCCGAAGGTCCTGTTTGTACATTGTATCACTCTCACTCTATGGCACTATCCAGAGGCACAGTGAACACGATCTTCATTGTGAACAACTCCCAAGATAAATGCAGGAAATAGCATTGGCCACTATTCATAACTTTTCCAACTTCACAAAAGCCTTTAGCTCAGTCAATTCGCAGGAAGTGTTCATAGAAATATCCTTCCATCCCACATTTGCTCCACAATGGTTAACACGCTATGATGCTGGCTAACATGTCTACAGCAAAGCTAATCTCAGTGAGTGTTAAACAAGACTGTCACTGCCACATTTGTATTTCTGGTCGCAATTTTGCATGTCATTTCCAAAAACCTTCTCAAATGAATTTACTCTTCAGAACTCACAGAAAACCAAGAGTTTTCAGAAATTACACTCCGAAACCAATGTCATCTGAACCACAGTGGTTAATGTACAGTGGGCAGATGATACTAGGCAGATGATACTTGCTTGGAAACACTTCAAGTCCTTGTTAACTTGTTCATTGAAGCATATGGAAGATGATTCTTATGCACAAAATCTGGAAGCTAAAGGTCATCGTCCAACCTGCCTCCCCTGCATAACACTACTCTCCGACAACATAGTGTCATGTATGAACCACTTCCCATAGCTTGGTAATTACTTCTTAGCACAAGCAGACATCAATGATAAAATTAATGTCTGCCTTCAATGTGCCAGTACACATCTTTAGTTGATAAAAGAAAAAGATATTTGATGAAGAAGCTCTCTCACCTGGCACAAACGTCATGGTCTATCAGGCATCGGTGATTCCTGTCTTTCTACGTGCTTCTGAATTAACTCTGGTCGCCACCTCAAGGCACTGGAAAAATACATCCAACCCTGTCTCTGTAAAATCCACAAAATGTCCTGGCAGGCACGCTACTCCAAGCTATGTTATGGGACGAGATTACCTGGTGGGTAAAGGAAAAGCTCATTGAAGAAAGACAATGCCCTCACTAACCGCTGGAAATCTTCAGCCCATGGACCGTTCGGGATGGTGCTGACAACCTTGGTCTATGTATCAGGTGCGCGCAGAGGCTGTGCACAAGTGATGGAAGGAGTGGACCCTCTCACAAGCTATACACACACTTGCTGCGTCAGGCACCTCCTGCTGTATCTGAGGAAAAGACTGCAGTTCCCACAAAGCATCCCACAGAACAGCCATCTCAGAATCCATAGAACTGGAGTGGAAATACACCATTCTTTAACCCGATGGACTACCTAAGAAGAAGATAAGAATGAATGAATCAAAACAATGTAAATTATACAACAAATATTTTCAAGTAATTGGGTACAATTCCCGTATTATTCAACAATACAAAATGGCTTTGAAGTGGAGTGAAGCGGCAGCCTGTGTTAAACCTATGCCAATTGTTTTCTTCTCCCATTGACCTGCTGTTTGATTTGATATTTTTGCACCAGTCTTTCCATTAAGCTATTGAGTAGGAGGATGCTGTTCATCATGTTCAAATGAAAACCTTGACCTCTAAGACCTTCTATGGCTTGCATTGTTACAGAAAATAAAATAAACAATAAAATAGACAGTGCATATGTCAAAATAAAAACTGTCTTTGGGAGAGGCAACAAATAGGAGCTGCTTTACACTTGTAGATGGCATCAAAAGCCTGACTCCAACTGTCCAGCAATCTCCTGATGTTCCTCCCTTGAAGGATCCCACTGTAAATGCTGCTGAGATTACAGTGACACACACTTTGCTGACACAGACTTTAGTCGGTCAATGGTATCCCCCAAACCTTTGAGTCGGTGGATAGTTACCAGTAAGCCATGCAAAGGGTCAGTGAAACAGCAAGGATATTTCCATTAGATTTGATGTACAAGTGAGCCAGAAGCTGCCTTCAGACTATCCTGAGATCCAGTTGCTCCTCACTGCCTCCATCAAGCCTTGCATCAGCTGAGGCCACAGGGACTGATCACCAGATGGATCTTATTACATGTAACTCAAACCCTGAATCAGTCGAAAATGGAAGTAAATAGCAAATTGGCAGGATCTCCGGTGCTACAAGCACTGTAAGGCAACAACTCTATGGCTGCGCCACTGTGCCGCATGGCAGATGTAGGTCTGACCCGCTGGGTTACCCAACACTTTGTGCCTGTCTTTGGCGTCTGACTTGCAGAAAATACAACACAATAGAGAGGACCAAAGACCAGATTCACTTTAGTTTACTTTAGGAAGAATTCTGAAAGTATCATAATTCTAAGTTTCTAAGATTACTCAAATTCTCAAAGTAAATTAACCTGTGGGCAGAGTTCCTCATTCAGGACAAGATACAGTAGGTTATAGAGAGTTGAAGATAGAAACAAAATGCTGGAGTAACTCAGCGGGACAGTCAGCATCTCTGGAGAGAAGGTGGAAGACAGCATGATGTAACACTGTTCATTTGGTAAGTAGGAGGTTGCTGGATAAATTTGAGTAATTTGTCTGCGATTCTCCCAGAAAATCTCATGTTATTTCTGATGCACAATATAAAAAGAACCAAAGTATTGTGTGTCTGTTACTACTTTTTATATTTTTGTATTTTTTTACAATATTTTTTACAAGAAAAACATCCAAGTTTCTGCATAGTTTCCCAGTATTTTTTTCTTCCATTTGTTGGATGAGCCCAAATAGATATTGTTTTACTAATCGACGAGGTTGTAATGATATTCTAAGTGGTGGTATTATAGTCCAGCTTCTCTCCTCTCACCCCTTCTGCATCCCCTCCCACCCCCACCCCCAATCCCTGCCACCTCACCCAGTCACCAATGTCCATATTAAGGGTCACATTTATTTTCACCACCTGGGTGCTAATGATGGCAACTTGGTTTATCCACCCCATTATTGACAATGTCTGACTTTTATTTTATTGTTAAAAAGAATGAAAGTCAGATGAATTCTACAAGAGGTGGGTAGGGCACAACAGGACAATTATTCTTCACGTGGTGACAGCAAAGATTTACCTGTTTTTTATTCCACAAAGGATATTGACAGCAATATTGGGTCAGCTTTCTTATCATTCTCAAGCTGAATTTAGCAGATCAGCTCCACACATTTTTAAAATAAATATCTTCAGGCATCTGATGCCAAACATTTAAATGCAAACAGAAGAAGATCATGTTTCTTTTGAGTTGTGAAGATTTTAAATAAAATACAGCAAACCCCATGGCAACTGTCTTGGAGGGTTCCTGTGAAAGTTAAAAAAAAATTAACAAACACTGACAATAGGACAGCATACTTGAAATAGCTTTTTTTTCTGGAAGAAATATGTTGAGAGGATCACAATTCAACAGCTGTGAATTTTGCTCAATGTATAAATAATTAGATTGTAGTGTGATTGTGCTATTCCAAGAAAACTCTCACGAACCTATCACTAAAGTAACAGTTTCAACATTAACACGTAACTTTTGGGCAATGAATGCAATTTCACAGAAGTTCCATTAAACACAGGTGCTTTAGCTCTCAGGAGAAACAGGATGATTAAACGGCCTGTCCCAATGTAGGCGACTGCCAGGGACTAGTTTTAATGGAATTCACCTAGAACAGCTGGCGACAGCCCGCGACAGCATCTACGACAATCTACAGCAAATATTGTCACCACTGTCGCTGAAAAAATTTCAACGTGTTGAAAATTTTGCGGCAGTCGCCTGCAGTCGCCCAAAAAATCGACGAAGTGGGTCAAGCTTGCAAGGTGAGTAAATATTAAACAAGAGCACCATATAAAATAAAAGTAACATTAAAACAATAAAAAATAAATAAAAGTAATGTTGAAAGAAGAACACTTTTGAAATACGAAAGGAAAGTCTTTGCCAAACATTTCATAATTCTGACGGTTTGCATAATGAGACCCAGAAAGTTTGTTTTAATTTTTCTCTGTGATTCGGGAATAAATAAGATATTTATGGACAACAAGGCCAGATTCAAAAGTGAGGTAAGAAGTAAAAACATCTATAAATAAGTAACATTTTGGAAAATTTGAAAACAAGGTTAGGATATTCACATGTATGTGCAAGTAAATGGTTCTTTAAGAGTAGATAGAAAGCATTGGAGTTGACACAACTGTGCAACAGAATAATTCTGGACCATAGAAATCTAGTGAAGAGAATTCTGTGCTAGGGAGCATAATTTATTTTGAAACAATCAAAACATTAGGGTGGATTTTAATATACTATTCATGCCATGAATGTTTTTTTTGGGAGAACTTAAACTCATTTAGGTCCTCTCACAAATCTGCACTTTGGTCCTTTTCAACTTCATTAGAGATCTAACCGTAGGTTAGGGGCCAACCTTAAAAATGCTCCCAACAATCATCACAACTTTCAAAATTGCCCAAAAAAATGGGATCCACATGCTTCAAACTTGCATTGACTAAAAATATACATTATTTCTATAGAAATGACAATAGGTGCCCTTACGGGTCAGGGGCTTAATGGAACTTTGTATTGGGAGGCAAACTAGAGAGGATCAACAATGAAATCGGAGTGATGTAAACAGTAGCAAAATTAGAAATGCTCTAACAAAGAAGGGACACATGAATTAGCAGAAGTGACAAAAATAGTTTTAAATTGCTTGTATGTCGATGCGGGTTGAGTAACTAGTAAAATTGTTAACTGGTTAGCAAAGGATGACACATGAGACATGATTAAGCTTAAGAAAGGTTATGATTTGGTTCTTAATATTCCATATTACCACATATTCAGGAATTGGAAAGAAAAAGAATGAGGATCAGTCAATGATAACATTGAATAGGGGAGATGATACATTGAATAAGGGAGATGATAAATAGAAATAATGAAATGGATGTTTCCAGGAGTGAATTATTCTTCATCCATTTGGGGAAAGTCCATATCGCTGATGATACCAGCCTAAGAATGATTAATGAGGACATCTAGTTACCTTTACTTGACATTAACAGCATTACCATCACTTAGTTTCTATCTATTCATTTTACAGGATCAACATCTTGGGAGTCACCATTGATCAAAAAGACCCACATTTATTCCCCATCTCCAATTGCCCACAAACAGTAGCCTGGATATAGGGTGCAAGTTGCAGCAGGAGTTAAAATTGGCATGTAACAAAGGTAATGTCACTGTGTTTATGGGAGAATGTGCAAATAGACTATGGTCCAAGCTACCGCGGCTTAAACCCCCTGCGCTCAAATGATGGACAAGAACTGCTGAAGGACAATGAGTCCATTGAAAGAACACTTCCAGGAACTCCTCACCCGTGACAGCACAACTGAACCAGACATTACCCACCGCATCCCCCAGTGTCCCATCAGACAGACATGGAAGAATCTCCTACCTTCACAGAGGTTCAAGGTGCCATCAAGAGCCTTGAGCAACAAGACCACCGGTCCAGATGGGACCCCAGGTGAGATCTTGAAGGATCGGAACTCCTGACCGCCCTACTCCTCAAGGTCTGGGAAAAAGAAGAACTTCCCTCAGAACTCAGGGATGCTCTAATAGTGACCATTTTTATGAAGTGGGACAAGGCTGAATGTGGAAACTACAGGGGCATCTTGCTCTTGTCAACAACAGGCAAAGTCCTAGCTCGTATCCTCGCAAACCGACTTTTACCACTGTCTGCGGAGGGACTCCAAGAATCACAGTGTGGCTTCCGCCCATCCAGAGGTACAGCAGACATGATATTCACAACACGCCAACTCCAGGAAAAATGCCATGAACAAAGGCAGCCTTTGTACATGGCCTTCGTGGAAGTGACAAAGGCTTTTGACTCGGTAGACCGCCAGGCTCTTTGGAGCATACTATCAAGGTACGGTTGCCACGACAAGCGTATCAGAATATTGAGGCTTCTACATGATGGCACAGTACTCAGCAACTGCGGCTCTGAGTCCGATCCCTTCACTGTGGAAACGGGGGTCAAACAGGGATTAATCGTCACACCCACCCTGTTTGTCGTCTTCATTGCTGCCATACTTCACCTCATTGGTGAAGAGCTGCCACAGGGGATCCCAGTCCTCTATAGAACTGACGGTGGGCTCTTCAACCTTAATAGGTTGAAGGCCAAGAGCAAAGTCAGTAACGTCACCATCATGGAGCTTCAGTACACGGACGACTGCGCCATTGCAGCACTCTCTGCAGAAGACCTCCAGGGCATCCTGAATGCCTTTGCCAAGGCATACAGAGCCATGGGCCTAGCCTTAAATATCAAGAAGACACAGGTCATATAACGACCTCCACCCAACCAGCCGTCTACCCAGCCCACTATAAAAGTGGGCTACACCACTCTTGAAAACGTTGACCACTTCCCCTACCTTGGCAGCATACTTTCCTCAAAAGCTGACATCAACTCTGAGGTCAACCATCGCCTGAGTTGTGCCAGTGGAGCCTACGCCAGACTCAGGAAAAGAGTATTTGATTGACCTAAAGGCTCAAATAAAGCTGTAGGTCTGCAGAGCCATTGTCCTCTCCACCCTGTTGTATGGAGCCGAGTCATGGACCACCCACAGCAGGCACCTGAGAGCCCTGGAACAATACCATCAAAGATCCTTACAAAAGATACTGAGTATCAGCTGGGAGGACAAACGCACCAACATCAACGTTTTGGAGAAAGCCAACATGACCAGCATCACCACCAGAATAATGCAGCACCAACTTCGATGGACTGGCCATGTCATCCGCATGTCCAACACACGTCTCCCTAAACAAATCCTGTACTCTCAATTGAAGGAAGGTCGGCGAGCCCTCGGTGGGCCAAAAAAACGCTTCAAGGACAACATTAAGAACAGTCTGAAGAAATTCCACGTCACATCAAGCAACTGGGAGCACATTGCACTGGAAAGGTGCTCCTGGAGGAAATCCGTGCAGGAAGGAGCTGCACGTCACAAAATGGAACTACGCTGTGTCGCTGAGACAAAGTGACAGCACCGTAAGGAGAGAAAGAAGGGGGCTCGACGACTACCAACTACCGCCAGTCTCCACTCCCCACGTTACATCAAGGTGTGTGGATCACGGATCGGCCTCTACAGACATCTGCAGACCCACAAGTAGATGACCCTAGGGAGAGGAGAGGACAGTCATACTTGTTTTGAATGACCCCCGATAATGATGATAACCTAGGCCTGCACTTCATCCTCCAGCACCTAGACTGCCAGGGGGCCTATGCAAGGATTTTGTTTGTGGATTTTCGCTCTGCATTCAACACCATTGTGCCAGAGCTACTACACTCCGAACTCTCCCAGTTGACTGTGCCTAAACCCCTCTGTCAGTGGATCACCAACTTCTTGACAGGCAGGAAGCAGCATGTGAGGTAGGGAAAGTACATATTGGACCCGCTGACCCACAGCACAGGAGCACCGCAAGGCTGCATACTCTCCCCTTTCCTTTACTCTCTCTACACCAACGACTGCACCTTCACAGGCCCCTCTGTCAAGCTTCCCAAGTTTGCAGGCAACACAACCCTGATTGGACTTATCCAGAATGGGGAGGAATCTGCTTCATTGACTATCTGCTTCTCTTCTCCACACTAATAAGAGCAGCATAAAGTAAGGTTAAAGATCATAAACATAATCAGCTCCATACAGCCATTCCCTGCACACTGTAATCACTATTGATCTGGCATGGATTCAGTATGTAGCAATGCTTAATATTGTAGTGAGTAGCATAATGAAATGCTGAGGGCAACTAGTGCACTGAGTTATGTGTCAGTGCAGTTGGTGCAAGAAATGATATTTTGCAAATTATGAAAGTACTGAAAACTTCCCTTAAAGCTTCCAATGTGACAGAACATAACAACATAAATTTAAAATATTTTAGGCAAAGATAATTTTACATTTTTGTCATATAAATTTTTTTTGTAGTAGTTTACATCTATATTTTCCACTTACTTTTAAAACATGTGCTAGGCATGGGAAGAAGAAGGTGAAGGAAGGATGTCTGATATGTCTGACAGCAGCTCAAGCACATTTTTCTATTTTCAATTACCCTCAAAGCCACGTATAGCAACTCAGTCAATCACATATCAATTTATTTGAGGGACAGTTCCTCAGGGTGTTATGGCCAGTTAAATGCTCTGTATCAGAACTTCACACATTGAACTCTCACAGGGAAATTGATTGGGGAACAGATATAAAGCAGGACATGAGGGGTAACTTCTCTCCTCTTCCATTTAAATTGTGCCATGGGAATTCAACCCATAGAAAAGACAGGTTTTGGATTAACGTTCTATTTTGAAAGACAGAATCTCTGGCAATAGAGCCATTTTCACAGTGCTGCAAGGGAATAATGTAATGCATCCAAACACATTACTGTTACTGGTTGAAAGAAACACAGATGAAGTTATCTGATGTCGCTGAATTGTGAAAATAGACAAAGCGTAATTTTACTCCATTAGCCTTGGTTGTGCTCATTGTTGAATGGTTGAACAAACAAATGAGTGAACATTAAGGGAATACCACACATCAGTTTGGAGGGCCTCCAATCTCTCCATGCTCTTTTGCTGTTACAGTAGCCTTATTGAGAAGTCTGAGTGCCATTGATTGAAAAGAACTGAGGAAGTGACCATTCTCATGTACACCCTGTAAAATGCGTCATCTCAGTGACCTTCATCAGAACTGGATAAAAAAAGATGTTTCGGGGGGGGGGGGGGGGGGGGTGGCTTTCTGGAGCATTAGTATGTGTGCTGTGGGCCAAAAGGACTGGTTTCCAGAGGGGTAGTATGGACATTGTGGGTCGAATGGATTCTTGGGTTGGGCTCAGGCCAGGCAGCTCAGTCACTCAGAGCCAGGCAGCTCAGTCATTCTGGCCAGGCAGCATTTTAGAACCAATAGAGACACTTATTGCAAGCATTTTAGAACCAATAGAGACACTTTTTGCAAGCATTTTAGAACCAATAGAGACACTTTTTGCAAGCATTTTAGAACCAATAATCACTTTTTGCAAGCATTTTAGAACCGATAGACACCTTCTGCAAGCATTTTAGAACCAATAGAGACACTTTCTGCAAGCATTTTAGGACTAATAGAGACACTTTCTGCAAACATTTTAGAACTAATAGAGACACTTTTTGCAAGCACTTTAGAACCAATAGACACACTTTTTGCAAGTATTTTAGAACCAATAGAGACACTTTTTGCAAGCATTTTAGAACCAATAGACCACTTTTTGCAAGCATTTTAGAACCAATAGACACTTTCTGCAAGCATTTTTGAACCAATAGACACTTTCTGCAAGCATTTTAGAACCAATAGACACCCTTTGCAAGCATTAGAACCAATATACACGTTTGGCAAAAATTTTAGAACCAATAGGCACATTTTTTGCAAACATTTTAGAACCAATAGACACACTTTTAGCAAGCATTTTAGAACCAATAGACACTTTCTGCAATCATTTTAGAACCAATAGACACTTAATGCAAGCATTTTAGAACCAATAGAGACACTTTTTGCAAGCATTTTAGAACCAATAGTCACTTTTTGCAAGCATTTTAGAACCAATAGACACTTTTTGCAAGCATTTTAGAACCAATAGAGACACTTTCTGCAAACATTTTAGAACCAATAGAGACTTTTTGCAACCATTTTAGAACCAATAGAGTCACTTTTGCAACGGTTTTAGAACCAATACATACTTTTTGCAAGCATTTAGAACCAATAGACACTTTTTTTATAGCAAGTAGTGTTCAGTGCTTTCAGAGCACAAGACATAGAAACATAGAAACATAGAAACATAGAAATTAGGTGCAGTAGGCCATTCAGCCCTTCGAGCCTGCACCGCCATTCAATATGATCATGGCTGATCATCCAACTCAGTACCGTACCTGCCTTCTCTCCATACCCTCTGATCCCCTTAGCCACAAGGGCCACATCCAACTCACTCTTAAATATAGCCAAGAACTGGCCTCAACTACAGAGAGTTCCAGAGGTGTGAAAAAAGTCTTTCTCAGTCTTAAAGGAGCATCGGGAACAATCTTCCTGTTAACCGCTTAAGAATTTTGTAAGTTTCTATAAGATCCCCTCTCAACCTCCTAAATTCCAGAGAGTATAAACCGAGTCTATCCAGTCTTTCTTCATAAGACAGTCCTGAGGAATCAGTCTGGTGAACCTTCTCTGCACTCCCTCTATGGCAATAATGTCCTTCCTCAGATTTGGAGACCAAAACTGTACCAATACTCCAGGTGTGGTCTCACCAGACCCTGTACAACTGAAGTAGAACTCCCTGCTCCTGTACTCAAATCCTTTGCTATGAAAGCTAACATACCATTCGCTTTTTTCACTGCCTGCTGCACCTGCATGTGACTTGTACCATAGGTCTCGCTGCATCTCCCCCTTAATGACCCTTTGGCTGTCTCCATCTTCAGCAGAGGGGCAGCAGAGAGAATCGCGATTAAAAAAAACCCCATTAATATATCTCTGATTTTTCATTGATGGGAAAAATCCTCTGGTCCAGGAAGGCGGAGGGGGGCTCTGAGTGAGCTGGTCAAAAATGACGGCCGTAGGTGGCGGCGTTCTCTCGGAAATCACACAACAGTGAGCCAAAAACGGTCAAGATCAGACTTTTAGTAATATAAGATGTCATCTCTTTGGCAGTTAACTGGAAATACCATGTCCAAAAACAAATTATTTAGATTTTTCTAACTTTGTCAAAAAATTGAATCGTCTAGCCCAAAATAAATTGAATTTTTCACATTTTCTGTCACTCTTCCAGTTGTGCTATAGATGTAGAAAATCCATTAAACATGTGAGGGGATATTCATGCTAGCTCCTTGAAACAGAGGGCAATGTTCTTGATAGCCCTGTTCTATTCTCAACCATTCGTAATTTTATTATTTTCTAGTGCACATCCAACTTACTTGAGAATATTGCCTTTGACTCTGCTTCCATTACCTTTTTAGCTGGTTCATTATATTCATAACAGCTCCCTGCATAATATAATATAATTTTATTTTTGGCCAAGCTTTTTTATTACACCAATTACATTAAGCCTGTGTCCTTGGGTAACCAACCTCCTATCCATGCAATCTATTTCTCACTATCAAAAGCATACAAAAATTTGAATTGTCGATTAATTCCTGAATTAACAAAGTCTAAATAAACTTAACATTCTTCCTAAGGCATGTTGTTATGAATTAAATACCATACTATAGTTAGGGTTTAATAGTGTTGTGTCAATTTTAAACATTACTTCCTTGCTTTCTTACAGTCTGGGGCTCAAGTGTCAAGAGAATTTAATTGTCAAATGTTCCAAAAATTGAATTCTTACAGATCCATAAATGTAATACACACAGATAAAATATAGTGATAAATAAAATCATTTAATTACCATAATGCTAGCTAGCCATTATAGTGCAAAAACTGACGTCCCTAATGCAACCAAAGACACCATCGAAGTTCATATTTTTACTGAAGTGAGTATTATGTATTATTCAAGAGGCTGATGTTTGCTGGAAAGAAGCAGTTCTTACTTGCTGGTCAACATTTTGAGGCTTCCCAATGTTAGGAATGAAATGAGAGCATGGCCAAAGTGGCGTGGGTCTTTGATGATGTTAGTTGCTTTTATACGGTAGCGCTTCCTATATATCCATTTGATGATAGGGAGGTTAGTACTTATTATGGACCAGGTGGTATCTGCCACTTTCTGTAATCTCCATCATTCTTGGTTGATTGAATTCCAGAACCAGGTCAAGATGGAACCAGTCAATGTGCTCTCTGCCATATACCTATAGAAATTCAAAAAAGTATTCATTGACATGCCGGATCTTCCCAATCTTTAAATGAGTAAAGGGCCTGTCTCACTTGGCCGTCATTTGCGTGTGATTTAGGCGACAGCATTTAGCGTCACAACGCACGATGCGCGTGTGGTGGCATGCACGTGATGTGCGCATTGTGCGTGGTGACATAGGCAGTGACATGCGGTCGTGCGTGGCATCCCAGGATTTTGGGATGTACAAATCTTTGCGCGCCATCAGCGTGACGCGCAAATGATGGCCAAGTGGGACAGGCCCTTTAATGAGCATTTTTTGTGATTGCATCAATGTGCTGGATTGAGAACAGATCTTCAGAGATAGGCACACCCAGGAACCTGAAGCTCTTTGACTTTTTCCAACACTGCCGTGTGAATGAAGACAGGTTCATAGATCCTCAGCTTTCCCTGCCTAAAGTTGCTTGCTGATATTGATAAGAAGATTGTTTCACTGATATCAAGCACTCCTGTACTCTGACTTATCATTACCTGTTCTTCATCAATAACAAAGGTATAATTGGAGAATTTAAAGATGGCATTTGAACTGTATCTGGCCACACGGTCCTGGGCATAGAGAGAGTCAAGCAGAGGACTGAACACACAGCCTTGGTATGCTCCTGTGTTGTTGGTTAACATGGAGGAAGCATTGTCGGCAATTCATACGGATTGTAGTCTGCCGATGAAGAAGGCGAGGATTCTGTTACAGAGGGATGAGCAGAGACTCTTTAGGCCTAGCACATTGATGCCAACACATTGGGTGACACAGTGGCGCAGTGGTTGAGCTGCTGCCTTACAGCGCCAGAGACCCAGGTTTGATCCTGACTACGGGTGCTGCCTGTACACAGTTTGTACGTTCTCCCTGTGACTGCGTGGGATTTTTTCCCGGGTGCTCCAGTTTCTTCCCACATTCCGAAGATGTGCAGGTTTGTATGTTAATTGACTTTTGTAAATTGTCCCTAGTGTGTCGGATGGAACTAGTGTGTCATGAACTCCGTGAGCCGAAGGGCTTGACCATTCAAAACTAAACAAAACCCGGGTTCACCTCAAAATAGCCTGTGGGACAGGCTCATAAAAGTGTAATGCTGTAGTACTCTCACTATCTCTCACTACAGGCTTGCAGCCCATTGTTGCCTCAATCACCTGCAATCTCCCAGGGAGGTGGACGAAAATTACATTTTTTGTATTCGGTGAGTTGTATACAAAACATTATGAAAGGCATTGGCAAGTTATCCCAAAGTCAATCTCAAGAGTTTGTGCCTCTTTGCTCCAGCTTCTATTTGCAACGCAGGGCTGAATCTCATGCAGAGAATGAACCCAGGCCACCACCCTTCACTTTAATCTGCTAGACTATAAGGCTGACTTGTTGCAACCCAAACCGTTGCTAAATTCAATGTACTACATACTGTAATTATATGCCAGAAGTGTGATTGATTTACATTTTCCTGGTTTCTGATGGCTATGGCAGTATTTCCGCAGAATCAACTGTTTTAATAATGCACTCTGCAGTAGATCTCCAGCTTTGAATGTGGTGCTGCCAGGCATGGCTTTCTGCATTCTAAAATTCAGCATACTCCAGTGGATAGAAAGTTCAGTGTATTTTTAATTGGGGGAAAAAAAAACTGTCCTGAATTATCAATGCAGATTTGAAAATAGATTTTGGAAGTATTGTTATTTTAATTGGTGTAATGTTATTTATGTCAACGTTTTATTTTTGGTTTGGGAGCTTGTTGTCCTTCTGTTAATATGATAATATTTTATTAGGAATGTTTTAAAAAACCTGAAGGGAGAACATCAATTTCTATTCATTCCTTGTCCAAGTCCCGAGGTCAATTCTGGATTGTACTTGTGCATGTTCCCTTGGGATTGTATGCAGATTTTTCTTTACTCTCAGCATGGTCATGGCCTATTTCTTGAAAGGCTTCACAAGAGCATTAACAATGCCTGGGATTACTTTGTTACAAATTTTGCTTTGCCAAACTAATTTTGCTCTAATAATTCTTATCAGGTCACTATTTTGCACAGGTGAGTAGGCACTGTGAAAAATCTGATTATTGAGTGGACCTCCAAGAATATAGAATTTTGAACTAAAATTCTAAGAATGCTTCATAAAGACAAAACATAGAACAGTACAGCACAGACTTTGATCTACAATCTCTATTCGGAACATAATGCTAGGTTAAACTAATCTCCTCTGCCTCTTTGCGATCTATATCACTCCATTACTTGCATATCCATTTGCCTATCTAAAAGCCTTTTAAAGGGCGCTGTCATGTCTGCATCAACCACTGCCACTAGCAATGTGTTTCAGGCACACACCATTCTCTGTGTAAAAAAGCTTGCCGCACACATCTCATTTAAACTCTTTCTCACCAATGGTTGTACATGCTCTTCCTCAGATGACCCTACTGGAAAGGGTTCTCATAGTTTTTAAATTGTTGTGGTAAAAGATGGGAACGGTTCACAAAATAAGGACCAAAATTCAACAAGTCAAATTTTGAAAGCATTAAACAGGAATTTGCAAATGTTTATTGGGAGAGACTGTTAGTAGTAACAAATAGCAAGTGGGATGCTTTTAAAAGTGAGAATAGGAAGAGTTGAGGGACAACATATTTCTGTTAGAGTGAAGGACAAAGCTTGGGAACTGTGGTTGACCAGAAATATCAAGGTTCTGGTGATGAAAAATTAGGAGGAATATGTTAGTACAGGCAGCTGGGATCAAGCAAAGCCCTTAAGGAGTAAACTAAATGTTAGGAGTACACTTAAGCGGGAAATCCATGGGACAAATAGATCAAGTGATTGCTTTTATAGATAAAGATAAAAGATAAAGATAAAAGATATGGAGAAAGATAAGAGATTCTACAGATACTATATTAAGAAGAAAATGCTAACTAGGGAGTGAGTAGATCCCCAATGGCATCAATGTCTATGTGTGAAGCAGTGGAGATGGGTGAGGTGCTAAATAATATTTCTCATCTGCATATCTGCATTACAAAATAGGTAGTATTGCTAGTCTTAAGGCATATTGAAGGGGATAAATCCTGTATGACTATGATTCCATTAATCCCTGAGGCCTGATGAAATATACCTGATTACATGGTGGGAAGACAGGAAATAAATTGCCGGGGCATTGGTAGAGATATTTACATTATCCTTGTGTGTGAAAAATCATGTTTCACATATTTCATTGATTGTTTTAAAAAGGCGAAAAAGTTGATGAACAAGGGCAGGGTGGTTGATGTTGTCGACACGGGCTTCTATAAAGCCTTTGACATGGTCCCACGTAGTAGTCTATTTTGAAAATGAGATCACTAGTAATCCAGGGCCAAGTTAGCCAATTATATACAAAATTGGCTTGGTGAATGGAATCAGAGGGTGGTAGTAGAGGGTTGTTACTGGTTGGAGTCATGTAACCAGTGGTGTCTTGTAGTAATGTCCTCCGACTGGAACTGCTAACCATTTTAACTCCATTCAATACTGAAGAAGGGTCTGACCCGAAACGTCACTTATCCATGTTCTCCAGAGATGCTGCCTGACCTATTGTTACTCCAACACTTTATCTCTTTTCTTGCAGAAATCAGTGTTGTGTCCTCTGTCAATTGTCATCTATATCAACAAATTGGTGGCAATTTTGGTCATCTGGTTAGTAAATTTGCAGATGATACTAATGTTGGTGGTGTCATGGACAGGATTACAATGGGATCTAGATGAGCTGGGTAAATGGGCCAAGAAATGAAATTTAACTCGAGCAAGATGAGCAAGATTGCATTTTGGTAAATTCCTCCAGTACCATGGAGAATTTTGGTGAACACAGAGACAAGGGCTGCAAGTGGCAACACAAGTAGACAGGTTGGTGAAGAAGATATGTAACATGCTTGCCTTCGTTGGTCAGGACATTGTGTTGGAACGTTATATTCCAACTGTGCAAGTTATTGGGGAGATCATGTATCAGCTGGTGTATTTGAACAGTTCTGCCATCTTGCTAAAGGAAGGATGCCATTAAGCTGGAAAGACTGCAGAAAAGATTCACAAGGATGTTACTGGGGCTGGAGGGCTTGAGTTACTAGGAGAAGCTGAGTCTCTTTTTCCTGAAACACAAAACTGAAGAAGGCCTGATAGAGTTATATAACATAATGAGGGATGTAGAAAATGTGGATGGTCAGGTCTTTCAGGGAAGAGGTGTCCAAATCTAGAGGGCATAGGTTTAAGGCAAGGGTGCAAAGATTTAAATAGGACCTCTGGGACATCCTTTTCCACACAGAATGTGGTGGAAGTTGTAAAGGGGGACACAATTCGAACGTATAAAAGACATTTGGACAGGTACATGGCTACAAAAGGTTTCAAGGGACATGGCCACACATAGGCGCAAATGTGACCACCTCAGACATTGGGTGGATTTTACATTGCAGTGGATTTACTGGACCAAATGGTCAGTTTCCATGCTGTATGACTCAGGCAGAGATGAGTTTGCCCATATAGTCTACCGAATCTTTGCTCGGTCATCAAATAATGATGGAAGGAAATCATGGACATTGCTAATAATTCATTGTCTTGGACAGTCCTATGGTATTGTGAATGCTCTGCTTCGGGTCAATTTCTGAGAAGTGAAATATGCCAATGTGCAAACTATTTTAACATGGAGTGGGTGTTGCATACCAGCTATCAAGTGCACTTGAAAGAAGTTGTGGTCCTAGATGATTAGCGATTCGCTTTGCTGCGCAGTCATAACATACTCACACACAGAACACAGTTTTTCTCTGTCTCTGTCTCTCTTTCTTAAACATGCAGATAAAAATTGAATTACTTGACTGAAGATCATCGAGGCAGCACCTAACTGAGTGTGGCATCAAGGAGTCCTTGAAAAATTGAAGTCAATGGGAATCATTGTAAACATTCGACTGGTTAGAGTTATACTTTGCACAAAGAAAATGGTGACGTGAATTCCAATTATTTTTGACCAAGTTATCACTGATAATGTTCCTTAAGGATAGACACAAAATGCTGGAGTAACTCAGCAGGATAGGCAGCATGTCTAGAGAGAAGGAATGGGTGACATTTTGAGTCAAGACCCTTCTTCAGACTCAAGGGTCCAATCACAAACAACTTCAACTGGATCATTAATGGTCATTCTTCTATCTGATGGTCAGAAGTAGGGATATTCATAATTGAACAATTATTCCAGATGCACTTGTTCAGAAAATGAGGTTGTCTCAGCTTGCAAGCTGCAAGACGTGCCATCAACTAAGCATGGTAAGAGGCATTTAGTCCATACAATTGACATGTAATGACCATCTCTAGCAAAGATGAATCTATTTAATTTTACCAAGAGAATCAATGGATCACTATTATTTAGTCCCCAACTATGATATCTGGTAAATCAGAACCTTAACTGAACAAGCCACACAAAAACTTTGATTCTAAAACTCACAGTGAGGTTGGATTGTCTTTGACAAATTGACCTCTTTCTACTATCTACGAAGAGCACAGCTGGTATTTATTGAAAAACTCCTACCTTGCCTGGATTAATACAGCACAACTCAAGTACAAAATAACCTGCTTAATTTGCTTGTCACCAGAGATCTAAAACATTTACTTTCTCCACCTCAAATGTTGTGGTGGCAGTTTGTACCATCTATAGGATGCACTGTAGCAATGGCTCAAGGTCTGTTTGAAATCACCACCAATGGCACACCTCTGGTCACAAGGGCTACAGGCATGTTGGAATAACATCACCCTTAAGTCCCTCTCTAAATCGCAGTGTGTCTTGAGATGGAGATGTCACCTATTCCTTCATCTCTGGAAGATCAGAATGCTGGAACTGCCCAACTACCACCACCTTCACTATTGCAGCCAACCACTAGGCACAGCATTAGCATGAGGTCTGGGATAGCAACAAAAAAACATTTAGAACAGTAGCACACTGCCTCACAAGACAGCTCCGTCATTACATTCAGATGTGAATTAGATCACTCGTGATCTAATTGTATCTCGTTTGCTTATGGCAGTATCTTCTCTTTGATGCCACTTCTGCTATGATGGTCCATCTTTAGTTTAAGATTATTAAAATACACTACTTTCACCACCTTTTGAGGATGTGAGCTCTAAAATTTCAGAATCTTCTGAGAGGCAACATTAAATGGATGGTCCCTTATTTTTATGCAGTGTTCCCTTCTCTAGATTCTCCCACAGAAGGAAACATCCTCTTCTTAGATTAACAAGACCAGCCAGACTTTTATATGTTTAATCATCATCTCTTAGTTTCTAAACATCACCAGATACAAGGCCAAGTTGTTCACTTTCCTCATAAGACAACTTGTAACAATCAAGGATCAGTCTGGTAAACCTTCCCTTAAGTGCTTTCAATATATTTACATCCTCTGTTACATGAAGAGAATAATACTGCATACAGTAATTCTGATGTAGTTTCACCAATGCTTTTAATGAATGGTAATTTCCATCCCAGCGAAAGCTTCCAAGCCCCTGAATGAAGGTATAACATCCATATCTTGTGACTAATATTCATAGAATATCGTTGCATTATTCATTTCCAAAACAAAATAATAATGTAATTGATGCATAGCTAGATCAAGACACTTATTCCATGGTTCTTAATTGACAAATGTAATTGATAAAACTATATCTCATTTCAATAGAAGGGTCTCAAAAAGTTGTTTTGCACAGTTAATATCACTGTACCTTAATTGGTGCATGTGACAATAAATGTGAACTTGAACTAAAGAGGTAATTACAGTTTTATTGCTGACTGCTTCCCAAAAGGACAAGCTCCTGTTTTGGAATTATTTTAGTGTTGCTGATTTTATTTCTGCTTGTTCATTTATAGTAGCAACTTTGAAATGTGCTGTGAGCTAACAATCAAGGCAATCGTAATTGAGCTGAAATGAACTACAACTTGTATCTCAAGGTTCCAATAAAGTTTACTATGGTGTCTTGGTTTATGAGACTGCGACTTTGTTCAAATGCACTTAAAATTCTTTCTTCCTTTGTCATGCAGAGCAATACATTGAGAAAGGAGCTCTTCAACTGTTCAACAGCTTACTTACTCACCCGCTATGTTTTGCTCCAGCATTTTTGTCTAACTTTAATTTGTAGTACTCTCTTAAATTATCACGATCAATTCGTACCCTAATTCCTTAGTTGCTAGAAACAAGCTTGCTTTAAATTTGGTGCTTTAAATAGTGAAATCTCAGTAGTAATGCAATGGCAGACTACATCAATGTTATGTTGAGACCTAGATGAACAAAAATATTTACCCAGTTGATGGTAAGTTTAGCTTTGAGTACAAATTATCACTTAGTCTCAAGAATTATTCAACTGAGTATCTCTCAGCTTTTACTTGTCTGCGCGTTGTTGTGGCAGGACTTCATTAGATATTGGTACACATTTGATTAACAGGTACATTAAAGTCATATCTACAGAAATAAAAAAAATGCTACATCCTGGAAGGTGATACATAGCACCCAATACTTATACTGCACTTCTGAATGCTTTCAACCAATGGGCAAGTTTATATAACCTGCCAGTGGATATAAACGATGATGTGTAGCTTGAACATTCCCTTTGTTCATCTTGGCAAATATTCAAAAATGTGCTCCAAACATTTTTAAAATAATGCAAATTCTTCTGACCTTTGAAACACAAAGTAGAAAAAGAGCACATGGGGTATTATTAAGGACATTAGATCTATATGCTGGTAGCAGACATAGGTCTTGCACGCATGGAGAAAGAATGTACACTTCACAAACTACATAGAGAGTCACAATGGAGCCGCCGTCAATGATGGACGTGAGGAGTGGGCCAGTAGGAGAGGGTATATTGGACCGCAGGCCGAGCTGGTCGAGGGCGATGGAGGTGGCCCTGCAGCAACCTAGGGCTTACCTGGATTGGGAAATGTTCCAGTACATCGAGTGCGTGGACTTTTTCCACCAACTTTCATCCATAGATAACAACATTTAGTCTTTTCATCGACTTTGGACTTTTTTTTGAGAATGGCGCCAAAATGTAACGTCTCAGGTATGTGTGATCTATGAAAAATAATTTTGCTGTGCAGTGCGCACATAACAACAAAGCACCATTGAACATCATAACTTGCTTAATAACCATATAACCATATAACAATTACAGCACGGAAACAGGCCCTCTCGGCCCTTCCAGTCCGTGCCGACCATTTGGTTTCCCCTAGTCCCATCTACCTGCACTCAGACCATACCCCTCCATTCCCTTCCCTTCCATATACCTATCCACTTTACTTTTAAATGTTAAAATCGATCCTGCCTCCACCACTTCTGCTGGAAGCTCATTTCACACAGCCACCACCCTCTGAGTAAAGAAGTTCCCCGTCACGTTACCCCTAAACCTCTGTCCCTTAATTCTCATGTCATGCCCTCTTGTTTGAACCTTCCCTACCCTCAATGGGAAAAGCTTATCCACGTCAACTCTGTCTACCCCTTTCATCATTTTAAAGACCTCAATCAAGTCCCCCCTTAACCTTCTGCGCTCCAAAGAATAAAGACCTAACTTGTTCAACCTTTCTCTGTAACATAGTTGCTGGATCCAGGCAACATTCTAGTAAAAAACTAGAATGCTTGGCACAAAATGTTCAAGTTCAAGAGAGTTTATTGTCATGTGTCCCAGATAGGACAATGACATTCTTGCTTTGCTTCAGCACACAGAACATAGTAGGCATGAATACAGAACAGATCAGTGTGTCCATATACCATTATATAAAATATATACACACATGAATAAATGAACAGATAAAGTGCAAATAAACAGATAATGGTCTATTAATGTTCAGAGTTTTGTTTGAGTTGACTTTATTAGCCTGATGGCTGTGGGGAAGTAGATATTCCTGACCCTGGAAGTTGCAGTCTTCAGGCTCCTGTACCTTATACCTGAAGGTAGCGGGGACATGAATGTGGGGCCAGGATGGTGTGGGTCCTTGATGATGCTGCCAGCTTTTTTGAGGCAGCGCCTGCGATAGATCCCCTCGATGGTAGGGAGGTCAGAGCCGATGATGGACTGGGCAGTGTTTACTACTTTTTGTAGTCTTTTTGTAGAATGTCATATCTTTGTAGAATCTGTGATTCCCTGAATGGCCTCGAGCCACCTCAGAACCCACAAAACCAGAGTGGAAGTAAGCCATAGAAACATAGAAACATAGAAATTAGGTGCAGGAGTAGGCCATTCGGCCCTTCTAGCCTGCACCGCCATTCAATATGATCATGGCTGATATTCTGTCAGCCTTCATTCTGAGGGGCTGCCTTAGAAGAAGGAAGCAACACATACAGTGGCTTGCAAAAGTATTCATACCCCTTGAACTTTTCCACATTTTGTCACGTTACAACCACAAACGTAAATGTATTTTATTGGGATTTTATGTGATAGACCAACACAAAGTGGCGCATAATTGTGAAGTGGAAGGGAAATGATACATGGTTTTCAAATTTTTTTACAAATAAAAAACTGAAAAATGTGGCGTGCAAAAGTATTCAGCCCCCTTTACTCTGATACTCCTAAATAAAATCCAGTGCAACCAATTGCCTTCAGAAGGCACCTAATTAGTAAATAGAGTCCACTTGTGTGTAATCTAATCTCAGTATAAATACAGCTGTTCTGTGAAGGCCTCAGAGGTTTGTTAGGGAACATTAGTGAACAAACAGCATCATGAAGCCCAAGGAACACACCAGACAGGTCAGGGATAAAGTCGTGGAGAAGTTTAAAGCAGGGTTAGTTAAAAAAAAATCTCCCAAGCTTTGAACATCTCATGGAGCACTGTTCAATCCATCATCCGAAAATGGAAAGAGTATGGCACAACTGCAAACCTACCAAGACATGGCCGTCCACCTAAACTGGCAGGCCGGGCAAAGAGAGCATTGATCAGAGAAGCAGCCAAGAGGCCCATGGTAACTCTGGAGGAGCTGCAGAGATCCACAGCTCAGGTGGGAGAATCTGTCCACAGGACAACTATTATCATGCACTCCACAAATCGGGCCTTTATGGAAGAGTGGCAAGAAGAAAGCCATTGTTGAAACAAAGCCATAAGAGGTCCCGTTTGCAGTTTGCACAAGCCATGTGGAGGACACAGCAAACATGTGGAGGAAGGTGCTCTGGTCTGATGAGACCAAAATTGAAGTTTTTGGCCTAAATGCCAAATGCTATGTGTGGCGGAAAACTAACACTGCACATCACCCTGAACACACCATCCCCACTGTGAAACATGGTGGTGGCAGCATCATGCTGTGAGGATGCTTTTCTTCAGCAGGGACAGGGAAGCTGGTCAGAGTTGATGGGAAGATGGGTGGAGCCAAATACAGGGCAATCTTGGAAGAAAACCTGTTAGAGTCTGCAAAAGACTTGGACTGGGGCGGAGTTTCACCTTCCAGCAGGACAACGACCCTAAACATACAGCCAAAGCTAATGGAATGGTTTAGATCAAAGCATATTCATGTGTTAGAATGGCCCTGTCAAAGTCCAGAACTAAATCCAATTGAGAATCTTTGGCAAGACTTGAACATTGCTGTTCACATGCTCTCCATCCAATCTGACTGAGCTTGAGCTATTTTGCAAAGAAGAATGGGCAAAAATTTCAGTCTCTAGATGTGCAAAGCTGGTAGAGACATACCACAAAAGACTTGCAGCTGTAATTGCAGCGAAATGTGGTTCTACAAAGTATTGACTCAGGGGGGCCGAATACATTTGCACGCCACACTTTTCAGTTTTTTATTTGTAATAAAATTTGGAAACCATGTATCATTTTCCTTCCACTTCACAATTATGCACCACTTTGTGTTGGTCTATCACATAAAATCCCAATAAAATACATTTACGTTTGTGGTTGTAACATGACAAAATGTGGAAAAGTTCAAGCGGTATGAATACTTTTGCAAGCCACTGTAACTCAGAGGTGTAGAGAAAGGCAGGGTGCATATTTCCACAGTAGACCATGAGCTTTGGTCTTCAAGTTTTTTGCTCATAGCTGGTGTGAAGTTGTGGGGCCATTTAGAAAATCCATGTGACTCCTCGAACGGCAAGCTGAGGTTCATTCCTGCACTCAGTGCCAAGTCCACAGTTGCTGACATTTTGAATTACAGACTTAAAAGTGTCCAATGCAGTTAACTGGCCAAGCTCTGTGGAGCTGTCAGTGGTAGCTTAGTACAATCCATGCCAATCGGCTAATTGACGACAACTATACCAAAAACCTATTTGAACATACAGATTGTTTAACTTAAGCTTATTCTTGTTATATTAGTGGGGTGGTCCCAAAGACAACTGCGACATGCATGGATCTGCTCCCATAATCTGTAATAGTCATGTAGGACAAAATAGGGGCAAGGAAATATCTCACCATTGGTTTACCATGTCTGAAGTAAAGAAGGTAAAATAATCAACACCATTTCCACCTCTCCAAGTTATTCCTGTGAGAAATGAGCTAAAGTGAATCATTACTTTTCGAGAGGTGGCTGTTGGAACACTGCCTTGGCAGTGCCATTATAGGAAAATCCATCAGAAGTTTTGATGAGTCATTGGAGGTTTTGCTGTGTGGAGGAATACTGGGTGTCAGGCAGACTAATGGGTATCTCAGATTGGAGAGTGGTGCAGGCTGTCAGGAAGATAGATTCAGAAGTAATAAGTGCAATCTCTATCACTCCAACAAATACACTTGAGTGCCGTTGTCTCATATATTAAACAGTGTATCCAAGATAAATTAATGCCAAAGATAGATACAAAAAGCTGGAGTAACTCAGCGGGACAGGCAGCATCTCTGGAGAGAAGGAATGGGTGACATTTCGGGTCGAGACCCTTCTTCAGTAATGCTGCCTGTCCCACTGAGTTACTCCAGCTGTTTGTGTCTGTCTTCGATTTAAACCAACATCTGCAGTTCCTCCTTACATAAATTAATGCTATTTAGCTGCGGAAAATTGTCGAGCAGCTTTGATTTTGTGCCTTCCTGTGATTTGAATTGTGCTCAAGTTATGGACGTAGCATAAAGATTGAATTCTAAACCAGGCTCTTTCAGAGGTTCTGCAATTAATTTCCACTGTTTGAAAACTTCATATGTTGGAAATAGATTAAATGGCAGACATTTGAATTTGATGCATGCGCAAAAAAGACAGAGATTGTGGCAGAGACTAAAAGTATTACAGGAATTGAGGTTTACTAAAAAATAATAATTTTCTATAAAAATAAATTGTATCAGAAACTATTACTGCACTGTGTGCCCATGCAATTGCCTATCGGCATGGCCTGGAAAGGAAATAACTGGAAATGAGAGACATTTGCAATCAACATGATCATTCTTTGCTATTGCATTCTATTTGCAGATTTGATTATACTTTGTTTAATTGCATTGGATAAGACACAAGACAGGTGCTCTGTCCCTCATGACTGTTTCACAATCCAATTTACATCACCGCTGATCTGTATCTTGAACCATTTACCTGCTTTGATTGCACAATCCTCAAAATGCTTTCCTATAAAATTTATCAATCTCTGTATTGACATTTCCAGTTGACCAAGTAGAAATAGCCTTTGCAGGGACAGAGCTGCAGATTTCCAAGATCATTTGTGTGGAATAAACTCTGAATGAAATTATTTTTGTATATCCTTTTTAAAATTTTAAGCTTATGCTTCCTTGTCTGGATACTTCATGAGGGGAAATTGCTTCTCTCTGTCCACGCTATCAACAAATTTAATCTTCCTAAAATTTCAGTTAGAACTCTTTGATTTATCTTTATTCATGGGAGTAAAAGTTTTATCTTGTCAATTTGCCCTTATAATTTAGCCCCATCATAGCTCATCAATTTGTCGAATCAATTATTCTTGCATTTCAAGGCCAATATATCCTCCTGAGATACAGGGCCCAGAATTCAATGTGGTATTTCAGCCAGAGCTCTGCACAACTGTAGCTCAGCTTCAACCCTTAGTTCCAGTCCTCATCTGCAAATATCTTTTACTTGTCCAATGTACATTTAGTCTTTTTACTTCTGGGAAAAGAGACTGATATAGAATACTAGATTTCTAATATTACTAGGTTTGTGTCCAATTATTTCCCCTCAGCTATCAATCTAATCCCATTTTGAGTCATGCTTAAAATATGCTGTTGACCAAAAATCTGCTTTCTCCTAATAATAAATGTAGGATTAGAAATACCTGCTAAAAAGGGATCGCACTGCTGGAAAAACTTAACTAGAAAATATTGAACAATTCTATAAGTAGAACTTACTAAACTTCTAGTTCCCCTAGCTAGACTTGCTATTTTGGATTGATAGTTCCTTCCTTCATCTTGCTTTGCAGCACTTGATTTGTGACTTTTTTTTCTAGGTTGAAGTTGCTGTATAAAGAACTGCCTGTATCACAGAATTCTTGTGCAGCTCTGGTCATGGTTCACTTTGTAATGAGTCTCTCTTGCCATTTAATAAATCTGACTGCAGCCTGTGAGGATAAAACATGGCAAGGGTATGTCCTTCATCTTTATTCCCTGTGTACTTAGAAATAAAATGGCTATAATAACATGAGTGAAAATTAATTGGAACAGAAAGTACTTCATTTTAAAGGAAAAGTCCTTTAACTACAAAATTGACCAAAAACAGCTTTCTCCTATTAATAAATGCAGGATTAGAAGGTACTGGGCATAATTTATATCAGCTGTCCAGGTGAGCAAATGTGTCATTAAAATTGCTTCCTTCTGCACTCTGAAGCTTTCAGGAACTCAAACATTCTTAATTTCCGGCTTCTTTACTGACAAGGGGCAAAGACACTCATGCAAGGCGAACACTATTCTTTGTGTGTTCTTATTAAGTTGCAATGACAAAAATAGACTTTACGTGCAATGATAACTAGAGGACATGACTAAAAACAGCTGTAGCTTTCCCATTGGATCAGATGAGGAGGGCAGAAGAGGCGGAACCAGATGTGGCACAAGGGCAAAGCTTCAAATGTTCTTGTTATGTGTGGAGATGCAGGCTCTTCCCCTACCAAAGAACAGCATGGACTCCCTTTTCATTAAACCCTGTTATTCTTGATAATGTGGCACAAGCAAGATGACATCCAACAGTAATTGTTTACTGAATGTTCCTTTGGGCACTAACCAGGTTTTGATGAACAGATGAGCATCAGTTTGAAAGGGGAACATATAAAACTACCCAGCTGCATTCATTCAGTCTAAAGTCCAAATATTCAAAAATGATAGAAGAGAAAGATGACAAATTGGATTAAAGATAACGTAGTGATTCTAATAAGATGGATAAACCAGATGGTTCTAGGAGTGAAACATTTTCATTCGTCCAGTAATAAAGGTACCTATATACTGATTTTACGAGGATGTTGCCAGGACTAGAGGGTGTGAGCTATAGGGGGAGGTTGAATAGGCTGGGTCTCTATTCAATGGAGCGCAGGAGGATGAGGGGGTGATCTTATAGAGGTGTACACAATCATGAGAGGAATAGATCGAGAGGTATACACAATCATGAGAGGAATAGAGATGCATAGTCGAGTAGGAGAATCGAAGACCAGTGGACATACTGTAGGTTTTAGGTGAAGGTCAAAAGATTTAATAGGAATCCGAGGAGTAGCTTTTTCACACAAAGGATGGTGGGTGCATGGAACAAGCAGAGGAGGTAGTTGAGGTTGGGGCTATCCCATCATTTAAAAGACAGTTAGATGGATAGGACAGGTTTGGAGGGATATGGACCAGGCGCAGGCAAGTGGGACAAGTGTAGCTGGGACATTGTTGGCTGGTGTGGGCAAGTTGGGCCGAAGGGCCTGTTTCCACATTGTTTCACTCTATGACCATGAATGTTAGGACTCAAAATGACATTGATGCCACTTTTTCACAGAAGTATAAACAGTAAAATGAGGTAGAAATCAACACGTTTTGGGAAATCTCAAAACATTTTAACAAAAATAGAGGATAAGTATATGGAGTCTTTAATGACTCCCATGCACACAGGGAACATGAAGTGAATTGTATAATGGAGTGGATTGTCTGTTGCCGTACAACCAACCCTCTTTTGACCAAGGGTTACACAAAAAGTTGGAGAAACTCAGCGGGTGCAGCAGCATCTAAGGAGCAAAGGAGATAGGCGACGTTTCGGGTCGAGACTTCTTACTGCTCCCCCTCTTTTGACCAATATGCTTCCAATCCAATTTGATAGTCAGCAATATGAGATCTGGTTCTGAACAATGAATAAGAACATCTCTATCGCTTTACTACAGGAGATCATCTAACATTGACTTGGAAAATAATTAGGTTGAACATGTTTAGCAACAGGGAGTTAAAGTTAACAAGCTAACAATGGTCAACTGAAGAAGGGCAGATTTCAATAGACAATAGACAATAGACAATAGACAATAGGTGCAGGAGTAGGCCATACGGCCTTTCGGGCCAACACCACCATTCAATGTGATCATGGCTGATCATCCCCAATCAGTACCCCGTTCCTGCCTTCTCCCCATATCCCCTGACTCCGCTATTTTTAAGAGCCCTATCTAGCTCTCTCTTGAAAGCATCCAGAGAACCTCCCTCCACCGCCCTCTTAGGTAGAGAATTCCACACTCACCACTCTCTGTGAGAAAAAGTGTTTCCTCATCTCCGTTCTAAATGGCTTATTCCTTATTGTTAAACTGGTTCTGGACTCCCTCAACATCGGGAACATATATTTCACTTATAGGGACCAAGCTCATGTAGATTAGGGACCAAGATCAGGTAGATTAGAAATGATAATTATAGAGGAAAATCAGTCCAAAGATCTGTTCCAAACTAAAATATAATTTTGAAAGGAAATGGTAAAGTAAGCAAAACTAATACATTTGGTGTCAAAGGAAATAGAATGCAGTAAAAGTGGAAACATGTCAGGGATAAGATTCAGTAATAGGGATATTATTTAATGGAGGCAGAAAATCATAAAACATTAAAATAACTCCTGAACCATTTTATTAACATACTGGTCTAGAAATCACTCTGCACATAAATACAATGTGAATGATCATTCAGTTGTCTCTCGGTGTAACACTGAAGCACTATTGAGCTAGTGATTTTGCTTATAAAATGTTAAAAATCTGGAAAACTGAGCACATTCTAACTAACTCCCATGTCATTAGAAAATGTTGAGTATATTTTCAGAGGAAATACTAGAGCAACTCAACAAAAGTTTCTTCACCACTAGATGCGTTAAACAACTTCACCCAAAAGATCACTTCCACGTATACATCATCTTATCTTTCTTAGGTGGAAGTAATATCACAACAAAGCTTGCAGAGGAGTAAATGATCTTAACTCAAAAGGTCGTTAACGATAGGGAAGATAAGCTATGCTTGCAATTTTACTATTTACCTGTAGGAATTTAAAGAAATGACCGCTCAACTTTGAAGATATTTACTTGGGCATTATCACAGTAAAGATCCTTCGTAGAAATAATTAAATGTTGCCCATGTTCTTCTTACCTGCTAATTAGTTATTGAAATCAGCAAGCGTCATGAAAACTCTAAGTCATGGTAATGAGTTGAAATGAACAATAACGCATCTCATGGTTCCAATGAAGCTTATTATGCTCTTATAGTTTATGATAATTGAACCACCTGAGAGTGTGACAAAATTCTCATGCACTTAAAACACTTTGTTCTTTTAATACCTAAATTAAGAATTAAAGAAAGTTGCTCCTAAACTCTGAAGAGCTTACATAATTTATAGCATTCACGTAAATGATCTTTACCAATTATTGCCTTCATTTAAAAGAAAGAATCAGTGCATAAAATGTTGAAATCTAAATGATAGTAAATTATGTATCTGGTTCGGATGAAATGTGCTGAGAATTCCCAGCTGGTGGCAAGTTTTACTTTGCGTCAGTTGCCACTATAGCATAAGGTGATAGTGTAAATTGCTCCCGCATGTACATTGGGTTATCTGAGAAAATGAGATTTGTTCCCTAGGCTCCTGATTTTACTGGCAGATTCCTCTGTGCTCTCTAGGATCCCTTTGATCCCTCTAGCCTCTTTGATCTTGGAGATTTCTTCTGTGACCCCCTCTGTCGCTCCTTTCCTTATTTGGCCACCCCCTACTCCAGTGACCTACCCCTCTGCAATGATAACACTGGCTCATTCCTGGTGGACGGACTGTCCTTAACCATGGTCTTTGGAGGACTGGCTCTTGGGCAGATGCTTCCCTATAACATCGGTCTGGATATTCCGGAACTCTAACTTCTCCCAGTCCATAGTTTGCTGGTGTTCTAGGGATCCATGATTCAGAGTCGAATTTTGGTGTTTCTTTTCTAATCACATATTCAGTTCTTGGTTTAACTGCAGAGGGGCTACCCTGCTTCTTTATTTCCTTCCAATGATATCTTACAGCCCTGGCCATTTGACTGGCACTATTTTCTGTCCAGTCCATGTTATTAGTGTTAATGGCTTATGCTACGTTGGTAGGAAGACAATTCAGTAGGATGGCATAATATTGAGGGGAATTTATTCCATTTCTGTAATTTAACTCACCCAATTGATCCATATATAATTCAGAAAATCGCTCTAAAAACTTATCCGCTCCTTCTCCTCATTTTGGTCTTATATCTAATATTCTAGCCAAATCGATTGGTTTCTGAAGGGTGTTGGCAAGAGCTGTTAAAACAGCTTTCTCCTTTGCTCCATTGTCCACTATTATATTTGCAAGAGCTTCATGCGACGGATGTCCTAAATTCTTTAGGAATCTGGCATGCTCACTTGGGGTAATTATTGGTTGGATCACGGGAATCAGCATGATAAACGCGCTTTGTAGTTCTTAAGTGATCCACAAAAGAAGTGGGTGATTTTCTACGATCGGGTATTTGACTCAAAATAGCAAATCATCTCATCAGCTTCCATGGGGAATAGATTCTAATTGTACGGGGATTATTTGCACTTACTGCATTGGCTGGATCAAAAGAAGGATTAGGCATTTCCCTTACAGGGAACTGTCTAAGGGTTGTTTGTTTGGCTTTAGGATCTATCTCAGCCTCTTCAATTATAGTCTCACACCCAAATGTATCTTCCCCTTCACCAGGAGGTTCACGGTACTTTCTTAAGGATTTTCTACCTTCCTTAACTGCTCGTTCAATTTGTCTAGGGGTATGCTCTTCTTTTTCCATAACTAATTTTGTCTTTTTCTTAGTTTGGATTCTGGTACCTTGAAATCTAGGACTGTCTGTAATGGACAGATTGGTCAGGGTTAAGGAAGTTTGTGCCCTGGGAGTTGATTGTCCATTCCTATTACAAACTCCATGATGTGCATTTGAGGTATTGGGATCGTAAGGTGAATAAGGTGGTGGACCTGAATTTCTAGTTCTAACACTCTCCCAGTCTTCTAAATAATCATCGTCATCCCCCTCGTAAACAGTGCCGACCATCGGGTCCTCACGTTTAAGACTTATGGACGATAATCTTTCTGTGAACGATTTCCTTTTCCCTTTTTCTTTAATACTCTCAGGCTCTTCCCTTAGGCTACCCCGAGGTTCAAATGCTTCAGTATCTTCTAATACTATCCCCCGTTTCAGAGTTGCTTCCTTCCAACTTGCCATTCTTTCCTCCGCTCTACTCGTTTTCTGTTCCTCATAATAATTTCTCCACAATTCATTCAATTCCTGTGCCTCTGTATTATCGCTGCACTGCAATATAATCTGCTCAATGTATTTTAATCCCTTGACTGTATCTATGCCCCTTTGGGGCCATAATTCGTTCCCTAATTATTTAGCAATCCAGAAAGGATTCTCAATTGATCAGCTTTTTGTGGAAATTCACTGCATATTTCTTGCAGAGGACTTTCTGAGTCAGCGGTCATATCTTTATTTGCGTGGTTTCCCATTCTGTTGGATAAAGAAGCAACTCGAAACTACTCACACCTCTTAATAATTTCCCTTTCTAATTTCAAAATTATCAAAGTCGTTTTAGACAATTTTCAAATCAAAATGCTCCAGGAAACGACCAATCACAGTCACATACGTTCTTGCAGCCCGTTTCCTACCCCGATCTTAATCTGAATGCATACAAATGAACTCTAAACACGTGAGCAAAATTGAACACAAAAAGGAAATTAGTCCACTTATTAGAAGTATACCTAACCACACTCCTGCATAAATCAAAAACATTCACTTATTACAAATCACGCTATCCAAGAAATCCTCCTCGTGGCCCGATCGTTCAGCGGGATGACTCCTCCCCTGACGCAACGATTGAAGATGTACAACCGCTGATCGAACTACCCTGATTCAGACTCTCAGAAAACAATCTTAAACAAATACAAATATTTAACTCAAACACACTCTTACTTCAAGTTTCTAAATCCGTAAACACTCGCACAAGCAGCAACACAAATGACGGACTGCGACTAAACATGATCTAAATCTTCTTTTAATTACTCTTAAGTTTATTTACATACATAGAATATTTACAAAATCCAGATCCTATCACAATATGAAAAGTTAGATTTTTACAATTTGCAAAATGATTTAAAGCACTAGCACACAATTCACGAACACTCGATCTCGACACCGCATCACGTTGTTATCACGCAGTGAATCTCTCTCTCTGATACCGAAGATTTTCCCCTTCCTAGTTTACTCTTTGCTGAGGGGTACTATTCCTTAAATGATTACTTTTCCTCCCGAATGTTACTATTCCTCTGCTAAGACTGGACTTCTATATGCGGACCTCTATCGAAGTTCGACAGAATTAGGGGTACCTTTCGCTATTCGGATTACTTTTCGTCAAGTAAGGAGGCTCCTGTCTCTCAGGTACTCTTTGCTATCAGGTACTAATCAACAAACGGCCAGACTGTTATTATTCACTGTTGATCAGCCGCTATTCAGAATCAGTCACGGACATGCACCAACTTCGAAGTTCTATATACAGGAATTCGAATTTCACCTTACTGGCAGAACTTCAATATGAAATTAAGTTTTTGAAAATTTGGCTTTGCAAATATAGAATCGAACTCGAACTTGATCACCTAATTTTAGTGCGTATCTCTCTTAATACGTGGGCACTCGAATCGACTAAAATTGTCCAATTGAATTTTTGAACGGACTGGAGTATTCCGGCCAATCTATACTCCGTCCGTCCAAGCCCAGTACCTGCTCGAGGCTCTTTGTCCGGCACTTCAGGAAGAGACTCAGATACCTTCACACTGACACTCCTCTCTTCTGGGTAACGAGGATCCAGCGCCTGGCCGCTTTGCACTGTGAGTTATCAATGTCATTTTTCATAGCGCATCTTTTCAATTCGTGCTCCCAGCAATGATCCCAGCAAGACCTGAATTTTAATACCCCACCAATTTGGATACCAAGTCTAACCCTAGGCCACACCTCGCCTGATGAAGCACGTTTGGCTCTCGTTAAAGCAGCTGCAGTCTGCCAACTACGACCAAAGTTTTGAGCCTCTAACCCAGGAAAGGGCCTCTAACCCAACCCCAGCACGGCCTCTAACCCCACCCTGGTTTTATGGGCCTCCAACCCAAAGGCGTGCTAACCACTCCCCTGTGCTTGCTGGACTCTGTTCTAATTATCTAAATTAGACATTGTCCCAAGCCCGCGAATGATCGATCTGCTCCGACTCACAAAGTGCCGAAAATCAATACGAAAACCGCACCGTGGACCGATATCTGCACTTGCGATCGAAACAGCTCAACACCCTTGATCACAAACTTGTGTTTGAAGGTCTTTTGAGATCCCAGCCAAGCCCCCAATGTAAATTGCTCATTTCTAAACTTCCCCCCCAGTCTAGTTTCAGTAAAAACACTGAATCAAGCACTTGAAACAACAACATTTTATTTTAACAAACTCACGTCACAGTTCAACTACTGTACCTATCCCACCGGGAGTTCGATCCTTGTTTCTGTCTGTTCGAGCCCTCTAGGCCTCGCTCAGACAGAGACACTACAGAAGTTCACGCAGTCCCAAGCGCTCTCCCAGAAGATCGACGCTGTACCTCGTAGTAGCGGACTTTTATATTTCCCGGGACCTCAAGGGGCCGAACCACATGTGGGTGGTCTCTTAATAACCCAATTACAGCTATCGATTAACCCCATACATAACAGACATTTCCCTAACCCAATTTATACAACAGCTCAATACATTGTATAAGAAAGAAAGCTCTCGAAGGAAGCTAACAAGAACAAACTTAGAAACATGTGCCCCGAGATTCAAACAATTTCTCCAAGGCTCAACAGTTCGATGAATCATCAATTAACAGGATGACCGTCTTGCAACATTATTTATACTGTTTATAATGCTTTTGCAGTGACCCAATAGAAATGATGCATTTAAGGTTAGTTTGCAAAACCACTATACATGTTATCAATGTAAGAGAAACATGAAGAACACCTGGACCCCTTACCATACTGCATATCAGTCTGAGCCTAGACTGGCTGCTGCCAATCAAAGCCTGTAAGGTTCAGCTGACAATGATTAAGCACTTTATGGTGTATTTAATTTAGTCAATATTAATAAAAGGAGAACATTCGACAGACTACCCCTCAGATAGACTTAGGCCTTTAAAAGAGGGGGGAGAAGTGGGCACGAAAGAGTGAAGACAACTTTTAAGAAGCCAGAGAATCACGGCGATGAAGATCGGCGGACAGTTATCCTTGGTTCTGAAAAATACTGCTTACGTTTTTTTTTCCCAATGAGTCAATGAAATTCACCTGTCAGCACTGGCTACAACCTACGAGAATCTTCGACCTTCTGGCAACCCACTAGGATCTCCTGGGACCCACCTACGGCTTGAGAATTCTCGTTTCCATGACGGCTTCATTCTGGTCGCCGCTAATTTTTCAACATGTTGAAAAATTTGCAGCGACCATAATGAGGCAATGACTAGTTCCCAGAATGCAGGAACTCTACATGACCATGAAGGTGACTCCCCAGCAACCACCCGCAAACATGTGGCGACCATGTGGCGATCGCATAGTCTCCTGCAGTCGCCTAAAAAGTTGCCTAAGTGGGACACAACCATTACTTCTCTAATACAGAAAATTGTGAGATCTCTTTTGACTTGACCATGTGAGAGAAAGAAATATAGCGGCTTCATAAAATATTATTGCATTTTGATTAGGCCGCAGTGGCAGTATTGTGTGGAGTCCTGGCCATCCCTTTACGGTAAGGATATAGAGGCTTTGGAGAGGCTGTTGAAGAGGTTTACCAAGATGCAGCTTGGATGAGAGAGTATTACCTGTAGGAAGAGGGTGGACAAACATGAATGTCATTCTGAAGCAGCAGATGGTAGGTGAGACCTGTAAGGTTTGTAAAATTATGAGGGGTTTAGATAGGACAGAACTGTCAGAACCTTTTTCCCATGATGGGAATAATAATAATAATTATTAAAACATCTTTTAAAATAATAATAAATAATTTATTTATCCCATCAGGGAAATTCAGATGTCCAGAAGCCCCCAACCAACAAAACCACACATTCAAAACGAACGGAGACAGAAAAACATAAAATACAATATGGACACTACCTGAGAGCAGTAAATACTTAAAAAGACCAATAATTAACCATTAGAAATTAAAAAATGCATCCCCCTACAGCCTAGCGGTCTGAATTATAAAATCTAATGGTTGCAGGGGTGAAGGATCTCCTGAACCGCTCCGTTCTACAGCGCAGGGAGAGGAGCCGGTTGTTGTTCCGAGTGCTCCTTTGACTCTCCAGAATAGTAAGATTAAATGAGAACTTACCAGTTTGAAGTTTGATCTTTATTTTATGAGGCGTTACGTTGAGGGATTACGTGAAGACCCCACCAGCACGCATGCACGACATTGTTCAAAGCAGCGGTGTGAAATCACACATAATAGAGTTGACTAAAGATAGTAAGATAAGAGAACTAAAATACCAGTTGACCTTTATAATAGAGGGTTGGGAGCGGAGGGCACGTAATCCCTCAACTAAATGCCTCATAAAATAAAGATCAAACTTCAAACTGGTAAGTTCTCATTTAATGTTACAATTTTACTTCGGAGTCACATGAGTGACTATGTGAAGATTTCAAAGCTTTGTGATTTCATGCCGTGGAACGAGTCCATGCTCACACACTGCCATAATAACCAATGGAGGAAGTATGTTAACGTATTCAGACATGAATCGGTTGCTGAAAAACAATGATGTATTTATTAACAAATAATAACCCCTAATTCGGGGGAAAATCATAATACAGAACTCAAAATCGTGTCTGCAAATGTCTCAGGTCTGGCAACGGGTTTATTATAAAACCGTTGGAAGGTTATTTCGTTAGACCATCCCGCCGTTGCAAGGATGTGGTCCATGGGAACTTCCAACATTCTTGCTGCCAATGTAGCTGCAGCCCTGGTGGAATGAGATTTAAAAATATCAGTGCCCACCCCTGCTGCACCTAATACCTGCCTAAGCCATCTTGAGATGGTCTGCACGGTCACTCTTTTATGAGGACATTTATGACTTATTAATAAAGCCATTTCTGGGCCCCTGAGACTTCTGGTGACCTCCAGGTAATGTAAAAGGTGGGTCACTATCCATAGACGAAGGTCTATGGGGTAAGCCAGGAATTCCAATTTGAGGCCAGACGATCCAGGCCTGTTCTGTTTAAGTAACTCAAATATATGGAAAGTTATATTATTCTTGGATGATACCATGGCGTCCAGTCTTAGTTTGTGCAGAGACTGGACCCACTGTGCCATTACGAGTGTCATCAGCATCACCATTTTATATGTCAGTTTTGTTAGTGAGGGATGTAGCTGGTGCCCAATCCCTGAGCAGGGTTAACACAATACCAATATCCCAGGTCCGGGAATACCTAGGCCTGGGGGGGATTAGAGTTGAAAACCCTTCATAAATTTTGATACGAGAGGGTGAGATCCAACCCCGTGGTGTCCTAAACCCAGTCCCAAATATGAAGATAGGGCACTCCCGGCACAGTTGATGGCACTGTAGCTCAAGCCTTCATCAAAGTGTAGGCTCGCCAACAATTCCAGCACATTCGTAATAGTAGCTGTATGGTAAGTGGTGTTCGTCCTGGTACAGAATACCTCCCATTTTCTGATATATGTGAGGTACTGTTTCCTGGTGGACTCTCAGCATGCTGCCGTGATGATGTTCATGGTTCGGTCCGACAGTCCAAATTCCAGGAGTTGTCTTTTTAAATTCTGCAAATCAACAGGTTTATTCTGTCATGGCACGGGTGACTTTCGCCTGTCACGGATGAACCAGTAAACTCGGGCATTTAGAGATTGGAATGCATGGTTCCGAGACCATGTCGAGTACCACAGGAAACCATGGCTGAGTAGGCCAGTCGGGTACTACCAAAATACCTGACGCAGAGTCTTGCTGTATTTTTCGCAAGACCCGACTGATGAGGCAGAAGGGGGGAAATGCATAGAAAAACAATTCCCCCCAGTGTAGTGAGAAAGCGTCGATCGCTACTGCCCCAGGGTCTGGTTCCCATGCAACATGTTGGTATCTGGTGATTAAATCTGGATGCGAAAAGGTTGATATTTCGCGTTCCATACCGAGCTACAATGTCAGTAAATACTTGGTGGTCCAACATCCATTCGGTGTTGTCACTGAATTTGCGTGACCTGGTGTCCGCCACGGTATTGATCTTACTAGGAAGGTAAGTAGCTGATATCCAAATGTTTCTTTCCATGCACCAGTGCCAGATTGTGTTGACCAATTCATCACAAGATATCGACTTAATTCCACGCATAATATATGCCACCACGGTGGTATTATCAATTTGTAGGCGAACATGCAGATGGTGCATGTCTGAACAGTAAGCCCAAAGTCTGTGGAACGCTCCCAACATCTCTAGATGATTGATACCCAGTGCCTGAAGTAAGGTTAACTCATGTGCATTCCATCTATCACCTCAACTGGAGATGGTATTGTTGCTCCCAGGCCGTCAGCGCTGGTGTCAGTTTGTAACACAACTGAAGGATTTGTGACTATAATGGGATTAGAGCAATGTCGAGTATTGTTAATCCACCATTGCAACTCCAATTTTGCTTTGGCTGGTAACTGCATTGGCCTGTCAAAATGGCCAGCATGGTATTTGAGTGCTTCAATCTTAGCCCTCTGTAAATTTTGGTAATGAAAGGGTCCAAAATGTGTGGCTGGGAAGGCAGCCACGAACTTCCCATTTACCCTGGCTACTTGTCGAATAGATGGTTGACTGACGCAAACAAGGCTGTTGCATGCCTCTATAAAGTCTGTTGCTTTGTCCTTTGGCAAAGTGACAGACATGCGAATAGAGTCAATTGTGAACCCCAAGTAGTCCACAGTCATAGAAGGCATTAACTTGGATTTATCTGGATGGATGATAAACCCCAACTTTTGAAATAGGAGCTTGGTGGCTGAGACAGCCAATTTGGACAACTCTAGAGTTTTCCCGACAATTAAGATGTCATCCAGATATGCCATGACAATATGTTTTTGTTTCCTTGGAGAAACACCAAGGCTGGTTTCAATATTTTAGTAAACAGTCTGGGGGCTGATGTTAATCCATTAGGCAGCGCTTTATACCACCAGAGCTGCCAAATCCAGTTAAATTTCAGATATCTGCGGTGATCTTTCTCTATTGGTACTGAATAGTCTGCATCTTTTAAGTCGATGCAAGCCATGAAGTATCTCTCGGAAACTAGTTGTTTGGCAGTAACAAAGGTTTCCATTTTGAAGTGGCTATACTGCACAAAAGTATTCAGCTGTGTCAAATCAATGATAATGTGACATCCACCATCTTTTTTTGTATTTTGTGAAGATATGCTGAACCGGAAGGAGGAGTTTGTGAACAAATTCAATTTTGTATCCCTGGATACTTTGCAGTATAAAAGGATCAGAAGTTATGGAACTCCATGCATTTCTAAACAAGTGTAACCTTCCCCCAGTCTGTGAAGAACTTACACATGCTATGTTCCGGAAGAAACCAGACCCACCTACCTCCATGGTTACTGGTGGTGCTGTGTTGGTTTCTTCCGTCCTTGTTTCTTGGGGGGTAGAGGCGCTGGGGTGTGGGGTTGGCGCATCTTTCACGAAGGCCATTCTGAGCCATGGTCTAAAAAATACCTTTGTCCTGAACGTACGGCCTTGGAGCTTTCACCAGCTGTTGCTCTTTCGTTGTAGTAATGTGGTTTGCTGGTGGATGCATAGGGGTGCTGCCGCCGAGGATACGAGGTCTTGACAGTGGACAGCGCTTTCATTAGGCCGACGGCTTTTGCCTCCTCATCGAGGTCTTTAACCTGCTTCGGCAGGTTGTCCCCAAACGGTAAAGTAGGCGGCTGTGTGCTGCTGGTCTTGCACAACCCGCAAATTTGGGGTTTAGGGCAGGTCGGATGACACTCTTCCTAAAACAATTTATTTCAAACTGTGAATTGCAGAGGAGTGCCAGAGCATCTTGTTGCTCTTCCAACATGTCCTTCCCATCCACTGACCTGGCAAATGCTGTTATTCGAGGCCAGTAGTTTCAGGATCTTTTGCATTTTTATTTCTTGGTTTCTGATGCCAGCACTGATGTTTCCCCAGATGGGGTTGTTCACCGCAGGCACGATGAGGGAAACACAGTTCTCTGATGCTAAATATTTAGCAGCCGTGTAACTCATGGCCTGTACCTGCAGTTGGTTGGTGGTGAGGTAGTTTATGCTGGCTGCCAGCAGTGGCTGTAACGCCAGTCCCTTTTGTGAAGGCATCGCAAATTTGGAAATCATGCCGAGTAGCTCTTGTTGTTCCTGCACCCCTAGCACGCTGGAAGAGTCTTCAGCCAAATCCCCCTGTTCAGAGTCAGCCCAGAATTGACTCCTTATGCTCCCCTCCGAGGAGAGGGAGACATTTGGCAGCCCTGTAAAAGGTGCTGCCGTGGGTGTCCGAGGAGACCCACGGTGACCAGACTCCGTTTGCTGGAGTAGGTCACATTGGAGCAATTGCTCCATCAACCGTTCCATGCGGGATAAACGCCCATTGTCGCTATCCGCAGGCGGTGAATCTTCCAGCCCGGACCCTGCCGAGTCTATGGGCTTATCCAACTTTCGGGTGGCTTTACCGCCAGTCCGAGGTACACCTACGGGCTGTAGCGGTGCCAAGTCGGGGGCTTCTGGCTGAACGGTTAGCAGCTATGTTGAAGTCGGCCGCTGCTGACTGCCCGCATTCCCGCAGTCCTCCGCAGTCAGTTTAGTTGCGGTCCATTTGGACTTAGTCCTGGACTTGTCCACAATAGTTGTTGCTCTGTAAAATAAATTACACAGAGCGGCCAAAAACGACCTCAGAATAGTGAAAACTTACCTGCAGGTCCGTTTTAAACCTACCGCTGGAGGAGCGACACTTCTCCCGCCTGTCGCTGCGCAATGCGTTGGACGATATATGTCGTGCATGCGTGCTGGCGGGGTCTTCACGTAGTCACTCACGTGATTCCGAAGTAAAATCTCAAAAACTTGAGTGCAGAGTATTAAGGTGAGTGGGGGAAAGAGATGTGTGGGTGAGATTTATACACAATGAGTGGTAGGTACTTGGAAAGTGCTGTTAGGGGTGGTGGTGGAAGTGTAATTATGCTCCTAGAGCTACCCCCCCCCCCCCCCCCCCCCTTAGTCCAGTTCAGTAAAACACTGAGTCAAGCACTTGACCACTAAACTTTATTATTTCAAACAATAACAAACTCCCTATACAATACCTAACCACCGTGGGTCCGATCCTTGTCTCTGCTTGTTCAAGCCCTTCACCCTCATACAAGCAGACACCTCCAAAAAATTACGCAGTCCCAAATGCCCCTCCAGAAGATCGACGATGATCCTCGTGGGGTTCAATCTTTTATAGGTCATCGGACCCTGTGGCACAAAACTAGATGTGGGTGGCAGCCCCTACAAACCAATCACAGATGTTGATTACATTAAAGTGTTATTGACAGTACCCTAACCCAATTACAAAGTACCCCACTACAATGTTTCGACAGAAGTTCTGGAAGGAAGTCAGTTAATCAAATAATGCAACATTTTCCCAGGTAATATAAACAATTCAAACAAGGCTTCACACTTCAGCCAATCATCAAACAGCAGTACAAACACCTTGCAACATTATTAACAGTATTTACAACCCCTCTGCAGCTGGCCAATCCTGAAAATGCATTTGCAATACCTTTGTGCTCCTCTGCAGAGTCATCATACATTTTAAAAATGGAGAGGACATCTGGATCTTTCCTTATCCTGCATATCAATCTAGGACATAGACTTTCTCGCGCCACCTCACAGCTTCCAACTTTTCACAGACAGAAGCCAAGCAGGCCCTGCAAATGCAAAGTTCCTCCATTTTATAATACTTCTAATTTGGCCAATATTAACATAAGCAGATATGATGGTAGCTTTTAAGAGGCTTTTAGACAGGCAAATAAATATGCTGAATGGAGGGATGTAGATCATATGCAGGCAGAAGGTATTTGTTTAATTTAACATCATGCTCAGCACAATCTTCATGGGTGAAAGTACCTGTTCCTATGGTGTACTATTCTGTGTCATAAAAAGGTATCTAAAAGTATTTTTGAGGGAGCGATTAATAATAAATTAAATGCAAAATACCACCATTCCTTACAATTTGCAACACCATTTGGAATAAATATGTCGAGATATAATTGCTTCAAAAATGTATCTGGTTAGATTGTAGAGAATCAAGTTAGAATCAGAGCATGAGAGGCAAATTATGTGGCCACTCTCAGACTTTTTCCAGTTATAATGGGCTGGCACATGCATCTTTTTGGCCAATCACAAAATTAACCCTTTACGTACATCTTGAAGATTTAGCGGTATGTTCTTTTTTTGTATGTTTTGAGGATTCCCTGAAGCATGGTCCCAACCATAAACGGTATCTGTCCAAATATTTAAACAAACAAACAGTGGGTGGCACAGTTGAGCAACATTAGAGCTGCTGCCTTACAGCATTAGAGACCTGGGTTCGAACTTGACGACAGTTGCTGTCTGTATGGAGTTTGTACATTCTCCCTATGACTTCATGGATTTTCTCCGGGTTCCCCCGATTTCCTCCCACATTTCAGAGACGTGCAGGTATATAGGTTAATTGGCTTCTGTAAATTGCTTCTTTTGAATAGGATGCAAAACTGGATAACTGTTCATCGTTGGTCAGCATGGGCTAGGTGGGCAGAACAGCCTGTTTCCATGCTGTATCGCTAGACTAAACTAAACTAAAAAGTAACTTCACTGTCGAAATTGAAGCTGATCTTTCCCCTGGAGCATCCTGAATTATGGCCTGATTATGGGAGCAATTCAGAAGATAAAATTGTGATTCTGCAGATTCTTGATTTTTGTTTTTATTTATTCATCTTTTGGGATGCACTGTCCCTGGTAAGGCCAGAATTTATTTCTCATTCTTAATTGCCCTTGAGAAGGAGGTGGTGAGACACCTTTTTGCAATGCTTGCAAATATCTGTTAGATGCAGAAATGACGGTGACCTTCTGAGAAGCACGCAGAAGAAGATGGGTAATATAGGAACAAAATAGTATAGAATGTAGTATTATATAAACATTTATAAATGTTTTTATTTTCTCTTACAATGGTACAAATCAAAAGCCATTGTTGTATCTAGAGAACACCTATATATACTTTTCAGTACTGCTTGCAATACTGAAAATTGTCCCCATCAAGGTGTTTTTACAATAGTTTTACAGAGGTGTTTATAGTTAGGTTTATAACATTAAAAATAAAATACAAACAGGAATTACGCCCCTCAAGATTCTTCCGTGATCCAGTTATGATGGAACTGATCTCCATCATAACTCCATTACATACTTTGTTTCCATAATTATTTATGCATTTAACTACCAAGAACATGTTAATCTCATTGTTGAAATTTTCAATTGACAAGTCAAAAATTTCAATTTTAATTGATAATTTTAGTGATTTTAGAACATTTAACATTTTATTGGGATTCAAACTGTTAGGTTCAGAGGAGATATTACAGGGACTATCTTTATGTTCTGGGCAACACGATTTATGCAGGAAATAAACCAAGGTGAGTGGGATGAGATGAGGAGGAGGAGGAGGAGGAGGAGAATAAGGGTGGGGTGGTGGAGTGGGGAAAAGGGTGAGAGTGGGGAGGTGAGAGGGAAGAGAGGGAAAGGGTGGTGCAGAGGGGAGGAGGCTGAAGGTGAGAGGTGACAGAAAAGAGTGGGGATGTTTTTCCAGTATAGGTTTCTCAGAACACGACCTGAATTCCAGTGTAAATAGTAAGGAGAGATAACATAAATAATTGTGTAGTCTGTAAGATTTAGAATGCTAGAAGTTGTTATGCACTAAATATTAAGACTAGCGAAAAGAAGATAGAGAGAAATAATTTATTTTTATTGAGGAACCTAGGACTTGGAAGCCATGGTCTAAAATTTAGAGCCAGCTCTCATGGAGTGGTTTTAGAACTACTGCATACTAACTACTGCATGGACTACTGCATACTAACTGTGGTATTTGTTCAATTGTTAATTTTATATCTGTAATTAATACATGTTGTTATCAAAGAGTGTATGACAAATAGGATTAGCTAAAAAATAACCATTACTTCGTTGAATTGAAGCACAGTATTAAATGTCCTTCAGCTTTTGCACATTTCTGTACACTTTTGAAACTTCAAATAAGATAAAAAAATTAAGTTGTCATTTGCACCAGGAGGGGAACAATGAAAATCTTATTTGTTGCAGCTTTACATGCACAATAATGCAAATATTTCAATAAACAAATTATCAGTAATACTAGCTTCAGACCATAATGGTGCAAGCCAACGTCATATTGCAACGTTATACACAAAGTCTATAGTGGTTCGGTGTTGGAATAAGGTTGTGGTTAGGGTCGTACTGTGTGGTTCAAGAACCTGGTGGTTCAACAGCCAATAGTCATAGAAACCACCAAGCTATAAAATCTTAGCAACAACTGAAGCATCCAATCAATTAACTACATTATTGATGATTCCTTTAAATAGTGCAGATAGGAAGTTCTTCCAAATGCTAATGTTCTGTCGAGAGTGTTAAATGGAACACTCAACTCTAAAATGGCTGTATCAGCGTCACATCCATATTTCACAATCATTCATTGGTCTGTCAGCTGGATGTTTGTTGAATATGCTAAATTCTTCATGCATATAGTGTGTTGGCTTGAATTTCCCCACAGTGTTAGGTAAATCGCATTGTTTCATTTAACTGTTCTTGGGCACTTTTTTAAAAAATTGTGGTAATGGTCCCAGTTTTTCAATATTGACAAATAACTCATGTAGTTATTGATAATGTTCATCTTTGGCTTTCTACTTTCAGAATTGTAATCATTACTCGTTAGAATTTTAGATATGTGTAAATGTTTCTCAGTTGCTGGTCAAGGCTTCTGATATTGATTGATTGCAAATGGAACAGAATGTTAAATGGTTATACTAAATGGCAGTTCAAAGCACTTAGGGTGCATATTCTTTGGTTGGCTAATCAATAGAGCAGACGCAGCCATGAATAGTGGCACCTCACTGTTGAGCCCAATACAAAGTTAATGAAGGGAATAATTTATCTTGTGTCTTCTATTTCTTGCAATTTTCAATACATCCTTTCTCTGGATTTGTATTCCATATTTATGCAGGAAAGCGAAGAAAGCATCAACCCCATTCATATGTAGACTGATGATCAATAATAGCTCTTGTGCCTCCCTGGCATAATATCATTAGCAAATTGTTCTCAGAGATCTTGAGTTCAGGGTTCAGTCTCTTATGGTGGCAAGATTGTACTTAGCTAGGGAAAATCCACAATTAAGAAGCATAAATAAGACACAATTCAGGAGCGGTGATATAATTTGTAGTCTGGATTTACAGGGTTTGTGTCTATATAAAAGTCCTCATCAGTTAAAGTTCAAGTCTTTAAGTACAAACTCTACCTTCAGCACAAACCCATTCCCAGAACCTCCTCACAGCCAGACCCCCACTCATCTCCTCTTACAACTTAAAACTAAACTAGACCTTTCCAAATGCCTTAGGTGTTTTTAAAACAGATGATGTACAACACGGAAGGTGACCATTCCCATATTTCTTTATCGAATAAATGGAGGGCATTCATCCCATCAAGTATGTGCTAGATTTCAGACGTTTCAAAATATTCCCATTGTTTGCATTCCCTCACTTATTACCCTGTAACCTATCAAGTGCCTATCAACCGGCATAGTGGCGCAAATGGCAGCATCAATGCCAGAGACCCAGGTTCGATCCTGACCTTAGGTGCAATCTGTGTGCAGTTTGCACAATCTCCACATTCTCTGGGTGCTCTGATCTGCTCGTACATCCCAAAGACGTGCGAGTTTGTAGATTAATTGGCCCTCTATAAAATTGGCTCCTGGTATGTAAGGAGCAGATGAGAAAGTGGGATAACATAGAGCTAGTGTGAATGGGTGATCGATGGTCAGCGTGGACTTAGTGGGCCGAAGGGCCTGATTCCATGCTGTATCTCTAAACTAAACTAAACTAGACTAAAGTTCCCCATCCCTTATTTACACTATAGGTAAGATGCAGCAGCCATTCAACCCATTAATCAGCAAGTCATAGGAATGTAGGAGGATACTGGAGGACCTGCAAAATACTTATGCAGTCATGCAGAGCTAAAGCAAGCTGCAGTTAGACAGCACAGGATGTCAGGATCAAATTCAGATCACTTAAGTTGTGAGGCAAACATGAAGAAGGGTCTCGTCCCAAAACGTCACCTATTCTTTCTCTCCAGAGATGCTGTCTGACTCACTGAGTTACTCCAGCTTTTTGTGCCTTTCTTTGGTTTAGAGCAGCATCTGCACTTCCTTTCCACACGTTACAGCAAACTATCCCTCATGTTTTTATACTGGTCAACAAAAATGCATCTGGCCTATTCTCAAATTCCATCACAATTACCATAGCCCAGCCAATCATGCATTTCAGATACATATCTAAGCACTTCTTAAATGAGTTGATGGTCTCAGCTTTGACCATTCTTTCATGCAATGAGTTCCTGATCCTTACCACCCTCTGGGTGGTATTTTCGATCCCTCAATCCCACCTCTGATCCATCTACCATATCATTTAAATTTGCGTTCTCAGGTTTTTGATCCCTCTGGCAAGGAAAATGGGTCTGTGTTATTTTCTTTAGCCCCCCATCTCCAACCCCATAATTTTGCACGTCAATTATGTTACCCCTCAGCATAATCATCCCTCCTGTCCTCTAAGATGACATTTTCCAGTCCTAGCAGCACCCTTGTAAATCACATTTGCCCCCCTTCAGTGGGATGATATAATTCCTGTAATAGGGTTCCCACGTATGCATGAAATATTCAAGCTGTTCACTGTTGCATGCGGTTTCTGTTGTTTACGTTTTGCCATGGAGAGTAAAGGACAGCATCCCACATGTCTTTATTAAAAACTATATTGGTGTCTTGTAATTTTTAAGCATGTTTAGATGTACACACCAAGGTCCCTTTGGCCTGTCCAGACTGTCCACATTTTACTGCAATCTGAAATTGACTTCCTCTCAGCCAATCACTGGCCAATTTCCTTATTAATCATTTGCAAACTTCATGTCCTTTATCCAAATCATTATACAAGTTGGAAAATTCAAGCAATTGTGTACAGGAACCTGTGGAATGGGAAGGGGAGCACCCCAGCAGTCTTTCGAAGTGAGACAGAGATTCAGGTGGACCTCTTCCAAAATTACCTGCTGCATTCAGTGCTCCCAATGTGGCCACCTCTAAAATCGGTGAGACCAAACATAGATTAGGCATTCTCCAATTGCAAGTAGTACCCCCACTACCCATCTCACTTTTCTTTCTCCCCCACCCCAGTGACAAAGCATTTTTCCCACCACCCTAGTCACCCTGCTCCTTTCTGCTCCTCCATGCACTTACCTCCATTTCTCGAGTACACGGTGGGGGCAGCAGAGTGTTCGTTATTTCAACTCTTTTTTTGTTATTTTTAGTGTGTCCAAATGTTTGTTTTAGTGTCTCTCGGTGTGTCTTGTGTGGGGGGTAGTGAGGGGAGAAGGGGGGAACCGCTTTCGGTTACCTCCTGGACGGAGGTCGCCTCCATGTCGCCTTCCTCGCCTCCTAACAGCATGGATTTCCCAGAGTTGGGCCCAGAGTTTCAGAAGAGGGTGCAGCGTGGACTTTTCGTCATGGAGTGGGCGAGCCCTTGCCAGGTGTCACCAGAAGGGAGTTCTCCGATCGCTGGCCCATAGACTATCCTGAAGCCGCAGTCTGTGGAGCTTCTAGCCACGGACGCGGCGTCCAGAACCTGTGGGGATACCCGCAGAAGAACTCCGCGCGACCTATAATACCCTGAAGCCGCGGTTTGCGGAGCTTCTAGCAGCAGGTGCAGCGTGGACTTACCATCCGGAGCCTGGGATCCCTCGCCGGGGATAGCCAGAGAAGAGCTCCGACCGCCGGCCTGTGGCCTACAACATCCTGAAGCCACGGCTTCCGGTAAGAAAGTGCCGATTCGGGACCTCCAAGCCGCAGAGTGTGTGCGACCATCCCGACAAGAGCGCCTGTACATCCGGCTGTCTGTAGTGGCGACTGTGGGGGGTTTTATTGCCCCGACCACGGGTGAACAAGTAGGAGGACTGACTGAACTATGTGCCTTCCACCACAGTGAAGAATGCTGTGGTGGATGTTTGTGTTAAATCTTATTGTGCATTGTGTGTTCTTTTTTAATTGTACCTCTGCTGGCAAATTTATTTCACTGCACCTTCGGGTGTATGTGATGAATAAAATTGACTATTGACTATTGACTATTGAGTCCCACACTTCTCTTTTATCTCCCTTCACCCCCCTCCCCCATCCTCTTTCATCCATATCCCTTCTTCTGGATTTACATTTCACTCCTCCTCCTCCTTTTCTATCTGACACCTTTTTTGTCTCCTTTTCCTTTCCTGTCTTCCACCCGTCTACCTTCCACCCATCAGCCACTCACTCCCCTCCTCATTATCATTGCCATACGTTGTCCCACCCCCACTTTTCTTTTCCAGCTTTCCCCCCCCCCACTCCGATCAGTCTAAAGAAGGGTCCCACCCCCAAAACTGTCTATTCCCTCCACAGATGCTGCCTGACCAATTGTGTTTTCCAGCACTTTGTCTTTTATTCATTTAACATAATGCCTTTTCAAGATCAGCGAAGCGTGCACATGAGCTCACTAATCTTCTTGTTTCTAAACTTGATTGATCCTTCATTTCCAATAAGATTTGACAAGAGAGTTAATATTATTTAATGTTATTAGTGAATAACAGAACGTTGGAAAGTAGAAAGATTAGTCTAAATACAGCTTTGTTATCAATTATGTATTGGCAGTTAGGTTTCCTGAGTGTCATGTATATTTAATTAATAACAACAGGCAGGAAACTTGTAGCATATTTACTGATCTTTTTTTCCAAATTTGACTTCATTCATAGGAATCTAATGTGCTTCATTGTAGTTTGGCACATAATATAAGTCAAACTACAATGATGAAGCACATTAGATTCTTCAGAATGAAGTCAAATTTGGAATAAAATATGAGGAAATGTCTGAAACATAATATATATTATTCAGCATCTGACATGACAATATTCCAGGTGCAGAACTCCTCTCTCAAAGCTTGCTTCAAGAAATGAATATATTCATCCTGAAGTGGACTTTGACTATTTTTGAGTTCATAAAATATCTGCATTGCTGCTCTGGTAATTTACAACATGAATGAACTATTGGGAACTCGAACGTTACATGTTATTGTGAAGTAATCAGTTCTTTCAATGCTGTGGGCACAGATTTCATTCCATTCCATCCTCAAAGCCCATAAGCTCGACAAGCCAACAGCTGGGCAGCCACCTGATCCTGCCTCCAAGTGAAGGCATTCGCTCAAACACAAAAAATCGAATTGACAGCTGAGTGAAGGGTGTATCCTCTGGCAGAACTTCTCCGACAGACTCAGCAACTGAGTCATATTCTACAACAAAAAAAAGTTTGCTAAAAATGTAGGGCAAATAAATTAATGTGGCTAAACTAGAGGAGAGTCAATATTAAGTACTGCTTGCCATTGCCATAGAGGCACAGAGCCATACAGTCAATATAGCATGGAAACAGGTACTTCAGCCCACCTGACGACCAAAATACCCCATCTATGCTAGTCCCATATGCCCTCTTACTGCTTGCCATATGTAAAATTAAATCAATGTGTTGTTTGTCTCAAACTACAGCTAAATTTGGACCTTAGACTTTATTTAAAATGAAATACCACCTCCAGCAATTTTTCGAAGTATTTTGGAGTACATCATCATTTCAGGTGTTACTGGAAATCAGAAAAAAATGTTACTGATGTCACATATAGTATCAAAGACCAATACTACGTTATTACAGTTGAAAATTGATGTATGTAGATAAAATATTTACTTTATCTAAAGATAAAAGGAAAATAGCACTGCTTGATTTTCTCATTTTGAGCTATTAAAGTTTTGTTTAATGATGTTTCTTGATCTTGATCAGTTGTAATTATTAATGATATTCCAAATTGTTCCTGCAATGACAATGACAAGAAATCCAGGAATCTGGTTAGAGCAATTTCTAAGGAAAAAAATAAACAAAACCCCGAGTGGTTTCAAACCATAACACAAAACTTGATGCGAAAGAATAGCAATGCATAGGAACTTAGAAAAAGGCATAGAAACACAAAACAAATGCTTGGAAAATCCAGGAAGCTGTTAAGGACAATTTCCAGGAAAGATAATAAATGAAAAAGGTGAGAATGTACAAGGTAAGATTAGCAAGAAATTAGCAGGCCATCTCTTCCCATTCTTCTAAATTAAACCTAGCTGAGGAATTATTCAGTTATCTTCTTATCTACCAGCATATTATAGAGAGATCGCAGTTGACGATCTGTCCCAGTGTTTGTTTAATTTCTGTTCCATTGTGAAATAACCATGCAGATTCCTGCTTCACAACCTCCACAGCAAGTGAATGTGTCTGCTCTGCGCCTCATGACAGTGGTTTGCAATGCAGACTTTTCGCACTTATTTTTGTGCCAATTTTCATGACAAGCAATATGACAGTTGTAGAAATTGTATTTGCAGCAGGATGGTTTACAAACTCTATCTGTCCAAAAATGTGCCATGGTGACAGTACATATTTAGACGAATAGGTTGAATGTCTTCACTGTTTTACCCCAGTCCTCTAACAGTAAAAGGATAAAACTTCCACAGCCCATTAATTGAAAGCACCTAGACGGTTCTGTGCCTGCTGAGAAGCAAGGACAACAACATAGAACCTCAGCATTCGCATAGAACCTCAGCATCTATTCACAGCAATCGCTTAAAATAAAACTGCACATCTGCAAAGCATTACAATTACTGCTTTTGTGATGTAAATTTAAAATAGAACACGTTGTGCATTAAAAGTAATTTAATTAACTATAGGTGGCTTTTTCTGCAATGGTTGTATTATTTGAGTGAAATTAAATTGAATAATGTTTTGTACTAAATATATAAAACCAGAAAGATCACATTTCTATGGTATCTGAAAGCCTATTATACTTACGATAATGCAAATAGAGTAGTACATTTATAACAACATTTTAATTATATTATTGGATGTTTTGTAACCAATCTACAATTAGTCATAGTTAAGATACATCAAAGCACATTTTAATAGACAATTCGGTTTCCATTCATTTGAAGGCAGGTACATTCCAAAATGTATAACAATCCACTTAATGAGGAAAACATCAAGATGGATCTGTGACAATAAGAAATTAATTAATCATAGCTCCTGCTTTAATTTTCACTAGGATGTTAAAAAAGCTGTCCAATTTAAGGCCCTGAAATTCCTTCCCCTGGCACTCCACAGCCATAACTCACAAGTTTGTCTTAGGAGTGAAAATTAGTAAATATATTTTTTGAATTCTCTATGTACTTAAAGCATTTATTTGAAATCTCACTTCACAAAAGCTTTAACTTGGACCTTTACATTCTATCCCCATAACATCCAAGAGTCTTAGAGTCATACAACATGGAAGCATGCCCTTCAGCCCATCAAGTCTGTGCTGATCATCAAACATCCATCTGCACTAATTCCATTAAATACTACTATTACTAATTCCCTACATTTACCTTAACTCTCACCAGACTATATTACACATCTACACGCTAGAGCTAATTTAAATGGATAATTATTCCCCATTTCATTGTAATGTGGTGGAAAACCAGAACACCCAGAAGAAACACACATGATTACAGGGAGAACGTGCAGACTCCATACAGGCAGCAATTGGGTTGAACCTGGGTCACAGCTCTACCATTTGCATTACTGTGCTGCCGTGAATAAAGGGTTGGTTGATTCTGTGGTTTTCCAGCGCACATCACTGTTATTTAGCTAGCCAACAGAAACATTTATTCTCAAAATTATGGCAAAACAGTGGTGTTGAACAAGGTTCCGCATGGTAGGCTGCTCTGGAAGGTTAGATTGCATGGGATCCAAGGAGAGATAGCTGAATGGATAGAAAATTGACCATGGAAGACAGCAAATGGTGATGGTGGAAGGTTGCTTCTTGGTCTGGAGGTCTGTGACATGTGGTGTGCCTCAGGGTTCGGTGTTGGACTGGACCCGTTACTGTTTTTCATTTCCATCAATGATTTGGATGAGAACATACATTGCATGATTAGCAAGTTTCCAGATATACAGTGAATGGTAGGGCTCTGGGGAGTGTAGTAGAGCAGAAGGATCTAGGAGTGCAAGCACATACTGTATTTCCTTAAAAATGGCATCGCAGGTAGATAGAGTGCTCAAAAAGGTTTTTGGCACATTGGCCATCAGTCAGAGTATTGAGTACAGAAGTTGCAGTTGTATAAGACGTTGGTGAGGCTGAATTTAGAGTATTGTGTACAGTTCTGGGCACCACGTTATAGGGAAGATGTTAAAAGCTGGAAAGGGTACAGAGAAGATTTACAAGGATGTTGCCAGGACTCAAGTGCCTGAGCTATAGCGAGAGGTTAAGCAGGCGAGCACTTTATTCCTCGGAGCGCAGGAGGATGAGGGGTGATCTTATGGAGGTGTATAAAATCATGAGAGGAATAAATCGGGTAAACGCATAGAGTCTCTTGCCCAGAGTAGGGGAATCGAGAAGCAGAAGACATAGGTTTACGGTGAAGGGGAAAAGATTATATAGAAACCCGAGGGGCAACTTTTTTATACAAAAGGTGGTAGGTGTATGGAACGAGCTGTCGGGTGAGGGAGTTGAGGCAGGTACTATTGCAATGTTTAAGAAACATTTAGTCAGGTACATAGATAGGATATAGAGGGATATGGGCCAATTGATGGTGTCGTAGCCCAAATATGCTTAAACAGACAAAAACACAAATAAATCAGTATAAGCAGTAAAATTTTTATTTTGCTAGGCGGGTGTGGTAAAATTCTTAACAGTATGCAGATTACAGACGATACAGAGTTCTCATCCCCACATCTTAATCTCAATTTCACATGGCCAGTGTGTAATTCTGGTCTGGCTTGAATTCACTTCAAAAGGTAAGAAATAGGAACAAATTATAATTAAAATACCGACAAGGTCACCAATCCTAATGTCAGCTTATGCGGCGAAGAAAATGAAGTCTCTTTGCTGAGCCACATCCCCTGTTAATAGAATCGACAAGACAGAGAATACACAGTTAATTTCCACATAGATAACCAATACATCTTCAAAGAGCAAAGAAAAGAAAATAACTTTGTCCCAGACTCAATGCCAATACAACTGCAACTTCTTAGAGAGACACTATCTTTTAAAACACATGAGATTATACAAAGATTTATCACATAAATGAGCAAGCTCATTCAATGACATCCGATTTCATCTTAATTATATGATTAATTCAACATTCATCCAGAACTGCTTTCACAAACAAGTAACAGTCTTTAAACTCACTCACTTTACTGTGCACACCTCTTTTCTGTGCCATTCGCTCACAAATTTCCACACCTCATGCAATATGCTAAATCTCAGATATTCACACACATTAAAGCAATAAAATTCTTGCAGTAAAACACATTTATATACTCCTCAAGGAAATCATACAAAACTCTTAAACTTTGAAACACACAAAAATGAGAAATTTACATTTTAATTAAGATATTATCAGGCAAAGGCACTATGTCTTGTGCTGTTATGTTGCTAACCTTGACCAAGCTTTGGAGAATAACAAAACAGAAGCCATATACTTCTTAAATATAATTTAAGAAAAACAATAAGATAGTAGTGTGGCGTCAGCTAATACACAGACCACTTTTGATCGAACCCTTGTCAGTAGGTACGAGGGCTGGCACATGACGTCATGGGCTAGCGGGAGTGTCCTGTTACTTAAGCTTCTCTCACCATGAGACCTGGAAGTCGACAGGTAGCTGAGCCCGAGAAAACAACCTCGCTCAGCTACAGCAGCAATGATAATTACGTTAGTGGACCAACTTAACATGTAACACCTGAATAAACTATTGTTTGAACCTGCCTGATGTCTGGCCTTATTCACCATGTTTGGTGCCGCCACATTGCTAACCCCGATGATCCAAATTGAAATTTGGATTTCTCCCGATGCGCGCTGCCTCAGGAGACCTGATGTTTGCAGCCGACTGCCCAGCCCTGCAGAACGACGCTGCCACCAACCCGGCCCTAAAGTAAGTATGCCGCTACACCGCCTCCCCATCAGCTGCTCCTCACCGGAGCTGAGAAGCCGCGGCTGCCGCCGCTGTCCCGCTCCCGGTAATGGTCCAGGCCCCGTATTCAACCCCCACACCGCTCCAGGCCCTGCACCGGATCCGGCCTCACAGCGTCCACGGCTCCAGGCCCTGCACTGCACCGGGTCTCACTGCGGACACGGTTTCAGCCCCGGCACCGCTACAGGCCTCACCGCGGCCATAGCTCCACGCCCTGCCCTGCACTGCACCTGGCCCCGCTGGCCGCTGCCCAGGGCCTAGCCACCCGATAGGGCGGGCTTACATGGAGCGACTGCCGAAGACGCCCTTCTTCTCCTCACCGGCGCGGACTTCGAGGATCCCTGGGCTCTGGCTGCCTGTCCGGCCCAGGGATTGAATCGCTGGTTGGGGCCGCTTCAACCGGGCATCAAAATGTTTGCCGCGGACTCCTGAAACAAGCGGCGACCCGACTACAAAAATGGCCGTCGCAGCCGACCAGAAGAGAAGATCGAACTTGCCCGACCGCCGTCCACAGCACCACCTTCAGGCCGGATGCCGTCCCCGCAGCCTGACCACCGACAACAGCGCCACCATCAGATAGACTGCCGTCACTGCAGCCTGACCGCCATCCACAGCGCCACCTTCCGGCTGGATGCCATCCCTGCAGCCTGACCACCGGCAACAGCGCCTCATTCAGTTCGGAGGCTGTCACTGCAACCTCTGGTTTTCCAGCACAGCTTCCCATCCTGCACCTTGGGCACTGGACAATTTGAACTTAACACTTTGCACGTGGTTGCTCACTGTAATTTGTGTTGTTTCTTTTCACTTTCTTTACACAGTATCACCACACCGGGTTCAGCAATCAGTTTATTTATTTTATTTTATTTTTTTCTTCATTGTTGCCGACGTCTCCCAGCAGTTGCTGGAGACTGTGTTTTTCAGGACGAGATCCCTTAGCTCATCGAGGAGATGCGACTGTGTCTCTTCCGTCTGGCGGCTTTTGCATCGGTCTCCTCGCACCCCTCGGGATCGCCCACGCGGAGCGTCGACTGTGCCCGCGGGCCCTTCCATCCCGACCCACGCCCAGGGTGTCCCCGACCCACATGCAGGAGCCGCCCTCGACCATTCTATTCCTTCCTCCGGTTCTGGGGGGGGGGGGGGGGGTCCTGTGGCAACAGCTAATACACAGACCACTTATGCTCAAACGCTCATCAATAGGTACGAGGGCTGGCACGTGACATCATGGGTTAGAGTGAGTGTCCTGCTACTTAAGCTTATCTCACCACGAGTCCTGGAAGTCGACGGGTAGCTGAGCCCGAGAGAACAACCTTGCTCAGCTACAGCAGCAATGATAATTACGTTAGCGGACCAACTTAACATGTAAAACCTGAATAAACTATTGTTTGAACCTGCCTGATGTCTGGCCTTATTCACCACGTTTGGTGCCGTTCCAGGAGGCAAGATTCATATATATATATATATATATATATATATATATATATAGCCTGTATCAGAGGAAAATGTTATTTGTCAGCCAGCCATTCACCAAAAATTGTCATACTTTATTCATATATACAACACATACTGAAGAATGGTCTCAACCCAAAACACTATCTGGACTTTCTTTCTTGAACACAGGTCATTTCATTAAAAGCTTCAAAGTGAAAGCTAAATTCCACATTCTCTTCCCTCCTTATTAATACAAATTTAATTTGAAAGTTGCAGGAAGGCATAATTATGTAATAAACTGTCTCCGCTCCTCCTGCATCCCCCTTTATTATCCCTGCTAACATAAATTTCAATTGTCGCAAATGCATTTGTCTTGATTTACATTTTACACAGAAATCAAATTGAAGCATATTGTTGCTGTTTCTTTACAATCCTCACAACATAATTAATTAACTTTACATTCCCTTGTCTGAAAGAGCCATTATGTCTATTAGAATCTTTGGTTCTGTTGTGACCAATGTCCAGAATTCGTAATCTGCTGTGTGGGCAATAACGTCAGCGGGAGGTTTTGTCGTGGCCACTTGTATGGGCATTGCACATAATAATGGCCAGTTGGACTGGGAGGGTTAAGGCATGCAGTAGCTGGTGCAAGCGCTGTTTTTAAGTTGCAAAAGGCTTCTTCTTATTGGAGTGAGAGAGTTAGAGAGAATTGCTGTTGTGCCCTGGCGGAGACACCCATGTATTCTCTGCCGGTAGAAATTAACCAAGCCCAGAAATGGGATTGGTCCGATTCCCTGTCATACAGGGTCTTGCCACACCTCACACTTGCCCGATTACTCAGACTTCCCCTCTCTCTCCACCAGGGAGATGAGCTCTGTTTTTTTTTTCAAACAGGTCAGAGTCTTTTGTTTCAAATTTGTTTTAAACTCTACCGACTGTTGGCTGCAAAATGTTAACGTTCTTGGGGCAAAAGAGAGCAGCCTCGATTCTTGCGGGGTAGTTAAGGGTACAGTGCCTCGAAAGCCACCAGCTCGACCCTGCTTTCTTTTTTCAATCTTCTTATTTATCTGCTGTTTCTCTTTCCTGGTGCTCTGTGTTGTTTAACTCTCTCACTGCTCTTCCTCTTCTGCCTTAAGCCCTCTCCCTTCCCTGTAGGTGTACTGGAACCCCTTCCCCTTCACGGTATCTGAGTGTCGTAGCTCCTGCTCTTTTTCTTATCCCAAGCCTATCCCATTACTGGCCTATTATATCGGCTTAATACTTCAGACAGCCAACTTAGTCTGAGTCAACAATCCCAAAAATTGTCTTACCTTGCGTTGTCTGTTCTGAAAGATCTTGGCAGGAACCAGATCATTTTGGACGAAGGACAACAGTGTTGCCAGGTACTCTTAGGAGTTCAAACTCAAGGGTCTGATAGTGCACTTTCTTCCCCCTTCGAGACCACGGCAAACTGTAGCCTCTTACTCAGTCTTCAGCGATTGGTTCCAGCAAGAGCAGCCAACTACACCAATGTCGTGGCCCAAATATGCTTAAACACTGGCAGGTGGCACTCGTTTAGATGGGACATGTTGGTCGGTGTGGGCATTCTGGGCCACTGGGCCTGTTTACACGACCTTCGACTCTATGATTGGATCTTAGGTTTTGAGGCAAATCTGTGCCTGTGTGCTGTACTGAGAACAAAGTGACCAGATACATATTTTTCTCCCTTCTAATTTTCCACTCCATTCTAAAACAAGGTAATGCTTTAAGACCATTTGAGAATTTGAAAAATTATGTCCCTCTCTCCCAATATCAAAATCTATTTGGTTGTTAATAAAAATAAAGTTTGCTGAATATCTAAGGAATATGTTTCAACATACTATGAGTAAAGTTTAATTGATTGTTTTTAGAAAGAGAGATACACCTTATACAGGATCAATTTCAGATTTATAGATTTTTTTGTTGTCAAATTTATTGTGGGATGTCTTAGATACATAGCAGAACAGTTTACCTATATATGTGAGAAACCAATGAAGAAGTTCTGATGCCTCTATAATTACTGGACAATTTATTCAGCAATTATTGAGTTAAAACCTTTATGGCAAAGGTGAAAATTTATTCCTGTAAGATCTTTGAAAAGAGTATTAATCTGAGATCACATACAAGCACAGACACACACACGCGCATATACTTTGTTTTGTATTTGTAATTGAATGTAATTTAGCAATAATTTAGAGCAGATAGTGTTTAACGTTCATCTGCTTCCATCATCCTTTGGACTCTTAATAAGTCTGACCATAGTATGCATTTTTCTGCACTTGTGGGAAAAAATATTTACTGATAGAATTATAAGGCCCTTTTGTTAAAGAGTGTTGATCATCTGTATAAATGATTGATAATAGTTTTTCAGTTTGAAACACCATGTCATTCATCAGAGCAGAGAAGGTCAAATGGTGCCAAATTCTCTTACGAAAAATAAAACTAATTCTGAGATTTACAGAACCTGAAGGGTTGCATGTTTGTTGTTCAGCATGTTGATATCTGATGCCTTTCCAATGAAGAAGGTCAGAAAAAGGGCGTATAAATCTTTAAGCAGATTGAGAAGCTTTGAGTTGTTGCATGTCAACAGAAAGGATAATAAAAGGACGTAGATACATTTACACAGGAATGTGTGTAGAATTAAAACCTCCTCTGCAAAATGGAAGCTGTACTTGTGTGTGCTAGATTATGTGGCTTCGTGCAGGCTCCATCAGAGTTCTTGGAGGTGATAGATTTTGTAGATGTAAAATATTAAATATCAAATGTTTTATATCAGAGAAATATATTTTTCTCTGCATATTACTCTGGCTTCATCCTGAAAAGATTTGGTAAAAAGAAGTGAGGCATTTATTTATTTTAAAGAATTACATTTAGGGGGTGAAAGGTTATTTTCATGCACAAAGAATATTCCCACAGGAGAATAAAATGATGAATGTGTCTGACAATGTAATAACTGAGTCCTGAGTATTTTATTTTTGGCGAGACCCATGGGTTATACCGAGAGTATAGAGCTAAAATTATCGGCCAACTGCAGATTCCATCATTGGATTCAACCTCTGCATTCTTTGAATGTCACTGATGCTTGTGAGCATCCAGCACTGAAATCAGTCAAAATATTGCCACCTCCAATTGGCCATTTTAATCAGAAATTGTCCCTTCCTCTGATGTTCATAAGTATGTTGTGAAGTTTTTGATTGCAGTAATATTCTAAGTAGGTAATTTGACAAAGTCAGCAAATGGGTTACAGACAGCTCTTTATCCTGAATCAAATGATGAAACTGAAACTGCATTCAAATCAGATATGTGCATTTCTTTCATCCAAATAAAGAAAGAAAAATCCAACATGACATTATACTTTTGATACACATTATGTTTATAGTGTGTGTTAGCCCCTAATCCAACCACACCTAGTTTGCCTTTCTAGATTACAGTCAAAAAGCCTGTCTCAGGGTTAGCAAACAACAAGCATTGCAAGTTCACGGACCTCACAGGCCCTTCAGCACCTCACTGGCCTGCTCTCCCATTTCCACCAGTTTCTCCTTGTCATGTGGTTTTTACCCATACCATTGCAGCAAGTGCATCCCTTGCTTATTTATTTCTCACCTTCTCAGCACTCTAATAGGCTTTTCAAGTGATTCAATCCACTTGCACTTCTTTCAACCTGGTGCATTGTATTTGGTGCTCACTTTGTGGTCTTCTCTATGCTGTAGAAACCAAACACAAATTGAACAATGGAGAACCAAGGAACTGCAGATGCTGGAATCTTGAGCAAAATCAAAGTTCTGAAGTAACTCAATGGGCCAGGCAGCATCTGTGGAGGAATGGACAAGCAATGTTTGGGTTTAGGACCCTTCTTCAAGCTGTTTGTAGTGAGTTGGAGTAAGCTGGGAAGATGTGGGGGTGGAACAGAGCCTGACAAACTACAGTGGCTTGCAAAAATTTTCATACCCCTTGAACTTTTCCACATTTTGTCACGTTACAACCACAAACGTAAATGTATTTTATTGGGATTTTATGTGATAGACCAACACAAAATGGCGTATAATTGTGAAGTGGAAGGAAAATGATACATGCTTTTCAAATTTTTTTACAAATAAAAAAACTGAAAAGTGTGCCGTGCAAAAGTATTCAGCCCCCTTTACTCTGATACCCCTAAATTAAATCCAGTGCAACCAATTGCCTTCAGAAATCACCTAATTAGTAAATAGAGTCCACTTGTGTGTAATCTAATCTCAGTATAAAATACAGCTGTTCTGTGAAGGCCTCAGAGGTTTGTTAGAGAACATTAGTGAACAAAGAGCATCATGAAGCCCAAGGAACACACCAAACAGGTCAGGGATAAAGTTGTGGAGAAGTTTAAAGCAGGATTGGGTTATAAAAAAATATCCCAAGCTTTGAACATCTCACAGAACACTGTTCAATCCATCATCCGAAAATGGAAAGAGTATGGCACAACTGCAAACCTACCAAGACATGGCCGTCCACCTAAACTGACAGGCCGGGCAAGGGGAGCATTGATCAGAGAAGCAGCCAAGAGGTAACTCTGGAGAAGCTGCAGAGATCCACAGCTCAGGTGGGAGAATCTGTCCACAGGACAACTATTAGTCGTGCACTCCACAAATCGGGCCATTATGAAAGAGTGGCAAGAAGAAAGCCATTGTTGAAACAAAGCCATAAGAAGTCCAGTTTGCAGTTTGCCACAAGCCATGTGGGGGACACAGCAAACATGTGGAGGAAGGCGCACTGGTCTGATGAGACCAAAATTGAGGTTTTTGGCCTAAATGCAAAATGCTATGTGTGGCAGAAAAATTACACTGCACATCACCCTGAACACACCATCCCCACTGTGAAACATGGTGGTGGCAGCATCATGCTGTGGAGATACCTTTCTTCAGTTAGAGTTAGAGTCTGCAAAAGACTTGAGACTGGGGCGGAGGTTCACCTTCCAGCAGGACAACGACCCTAAACATACAGCCAGAGCTACAATGGAATGGATTAGATCAAAGCATATTCATGTGTTAGAATGGCCCAGTCAAAGTCCAGACCTAAATCCAATTGAGAATCTCTGGCAAGACTTGAAAATTGCTGTTCACAGACGCTCTCCATCCAATCTGACTGAACTTGAGCTATTTTGCAAAGAAGAATGGGCAAAGATTTCAGTCTCTTGATGTGCAAAGCTGGTAGAGACATACCCCAAAAGACTTGCAGCTGTAATTGCAGCAAAAGGTGGTTCTACAAAGTATTGACTCAGGGGGGCTGAATACTTACGCATGCCACACTTTTCGTCCATGTATCATTTTCCTTCCACTTCACAATTATGCACCACTTTGTGTTGGTCTATCACATAAAATCCCAATAAAATACATTTACGTTTGTGGTTGTAACGTGACAAAATGTGGAAATGTTGAAGGGGTATGAAAAGTTTTGCAAGCCACTGTAGATAACAGATGCTGCCTGATGAGCTGAGTGTATCCAGTATTTTTTTCTTTTATTACACACTTACGTTCTTTCATGACCATCAAAAGTAGGCTTGCTTGTTATTGCAAATGGAAAGTGGTGTAGATGCTGGGATACAGAGCAAAAAAAAAAAAAAAATGCTGAAGGAATTTAATAGGTCAGGCATCAATGGTGAAGGGAAATGGACAGTCAACATTTTGGGTTGAGACCATTTACCTGACGTGTAATGGTAGAAGGGAGGTAGCCTGTGTAAGGAGGTGAGGGGGAAGGGTGGAGTAAGAGCTGGCAATCAATGGTTGGAGCCAGAAGAGAGGTTTGCAGGTCTCTTCTGTAAAGAGAGGAGGTCCTTATGTTCGAAGAGAAGTTTAACAGATGAGGTACTCAGTGGAGGGAAGTGTGGAGATAATGACAGAGCCAGGGAGGTGATCATTGGAGACAAGGAGCTCCAGATTATTGAATCGGATAAAATAGGAAGATGAAGAGAATAGCAATGTAACAAAATGTTGAGATTTTAAAATCAAGTCTGCAATTTATCCCATCAGATAAAGAATAAAAAGAAGTTTAATTTGACACCTAATTCACTTTCATATCTTCAGTATTAAAATGTGATGGCTATTTTCATACTCGGAAATTAACATCTTTTTCCCTATTGCTTTCCATTGAGTTAACACAAAAGCTGTGTTCGAGGACCGTCAAAAGCACATAACTTTCTTAAAAATTAAGAGAACTGAAAGAATTTTTCAGTTATTATAGATGGAAGTATTCTGAAACAAATATGAAACAATCTTTCTTGGATGACCTGAAATTAAAGCATATAATTAGTTAGTTACCCAATTGTAGCTAATTACAAAATTCAATTACTAGATCTAAACATCTATCCATTTCTTAAGAAAAGAATAACAGTTTTAAATAGCATGTGTCCAAATAACATTCACACAAGAATTCACAATATAACATGATTTTTTAATCTCATTGTCATGAATTTATAGGCCAAATGGAAGGAATTTAGTGTTTAATTCCTGTAAATTAATGGCCATTTTAATCATTTTGCTAGTGGGATTTTATGGAACGTGATCGATTGGAACGTTGCGGTTGCGGTGAATTTAAACCCCATAACGGCAGGAAAAATACTGCCGGTTCATATCTTTTCTAAATCACGTTTTCGCAACATGAAATTTTGATTAAAGGCATCCTAAAAAGCAAGCTTATATAAAAAAATAAACAGTGTACCTTGCCTTGTCCCCTACATGAGATCCGTCCCGTGGTTGGCTTTACACGATGATTTTTAATTTACTCATTCTAATACATTATCCAGCGTAGTTTAAAAATAACTTCATAAAACAAATGTTGGAGCAATTTCTCTTCAGCAACTAAACACCCTGTTCAAAATCGATTTGAATAGTCTGGGGAAGACCGCATTTTAAACCCGCCTCCCCTCTCAAAAGCGCCAAAGTCGCGCACACAGGCAGTGGCAGAACTGCAGCGCTGCTCAAGGTAAGTTTTGTAACATACCGAAAGGGAAGACCACAAACTGAGCACCAAATACAATGCACCGAGAGTTTGGTGGACAGATGGGGGGGGGGGGGGGGGGGGGGGGTATGGATGGTGAGGAGACTGGATAGATGGGGAAGGTGAAATAAATTGGGTGGTAGGAAGGTGGCAAGGTGCTGGGGTTGGAAAGAGGATGTGTGAGAAAGCATAGGGTAGAGGGGGAGCAAGGGAGCAGTAGGAATGTTCACTGAAAGTGAGAATTTAATGTTGATGCTCTTGGGTTGCAGACTGCTGCTCTTCTAGTTTGTGTTTACCCTCACCCTGTTATTGCGTACATTTCCCAGCTGTCCAAAAGGCCTTTTAAAATCACAAGTTTTGAACTGGTGTTAAATAATATGTGCTTCACATCAATTAGGGTTTTAATGTTGTTGGTCAGAAGACTGTGGAGGATGAAGACATTTAAATCACAATTGATTTTTAGGTCACACATCAGAATCTAGAATAAGATTGTATGAATGTGCATATGTTACAAGTGAGAAAATATTGATGAATACGTCAATATTCCAAAACCATTAGAAGGTGAAACCACAAAAAGCTCACTGGCCTGGATTATACAGTGAAAAATAATGACTAGGCTATTAAGGATTGTGACTATATTTGGACATCAGACAGCAACTTTCTAAGGTACAACGTGCATATCTTTAAATACTAAAATCCCTCATAGGATGTGTTGTTTTCAACCTTCCCCGGGATAGTTTCCAGAAATCAATAAACTGAGCAGAACTTCAGATATTTAAAATGGTATTTAAGTATATAATTACAGCGCCAGAGACCTGGGTTCGATCCCGACAACGGATTCTTGTCTGTATGGAGTTTATACATTCTCCCCGTGTGTTTTCTCCAAGATCTTTGGTTTCCTTCCACACTCCAAAGACGTTCAGGTTTGTAGGCTAATTGGCTTGGTGTAAATGTAAATTGTCCCTAATGTGTGCAGAATAGTGTTATTGTGCGGGGATCGTTGATCGGTGTGGATTTACTGGGCCAAATGGTCTGTTTCCACACTGTATCTCTAAATTAAACTAAACTAAACTAAACTATTCTCATATTCTCATAAATAAAAACACAGGAAATGTTCTGCTTTGTTGCCCAAACTCGAGGGGCATTTTTCATTACATTCGAAGTAAGTCAGATTCAGATTCCATTTCATTTCAACTCAATCTTTATATTCATTGATGATACCAGTGTTGTCAACTGATTGAACAAGAAGATGAGGTAAAGTACAGGAAAAAGATCATGAGCTTTGTGTCATGGTCTCAGGATGACAATTCCCCTGCAACATTAGGAGGAAAAATGAGTTGGTTGTTAACCTAAGGAAGCTAAGGGATGAATACCACCTGTCCTGAGCGGTGCAGCTGTTGACCTACAGTTTTAAGTAGTTTGGTACCCATATCACCAGCAATCTAACCTGGTCCCTTCACACCACCCATGGAAGCTCAGGGAAGTTATATTCAGGGAAAAAATCTATAGTTATTTAAAAAAATCGAAGTTAGACACAAAATGCTGGAGCAACTCAGCAGGACAGCAGCATCTCTGGAGAGAAGGATTGAATGACGTGATGCAGCCGCGTCTCACTGGGCCGAGCCCCAGGCTGCTGCAGGACCTCTAATGGCCCTGTCCACTGTCTAGGCCCAGCCCTGCTTCCCGCTTACCGTCCCTCCTCTTTGGTGCGAACAGGAGCCGGGCTTCGGCGGCAACCTCCCCGGGCCCACAGCTCAGCTGCAGCGTCAGCTTTGCCCTTCCCACCATCCAGGGATCCAAACAGTGTTTCAAGGTGAACCAGTGATTCTCTAATACATCTACCAATTTAGCATATTGACTTCAGTGCCCAGGGCGTACTCCCTTGTACATTGGAGAAACCAAATGCAGACTGTGCAACTGTTCTCAGTACATCCCCATTCAATCCCTAGGGGTGACTCTCTGCTTTTAATCACTTGTCACTTGAATTCTCTATTCAACTCCTTCCCTCACCTCCTTGGACTAAAAAATAAAATAAAAAAATAATGGAAGCAGTACAACTCCGTGTTATATAAAACAGATATAAAACAGCAAACATCAACAGACTTACTACTTTTACAATGCTTCCTTTCAAGCTCCCTCCCTGGGGTCAGTGATAATTAGGGTTGCCAAATCTGGTTTGTTATAGTTTGTGCCTTGCTCTAATCTCTTGGGTGCATTCCATATGTTCCAATAAATATGTTCTCAAAGAATATGAAGCATAAGATAAAAATATTCCTGGTGTCATGTCAGAAGATTGCTTTTCAATTCCTGGAGACTCTAGGACAATAATAGCAGCATCATGAGGCAAATAAATTGAATAGATTTTCCGTCTCCCTCTCTCTCTCTCTCTCTCTCTCCCTCTTGGTGGGATATATATCAGGAGGCGAAGGAACAAATGCTTGCTTTCCCTACTTGAGCATTCGAGGACAGCATTGGTAGAGACAGGGATGAGATGGTCAAACTCCCGACTTGCCTCACTGCAATTTTCAATCACTCTTATATCCTCAGCGATTCTGCATTTGTAATTCCGTGGTCAATCATTTACATAATGATGATTATTTCAGCATTATGCGCTTGAAAATTGATTTTCTTTCTTCTCATAGTGAAACACAATATTGACCATTTACTATGGTTGTTTCACGCTCCTCAAAAAAAATGTCCAATCAGGCACCTCCTGTTATGAATATCCCCTGAGACCCTGCTGTTTATTTAGGGATGCATAGGACATTGGCATTCCCCATGCAACACTTATTTTGGAGTATAGCAGCACACCCGGGAGCACTCTTGGGAAAAATAAAGCTTTAAAGACATAGTGCCACCCTGGGAGGTATGCAAAGTGAGTATGTTGCTCATATTCATCCTTCAACCTTGAACTAGAGGATAATGGTTTGCCCACACCAAAACCACTTGATTTCTAGGCACCGCCCCTCATCTAGCAAGTTCCCTTTTCTTCAGTCCCGTCCCAGCTGAGCAATTTCCAGTCCTCACCCTATTTCCTACCACGTCTGCTCTCCCCCTCCACATCATCCTGGTGTCCTCAATTCCCAATCTCACCCTGCCACCACATGCTGACTGTATTTCAGCATCTTACAAATTATAGAAAAATCAATGCCCACGTAATGTTTTAATTAAAAGGTAAGTCAATATGCTGTGGCCTTGTATGTGTGGGATCAGGACTGAGTGTGATTTTGAAATGGCACTGGAGTAGAGGGCAGAGGATAATCAGATCTTGGTGTGGAGATATGGGTTAGCTCCTTTATTATAATTAAAGGGGAACTGAGGAACAGAGGACATAGGTTCAAGGTGAAGCGATTAATAGAAAAGACCAGGCTTTATGAAAAGACTAGGCTTGTATTCACTGGAGTTTAGCAGGATGAGGGTGGATCTTATAGAAACATATAAAATTATAAAAGGACTGAACAAGCTAGATGCAGGAATCTGAGGGGTAATCTTTTCACACACAGAGTGGTGGGTGTATGGAACAAGCTGCCAGAGGAGGTACTCGAAGCTGGGACTACCCCATCATTTAAGAAACAGTTAGACAGGTACATGGACAGGACAGGTTTGGAGGTATATGGACGAAGCGCAGGCAAGTGTGACTAATATAGCTGGGACATTGTTGGCCGGTGTGCGCGAGTTGGGCCGAAGGGCCTGTTTCCACACTGTATCAATGTATGACTCTATGACATTTACCTTTTCTCTCAGGCAATGGAATTTGAGGGGTAGAACTCAGTTAAAACTGAGCAACATAAACGGTTTTGTAAATCTCTGCGTCATTAAAATGTAACATTGCTGTAGAGTCAGCAGCTCCCATAGTGATAGTAAACAATAAAGCAACGAGCAAAGATATATGCGCTTTGGATAAAAGGGAGTCAGTGGATGTACTCTACATAGACTTTTAAAAGCCATTTGAAAAGTTGCTGTGCCAAATGGTATTGTAGGGGGTAGCATAAGGTGTGGATGGAAGATTGGCTGGCCAACATGAAGCGGAGACTCTGCATTAGTGCGATTTTACTGGGCGCAATGAGTCATATGTCACAGGGATTAGTCTTGAATCCGCACGTTTTATAATTTATATAAAATACTCGCAGATATTGAATGCATGGGTAGGAAAGTAAAGTATGGAGGAAAAGAAATGATAAATCCATGTTCAGTTTATCTCGCACTCAGGCAATCCATAATGAGCTGTCCTTCAATCCAGAACCTCTTACTCAGCTCTGATTCTTCAGGGCAGCACAGTGGTAAATTTGCTACCTTACAACACCAGAGAACCATGTTCAATCCTGACTACAGTATGGAGTTAGTACATTTTTCCTGTACTGTGTGGGTTTTCTCCGGATGCTCCCAGTTTCCTCCCACACTCCAAAGACGTACAGGTTTGTAGCTTAATTGGCTACAGTCAAATTATAAATTGTCCCTAATGTGTAGGATAGTGCTTGTGCACAGGGTGATTGCTGGTTGCCGTGCACTCAGTGGGCCGGACGGCCTGCTTCCACACTGTATCTCTGCCGTCCAAAGTCTACATTTCAACTCGTAGCTTTGCCGTGCAACTTTTCTCAATTGCATAGTGGCTCTCCAGGTGCTTCTGTGATCAATACCCTCTGCCTGGTGTTTCAGGGCCAGCCTAATGCAGTACCTGCTTCACTTTCTGACCTGCTGCCAAGTAGACATCTGTCCAGCCTTTACTGGCTGACATCCAAATGCTCACCACAGTGTCAAGAAATAGTCTGCACATTCTCATTATGTCACACAAGGTATATTCTCCGTTTGTACTGAATTCTCACATTACACACACGCCCTCTGGGTCATCATCTTTCCCTTCACCGCCATTCAGATTCACCAGCCCATGACTTTATATCACTCTGCCTTTTCTTGATTTCTTTACCACATAACATTTGTGCAATATTTGGTCACTGCTAATGTATCTCCTGCTACTAAGGGCAGGAGTTTAGCAATTTGGATCTACTTTCAGATTATTATCAGATGGACGATCATCTTCCATCTCATTGGTGCAGGTGCCTTGCTGCCTTATCGAGTGATATTCACTGCACTCTCACTCCGATTGCACTTCACTCACAGTATGCTGGCCACTAATCTCTCATTTTCCATAATTATTTCATTGGATCTTCATTCTAGAATCCTAGTCTCCAGCTGCCTGACCTCTCAAGTCTTTGTACCCGCCAGACCAATGTTCTGCTTGGCCTTGGCCAATGTGTGGCTAATTCCTGGGTCTCTTTGTTGTCCAGTGATATAATACTTACAACAATCTGTCCTTAAATCTGAGTGACATAATCCAGTCCATGACCATGATTTCTGGTATATATTATAACCTATAACTATAATAGACTATTGGATCCATCCATCCCTCTGGCAGCACAACAGTTCACCTCCCTCATAACAGAGGGCTCTTTCTCCATACATTTTGCATTGTCTCTGTGGAAAATGGTTGAGGTATTTCAGATGCAAATCCTGTCTGGTGACAAATTAATTATTGTGATACATGCTTCTGGTTGCCAATACAGTAGCTTTTATCATTCTCCATGCATGTGCGATAAATGCTGTTCAGCGCTCCAGTTTCCTCATAACAATAAAACTTCACAGAACTAATTCACTCAGGATTTTAATGATGCTGGAATAGCAGATTTTCTCAACTTTTGGATGCTATTTCAATTCATATTTCGACATTCCTTTAATTTGTTTTTTTTTAATCTTGTAAATTATTTAAATAAATGTTCCAGTGGACCATATAAGTTGGAAGGGAATGTGGAAACCATGGTTCCAGTCAGTTGAAAGAGTGTGTGGAAATGGGGGTGGGTGAGTGAAATGGAGTGTTGGATCAAGAACTCAGTGGGTTGAAGTCGAGTCTGAGAACCCGTGTCTAGTGCTGTAGAAGGGGCAGGGAACCAGGGCCAGCGCGAATGGAAACGAGCTTGGCAAACATTCCCTAGGGCTGATCCAAACTATTGGAATTTCTAAATGGTTGGATGATGGATAACTGGAGTTTTTTTTTTAATATATATTTTTATTAGAGTATGTAGACAGTGACTTAGCAAACATATGTTATGATAGCAATATTTCATGTACAATGGTCATACATTATTAATATTGTCAAGTGAATCATTTTGAATCTAATAATTTTTTTTTAAAGAGAGGAAAACAGAAAGAAAAATAAAATATAAATCAACATCAAATAAGAAAATCATAAAGAATGGAACAATTTACTATTAACACATCATAGGAGATAAGATCAAGGAATATAAAATATAACTTTTCATCTACTGAGTCCATGTTTCAGTTAGGGTTCCCTGCCGAACCATTCTACCCTTTTAAGTAATCAATGAAAGAAGACCATGTTCTAACAAAAACTTCTTGTTTGTCCATTAGGGCAAATCTGATTCTTTCCAGGTGTAGGGTCTCCAACATTTCCGTAATCCACATTTTAGTTGTGGGGGATATAGGGCTTTTCTAAAATTTTAATATTAATTTCTTCCCAATTATTATACTGTAATCTAGGAAATTTCTTTGACTTGTTGTAAGAGTTAAACTTTGTTCTGATGTTCCAAGTATTATTAATTTTGGGTCCGGATCCAGTTTAGTATTAACTTCAGAAGTTATTCTAAAAATCTCAATCCAGAAATTCTTAATTTTTATACAATTTGCAAAAGTATGTGTTAAATTAGCCTCTGGATGTTGACATTTATCGCAGGTAGAGGATATCTGTGGAAAGATTCTATTTAATTTAACTTTGGAGTAATGTAATCTATGTAATACTTTAAATTGTATTAAAGCATGTCTGGAGTTTAGTGAGCATTGATGTATATATTGTAAGCTTTTGTCCCATATATCTTTCGTTATGGATTGATTTATTTCATTTTCCCACGTATGTCTATATGATTCCGTCGATGGTATCTCGCTATCTAAAAGGGTATTGTAAATATAAGTTGTTAATTTTTCTGTATTAGGTTGCTTATTCAGACATTCATGAAGGATTTCTGGTTCCTTATTCCTATAATCTTGTGTATTTGATTTAACATAATCTCTGAGTTGTGGATATCGAAAGAAAATATTTGAGTGTAATCCATAAATCTGTTGCAGTTCCTGAAATGAAAGATAAGTGCCTTTCTTATAAAGGTGTTCCATTTTTTTGATTCCATAGTTTTTCCATTGTATAAAGCCTTTATCCAGCATGGAAGGTTTGAATAAGGGATTGTTTATAATAGGGAGACAGAGTGGTATATTATCCAGTTTTAAAGCCTTTTTAAGTTGTTTCCAGATTCGTGTACCACTATATATTATAGGGTTTTCCCCATAGGTTTTTTTGTGCAATTTTGTCGGTGCAAATATAATCGAACTGATTTCAAAAGGTAGACAGTCCTACTTTTCCATCCTTAACCAATCTGGTTGTTGATCCATTTCTTCCAGCCAAAAATTCATGTTTTTAATATAAACTGCCAAAAATAAAACAAAAAATTTGGTAGAGCTAAACTTTATTAGAGCTAAACATTTATGTTTTTAATATAAACTGCCCAAAAATAAAACAAAAAAATTGGTAGAGCTAAACTCCATTAATCTTTGATTTACATAAATGTTTTTTATTTATTCTATGATTCTTGTAATCTCAAATGAAACTTGTAACAGTAGAGTCTACTTTTTTTTAAAAAAGATTTTGGAATATATATCGGGATTGACTGAAATAAGTACAGTAATTGTGGCAGAAAAATCATTTTTAGAGCATTAATTCTACCAAACATTGAAATAGGAAGTGTTTTCCAGTATTGAATATTCTTATTTAGTTTATTTAGTAAAGGTGGGAAATTTGATTTAAATAAAGAACTATACCCCTTAGTTACATAAATAACTAGATATTTAAATTTTTCTTCAACTATTTTAAAAGGTGATTGTTGTAGTATATGTAAATTGTGATCCGTTATTGACATGATTTTGCTTTTATTCCAATTAATTCTATATCCTGAGAACTGACCGAATTGAGTTATTAGATTTAATAAATTTGGAATACTAATTTCTGGCTTTGTAATATATATTAGTATATCATCTGCATATAGAGAAAATTTATTCATTGTATCTTTAGTATTGTACCCATGTATTTCTGGATTAGATCTGACATTTTCTGCAAGTGATTCAATTGCTAAAGCGAATAATAATGGAGATAACGAACATCCTTGTCTACAACCTCCTGGAAAGATTAAATTTAGTTGATAACATTTGATTTGTTAGTATTCTAGCTGTTGGTTTAGAATATAATAATTTAACCCATGCACGATACTTCTCTCCCAATTGAATTTTTTCCATCACTGAAAATAAATATGGCCATTCTACTTCATCGAAGGCTTTTTCAGCATCTAGCGATATAATTGCTAGGTCTGCATTAGCAATTCTATTTGAATATATAATATTAAACAATCGTCTAAGATTATAAAATGAGTGATGTTTTGGGATAAAAACCTGTTTGATCAGAGTGTATTAGTTTGTTAATTACTAAGCTCAATCTATAAGATAGGATTTTAGTTAATATTTTCTGATCAGTATTTAATAGAGCTATTGCTCTATATGAGGCCGGGTCTTCTAGATCCTTATCAGTTTTAGGTATAAGTATTATTGTAGATTCATTTAAAGTTTCCGGGAGTTGCTGTTGAGTATAAACTTGTTTATACAGTGTTTGTAAGCATGGAGAAATCAGATCATAAATTTTTTTATAGAATTCAGAACTTAGGCCATCAGGGCCGGCGACCTTTCCATTTTTTAAAGATCTAATTGACTCTTCAATATCTTTAGTCATTATTTCAGCTCCTAATAATTCATGTTCTTGCAGATCTAAGCCTTTAAGGTTACATTTCTGTAAAAATGCTTCCATTCCTATTGATTGTTGTGTCACTTTAGTTGAGTAATGATTTTGATAGTATTGTAAAAATCTGTCATTAATATCTTTGGGGAGTGTTAGTATTTCTCCCTTTTCTGATCTAATCTTATGAATCATTTTTTCCCCATCCAGTTTACGAAGCTGGCGTGCCAATAATTTATGTGGTTTATCACCATATTCAAATTTAATTGTTTTGTGTGCTGATAAAGTTTTATTATTTGGTCAGAGTATATTTTATTTAACTTATATTTCAGTGCAGCTATTTTAGTATGTTTTGCCAATGAAGGTGCTCTTGCATTTTCTATGTCTAATTGCCTTATTTCCATTTCCAATGTCAGTTGTTTAGCTCTATTCTCTTTATTAAGAAATGCCTGAGAGGAGATTAATACCCCTCGTGTAAAGAGATTTCAGGTTGGTCATTGACCTCGAAGAACATATTAATCTGTTTTACAAGATATTCACAACATACCTGTTCTTTTAAGATTTGAGGATTAAGTCTCCATTGTGTCTGTTTCTTGTCCATTCTGTTTAGTTTAATCATAAACATTAATGGGGCATGATCCAAAATTATAATATTATGATATTGTGATTTATAAGTAAATTGAATTAGTTTAGAGTCTACTAAGAAATAATCTATCCTTGAATATGTTTTATGCACAGATGAGTAAAATGAGTATTCTCTTCCGGATGGGTTTTCAATTCTCCAGATATCCTTAATATTGGTATTGTTTATATAAGAGTTTAAAAATTGACTTGACAGAGATTTTGACTTTCTTTGAGTTGATGATCTATCTAAATATGAATCCAGTGTACAATTTAAATCTCCACCAATTATTAAATTATTTTGTGTGCATTCCGGAATAATATTAAGTATTCTCTTGAAAAACAGCGGTCTATCAAAATTTGGCCCATATATATTAAGGAGAGTCACTTTTTTTAGTATAATTCGCCTACTACTATGATATATCTACCATCAGTATCTTCTGTAGTTGATATATGTTTAAAAGGTATACCTTTACGGATTAGAATTGCAACCCCTCTAGATTTATGTGTGAATGAGGAATGACACGTTTGGGCAATCCATTTTGTTTTCAATCTGTATTGCACTTCCTTTTTAAGGTGATTCTCTTGGAGGAAAATTATGTCTGTTTTGAGCGATTTTAGGTGAGTTAATACTTTGCCTCACTTAATGGATTATTAATTCCCTTAACATTCCAACTGCAGAATGTAATTCCTTCCCCCCCAGTGTTCACTTTTGCGTCTTGTATCTTATGATTAGAGTGGTCTATAATGGAGTAGGTGATTCAGCACGTTAAACCATACCTTACACTGGATCTCAAATAGATGAGTTTTAGATCTTGTAAGTTTTCTTCTCGGTCATATCTCCTTAAATAACAATTATAATTGCATTCAAAATAAAGATTATACTGATCATAATATACTACAAAATACAAACGATAAGTGATTATTATATAACTGGAGTTTTACAGTACCTCGTTATCATGTGTGCATTCTTCTTCTTTCGTGTCCTTATCCTCTATAGTGACTGCTGTACTCATCGTTGCGCTCTTGGAGTGTTAAGTGCAAGGTCTGCAGTAGTACATGTGTGCATTATCTTAACATGACTGTTCCACAGCCTTGCCCCTTGTGTCCAAGGTAAACAGAGATCACCATATTTACCAGCCTTCATTTTCTTCAGGGACTGGAAATGCAATGCAATGCGCCCAACTCTGACACAACTAGCCAGGGCTATTTTCAACAGGCATTCTGAAGCCAGGTTGTGCCCATTGCATCTGCAACAAGGATTCCCGCCTTTGACCCACTGACCCATTTAACCCGTTTGTAGCAGCCATGTAATTTGTCCACGAACAATCAGTCATGGTTCCCTCACCATTTTCGTGGGCTTGCCTCCAGTTTGCTCCTCAGCATCTTGCCGTGAGTGAAATTGCTGGCTGCACTGTTCCTTGAAATCTAAGTTTGGTATTTCAAATTGTTCAAACTATATTGCCTGAATTCTCTGATTCACCTGCAATCTGCACTCTGAATAATCCTGCACTGTTCAAATATTATATATATTTTGTAAGCATTTCTAGCCTGACATATATTTGCTAATCATTTCCTCTGGACCCTAGTGGAATGTGCAGACTTGTACCATTCAAAGATCTCTGGCAGCAATGGCTTAAACCATCCAGTCAACGTTTTCATTGATGTCCTCATATAAACCTCGTCTGCATTGTGCCACTGTACAGAATACATTGAGTTCAATTGCACTTGTACTGCCAGGAAGGGGCTCGCTGCTGATTGCATCATTAATAATGCTGGATAAATTCATGAAGTGAGGGGAAGGCACAGACTTATAGTCATCAACTGTTTACAATATGTGAGCTCCAGATACAAAATTGGAGCTCCTATTTGCAATGTGGATAGATCGCCATATCGTATATCTCTGGCCATAGTAACAGCAAGAGTATCACCTTCCTCTTTTACAAATTGCAGTATTGCTCTGTCCTTGACTTTCCTTTGGAACACAACAATACCATTCTTCCTCCGGAACACTTACACTCATAAGAGGCAAGTGTCTCATACCACACATACTACCAAAGTGGGCGGCAAGGTGGCACGGCGGAAGAGTTCCTGGCTTACAGCGCCAGAGGGCCAGGTTCGATCGTGACCATGGGTGCTGTCTGTTTGGAGTTTGTACACTTTCCCTGGGAGCTACATGGGTTTTCTCAGGATGCTCTGGTTTCCTCCCACACTCCAAATACATACAAGTTTGTAGGCTAATTGGCTTGGCATAATTGTAAATAGAAAGATTAAACGAGAACTTAATGGTTGAAGTTTGGTCTTTATTTTATGAGGTTAAAGTGAGGGATTACGCGAAGAGCCCGCCAGCCCGCATGCGCATCAATCTTCAAAGCAGCTGTATGAAACCACAGAATAGTTGCTGACCTAAGCTATAGGAAGATTAACGAGTTTAGAACTACCGAATAATCTTTGTGAGAAGTAGGGTTGGGAGTGGAGGGCACGTAATCCCTCTTACCTCCGTTACAAATTAACTCACATATGTTGTTCACAAGCTTCTCATACAATCGTGCAGAGCTAGCTGCCCAAGAAGACAGGCTTCTCCAGCCGTCATTGTGACTGAGTAAATAAGAGTTGCTTCAGCCGCCTACCATGACGTGATTGAATAGGCAAATTGCTACTGTTAAATTTCATGTTGCCTCATTTGTAATATCGCAAAAGATATCTACCGATAACCCATAAGTTTTATCAGCTGCAATTTTTGCATATTACCTAAAACTCGATGAAACAATGCCCTTTAATCTGAGTAGGCCAGCAAAGGCTTTCACCATTAGCTTTGTTATCAAAACAGCAGAATCTGTGCCTTATGCGTATAGATATGGCAGAGTATGCAACTACAAGATCGATTCTCTGAACCAGTTAAATTGCAGAAACCCAATCATCCATCTTAAACTGGGTAAGTAAACCCATAATCTGATTAGCCAAATTGCTAACCCGATTCGGCCTGCACTATATTTCTGTAATCTTGAGAGGTATCAGAAATATACCCCTCTAGTCCTTGGCCAGACCACTCATCCTCGGATGAGCTGTCACTGATTGCACTCGGAACCCCTGTTCCTCTATAGATCTGCGGACGGAAAACGTTTGGATTTCCTACCCGCGGAAGATGCATTATCTAGTTACTCATACATTTATCTGATAACATATAATCAGAACCTAATGTCTAGAGCTGAAACCAATGTCTCCCTTTGATGTGGGAATATAAGTTCCCTGTCAACTCTTGACTAAGAGTCACCATGAATATTCAGCGTTTTCCCTCCCAGAGTGGAAATTAGTATAATGCAAGGCTGAATCATGAATTAACCTCGCAGTCCATTTGACTGAAACCACATGTCTAAGTCGCCAGAGTGCACAACACTATCTCTTCGACCCGCTACTCAATCAGGAATACTGGTATTGGGAGCCTATTGATTATTATAAATACATTGTTGATTCACAACATGAACCTGCCAGGTCAGATAAAAATATATTATATAGCAGACCAGCTTCCTGCTGGTAACTACCTATCCCAGAGGGGGAATTGGAATGATGATTCCAATGAACCAGCAACTCTACTACCTGAGGAGAAATAAGCCATATGTTGAGGAAGACTTCAACTACTTCATTCTGCTGAGCATTCTGATAACCTCAATCACAGATGATGATGCAGTGCTTCCCTGGTCATTATGACCCCTATGGCCAGTCAATTCCATGATGGTCTACCCTGACCAGGGTAACCTGGTCCTACTTGGAACTTACAGAGGTTACTATGCAAGGCACCCATGCCAATGTCTCAACATCACCTGATCTATCCCAGAGACATTGAAAACCACTAGGCAGCCCATGCTGCCAGTAAACCCAAACCTAGGCCGACAGATTGCTTCATTTTACGGAGGTTAATAACAAGACATTACTTACCAGCGTCTCTGACCCCGGTTGATTTGCTAATTGGAGCTTCAGTGAAGTTCCATTTGCAGACCCTGTCTATCATGGTTGTCATATCTGTTAGATAGCTGATGTCTCTGGCCAACTCCTCATGTAGTGGCTTGTCCGTCCCTGAGGGAACAGCAAATTTAAAGGCAAGAGCAGCTCATCCTTATGCGATTCTCGCACATCATGCATTAAAACATGGGATTCAGGCACATAGTCATGTTCAGGGTCATGTTCAGTCAGATCCATAGTGATCTCTGACACTCTCTGAGAGTGGGAGAAATATTGCACCCCGAACCAGGCGTTGCCACATGCGTATGGCTCGGACTGTCTGTGCATGCTTCCATAACCCAGGGCATATTTTGTGACACCATCTCCGATAGTCTTTCGGGTGGGAGGAATATTCCGACCCTGAAACCATGGTAACTACCGGCATATGACTTGAACAGCCTGTGCATGCTTCCATAATATGGAGCATTTCATTCATCTGAGTGGGAGGATGTATGCAACCCTAAAGCAGGAGCTGCCTCAGGCATGTGTGCATATACTTTGGCACCAGCTCCATCACTCCGTTCAACCGAGTGGGAGGAATATTGCAACCCTGAGCCAGGGGCTGCTTCAGGCATATGTGCATATACTTTGGCTGTCTCCACCACTCCTTTAATCTGAGTGGGAGGAATATTGCAACCCTGAGCCAGGAGCTGCTGCCCGACATGCCTTCATAACATGGAGCATTTCTTGTGCTACCATCTGATTCATCAGATGTTCTACAGGACAAACACCCAATCACATCTGCCAAAGATGTTCCAAATCATTAGCCAAGACTTGTCCCACAGACTTGGCTTTGACTTTGCCCCGACTCGAGGTTGTCAGGCTGCTCCCTTCAGCAGCTGAACCGGGACTAGTTGTGCAGATCGGTGCTCATCCAGCACAGCCTTATGTTAACCCATATTGTTGGGGAAGAAGGCTATCACGTGCATTTGGAGAGGTACAAAGACTTTATTCTATTACAGAGGAAGCTTTTGTTGATAAATGATATTGCATAACAGCTGATCGGTTTATATTAGATACTGTGTAAGGATCTACAATAAAATTTGTAGAAGGAATTGATCCGCATGTACAGAATAAACCTAATCATAGTTTATGTTACTGCACCTGAAAAATCTCAAATAAAGAAAAGGTAAGAAATTTATTTAGGGAAAGTGTAATTGGGAAAATCGGTGTAAGCATCCACAAGAATTTGTATCAAATAATTCCACAGGCAGAAGAAAGATGGTGGCTGTAGAGTCATTCAAGACATCACACACTTTAATACATTTGTCCAGTATAAAACATTTCAAAATGGACACCTTCAACACTGCAAGGCAGTTGTTATCAACAAGTTGTAATTGGTTACTATAGATTTGAAGGATGCATATGATTTTGTACCAATTTATCATCATGTTCACAGATACATGAAAATTAATTAAATGGGTCAGCTATGGCAATTTAAGGCATTATCTAATGGATTAAGCTCAGCTTCTAGGTTGTTCACACAATGGTTGAAAGCAGCACTTGCACTGATAAGGACACATGGTCATGGTTTATCTTGATGACATTTTTAATTGGCAATGCTGATCAGGAGTCAGCTGAAAAATTAGTGCAGCAACTACAAGCCTGTTGAAAGGCTAGGGTCCTAATCCATCCAACAAAATCTAAGCTTCAGCCATCCCCAACAATTTACTATTTGGGGTTTGTGAGTGATTCAGTACCATGTTCGGTAAATATTACAAATGTGTGTCATTGCCTTGCCTTATCCCTCCATCCGAGAAGGAGCTTAGGTAAATTAGTAACACTATTTCTGCAGTAGAGTTGTTCCAATTGCATTACCAAAAAAGCTCCAAAGGGCAAAAACACAAGCACTAGAAGAGTGTGCAGGCCATTTTGACAGGCCTGTGCAATTGCCAAAGGAAGCTTTATCAGAATTACAGTGGTGGATTGAGAATGTTCCACAAGCTGCTTAAAAACATATTAGCTCAGCAGGCAGCAGTCATTGCAAACTGAAGCAAGTATTCTCGGATGGTGGATAGCTTCTCGTTTTTTTTGGGCTAAGATAAGTGTAACATCTGTTTCTTATCAGGTTAATATCTGATATGTCCCTTATCTAGGGGGGCTATGGTCAATAACACCAGGGGGTGGCAGATGGATTGTCCAAGAAACTTATTTCTCCAAACATTTGGTATTAATTATTTGGAGTTGTTAGGAGCTTTTATGGATTAAAAGCTTATTGTTCTACTATGAAAGATTTGCATGTCCAATTACAAGTAGACAATACCACAGCTGTGGCATATATCAATCACATGGGTCGAGTAAGATCATTATCATGTGATTATCTGGTTAACCAGATGTGGCATTGGTGTATCTTTAAGAATATTTGGCTTTCAGCTATCTATCTCAGGGAGAGACAATATTGTGGCAGACAACAGATCACGGAAATTTAAAGACAATACAGAATGGATATTAAATCCACAAGTTTGAAAAACATTGTCAGTGGTATGGATTACCTGACATTGATCTGTTTGTGTCTAGATTACATCACTAATTGACCAAATACGTCTCATGGGAACCCAACCCAGGAGCAGTAGCTGTGGATGCATTCTCACTACATTGGGGGGGAAATATGTTCTTTTATGTTCCCCATTCTGTCTGATTAGGCAATGTCAGATGAAAATATAGCGCGATTCTGCCACGGGCGGTTTGGTGGCCCAAATCGGTTTACAGTCATGGTTCTCATTGATGTTTAGAATAATAATTGAACCATTTATGATGATTCCTAGCTGCAGTAATTTGGTGGCCCAAATCGGACACAGTCATGGTTCTCATTGATGTTTAGAATAATAATTGAACCATTTATGATGATTCCTAGCTGCAGTAATTTGTTGCAAAATTCATCCATGGCATGATCATATGAATTTATTAATCTGCAGGTTCTGACCAGAGCATTACAAGAGCTTGGACTGTCGGATAGGACCATGAATGTTATAACTGCAGCTTGGAAAAATAGCATAAAAAACAATATTTTGTTTATATAAAGAAATTGGAAGTCTTTGGTATTTTAGTCAAAGATAGTTTATCATACTGCTAACATATCAGATATATTGGAGATCCTTGTTGGATTGCAATTTTGATCAGCACCTAAGCGATAGGGTCATTAATAGGGCTCATATTGCTTTATCGTCCTTTTTAGGACAAATTGCTGACCATGAATCTAGAGGGTCTCATCCGTTAATATCCCGATATGGGAAATGAATATATATTAAAATCTGCCCAAAGTAGAAATACAGAAGTTTGGGAGGTCAGCATAGTTCTTTCTTTGCTTAGGCAATGGGCTCCAATTCTATCACTGTTTCGGAAGTTAACATTTGAAGTTATAATGCTCATGGCTTTAGTATCAGCACAAAGAGTGCAAACGCTGCAAATGTTACATTAGACTGTATGCATGTGGCTACAGATAACATTGTCTTATATGTTCATGACAACCAAACAAAGCAGACCAGGAGGAGCTGGAACCAAGGTAAATTTTTAAAGCATTTCCTGTCGACCAAAAATTGTGTGTGGTTAAGCATTGACTCAATAGGTTGAAGTAGGCAAGAGTCTCCATGGTGGTGAGACAGCGCTATTTATTACACACAAAAACAACGTAAAAGTATCAGTACAAACTGATGGTTCTAGATAGTTACATTCTAGATGGTTAAAACAGGTTTTGGGACTCAGCAGGAGTAGACATTGAGATGTTAAAAATCACTCCACCAGGGAGGTAGTACATCCACGGCAAAGGCACAGGACGGGCCACTCGATCAAAAAATTAGAGGCTGTAGGATGATGTAAAAGAAACTTTTCAAAGTTTGCAAGAAACCAGTTCTCACGATGTCAGGGTTGGACACGTAGTGTTGGGTTCTCTTTGATTGTGCTTTGTTTTATATATCGATTTATATTATTGATTTATATCTTTGGTTATAAATCTTTCCCTACGATAGAAGGGTTGTTACTTTCATTCTTTTATAATGAAAAGACATTACATAAACTAAAGAAATGTATAAAAGATGTATTATTTACTCACTACTGCGTTGATTGAGCCAGAGTGTCATATGGAATGAATTTACAACATAAAAAACACAGAGCTACAAAATCTTCACATAGTCACTCACATGACTCCGAAGTAAAATAGTAAGATTAAACGAGAACTTACCAAGTTTGAAGTTTGATCGTTATTCTATGAGGAGTTACAATGAGGGATTACGTGCCCTCCACTACCAACCCTCATAAAATAAATGATCATCTGGCAGTTCTAGTCTATGTTGAGCCTTACTATCTTACTCCGGCTATTGGTTCTGTGTTTTTCATGCCGCTGCTTTGAAGTATGCCGATCATACGCCAGGCGGGACTTCTTCACGTAATCCCTCATCATAACGCCTCATAAAATAACGATCAAACTTCAAACTTGGTAAGATCTCATTTAATCTTACTATTTTCTTTCTGCTGGTTAACACACAACAAAAGCTTTTCACTGTACCGAGGTACAGGTGACAATAAACTAAACTCAAACTAAATGCACACGTGCACCCTTGTACACATTCATTCAATTGTACTCTCACATACTTACACATTCACAGGCTCAGTCGCATTTTACATTTATCCAATCGACAGTAAGAGGTGTGCTGCCCACACTCATCACTAACCTCCAGAGAAAAGTCAGACTTGTTTCATGCGGTTTTCCTGGCAGATTCTTATAGTCCTCAGCAGGCACCAGTGTCTAATGCCTCATTACTCATACAGTTCTTGGTATTGGGAATGAAATTTATGAGTAATTCAGTCAAATGGAAAATACATTGAAAAATACATTGGTTTTTCTGGTGATTGATTTTTCTCCAGTATTTCCCATACTAATGCGTAAAGGACAAATGGATATTTGTTTGAACGAATCTCTGATATGTGTCAAAGATAAAAATGGGAAAGTATCATCAGTCAACATATTTTCTGTATCTTTTGCTTCCTTCCAAATGAAATGACCCAAAACCTTCATATTCAGGACTAATTTTTACAAATAATTGTACTCCATTCTCTTACTTGGAAAATTGTTTGAAATAATTTTGAAAAATTAAGAGAAAGGGTACCATTGACAATACTGGCCATCAATTTGCAATAAAAAATAATGGTGGGTTTATTGGCATGCAATGTTATCTTGGAATAAAATTGACAGTAGATTCTAGGTACTCACGTGAATGGTTAAAGGGCGGAATCCAGAAACTGCTGTGAAAGATAGCCTACTTCTTCACAGAATGCATTGTTATCATCCCCTTCATAAGACTCAATAATGAAATGAACGCAGTGAAAAAAAAAAATGCTCTTCCATTTGTTCTACATTAATGTAGATGCTAGGAACTGCAGATGCTGGCATCTTGAGCGAAATATACAAAGTTCTGGAGGAACACAGCAGGTCAGGCAACATCACTGAGCAATTTAGATAGGTGACTTTTGGGGTGGGATTGAAGAAGGGTCTCAACTTAAAATGCCACCTATCCAAGTCCTCTAGAGATGCTGTCTGACCCGCTGGGTTCCTCCAGCACTTTGTCTTTTATGTTTTGCATTAATGGTGATTGAAAGCAGACATCGTTAATGCAGAACAAAGGAGGGTGGTGATTTTTTTCAGAAGCTGTCATGTATGATCATTACAAACATACAAACCAGAAGTAGGAATAGGCCAGATGGTTACTCAAGTCTGCACTGTCATGTAATATGATCATATATAATTAATTTAAACAATCTCTTGGTCCCTAAAACATTAATTTTAAGTGTGGAGTTTTACTTTCGAAGAAAATTAGTGTTAGTGATATCAAACATATATATTTTAGCTTTCATGTGTCCTTTATATATATTTTTTGTCTGCTTTGCTCATATCCAAAAATATATCTTCTCCAATTTATATTTTGACTTTTGTACATTATTTACATTTTGTGCATTCTTCCAAGTTGATGTTACTCTGTGGGGATTCTTTGATATAATTGATTCAAGAACTTCACTGTTGCCTGGAGTGTTATTGCTCTTTAATGTGCTCACAGTAGCCACGGTTCCCCGCAGAGAGTGTGGGAACTGATGCTGGCTTTGAGGAAATCTCTACTAATAAGCATGTCACAAATCTGTGAACCTTACTCAGTGAGGTGCCTCAAGTCAATGTTTCTTCCCTGACTTTCAGTTTATTTCAAAACCCGATATGAACTCACATATTAAAGCCTAGAGTATCTCATAACAAGTGCTGGAAGGTCCGGCACCATCAGTGGGGAGAGAGAAAACTATTTTGGGCCGATGATTTAGGGCCAGCACAGTGGCGCAACTTGTAGAGCTGCTGCCTCACACCGCCACTCCTGACCTCAGGTACCATCTATGTGCAGTTTGCATGTTCTCCCTGTAACTAGTTTCCTCTAGGTCTTCTTGTTTCCTCCCATATCCCAAAGACGTGCGTGTTTGTCATTTAACTGACCTCACTAAGTTGCCCTTAATGTATAGGGAGTTGATAAGAAAATGGAATAACGTGGGTGATTATTGGCTGGTTTGGACTAAGTGGGCTAAAGGGACTGTTTCTATGCTGTATCCCTAAACTAATCTTCCATCAGTACCTTTGATTGGTTTTAATGGAAGGTCATCAATTTTTCATCATCTTTTATACATTTAATTTTTTCTCCATGCCTCAGTTTTAGAGTTGAAGGTATTCAATCAGATATTCTCACTGTTTCTCTTTCCACAGATCCTACTTTACCTGGTGAGTATTTCCAATATGGTTGTTTTTTATTTCCGAATAATGCCACTGTAACCTCTTGATATTCAGCAGGGTACCGGCCTAGGGGATTCCAATTAGCCTAAACAAGAGAGCCACCAGGGACAAGTCTGCTGTGGAAGACTGGGTCCAATAGCTATAATGCCACTAATTTATTTGTAAAGGCAAAACTTCCAGAGATTGGAAATAAAAACGTAACATGCTAGAAACATTCAACATGTCAGGCTGCACCTGTACTGAATAAAACTGAGTCAGTGCTTCAGGTTGGAGTGGACCTCATGACTGAACTAAAACTTACTTGCTTACTCACGTTTTTTGATGAAAGATCATTATTCTGTATCTCTTTACAAATATGTTGCCTGATTTGTTTAGTACTTAAACCATAAACCTAAGTCAAGGGTGTTTATAAAAAAAAAACCCAAGGCAGGTAGATTGAGTTAAGATGATTGAATGGGGATCAGGATCTAGAGATTGAAGGACTAATCATGTTCTTATGGTACTAATTTGGTGAATTTCTGCTGTATGCGAGAGTCCAAGAGACCTATTCATTTGCTGAAATATTTCAGCTGTCACATTTGCTTTATCATTTTTATTATCCAAACTGACAGTGTCAAGAAGGTTAGAAACACAGGAGAGTAACTAATATCCCTTATGACTGTAGCTGTGGAATTTTAGTTATTTATTTGGTTATTAAATCATTAAACTGAAGTGCCAGTATGATTTAATATCTACATTTGTAATTATTGCTTTCAACAGAGCATATTTTGAGTCTGTGGTGAGTCTGTGGAATTCTCTGCCTCAGAGGGCAGTGGAGGCAGGTTCTCTGGATGCTTTCAAGAGAGAGCTAGATAGGGCTCTTAAAAATAGCAGAGACAGGGGATATGGGGAGAAGGCAGGAAAGGGGTACTGATTGGGGATGATCAGCCATTGAATGGCAGTGCTGGCTTGAAGGGCCAAATGGCCTACTCCTGCACCTATTGTCTATTGTCTATTTTTATTACTAACAATAATGAAGCTCATAAGGTAGATACAATAGATTGTGACAAATTCCTGCTCATAAGACATTTGGTGCTAAACTATATGCTGCAAAAGGTCACAATTAACCTCTTGCTTCCAACGCACTACCACCATAGCTTATGGTTTCAGCAGCTTTGTGGGGGAAAATATTTAATCTGAAGGAGAAATGGAGCAAATTGCAATTGTCATTAAATCAAGTCAATTATTTTAAATGTTGTCTGTTTTTTGCAGACATTCTGTAATGTAATGCATTATTGTAATGGACAGTATGTGTCAGGAGTTTTAATGTGTGGATTATGGGCAGCATGGTGGTACAGCAGTAGAGCTGCTGCCTTACAGCGGCAGAGACCTGGGTCAATCCCGACTGAGTGCTTGTCCACACGGAGTATGTACGTTCTCCCCGTGACCTGCGTGGGTTTTCTCCGAGATCTTCGGTTTCCTCCCACAGTCCAAAGATGTACAGGTATATAGGTGTGAATTTCAAATTGTCCCTGGTGTGTGTAGGATAGTGTTAATGAGTGGGGATTGCTGGCCGGTGCAGACTCGATGGGCTGAAGGGCCTGTTCCCGTGCTGTATTTCTAAACAAAACTAAATAATAATCTAGGAAAACAAAAAAATGGTGAAGTTTAATTGGGATGAATATTAAAAAGAATAAGTAACATTTAATTTCTTGATATTGAGGAAATTGCTGTTTGCTTTATCTGCTGGTGAATTTTGACAATTTTGTCAATTCAGTGTTGGTGATATCTCTGTATATTGATATGTCTGTTGTTAGTACTTTATGTCTTTAGACCTTAGATTTTATAGTTACAACATGCAAACAGGCCCTTCAGCCCACCGAGTCCACACCAATCGGTGATCACACGTACACTAACCAAATCCTACACACCAGGAACAGTTTTTACAACTTACAAAGAATTGACCAACAAACCTGTACATCTTTGGAGTGTGGGAGAAAAGTGAAGCATATCTTATATGGAAGGGACATATTGGTGTCCAATAGAGACAGCAACGCTATCTCCATTGCTAGTTTTTGAGGAGAAGTTTTAATTCGTTAAATAGCCGAATAGCTGGGACAGTAGTGAAATGATCAACAATGTCTGCTTAGGCTGATCAGTTCAGGTTTCAGTTTAGCCTTTGGACTTTACTTTAGACTTTAGAGATACAGTGTGGAAACAGGCCCTTCGGCCCATTGAGTTCACACTGACCAGCGATCATCCCGTACACTAGCACTATCCCACATACTAGGGACAATTTACAATTTTTTTACCAAAGTCAATTAACCTACAAACCTGTATGTATGAAGAGTGGGTGGTAACTGGAGCACCCAGAGAAAACCCACATGGTCACAGAGGGAACATCAAGACTCTGTACGGACAGCACCCATAGTCAGGATCGAACATGGGTCTCTGGCGCTGTAAAGCAGCAGCACTTCCGCTGTGCCACCCAAAGGCATATCATTGTCTGCAATAATGAGGTACAGTGAAAAGGATTTGTTTGCATGCTATCCATCATTTCAGATAATACTATAAATGAATACAATCAAGCCAAGCTCAAATACAAGCAGTAGAGCGAAGAGAAAGATATGGAGTGCAGATTATAGCTCTCCGAATTTGCAGCTAGCTCCAAAGATATAGGAAGTGTTCCATCTTTTCCAGTGTCTTCTGGTGGTTCTTTGAAGGTGGTGGGCAGTGTTGTACTGCAGGGCAGGTTCATAGAAGCCCTTTGTTCTGCAGGCTTAAGTATATATTCCATCCTCCTACAAATTTCAGTGCATAAATGGGCCTGTCCCAGTTAGGTGACTTTTTAGGTGACTGCAGGAGACTATGCAGTCGCCACATGGCCGCCACGTGTTCACGGTGGTTGCCGAGGAGTTGGCTTCATGGTCGTGAGGAGTTCCCGTATTCTGAGAACTAGTCGCAGCCTCATTATGGTTGCCGTGAATTTTTCACATGTTGAAAAATTAGCAGCGACTAGAATGAAGCCGCCATGGAGAATAGCGAGAATTCTCGTGCCATAGGTGGGTCGCCAGGAGGTCCTAATGGGTTGCCAGGAGGTCGAAGGTTCTCTTAGGTTCTCGTAGGTTGTAGCCGGTGCTGAATGGTGAATTTCATTGGCTCATTGGGGGAAAAGAATGTAAGCAATCGTTTTCAGAACCAAGGATAACCGACTGGTAATGTTAAATGCCTGCCGAGCTTCACAGCCGTGTATCTCTGGCTTCTTAAAAGTTGTCTCCACTCCTTTCCCCCCTTCTCACCCCTTCCCCCCCCCCACCCCCCCCCCCCCTCCCCCCCCCCCCCCCCCCTCTGCCCCCCCCCCCCCCCCCCCCCCCCCCCCCCGCCCCCACCCCCCCCCTCTTTTAAAGGACTTACCGTACACTAGCTTTAGCTGTCTTTTTACAGCGCTAAACTTCCTGTTCATCGCGGTGTGTGTCTGTTTCACCTTGGCTTTGCACCGTGTGATTTTTTTTTTTAGGCAGCACTCACCCCGCTTGCCCTGTCCCCCACCTGCATTACGAGCTGGTGAAGGAAACGATTTGTTTGTGTGTGTGTGTGTATTCCACTCTGACAGTCACCGTTCCAGTTGCCGGTTTTTCAGGCGGCTGCCGGCAAATTGACAGTCGGCGGCAGTCCCCTGAAAAATCGCCTTAGTGGGACAGGCCCATGAATAGATGACAACAGGGATCTCAGCTTCTGAACATGCTGGTGTGAACTGACCTTGGATCTGGAATGAAGGTAGCACAGGCACCACTCCAGCAGCAAACCTGTTGGACGTGAGGTGCAGCATTGATTCAAGGTGATTGAAAAACTGTCTGGATATTGACACAGCTTTACACCAACCTTTATGCTTTGGATACATTGTTTAAGATCACTGCTTGCACATTATGATGAGTATACATACCTAAGGTACAGCCAAATTCCAGAAGGATGTTCCATTACCCCTTTGCATTAAAGGCCTTTCTAAGGTTGTTTGGAATGAACTGATTTACGCAGTGACTGAATCCGATGCATAAATCACAAGCACATGTTCTCTTGGAGACCCTCAGTACAATCCCCACAACCTTGAGTTTGTGTACGCTTAAGAACAAATATAACAACCAGTGATTTAATAACAATTTCAATAGTTACAATGACATTGTTCACTGCAATATTTGGAGTCTGACAAATAGTTCCATTGAGTTATATATATTTACAATCGGAGCACAATGTAACTGACAAGACAGCTCTAAGCGTTCAAACACCTTTGCTGGGACAAAGTAATTCTCAGGGATGGACTGAAAGCTTCAAATGACAGAGAACGCGACACCCAAAATTATAGTTTTGTAGGATGGCTCTCTAGATACAAAAACAGTGAATATCAAGTAACAAATCAGACACGTCCTGAACTGTGGAAGGAACATGCTTCTTATGATGTGTTAATACATGAGAAGGCAACTTAATGCAGATCTCATTATGAACATATCAATGAGAGCCAATTACTGAAATGCATCTATTGACATCACCTGTGTAGTTACAAAGGTACGGAATCAGACTGTCTCACACCCGATGATTGGTTTAATTGGGAGTCAAAAGGTCGTTGTGGAGATTGTTTTTTCTGCTTGGAAGCCTGTGATAAGTGAAATGTGGCAGGAGTTGGTGCTGAGTTCGTTGTTGTTTGTTAAGAAATATTATTCTTAGGCCCCCTTCGGTCATGGCTGACCATGCGTGTCTCCAGGGTGCTATACCCTCTATGGAGGATGGCCTGTGCATGACTTTGTTTAACGTGGGGAGACTGGTGCACAGGCAGCCACCCCACGGTCCTTGACAAATCTGGGTCAGGATCCAGTGGCATGGAGTCCAAGACGACTGGAGACCCTTTTCTGCTGCAGCCTTCATCTGCTTTCCCAGCCATTGTGACGCTCCACTAAGGTCAGCCATCATCCTCCACCTGTTCCACCGTTGAGGTCTTGGTTGGATTGCTCTTAGTCAGAGACCTCCCCCTCGACCTTACCACCATGGGTGGCCATACCAGGAGCATAGCTCCAGATGGCATTGCTCTCAGGCCCACACAAGCTTCTCCACCACGACAAGGTGACAATCCCCAGAGAGGTATATATACCTGAATAATGTGGAAGACAATGTAATTAACATTGTGAGTAAATTTGCAGATGATATCAAATTGGTAGTATAGTGCACAGTGAGGATATCTACCTTATAGAAGACCTTTGAAATATCTTTAATCGGACTTCATTGGACTTCCATGTTATATGTTTCAAATGGGATAGTCAAGGTCGTAATTAAAGGGAAGGAGAGTAAAGGGATAGTTAATAGGGATCGATGTGAAAGGTGAGATGCGTAAGGAATTAAAATTATTGTATATGAATGCGCAAAGTATAAGAAGTAAGGTGGATGAGCTTGAGGCTCAGTTAGAGGTGGGGATTACTGAGGTGGCTGCATGAGGATTGGGCCTGGAAACCTAATATTCAGGGTTATACATCATATAGAAAGGACAGGCAGGTGGGCAGAGGAGTTGGGGGGGGGGGGGGGGGGTAGCTCTACTGGCGAGGGATGGAATACAGTCCCTTGCGAGGGAAGACATAGGGACTGATGACGTAGAGTCACTGTGGATTGAGTTGAGGAATTGTAAAGGCAAGAAGACACTAATTGGTGTTATCTACAGCCCCAAATAGTAGCCCGGATGAAGGGTGTAAGTTGCAGCAGGAGTTAAAACTGTCATGTAACGAAGGTAATACCACTGTGGTGATGGGGGATTTCAATATGCAGGTAGACTTGGAAAATCAGGTTGGTTCAGGACCCCAAGAAAGAGAGTTTGTAGAGTTCCTCCGAGATGGATTCTTCGAGCAGCTTGTAGTGGAACCGACCAGAGAAAAGGCAATTCTGGATTTAGTGTTGTCCAATGAACCAGATATGATAAGAGAACTCGAGGTAAAGGAACCGCTTGGAGGTAGTGATCATAATATGTTTAGTTTTAATCTGCAATTTGAGAAGGAGAAGGTTAAATCGGAAATGTCAGTGATGCAGTTGAACAAAGGGGACTATGAAGGCATGTGAGAGGAGCTGGCCAAGGTAGACTGGAAAGGGATCCAAGCAGGAATGATGGTGGAACAGCAATGGCAGGAATTTATGGGCATAATCCGGAAGACGCAGGATAATTTCATTCCAAAAAGGAAGAAAGATTCTAAAGGTAGGTAACCGTGGCAGACCAGAGAAGTTAAGGATAGAATAAAACTAAAAGAAAAGATGTATAACACAGCAAAGAGTAGCCAGAAGCCAGAGGATTGGGAAATTGTCATAGGACCACATAAGGAAACAAAATGGGCAATATGGGCTGAAAAGATGAAGTACGAAGGGAAGCTGGCCAGGAATATAAAGAAGGACAGTTCCTGTGGATGGGACGATAGCTAACGTTATCCCACTTTTGAGGAAATGAGCAAGAGAGAAAACGGGGAATTACAGACCAGTTAGCCTCACTTCGGTGGTGGGAAAGATGCTGGAGTCAATTATTAAAGGGGTAATAGTGGAGCATTTGGATAGAAGTAAATGGATTAGTCCAAGTCAACATGGATTTATGAAAGGGAAATCATGCTTGACTAATCTGGAATTTTTTGAGGATGTGACAAGTAAAAAGGATGAAGGGGTGCCAGTGGATGTAGTGTATCTAGACATTCAGAAAGCCTTTCATAAGGTCCTGCATGGGAGACTGGTGACTAAAATTGGAACACATGGTCTTGGGGGTAGGGTGTTGACATGGCTAGAAAATTGGTTGGCAGACGGGAAGCAAAGAGTAGGAGTGAACGGATCCTTTTCAGAATGGCAGGCAGTGGCGAGTGGAGTGCTGCAAGGCTCGGCGTTGGGGCCGCAACTGTTTACCATATATATTAATGATTTGGAAGAGGGAATTAGGAGCAACACTAGCAAGTTTGCGGATGACACAAAGCTGAGTGGCAGTGTGATCTGTGAAGAGGATGTTAGGAGGTTGCAGGGTGACCTGGACAGGTTGAGTGGACAGATACGTGGCGGATGCTGTATAATATAGATAAATGTGAGGTTATCCACTTTGGCGCCAAAAACAAGGGGGAAGATTATTATCTCAATGGGGTTAGGTTGGCATGAGGGAGGTGCAGCGAGATCTGGGCGTCCTTGTACACCAGTCACTGAAAGTTGGCGTGCAGGTACAGCAGGAAGCTAATGGAATGTTGGCCTTCATAACAAGAGGATTTCAGTATAGGTTCTTCTGCAGTTGTATAGGGCTCTGGTGAGACCACATCTGGAATATTGTGTCCAGTTTTGGAATCCTAATATGAGGAAGGACATCCTTGTGATTGAGGCAGTGCAGCGTAGGTTCACGAGATTGATCCCTAGGATGGCGGGACTTTCATATGAGGAAAGATTGAAAAGGCTGGATACACTGGTGTTCAGAAGGATGATAGAAACATATAAAATTACAAAAGGACTGGACAAGCTAGATGCAGGAAAAATGTTCCCAATGGTGGCCGAGTCCAGAACCAGTGGCCACAGTCTTAGAATAAAGGCAAATCCATTTAAGACTGAGGTGAGAAAAATCTTTTTTCCCAGCGAGTTGTGAATTTGTGGAATTCCTTGTCACAGAGGGCAGTGGAGGCCAAGTCACTGGATTTAAGAGAAAGTTTGATAGAGCTCTAAATGTGTGGAATCAAGGGATATGTGGTGAAGGCAGGCACGGGTTATTGATTGGGGATGATCAGCCATGATCACGATGAATGGTGGTGCTGGCTCGAAGGGCCGAATGGCCTCCTCCTGCACCTATTTTCTAAGTTTCTATTTTTCTATCTATGCACTAAATGCTGTACCCTTTATCCTTTATATGTGCACTGTGGACAGCTTGATCACAGTCTTTTCTTTGACTGGGTAGCACGTGAACAAAAGCTTTTCACTGTCCTCAGTACGTGTCAATAATAAACTAAAGTGCAAAACCTCACACGTGTCAGTTAAATTCTATTTGCTATTGGTTGGCGCACTTTCCTAACTTTGTGGACAAATGGAATCATGCTGTGAAGATCAGGACTTCCGGTGGCGCTATGGAGGGCTAGAGGTTAACGCCAGCCAGCTCCTCGTAAAAAACGGGAAAAAATTGGGGATTAACGGACCTACCTGCTGCCTGCTGCCTGCCGTCTCTGCACCGATTGCTGTGAGTGATGTCATCAGGCGCGCGACTTGTTGTGGCTACACAGCGCAGCCCACCCAAAAAATCGAAAAGTCGAACTACCAGGCTGAGACCGGGGGAAGGCCTGACTGAAGCCTCGGACTCAGGTAGGACGTTATCCCAGGAAGATGTGATGAAAAAGACGACGAAAAAATCGGAAAGTGAAGAATTTAAAACTTTTATTTCACATGAAATTGCTGGTTTAAAGGAGGAAATAAACCAGATGAACACTGAAGTGAAAGAATTGAAACTTGAAATGAATTCCAATATTAATACTAAGACTAAGAAAATATCGGAAGATTTGAAGAAAGAAATCGCAGAAATGATGATTGAAATGTCAAAGGAGATGAATGATAAGATTGAAAATGTGAAAAAGATTTTGAAGAAAGGCTGAATCCTGTGGAGAAGGCACTGGACCAACAGACGGCTGGCATAAAAAGCCTTGAAGAACTAGCCGAAACAAGTGCTCAGACTACAGCAAAGCTTATCACAGAAAATGGACGTCTAACGGATTTATTGACCAAAATAACCGAGAAATGTACTGAACTAGAAGGTCGCCAGAGAAGACAAAACCTAAGAATTGCGGGTATTCCTGAAGGGGGAGAGAAAGATGAAGATCCCCGAGAATTTACTGCAAATTTACTGCAAAATGTTTTACCTCCGGAACAAAAGCCTTTGCTAGGCCGAGCACACAGAGTGATGAGACGGCAGACAAGACCAAATGCTCCCCCAAGACAAATGATAATAAAAGTAGAATACGACCACGTCTTGGAGGAGATAATGCAAAAAACATTGAGAAACAGAAACCTTGCATTTGAAGGACACAAGATCAGCATCTATCGAGATTAACCAGCAGAAGTCTCCAGGAAACGAAATGTGTTTAATGAGACTAAAAGTCGCCTGAGGGGGGTGGAAAACTTGAAATATGGCCTGAATTGCCCAGCTGCTCTAAGAGTTACTTTTTAACAAGAAGGAATATTTCTTCTCCAACCCTGTGGAAGCGCTGGACTTTGCCCGGAAGATTAAGACTTGAGAAGGCCTCATCATTGAATACACTAACTTTGCAGGACTTTGCAGGATGGAAGCTGGAGAAAGATGTGGATCGGAAACCCTCCCATGGATACTAATAATTAGTATAACTACACTACTAATACAAACAACTAATAAATATTAAAATTATACCGTGGTATTTTCACTAATCAGAGTTAATCATTATGACACTAACTACACTACTAATATAATAACTAATAAATATTAAAATTATACCATGGTATTTTTACTAATCAGAATTAATCATTATTACTAATGACTAATGTTTATTTATATTGGAATGATTAGAGTCAAATATAGAGTCTGACATCATTTGTCCCTTTTGGAAACTTTTCTTTTGTACCAGTAATTTTCATTTTTATTTTTTATTTTCCTTTCTTTTCGTGTGTTTTTTTATAATTAGATTATCAAATAATTTTTATATATATATGTATTCTCACATTTTCGAATATTATAACCCGAATATTTTAAATTTAATATCCCTGGTAAAATACCATTATGGAATAATAATTGCAAAAAAACAGGGAGCTGGTTAAGTTAGTAACATCAACTACGGAAGTCGGTAGATGGTTAGCCATGCTAGTATGGCTAGCACTAACTACACCAATACTAGATGTAGTTTTTTCCTCCTTTGTGCACTATACTAACTTCTTAATCTATCCTCCCTTCTTTTCTATTATAAACTATTATTGTTATTTTCAGTTTGAATGGAGTTATATATTGGATCAAAGGAGATATACACGTGAGAGGCATTCAAGGGACTTAAAATTCATCTATTCGGTGTTCGGGTGTAAGGTCGGGTCTGTCGAACTGAACCATTGGCTCTATTACAGACCCCCATAGGCAAAAGATGCAAGACATAAAAATGAATATGGGGAATGAAGGAATAATGTTTTGCAGCTGGAATGTTAAAGGTATTAATGAACCAATTAAGAGGGGTAATGTATTAGCACATTTAAAAGCAATTAAAGCTGATGTAATTTTCATTCAAGAAACTCATTTAAAAAAAGATGCTGAGCATAGGCTGAAAGCTAAATGGATAGATAAAACGTATCATTCTTCTTTTACACACTAATCAAGAGGTGTAGCAATATTATTTCGTAAAGGCATTTTATTCAAACATACATCAACTATAACTGATAATGATGGCAGATACATTATTGTAATAGGAGAATTAAATGCACAAAAAATAATTTTTGTTAATGTATATGGACCAAACTTTGATAGTCCATTGTTTTTCAAGAAAATATTTAACAACATCCCGGAAATAACACAACATAACTTAATAATTGGAGGAGATTTAAATTATACATTAGATCCTTACTTAGACAGATCTACAAGACAAAGGAAAATTAAATCCCATTCCAGTGACTTATTAAATGCATATACGGAAACTACTAATATTAAAGATGTTTGGAGAGTAGAAAATCCAACTCAACGAGAATACTCCTTTTATTCACCGGTACATAAAACTTACTCAAGAATAGATTACTTTTTGGTCGATGCCAAACTTATCTCACTCACTTATAATTCTAAATACCATAACATTATAATCTCAGATCACGCACCTTTAACATTTAAGATTAAAATTAATGGTAAAATGGAAAAACGGGGACAATGGAGATTTAATCCACAAATTTAAAAAAATAAAAAAATAAAAAATAACTCAGGAATATATTACAGAACAGATCAAGATTTTCTTTGAAATAAATGATAAACCGGAAATATCTTCTTCCTTATTACGGGAAACTTTTAAAGCATATCTCCGTGGAATTATGATTTCCTCTCAAGCATTTTATAATAAAAAGAATCGGAGGGATCAACAGGAACTGGAAAAGGAGATTAAACCATTAGATACAGAGAATGCAGCTAATCCATCCATAATAATACATAATAAAATTGCAGCACTGAAATATAAATTAAATAAAATATATTCAGATCAAGTTGTAAAACTTTATCAATACACTAAACAATTACAGTTTGAATTTGGAGATAAACCTCAAAAATTATTGGCTCGCCAATTAATGAAGATGAAGGGAGAAAAAATAATCCATAGGATTAAATCACATAATGGCAAACTTTTAATACAACCTAAAGATATTAATGAGAGATTTTTGCAATATTATAAAAACTTATACTCTGCTAAAACGACAGAAAACAGGATAGGAATAGAAGCATTTAAAAAAAAATGTAATCTGAATGGGTTGGATTCACAAAATAGAGAATCATTAAATGCTGAAATTTCAGTAAAAGAAATCCAAGAGTCTATCAGATCATTTAAAAAATGGTAAAACACCGGGACCAGATGGTATTGGCTCGGAATTTTATAAAACATTTTATGATCTGATTGCACCATGCTTGAAGACACTATATGAATATATTTATACACAACAGAAACTACCAGAAATGTTAAATGAATCTATTATAACACTTATACCTAAAATAGACAAAGATCTGGGTGACCCAGGATCATTTAGAGCTATAGCTCTTTTAAATATTGATCAAAAGATATTAACTAAAATATTAGCACAAAGGCTAAGTACAGTTATTAATGAATTAATTCATCCCAATCAAACAGGATTTATACCAAAACGATATTCCTCATATAACCTGAGACGTTTATTCAATATTATATACTCGAAAAGAGGTATTAAAAAAGATCTAGTAGTTATTTCGTTAGATGCGGAGAAAGCCTCCGACCAGGTAGAATGGTCTTATTTGTTTTCGGTTATGGAAACTTTTAAATTGGGAGAGAAGTTCATTACTTGGGTCAAATTATTATACACTAACCCAACAGCCAGAATAATAACAAATCAATCGCTATCAACTAAATTCAATCTCGAGGCTGTAGGCAAGGTTGCCCTTTATCCCCGCTACTATTTGCACTTGCAATAGAACCATTAGCTCAACGTGTGAGATCACATCCTGAAATATATGGGTATGATATCAGAGATACTGAAAATAAAATCTCCTTATATGCGGATGATGTATTACTTTATATTACAAAACCGGAAATTAGTATCCAAAATGTATTTAAATTAATAACTGAAATAGGATCTTTTTCAGGATATAGTATTAATTGGAATAAAAGTGAACTCATGCCAATAATGGTAAATAACTTACATATATTACAACAATTTCCTTTTAAGATAACAAACCAAAAAATTAAATATCTTGGAATTTATGTAACAAAAAGATTTGATACTTTATTTAAATCCAACTTCCCACTCTTATTGAATAAATTAAATAAGAACATTTTATATTGGAAAACTCTACCCATCTCAATGCTAGGTAAAATTAATATAATAAGAATGATTTTTCTTCCGCAATTACTATATCTTTTCCAATTAATTCCGATATATCTTCCTAAAAATTTATTTAGGAAGGTGGACTCTTTAGTTACCAACTTTATTTGGGATTATAAGAGCCACAGAATAAATAAAAAACATTTATGTAAATCAAAAATAAATGGAGGTTTAGCACTACCAAACTTTATGTTTTAATACTGGGCAGTTAATATTACAAAAAATGAATTTTTGTTTAGTAGAGACAGATAAACAACCAATTTGGTTAAAAATGGAAAAAGAAGATTGTTCACCTTTTGAAATTAGTTCGATAATATTTGCCAATATTAATTTAGGTAAGAAAACCTATAGTGAAAACCCTATAATAGAAAATGGAATACGTATCTGGAAACAAATAAAGAAAACATTAAAATTGAAATCTATACCACTAGCCCTTACCATTGTAAATAATGTTACATTTAAACCTTCAATGATGGATAAAGGCTTTTTATAATGGAAAAATAAGGGAATTAATAAGACGGGAGATCTCTACAGGAAAATTCTTTCCTTTCATTTCAAGAATTACAACAGATTTATGGATTACATTCAAGAGATTATTTTAGATGCTTACAAATTAGAGACTATGTAAAAGCAAACACACAGGAAATTAGAAATAGAAAAACAGAAATTTTAGATGAATGTCTAAATAAACATCCGAACACAGAAAAATTGATATCATACATTTATAATATCCTATTAGAAAATGATGTCCCATTAACAGAAATATATAGACAATCATGGGAAAATGAATTAGGCCAAATTATTAGACCAGAAGTATGGGATGAAAGTTTACAACACATACACCACTGTTCATTAAATGCTAGACACTCTTTTATACAATTTAAAATATTACATAGACTACATTACTCAAAATCCAAACTACATAACATTTTTTCAAATGTATCTGCCATATATGATAAATGTCAGCACTTAGAAGCTAACTTGACACATTTACAAATTGTGTAAAAATTACAAAATTTTGGATAGAAATATTTAGGATAATTTCGAATGTTGTTAATATGAACCTGACTCCTGACTCAAAGTTAATAATACTGGGAATACTGGAAACAGATCAATTAATAACAACGAATCAAAGAATTTTTATTGATTATAGTTTAATAATTGGGAAAAAAAATAATATTAAAATTCTGGAAAGGACCTACATCCCCCACAATCAAAATGTGGAATACAGAAATGCTGGAGACACTCCATCTGGAAAGATTGAGGCTTGTCCTAATGGACAGGTTGGATCTTTTCAGAGGAATATGGTCTCCATACATTGAATATCTAAAGGGCAAAATGGCTCAGTGCGAGAGCCTGACTGAAACCTGAATAATGGAATAGATGAAGAATTACGTATAACAAATCATGGATATATCTCCAACGATGGATAACTTTTTAATACTCCATTCACTTCCTTATTTTCGATTTTTTGTCTCTATATTATTTTTCTCTATCTTTTCTTACTTATTAAAAATAAAAAAACATGTATAGCAATATAAAGTCTTAAATATTAATATTAATAATATTACAAATGTATGTAAGAAGTATTTTCTATTAATATGTATTTACAACTAATACAAAATATTCATTAAAAAATAAAAAACTCTGACAGGTGTGAGGTTTTGCACATTAGTATGTCAAACCAGGGCAGGACTGACATAGTAAATGGTAGGGACCTGAAGACTGTTGCAGAACAGAGAGATCTGGGTTCTCTGAAAGTGGCAAGGCAGGCGGACAGTGTGTTGTCATTGAGAAGGGCATTGAGTCCAAAGCTTGGGTCATCATATACAACTGGGCAAGTCGTTGGTGAGACCACACTTGGAGTACTTTTTGCAGTTCCGTTCTCCCAGCAGGAGGAAGGATGTCATTAAGTTGAATTAGGTGCTGTAGAGATTTTCCTGAATTTTACCTGGGCTTGAATTCAAAGGAGAGGTTGGAAAGGCTGGGACATTTTTCTTTTGAGCTTGGGAGACTGAGTGGTGAGCTTACTGAGGTGTACAAGATCATGAGAGGCATGGATCAAATGAATATGCACAGTCTTTTTCCCAGAGTAGAGGATTCTGAAACTCGGACAGTCATTGATCGGAATTTACTGGCTTTATCTGGCATTAAATGTTATTCCATTATCATGTCTCTGTGCGTGGCTCAATTGTAATCATATTTTGTCTTTCCACTGACTGGTTAGCACGCAACAAAAGCTTTTTACTGTACAGGAGACAATAAGCTAAAACTATTTTTTTTTAATCGGCTCAATGAGAGGAGAGAGATTTAAGAGGGACCTCAGGGGACAGTCCATATCTCGAATCAGCTGCCAGAAGAACCTATAGAGTGGATACAATTATGACTTTAAAATCAGTCTGAAGAAGGGTCTCGACCAGAAATGTCACCTATTCCTTCGCTCCATAGATGCTGCCTTACCCACTGAGTTTCTCCAGCATTTTTGTCTACCTTAAAATAATTTTGTACAGATATATAGGTCGGGAGGATTTTGAGGGATATGGGCCAATTACAGGCAAATGGGACCAGCCCCGTATGCCAACTTAGTCAGCATGAGGAAGATGAGCAAAAGGTCCTGTTTCTGTTCTATACAGCTGTATGCGTCTATGACTCGGGAAAGGAGGCTCTGAATTTGTGACTGAAGTTATTTCCTGACATGTGTTTGAACTTCAGTGGGGTTACCAAGGCCTTTTTGTTTCTCTGTTGACATATGGCCTTTTTGACCATGTCGATTACAGGTGAAGTGCAAGCAAATGTACTTTCACTAAGGCTACCATGGTTGAGGAGGTCTTTGAAGTGTACCTTCCTGCAGACACTGACTACCACTCAATCTTTTGTGAGTTAACCTCGTTCTTGGCTCTCAGTCGCTTGGGCCTTTGGATGCTTAAGATACAGATGACCTTGACAGTGCTGAAGCGCCCATGCACGTCATTGTTATGAATCAAATCTCTTGGATATTCTGGGTTCTTTCGACCCGTCTGTTCTTTAGTTCACAGGTTTTCTGTAGAATCAGCCCTAAGGTGCCTGTGGAACTGTTTCCTTTCTCTTGAGGTGTCTTGGAGTAACATATCAAGAACAGCTTGCGTTTGTGATTAATTTACTTCAGGATCTCTTGGGTCATCTTCATCCAACCCAGGCACCTGATAAAAGAGAAGCCAAGTGTCAATTTAATGCAGCAAAGAAAAACATCAGATCAGCTTATTTTAGAAAGTGTGGAGTTTTTTAAATTGTATTGTCAACATAGAAACATAGAAACATAGAAATTAGGTGCAGGAGTAGGCCATTCAGCCCTTCGAGCCTGCACCGCCATTCAATATGATCATGGCTGATCATCCAACTCAGTATCCCGTACCTGCCTTCTCTCCATACCCTCTGATCCCCTTAGCCACAAGGGCCACATCCAACTCACTCTTAAATATAGCCAATGAACTGGCCTCAACTACCCTCTGTGGCAGAGAGTTCCAGAGACTCACCACTCTCTGTGTGAAGAAAGTCTTTCTCATCTCGGTCTTAAAGGATTTCCCCCTTATCCTTAAGCTGTGACCCTTGTCCTGGACTTCCCCAACATCGGGAACAATCTTCCTGCATCTAGCCTGTCCAACCCCTTAAGAATTTTGTAAGTTTCTATAAGATCCCCTCTTAATCTCCTAAATTCCAGAGAGTATAAACCGAGTCTATCCAGTCTTTCTTCATAAGACAGTCCTGACATCCCAGGAATCAGTCTGGTGAACCTTCTCTGCACTCCCTCTATGGCAATAATGTCCTTCCTCAGATTTGGAGACCAAAACTGCACGCAATACTCCAGGTGTGGTCTCACCAAGACCCTGTACAACTGAAGTAGAACCTCCCTGCTCCTGTACTCAAATCCTTTTGCTATGAAAGCTAACATACCATTCGCTTTTTTCACTGCCTGCTGCACCTGCATGCCTACTTTCAATGACTGGTGTACCATGACACCCAGGTCTCGCTGCATCTCCCCTTTTCCCAATCGGCCACCATTTAAATAATAGTCCGCTTTCCTGTTTTTGCCACCAAAGTGGATAACCTCACATTTATCCACATTATACTGCATCTGCCAAACATTTGCCCACTCACCCAGCCTATCCAAGTCACCCTGCAGTCTCCTAGCATCCTCCTCACAGCGAACACTGCCCCCCAGCTTAGTGTCATCCGCAAACTTGGAGATATTGCCTTCAATTCCCTCATCCAGATCATTAATATATATTGTAAATAGCTGGGGTCCCAGCACTGAGCCCTGCGGTACCCACTAGTTACTGCCTGCCATTGTGAAAAAGGACCCGTTTACTCCTACTCTTTGCTTCCTGTTTGCCAGCCAGTTCTCTATCCACATCAATACTGAACCCCTAATACCGTATGCTTTAAGTTTGTATACTAATCTCTTATGTGGGACCTTGTCGAAAGCTTTCTGGAAGTCCAGATATACCACATTCACTGGTTCTCCCTTATCCACGCTACTAGTTACATCCTCGAAAAATTCCACAAGATTCGTCAGACATGATTTACCTTTTGTAAATCCATGCTGACTTTGTCCAATGATTTCACCACTTTCCAAATGTGCTGCTATCCCATCTTTAATAACTGACTCTAGCAGTTTCCCCACTACCGATGTTAGACTAACTGGTCTGTAATTCCCCGTTTTCTCTCTCCCTCCCTTCTTAAAAAGAGGGGTTACATTTGCTACCCGCCAATCCTCAGGAACTACTCCAGAATCTAAAGAGTTTTGAAAGATTATCACTAATGCATCCACTATTTCCTGAGCTACTTCCTTAAGCAACACTATGATTTATTTTACAAATCAATGTGAATAATATTTTTGAGCTAATAATAATATTAAGAATAATATCTTAAGGCAATCAAAACACCTCATACTGATATTGAGTCTGTACAAATGGCACTTCAAATCTTGTAGACACAAACCAATAGTCCTGAATGTGCTATAACCATTAGAATTCATTACTGTGAGCTGTGTTGATACTGTATATGCTCTGGTGGGGTGTCAGGGACAGTAATCAAGGAAATAGTATGCCAGGGAGAGTAGTGGGTCACCAGGGTGCCAGAGGCAACCATAGGGATTGTGGGGGCTTTCTCTGTGTCAGGCATGAGTCAAGACCTAAATGTAGTGAGTGAATTTCAGGGAAATCACTACTTCAGGGGGCCTTAATCAACTTTGCACTATTGTTTGGCCAGTTGCTAACTATACAATAACCTCATATACATTGTGCTCCTGCATTGTCTAATTTGAGGCCCAAGTCAACTTTATAATTGTATGCACAAGTACAGGCATAATAAAAGACCTTGCAACAGTATCACAGATACATCATTTGTACATAAATTATACATACATTCTAGAAGATAGTGACAAGGAAAATAACTGTGGAAAAAAAATATTAGTGCAAAAAATACACAATTTGAAAAAAGGTCTATGAGGTGGTCCCTGTTGTTCTGTTCCTGAGGTAGAATTAGGGTCAGACATGTGTAGGAAGGAACTGCAGATGCTGGTTTACATGGCATTTTTTGTCTAAAATGCTAGAGTAACTCAGCGTGTCAGGCAGCATCTCTGGAGAAGAGGAATACAGTAGGTGACGTTTTGGGTGCTGACACTTCTTCAGACTGCACCAAGTGAGAGGGAAATAGAGGTATGAAAAGGTATGGTTTCTACACCTTTTCATACCTCTAGGTTCCCTATCAGACTCTCAGTTTGAAGAAGGGTCTCCACCAGAAACATCACCTATTCCTCTTATCCAGAGATGCTGCCTGACCCATCGTTCGGATTCAGCCGTGGGACTTACTTACCATCACCCGGCGGGGTCACAACATCGGAGGCCTGGATCGCCTCAGCGCAGAGGGAGAGCAAGGAGGGAAGAGACATGGACTTTGGGACTTTTTGCCTTCCATCACAGTGAGGAGGTGCCTGGTGGACTCACTGCGGTGGATGTTAAACTGTGTTGAGTGTGTGTTTTTGTTATTTATTCTATGTTATGACTGCAGGCTAAACCATTTTGTTGCACTGAAAAGTGCAATGACAATAAAATTGAGTCTGAATCTGAGGCTCACACCAGCATTTTGTGTCTATCTTTAGAATTAGGGTCATGCAGGCGAGTTCACCAACCTGATTGTTGTTGGAATATAGCTGCTCCTGAACTTTGTAGTTTGGGACCTCAAGTTTCTGTATCTCCTGCCTGATGTTAGGAATAGAAACATAGAAACATAGAAATTAGGTGCAGGAGTAGGCCATTCAGCCCTTCGAGCCTGCACCGCCATTCAATATGATCATGGCTGATCATCCAACTCAGTATCCCGTACCTGCCTTCTCTCCATACCCTCTGATCCCCTTAGCCACAAGGGCCACATCCAACTCACTCTTAAATATAGCCAATGAACTGGCCTCAACTACCCTCTGTGGCAGAGAGTTCCAGAGACTCACCACTCTCTGTGTGAAGAAAGTCTTTCTCATCTCGGTCTTAAAGGATTTCCCCCTTATCCTTAAGCTGTGACCCCTTGTCCTGGAGTTCCCCAACATCGGGAACAATCTTCCTGCATTTAGCCTGTCCAACCCCTTAAGAATTTTGTAAGTTTCTATAAGATCCCCTCTTAATCTCCTAAATTCCAGAGAGTATAAAACCGAGTCTATCCAGTCTTTCTTCATAAGACAGTCCTGACATCCCAGGAATCAGTCTGGTGAACCTTCTCTGCACTCCCTCTATGGCAATAATGTCCTTCCTCAGATTTGGAGACCAAAACTGCACGCAATACTCCAGGTGTGGTCTCACCAAGACCCTGTACAACTGAAGTAGAACCTCCCTGCTCCTGTACTCAAATCCTTTTGCTATGAAAGCTAACATACCATTCGCTTTTTTCACTGCCTGTTGCACCTGCATGCCTACTTTCAATGACTGGTGTACCATGACACCCAGGTCTCGCTGCATCTCCCCTTTTCCTAATCGGCCACCATTTAAATAATAGTTGCTTTCCTGTTTTTTGCCACCAAAGTGGATAACCTCACATTTATCCACATTATACTGCATCTGCCAAACATTTGCCCACTCACCCAGCCTATCCAAGTCACCTTGCAGTCTCCTAGCATCCTCCTCACAGCGAACACTGCCCCCCAGCTTAGTGTCATCCGCAAACTTGGAGATATTGCCTTCAATTCCCTCATCCAGATCATTAATATATATTGTAAATAGCTGGGGTCCCAGCACTGAGCCCTGCGGTACCCCACTAGTTACTGCCTGCCATTGTGAAAATGACCCGTTTACTCCTACTCTTTGCTTCCTGTTTGCCAGCCAGTTCTCTATCCACATCAATACTGAACCCCTAATACCGTATGCTTTAAGTTTGTATACTAATCTCTTATGTGGGACCTTGTCGAAAGCCTTCTGGAAGTCCAGATATACCACATCCACTGGTTCTCCCTTATCCACGCTACTAGTTACATCAGTAACTAGTAGCGTGATGTTAGGAATGATAAGAGGGAGTGGTCCAGATGATGGGGATCCATAGTGATAGATGCACTGTCTTCTTGAGGCAGAGGGTCATGTAGATGCTTTCAATGGTGGGAGGGTTGTGTCCATGATGGAACAGGCTGAGTCCACCACTCCCTGTAGGCCCTTTCATGTGTTGGAATTGCTGAACCAGGCCCTGATGCAACTAGTCAGAGTGCATCTGCGGAAGTTTGTCAGAGTAGTGAGTGACATGCATAATCTCTTTAAACTACTCTGAGATCGGAGGCAATGGTGCAAATTCTTTATGATTACATCTATGTGCTGACCCAGGATAGGTCATCCAAGATGTGGAATTGTGGCAACAAATTTTCTCCACTACCAACTCACAAAATGAAAACTGGCAGGTGGTCTCCTGACTTCCTCTATCTGAAGTCAACAATTAGTTATTTGCTTTTGCTGACATGAGGCTACAGCAGCTTACACCAGAGATCAGATGGATCAGTGGAGGGAAGGAGACTTTTTAGAGGTCGCAGCAGAGGCTGGGGTGTTGATCAAAGACTACAGCTCTAGATAGATCCGAGGCTACAGTGGTGAAGAATGGAGGGGATTGGAGGCCACAGAAGTGGTGAGGGGAGGAGTGGTGTTTGTGGTTGGCATTGAGCCTTTGGGAGAAGCATGGTAACAGTGTAGGGCTGAAGGCAACAGGGGCAGCTCTCTTCCCCCATTGAGTGGGTACGCCATTATCTGCTTATGCTGCTGTGCCTGGTCAGATGTCAGAAATGTTGCTGCCACCCATGCTACAGGGTCGAATTCCTCATCACCATCATCAGGAACCTGGCCATTCTACTATGGGAGTATGTTTTTTCACCCACCACTTGACAACATCATGACAAGTAGGCTATGAGAATAAAGCTTTTATTTGCCACAATAGTTAAAGGCTAATGATAATCATGTCCTGGAGCCAGCTTGATCCATCGTGGTATAACTTTGCATGCTTTGTGGTCTCCTGTCGTGTTAAATGTGAGGGCCATAATAATCCTCAATAATAAGTTGGCTCTGTTATACCACTATTTTCTTGAATGACATATCTTGCATTTTGATTTTGAAAGGATAGTTGCTTTAAATGGAACAGCCTGAGAATATCTGTTCATTGGGCAATTTGTGAGCAGAGATCTACTAACTGGCAGTGACTTCTTGTTATTAGCATTTGATCATGGAGTGTAATTGTAACTTCATTTGTTGACTACCCATGATTTTCCACCCATTACCCAGAATGTAATATAACTGCAAATCATTCCAAGGGCAAAACATTCAGAAATAGTCATAATAACACAGATAGTATGTGCATTAACCTCTGTTTAAAGGAATTTAATTATTCTTGTGAGGCTATTGACGGCTATAAAAAAATATTTGTGCCTTTATGTTCTAAATTTGAATTATAGGCCTTGAGGTCACACAGTAATATTGGACGACAAATATTACAGCACAAATTTTAAATATTCAAAACAAAGATATTTCAGCACCCATTATGTTCAAATATTAAGAAGCACAAAAACTGAGCACATAATAATGTTTGTGGTATCACTGACCATATACAAATATCTTTGGTTACTGAGGATAATTCTGTGTGTTATGCTTGTTTTGTGGAACAACATTGATTAGAAATTGGACGACCTAATTGGCAAGTTTAGAAGAGTTTGAAAAATGACATGTTGAAGAGCTTCTTCGACTATGTAGAAGACCTCCTTCGACTATGTTGAAGACAAGGTTCGACTAGCTATGACTAGCTACGACAAACTTCGGGAAAATTGGACACCGAATTGTGGAGAGTGAAGACGATCTCATCGATCTCCCTTCGACCTCCCTTCGATCTCCCTTCGACTATGATGAAGACTATCTATGACTACCTTCGACTACACTCGATTACCTATGACTCACATGTCGACCTACTACGAACTACTACGACCTACGACGACTAAACCTGCGTGTAAAAAAGAATCGATTTTTTCCATTGCGACTTTTTTTTATGCCGTGACCTAACTGAGGCCTCGAATATGCAGAGATCACTCTCGAGCATGAAGGAGAGTTACGAAGACCTTCTACGACCTCGTGTCGACCATGCTGCGAGTATGAGTCAAGGGCAAACTCACCAGAACTCGCGGATTAGGTCGCCCAAGTGGGACAGCCCCTTTAGGTGTTTCGATATGCTCTCCCATGATTATCAAACTTCTTAAATCTAGCAGAGGAGCTGTGTTTGGTTACCTATCACCACAATGATTGTGGTTTCATGTTATTCCAAAGCCTTTGTAAAATCAGAATCTTTTATAGAATTTGCATGTTCAACAATGGCAACATTGCACACTGTATATTTTGGGAACTGAACAGGTTATCCAGGAAAGTGCCATTGAGGGTTACAAAGGCGTGAAATTGGTTTGTCAACTACTTTGCAAATATTGCTTATTAATCTAAATTTAGATCTTACAGTGGCTTCTCTAGGATGCATAATTAGACATTATAATCTCATTACTTCTCAAAGATAATTGCATTAAAATGCACTCATCTGTTCAATTGAATCTATTAGAATAAATTGCATTTGAATTAAGCTGGCAAGTCAGAATGTATCAGCTCATTTCCCTATGAACTTGAGCTCTGATAACACATGGCAGTCAGATATAGTTCATGAGCCCAATGTCTCCATTTACCACATTTGTCATCTAAGTGTCCATTTGTATGGTTATGGATGATTTATTTTCAAAAACTATAATGGAATTCTATGGAAATTTTTTCTGCGTAACCACAATAATTCAATTTCCTGACAAAACAAAGAGAGGTTTATTTTTCTTGCTCTGTATGTGCTCCATCACTCTAACAGGCTACTTCTCTAACTGGTATAAATGGTCTGTGATGGTGCATCAATGGCACACTTCTTCCTGGATTTCAATCTCTGGTGAGAACGGGAACCACTTGCAAGCACAAATTGCCAAAAAAAACGTATCTCATTTGCTTGCATGTGATTCATATTCTTCCATTCTCTTATATCCATGTGCCTGTCTAAAAGCCTCTTAAATGCCATTGTAGTTTCTGCCTCCACCACCACCCTTAGCATAATGTTTCAGGCACCTACCACCTTCTGTGTAAAAAATAAATGCCCCACACATCTCCTTTAAATTTTGTACAGGAAGGAATTGCAGATGCTCGTTTAAACTGAAGATAGACACAAAAAGCTGGAGTAACTCAGTGGAACAGGCAACATTTCTGGACAGAAGGAATGGGTGACATTTTGGGTCGAGTGCCTTCTTCAGACTGAAGCTTTTTGTGTCTATCTTCTATCTATCTCTACACATAACTAAAACTCTGATCTTGTTAACTTCCAGTTTGTGCAGTCTTTCTATTTGCGCCAAAACCGTTCACGATAGCACTGCGATTTTTTGCCAATTCACTCACCGTTCTCCGGTGCTGCGAGAGTACCAATTTTCGTTCCGATCGGTTGAATGTTGTAAAAGTTAGCAAGTTTTAAAAATCTTAAAAACCGCATGTGCACAGGTGATCTCTTCTGCCAGTCAGCGTAGCGTGGATTAGTCTCTTTCCCTGTCATTCCCTGGGATGGTCCACCCCTTCATGCACCATTGCGTCCTTACTGGAGCTGAGGATGGCCGGCGGAGGTTTCCAATTGGACACAATTTTCGGAGGGATCCGAAACAGCCCAGTGTCGGAGACCCTGCCCAGCCCCAGCCCAGAGTCAGAGATCCAGCCCAACCTTTAAATGTTGCCCCTTTCACCTTAAAGCTATGCCCTCTAGTCATTATGTTGCTTCACATTTCTACAATTTTTAGAATATGACTGAAAAGCAATTTCAACAGTTCCGCTTATCTCCTAATTCCCAAACTTAACCATTGCGATGTGATGAAATGGTTTGCCCATTCAAATGTAAGATGCTAGATTCCCAATTAGATTATGATGCATGAATAAGATGCCTGCATCCATTCTCATAACTATCTGACAGAAGTTGTAAAAACAGAACTGCAGAATATACATAGAAATAAATGAAAATGTATTTAAAGTGCATGGGAAAATACTGCACTCAAATATTTGCAATCAATAGAATAGAAAATAGTGTTACACAAACTACGGTATAGCTCTGTTCAATTAGTGGGCTCTGTGCTGCTTGTTTGCTGAATAAACCACAGATGGAGAAAATAGAAAGATTGAATGCAACATTTAGTGTTTAGATAGTGCTTTGAGAGATCTTGAAGATTATAAATGGTACGACTCCATTCAACCTAATATCTACAGCCTCAGCAGTCCGACATCAATGGAATCTACACCACTGTTGGCAATTAGCATTACAAATGCAAAAGTTACTTCTAATACAATAGAAACCACACAAAATCCTTTTGGGCCTTAACATGTTAAAAGCAATAATGATATTTCCTGCGGCTTATCAGAATTTAGGATGGCATTTATGACAGAGATACAAATAAACGTATTTACTGAGAAAGGCAGTGAATCTGTCATTCTCTACCTTATATAGGTTGTTAAAGCTCAGTTGCTGAGCATATTCAAGATATTTTTAATATTAAGAGAATAAGAAAGACATATGACGAGTGCACTAAAGTGGTGATAAGACCCTTTGGCCAAATGGCATATTCATGCTTCTATTTCTTATGGTCTCATAAAATATGGATTAATCAAAGACCACATGTGCCTCGTTCTTATTAACAAAGCACATCTGACTAACATAACATTTTTTTTATTTTATGATGTAAGAGGAGTGGTTAATGAACAAAGTGCAAAGAATGTCTAAATGACTTTTAATAATGAACTAACTCAGTATTAAAAAAATGGTGGTGTCTTGGATACTTGATTGGCTGAAGGAAAGGTGGCTGTGAGTAAACAGAGATGTCCTTGTATTCGGTGAGGCCCCACAAGGGATCAGCATTCAGATCTTAGGTTTTGTTGTTATGTGGAAATAATCTGAATTATGAAGGAATGATGAGTTGGTTTTCACTCTGGCATGTTGCCAGTGATCATCGATTTAAAATATTTTTTTAAAGTACATCAACATGAGGAATATTGCTTTCCTGCCAAGGATTGCTATGATTTGAAACGCACTGTTTAAAAGGATAATGGAATCAATTTCTGGTTAAAGTGTTAAAGGCAGTTGGGCATGCACAGAGAGGACTAATTTGCATGGTAACAGGTACAAAGCTGCAGTGTGGCCAAAACTGGATAGCACTTGCAAAAATATAGCAATACAATGGCCACGTCTGTGTAATAAGATCTGGCAATTCCAAAATGTATTGGAGCAAGGAATTTCCAATCATTCTGTTTTAGTTCATGATTGTGCTTTGATAAACAACTGAAGAAGGCAAACAATTGCCTATCATGTTAGCAATAGATTTTAGGTTGATATCAATACACAGGTGCTGTGAGCAGCAGTTCTACCAACTGCACCACTGTGCTGTCTTACAAAATGTTCACAGGCAACATCACACAACATAGTGTCAGTCCAAAATGATACCTGCAACAATTGAGATATTAGATGGGCATGAAATAATATTGTGATAGATGGTTCTGGGTTGAAGAAACAGATGGAATAATACACAATTGGAGATGTTAGAGATCACTGTGCAAGATGCGCAACACAGGTGATTTCAGGTGGGCTTTGGGTGGTACTAAACCATCATTATATATTTCCTCTTGTATGTTCCATGGCGCAAATCTAGCATCTGGGATCATTGGGTCTGAAAATCGGATTAGTAAGGGGTTTAGTTGGCAAGATTGAGAACTGGATTGTGTGAAGGTGTACGTTGAAACCTGACCAGTGCGTGGGAAAGAGCTGCTCCTCTAATGATAGAGTGGCCCCCCGTTCTCTAATCATGCCTGTTCTTCCATTACAGACCCATTCTTTCATTAACACTGTTTTTCATGTCTGCCCATTTTGGGTAGCACGGCAGCACAGCTGGTAGAGCTGCTGCCTCACAGTACCAGAGAACCCAAATTCGACCCTGACCTTGAGTGCTGTCTATGTGGAGTTTGCACATTCTCCTTGTGTCTGTGTGGGTTCCCTCCAGGCACGACAGTTTCCACCACATCCCAAAGACCATGGGCAGCACGATGGCACAGCAGTAGAGTTGCTGCCTTACAACGCCAGAAACCCTGGTTCGATCCTGACTATGGATGCTGTCTGTACGGAGTTTGTACGTTTTCTTTGTGAAAGCATGGGTTTTCCCTGGGCTCTCCGATTTCCTCCCACACTCCAAAGACGTACAGGTTTGTAGGTTAATTGGCATTGGTAAAAATTGTAAATTGTCCCTAGAGTGCAGGATAGTGCAAGTGTACGTATGGGGTGATTGCTGGTCAGTGTGGACTAAGTGGGTTGCAGGGCCTGTTTCCATGCTGTATCTCTAAATTAAATGAAACTAAAGTAAACATGTGGGTTTGTAGGCTAATTGACTGTAAAATTGCCCGAATGGTGGAGGGAGTAGATGAGAAAGTAGGATCACGTCAAACCCAATGAATGGGTGGCTGACCATTAGTGTGTACCCATTGGGCTGAAGGGCCTGTTTCCAGTTTGTGTGTCTGAACTAAGCTAAATTAAATGAGCTGAATAACCATCATTTCCGTATGCCCAAGTCTGCATAGACTTTCAGGCATCAGTATTCAGCTTAAAATCTACTGGTTGACACATTAAAAAAAAACGCATTGTGCATCAGAATCTCAATCTTGGTATCTTTTATCCAGATCTGAAAAGGGAAGTGCAATTTTGTTTTAAAAGACAGCAAAGCCCATGTCCCACTTCAGAGACCTAAACAGCAACCTTTGGTGACCTTGCCCGACACCCAAAAAAAATCAAGGTCGAGGTGACCTGCAATCTCCTACCACCTCCCACGCATATGTTGAAAACCTTCCTCGACTATGAAGAAAACCGACTTTGACTTGACCTGCGACTAAAAAATTAGCGATTTTTAAAACAGCAACCTATTTTTAGTCAAGGCCAGTTTTAAACATGAGGAAGAAATAATAGCAACCTAGATGAAGCCTCGGCCACGCGGAAAACACTTTCAACCATTAGGGAGTGTGACCAAAACCTCCGGCGGCCTCATGGAAACCTTGAGTGGCGGGTTGCTGTTTAGGTCTCCTAAGTGGGACAGGGGCTTTAGGTGGTGATTTAAGCCTAGAAATCCTAGATTATGTCATACATTGTTGATTGTATCAAATTTTCACACTATAATAGTTGAGAATATCTAGAAAATAGCTGGAGGAGAAAGAGAAATAATAAAATCAAAGTACATGAAGGTATGTATCACTGGTGGAAGAATACATGGACTAATAAATAACGAAACAAGTTGAGGACAAACGGCATTTGTGTTGAAATATTACAAGATGAATGATAAACTCATTGTTTCCCCTTTAATTTTCTAGCAGTGGTTTTGTTGGTATGCTTCACCTGTTAAAACCTTGTGTATTCTTCTGGAAGGCGATTCCTAAATCAACCTCTCAGAAAACTATTAAATGACATTGCTTAGGTCAACCTGTTTTACCATGAAGTGTGCTCACAATCCATTACTCTGCTTATCCTTTTAAAGCAGTGAATCTAAGATCCTTCATTCCGATTAAATAATAGTGCAGCAATCAAAAAGGTCACAATTCATTTCTTAAAGGATGGGTTTTTAGGAGGCTTGTAAAATATTGCATATCTCAAGCATCATGATGAATGCAGAAGTTTTTTTAACAGATTTTTTGTTGTTGTTGATTTAATCAGCAACATGTTTCATGTTGGTAGTTAGAGCCCAATGTAATATGCGACTCGGGTACACAAAATAGAGACTCATAATATTTGAAGAATCCATGTGGGATTTCTACCCGCATTCTTGTATGTTAAAGGCGTACGATCCAAACCAATGATTACAGTTTTCAATGAAAAAAAATAACATCAATGGAGTAATAATTACACTTTTGAAATAATGCTAAAATTCAGATGCAAAAATGGAAATGTTCTCAATCATCGTACAACTTTTTGATGTAAATATTCAAACATTAGTTTGTTAATCTGGCATTTACTGGAACCCCTACCACATTCTGGCATTTCCAAGATTCTCAACAAAAAGTGGTTTATTGTTAAGAGGAATCTGATCTTGTAAAATGGCCAAGAGAAGGAAATGTGCATATTTGCAACTGAATATATTTCTCAGAAGGGTTAGAAGGCAAATCCACAAAATTCCTATCAATAACAATAGTTTGATACTGTTATCAGTGAATGCTTTATTAGCTGTGCAAATAATAGATAGCACATTGGTCGAGACTAAAACTGATAATCAATCCACCCTAACAAATTCAATATACACTTAACTTATAGATAACTGTAAATAGGCGACCCAGACAACTGACAGGTTTGAATACATTCAGACACTGACACTCAGGAGATGTTATGATAGTATTTTTTTTCAATCTTCACTGAAGATATTTTAATACCCAAGGTAGGCAAATAAATGAGAAGTGAGACTTGTTTATGGTACAGTCATCAAGCTATCTTCATATGCTCAAGCAATCAGAAATAAATATAAGGTTATGTTCTGCTCAACGTTCCAGACTAAATGTGACCAACTAGAAGCAAGGGAGCAAATGGCATCTGCTGAGGGGTTTGGCTCATGATCCATCTCAAAAACAAATTTACAGTGGTGTTAATAACCAATTATTGGTTCCAATAGATCAACTGGCTCCACTTTTGAGCAGAATCGTGTAGACATCAAACAACAAATCCATTGCCTTGAGAGGTCAGCTTTCCAGTAGTACAGTCTGCAAACAGGTTACCTGTGGGTTTTCTGATCATTGAATAACATTGTTCCCGGCATTTGTTGGATGAGGAGCTCAACACTGGAAATAAACAGTAAGAGGCTGAGGTTGTGTTCCAATGTTTCCTTGAGGCCCATAAAAGCACATCGGTAACACCCCAATGAAGAACAATTCATCTCAAAGGGCCAATTGGCCTACTTCTGCACTTATTGTCTATTGCCTATTGTCTATTGTTTATCTGACCACTTCCACTTCCATGTATGAATAGTCATGCCCAACACCATGCGTGATGCCACCACAGATGCCACAGACTTCTGCAGGGCATTAACAATGTCTACAGAGTGATTACAGAGTGTCTGTGATATCTGTGATATACATTGACAGTAGTATATTCCTGATTTACAGACATAAGCTGAAGCTGAATAGCACTGATTAAGAGGTCATCTTTCTTTTAAAGGGATGAGTCTTTAAAGTCTGGACCTCTGATCTCTTCATTTGAGCTTGAGCACAAGATTAATTTTGGAATCCATTTCCTTCATCACTCTTCCCCTGCAACTGCGTATTTGTGCCCAGTAAATCACTTTGTTCAGGCCTCACCCAATGCAGTATTGAACAGATCCATCACATTAATATGTGTACCTGCAAGGATACAATGCCTGCTGAACCTGCAAAAGAGGAGCAAACCCAAGGATAAAATGTCAATGTAAGGAATATCCAAAATTATACATGCAGAAAATATAAATGGGCAGGCTCCATGATGTAAAACCTCTCCACCTTAATCATTTACTTCCTGCACCTCTCGTACAAAATGGTGCTAATATAGGACAGCTGCAAGAAGGTCTGCAGCATTTCATTCAGGATTCTATGTCATTATTTTCCATCATGTGCAAGTTCACAGAATCACAAAAAGATTACAGCATGAAGGGAGTCCATTCTGTTATACGATCCCATGCTATCTCTCTGTTAGAGCTGCCCAGCTAGTTTCACTCCCCTAAATATTACCCATTGTCCTGCTAATTATTTCCTTTCAGACAATTATCCAGCCACTTTTGTTGAATGTTGCAGTTGAAACTATCTTCTCCACTATTCCTGAAACAGATTTCAGACACTAACCATTTTAAGTCTTTTGGTTCTTTGGACATTGATTTGTATTCTATATCCCCTAGTTCTTAGAGTTAGAGTCATATACCATGGAAAGAGCCCCGTCAGTCCAACTTGACCATACCAACTAAGATGCTCTATCTACACTAGTCTCACCTGCCCCAATTTGGCCCTTATCCCTCTAAACATGCCCTATCCATGTACCTGTCCAAATGTATTTTTAATGCCATTCTTGTACCTGCCTCAACTACCTCTGGCAGCTCATTCCATATACCCACCACCAGTTACATTTGTATGAACATTTGCCCCTCAGCTTTCCCCTCTCAGCTTAAACCTATGTCCTCTGGTTCTTGAGTCCCCTACTCTACTCTGGGTAAAATATTCTGTGCATCTTTCCTATCTATTCCCTTCATGATCTTGTACACCTTTCACCCCTCATGTCCTGTGCTCCAAGGAATAAAGTCTCAGCCTGTTCATCCTCTCCCTATAGTTCAGGTCCTAAAGTCCCTACTTCCTGAAGCCTCCGATAGTGGAACAGTGTCTCTGTCTATATACTTCATGATGTAAAATACTTCTATGATATCTCTTTATAATATTTTCTGCTCCAAGGAGAATACTTCCAATTCTTCCCAAATGCTTTCCTTCCTTTAGTGCAAAGGAGGGGGGGGGGGGGGAAGGGAGACATTCTGTCCAATAACTCTCTGTTAGAGATACTGCATCATCCTTCCTTCATTGTATTCAGCAGCATTGTGGGAGTATTTTCACCCCCACCACCTCCACCTCCTTCCCAAGGGCAATTGGAGATCAGCAGTAAATACCGATTTAGTAAAAATACCTGAAAGTTGTCAATACATTGAAAAATACGCTGCATATCCACAAACACTGCTGCTTCTTATTCGAGCAGTTCTGCAAATATGTTTTTATATGGAAGTACAAATTGTGCTGCTTGTTTTCGGTACCTGGAGCAGCAGCTCGATGACCTCCGTCTGGTCAGGGAGAGTGAGGAAGCCATAGAGAGGAGCTACAGACAGGTGGTCACTCCAAAATCACAGGAGGCAGAAAAGACGGTTAGGAGAGGCAAGGGGCAGAGGCAGGGACTAGAGAGTACCCCGGTGGCTGTACACCTTGGCAATAAGTACTCCTGTTTGAGTACTGTTGGGGGGCACAGCCTACCTGGGGGTAGCAACAACGACTGGCCTCTGGTACAAAGACCAGCCCTGTTGCTCAGAAGGGTAAGGAAAAGAAGATGAGGGCAGCAGTAATAGGGGACTCTATAGTTAGGGGGTCAGATAGGCGATTCAGTGGACGCAGTCAGGAGACCCGGATGGTAGTTTGCCTCCCTGGTGCCAGGGTCCGGGATGTGACTGAACGTGTCCAAGATATCTTGAAATGGGAGGGAGAGGAGCCAGAGGTCGTGGTACATATAGGTACCAATGACATAGGTAGAAAAAGAGAGGAGGTCCTGAAAGGAGAATTTAGGGAGTTAGGAAGAGTGTTAAAGAGAAGGACCGCAAAGGTAACAATTTCAGGATTACTGCCTGTGCCACGCGACAGTGAGAGTAGGAATGGAGCAAGGTGGAGGATAAATGCGTGGCTAAAGGACTGGTGCAGAGCGCAGAGATTCAAGTTTCTGGATCATTGGGACCTCTTTTGGGGAAGGTGTGACCTGTACAAAAGGGACGGGTTGCACTTGAACCCGAGGGGAACCAATATCCTGGCGGGGAGATTTGCAAAGGCTACTGGGGAGACTTTAAACTAGATCTGGGGGGAGGGACTCAAATAGAGAAAGCAAGTAACCCGTTTGTGAGGCAGGAACCAACAAGAGAGCAGGCTATTCTAGACTGGATATTGAGTAATGAGGAAGGGTTAGTTAGCAGCCTTGTTGTACGTGGCCCCTTGAGCAAGAGTGACCATAATATGGTTGAGTTCTTCATTAGGATGGAGAGTGACATTGTAAATTCAGAAACACGGGTCCTGAACTTAAAGAAAGGTAACTTTGAGGGTATGAGACATGAATTGGCCAAGATGGACAGGCAATTGATACTTGAAGGGTTGACGGTGGATATGCAATGGAAGGCATTTAAAGACTGCATGGATGAACTACAACAATTGTTATTCCCAGTATGGCAAAAGAATAAATCAGGGAAGGTGGCGCATCCGTGGATAAGGAGGGAAATCAGGGATAGTATCAAAGAAAAAGATGAAGCGTACAAATTAGCCAGAAACAGCAGCCTAGCAGGGGACTGGGAGAAATTCAGTGACCAACAGAGGAGGACAAAGGGCTTAATTAGGAAAGGGAAAATGGAGTGTGAAAGAAAACAGGCAGGAAACATAAAAACTGACTGCAAAAGTTTTTATCGATATGTGAAGCGCAAAAGATTAGTTAAAACAAATGTAGGTCCCTTGCAGTCAGAAACGGGTGAATTGTTCATGGGGAACAAGGACATGGCAGACCAATTGAATAACTACTTTGGTTCTGTCTTCACTAAGGAAGACATAAATAATTTGCCGGAAATAGCAGGGGATCGCGGGTCAAATGAGATGGAGGAAATGAGTGAAATCCAGGCTAGCTGGAAAGTGGTGTTGGGTAAATTGAATGGATTAAAGGCCGATAAAACCCCAGGGCCAGATAGGCTGCACCCCAGGGTACTTAAGGAAGTAGCCACAGAAAGAGCAGATGCGTTAGTGATAATTTTTCAAAACTCTTTAGATTCTGGAGTAGTTCCTGAGGATTGGAGGGTAGCTAATGTAACCCCACTTTTTAAAAAGGGAGGGAGAGAGAAAACAGGGAATTTCAGACCAGTTAGTCTAACATCGGTAGTGAGGAAACTGCTAGAGTCAATTATTAAAGATGGGATAGCAGCGCATTTGGAAAGTGGTGAAATCATTGGACAAAGTCAGCATGGATTTATGAAGGGTAAATCATGTCGGACGAATCTTATTGAATTTTTTGAGGATGTAACTAGTAGAGTGGATAATGGAGAAGCAGTGGATGTGTTGTATCTGGACTTTCAGAAGGCTTTCGACAAGGTCCCACACAAGAGATTGGTATACAAACGTAAAGCACATGGTATTGGTGGTTCAGTATTGATGTGGATAGAGAACTGGCTGGCAGACAGGATGCAAAGAGTAGGAGTGAACGGGTCCTTTTCAGGATGGCAGAGAGTGACTAGTGGGGTGCCGCAAGGCTCAGTGCTGGGACCCCAGCTATTTATAATATACATTAATGATTTGGACGAGGGAATTAAATGCAACATCTCGAAGTTTGCGGATGACACGAAGCTGGGGGGCAGTGTTAGCTGTGAGGAGGATGCTAGGAGGCTGCAGGATGACTTGGATAGACTGGGTGAGTGGGCAAATGCATGGCAGATGCAGCATAACGTGGATAGATGTGAGGTTATCCACTTTGGTGGCAAAAACAGGAAGGTAGACTATTATTTGAATGGTGACCGATTAGGAAAAGGGGAGATGCAGCGAGACCTGAGTGTCATGGTACACCAGTCTTTGAAAGTAGGCATGCAGGTGCAGCAGGCTGTGAAGAAAGTGAATGGTATGTTGGCATTCATAGCAAAAGGATTTGAGTACAAGAGCAGGAAGGTTCTACTGCAGTTGTGCAGGGTCTTGGTGAGGCCACACCTGGAGTATTGCATACAGTTTTGGTCTCCTAATCTGAGGAAAGACATTCTTGCCTTAGAGGGAGTACAGAGAAGGTTCACCAGACTGATTCCTGGGATGGCACGACTTCCATATGAAGAAAGACTGGATAGACTTGGCTTGTTCTCGCTGGAATTTAGAAGATTGAGGGGTGGTCTCATAGAGACTTGCAAAATTCTTAATGGGTTGGACAGTCTAGATGCAGGAAGATTGTTCCCGATGTTGGGGAAGTCCAGGACAAGGGGTCACAGTTTAAGGATAAGGGGGAAGTCTTTTAGGACCGAGATGAGAAAATCGTTTTTCACACAGAGATTGGTGAATCTCTGCCACAGAAGGTAGTTGAGGCCAGTTCGTTGGCCATATTTAAGAGGGAGTTGGATGTGGCCCTTGTGGCTGAAGGGATCAGGGGGTATGGAGAGAAGGCATGTACAGGATACTGAGTTGGATGATCAGCCTTGATCATATTGAATGGCAGTGCAGGCTCGAAGGGCCGAATGGCCTGCTCCTGCACCTAATTTCTATGTTTCTATGTTTCTATGTTTCTATGTTTCATTTGGGTCATTTAAAAGCAGGCTATGAATGTCCAGGGGGGGAAAATAGCGTGATTTAATTGAGTGCTATACTGTATTGATGAATGTAAACAGGAACATTGCAAGGTCAACTCAAAAATTTCTCTTCCTCACTCAGATAAATTATTGCAAATAACCTTTCATAGATTGTTTAAATTTTTAATGATGTAATCACTTTGCTCTTATTTCAAGATAACTGAGAATGTCTGGGTTGTAACATCATCTTACCATCAATTGCAGCACAGTGCATTTTAAAGGTTAGGCTTCATATTCCCCATGAATAGAGTAACACTTATTTTATATAATGGTTTAACAATTTGCAAACTATCTTGATTTATTTACAAGCATTGAATTCATATTTCTAGCTTTTTTTTTGCAATTGCCACATTCCTGGGACTTCTATATTTCAATTACAGAGCATTGTGAAGAACCACTGGACAATTTCTGTTTGGGTTTTAACCTTGTGTGTCCTTTTCTCTCCTTATGTAGACAATGTGATGCTCTTGATTGTATATGCCTCACAGCTTGTGAAATAAAGCTGTTTGATTTCAACTTAAATGTATAACTCTTGGTGATAAGGTTAACTTCTTATTCCAGTGTTTCTGTTGTTAAAATTGTGTTTTAAATCGAAGCAATGACATTGTCAGATTTTAAGTCCTCCCCACTTTCTGAAAAAAAATGAGGATCATTGCATTCCCACTGGAGCAACACCTGCCATAGTTTGATAACTATCTGCAATCTCACTTAATTGTTGAAGAAACTTGCTGTCAATACCCATCAGGGGCATTGGTTTGCAAATGCACTAATTGAATTAACTGACACATTTGCTGAAATGGGAATCTGAGAATAAATTATTAAAAATGCTCTTCTGACTGCTCATTAGAATGTGAATTTGGACTGAATAGTATACTTGGATGCCATTAGTCAGTCCTACTACCAATGTAACAATCACTCATTAGGAAAGAGTTTTGGTCTTTTTCAATAATATCGGTCAGATGCACCGTGCATCTTTACCTTTCAATGTGGATGACAGATCAGAGTATATACTGCTGCGATGGCAATAATATTATTATTTGCTTTTAGAATTTATTTTTTGTGTTCAGACATGTTAGAGGGAATTTTGTACTTTACCCGTTGTCTATATCTGACTTTACTCAGATAGGCACAGACACAAAATAAACCAACTCATAGATCAGTGGTGAGTCTATCAACCAAGTCGTATTAATAAAGGCCTCAGCGATGTATATCAGGAAGCAGTGCGAGCAAGCTTAAACTACTTCAAAATCCTACACTGTTGGATTCTTATACCCTCATGACACAATGGTTACATGTGGAGTTGAAATAAACAATCATTAATCAATGTCTCCCCAAAGTTAACTTAAATCTTGCGTTTCTTGTTGTTTGGAAATCTCCCACCCACATTTCTCACATGTAGATACCAAAAAAGTCCAGATTCCCCCACCAAATAAAATCCCCTTGTAAAATAGGTAATTTGTTAACCTTTGGGAGACTTGCCTGCTAAACACAGTGACTAAGAGCAGCTGTAATGCAAGATTGCAACAGATAAGAACCCAGACAGAACTGTGAAGGACTATCCTCTCCCCTACTGATAAGGAAGCCTGCTTCTCAGCAGAATGTTTCAGCTTTGCTATTCTGACTATATTCTTGCCCATTTTCCCCATCATGCTCCTCAATATGTGAACTCTGGGATTAACGATACTATCATCATCTACTCATCTTCCTTACAATTTTCAAAATTTCCTACAACAAGGCAGTCAACATGATATTATCTTGGATCAATGTTGCTTTGGCTGGTCCTGTTAGTCACCAAGGTGAAATTATTGTTTTATTTTGTAAGGTATCAGATTGCTTGAGGAAAATTCATATTTCTGACCCATTGTTAACCTGTTAACATCCACCAATAATCACTGACTGGGTTGTTATAGGCTGAGATTCAGAGTGTCACTCCTCCACTGCTTGAAGAAGCAGAATGTAATGCCGTTGTTATAGGAGAGTGAATCATGCAGAACTCAGGCCATTGGCCAGAATCACAGCCCATAGATGTTGTCCACCTTCAATTTCTTCGTCAGTCAGGGTGGACAAATTTCACTGATCCTTTGAAGCTGGCATCAGGGGATAAGACACAGAGCAACGACGCAGTGGCTGCCTGACCTCAGTCAGCTGGTGCTGAGGTCCGAACACCAACACATTCTGAAGATAGACACAAAATGCTGGAGTAGCTCAGTAGGCCAAGCAGCATCTCTGGACAAAAGAATAGATGACGTTTCGGCTCACAACCCTTCTTTAGACTGAAAGATAGATGTGGGGGAGGGGGGAGAGGGGTGGGGGGGGGGTGGGGGGGGGGGGGGGGGGTGGAGGATGGGGGGGTGGGGTTTAGGGGTGAGAAAAGGCCAGAACAAAACCAGAAAAAGAACAGAACAAAACACTGAAAATCTTTGACAGAAAATGAGGCTGTTGGTGGGCCATTGCCTAGTGTCAGACACTGTGTTGCATTTTTATAGCTTATACCTGTTTCTGATAATCAGCGGAACTTAAAAAATATTCGCTGTGATGTCTATAATAGGATTTGTACAAGTAATAATATTTAAAACACAGATTGATTAATAATGTAAATGAGAAGTAATAATGGAAAACTCTTCCCTTCCCCATGCTCCACGCAGAGCTCAGCAAACCAACCTTGTGACACATGCAGTGACGTGTGCCATTCAGTGTGTCCTGGACTTACAGTCAATACATATAAGACTGTTGTGTCAGTCTGAAGAAGGGTCTCGACCTGAAACGTCGCCTATTCCTTTTCTCCAGAGATGCTGTCTGACCCGCTGAGTTACTCCAGCTTTTTATGTCTATCTTCGGTTTAAACCAGCATCTGCAGTTCCTTTCTACACCGTATAAGTCCTTGGTGTTCTTGTGCAGAACAGCTGAATGTCAGCCACAACCTGCACAAGTTGGCCCATGGATTTGTTTTCAGCTTTCCTACCGACAGGTCAAATTGTGCACTTCTAATATTCATTACCATATTCTGAGATTCAAGGAAGACTGGAGGTTTCATGATCAGAATGAAGGACATTTTGAAATTATTAAAATTTATAAGGAGCTAAGGAGATAGGCGACGTTTCGGGTCGAGACCCTTCTTCAGACTTGGATTAATATATTGTACTATCTGGTCTGAAGAAGGGTCTCGACCCGAAACGTCGCCTATCTCCTTCGCTCCTTAGATGCTGCTACACCCGCTGAGTTTCTCCAGCTTTTTGTGTAACCCTTTATTCTCCAGCATCTGCAGTTTCTTCGTTAACAAAGAAAGGACTATCCCTGATTACAGCCAAGCTGTCCACAATGTACAGACAAAGGGTACAACATTTAGTGCAAGATAAAGTTTGATTAAATGTAGTTCAAAAGTCTCCTATGAGGTAGATGGGAGGCCAGGGCTTCTACCCCATTGTGGACATTGGACTTGATGGAACTGATGTGATACATTGCTGAGAACTATATTCTGCATTCTGTAACCCCCCTTTTGCTCTACCTATTGATTTTGACGATTGTATTTATGTATTGTACTATCTGGTCTGATTGGATTGCATGCATAGGCAATAGACAATAGACAATAGAAAGGAGATGAGGAAACACTTTTTCCGTGGAATTCTCTGCCTCAGAGGGTGGTGGAGGCCGGTTCTCTGGATAGTTTCAAGAGAGTGCTAGATAGGGCTCTTAAAGATAGCGGGGTTAGAGGATATGGGGCGAAGGCAGGAACAGGGTACTGATTGTGGATGATCAGCCATGATCACATTGAATGGCTGAATGGCCTGCTCCTGCACCTATTGTTTATTGTCTATTGTCTATAAAAAAAGCCCAAGAAAGCAGCCATGTGGGGCACCAGCATTGAGAATCATCATGGAGGATGTTTTATCACCTATCCTTACTGATTGCAGTCTATGGGTCAGGAAGTTATGGATGCAGTTGCAGGGGGGGGGGGGGGGGAGGTGCTGATTTCTGGTTCAGAGTGATGAGTTTGGTTTGAATTGCGGTGCTGAAGGCAGATCTATTTACAGATTCTTCATAAATAGATTAGTGTCAGTAAATGGCAGGTACTGTGGGTAATAGAGTTCTGATTTCCCACCAGCTTTGCATAAGTACTTATTTTTATGAGAATTTAGCCCTGCTATGAATATGTACATCGATTACTTATTTCATGTAGACATACAATTATATCTCTAGATTGACTGAATATTTCCTCAAAGTAGACTAATATCAAACCGTGTAACAAACTATACCTAAGCATTAAAATATATTTGAAGAAAATTATCTGCTTAGATGGCAGATTTAATAGAAATGTTATCTGTTATACACATGAATTATCATGCCAAGTAGATTTTTGCTGAAAGTATTTTAGTGGGTTAATGCCCTAAGAATTTTACTGCATGAACGTTAATGTCATGTCTTGTTAAACCACTCATCCGTAAGGCTCATCACCAAACAAGGCTGAGGTTATACTCACAAACACTCACACAGATAGTCATGGAATAATTAATGAGAGTTGGAAACGTGGGCGATTTATATTTTCTTTCCTCTCCACTCCAGAGCACTGCAGTGTTACAATTGCTATCCTGACTGACATCCCCCGATCCTGCAGTATTGCAGGAATTAAGTGATGATGCCGTTAAAGTTCCCACTCATCAGCCAGCATTTCAACCTTACCAGTCAGCACTTGGGTTAATTTTAGTCTTTGTGTGGAAATCGTGATGCTATGATGGATACTACTGGATGGAAGGCCCTAAATGGAGATAAAAATATATTATAACATCGCTGCTGGATTTGTGTTTAAGTTTACATTTAGTCCTTTAAAAATGTTGGTTTTAACTTGTGAAAACAATTACTGTTACATCTATTATGACAGACACATTCTCCCTGTGTCCACCTATGTTTCCTTAGGGTGCTACGGTTTCCACCCACATTCCAAAGACGTATAGGATTGTAGGTTAATAGGTCTCTGTAACTTGCCCATGGTTTGCATGGACCATATACAAAAGTGGGATAACATAGAACTAGCTTGAACAGGTGATCAATGTTCGGCATGGGGGGCCTGCTTCTTTCAATCAGTAGGGCCTTTAATTAGCATCATCACTTTCTGCTGACGTAGCTGCACCTATTGAAACAAAATATATTCCTGATGTCCACTTTTGCTAAGGAAACTCCATCGAGTATTTTAACTTCATAGATATCGATTAGCATAGTCATCATTGCAGCTGATAAACAAAAGCAGATGGAACCATAATTGAGCCTGGCCTTTCTGAGGTCACAAGGATCATGCTTATAATTTGAAAATCAAAATGAAAACTAAAAATTGGGGAAGTCAGAAATTAAACAGGGAACACTGGAAAAATCTTATTCGTCAAACAACATCAGTGGAAAGAAAAGCAGATAACATTTCAGCACCTTGAGCAAAAGAGTCGGAATGTCATGCTGCAGCATTAGAGGAGTTTGATTATGCCACATTTGAAATATTTTGTGCAGTTCTGGTTGCCTGATTGCAGGAAGGATGTAGAAACTATGGAGATGATGCAGAAGAGGTTTGCCAAAATGATTCATGGATTAGTTTAGTTCAGTTTAGTTTAGAGATACAGTGTGGTATCAGGCCCTTCATTCGACTGATTGTTTTCATAGAAACATAGAAAATAGGTGAAGGAGTAGGCCATTCGAGTCAGCACTGCCATTCAATATAATCATGGCTGATCATCCAAAATCAGCACCCCATTCCTGCTTTATCCCCATATTCCTTGATTCCATTATCCCTAAGAGCTATATCTAACTCTCTCTTTAAAACATCCAGTGAATTGGCCTCCACTGTCTTCTGTGGCAGAGAATGCCACAGATCTGGATGAAAACATTTTTCTTCATCTCAGTCCTAAATGGCCTACCCCTTATTCTTAAACTGTGACCCCCGTTTCTGGACTCCCCCGGAATCAGGAACATTTTTCCTGCATTTAGCCTGTCCAATCCCTTAAGAATTTTATGTTTCTATATTTTTCTCTGAAGCATCAGGAATTGAGTTGAGTCCTGATAGAGGTATATATATTTTATGTGAGGCATAGATTAAGAAGACAGTCAGAACTATTTTTTTCAGAGTAGAAATGTCTAATACTGGAGAGCACAGTTTTAAGGTGAGAGGGGCAAAGTTTAAAGGAGTTGTGTGGGATATGTTTTTTACACAGAAAGTGGCGGATGCCTTGAAAGCACCACTGTGGGTGGTGGCAGAGGCATATAGAATAGTGGCATTCAAGAGGCTTTTGGATAGGTATATAGAAATGTGGGTAATGGAGGGATATGGATCACGTACAGGCAGGCAAGATTTGTTTTAACTTGGCACCATGTTCGGCACAGAGATTTCAGGCTGATGATCCTGATCTTCAGTTGAACTGTTCTATGTTCTATTTAAGGTCACGGACAAATTCATCAGAACGGAGAAAGAGGGAGAACTTAGCAGTGGGGGACAGTGGTATTAAAAGATGGCTCTGTCTCTGTTCTATGTTCCATGTAAGGTGCAGGACCATTCCAATTATGCAGCTTCCAAATAATTCAGTTCAGCCTGAACTTCTCATTCCGCATAAGGGCTGCCTCGTCATCCATCCCAGGTTGATGACTGATGGCGGTCAGTTTGTTAAACAACAGCATGACAGATTTAATTGGTCCAGAGTGCCATCCACAAGCCCAGGCAGCGGGCAGTCGACGATTCTGCCTGAGTCCATGGCCTGCCCCTCTTCCGGGCTTACTTCCGTGCATGCGTGTCCTTGGAGAGGGAGCACACGGTATCCACGGGGACTCTAGAGCCTTATGTGAATGCTCATTGCCACGGGGGTCGAGTACGTTGTGGATAATGATGATAATGTTGTAATTTGTTGATTGACTAATTGAAGTTTGCCAACTGCTAATTGGTAGTTTGGATCATTTTAGTACTTTGCAACTGTGATTAACTGGATAAAATCTCCTTGTTAAGGGAGAAAAAATGACAAATTTTCTTGCATCCATAACCTTTTCTTGTATCCATAACCTTATCATCACCACTCTCTTCCAAAACAACTTGCACCTAAAATTTTACCTGCCTCTGCAAATGTTCCCTAATATTTACTTTCTGTATCCCACCACTTGTGGTCATCCATTCAGCCATCTACAACCCAGGCTCTTGGTCCTTCTCTTAAACAATGAAACCTCAAAACTTCCTGAGCTGTCTTCATAAAATATGTTTCTTTGAGCACAAAATATAAAAATGTATCTTTTTTTCAATGTCCAATTATTATTCCGTGTGGTTCTATGAAGTGACTCATACATTATCTTCTGTGAAAAATGCTTTATAGATGGAAATTGTTTTATTTTGATGAGAAGCAAACAGATGATCCTTGCATCCTACATTCTGCTTGCACGACTAATGAGAAATAACTTCCAGCATAAATCTGCCTTCTGCAGAGTTGAAAAATGTCAGGCCTCTTTGCTCCTGCCTTTACTCCAGTGGGAGTTTAGTTTAGTTTAGTTTAAGGATACGGCGCGGCAACAGGCTCTTCGGCCTACCGAGTCCGCGCCGACCAGCGATCCCCGCATATTAACACTATCCTCCACACACAAGGGCCAATTTTTACATTTACCAAGCCAATTAACCTACAAATCTGTATGTCTTTGGAGTGTGGGAGGAAATTGAAGATCTTGGAGAAAACCCACGCAGGTCACAGGGAGAACGTACAAACTCCGTACAGACAGCACCCGTAGTCAGGATCGAAATGGGTCTCCGGCGCTGCATTCGCTGTAAGGGAGCAACTCTACTTCTGCGCCACTGTGACCGTCCTTTTGACATTAATGGAGACAGGTAGCTTAGCAGTTTAGAAACAATAATCAATACATTCTGCTGGGGATTTGCCAGATCCCTACTGATAAATTCCATAATGTTGCTGATCGTCGTACTGCTTTTAAGAATTCACCATTATAAGAGGTACAGCCTAATTAACATTTTCTCCACATTCAGAATGAACAATTCATCCAATTCCTTCATCTTAGTTTACAAATAGCACTGTCCAGGAGTAAAGTGCATTTTAGGTTTGAATCAAACTGAGTATCCAGGAGTTTCCTTCAAATGTTAATTAGGAGATATGGCACATTTTATATTTGAAAATGTACTGTCATTAAGAATCAGAATGAATATAAACCTCTTCGATGATTTAGGTTGTCATATTTCCAGATGAGGCAATCTCCTTGAAATGCACATAAAGTGCTGGAGTAAATTCTACCTTGTGTACTCTATCTTTGCCTCTCCTAATTTTATATAGTTCTATCAGTTATCTCCTCAGTGTCTGACGCTCTACAGAAAATAATCCAAGTTTTTCCAAACTCTCCTGAGAAAGTTTATGCAGCATCTTTTCCATATTGTCCACACGAGTGCTAGGAGTGTTCTGGATGGTGGATCAGTTGTCAATTTATCAGGTTGCTTTGTACTAGACAGTGTTAAGGCACTCGAGTGCTGTTACTGCCACACCCTTATATGAATTGTGCTATTAGAATAGATCCTAATTTATGGCTTCTAAGTAGTGGCAAGACTTTGGGGCAAGGTTGTGTTGACGCCGAGCATGTCACCACCGGTCAATGAACATTAACCACATCGAGTATGTGCATGTGTGTGTAAAATGTAAACTTATTAGGTGTCAGAGGTTATGGGAGAAGGCAGGAGAATGGGGTTAGGAGGGAGAGATAGATCAGTCATGATTAAATGGCAGAGTAGATTTGATGGGCCAAATGGCCTAATTCTATTCCTATCAAATATGTCCTTATGATTTACAGTTTTCAAAGTAAATTCCTGCACACACTACTTGTCAAGGGAGGTGAAAATGTGAATCCCTACATTGCTAAGGCCTGGTGTCTTAAATCTAAATTAAGTTAATTACAGAAGCAATAGGTGTGAGAAGGCAATGGTAAATTGGGAACTTGCATTGAAAGGTATGACAGCTAACTTTCAAGAGTTTTCAAGTAATTGAGGCGTATTGAGGTGCAGGGGGATGGCAGATAAATTAAGAAATATCTTCATGGACGAAGATACAGAAGGTAACCTTGAAATGGTGAAAAGCTATAGAACTAGTGTAAATGAGATGATTGAATTAGTATTCACAAAGAACTACGGGTGTGGATTAAGATTTGATAAGCAGGTAGAAAACAGAGTAGAAATAAACATATTATTTTAAGGTGGGAAAAACTGAGGTGAAACTGTGAACACTGTAGTACCACATGGATTGAACTGTAGCCGCTGTTGTTCACGATCTCTATTCACAAAATGGATAATGGGATCAAGTGTAATACATCCGGGTTTGTTGATGAGATGGAATGGAGGAGGCTACAGAAAATCTGGGTAATATGGTTATGCAACGCGAATGGGCATGGTATGGCAAATAGATTATAATGAGGTCATCTATTTTGATTTTTAAAAATTGAAATGTGAGAAAATGAAAGATTGAAAGGTGATGTATAAATCACTGGACATTAACAGATAAACTTGGCAAACAACTGATAAGTTGGCCTTTATCTCAAGGGTATTCAAATACAAGATTAGAGGCTTCTTGCTCTGATTATGTAGAGTTTGATAAATCTGAAATATTATGTTCAGGTTTGCTCTTCCTACCTGAAGAAGGATATATTTAGGATCGAGGGCATGCAACAAAAGATTACCAGACTAATGAGAAGAGAAACTATATAGACTAACCCTGTACCTTTTGTTGAAGGGGAATCAAGTATAATATGTATTTAATGTAAACTGGTCAACTGCTTTGCAGAACATCGCCATTAAGACTGCAAGGCAGCCTTGCGCTTACAGTTACCCGTCATTTTAACTCTCAATTGGCTTCTCTGCTTTTGGCATTCAACTTTGCTTCATGCCCAATGTAATTATGAGGAACAGCATATCATTATCCATTTGAGGATATAGTGATCCATAATGGTTAATCTTGAATTTAACAATTCCAGGTAACCGCCCCTTCGTTACCTCTCTTTCTCTGACAAGAGTTAGGTATTGCATTTTGATATGTCAAACCAGGCCATAACTTACGCAGTACTGGTAGTCTTGACGAGTGTTGCAAAACAGAGAGATGTGAGAGCATGATTCCCTGAAAGTGATGAGTCAAGTGAGCAGTGTGGTGACAACGACCTTTAGGACACTTGCCTTCATTGGGAAGGGTGGTGAGTACAAAAGTTGGGACATTATGATGCAGATGTACAAGTCATTGGTGAGACCATCCTTGAAGAATTATGTGTGATTGTGGGCACCCAGCTATAGGACGAATGTCATTAACCTGGAACAGGTGCAGAAGAGATTCACCAGGATATCACCTGGGCTTGCGGAGAGGTTGGGTAGACTGGGATTATGTATTTAGAGCACCGGAGGCTGAGTGGTGACTTTATTGAGATATATAAGATCATGAGGGTGCATGGATAAAGTGAATGCTCACAGTCCTTTTCCTAGGGTGGAGGATTCTAAAGCTAGTCTTAAGGTGTCAAAAGAGATGTTTAAGATGGATCCCAGGAGCAACCTTTTTACTCAGAGGGCAGTCTGTATCTGCAACGAGCTGCCAGAGGAACCTAAAGAAGCAGGTACAATTACATCTATTGAAATACATTTGTACAACTATATTAACAGAACCGTTTAAAAGGCTATGGGCCAACTGCGGAAGAATGGGACTAACCCAGTATGCCAATATGATCAGCATGAACAAGTTGGGCTGGAGGACCTGCTTCCATGCTGTACAGCCCTATGACTCTCTGCCCCCTCTCTCTCTCCTTCTTTCTCCCTCTCCTCCCTCTTTTCCCCTTCACAGTTATGGCTGTACCTCTGCCTCAATTTGTTTCTATTATTTTCCCTTTATCTCTAAATATCTACAACTCCATCTTAAGGATGATGAATCTTTGAAATGCACGAGCTAAGAGGTTGCTGAGTACATTCAAGATAATAAAGGTGTGTTGAGCAAAATAGTGATGAGGTAAAAAGATTGTCCATGATCCTTGTAATGGGAGAGCAGGCATGAAATGCCAGACAGCCTGCATGTGCTCTATGGAGCATGAACCTAATGTATTTTTTCATTGTGATGACCTTGTAGTGTCATTAATAGCTTTGCACCAGGCCATACATTTTGATTTGCAACCAGCTGGTCCAGACTGCAGGCAACATGTTGAGATGATGAAGGCTGGAGGTGCGAAGATTATCCTGCAAGGCCAACTAAAGTCTGCTCTGTTGAAAGTTCCCACCCTTTACTAGTCATGATGCTTCTAGTAGGAGAACACTGCAACACAGCTCCAGGACATGCAAAGCCAAGTGTATTAGTGCCACTAAGAAATTGCACAAGGCTGATTAATTGATTGTCGTGTGGAATTAATTATGATTTGATATATCTTGCAGTGTTTATTTCACAATCACAGGGTTTATGTGTTTATATTGTGGCCAAGTAAATGACATGGTTAGTAACAGTGGGTGTGGATAAAACTCTTCCTGCAGAAGGTAATGAATCTTTGGGGTTCCTTATATAAGAGATCGATTCCTGAGTATATTAAAGACAACAATCAAAAGAAATGTAGAAACTAAAGGAATCAAAGCATATGTGGTTTGGAGGAGAGTTGTGCTGAGGTAGATCAGCTATGATCTTAATGAATAGCTGAGCAGGCAGAGGGTTTTTATTATACTCTTCACAATTATCCGAAGCTTAAGTAGGAGATATTCTCTAAGAAGCTATTTCACCTACCCAAACCTCCATATGCTCACCCTCAAATTATACCCATAGCCATACTTATTTTGTGCTCTGTTGCAAGTCCAATTGATCTGGAGGCCTTGCTGCCACAGCCAATGTTAAAGTGTCTCTGTGTAGGAAGGAACTGCACAGAGAGTCATAGAGTGATACAATGAGGAAATAGGCCCTTCGGCCCAATGTGTCCACATCGACCATCGTGTCCCAGCTACACTAGTCCCACCTGCATGAGCTTGGTCCATCTCCCTCCAAGCCTGTCCTATCCATGTACCTGTCTAACTGTTTCTTGAACGTTGGGCTAGTCCCAGCCTCAACTACCTCCCCTGGCAGCTTGTTCCATACACCCACCACCCTTTGTGTGAAAAAGTTACCCCTCAGTTTCCTATTAACTTTTTTCACCTTCACCTTAAACCTATGTCCTCTGTTCCTAGATTCCCCTACTGGAGTACTCAATGGGACAGGCAGCATTTCTGGAGAGAAGAATGGGTGGCATTTCAGGTCAAGACCCTTCTTCAGAAATGCCACCTATTCCTCGTAAATGTCTCTAATAATCAACAACATTTTGTAATGGTTTGAGTAATTTTAAAACTTTCATTGTGTAATAAATGTTCTCCGTTGCAGACATGTCTAGGTTAAACGTTTAGCTGAGTTTAGTTTAATTTAGAGATTCAGCATGGAAACAGGCCCTTTGGCCCACCGGGTTCACACCGACCAGCGGTCCCTGCACACGAACACTATCCGACACACACTAGGGACAATTTACATTTATACCAAGCCAATTAGCTTACAAACCTGTACGTATTTGGAGTGTGGGAGGAAACCCGAGCTTCATGGAGAAAATCCATGCAGGTCACGGGAAGAATGTATAAACTCCATACAGACAGCACCTGTAGTCAGGCTTGAACCCGGGTCTCTGGTGCTGTAAGACAGCAACTCTACCACTGCGCCACCGTGCCACTCTAAAGGCAGACAGTTATGACGATTAGAGGAACAGTCTCTGATAATCAAAAACATTTAAAACATATTTTAAAAGGATGTAGCGGCGCCCGCTAGCGCATGCATATATCGAAGCCGGCGTTCGGAAGCCGCGGTCACGTGACTCGGGAGGGGCTGCTTGTTTCGCGCGGTTTTTCACTTGCGCGCGTTAGTTCAGCGCTGACCACCGTTGTGGCAGATGTGTCTGGATAACCTGTATCCTGGATATCGAACCTTTGAATAAAGATCTGTTTAAAACTCCAGTAGTCATTTCTCAGACCACTTAAAGGATTTAATTAATTTTCAAACATAAGAAAAAAAAATAGGTGATGTCATTTATTAAAAAACATTAATTTAGACAAAAAAATGACAGTATTACACCTCAATCCAGGGTGGCATCCTCTTTTAAATAAATTAGTCCACACTGCATGCAGAAGCTCAGCTGGTGTAATGCTGATGTGCTGGAACCAAAGTGCTCGCATCTCCTGAGCTCAACATATCGGTGTAGAGTCCTACAGTGAACAGGAGTTTAAAGGCATTGGCAACTGACCTCCCACTTGTCTTTGACCTCCTTCCTGCAACATGTAGGAGAGTTGTCAGAGCTGACAGCAATGGGTCTGTCTCTCCGGGCAATTCTAAGTTAATTGTTTTTTTTCTCATAATGACGTCCTCACTACAGCCTTCTGAATTTATGTGATTTATTGTAAAATCTACTTCCTTCGGGAACAATATAAATACTCTTAATTGCACGGAAGCACAGACATACTATGCACAGCCTCCCATTTCCATATTGGTCATCAGGTAGTCATTGATACATCCATTTTCTAGCGCTTGGCCTATAGCCTTTTATGCCTTTACAATCAAATGCTCATCCAGATGTGTGTTAAATGTTGTGAGTCCATGGTTCCAACATCTCCCCAGACATAATGTTCCAAATTTAAACCAGTCTCTGGGTAAAAAGAAATATTCCTCTGGTCACCTCTAAAACTCCTTCCCTCTTCCTTTAACCTAGACATGTCTACTATGGGGAAAATTTACCTTTCGAAAGGTAATAAATTCTGGCCTAGTTAGCGACACCATGAACAAATACTTATTGGTGCTGCTGATGTGTCCTCAGCCTCCTGTGATTAAGAAATAGCAATGATTGGAGCATTGAGCTCCAAACAAAGTGACTATGACCAGATGTTATGTTGAAGTCATGCTCTACTTAATCTACAATTTTCAAAAAAAAATCTTTACAGGTTTTGCCAAAAGTATGCGATTTTGGAGTTCCAGGGTTTCCTCAAAAGTCCAAATTGCGTCAAATTTTATCCCATCCTCAGCATTAGAAATATTTTGCGGATTGCAGACGGTGAAGTCCCTTTAATGAACATACCTCTGTGCCTGTATGTTCCCAGTAATTTCTGCTATTCCTGCTTGATTAGCAAATCCAAACTTGAATTAGTTTAAAATAATGTACTTCTAAAAGTTCATTAACAAAATCATGGCAAGAGAAATTACTGCTATTAAATCCATAATTCACAATATTAAAAAAGCTGTATGGGAAAAAGGCCATTCTGCCCAATGCCTGAGACCTGAATGTTTTCTTAATCAAGAGTTAAAATACCAATGTCTTAGCCTTTCAATTTTAACATAAATCATAATTTCTTGACGATGTGTTTGACAGTAAATCTATACTATGCAAATATTTGCATATAGACATATGACACATTATTATGGAATTTCTGTGTCCATTATATTGACAAAGGAAATAACTCATTTTAAGTCAGTGGATATCTGACAGAATGCCAACCTCTTTGTAGCTAAATGCTGAAAGCATTTCAAAGGCTAATATTTGTTCACTCTAATTTCCTTGTATGTTTGGCTGTGCTGCCTGATAAATTCATTGCCATCCCTGAAAAATAAGGGCTCTTGGGGTTAGCACATTGAGTGGCATAGTTGATAGACTGCAAACTGACCTTGGATCTGAATGCACAAGTTGAGGAGAGGGAAGGAACAATTACTTTATACTCTTTGGTGCATTACCTTCCTATAGCACTGGCCATGCTAGCTAGTAAATAGACTGAAAAGAATCCTGCTGCTCTTAACTTATCCAAAGGAGTCCGAAGAAGGATTCTGAACTGAAATGTCACCCATCCTTTTTCTCCAGAGATGCTTTCTGACTCGCTGAGTTACTCCAACACTTTGTGTCTATCTTCGTTATAAACCAGGATCTGTAGTTCCTCCTTTCACATTTTGTCTGCTCCACTGCAAAATCTCCTCAATGTATACCTATTTGATGAAGTTCCCCTCCTCTCACCGAGCAGACTGAAGAAGGGTTCCGACCCGAAACGTCACCCATCCGTTTTCTCCAGATATGCTACCTGACCTGTTGGGCTAATCCAACATTTAGTGTCTATCTTCTTTACTTATGTAAGTCAGGTTCTCTATCCATTATATGATAATGAATATGATGATGATCACATTTTGTGCCGTGTGACCACCTGCTTATTCTAACAAGCTTTGAGCGACCTGAGAAAACTGATGTAAAAAGTGAAAAGAAAAACTCCGGGCATTTTGATTTTTAGGTTTTCTGGATCAGCGTCAAGAAAGTGAATACCACCTTCTTCCATCCTTTCTGAAGTCCCCTGCCTTGCGATGACCTCCCTGTGTTTTCCCTCTCCTCTCCTCTGTGTTGATACAACTGTTATACCAGCACTGCCAGCGTGAATAAAGGACGATCTAAGGATTCTGTAAGTTCAGACCCAGAAAATGCTGATTTCCAGATCATCACATGGATCTCAAAACCTACAATATTTTCAATGCAAATGAGCCTTTGAGATGGATCAAAATGGGTTGTTAAAATAAGATACAAGAATAGTCTCAGTTTCAGACAAACTACCACCAAAGGTGATGACGTTTGTGGCTCGTGGCTGATTAAACAGTGGAGTGTTACTTAAATTGCCTGTCTGTGTTCCTTAAGAAATAGGATGGTATTTTAGTGGATGACACGCAATTTAAAACCCGTTCCTGACAGTAAGCTGCTAATTGGTGGTGAGCTAGATTTTGCAGAGCAATTTAAGCTCTAGCTACAATGCTATTTATTTTGTTCACTTGCTGCTCAAGGGTTGAAGATGGGCTTTGAAGCACATCATGTTCTTCTGGGACAGTGTGACATAATGCCTGCTTCATTCTTATCAACATTTATTTTAAATATTACTGGAGGGCTGGACCTGATCACGATACAGCCTTGTAATTGGAGTGTGTCTTATTTGTTCTTCTATTTCAGCTGGAGTCAATTATGTCTTTGATCATTTCTGAATGAAATTATCCCTGTGGGTTGGAGCTGTAAAGTCCACACAACAACAATTGTAGGAACAGTCTCTAGAGAACTGGGAGCAAAGTGCACAACATTCTTCTGTAATTCATATTGCAATTCTTCATGATGGCATAGGAGGCCATTCAGCCCACCGTCCATGTTAGCTCCAAAAATAATGACATGAATCCCGTTCCTCCTCTTAATTCCCGGCAATCTAATCTCCCACAAGCTTCGCACCAATTTATGTAAAGAATAATTTAGCCTAAATTCTTTTTTTTTATGCGGGATTTGGGAAGAGGCACATCTGCCAGTTGAACCCCAACGTTATTCATTATCATGTTATTCCCTTATCATGTGAATGGCTTGATTGTAATCGTCTTTTTTCGCTGGCTGGTTAGCACGCAACAAAAACTTTTCATTGTACCTCGGTACGTATGACAATAACCTAAACTGAACTGAACACTGTCACAAGGAAATATCTACAAATTGCACACATACAGCACCAGGTTCAGATTTGAACCTGGTTTACTAGAGTTACGAATGAGCCATACAACCAGCAGTGCCACTGTGCTCACCACTGGGCAAACACAAAATTGATTTTAGAAGGATCAAACATTTGTCAGTCCTCGCAATGTGTTGAAACTAGCAGCCAGTGCTCATTACACCATTTATCTGATAACTCAGTGATAATGCACTGGCAGCACCCATTACTGGAAACTTTGGGAAAGGCATGGCTAGCTCCTCGAGGCAGGAGACAATGAAACAAAGGGTAAATGGAGCAAACTGCCAGAGGAGGTAGTTGAGGCACGTGCTGTAACAACATTTAAACGTCATTTGGACAGGTACATGTATAGGAAAGGTTTAGAGGGATCTAGGCCAAGCATGGGCAAGTTGGGCCGAAGGGCCTGTTTCTGTGCGGTCTGACTATGTAACTACCTGTGAAACAACTATTTGAAGAGTGTCTATGGAGACACCATTTAGTTCCTGGACCTGACTTCTAAGCAACTTGTTCACAAGCTCTGTTTTTTAAAGTCTGTAGTGAGAAGATGTACAAGAGACTGCAGATGAGGGCACATTGATCAAAAATCAGTGTTGGAGAAACTCATCGGATCAGGCAGCATCTGCAGAGGGAAATGGACAGACAGCATTTTTTTCTGACCAGCACTTATGTTCCACCAGCACTTTGTTTATTTGCTGTAATCAGAGGGAAATATAAGAGACTGAGGGAAAATCTTCTACTAATCTTTCATGACTGGGTTGACTCTATACTTCATTGCTATTCGATCATTCGACTTAGCTTCAATGCAACCATTGCATGTTCCATAATACACTGCTTTACTATGACATCAGAGGGGCCAACACAGATGTCAGCTTTATTTATTATAGTGAGGAAACTCCCTGACATGTTTGGGACTGGGCATTGGGATTGATCAATATTTTGAATGTAAAATCTCCAAGTTTGCGGATGACACAAAGCTAAGTGGCAGTGTGAGCTGCGAGGAGGATGCTATTAGGCTGCAAGGTGACTTGGATAGGTTGGGTGAGTAGACAGATGCATGGCAGATAAATGTGAGGTTATCCACTTTAGTGGCAAGAACAAGAAGGCAGATTATTATTGGAATGGTGTCAGATTAGGAAAAGGAGAGGTGCAAAAAGACCTGGGCGTACTTGTACATCAGTCACTGAAAATAAGCATGCAGGTACAGCAGGCAGTGAAGAAAGCTAATGGCATATTGGCCTTCATAGCAAGATGATTTGAGTATTGGAGCAAGGAGTATTGCTGCAGTTGTACAGGGCCCAAGCGAGACCACACCTGGAGTATTGTGTGCAATTTTGGTCTCCTAATTTGAGGAAGAACATTCTTGCTAATGAGGGAGTGCAGCATAAATTCATCAGATTAATTCCCAGGATGTTGGGATTGACATATGATGAAAGAATGGATTGACTGGGCTTGTATTGACTGGAATTTAGAAGGAAGAGGGGGATCTTATAGAAACATAAAATTCTTAACGGATTGGACAGGCTAAATGTTTCCGATGTTGGGGGAGTCTTGAACCAGGGGTCACAGTTTATGAATAAGGGGTAGGCTTATAAGATAGCTGATTGGCTCAGCTGGTAGAGCTGATGCGCCACATCACTGAAGACCCAGGTTCGATCCTGACTTTGGGTGTTGGCTGTGTGGAGTTTGTATGGTCTTCCTTTGACTTCATGAGCTTCTTTCTGGTGCTCAGGTTTCTTCTCACATTCCATAGGTGTAGGGATTTGTAGGTTGATTAGCTTCTGTAAATTGCCCCTGTTGAATGTGAAAGTGGGTTCACACAAAATTAGGATGAATGGATAATCGATGGGCAACATGGTCTCAGTGGGCCGAAGGGCCTGTTTCCCTGTGGTGTCTTTCAATCAATCTATCATGAGTGGCATCTGCCTGCTCAATGAAGACACCAGGCCTCTTCCAAGTAACATGTTACAGCTCCTGAAGAACTGTGCCCCCAACTGGCACTGTGTGATAGGACTGTAGTTGATCCCTTGCAAAGAAGTGTGTTTGACCTCCTGACTGAAGTTCATGGTCTCCTCACTCTGCTCAACCTCATACGAGAACATGGAGATTGTCTGCCCTTGACTTGCTACATTTGATCGGCTGGGCATGACTACATGGCCATTTTTACCGTACATTTGTATCAGGCTTGTCATTAAAGCATCCAAATCATATTCATTTTCTGAATCCCCTCGAGTAGTATGGAGGCACGAACCATTCCTTCCCGGAAACTTGCACACCGGGATCCCCATGGCAAAAGACAAAGTGCTAGAGTAACTCAGCGGGTCAGGCAGTATCTGTGAAGGACGTGAATAGGTGGCATTTCGGGTCGGGATTCCTTCAGGCTGATTGTAGTATGAGGAGAGAAAGCTGGAAAAGAGATGGGAACAGGACGCAGCTTGGCAAGTGATAGGTGGATACAGGTGAGGAGGGGATTTGAGTGGACAAAGACTGCAGAATGGGATGAGGGGAAGGCAAGTGGGGGCTGGATAGTGAAAGAGAAGGGTTCACACTTGGGTGAGACACAAGGAAGATGGGGGGAAGAGTAAGGGTGTACCTCATATATCTATCAAAACTGTATGTGTGTGTGGGTGTGTGTATGTCATTTTGCCTTTGAAATTCATCTCCTCGAAAGCCAGACACTAACACGCAGAGATTTTTACAATTTCGGTAGGGATTTCACTTACAATTTCATAAATACACTCCTCTCTAAATTCAGTCAATTATTTCCCCAGATTTTGAATAAAGTTGTTACAAAACTCACTTTTAAAAATATAATCACCGCTTGCCAGCTGCTGACGTCACAATGCCCACATGTCCATCAATCCAGGCCCACCTGCCTCCTAGCCCCCGCACCCCCCCCCCCCCCCCCCCGCCCCCTCCCACCACTGTGGATTAAAGGCGCAGAAAGATCGAGAAAGTTCTGCAGAACAATGATTCTATAGCTCCGTTCCACTATAGGATCTTTGTTCTACAGATCTCGGAGCAGCGGTGCCTCATGCGCTGAACCTTCTCCTCATAGGTTCTGCAGAACAAAGATTCTACAGCTCCATTCCGCTATAGGTTCTTTGTTCCACAGATGTCGGGGCAGCGGCGTCTACACGCTGAACCTTTTCCTTACTGTCGGCGCAGCTCGTGAGGCCCACCCCGCCTGCGCGCTCATTCCAGCTGTGGGTTTCTAGAGTCAGAAGCCGCTTCTCTCTCTCTCCTCATTTGGCAGCCCCTCCAGTGATTAGCTGCATGCTTTCATTCATTCCAATACAATGTTCACAATGCAATGATAAAGTATAATACATTAAATATGACATTAAGCTGTGGCCATGGTAATATTTAATGTATGTTCTGTAAAATAATGTTATTAACCTGTTAATAGTGCTATTAAGCAGAAAATTGATGTGTTATAATACACCCCCTATATTATGCAGTGATTAGACATTTCAGTTTTGGACTATTAAGATTTGAGAAATCTGGTGTAGGAGAAACAGCACTTAGTGTTTTTGCTTTCAATGCTTTCAATATATGCAGATTGCAATATTGAGCCAAAAACAGATACATTTTTGTCTACACTTAACAGACAAAACAACATAAAATCAAGAAGCAGCTCATGGGTTCATAATCCTAGAAGCTGAAGCAAATATTGAATAATAGAACTGGTTCTATTACAGGATATAAATGTAGCAAGGCTTTCATGATATACTCAAACTTATGCAAAGTCATTTTAGTCCTGCATTGATCATTTACTCAAAAGAACATCACAGATCATCACAGAATAGTGAAAGGCTTGGATGGCTTGAATGCGAAGAGGATGTTTCCACTCGTGGGAGATTTGAGGACCAGAGGCCATTGCCTCAGAATAAAAGGATGTACCTTCAGAAAGGAGATGGAGAGGAATTTATTTAATCAGTCTGTGATGATTCTGTGGAATTCATCATCACAAAAGGCTGCGGAAGCCAAGTCAAAGGATATTTTTAAGGTGGAGATTGATAGGTTCTTGATTAGTACTGGTGTTCGAGGAGGAGAATGAGGTTGAGAGGGAAAGATAGATCAGCGATGATTGAATAGTGGACTTGATGGACCAAATGGCCTAATTCTGCTCCTAGAACCTATGAATGTGCATTTATGAACAAAGTAGTTTCGATCCTGCATTAATGATTGACTCAAAAGTACATTACAATCAAATATCAGGGTAATTTCAACCTCACTTAGGTGGAAGAAATATGTGCATTTGATTCAATTACCCATTGAACATTAGTTACATTAAACACAGCTCATTTTCTCTTGGAAGATGAACTAAAGAAACATTTGTATTTAATTGGTACTTTTCATAATCTCAGGATGTTAATGACATCTGCACAAAAATCGTGAATTGGTATTAGCTTCATGGTGTATGTCAGAGAACATTGATGATTTTGTCATCTTTTCAACTGCAAAGTCTGGACATAATGCACCATTATTCAACTAGCACAGGTCACGTAAAATACCCTTGCATCTACGTTGTACATGAATGAACAAATCCATGCTCTGATTATTTCAGTGTCTTGCTACAAAATCTCTGTAATTCTTCATGAGTGTTATGATGCATGAAGAAATTAGACTACCTTGATTTATGAGATCATGGATTTTCTTTCAGCATAGCTTTGTTCTGTGGGTATTCTCAATCTTGGATTTTTTAATTTTCAACAAGATCATTGCGTAGTCTTCTGAACGTTACTGAGATTAGACCTTTTTCCGAAAGGCAGAACAACCGCATCTTTGTAAGTGAATATAATGAATCTATGCTTCTTTGTATATCTTTTTGTTTACTATAGAGACCAGAACATTATAATGCAGTTATAGAGTCATACAGCTTGGAAAAGGGCTCCATGGTCCAAATCATCCATACTGACCAAGATGCTCCATCTAAGCTAATTCCATTTATCTGCAATTATATCTGTCTAACTGTCTTTTAAAATGTTGTTATTGTACCTGTCTCAACTACCTCCTCTGGCAGCTCATTCCATATACCCACTACCTTCTGACTGATAGCAGGCATGGAACTCACTATCAAAACATGGAGGAGACTGTGGGACAGGGGGGACACATTTTTTTGGCGGCCGCGCGCGCATGCGCACTTACACACACACATGCGCGAGGCTTCGGAGGCTCAATCCAGTGCTAAATGCAGCTCAACTCTGCCTGTCTCACCGGGTTAACCTACAGCCCTGACTGGACTGACGGGACACCAGTGCTGCTTCTCCACGCTGACCATATTTCCCGCGCTGTTTCTCTGCGCTGGCTGTGCGCCTGGGGGCGCCGCGCCCGTCTGACTCCCGACCTCGCTGGCCACCTGTGAGGGGGGCACTCGGGTGCGGACGGGACAGCGCCGGAGGCCCGGCCCGGATCGATCCTGGCTATGAATGAGGCGCAGGTCTGTGCCACGTCTCCCTCCTCCAATCACCGCACTCTATCCTCAGTCCCACCCACCCACTCTTCGCTCCTCCAATCATCTTGGGGGGGGGGGGGGATTTCCCCCACCTCTTAAAACATGGGGGGGGGGGGGGCGTGTCCCCTCTGGCCCCCCCCCCAGGTTTTCCGCCCCTGACTGATAGGGTTGTTCCTCAGATTCTTATTAAATCTTTCTCTTCTTATCTTAAACCAATGTCCTCTAGTCTGGATTCCCCCACCCTGGGTAAAAGTGCCTTCACCCCTCATTTATTCCCTCGATAAGATTATCTCCTCAGCCTCCTGTGCTCCAAGGAATAAAATATCAGCCTTCTCAACCTCTTCCTGTAGCTCAGGTCTTTGAGTTCCTGCAATATCATTGTAAATCCTCTAGACACTCTTTCCAACTTAATGATATCCCTTCTATAGCAGGATGACCAAAACTGAATATAATACAATACTGCAAATTCAACTTCACCAACATCTTGTTCAATTATAACAGTAAGTCCCAACTTCTATACTCAATACACTTACTGAAGAAGCCCAATATACCAAAAGCCTTTTTTACCACCTTATGTACTTGTGATCCCACTTTCAGGGAACTATATACCAGTACTCATAGATCCCTCTGTTCCACAACACTCCCCAGGAACCTTCCATTAACTGTGAAGCTCCTGCCCTAGTTTGACTTCCCAAAATGCAAAACCATACACTTCTCTGCATTAATATCAATTCATCATTCCTCAGCCCACTTGACCAACTGATCAAGATCCTGCTGTAATTTTTGATAACCCTCTTCACTGTCTTCAATCCCACCAACTTTATTGTCATCTGCAAACTTACAAATCGTGCCTCGTACATTCTCATCCAAATTGTTGATATAAACTACAAACACCAATGAGCCCAGCATCAATTCTTGAGGCACGCCACTCGTTACAGGCTTCCTGACTAAAAAACAACCTTCCACCACCACCACCCTCTACTTCCTTTCAAAATGTACTTGAAGATTGTCACTGAAAGCCTGAATAAATTCAGCAAGGCACTATTACTTTTATGTTAGAAATGCTGTCAATTCCTTCCAAGGTGACAGAAGACGATAGAACTGAAGAATCTATCTGGAATCCTATGGATGGGAATAGTGGGGTTGAATGCAAAGGCACAATGGAAATGTTCTGTCAATAACGGGCCAGGCATTGCATTGTATCTGACGTAAAGTACTGGATGCTCAAAGCAGGATTAAAATAATGACTTGTTACTTCGATTCTATATGATTCGATTAAAATATGATTGGATTAAAATAATGACTCATTCCTTCGATTCTATATGATTTCCTAAATTGTGTTCTTTGTGAGGGATGATTCTCCTCTAATCTAAATTAAGTTCTAAATACTGGAACATGATTATAAATGGTAATCACGCCCAAAACCTATTCAGAAGTATGATTTTAATTATATTAAGCATCATTTAAAATCTCTGTTTGGTTAAGTTCTCGAGGTTAATTCTGGTAATCACATGCTCTCCCAGGTCAAATAGTTACGACATGGTATTTCCACCCATACCGCTGTGGCCCCCTGCTGGCAGAGCAGGAGTACTGCATTCAGCCCGAAGATGTTTGTGGCTCGTGTTACCTCTGCCTACACTGGCACCGTGTGGTGTTCAGTGAACATTGCAGGTTGTGTAAAATTGCTTGAGTCCCTTTTTCAAATTTCATGTTCTTCTAAAGATACTTTGGCTATTATTTGTTGGTCTTTTTTTTTACATTCTGACTCAAAGGAGCCAAGGCACCAGAAGTGCAATTTGCCTCTTGCATTAAATTGGGGCCACAACGCTTAGCTGACACCACACGTCTCCAGCATGTTAACTGCTGGGGCAGTATCTGGCCACTCTGATTTTACTTTACTCTAGAGATAAGCGCGGATACAGGCCCTTTGGCCCACTGAGCTTGAGCTGACCAGCGATTTCTCCATACACTAACACTGTCTACACACTAGGGACATTTTACAATTTTTATCTAAGCCTGCAAACCTGTACGACTTTGAAATGTGGGAAGAAACTGGAGCACCCAGTGAAACCCCAAGCCCAGGGAGAATTTACAAACTCTACCATTGCACCACCGTGCGGATAGTGTTGCATTGAACTGCTCTGCCCTACTAACTGCTACAAATTGAAACAGAGTACTGCAGCTATCCAGAGCCGCTACCTAAAAGCACCAGAGACCTGGTTCGATCCTGATCTTGGGTGATATCTGTATAAATAGCATGCCAGGTCACGTTCTGCACGTTCCTGTGATCGCATGGATTTTCCTTAGGTGGTCTGATTCCCTCACACATCTCAATGGCATGCGATAGGAAGGATGTTGTTAAATTGGAAAGCATGCAGAAAAAGTCAAGCAAGCTGGAAGAAATTAAAAACTGATAATGAATGGAGTATGTAAATTCACAATGAAAACTTAGCTGGTTATAAGAAAACAACTAAATCTCTTTTATTCTATATCTAGAGCACTGAAGATAGCTGCTATTCCTGATTTCTTACCCAGCAAAATTGACAATGGTTTCATAAATTGGATGGACAAAGGGCTCACTACTGTGGATCAACTTTTTTGTGGGGAAGTTTTGAAATCATATGACCATCTTCAGAAATAATTTGGCTTGTCAGGGATGGACTTTTTTAGATTTCTCCAAATACGGCATTACCTGCAGACACATGTAGATTGGGAGCAAATATGTAAATTACCTTCTAAGTTGGGAAATATGTTGACTATGGAGGGAGTGATAACAAAGAATCTGATATCCCACTTATATAAAGGACTTCAAGATTATGTAAATGGAAACACTATAGAAAAGAAACAGAAATGGGAATTGGAAATGAATATTATTATTACTGATGAAATGTGGGAAAAGACATGTCTTTTGGGTCATAAGTTAACAAACTGCCCCGCCTGGAAAGTTTGAATGGAAAACTAGAATGAGAGTATTTAAGACTCCTCTTATGTTACCAAGATACAGCAAAACCTCAGATTTATGCTGGAGACAATGCGGGAAGATTGACGATCATACCCATATTTTTTGGGATTGTGCCAAATTGTATTTATATTGGAGACATTCAGGCAGAGATCAAGCTAATCTTGGGGGTGGATCTACCACTGGAGCCGGCATTCTTTATATTAGGAGAGACTCCAGAAAATATAGATATCAAAAATCAGACATACTTGCTTGGGGTGTTGCTGTTGATTGCAAAGAAGATGATTACAGTGTCATGGAGAAATATAAAGCCACCAAATGTACAACAGTGGAGGGAAAGACTGAAAAGTGTATATTTGATGAAAAGCATAACAGCTAAACTCCAGTTAAGGTCTGAAGAAGGGTCTCGACCCGAAACGTCGCCTATCGGTCTGAAGAAGGGTCTCGACCCGAAACGTCGCCTATCTCCTTCGCTCCTTATATGCTGCTGCACCCGCTGAGTTTCTCCAGCTTTTTGTGTAACCCTCCAGTTAAGGACTGATGCTTTCAACATTATGTGGACACCAGTATTACTACAACTGCCAAGACTGATTAGGACATGATTTCGCTATAGCCCCAGTGGAGGGGAGTTCGACTGGTATTGTACACGTGTATTTGGAACCATATGTACAGACATGATTGTGACTGTGTATAATATTAAATATGATTATATATGATGAGCTTGCTTGGGTGCCTGTGAATGTGATGCTTCTGCGACAGAACCCTAGGATGATCTGATGTGATGCTGACAGCTGCTGTGTGATTTGTATATCTTGTTTGTACGTGTACTTTGTCTTGTTAATAAAAGTTAAGTGCAAAAAAAAGAAAAAGATTTTGGAGGGTTTAACTTGGTGTGGAGCATTTGAATTACAAGGTAAAGCTGGGAAGAATGATAGAGTCATAAAGCACGGAAACAAGCCCTTCAGGGAAACTCGTCCATGCTGACCAGTGAATGTCTACAGTCGTGCCCTCATCAGCCTTCTTGGTTAACTGCCGGTGAGCAGCAGGCTGGGACACTCCAGGTGGGCAGGCCCGACTTGCCCACCGCAGACCGACGGCGGAGGTCCCGCCAGGTAGGCCCAGCTCACCCATCGCGGACTCTGAATCAGCCCCGAGCCACTAGGGTCAATGGAATGGCGCCACCGAGAGTGAGGTGGACTGGCAAGAGCAATGGGAGAAACCGGCGGAGAGCCACCGGAACTAAGAGGATCCTGGTGTGGGGGGAGGATTGCCGAGAACAAAGAGGAACCTAGAGGGGGACATCGAGAACAAAGGGGGAACTGGTGGGGGAGGCCTGCTGCCACGTGTGTTGGCAGACAGTTGATAGGACTGTTCAGTACTTTTGTAACTTTGTCGATACCAACAGTACCTTGGCAGACCTGTGACAATAGAGTAAAGTATCAAGTAGTAGTACTTCAAAAATCCCCGCGCACAAAGTTATGCTGACTATCGCTAATCAATGCATAAAGGGCCTGTCCCACGTACACAATATTTTCGGCGACCAGAAAAAGGTATGATTCTTCGGGCGACTACTCACGACTATACTGGCGTCAACCCCCGGCCAGCTGCTGCGACTATGACGGGTGCCGGCAAGTCGCCGAAAAAAATCGTGTAAGTGGGACAGGCCCTTAACTTTCCAAATGCATGTATGCCTTAATTCTCAGAACCCTCTCCAGTAACTTTCCCACCATTTAGAACACCAAGTGCTGGAATAACAATAACTGGGCTGGACCTAGTATCTGGAAACAAGCCTGACCATACGACTGGTCTTGTTCAGTGGAACAGTGATAACATCTCCATAGGTTTTAAGCTAGTTTATGGATAAGGATAAGTTTATTCCCGATGGTGGGGGGAGAGTACTAAATTTGGAATAAGCAGATTACAACATAATTAGGTAGGAGCTATAGAGAGTAATTAAGGAGCAGCTGTTCACATCAGTCATGTGGGAGTGATTTAGTGAGCAGCTGTATGGAGTTCAGGACTGGCATCATCCAGCCAGGCGGAGAGAGAAGAATGGTAAGGGAACCTTGAATGACTGGTGAGGTTGTAAATTTGGTTAAAAAGAAAAAGGAAGCATATGTTTGGAAGATAATATCGGACAGAGCCTTTGAAGAATATAAAGTGGCCAGGAAAGAACTCAAACAGTAAATTAGAATGATTAAATGGAAATATCATTGACATGTTGAATTTTTAAAAGATCCACATGATTTTTATACATGTGAAAAGCAAGAGGGTAACTGGGGAAAAGACAGATCTACTCCAGGATAATGGAGGGAATTTATATTTGGAGTCAGAGGATGTAGGCAAGATACTAAACAAGTCATGGTGATGCAGCTGTAAAGCGTCGGAGACCCAGGTTCAATCCCAATTATGGTTGCTGTCTGTACGGAGTTTGTACGTTCTCCTCGTGACCTGCGTGGGTTTTCTCCGAGACCTTCGGTTTCCTCCAAAGACGTACAGGTTTGTAGGTTAATTGGCTTGGTAAATGTAAAAATTGTCGCTAGTGGGTGTAGGATGGTGTTAATGTGCGGGGATCGCTGGTCGGCACGGACCAGTGGGCCGAAGGGCCTTTTTCCGTGCTGTATCTCTAAACTAAACTAAACTAAACCAAAAGTGCTTTGCATCTGAGTTCACAAAGGGGAAAGACATGGGGAGGATAATAAGATCAGTGTGGGGCACACTAATATGCTTGGGCGGTTTAAAATCAAGAAGGATTGATCTTTTGAAAAGCATTCCGGTGGATAAATTGCCATGGCCTTCTTTGCTATATTTCATGTTATTGAGAGAGAGGCAAAAGAGGAAATTGCAGGAGCCTTGATGCAGATCCCGTGTCTTCTCTAGCCACAAGCATGGTCCCTGAAGACTATAGTGTAGCCAATATTGTTTCTTTGTTTAAGAAGGGAAATAGAGATAATGCAGGACATTTCTCATGTCAGTGGTAGGGAAGCGATTAGAGGAAATTCTTATGAAAAGGATTTACTCACATTTGCAAGAGAATAGGTTAATTGGGGACAGTGAGCATGTGTTTGTCTGCTGCAGGTTGTGTCTTACTAACTTGATTGTGTTTTTGTAGGTGGTTATAAAGATGATTGATAAGGATAGGGCAGTGCATATTGTCTATACGAATTAGGTAAGGATTTTAGATATCTCTCATGATGGTGATTTGTTAGTTTGTATTCAGAAATGTCTTGCCCATAGGCAACTGAAGGCAGTGTGGAAAAGTATTCTTCTGGCTGGAGGTCTGTGACCAGTGGTGTTTCGCAGGGATCTGTGCTGGGACATTTGTTGTTTGTGATATATATATAAGCCATTTAGATGTAAATCAACACGATTAGTTATTAAGTCTGCAAACACCTAAATTGGTCGAGTTGCAGACAGTGGGATGTTAAAGGACACAGTGAGATTTACATAATTTACAGATATGGGTGGAATAATAGCAGATGGAGTTTAATCTGAGCAAGTGTGACTTTGGGATGTTGAATATAAGGGGAAGGAGTACAGTTAATGCATGACCCTTAACAGCCCTGATGTGTAGAGTGATCTTGGGGTCTATAGCTCCTTGAAGTAGATAGAGTAGTAATGAAGGTATCTCATAAGATCATATGTGATAGGAGCAGAATTAGGCCATTTGGCACATCAAGTCCACTCCACCATTCAATCATGGCTGATTTATCTCTCCCTCCTAACCCCATTCTCCTGCCTTCTCCCCATAACCTCTGACATCTGTATATGGTGCTTGCCTTCTTCGGTCAGGGTATAAATTATAAGAAGTCATGTTTCTTCATAAGCTTCGAGTGAAACACAAAGTGCTGGAATAACTGAGCATGTCAGACAGCATATGTGGAAGGAATGGATAGGCAATGTTTTGGATCAGGAGCCCTCTTCAGATTGATTGTAGTATGGGAAAGAACGTTGGAGAAGAGGTGGGACAGAGCAAACCCTGGCAAGTGATGGGTGGATACAGGTGAGGTGGTTTTTATTGGCAGATGGGTGGAACACGGCTGGAGATATGAAGGAGACAATTGGGTGTCAGATAAAGAACATAGAGGAGTGACATGTAAAGCCAGAAGGAGGGAAATAAGGGGAAGGTGTCTCGGAAATTGAGGCGGGATATTGGGAGAAATGTGTGCACAGCAGCATATAGGGGAGGCACAGGAAAGAGAGGGAAAGGGGTATTGTTATTTGTAATTGGAGAATTGAATGTTCATATGTTGGGTTGGTTTGGCTGTATTTGGGTGGCTCCTGTGTTCTACTGTTATGTCTTCTATGTTCTACATTCTATTTCAACTAGAAAGCAAAGAAATAAATATCTAATGGTGGCAATAAACCTGTCAAAATGGAATTGGTTACCGATGCAAGGTTATAATTTGTTGCTGATGCAGTATGGTTGCCCTATAATAGTGTTAACTCGAGAATTCCATGATGTCCATCCTATTAGCTGGTGTTTTCAGCAGTTGGCCTTTATTGACTTTCCCATGAACACATTTCTAGAGTCAATGGTCAAGAATGTATATTTGCCACATGCACTGGATAAAACCAAAACAATGACATTCTTCCATGCTGCAGCTATGCTGGCACAGTAGATGCAACAAACCATCTGATGATACGTTTACGTGTTTATACTGCATAACACTTCTTGACTAGATTTTGTAGCACATAAAATAAAATGGGTAGTGAATTACAAAAATAAATATATCCACTAATTCTGAATTGATGTAATTACCACACACCAGACTCGGGGACAGCTTCTTCCCCTCTGTTATCAGGTTGCTAACCGGTCCTTCCATAAGCCAGGATTCATCTCTACCCCATTCATGAGTTGATTCATCTCTACCCATATTGCGGACATTGGGATTTGTCGAAGGAACTGATGCGCAGAAATGCTGAGTATATTTTGCATTCTGCAGATGTTAATAGTACCAATCTAACAACACCACAGTATGGTTTTAACTTGAAATTGCGGAATATTTGCACAGCACTAAATTTGTAAGTTAAACAAACAGGAAGCAGGTAGAAAGGCATGGTAATGTTTCATGAGCTGGATGTTAATGGGACAATCAGGAACAATCATTTTGTGAATTTGAATCAATGGTGGGAAACATGGGAATATAGTGAGGTTGAAAAGAAGGAAATCATTTGTTAAGTGCAAACCAGAAGAGATTTCCGTTGGTCCGTTATGTGCAGTTCTGGACATCCCATTATAGGAAGACTATGGAGGCTTTGGAGAGGGTGCAGAAGAGGTTTACCAGAATGCTGCGTGGATTAGAGGGTATTAGTTATAAGGAGAGATTGGACAAACATGGTTTGTTTTCTCTGAAATGACAGGTTCAGGGGAGACCTGCTAGAAGTATACAAAATTAGGAGAGTCAGAGATAGGGTAGAACCTGTAACCCAAAGTGAAAATGCCAAAGGCTAGAGGCATGGTATTAAGGTCAGAGTGGGAAAGTTTAAAGATGTGTGGGGCATTTTTCTTTAAGAGAGCGGTGGGTACCTGAACAGAATTACCAGGGATGGTGGTGGAAGCAAATGCGATAGTAGCATTTACGAGGCTTTTAGCTAGGTACATGGATATGCAGGCAGTGGAGGGTTTATGGATCTCACAAGCAGACAAAGTTATGTAAATTTGGTGTCATGTTTGGCACAAGTATTGTGGGATAACAGGCCTGTTCCTGTGCCAACCTATTCTGTTCTATTCCAGGCTTCAAATGGAGTAGATGCTCGCACATGGGGCAAGTCATCAGCACTGCTCGAATGTCAGCTCTGAACCCAAGTAAAAGGGAGTGGGGCAGCTTGAGGCTAGATTTCTGGGGGGAAAGTAACGGAAGTTTGGAGCTGCAGCTCCAGCCTTGTAAGGAGCGGGAGGGAGAAGCAAAGGTTGAAGCTCCAAATCCACTGAAATGAGACAGACATTAATGAGAGAAAAATTTGGGGTGGCACAGTAACGTAGTAGTAGAGTTGCTACCTTATAGCGCCAGAGACACGGGCAAGATCCTGAGTATGGGTGCTGTCTGAACAGAGTGTGTACGTTCTCTCTATGACCATGTGGGCTTTCTCCAGATGCTCCCGTTTCCTCCCTCATTCCAACTAAGCGGGTCAGGCAGCATATGGGTCAGGACCTGCCAGGGGTCCGAGTGGCAACATTTCCACACAGGTTGGTTGGTATATGGAGTGTGTTGCCAGAGGATGTAATTGAGGAAGGTTAAGAGGGGCATGGGCCAAACACAAGCAAATGTGCCGTGCTTTGATGGGGCATCTTAGTCGGTCTGGATGGGTTGAACTGAAGACCCTGTTTCAATCAGCAAAACAGTCATGAAGTTTGTCATATAATAATTGTCACATGTACCAGCAATGGAACAGTGACATTTTTCTTGCTGCAGCTAACTTGCCAGTAAATGAGAATCTATCTCTCCCCCTCTACCTCTACCTCTTCCTCCACCTATCTCTCTCTACCCCTCTCTCTACCACTCTCTCTACCCCCCCCCGCCTCTCTCCCCCCCCCCCTCCCCCCCCCTCCCACACTCTCCCCTCTCCCCCTCCAAAACTCTGATCTTGTGCTCTTCCCATGTGCGCGGTTTTTCTATTTGTGCAAAAACGGTACATGGTAGCACTGTGTTTTTCATCAGGTTACTCACCGTTCTGTGCTGCGAGTGCAACTAGTTTCATTCCGATCGATGGATATTGTAAAAGTTATCGCGGTTTAAAAATCTTTAAAACCGCGCATGCTCAGATTCCTCTTCTCCTGTCAGTCAATGCCACGGCTGGGATGGCGACGCCTCTTCCTGCCCCCCGGCAGCAGCCTGTCCCGCCTCACTCACAGACTCCTCTCTCCCCTCCTCACAGTAACATGTCTATCGCCTCCCCCACCATCGGCGGCGGCCGCGTGGCTTCAGTGGAGGCCAGGTGGAGGCCCTGGTCCCGTATTTCTCTCCTTCATCACTCACCCCACTCCCCCACCTGCCATCTGCGGCAATGACAATCCTGTCTACCCTTTCCCCCCGGTCAATCTCCTCCGCTGCTGTGGTAACTCACACTCACGACCTTCTCAGCAGAGATCTTCTCCACCAGCTCATTGAAACTCGTGATGCCCACGGTGACGAACACCGACCAAGGTGGGGGCCAGGGACAGCGGAGGAGCGCTGTTTGCGTGATGAAGGGGAAGGTAAACGGCTGCCACAGAGCACAGTAAGTCCTTTAGAAAGCACGGGATGGAGGGAGGGAGAGAAGGACAGAGAGAAGGGGAGAGAAGAGGGGGGGAGAAGGAGTGGAGACTGTTTTAAGAAGTTAAATAAAGTTAGCGGCCATTTTATCTTCCAGCGGATCTTCTGGGTCCTGAAAATCAAAGATCCTATAGGATCTTTGCTGAAAACTCCAATGAGTCAATCAAAATGGCCGGTCAGCGAAGGAGATGGCCTTCGACTGCCTGTAAGTAAATAGCAACCCCACTCCACTGGCTTGGACCAAACGGCAACCTATTTTTAGTCCATGCCAGTTTTGATTTTGTTGAAATAATTGCAGGAACATAGAAGAAGCCTCGACTACATGGAAACCACTTTCGACCATTAGGGAAAATGACCAAACCCTCCTGGAACCTCACGGAAACCTTGGGTGGGGCGCAAGGTCAACAGAGGTTTCCGTTCAGGTTTCCTAAGTGGGACAGGGGCATAATGAACAAAACTTCCATGAGCTTGTATCCCCAGTACTCGTGTAAAAAAAAAAACCTGAAGTCTTTATTGTAGACAAAGACAATCCATAGTTCATAATTAAGGTTAGTTTTGCAGTATTCAAGAGCCTGATGGTTGTTGGGGAGAAGTTACTCTTTAACTTGGTGGTCAAAGTTTTATATGTAGAACCAATTAACTGCAGTTTCTGGTTAATACACAAAAGGACACAAGGTGCAGGAGTAAATCAGCAGGTCAGGCAGCATCTCTGGAGAACATGGATAGGTGAAGTTTTGGGTCCAGACCCTTCAGTATGAAGAAGGATCTTTGCCCTAAATGTCGCCTATCTACATTCTCCAGAGATTTTAGACTGCTATACTATCTTCCTGGTGGTAGGAGTTAAATGAGAGTATGGCCAGAGTGGTGTTTATCATGGATGATACGAACGGCCATGTTGCGGCAACACCTACAACAAATCCCTTTGTTGGCTAGGAAGTCAATATGTGTGAAGGACTGCGAACTCTCTGTAGTCTTCCACATTCCTGAGGGTTCAAGCTGTCAAATCAGGCAATAATACATCACTATGATATCGGCCTATGCTCCTTTCCAGTACTAATCTATACGTAACTAAAACTCTGATCTTGTTATCTTCCGGTTTGGCGGTTATTCTATTTACGCAAAAACGGTTTGCGATAGCGCTACGATTTTTTGCTAGTTCACTCTGTTCTCCTGTGCTGCGAGTGTGCCAAGTTTCATCCGATCGGTTGAATGTCGTCAAAGTTAGTGAGGTTTAAAAATCTTAAAAACTGCATGTTCGCAGATCGATCTCTTCTCCTGCCTTCCAACTCCGCACAGATTAGTCTCTTCCCCTGTCACTCCCCGGGATGGTCCGCCCCTTCCTGCGCCATAGCGTCTTTAGTGGAGCTGAGGAAAGCCGGAGAGTCTGATTCCCGCGGAGGAGAGCATCCAGCGCCCGCTGTGAGTCCCAAACGCACCGGCATCACAACGCCCCGCAGCTCCACCCCTTTCCCCTCTGGTCCCCCTCACTGGCTCCAGCCCCTTCCCCTGTGATACCCCCCTCTCCCCCATGGCTCTTCCCCCATCTTTTCTCCAAGCTCTCCCCCCCTCCCCCACCCTCACGCCGGCGCGGCTGTAGCTGTTGGTGCTTCCGGTCTGCACCGAGGCCGGCTCTGACGGCGCCGATGGCTGATGCTCCTCCAGGGCATGCTAGGAGTGGCAACTTCGAGATTCTAGGGAGGGAGAGTGGGAGAGAAGAGGGGATAGGAGGGAGGGGAGAGGAGTTATGGAGTGGGGGGTAATAGAGGAAGAGGAGGGCGGTGGGGGGGGATAGGAGGTGAGGAGTGGGGGAGATGGGGGATAGAGGGATGGGAGCGGGGTCGGAAGGGGAGAGGAGTTACGGAGGGAGGGAGGGAGGAAGGAAGGGAGTGACAGAGGGTAGGGGAAAGGAGAGGAGAGAGGTGAGGGAGGGATTGGGGGAGGGGAGGAGGAAAGGGGAAAGAAGAGGGAGAGTGGAGGAGGGGGAGAGAGTCCAAGGGAGGAGGGGAAATGAGCTGCGCCTTTGCGGTTGGGTACTATGGGTGAGTGGTGGAATATTGTGTTGGGGAACCAAGCCTCCTGTGTGACAGCGACCCAACGGGTCCCACTTAGTCTAGTTAAACCTAAATATACAGCAGATCTACAAGGCTTTGGTGTCTCCTTGGTTAGTGTATCTGGATAATTCTTCCACTTCCAGATGCATTGCATGTCCAACTTGACAACTTTGAACTCCAGTAGCATGCATTTGCTGCCAGTGTTGTGACCTGCAATCACCTTCATCTCCACGACTTCCAAATAGTGCAGGTGCAGAACCTATCTGCATTTCTATTATAATCTAACTATATCAATTTAATTAATAAACTTTTCCAAGTTTCCACATGAGTCAATTTTTTGAAAAGTAATTTCACCATTTGTTCTCACAAGACTTTTAAGATGCTATTGTCACATTTGTAAGTTTAAACAATGGGAAATTAATGGTAGACTCGTATGAACTCCAGCACAGCAAACCACAACAAATTGGGATGGGAAAAAAAGTGTGACCTGAACTGCATTTCTCTCTCAACAGATGCAAGTTGAATATTTAGACCAGTTTTTATTCTCACCACTTTACCGGCAGCTGCAATATCTTGCTCTTGGGGTGCAAAAACAAAAGCTCTATTTAAATATGCTGAATGTAGAATTAAAAATATTTTAGTACTAAATATGTTAAACAAAATCAAGCATTGAACAACTGGGTACATATGGATTTAACATTTATATAATAACATCCTGTAATTTATTATTTGTATTTGACAAACCATATTTCTGATTCAATTTTGTATGCGTGGCTGCAGAATTTGAAAACATCCATGGAGATTATTGCTCACCGGCATGTTGCCATCATAACCCATCCAGATCAATTTTTTACATTAATGAATAATCAGCATTCACACCTTATTAAGAATTTGAATTCATGCCTAACATGCACTGTTAGACCTCAATACCATTTATATGAACCAATGTGTGCAGCATCAATTTGCCTGTAGATATTAGGCATGAAGCAATAAAAGTTCCTTAGAGAACAGTCCCAAATCATTCTGCAATGATCTTAAGAGGGACAAAGGATGCATGAATGAATTCAATCCCTTTTCTATACAAGAAGTTACGAGTTGTATTTGATAGTATATGATATTTTACTCTATAAACAATTATTCTGCCACGTTTACAAACAGTATTTTTTGTAGATGTGATTCCATTCACAATAAATAATACAGCTTGTAATGAGCAAAGCTATTTTGTGGACTATGCTGCTGTGATATCTGTGGTGTTCTCAATGGGTCTCTAAAAAACATCTTTGCTGTAAATGAAATCAATGAGTAACTTAGTCTTTAACCTTGAAAGCAAAACTACTTTAGTAGTTTTACTGCATCATGAAAGATCATTTTTCCCAAAGCCACTGTGAGATTGTCCTTCATTTACGTAAAGTAGATAAATACTATTTACTCTGCCAAGAATATCTCGAGTGGTGCCTGGAGTCATAGTTTTTCAGCATGAGAATTCATCCCCTTGATGTGGAGATCTAGAAAAGTTCTTGGTGTCAACACCATAGCGATAAACCCATACTACACACCCAGAGGTTTAACTATTAATGAATGCATGGGTATATCTATCTATATCTTATCTATCTATCTATATACTTTTAAAACTGTGAGTGTGTCTGCCGACCGCAGTCTGGCCGGCTGGCTGTCACATTCCGTTTTTTTTTCAGATAAGCTTTTCACCCTTTGATTCCCTGCTCCGCCAAAACCGGACCCTCAGACGCCACCGTTTTTTCCATTTCGCCAGATGTTACGCTTGTACATTCACAAAGGCGCTCCTCCTTACGTTTAGACATTTTTACGTACACAATTTTTAATAAAATCCTTCCCCCCCCCAATTTTTCAAAATCTTAAAACAATAAAACTGCTCTCACCCATAGAATGTTGGAGAACGTTCCATCGTGTGATGTCACAATGCCCAATGCTCACAGATGTCCAATCAGAATGGATCTCATTTACATCTGCCTTTGCCCCAGCCCCCCCCCCGCCCCCCCGCAGCCTGTGTCGAAGCGCTTGATCACGTGTGTGGGTATAGAGAAAGAGGATTGGGGGTGATAGGGAGTGGGGAATAGATGGACTGCCCCTACCCTTCCCCCCTCCCTCTCTACCACCCCACTCTTCCCCCTCCCTCCCCTACCCCATCTCGCTCCTCCCCTCCCTCCCCCTCCCCCACACCTCTCTCACCCTTCCCCATCCCTCTCTCCTCCCCACCCCTCTTCCTCCCCCTCTCCATCTCCCGCTCCTCACCCCTCTCCCTCTCTTCCCCCTCCTCACCCTCCTCCTCCCATCCCATCCCTCTCTCCCACACCCCATTCCCTCTCCCCCACCCTCATTCCCTCAATCCCCCACCCACTCTTGCCCTCCACACTCTTCCCCCTCTCCCCTCTACCCCATCTGCCCCCTCCCCCCTTTCCCACACCTCTCTCTCCCTCCCCTCTTTCACGCCTCTCTCCTCCCCCTCTCCATCTCCCTCTCTCACCCCCTCCCTTCCCCCCTCCTCCTCGCACCCCATTCCCCCTCTCCCTCTCTACCACTCCCTCTCTCCCCACCTCCACCGCTCCCCTACCCCTCTCCCCCTCCCTCCCCACTCTTCCACTTCTCTCCCCCCATCCCCACCCTTCCCTCTCTCTCCTCCCTCCGTCCCCCTCCCCCAACCACTCTCCCCCTCCCTCCACACTCTTCCCTCCTCTCTCCCCTATCCCTCTCCCTACCCCTCTCTCCCTTCCCCCTCTCACTCCTCCCTCTACCCCCTCCCCCACACCTCTCTCACCCCCTCCCCCAAACTCTCTCTCACCCCCACCCCATCCCTCCTCCCCTTCTCTCTCTCCCCCCTCCATCTCCCTCTCTCCTCACCCCTCCCTCCTCCCCTCCCACCCCCTCTCTCCCCCCCCACTCCTCTTCACCCCATCTCCCCCCACCCCTTCCCCTCTCTCTTGCACCACTCCCTGCTATCCCACTCCCGCTCACTCCCCACTCTTCCCCTCTCCCTCCCCCCCCCACCTCTCTCTCCCTCCCCTTTCTCTCTCTCTCCCCCCCTCCTCTCTCTCCCCTTCCACTCTCTCCCTCTTCCTCTCTCTCACCCTCCACTCTCTCTCCACCTCTCCCCTCCCCTCTTCCTCCCCCTCTCCTCTCCCCGCCACCTCCACCTTTCCTCCCCTCTTCTCCACCACCCCTCTCATCTCACCTCCCCCCCTCCTCTCCCCTTCCCACCCCTCTCTACCCCCTCACCCCCTTCCTCCTCCCACCCCCTTCCCTCTCTCCCCCGCCCCCTTCCTTCTCTCCCCCCCGCCCCTTCTCCTACCCCTGTCCCTTCCACCACTCCCTCCCACCCCTTCCCCTACCCCTCTGTCCCTCCCCCCCCATTCTTTCCACTTCCCTCCCCCACCCCCTCCCCTCTCTCTCTCCCACTTCCACCAATCTCCCCTACACCTCTCACTCTCACCCATCCCCCACCTCCCTTCCCTCTCCTCCCCACTCTTCCCCCTCCCCTCCCTCCCCACTCTTCCCCCTCCCCCTACCAATCCCTCCCCCCTCCCTCCACACTCTTCCCTCTCTCCGCTACCCCTCTCCCTACCCCTTTCCCCTTCCCTCCACACTCTTCCCCCTCTCGCCCCTTCCCCTCCTCCCTCTCTCCCCCTCCATGAACCCTCTCACACCATCCCGCACCCGCTCTCCTCCTCACTCTCCATCTCCCTCGCTCCTCACCCCTCCAACCCCTTCTCTTCCCCCCCTCTTCACCCCCATCTCCCCCCCACCCCCTTCCCCTCGCTCTTTTGCAACCACTCCCTGCTACCCCTCTCCCCTTCTCGCCCCCACTCTTCCCCTCTCCCCACCCTCCCCCTTTCTTTCTGTCCCCCTCCTCTCTCACCCCCTCTCTCTCCCCACCTCTCTCCTTCTCATCCTCTCTCTCTCCCTCCACTCTCTCTCCACCTCACCCCTACCCCTCTTCCTCCCCTCTCCTCTCCCCTTCTCCCTAAGCCCTCTCCTCTCACCTTCCCCTCTCGTCTCCCCTCCCCCTTCGCCCACCCCTCTCCCACCCTCAGGGACATGCTGCCCCGCCCCCACCCCCCCACCCCACGCAAACGCACGTTGGGGGAACAGACCCAACGGATCTGCACTTGGTCTAGTGTATATTTATATCTTTAATTGTAACATAATGATGGAAGCCTGGTGCCAGAACTACATATTTTACTGAGCTTAGGGAGTGCTGGAAAGTTCAATCATTTCATAATTATGTTTTTGTGTACACATTAGACAGTGTACACACTCAGACATAATGTTTTAATTAAGATAATTGCTTTAGTACTTTGATCTTAGAAACTGACTTTTCCCTGTATTTGCAATTACAACCAATAAAGTAGAGGATGACTAGCCACCCTAGTTCTCTAGGGAGAGCACCATCACTTCAATGTATTATAGATATAATGAAGGGCTGTGGTTAAGGTAGGACAATCCTGAGTTTTTGCCCTGCATCAATATGTATTCGAGAATTATAATTGCCCTAGAATGAATCCTTTGGAATAGAATTTAATGATGGAGATACTGAAGGGGTCCTGACCCAAAATGTTGCCAGTCCATTCCCTCCATAGATGCTGCCTAACCAGCTGTGTTACTCCAGCACTTTGTATTCTACTTTGAATTTAATGATGTTTGATTTTATTTGCATAATCTCTTTGCTTCTAGTAACAATATGTGTTGATTAGAACTGTGTCGGTTTGGTATTTGACCATGTCATTTATTTTCATCAGACCATGATGGGTCGATTTTGTTTTTGAAGATTATTAAACTCCAATTGTTCCACTTGCATTATTTCTAATAAAGCAGCTAAATATTTATTATGAGGAGTGAGTGGACAATGGCTTGGAACCCAATATGTCTGGTGACTGACTGTTTTATTCAAGATTTCAAATGGTTGTTAAGTGATTTTTGAAGTTAGACGCTGAAAATTACCAAAAGAGAATAGTTCAGTGGAATCGTGAAATCCAGCATAGATTTCACATTGGGAATAATGGAGAATCTATCTGCACTGACTGTTGTTTATGAAGTGAATATGTGAATACATTTTGAGTCTGCTTATGAACAGTTAAATGGGGATGTCTAGAAATTATCCAATTATCCTAAATGAAATCTATGTGAGAACATACTATATGTAAGACATATGGTTACCCACTAAACACCGGTACAACAGACTGGTGGAATCAAGTGTGTGAATTAGTATTAAAAAAGGAACTGCAGATGCTGGATAATCGAGGGTACACAAAAGGCTGGAGAAACTCAGTGGCTGCAGCAGCATCTAAGGAGTGAAGGAGATAGGCGACGTTTCGGGTCGAGACCCTTCTTGCGTCTCGACCCGAAATGTTGCCTATCTCCTTCGCTCCTTAGAAGCTGCTGCACCCGCTGAGTTTCTCCAGCCTTTTGTGTACCCTGTGAATTAGTATGATGGGTTTTAATTACAACCAAACAACATTCCTGATATGCAACATTCAATTTCACAAAACTGAGTTTGTTTCTTCAGATTTGAACAAGGATTAGAATATTTTTTAATGTTTTCTTTTAACTTTGTCCATTCATCTCTCAATCCCAATTTGCCCTTCTTATTTTGATTTATGTGCATGATTTTGATGTATGTGCATGATTTTGATGTATCATATTGGTTTTCAACCCTTCATTTGTACTCTATGTATGCTCTTTAATCAGATTGACTGGAGAAGCATTTTCTTGCCTCAAAGGTTCAGAATGTTAGACTGAATCTTGCATCTAACAACAACGTGTCTGTTTGAATAGCCAAGGAAGTCTATACACAGTTGCAAGCATAATGTGTTCCTTCACTCTCGGCATCATGCAGCTGGCATTCCGATGCAGTAGTGAGTGCTGTTGTCTCACAGTTGCAGGAAACACAGTTCAGTCCTGATCTTGGATGCTGGATGTCTGCGTGGAGTTCGCACGTGATTTGCACATGAATTTTGAAGTTAGACGCTGAAAATTACCAAAAGAAAATACTTCAGTGGAATCATGAAATCCAGCATAGATTTCACATTGGGAATAATGGAGAATCTATCTGCACTGACTTCAGTCCTGATCTTGGATGCTGGCTGCCTGCGTGGAGTTTGCACATACTCCCTTTAGCACTTCACGTCCTCTGCCGACGTCACCCAACCCGTGGAGTTGCTCCAGCATTTCACGTGCTATGCAATATTCAGCATCTGCAGTTTCCTGGGACTACCTCTCCCTCTACCTGTCTCAATTTCCATCAGGTGTCCCAGTTTCACCTTGCATCTCTTGGCGGGTTAATTAAATTGCTGTTATAATTTATGTAAATTTCCTGGTGCAGATAGCAGAAGAATCAAAAGGGAAGTAGATGAGCCTCTGTGTGCTTACATTGCTGTGTAAGAGAGAGTGAGGGGCAAAATGAGAGTGATGGGATTGTTGCGTTATAGTCATAGAGTGATACAGTTTGGAAATAGGCCCTTCAGCCCAACTTGCTCACACCGACCAACATGTCCCAGCTACACTAGTCCCACCTGCCTGCATTTGGTCCAAATGTCTCCAAACCTGTCCTATCCATGTAGTTGCCTAACTGCTTCTTAAAAGTTGGAATAGTCCCAGCCTCAACTACCTCCTCTGGCATCAGTCTGCAGAAGGGTTTCAGCCCGAAACGTTGTCTATTTCCTTCGCTCCATAGATGCTGCTGCACCCGCTGAGTTTCTCCAGCACTTTTGTCTACCCACCTCCTCTGGCAGCTTGTTCAATACGCCCACCACCCTTTGTGTGAAAAAGTTACCCCTCAGATTCCTACTAAATCTAATAAAGAGAGCAGGCTATTTTAGACTGGGTTTTGAGTAATGAGGAAGGGGTAGTTAGCCGTCTTGTTGTACGTGCCCCCTTGGGCAAGAGTGACCATAATATGGTTGAGTTCTTCATTAGGATGGAGAGTGACATTGTTAATTCAGAAACAATGGTTCTGAACTTAAAGAAAGGTAACTTTGATGGTATGAGACGTGAATTGGCCAAGATTGACTGGCAATTAATTCTAAAAGGGTTGACGGTGGATATACAATGGAAGACATTTAAAAGACTGCATGGATGAACTACAAAAATTATTCATACCCAGTTTGGCAAAAGAATAAATCGGGGAAGGTGAAGTGCATCCGTGGATAACAAGGGAAATCAGGGATAGTATCAAAGCAAAGGATGATGCGTACAAAGTAGCCAGAAAAAGCAGCATACCAGAGGGACTGGGAGAAATTCAGAGACCAGCAGAGGAGGACAAAGGGCTTAATTAGGAAAGGAAAAATAGATTATGAAAGAAAACTGGCAGGGAAACATAAAAACTGACTGCAAAAGTTTTTATAGATATGTGAAGGAGAAAGAGGTTTAGTTAAAACAAATGTAGGTCCCTTGCAGTCAGAAACAGGTGAGTTGATCATGGGGAACAAGGATATGGCAGACCAATTGAATAACTACTTTGGTTCCGTCTTCACTAAGGAAGACATAAATAATCTGCCGGAAATAGCAGGGGACTGTGGGTCAAAGGAGGAATTGAGTGAAATCCAGGTCAGTCGGGAAGTGGTGTTGGAGGGTAAATTGAATAGATTAAAGGCCGATAAATCCCCAGGGCCAGATAGGCTGCTCCCAGAGTACTTAAGGAAGTAGCTCAGGAAATAGTGGATGCATTAGTGATAATCTTTCAAAACTCTTTAGATTCTGGAGTAGTTCCTGAGGATTGGCGGGGTAGCAAATGTAACCCCTCTTTTTAAGAAGGGAGGGAGAGAGAAAAACGGGGAATTACAGACCAGTTTAGTCTAACATCGGTAGTGGGGAAACTGCTAGAGTCAGTTATTAAAGATGGGATAGCAGCACATTTGGAAAGTGGTGAAATCATTGGACAAAGTCAGCATGGATTTACGAAAGGTAAATCATGTCTGACGAATCTTGTGGAATTTTTCGAGGATGTAACTAGTAGCGTGGATAAGGGAGAACCAGTGGATGTGGATATATCTGGACTTCCAGAACTTCGACAAGGTCCCACATAAGAGATTAGTATACAAACTTTAAAGCATACGGTTATTAGGGGTTCAGTATTGATGTGGATAGAGAACTGGCTGGCAAACAGGAAAGCAAAGAGTAGGAGTAAACGGGTCCTTTTCACAATGGCAGGCAGTGACTAGTGGGGTACCGCAGGGCTCAGTGCTGGGACCCCAGCTATTTACAATATATATATTAATGATCTGGATGAGGGAATTGAAGGCAATATCTCCAAGTTTGCGGATGACACTAAGCTGGGGGGCAGTGTTAGCTGTGAGGAGGATGCTAGGAGACTGCAAGGTGACTTGGATAGGCTGGGTGAGTGGGCAAATGTTTGGCAGAAGCAGTATCATGTGGATACATGTGAGGTTATCCACTTTGGTGGCAAAAACAGGAAAGCAGACTATTATTTAAATGGTGGCCGATTAGGAAAAGGGGAGATGCAGCGAGACCTGGGTGTCATGGTACACCAGTCATTGAAAGTAGGCATGCAGGTGCAGCAGGCAGTGAAAAAAAGCGAATGGTATGTTAGCTTTCATAGCAAAAGGATTTGAGTACAGGAGCAGGGAGGTTCTACTTCAGTTGTACAGGGTCTTGGTGAGACCACACCTGGAGTATTGCGTACAGTTTTGGTCTCCAAATCTGAGGAAGGACATTATTGCCATAGAGGGAGTGCAGAGAAGGTTCACCAGACTGATTCCTGGGATGTCAGGACTGTCTTATGAAGAAAGACTGGATAGACTTCGGTTTATACTCTCTGGAATTTAGGAGATTGAGAGGGGATCTTATAGAAACTTACAAAATTCTTAAGGGGTTGGACAGGCTAGATACAGGAAGATTGTTCCCCGATGTTGGGGAAGTCCAGGACAAGGGTCACAGCTTAAGGATAAGGGGGAAATCCTTTAAGACCGAGATGAGAAAGACTTTTTTCACACAGAGAGTGGTGAGTCTCTGGAACTCTCTGCCACAGAGGGTAGTTGAGGCCAGTTCATTGGCTATATTTAAGAGTGAGTTGGATGTGGCCCTTGTGGCTAAGGGGATCAGAGGGTATGGAGAGAAGGCAGGTACGGGATACTGAGTTGGATGATCAGCCATGATCATATTGAATGGCGGTGCAGGCTCGAAGGGCTGAATGGCCTACTCCTGCACCTAATTTCTATGTTTCTATGTTTCTATATTTTCCCCTTCACCTTAAACCTATGTACTCTGTTCCCCTACTCTGGTCCTCTGTTCACCTACTCTGGGCAAGAGACTCTGTACATTTAGCTGATCTATTCCACTAATGATTTTATATACTTCTATAAGATCACCCCTCCTGCGCTCCAGGGAGAGGACTCAACCTCTCACTATAGCTCAGATCTGCTTGTCCTGGCAACATCCTAAATCTTCTCTGTACCCTTTCCAGCTTGACAACTTCCTTACGATAACAAAGAAAGATGTTATAGGAATGCTATCATAGGTCTGATTGGACTAGCTTTGTGTTCTGATGAATAAGTACAAAATCTAGACCAATCACGCAACATAATTCGGAAATGAAGGAAGAAATAATCTGTTTCGAACAGCAACAACATAAAATAGCATGTTTTGTATCATGATATGTTTCAAAAATCCTGCACAAAGTGGGAGACCAGCAGATACTGAGCAGGCATCGAGGAAAATAATCAATGCATGTGACTGAAAATGAGTGAGAGGTTTTGGGCAGAATTTTGAAGGTGATCAATCAAGTTACAATGACTTGGATGGAGCACTCAAGGGTCGGTTCCAAGTACAAGGCAGAAAAGCCTGGAGATAAACCTGCCTTTATATGGATGATGCTTTCCAATGCTGAATGGTTTGACAGTGAAGATTAACTTTTTACATGTATTTGACATTTTTCTCTTTTCTGTTTGGATTCCTGAAAATGTTGAAAGTTTAATTTAATTCAATAATCTGTGACCAAATCACATGAATAAATAATGTATTTTACCATGGTCTAATACATCAAGCGTTAGACAATTACAAAGTCTATAAATAAAAGAAAGCCACAGAGAATCAATATTATGTCATTATTTCATTACCTAGATGTCCTTGTGCTAAGTACATTGTCAGAATAAATCTTTCCTGAAAGAATGATGGTTGTCACCTTCAAAATACAATTACATTTACAAATATGGTTCAATGCAGATCAAGAAAGGCTATGGAGAAACAAATGATACATTAAGTTTCATTCCAAAATGACTCTAGTGTAAGTGTAAAGGGGCTGTCCCACTTGGGCGACCTAATCCGCGAGTTCTGGCGAGTTAGCCCTCAACACCTGGGTTGACGCGACGTCGTAGGATGTCTTTGTAACTCTCCTTCATGCTCAAGAGTAGTCCCCGTGTACTTGAGGCCTCAGCTGGATCGCGGCGTATTTTTCAACACGTTGAAAAATGCCCGCGAGTAAAGAAAGGTCGCCATGGCGACAGCCCAAATCAATACCTTTTTTACTCGTAGGTTTCGTCGTAGTAAGTCATAGTAGGTTGGCATGTTAGTCGTAGGTATTCGAGGGTAGTCGAAGGTAGTTGAAGGTAGTCGTCGATAGTGTTCATCATAGTCGAAGGGAGGCCGAAGGAAGTCGAGGGAGGTCATCTTCATTCTCCACTTCGCTGTCCAATTTTCCCAAAGTTAGTCGAAGCTAGTCTTCAACATAGTCGAAGGAGGTCAAAGGAGGTCTTCTACATAGTCGAGGAGGCCTTCAACACAACAATTTTTTTCAAACTCTCCTAAACTCTTCTAAACTCGCCAATTAGGTGGCCTAAATGGGACTGCCCCTTAAGGAAGTCATACTGCAATTAGAAAGTACTTTGAGTACTTTGCATAGTTCATTCTGCTCACCCTAGGAAAGACATAATCACCTTTTGGCATACGCCAGGTTTATTTTGATGATCCAAGGGTCAGAAAGATGTTCTTTCAAGAGACTGTAAACTCAAGAAACTGCAGATGCTGGAATCTTGTATGGGACACAAAGTGCAGTGATCTGCCTAGTTACTCCAGCACTTGGTGTTCTTTCAAGCGTGGTTGTGCTGAATTGGTCTGTATTCTCTGGCAATTCCAAAAAATATCAAATAATTTAATTGAAAGTTTATAAAATGCTTGACAGTGTAGAAGTTGGGAAGACAGACCTTTGGCTGTGGAGTTTCAAACTCAAGATTATAGCCTCAGAATAAGGTCAACCATTTAGAATAGAGGTGAAAAGAGAATACTTTACTCAAAGACTTGGGGATATTGGAGGAAGATATTATTGTATGGCGGAGCATGCTGAAACTGGCAATGCTAATATGCAGCAGAACCGAGATGACGTGCTGAAAAATCACAAGCCATTTGTTTCACAGAAGTGCCAGACCATGAGCAAGGCAAAAAAGTTAAAGTTCACCCTTGAATGTAAATGGTATTACCATGCTCTCTAGTCTTTCACATTTTCACCCCAGGAAAAGGTTTTGATTGTCTATCTTATCTATGCTTTTCATAATATTCTATGCTTCTATCACTTCTCCCATGAACTTCCGGTGCTCTAGAGAAAACAATCCAAGTTTGCCATCCTCTAATAGCTGACTGGAAACTCAAACTGCAATCTTGACCAAAATCAAAAGTGTTGGAGGAACTCGGTAAGTTAGGATGATATTTCGGATCAGGATCATTTTTCAGACACTGGAGTAGGAAGGAGCTGGAAAAGAGAGGTGATGGGAGGGGGAGTGATAGGTGCACACAAGTGAGGGGGATTTGTTTGGCACATAGGTGGGGTAAGTGACAAAGGCTGGAGGTGAAAAGGAGATGAAAGGGTGACAAATAAGGAGAGAATAGAAAGTGAAATGTAAATCCAGATAAGTGGAAGGAAACAGGGGAAAGGATGGGGATAAAAAGGAGATGAACTCGGGGGAGGGAGTTGTGTATGAACAGCAGAAAGTAGAAACGTGACTGGGAGTGTGGTAAATGGAGGGGAAAAATAGGAAAGTACCAGGGTGGTGGAGCAGGGGAAAGACAGGGTTAAGGGAGGTTGAATCACATGCAACTCAACACCGACAAGACTAAGGAGTTAGTGATGGACTTTAAGAGGAGACAAACACACCTGTCCCCTGTCTCCATCAATGGTGTAGATGTGCAGTTTACCAGGAAATACAAATACCTTGGAATGTACCTGGACAGTAAACTGGATTGGTCCAAGAACGCTGAGGTTCTGTTCAAGAGGAGACAGAGCCGGCTGTACTTGTTGAGAAGACTCCGCTCCTTCTACGTCTGCTGCAAGATGCTTCATATGGTCTACCAATTGGTGGTAGCCAGTGCCATCTTCTTCGATTTCATGTGCTGGGGCAGGCTGCGGACGCCAACAGGATTAACAAACATCGGGAAGGCTGCGGACGCCAACAGGATTAACAAACATCGGGAAGGCTGGCTCTGGCCTGGGGATGGAGTTGGATTTATGGGAGGTGGTCTTGGAGGGGAGGATGCTCCTCAAACTGCGGTGCATCCTGCACAACCTGTGGATTACCTTCAGCAACAGGGTAGTTCCACCAAGATGCAGGACAGAACGCCACAGGAGATTCTCCTTCCCTGTTGCTATCAAACTGTACAGCCTCCTCCTACTGTCGTGGGGTAGACTGAGACTGACTGACCCCCCCCCTCCCCCCCCTCACCCCTGCTCCTAAATCTTTGCGCATCCCCAATCCTTTCCACTCATCAGTTTAATTTCATGTTTTATGTATTTTGTGCTTTTACAACTGTCGGCAGATCAATTTCCCTCCTGGGATGAATAAAGTTGTATCGTATTACATTAAATTGATTAATTCATTGTTCACATCATTGAGATATCAGCTACCCAACTAACCAGGAGGAGCAGCAGGCCTTCCTGTAATAGTCTGGGGAAATGGTTGCTGAGTTATGTTATGTCTCTGTAATGTAATAGAGACAACATTGGGAGCACCTGATATAGTAAATGAGGTTAAAGGAGGTGCACATGAACCTCTGTCTCAACTGGATAGGGAGGGAGGGAGGTGTAGAGACATGTGCTGCATCTCCTGCAGTTGCAGGGGAAAGTACCTGCGGAAGGGGCAGATTGGGTGAGAAGGATGAATGTACCAAATAATTGCAGAGAGTGTGGTCTCTGGAAAGTGGAAAGGGGTGGAGATGGGATGATGTGACTTGTGGTTGGATCACATTGAAGGCAGAAGAAATGTTGGAGAATAAGGTGTTGGATGCAGAGGCTGTGTCTCCTCGGGAGTAGTGAATGGAATAGCTCCCCGCTGGTGAGGATTCCACTCCCACTACCATCAATACCCTCTAATACAGGCAATATCCTGGTGAACTACTGCATTCTCTGCATGCTTCCTGTCATGGAGCAACCAGAACTGTTTACAATATTCTGCATGTTTTTGGCCTACAATCAGTCTTAATAAAGCTGCAACATCCTGACTTCCTGACTCTCATACTCAATACGATGTCCCCAAGCAAATGCAAAGCAATCATCTTCATCAGCATTTCCTTTAACCAACGTATGTTACTTATAGTTGCCACTTCCAGGGAGTTTTTAAGAAGTAAAACAACATGCAGATGCTGGTTTTACAAAGGCTGGAGTAACTACCTGTGGGTGCAATCCTAACCATGTTCTCTGGAGATGCAGTTCATCCAGTGTTTCTTTTTTTAATCTCTCCATTCATGCTTCTTAAATTGTCTGAGTCATTGTTTTTAGGCTTTTAACATTTGTTTTCCAATTTCTTTAATCGTTAAAATCGGTTGAACTTTTCTGGAGTGTATTTTGAATGTTTACAATCATCCAGAACAGGAGGGACATATAAAACGGAGATATAAAAAGTTTGTGGCCTTTAGTTAATTTTACTGCATCTCAGAAAGTATCATGTTATCTGGCAACTGAACCATCCTATCACAACTAGAGAGCAGTGCTGAACTACTGTCTACCTTATCGGAGAACCTCGGACTCTCTTTGATCGGATTTTACTGGCTTTATCTTGCACTAAACGGTTTTCCCTTTATTCCCTTTATCAAGTATCTGTACACTGTGAATGACTTGATTATAATCATGTGGTTTTTTTCCGTAGACTGATTAGCACGCAACAAACGCTTTTCACTGTAGCTCGGTACATGTGACAATAAACTAAAATAAAATAACCAAAACTTAAATGATACTTAGAAGATTGACATAAAATGCTGGTGGAACTTAGGCAGCGTCTCAGGAGAGAGGGAATGGGTGCAGTTTCGGGTTGAGACACTTCAGACTGAGAGACTGTGGATAGGGAAACTGGAGATATGGAAGTGTGCAAAGAGAATGTAAGGTGCCAAAAGGACAGATCAAAGCAGATAATCAAAGAAATGTACAATGGTTCATTGATAGCTGAGGGGAAGGTGACAAGGAGGCATACAAACAATACAATTAATCAGGAGGACAGTGAAACAAGTCTGAGAACTAGGGTGGGGAGGGATTGGGAGAGAGTTAAAGAGAGGGTAACAAAGAAGTTGGAAACATCAATATTCATACCACTGGATTACTTGATACATCTCTGTTGGAAACTTAAGGTTTGTGAGATACCGGGCTTGATGTGTAAGCACTTGCACAAGCTATAGTGATATTGCAAGAAAATAAGAGATGACATGACACTATAATAGAACTGTGTGGGAAGGAACTGCAGATGCTGGTTTAATCCGTAGGTAGGCACAAAATGCTGGAGTAACTCAGCGGGACAAGCAGCGTCTTTGGAGAGAAGGAATCTGCGACGTTTCGTGTCGAGACCCTTCTTCAGATTGATAAATAGAATGTATAATATTCTATAATAGAACTGTTGACTTACCAATCATATGTGGTAAGACTTTTTTGGCTATGATTTAAGAGAATTGCCATTGAATATAGTGTTGGGAAAGAAGCCAATCTGTGGTTTGTTCCAGAAAAATAACCTTGCAAAACCTCTGGCATGTGGGAAATGCTAACTATTCCTCTGATGTTAACAAAAGTAAGTCTGCCTCAACTATTTAGTTTGCTCAATGACTACAGCCCTGGACTAGTTAGTTGATTCTTGATGCCTTATCAAATTATATTTTAAGGAATGCTGCTCAATTATTCCTTATATTATTCAAAGATAATCATAAACAGCAGCAGTCTGGACATCACATTGAAAAATCGCTAGCAATGTGAGCGCTTTTAAAACTTTCTCTGTTAATATCCAGGGATCAGCTCTAATCATCTCATCACTTTGTTATTTCTCCTTCCCACCAGGATGGGACTTTAGGGAACAGCAGAATGTTTAAGAAAGAACTGTAGATGCTGGAACAATCGAAGGTAGACATAAATGCTGGAGAACTTCACCGGGTGAGGCAGCATCTATGGAGCGAAGGAATAGTTGACGTTTCAGGTTGAGACCCTTCTTCAGACGCAATGATACATGGTCAGTTTAGTGTGGTGAAAAGTCCAATATTCCCGAGATCTCCAGTTATGATTCTGGCCTTTACAAATCCCCTACATAGATAATTCCATAACTCCCATTCGGTATTCAACACTTTCATTCCCTCAAAACTCCTCCCCAAGCTCCTAGATCTTGGACTGGAGATCTCCATCTGCGGCTGGATATTTGACTTCCTGACAGGCAGGTCCCAGGTGCTGAGAATTGGCAGCCATACCTCTTCCTCACTGATCCTCAACACAGGCACACCACAGGGCTGTGTGCTCAGTCCTCTCCTGTACTCCCTGTTCACGCACGACTACTGCTAAGCACAGCTCCAACATCATCTTAAAGTTTGCTGACGACACGACCATCCTGGGCCTCATCACAGACAATAATAAGATAGTCTATAGAGAGAGTACAGAGGAGATCTACTAGAATGTTGCCTGGGTTCCAGCAACTAAGTTACAGAGAAAGGTTGAACAAGTTAGGTCTTTATTCTTTGGAGCACAGAAGGTTAAGGGGGGATTTGATTGAGGTCTTTAAAATGATGAAAGGGATAGACAGAGTTGACGTGGATAAGCTTTTCCCATTGAGGGTAGGGAAGATTCAAACAAGAGGGTATGATATGAGAATTAAGGGACAGAAGTTTAGGGGTAACATGAGGGGGAACTTCTTTACTCAGAGAGTGGTGGCTGTGTGGAATGAGCTTCCAGCAGAAGTGGTGGAGGCAGGATCGATTTTAACATTTAAAAGTAAAGTGGATAGGTATATGGACGGGAAGGGAATGGAGGGGTATGTCTGAGTGCAGGTAGATGGGACTAGGGGAAAATAAATGGTCGGCACGGACTGGAAGGGCCGAGAGGGCCTGTTTCTGTGCTGTAATTGTTATATGGTTATATGGTTATAGATAGGAGGTAAAGGCACTAAACAGCTGGTGCCAGGAAAACAAACTCTCTCTCAATGTCAGCAAAACTAAAGAGATGATCATGGACTACCGGAGACAGCAGTGGAGTGGTCACCTCCCCATCCACATCGGTGGTGCTGAAGTTGAAAGGGTCAGCAGCTTCAAGTTCCTCGGTGTGCACATCACTGAGGACCTCTCTTGGACACTGCACACGGACGCAATAACTAAGAAAGCCCACCAGCGGATCTGTTTCCTGAGAAGTCTAATGAAGGTTGGCATGAACGCCAGCATCCTCACAAACTTCTACAGTTGCACCATCGAGAGTCTGCTGACGGGCTGCATCACAGTCTGGTACGGGAACTGTTCTGCCCACAGCCACAAATCACTACAGAGAGTGGTGAAGGCGGCGCAGCTCATCACTGGCGACTGTCTCCCGGCCATTCAGGACATTTTCCATTGGTGGTGCCTGCGGAAGGCACACAGCATCATCAAGGACCACAGCCACCCAGCACGCAGATTGTTCTCCATCAGGCAGACGATATAGGAGCATGGCTGCACGTACCACCAGACATAAGAACAGTTTTTATCATTATGCCTTCAGGCTTCTGAACTCATAAACGCATCATATATGTTGATTATTTTATTTATTATTGTTGTTTACCTACCAATGTCACTCTTATCTTTTTTTAGCTTAATTTTATCCTTGTAATATCATTGCTGAGGTGATCCGTTGTCTTGTTACAAACATTTAATTGTACCATTGACCCTGTGTTAACCTACATATGCCAAATAAAAACTGAACTGAACCTATCAAGTGTCTGCTTCTCACACCTCCTCCTATTATTGCTTCCACCACTGATCATTTTTAATTCACAATCCCCAATTTTCTTGACCTTCTGCCTCTCCTCCACAAAATCCAGGCTGGTTCTCCCTTTGCAACTTGCGTCTGCAAGCCTTCTTATTTTTTGCACTTATCCCCTGCCAGCAGTAGATTCTGCAGAGCTACAATTTTTATTGGGACTTGAGCATCGCAGAATGTTTTCTTCTTTATGGCTTAGCAATTGCTGGAGCACTCTCCTATTGCCACTAGAGGGCATGCTTACTAATACAGAGAATTTTCAAGTTCAATACATTTTGCTGATACTGATTCAGCAATGTACATTGATGATGTACTCCTTTGTTCTACAAAATCATACCGGATCATCAAAGACAATAGACAATAAACAATAGGTGGAGGAGTAGGCCATACGGCCCTTCGAGCCAGCACCGCCATTCAATGTGATCAGGGTTCATCATCCCCTATCAGTACCCCGTTCCTGGCTTCTCCCCATATCCCCTGACTATGCTATCTTCAAGAGCCCTATCTAGTTCTCTCTTGAAAGTATACAGAGAACCGACCTCCGCCGCCCTCTGAGGCAGAGAATTCCACAGACTCACACCTCTCTGAGAGAAAAAGTGTTTCCTCATCTCCGTTCTAAATGGCTTACCCCTTATTCTTAAACTGTGGCCCCTGGTTCTGGACTCCCCCAACATCGGGAACATGTTTCCTGCCTCTAGCGTATCCAAACCCTTAATAACCTTATATGTTTCAATAAGAATCCCACTCATCCTTCAAAACTCCAGAGTATACAAGTCCAGCTGCTCCATTCTCTCAGCATATGACAGTCCCGCCATCCCGGGAATTAACCTTGTAAACCTATCTGCACTCCCTCAACAGCAAGAATGTCCTTCCTCAAATTAGGGGACCAAAACTGCACAATACTCCAGGTGTGGGCTCACTAGGGCCCTATAAAACTGCAGAAGGACCTATTATTCCTATACTCAACTTCTCTTCTTATGAAGGCCAACATGCCATTCGTTTTCTTCACTGCCTGCTGTACCTACATGCTTACTTGACTGATGAACAAGGACCCCAGATCCCGTTGTACTTCCCCTTTTCCCAACTTGACACCATTTAGATAATAATCTGCCTTCCAGTTTTTGCTACCAAAGTGAATAATCGCACATTTATCCACATTAAACTGCATCTGCCTACTCACCCAACCTGTTCAAGTCACCTTGCATTCTCATAGCATCCTCCTCACAGTTCACACTGCCACTCAGCTTTGTGTCATCTGCAAATTTGCTGATGTTACTTTGAATCCCTTCATCTAAATCATTGATGTATATTGTAAATAGCTGCGGTCCCATCACCGAGCCATGCGGTACCCCACTAGTCACTGCCTGCCATTCTGAAAGGGACCCGTTAATCCCTACTCTTTGATTCCTGTCTGCCAACCAATTTGCTATCCATGCCACCACTCCTGAATCTATAGAACATAGGAAAATGATCACCAATGTGTCCACGATTTCAAGAGTCACTTCCAAGATGGCACCCTCTGCAATACCTTCCACTAACAGCAGTACAGTGCAATGTCGCCTTTGGTTTTTGTGCAAGAGTCTGGGAGTATGATATAAATCCACAACATTTTCATTTGGAGGAGACTGCTACCCATTGAGCCATTATTGACTCAATAGCATATGACATTGGCCCGCTGACACTATATTCATCTATATTTCATCTCTGGCCTTTTCCCAACTGTCTGCCTAACAAAAAAAAAACATCTTGCCTGTGTCCTGCCCCACATCTCAAGCTTTCTTCCCTGCTCTCCCCACAATCAATCTGAAGAAGGGTCTTGTCCCAAAACGTCACCTATCCATGTTCTCCAGCGATGCTACATGACCTGCTGTGTTAATCAGGCACTTTCTGTCTTTTTTTTGTAAACTAGCATTTGCAGTTGCTTGTTTCAACACTATATTATAGTTGGAGTCGCGAGTCCAGTTTTTGAGTTGGGCACAGTATTTTACAGGAAAGGTAGGATTCCAAACAGTTTCCAAAGCAATGGGAAGAAGTGTGCTAGACTCTGACAAGCTTTTACGCATTGCATGTGTACTCTAGCAGGCTTGCTAAAGCACCAAGTATTTCATTTTAAATACACTTAAGCCTATACTGTACCGTGTTGGACCTTTGCATGTGGAACAGCAATGGCAGGAATTTCTGGGCATAATCCGGAAGATGCAGGATCATTTAATTCTAAAAAGGAAGATAGATTCTAAGGGGAGTAGGAGGCAACCGTGGCTGATGAGAGTAGTTAGGGTTGGGATAAAACTAAAAGAAAAGATGTATAACACAACAAAGAGTTGCCGGAAGCCAGAGGATTGGGAAACTTTCATAGGACAACAGAAATAAACAAAATGGGCAATACGGGCTGAAAAGATGATGTACGAAGGGAAGCTGGCCAGGAATATAAAGAAGGACAGTAAAAGCTTCTTAAGATATGTTAAGGGAAAAAGAGTAACAAAGTCAAATGTGGGTCCCTTGAAGGCAGACATGGGTGAAATTATTATGGCTAACAAGGAAATGGCAGAAGAGTTGAACAGGTACTTCGGATCTGTCTTCACTAAGGAAGACACAAGCAATCTCCCAGATGTACTGGAGGATAGAGGATCTAAGGGGGTCGAGGAACTGAAATAAATTTTCATTAGGCGAGAAATAGTATTGGGTAGGCTAATGGGACTGAAGGATGATAAATCCCCTGGGCCTGATGGTCTGCATCCCAGGGTCCTCAGGGATGTGGCTCTAGAAATACTTGACACATTGGTGATCATTTTCCAATGTTCAATAGATTCAGGATCAGTTCCTGTGGATTGGAGGATAGCTAATGTTATCCCACTTTTCAAGAAAGGAGCGAGAGAGAAAACAGGGAATTACAGACCAGTTGGCCTGACAGGTGGTGGGAAAGATGCTGGAGTCAATTATTAGAGAGGTATTAATGGGGCATTTGGATAACAGTAAAAGGATTAGTCCAAGTCAACATGGATTTATGAAAGGGAAATCATGGTTGACTAATCTTCTGGAATTTTTTGAGGATGTGACAAGTAAAATGGATGAAGGGGTGCCAGTGGATGTAGTGTATCTAGACTCTCAGAAAACCTTTGATAAGGTCCCACACGGGAAACTGGTGACTAAAATTAGAGCACATGGTATTGGGGGTAGGGTGTTGATATGGATCGAAAATTGGTTGGCAGACTGTAAGCAAAGAGTAGGAGTGAACGGGTGCTTTTCAGAATGGCAGGCAGTAGCGAGTGGAGTGTCGCAATGTTCGGTGTTGGGGCCACAACTGTTTACCATATATAAACTATTCATTTTGGTGGCAAAAACAAGGAAGCAGATTATTATCTCAATGAGGTTATGTTAGGTAAGGGGGAGGTACAGCGAGATCTGGGCGTCCTTGTAAACCAGTCACTGAAAGTTGCCGTGCAGGTTCAGCAGGCAGAGAAGAGAGCTAATGGAATGTTGGCCTTCATAACAAGAGGATTTCGGTATAGGAGTAAAGAGGTTCTTCTGCAGTTGTGTAGGGCTCTGGTGAGACCCCATTGTGTACAGTTTTGGTCTCCTAATTTGAGGAAGGACATCCTTGTGATTGAGGTAGTGCAGCGTAGGTTAACGAGATTGATCCCTGGGATGGCGGGACTGTCATATGAGGAAAGATTGAAAAGACTAGACTTGTATTCACTGGAGTTTAGATGGATGAGGGGGGATCTTATAGAAACATATTAAATTCCAAAAGACTGGGCAAGCTAGATGCAGGAAAAATGTTCCCAATGTTGGGTGAGTCCAGAACCAGGGGCCACAGTCTTAGAATAAAGGGGAGGCCATTTAAGACTGAGGTGAGAAAAAACATTTTCACCCAGAAAGTTGTAAATTTGTGGAATTCCCTGCCACAGAGGGCAGTGGAGGCCAAATCACTGGATGGATTTAAGAGAGAGTTAGATAGAGCTCTAGGGGCTAGTGGAATCAAGGGATATGGAGAGAAAGCCGGCACGGGTTATTGATAGGGGACAATCAGCCATGATCATAATGAATGGTGGTGCTGGCTCGAAGGGCTGAATGGTCTCCTCCTGCACCTATTTGCTTTTTTTTTTTCTATGTGTGAAATCTGCCTTCATGAGGAGTATTATTTATTACCTTAGCTGGAATCTTCTCATGCATTGTGAGTCACTATGCAGTATTTGTCTCCATCCTAATGTTTAAATTCTGCATTTTTAGTTCCAAGGCTGTGGGTGCAAGTGTTTACGTTGAGTAGCAGTGCATCATCACTCTGTTTTTGCTCTTCTATTGCTGGTCAGCTTGCAATTTTTGACTATCTGAAAGGACAAAAACAGAGTAATATTGAGAAGGGGAGAGTTTTGTTTTCTACTTAAACCAGCTTCAAGAAGAAGATATGGGAGGAAGAAAGAGGTATGAGAATACTCTCATTTATTTTTTGAGGTGTTCTTCTTGCCTCAGTCATAACCATTGCATTTAATTTAGTTTAGTTTGGAGATACAGCGTGGAAACAGTCCTTTCGTCTGACCTGGTTCGTGCAGATCAAAGATTACCCACACACTATCCTACACATTCGTGACACTTTACAGAAGCTGCACTTCTATTGAATGTGCGAGAAAACTGGAGCACCTGCAGAAAACCCACGCAGTCACAGAGAGCATGTGCAAATTTAGTACAGAGAGCAGCCATAGTCAGGCTCGAACCCGGGTCTCTGGCGCTGTAAGTCAGCAACATGCCGTCCTTTATACAGTCCAAGCACTGTCTCTTCCTTGATTGTTAGGAGCCACACCTGACACCTGCGCCTGAAAACTGCTGCTGACACTGAACTGCATGCAACAATTATGTGCCGATAAATGCTCCGTGATACCTTCATCAATAGCAATGATGTTGCCCATCCTGATTCGTCCTCGCATTGCACAATTTAGACCATACAATAATGAAAATGGTTTAGGGTTAGAGTTAGGGTGTGGGGTGGAAGGGATAACTTTATGGCTTAGCAATTTTGGTCCTTCTCTTGCTCAGAGCAAATCTCAGAACTATGTGCATTGAAGTCTCTATGGTTTCTGAGCTGTTGTCAGGATTGTGGTTGGAGAATTACCTTGAATAACTTTATCAGCAGTTGGTCTGTAAGTGGGATTGAATTCCTTTACCACAGTGTTGAGAATTGGCCGTATTACATTCAAGCATATTTTGACGGTGTGTGTGGGAGAGAGGGGCAGCGGTGAGGAGGGAGGGAGGGATGGGCGGTGAAGAGGGAGCACCGCGCTGTGGGCGGGAGGCAGAGGCCTTGCGTGCCGACCCAAGTGTGGCCGCTCGCATGCATGGACCCGAGGACCTGAGCGGGCGTGGACCCAAGCGGGGCCGCATCTTCAGTGTGACTGGGCCAGGCAAAGGGAGGGAGGAGAGGAGGAGGAGGGGGGGTTCCAGAACATTCCAGCGTGGAGGCCCCACCCGCTTGCGAAGAGGTGGAGCGGGCAGCAATCCCCTCCCCTTGCGGGGGCATTGTGATGTCATTCTAAGTTGCTTGAAGAATCTGTGGCTGTTTTGGCATTTTAAAAAACTTTAATGATGAATAACTTTTAAAATATAAGATGAAATATGAAGGGAACCTGTTTATTGCGTCGACCGGGTCAACTCTCGCGCGTAGCATTTTGACGAAGGTAGAATAACACATACACACACACACACACACACACACACATACAAGATGAGACTTTTATAGGTATAGAGGTAGTCCCTTGGAGAAATGTGCACAATTATATTTCAATTGCCATTCAGCTGTTCCCACATCATACACAGGGTGGTGCTGTTCAGAAGCACAGGAGTTTGGTAGTCCGAGTTTTCCGCAGGCATTAGTGTAACTCAATTAGTAAAATAAATACATTTGGAAAGAAAGCCTACATTTTAGGAAATGTAAAATGCAAAAATATCATTTATCACTGTTATCATTTATTGGGACCAATATAGAGAGATTTTGCTTTCTGAGCTGAATTTTAGGACACAGCAATAAACATGTTAAATGTCTCAAGAGGATATATTTAGAACACATTTTATTATTTCCAAAGAATAAAAATGTTTTATGCTTTCTATCGTGAGAGAACCAAGAACTGGGGCTAACTGTGAAAAAAACTAGTTTTCTATTTAAGACAGAGATGAATTGATGCTTTATCCCTCCGAAGGGTTGTGCCTTTGAAATTCATTCTCAAGGGGTTGTGGAAACAACTCCTTGAATATTTGTAACGCAGAGGTAGATAGATTCTTGGTAAACAGAATATATGAATATGAATACGTTGATTGGTCAAGTATTCATATACTAGGAATTTGCCTTGGTGTTCCGCCCACAAGTGGCAGCATGACATACAGTGACAGTTAGGAAAGACACATAAAACATTAATAATAAAACATTATCAATTTAAGAAGGATGAAAGATGGCTGCAAGAGATGGGACCGTAGTTAGGGTTATAATAATTCAGCCATGATCATGTTAACAGACATAGTCTCAAATGGCTGAGTTGCCGACACTTGTTCTCGATTCGTTACATTTGTACGTATGTAAGCCTGCAGTAAAATGCTCAGGGCATAAAATGTTGTTCCTACTGTCAGTGAAGCAAACCTTTTTAGAAGCCTACATTTTAACAGCTGTTGCAGATAAAAAATATATACACACGTATGCACCAATTTAAGGAATCGGATCAGACATCATCGCTGTGCATATTTGATTCTTTCAGTTAATTTTACATTTCTTCACTGAAACTCTGATATCCTGTTGTCTTCCTATTTCCCAACCCATCCTAAGGGGTATTTTTGTGTCTTCCCTGATCTAGTGGAGAAAATGGCCGATAATGGGAAGGGAATGTACTTCAGGCATCAATCACCTGAGAGATAACTATGCAGTTGCAATTATAGATGCTCATGCCCTCAAAATGAATGTGAGAGTGTTTTGCATCCACAGACACTTGTGGAAACATAAAAGGACTCATACTTTTCTTGTTAAGAATAGCACCGTTTAGAAGACTGCTTCAAGTTTTAGAGGTGAGTTTCGCAAACTCTGGACTTTTCTGGAGACATTGCTGGCTGTCCCTGTATCTCATCAAGAAACTGTTTCTACATTCACTGCAAAGTACAGCAAACAGCCAGGATAGGCAGAGCCCTGACCTTGCTCCAGAATTTTTAATTGACAAATTTGAAAACTAGTCTCTGCTCCACTCAATCATGAGCATCATGACCAGAGGTGCAGAGACTGCCAGCACAGCATTACATGAGGCAAGGCTGGATTTCTTTATTTCACTGATATGCTCTCTTCTGAACACCGCATTAAGTGTACAGAAGATCAAAATACTTGTCTTTTCCCTGAGTGAAAAATGCCAGAATGTCAGTTCAATTGGTTTTCTTCATTGCACACTGCTGACAATACACTAATCATCCCCAATCTTCTTTGTCATTTTTAAAAGTACGTTTGTGCAAAGTGATGCCAAAAGACCAATGCCAGTTTTTGATGCAATTGCTTTCTATTGCACTTAATAAATTAATATCCACCTAAAAAATATCATACTGGACTTTAGTTCAATGCAATATTTCCCAACAATTTTAATTGACAATGGGTGGTGATCTCAGGATTGCTTGTGGGAAATGAATGTGTGGCTGAGGAGTTGGTGCAGGGGGCAAGGATTTAGATTTAGATTTAGATTTCTGTATCATTGGGATATCTTCTGGAGCAGGGGTGGCTTGTCCAAAAGGGACGGGTTGCACGTTAACTGGAGGGGTACCAATATCCTGGTGGGCAGGTTTGCTAATGCTACACAAGAGTATTGGCAGGGGGATGTGATTCTGTGCAGCACAGAGTGTGAGTGGCTGGAGGTTGGTATGGAGGATGATGTGGGAAAGGATAGTGGACAGAATAAGCAGGTGAAAGGTGGAGAGTGAGGAAGGAGGGTTGGTTTAAACTGTACGTATTTTAATGCAAGGAGCCTGACAGGTAAGGCAGATGAGCTTAGGACATGGATAGGTATGAGCAACTGGGACATGGCTCTAAAAGTAGCCATGACTGAAACCTGGTTAAGGGAGGGCAGGACTGGCAACTCAATGTTCTGGGGTACAGGAGCTTCAGGAGAAACAGGGGTGAGGGAAATAGAAAGGGGGGGGGGAGGGAGGGGGATTGCATTGTTGGTTAAGGAGGATGTCACGCCAGAGACCAGAGATGACATTACAGACGGTCCGTCTAATGAGGCTGTATGTGTGGAGCCGAGGAACAAGAAAGGGATGGTCACCTTGTTGGGGATGTAATACAGATCCACGAATAGGCAACGGGAATTAGAAGAACAAATATGTCACAAGATTACAGACAGCTGCAGGTCAAATAAGGTTGTAGTAGGGGATTTTAACTTTCCCAATATACTATAGATTGTGAAAATCATAGTATGAAGGATTTAAATAGGGTGCAATTCCTCAAAAGTATTCAGGAGAGTTTTCTTAAGCAGTATGTGGAGGCCCCCACATGTGAGAGAGCAAGGCTGGATCTAGTAATGGGAAATTAGAAAGGGCAAGTTAATTAAGTGTTGTGGAGGAACCTTTTGGGACCAGTCATCACAGTTGGGATTAGCTTTAAGATAGTTTTGGATAGGGACGGAGAGGGTCCATGTGTTAAAATGCTCAACTGGGGTAAGGCCAACTTTGAGGGTATGAGAGAAAGTCTTGCTCAAGTTGACTGGAGCAGGTTATTTAAGGTTATTTAAGCTACATCGGCCAAGTGGGATGTTTTTAAAAGTGTGCTGACGAAAGCTCAGGATATGCATGACACAGTCAGAGTAAAGGGCAAAGCAGGCAAACATACGAAAGCTTGGCTAACGAGGGAAATTGAGGCATTGGTTAAAAACAAGAAGAATACATGGGACAAGTATAGGCAGCTGGGATCAAGTGCATCCCTGGAGGAGTTTCGGGAACTAAGGAGTAAACTGAATAATCAGAATCAGAATCACACTTTATTCGCCAAGTATGTTTTGCAACATACGAGTATACGAGGAATTTCATTGGCCAGGTCAGTCATAAGCCACAGATCACTCAAAAAAACACATTTTAACGTGAACATCCACCACAGTGACTCCTACACATTCCTCACTGTGATGGAAGGCGAAATAAACTTCAAGTCTCTTCATTTTGTGGGCCGTGGGCCTTGAGCCCCCTTTGACGGGATGATCCTGACTCCCGTAGCCGGCGGCGTTCTGGCCCTTCCTGTCGAGGCGATCAAGCTCCCGCATCGGGGAGATGTCAGCTCCCCCATGCCGGGCGATCAAACCTCGCGTCGGATCTAGTCGAACCTTCCACGAAGTTGGAGCTCCCGACTCGGCCTCACCCGAGAGTGCGAGCCCTTGATGGTAAGTCCATGGTGGTTGCGGTGGGAACGATCCCAGGCAAGGGATCAGCTCCGATGTTAAGTCCGCGCACCATGGTGGAGCTCACAACAGTCCTAGGAGGCTTCCAGCTCCATCGATGGTAGGCCACAGAGCCCGGAGAATTGATCACATCTCCGGGAAGGTAAGAGCTAGAAAAAAAGTTTCCCCCATCCCCCCTCCCCCCACATAAAACAAACCGAAGAACATTAAAACAAACTTTTAATGCACTGAAAAATAACAAAAAGAAAGAAAATACGAACAGACTGCCGGCAGGGCAGCCATCTCCCCTGGCGCCCCTGGTGGTCTTTAGGGCGATCAGAAGGAGATCAGAAGGGCAAAAAGGGGCCGGGAGATAGCTCTGGCGAGTAGCATTAAGGACAATCCCAAAAGATTTTATAAATACATAAGGGGGAAAAGGGTAACAAAAGAGTGAATGTAACCTCTCATGAATCAAAGCGGTCACATCTGTGTTGAGCCACAGGCGATGGGCAAGGTCCTCAATGAGTATTTTTCCTCTGTATTTACTGAGCAGAAAGACAGTAGGATGGAGGATTGACATCTATTCCATGTAGCGCAGGAGGATGAGGGGGAATCTTATAGAGCTGTACAAAATCATGAGAGGTATAGATCAGGTGGATGCACCGAGTCTCCTGCCCAGAATAGGGGAATCGAGGACCAGAGGACTTGGGTTTAAGGTGAAGGGGAAAAGATTTATTAGGGGTAACTTTTTCACACAAAGGGTGGGGGTGTTTGGAATTAGCTGCCAGAGGAGGTAGTTGAGGCTGGGGCTATCCAATTGTTTAAGAAACAGTTAGACAGGTACACGGATAGGACAGGTTTGGAGGGATATTCTTCCTGGCACTGTCTATCTAGACCCATTTCCCCAAAGGTTGTCTATCCCAAGATAACATGGCATATTGCAGTTACTCAAGATACATCACCTTATGCCCTCCAAAGATGCTATCTGAGCCCACTGAGTTGCTCCAGCGCTCTGTTTTATGTAAGATTCCAGCATCTGCAGTTTCTGTGTCACTATTCAGTCCAGATTTGTTATTTATGTGAAATGGATCAATGAAATTCTTGGATTTTCTTATTCAAATTTTTATTTGCAGCAGCAAAATAGCTTTGTAAACACTACTCAATGGATAATATAATAAACAAACATAAAACATAAGTTCAATAACTATAAAACCCAATGTAATGCTAAGAAATAAATACCTGTAAAGCCCAAAGTCCCTAGTGCAGTCAATAAAGAGCGTAGCTTAGAGGCAGTTCATTATGTTCAATTGTCTGATGGTTGTTGGAAAGAAGCAGTTCCTGAACCTGGAGTGAAATGAGGTAGTTGTCCTTGTGCTAACCCAGGCTGCTAATGGCAATGTAATAGTAAGATTAAATGAGAACTTACCAGTTCGAAGTTTAACCCTTATTTTATGAGGAGTTACGTTGAGGGATTACATGAAGAAGCCCCGCCAGGCGCATGCGCGTCATACTTCAAATTTGCTGTGTGAAAACACAGCAAACAAATAGCCGAAGTAACATAGTAAGGCTTTAAGAAGACTAGAACTACCAGATGATCTCTTAGATTATGAGGGTGGGAGCGGAGCGCACGTAATCCCGCAACGTAACTCCTCATAAAATAAGGATCAAACTTCGAACTGGTAATCTTACTATTTTACTTCGGAGTCACATGAGTGACTACGTGAAGATTTCAAAGCTCTGTGTTTTCATGCCGTAGATGCACTCCTTACGACAATCTGCTTCGGTTGACACAGTTGTGAATAAATAATATATTGAACATTGCTTCAAATTATTCAATAACTATTTTTAATAATAACAAAAAACAGTAATAACCCCTCTGTCCCAGGGGGAAATTACAAACAATGATATAAAACAAAGCAAATGAATTAAATGGAACCCAAAACAGCATGCCCAAACTGTGGCACTGTCTGTACAGGTTTGTCATAGAATTGTGAAAATGTTGATTCTCTAGACCATCCTGCGGCCGCGAGGATTTGGTCTAGTGGCACGTCCTGAGCCTTCGCCGCGGATGTTGATGCCGCCCTGGTGGAGTGAGATTTAAATACATGAGTGTCGAATCCAGCATAATTGAGAACCTGTTTCAACCATCTAGAAATAGTTTGTACTAACACTCTTTTATGTGGCTTTTTGTGACTAATGAGCAGTCCTGTCTCAGAATCTCTGAGACTCCTTGTTAACTCAATATATTGGCTTAAGTGTTTAACTACACATAACATTTGTAATAATATTTTTATTAAAAGGAATCCATCATAACAACGGTATTACAACTTTTCAAATACACAACCAACTTATTACAATAAGTATACGAATGTTACGAATAGTTCTTATAAACGTCTATTTTTTTGGAAGTAGAAAAAGAAAATAATAGATTTTAATCAATAAGAATGGTGATTAAATAATAATTTTGATTATAAAGAAAGAGAAAGAGAAAAGAGAGGAGAAAAAATATATATATATGTATATATTCTTGTTATATGTATTTAATTAAAATAAAGTATTATATAGAAAAAAAAAGAGAGATTATACTATACATCTTAATAGTGAATAACACAATTTCAAATAGCGATATTAATGGAGACATGTATACAAATCAAAAAGAAAAACAGAGTTGTTTTCATCTAATCCTGCTGGGTACCCATTGAGTTGTGATGCCAAGAACAGCTACCCCTTCAAATATTCTGTATATGGAGACCATATCTGTTCAAAGAGTTTGTATTTGTCCATTAGGACAAATCTGATTCTTTCCAAATGCAACGTCTCCAACATTTCCACTGTCCACATTTAATTGTGGGGATAATGTTCCCTTCCAAAATTTCAAAATTAATTTTTTCCCTATTATCAAACAGTAATCCAAGAAATTTCTTGGGTTTACTGTTAATATTAGATTTGAATCCAGAACTACCATATAACCATATAACAATTACAGCACGGAATCAATATTATTAATTTTGTATCTGGGTCTAGTTTAATTTTAAGAACTTCAGAGATAACTCTAAAGATTTCTATCCAATAATAATTAAGTTTTATACATGTTACAAAACTATGCGTCAAATTAGCTTCCAAGTTCTGACATTTATCACAAATAGGAGAAATGTTAGAATAAATTCTATTTAATTTCGCTTTTGAATAATGTAATCTGTGTAATACCTTAAATTGTATCAATATATGTCTAGCATTTAATGAGCAACGATGTATACATTGTAGGCTTTCTTCCCAAATTTCCTTCATTATAGATAAACCCATTTCATTTTCCCATGTTTGTCAATATATTTCCGAAGTTGGGATTTCCTTATTCAAAATAGTATTATATATACACGCTATTAATTTTTCTGTATTTGGGTGTTTATTAAACAATTAACTACACGTAACATTTGGTCAACAGGATATGCTTTAAACGTCACCTTGGTTCCTGCCATACCTGGCCTGCTTTGTTTGATTAAATCATAGACATAAAATGTAATGTCATCTACAGACAAATGCATACAATCTATTCGTAACAATTGTAATGTTTGTACACGTTGTGCTGAAACCAGCGCCATTAGCATAACCACTTTAAGAGTTAATCTCTGCACAGATAATGACGTAATTGGAGCCCATTGCTGAAGCAGTGTGAGAACTATACTGATATCCCAGATTTCTGTATATCTAGGTTTAGGAGGGTTTTTGTTAAAAATTCCTCTCATAAATCGGGATACTAACGGATGAGTCCCGATAGGTTGTTGTTCTGAAGACTGCCCTAAATAGGAGGACAAAACACTCCGAGCACTGTTAATGGGACTACAACTCAAGTGCTCATCGAAATGCAACTTTGCAAGGAGCTCCAACACATCACATATGCTTGCAGTATGATAAGATATATTTGATTGTACACAGAACATCTCCCATTTCTTTATGTGAACCACATATTGTTTTTGAGTGCTATTTCTCCAGGCTGCAGTGATAACCTCCATGGTCCTGTTCGACAATCCAAGGCCTTGGAATGGTCTGGTCAGAATCTGCAGACCAACAAATTAATACGGTCATGTAACAGGTGACTTTCTCCTGTAACCGGATGCACCAACAAATTACTGCAGCTGGGAATCATCATGAATGACTGAGCCATCATTCTGAGTACTAATGGGAACCATGGTTGTGTTGGCCAATCTGGGACCAACACAACCATGGTGAGGCATTTCGTGATCAGACAAAATGGAGGAAATGCCTAAAAGAATGAGTGCCCCCAATGTAACGAGAATGCATCCACGGCTACTGCTCCTAGATCTGGCTCCCATGAAACATATTTATGCAACTGGTGATTTAATCTGGATGCAAACAGATCAATATCTGGCAACCCAAATCGAGTGACAATTGTTTGAAAAATTTCCGAATTCAACATCCATTCTATATTGTCATTAAACTTTCGTGACCTATGGTCTGCCACCATATTGTCTATACATGGTAGATAGATGGCTGAAACCCAGATGTTCATTGAAATACACCAATGCCACATGGGGTTAGCCAAGTTATCACATGATACTGATCTTGCTCCTCCCATATGATTAATATATGCCACTGCTGTGGTGTTATCAATCTGGAGTTAAACGTGTAAATTATTCATTGTGGAGCAATATGCCTTTAACCCATAAAATGCCCCCAATAATTCCAAATAATTGATTCCTTGTGTGTGGAGAATCAAACCTTCTTGTTCATTCCATCTACCCTCACAGCTAGACTCGGTGTCCGTAGCCCCACATCCGAGAGCGCTTACATCAGTCTGTAAGATCACTGAAGGTTCTTGCACCAAAATGTTATTGGAGCTTGACTAACATTAACAATCCACCACTGCAATTCTGCTAGGGCTGTGGTTGGCAACTGCATAACCCGATCAAAGTGGTCTGCATGCTCTTTTAGTGTTTGCTCTCTTGCTCTTTGCAAATGTTGATAATGCAAAGGTCCGAACTGTACTGCAGGGAAAGCTGCTACCAATTTCCCAATGACCTTAGTGACTTCACGGATGGAGGGATAAAGTTTTTGTGTGAGGCAAGTACAGACATTAGCAATATCCACAACCCTGACTGTTGGTAATGTTACTGTCATATCAACTGAATCAATAAGAAATCCCAAATACTCAATATTTTGGGTTGGCTGTAACTTGGACTTCGTTGGATGGACAAAAAACCATAATGTTTCAAACACATTCTTGGTTGCTGCAACCAACTCTTTAGTGTTGCTGATAATTAAGATATCATCTAAATAAGCCATGACAATGTGATTATGGGCCCTCAATAGCCCCAGCACAGGTTTTAACAATTTAGTAAATAGCCTAGGTGCTGAACTTAATCCATTAGGCAATGCTTTGTATTGCCACAGCTGTCCCATCCAATTAAATTTCAAGTACCTGCGATAATGAGCATGAATTGGCACTGAATAATATGCATCTTGCAAATCAATAGTTGCCATATAACAGCCCTGTGATACCAGCTGTTAAGCAGAAGGTGTCCATTTTAAAATGCCTATAGAGAACTGAAGAATTTAAGTGAGTGAGGTCCAGAATTACTCTACAACCCCCATCTTTTTTAGGTCTGGGGAATATATTAGACACACATTGTTGAGGATGATTAATGGCTTTCTCAATCACTCCTTTTTGGCATAAATTCTTAATCTCATCGTTTACCTGTTCAGTCTCTGGAGCAGAAAACACCAACATTTTATTAGACTTGTGCTGTTGAGGTGGATCTATCCCTGAGATAAACTCAATGGTAGAACCTGACACAGTATTTAGTAAAAACATATCAGATGTTATACAGCACCATTCATTATAAAACAATTGTAATCTACCTCCAATAGGAGGTTGTCCACCAGAAACGTTATCGTTAACAAAAATTCCCTGTACCTCTATAGTTGGCCTGTAAGTCTGTTGTCTGCCCATATTGGGGTTGTAGCCGGTCTGTCTTGGTGGGTAAACCCGATGCCCCACTGGCCTCCCCCTGCTGGGCCCAGCACCTGGATCCGACCTTCGGTACATTAAACCAGGCTTTCGAATAGGTGGCCTTGAGATGCTTGGCTTAATTAAACCAATTGTTTTGGCCTCATCATCAATTTCACGAATTTCCTTGACAAGGTCTGCTCCAAATACGAATTCAGGCTTTTGTACATTAGTTGCCTTACATAAAGCAACACATTTTTGATTGAGTGTTGGCCTGATGGCGATTTTCCTGATGCAATTTACCTCAAAAAATGCATTGCATAAAAGAGCCAACATATCTTTTTGAGTTTGAGTAATCATTGTCCCTTTGACCATTGTGCCAAATGCAGTAATTGCTGCAGCCACCAGTTGGAGGACGTGTTGATACCGAACCTCCTGTCCCCTCATAGAAGGACTCATCGGTGCCCAGATTGCTGGCTTCACCGTGGGCACTTTCAATGATGCACAATTGACAGGTGTCTTATATTTGCCAGTAGTCTCTTGCATCATAGCTTGCTGGAGCTGGTGAGACACTAAATAATTGATATTGTTGGCAAGATACACGTCCATTGCCTCACCAGTTCCCTCCGGAATAGCAAAACTCATTGCTATTCCCGGGACACCCGGAGCGTGGCTCTTGTGCTCTGGTGTATGCACATGAGCAGGGACACCAGAATCAGGGTCAGCTTCATCCTGCCCTGCTTCTCCCAAGTCATACTGTAGGGAGGCATCCTCCGGTCCTAAACAAGGTGCTGGAAAGAAATCCCCTTGCTGATACTCCACATATTCTTCTTGATATGGGCCTTCTTGAGCAGCTGTCTGGGGAATCACTGGGGCCTTTGACCCTTGATTTATCAAAGTTTGGAGCATCTTCTCCATATTTTGCATCCTCCCCCACGTTCTTTTATTATCTGGAGGGGAGTCTGACAAAACCGTTCTGATAGACTTTCTTTTAGCCTTCCTATGGCTATCAGTAGCCTCAGGCTCCTGAGTCCCTGGAGCTGGTGTAGAAAGTTCACTATCTAGTATAATGGCTGTCGGTAAAACGGCACCCGGTATCGGAACCGGTGTTGCCTCTGTAATCTGCCGACCCGATCTAATTTGTGAATCCGCATCGCTGGACCCACGCTTGCTGCGAACTCTCCTACATGACCGCTCCATACCACCGACTCCTACTGACTGCTCCAGCCAGCTTGACGGAGTTTAAATACTTCCAGGCAAAGTTTTCAAAACCAATTACCTGTGAAGTTTCTATTTACCGCTGGTGGAGCTGCGCTCTCCAGCCCGTTCAGTGCGACATGCGCGGACGTAATGACGCGCATGCGCCTGGCGGGGCTTCTTCACGTAGTCACTCACGTGACTCCGAAGTAAAATTGCTACAAAGACTGCTCAAGTCTGCGACCAATATAGGGGATTGTATTCAAAAAAAAATTCCAATAGACTATTTATTTATTTTATTCATGGCTGAGCATCCATTCGAACTTTTATGGGGCAGAAGTACACTTCTGTCTAAGCTTACATGCTACTTCCTGTGGCCTGATATCTCTTTCAGTGAACCAAATTAAAAATCTTGGTAAGTTGTATCATCAATAGCTAGGTGGTATTATGATGGAACAGCTTTTCCATGCTTCTGGAACAATACTATTTATGTTCCTGTTGATGTTAATTGAATGAAAATTGTTCCGGTTCTGTTTCAAGTAGAGAATCTACTCTGATAGTTGAGATCACAGCTTCTTCTTCTTGCATATGGCGTGCACAGCCTAAAGTTGAAGGAATACTTGTTCTATTTGATCTTATTTGATTGTGCACGCCAGGTTGATTACATTCATTGACCCACGAGAAGGTTGCAATCTCCCACATTGCTGAGCAAATGGGAAATGCTACAAAATCCAAGCATTTTATATAACTAGTGGTTTTTCAGTATAGAATGAGTAATACATTTTGTTTCCATTTCTTTCCATACAATGAGTTATACTTTCATTGCATGTCTGGTGAGGACTTCTGCAGCTTTTGCAGTGCTTTTTAATTCCTACAATTTTGTTTGACGGAGGAGTTACAGACATCATTGTTGTTCTCTGGAATTACTCATATGACTTTTACATTAAAAATTAATATTCTGAGAATGTTGTAGTATTTCGTAACTATGGTAACTCGTGTTGAATTATAGATCAGATGATTTTGGCTCTGTAGGGTAGAAAGGACCTTAAACTAAGTTATGCCTTTAGGTCATATAAATACTGACATACCTGGGGTTATGTAAACCTTTCTCAGTGTGAAATTGACAGGAATAGATCAAATATTTATTTTACACAGTCTAACTCTATTCCCCTACCACTGGGTTACATTAAGATTATTCGGATTGTTTTTATTAAATAGCATTTTGCTTTATATTAGTCTGCATTCATTTTCATAATAGATTATTCTTAATGTCTTATTTTATAACCTGAGAAATCCTCAATTCAAATGATAATAAATCCTGTCATTGAATTGTTTAGTGATGCATGCAACAAAGGTGATTACCAAGAGTTGTTGGGATTATTAAACAGCAATTTGGTTATGCATGCATAATTTCCAAAGAGACAGGGTAAAGAGGCAGAGACATAAACCACGGAGTAAGCTTTCTGCCGACCATTCACTCAGACCTTGTGTGATCCCCACACCTTGAATAGAAATCAGGATTGATCTTTGTTGTGTGTTGCTATGAAAATATTTAAATAGGTTTTACCTTATCGTAACGTTACAATCCTTAATAAACAAATTACTCCTTGTGTTTTCTCAAATCACCAATAGAAGGTGGATGGAAAGTTGCATTTAAATTATTTTGCTCATAGAGCACTAAACTACCACAGTGTAGTGAAGCAATGGCTGGGAAACCCTGCCTTGGGAAAATTATGCGATTGTTCCCATTCACGTTACACAAGCTGTAAAACAATAAACTATCAAGCCCCTGATAATGTTTCCTGTTTGGAAGATTATCACTGACTTGTAAAAGAAACACCAACTTTCCATTTCCCTTGGCTGGATATTTCCTATTTCCCCTGATTTGAAACAGTCTATTGATTTTTGATAATAGTGATAAATATTTGATAAATATTTGATAATAATTTAAAAAAATAAAGTGGTTCTTTTTATGAAAACAAAGTTTAGGACTACTTGCATCCTTTGAAAAGATGTATCCCAACTTCTGTTCTAGTTATGGCGTTTGTGTTTTATCTTCATTTATACAAGGTTCCATCACAAGTGGGAAAGTTGACCAATCTACTTTATCAATCCCTGTCTTTTCTTTATTCATCTTTCAGGATCTGGATGTTGCCAGCAAAAGCAGCACTGTTGCCCATCACTAATAGCCCTTGAGAAAGTGGTGGTGAGCCATCTATTTGAATCATCATAGACTTCTACTGAAAATATTACCACTACACTGTTACACTGTAGGGTAAGAAGTTCTATGATTTGTATCCAGAGATGATGAGGAACCAGCAATATAATTCTAACTCAAAATGATGTACAATCTGGAGCACAACATGCAATGTTGTTGACTCCATGCACTTGCTTCCCTTGGCCTGCTTGGTGGTAGAGGCCATGGGTCTGGGGGCTACTGTTGGATTGTCATGATGATTAACTGCAGTGCAATTTGTAGATATGCTGTGCCCTGCAAGTGAGGAGAATGGTGTTGAGCTTAATAAGTATGTTTGGAACTGCACTCATCCAAGCAAGTGGCGAGTATTCTCTCACAATAAGTTGCCTTACTTGTGCTTTGTTGATAGTGGAAGGAGATGATCAATTTATTGTAGGATACTCTACTCTAGCATTATTTATGTGTTTGATCCAGTTTATGATCTGATGACCCCCAAACTTTTGAACTCCAGAAATGTGATATGATCAAACATCGAAAATAAGTGCTTATTTCTTCTCTTGGTGGAGATTCTATTTGCTTTGGACTTCAAATGTTACTTGTCACTTATTAACCCATGCCTGAGTATTATCTAAATGTTGCTGTCTGCAATGCATGGTTTGCTGTGGAATTGCAAATAGAAATGTTAGTCAATATCAAAGATATCTAATTCTGGTTTCATGCTGAAATTAAGGTAACTGATAAAGCAGCTGAAGTTGTTTGGCCCTAAAACACATCCCAGAGAAACTCCTGATGTCATGGGATAATTGATCTCCAACAATTATGACCATTTCCTTTCTGCAAGATGTGATTCCAATCAGTGGAGGTTTTTATTTCAACACCCATTGTTTTCAGTTTTATTGGAGATCGTTGATCCTGTCTTGAGATCAAGGCCGATGACTGTCACCACATCTCCATTTAGTCCATGTGTAGGAAAGAACTGCAGATGCTGGTTTAAATCAAAGGTAGACACAAAATGCTGGAGTAACTCAACGGGACAGGCAGCATCTCTGGAGAGAAGGAATGGGTGATGATGCTGCCTGTCCCGCTGAGTTACTCCAGCATTTTGTGTCTACCTTCCATTTAGTCCATGTTTGAAACTGAGTGAATCAGATAAAACCCAAAATGGTCATTGGTGACCTGATTATTGGTGAATGAGAGCTGCTTGACTGTGGTGTTGTTGTTAACATATTGTGTGTCATTTTGCTGAGTCTCGACAGATTATGGTGATATACATTTCTACAGCTGATGACAGTGAAAGTACTTGACCAATTGAGATATAATTAGCTGCATTGGATTTGCCTTTCAATTTGAGAATCAAGACTTGGCCAATTGTTACATAAATATAATGGTTCGAAGTCTAATGAATAGCTTGGCTGGAGGCATAGATAGGATGAAGCGTGTCCTCAGTACTACAGTTGGGTTGATGGCTGGTGCCATAATCATTGCTGAGAACACTGAGTGCTGAAGTCACTCAGTGGGTCAGGCAGTTACTCTGGAGACATGGATAGGTGCTGTTGAGGGTCTGGACCCATCTGACAGTGGAATCTGAAGAAGGATCCCAATCTATAACATCAGAGAACATCAGTTCTCCACAGGTGCTGCCTGTCCCATTGATTACACCAGCACTTTCCTTTTGAGTAAACCAGCATCTGCAGTTCCTTGTCTCGATGGTTCTTAGTTTATGTCATTTAGCACAGTTGTGCATACACAATACTGAAAGCCTTAGTCATTAAGCCAAATATTTCATGCTTTTTTTTTACCTGTCACCACACTCTGATCCTTGGAGCCGTGGTAACATCCTACTGAATCAGCAATACATTTATTCTAGGATGTGGTGCTCAGAAATGTACTGTGCTGTGGCATCAGTACAAAGTAGTGCTTTAAACAGTTGTACTACTCTGTCAAGTCTTTCTATTTCAGCCCTATATTCAGTGCTATAATTCATTAGTTTTTTTAATTAATTCTGTCTATTGTATTTGATGATCAATGTTCCAGGATTCCTAATGCTCTTCAGATTTCCGCTACTCCTTCCTTTCCATTTTCTTAAAAATAGATCAATCAACCCTTTTATGGGAGACTCCATACTTCTAAAATGTATTTGCAAGGGATTTGCCCACACTCTTAATCTATCAATGACTACTTAATTCTATGTTCGTGTCTACTTTAGATGGCTATGTCATCAATACTTCTGTCATTGGCACAGTTGGATGTACTTTTCTCTATTGTGGTATTGAAGTCATGGTGAATATAATTGAATAGTTGAAGATTCAGCAGAGATCCTCTGGGACATCAAGTCACTTATTTTTCCAATTTGAGCATATTCCTAATATTTGTACTCTATTTTCTCCTACCTAACCAATCTCGTAACCAGGTCAATATTATGCCTTCAATTCCACAACTCTAATTTTAGCTCACTGGTTTCCCTTTCTCATGCAATAGTGCCAGACTTATAATGGTACAATTGCTAAACTGTGAAAAGTTTAGGAGAATAAATTTCTGTGATTTAATTTCCATTAAATTCATGTTGTTAACGTTATCGGATCCAATAATTTGTCAGCTTATAGCAACCTTAAGATTTCTAACATTGCTTTCTTGCGTATGTCAGTTCCAGTATTTGTTTAATATCCATTCCTTTGTGGGACTTTTAATGCAAACCAAGCATACATGTTCTGCAGCAGAGCAACAACTATTTATACCAGTAATCTTTTGCCTGGTCCTTTAAAAAATATATAAAAACTGACTCTCTGATAAAATAGAGTTTTGTAATATATTTTCCTGAGTTTATACACCTATGTATCAGTATACAGTATGTAGTACAGGTCAATTCCAACATCTGGCAACAGTGAAACAGAAGGCACAAGCATACTGGGGAACAGGGGTACACAAAAGGCTGGAGAAACTCAGCGGGTGCAGCAGCATCTAAGGAGCGAAGGAGATAGGCGACGTTTCAGGTCGAGACCCTTCTTCAGACTGGTCAGGGATCGGGGAAACAAGAGATATAGACGGTGATGTGGAGAGATAAAGAACAATGAATGAAAGATATGCAAAAAAGTATCGATGATAAAGGGAACAAGCCATTGTAAGCTGTTTGTAGTGTGAAAATGAGAAGCTAGTGCGACTAGGGTGGGGGAGAGAGATAGAAAGAGGGAATGCCAGGGCCCGAGGGCTGAGGGAGAGGTGGGAAGGGGAGGAGACAGCAAGGGTTAACAGAATTGAGAAAATTCAATGTTCCAGCCCAGAGGATACAGACTCCCCAAGCGGAATATGAGGTGCTGTTCCTCCAACTTGCGGTGTTGCTCACTCTGGCCGTGGAGGAGGCCCAGGACCGAGAGGTCGGATACGGAATGGGAGGGGGAGTTGAAGTGCTGAGCCATCGGGAGGTCGGCTTGGTTATTGCGGACCAAGCGGAGGTGTTCGGCGAAACGATCGCCAAGCCTCCGCTTGGTTATTGCGGACCGAGCGGAGGTGTTCGGCGAAACGATCGCCAAGCCTCCGCTTTGTCTCACCGATATAGATCATCTGGCATCTGGAGCAGCGGATGCAGTAGATGAGGTTGGAGGAGGTGCAGGTGAACCTCTGTCAGACCTGGAAGGACTACTTGGGATCCCTGAAAGGAGTGAAGGGACGGAGGTGAAGGGACAAGTGTAGCATTTCTTGCGGTTGCAAGGGAAAGTGCCCGGGGAAGGGGTAGAGTGGGAGGGAAGGGAAGAATTGACAAGGAAGTTGTGGAGGGAGCGGTCTACTGGGGAACATGTTGGTATAAAATTAAACCTTTAGGTTTCTGTGGATCATCTCCATACAGCACACTGAGGGACATCTCCAAGATCAGACGGATGCTACTCCTCATTCTTTGCTCCCTCCTACTGATTGATTCAAATCATAAATTTTGATGGTGTATATTTAACACACCTCATATTACCCCAATCATATTCTCCCATTGAAAGGACACAACAAATAGCACCAGGCAATAGACGCAAGAAATCAAAATAAAAATAGAAAATGCTGGATATATTCAGCAGGTCAAGCAGCCATTTTGAAGAGAGAAATAATTAACTTTTCAAGACAAAGTTCTTGGAAGAGTTTAAGAAAAGCCAATTTTGCTCTTTCTCCACTCCTTCCTTGGACTGCACCTTAACACCTTATTTTTAAAACCCATTTTCAGTTCTGATGAAAGATAATTTTTGCTTTTGATTTCAAATATAAACCCAGCATTGAGGTGTTATTGATGTGACACAGACTTAATTGTTTAGTTTAGTTATTGTCACGTATTCCAAAGTACAGTGAAAGCATTTGACTGTGTGCGATCCAGTCATCGAAAAGACTATACATGATTACAATTGAGCTGTTCATGGTGTTCAGCTACATGATAAAAGGAATAACATTTAGTGCAAGGTAAAGTCTGATTAAAGATAGTCCAAGCGTCTCCGATGAGATAGATGATAGCTCGCAACCACAATCTAGTTAGTGATAGGTTGGTTCAGTTGCCCGATAACAGCTGGAAATAAGCTGTTCCTGAATCTGGATGATGAGATAGGGGAGAATAGACAAGGGTGAGATTTGTCCTTGATTATGCTGGTGGACTTGCCGAGGCAACACGAAGTATAGATGGAGTTAATGGAAGGGAGGTTCTCTGGAAGCGTAGGATCATCTATATCTATGTAATCATCTCAGCAAAACATAAGTAGGGTTTGCAAATTGACAATATCCTGATGCATATTCCTCTTGCTTCTCTAAAGATCTTCCCAAGAAGGAGTCATGACTAAAGTCAATACCTTAAAATGTTATATCACTCACTCCACATTCCACAGATTAACATAATAGTGAAGTACTGTACATCTACCATGTGAAAAGTGAATTGGCCACTTTGCGATGGAAGCACGTATGTGGAGCAGGTGAGCAGGATTAGGTGGTGGCAATTGTGGGGGCTTAGAAACATGCTTGCTACAGGATTGGCCTGTATTGTTACTCCCTGTTTAAATTAAACAGTTTTTCTTTTTAAAGAATGGTGTCACATGAGACTCAACAGTTGCACTCAAAGCTAAAGGAATCCTCATTTAGTGGAAGAAACACTGTCAACTTCTGCTCAAAAATATGTCTCTTTGGCTTTTACTGCCTTGAAACTTTAAAATATTTCCAGCATTTCTATATTCAGTGTGAAAGAAAATTAAATCACATTTCTCTGCCCACTTGTTAGATATTATTTATTCCAAAGTGATAGCAGATTTTGTCATAAACAGTGCAAAAGGTAAATAAATGGAATCTGAAAGTAAACGCACACTATATATTCATTATACAAACAGTAATGTTTCAGCTGCGGTGCTATAGGAACCCTCTGGGCAATTGGCAAACTAATATCATGCATGCCATTGCTCCTTTATCAAAACCTTTAAAGCAATCCATCATTAAAAATTAATCGCCCCTTTTGTACAAAACTCTTGTCGGTGTAATTTTTTTCTGCATTTATGGAAATATTTAATTGAAGTTGTAAAATCTGTTTTAATAGCCCTGCAATTTTGAATCAAATACTATACTACAATAATCTAAGGATCTATAAAGTTGAGATATCAGACTTGGTAACGCATTATGAAAATGTTAGCACTTTTTAAATCTTTTTAATCAAAAACAGATTTTGAGTTGATTTTTATCTGCAATAACTGTCCAGCAAACTGCCCTGTGCGTGCTTATACTCAATAGAAATACAATGAACAAGGAAACATTTGCAATAGTTCCGTTTAATGGTTTATGGAGACTAAAACAAATGACAGAAATATTTCTAGTTGGCTTATTTTACTGTATGATATTACTAAATAACCCACATGTTGATCACATTTCACTGTGCCAACTGGCACATGTGACAAATAAATGTATCTTGTATCCAGTATCTTGTATCTTGTATAGAGGCAATTGAATTATTCTTAACATCTCTTCCGGGCATTATCTAATTGGACTCTCCAATATTGTGCAATACCCTACTCATAAATTATGAAGAGCTATCATTAATGAACTTTTTTTTTAAACTGCAAATGCTGGAAATTTAAAATAAATGCTGCAGACACTCAGCGGGTCAGGCAGCCTCTGTGAAAAATGATAAAGAGGCAGTGTTTCAGCTTCTGATGGAGGAGCCTGGATCTGAAATATTATTTAAATCTCTCTTATCACAGGTGCTGTATCACCAGCTGTGTGTTTTCCAGCATTTGCTGCTCTTATTATGAAGAACCAGCATCTTTAGTTTTAACAAGTGATGAGCACATTGTCACATGTCATCAGTTTTGTTTGGAGAACTCCACACATTGCCACACTCTTCTCTCTCCAGCTGCCTCTGGTTTCTCTGGTTTAGTTGTTTAAATTGTGTACAATACACAATTCCAACAAGTCTCTGTACAAATGTAGTTTGGATGGGATCTGAGATTCTACAGAGAAACTAATGTAAAGGGGTAGAAGAAAACTGCAGATGCTGGTTTAAATCGAAGGTAGACACAAAATGGCGGAGTAACTCAATGGGACAGGCAGCATCGCTGAAGAGAAGGAATGGGTGACATTTCGGGTCAAGACCCTTCTTCAGACTGATTACAGGGGAGTGGGCGGAACAGAGATAGAATGTAGTCGGACACAGTAAAGGGCCTGTCCCACTTAGGTGTTTTTTTTAGGCAACTGTTGGTGACCTTTCTGTCGCCACATGGTTGCCGGTGATCACCGGGATGTTGCCTGTATGGTCGTGAGTAGTCTCCTCAGTTGCCCAAGGAGTCGTAGTGTCTTTCTGGTCGCCGCAAAAAACTAAACATGGCGACCACATGGCGATAAATTGACTTGTCGCCAATGAGCGTAGCTTGTCTTCCTCTGACATAGATGCGGTCGTAGATGGTCACCAGGTTAACGTAGGTTGTCACCAGGATGACATAGGTTGTCGCCAGGGTCGTAGGTTGTCGCTGGTGCTGTCTTCGGTGAATTCCATTGTCGTAGTCACAGGCAGTTGCCTAAAAAATTGCCTAAGTGGGACAGGCAGTCACCGGTTTTTCGGCGACCTGCTACGCCTATGACAGTCGCCGGCAGTTACCTAAAAATCGGCAAGTGGGACAGGCCCTTAAGACTGTTGGGAAAACTGGGAAGGGGGAGAGGATGGAGAGAGTGGGAAAGCAAGGGCTATTAAAATTAGAGAAGTCAATGTTCATACCGCTGGTGTGTAAGCTACCCAAGCGAAATATGAGATGCTTTTCCTCCAATTTGCACTGGGCCTCACTCTGACAATGGAGGTGGCCTAAGACAGAGAGGTCAGATTGGAAATGGAAGGGGGAGTTAAAATGCTGAGCAACTGGGAGATCAGGTAGGTTAAGGCTGACTGAGGTATTCAGCGAAACGATCGCCGAGCCTGCGCTTGGTCTTACTGATGTGCAGGAGTTGACATCTGGATACAGTAGATGAGGTTGGAGGAGGTGCAAGTGAACCTCTGCCTCACCTGAAAAGACTGTCTGGGTCCTTGGATGGAGTCGAGGGGCAAAGTAAATGGACAGGTGTTGCATCTCCTGCTGTTGCAGGGGAAAGTACCTGGGGATGGGGTGGTTTGTGTCGGAAGGGACGAGTTGACCAGGGAGTTGCAGAGGAATGATCTCTGTGGAAAGTAGAAAGGGGTGGAGATGGGAAGATAATGCCAGTAGTGGGATCCCGTTGAGGTGACAAAAATGTCGGAGGATTATATGTTGTATGTGATGGCTGAGGGGGTGAAAGGTGAGGACAAGGGGGTCTATCCTTGTTACGATTGTGGGGAGGGGGAGCAAAAGCATAACTGCGGGATATCAAGGAGACCCTAGCAAGAGCCTTATCTATAATGGAAGAGGGGAACAACTGTTTCCTAAAGAATGAGGACATCTCCGATGTAAAGACAGGTAAAACTATGCTTTTGTTTTGGTGCCTAGCATTATTTATTACTTCAACAACTGCATCAAGATTATGGCAAAGCAAAAAAGGAATTGTGTTATTTAATGCATGTACAGGTACATGGCACAACTTCAAATGTACGCAGGGAATAAAAAAAGCAGCATTTGTACTTGCAGTTGTTTTTCAGGCAGAGAAATTGGTATTTTGGTGCTTTGTCACTGTAAATGAAACCAAGCAATTAATTTTATCCTGCCTGGCAGAGACCAAATTGTGTGTAGTGCTGGGAAAATCTATATGGAATTAGTGAGAATTTCCCACACCTGACCAACTACATTTTCAAATTACAAACAGCAAGGATATTTCCCCAAGGACAGCAGCTTTCTCTTTAACTTTGCAGATGGTGTTCTGTTACAGTGATTTTGATTTGAGGTGTAACTGATGATCCAAGGGAACTAGAGACATTAATTCATGTTCCAGGGGCAGAATTAAGCCATTTGCCCCATTAAGTCTACGCCGCTATTCAATCATGGCTGATCTATCCTTCCCTATCAACCCCATTCTCTTGCCTTTTCCCCATAACCCTGACTCCCTTACTAATCAAGAATGTGTCAGTCTCCGCCTTAAAAATATCCATTTACTTGGCCTCTGGAGCCATCTGTGGTAATGAATTCCACAGATTCACCACCCTCTGCGTAAATAAATTCCTCCTCATCTCCTTTCTAAAGGTACATCCTTTTATTCTGCTGCTATGGCCTCTGGTGCTAGACTCTCCCACTAGTGGAAACATCCTCTCCACATTCTAGCAATGTTACAAAATTTTGAGATTTTAAAAATCAAGTCTGCAATTTATCCCATCAGATAAAGCATAAAAATAAGTTTAATTTGACACCTAATTCACTTTCATATCTTAAGTATTAAAAATGTTATGGCCATTTTCTTACTCGGAAATTAGCATCTTGTTCCCTATTGCTTTTCCATTGACTTAACACAAAAGCTGTGATTGAGGACATCAAAAGCCCATAACCATCTTAAAAATTAAGAGAACTGAATGAAATGTTCAGTTATTATAGATTGAAGCATTGTGAAACAAATATAAAACATCTTACTTGGATTACCTGAAATTAAAGCATATAATTAGTTAATTACCTAATTGTAGCTAATTACAAAATTGACCGTTGTGACGGGAATAGTAATCAACACCCAGACTGCCTTGAAAATTCAAAAATGTGATATTCTCAAGATCAGAACTTTAATATTATTATATTATATGCTGTGTCTGTAAAAGATAGGTAAATACATTACAATTTCTGGCATTAGACCAAGTCTTTATGGAGAAGATCAGTTGCTAGCTGGTACATTGGCATATCATAATCAGTAGCATCATCATACTCCTCAGCTTGTAACCAATAAGCAACTCTGTACACCTTGTTTTTCCTCAACTTATCAATTTTCTTACAAGTTTTTGCTCTTCAAACCATGCATGATGCCTTTCTGCCCACTACTTTCCCATTAAGAATGTCTTGTAGATTCCATTTCTTAAGAAAAGGATATTTTTTTTAAATAACCTAAGAATCCAAATAACAAACTAATCCCATTCACACAAGAATTCACAATATAACATATTATAACACAATATTTAAAAAATAATAATTAATTAAAAAATAATAATAATAATTTATATGCCAGATGAAAGGAATTGAATGTTTGATTCCCATAAATTAATCTAGAAACATCCACTCAATAAAAAAAATTATTTTTTTTTGTACAATACATGTGGCTAAAACTGTTGTGTATATTTGGTATAAAATATTGACTATGGATAGACAATAACACAAAATATAGACAATTTTGAAAATATAGAAATATAGACAATGATTGTCCAAAGAAAAGAGCACTTTAATCATCTTGCGAGTGGGTGTTTCTGGAACGCGATCGATTGGAACGCTACATTTGCAGTGAATTTGAAGCCCATATCGACAGGAAAGACACTGCCGGTTATTATGGGGCCCAAATAAGATTTTCGCAACGTAAAATTAGATTAAAGCCATCCCAAGAAGCAAGATTATATGTAAAATATACGACTTACCCTTTGTTTTGTCCCGTTCTTGCGATCCGTCATGTTGGAGGCGTTGAGGGCATTAGAAGTCGCTTTTTATTTTAATCCAATTATTAAATTGTCTAGCAATTTAAAAAAAAAAGGGAACGGAAGTCCGATCGATTTTTCTTCAGCAGTTAGCAGCCCGAGGAAATCTGCCTCTGACAGGCAGTACAAAACTTAGATTTTAATCCTGCCCCCCCCTCCCCCTCAAAGGCGCCAATGTCGCGCACACGGCCAGTGGCAGAACTGCAGCGCCGCTGAAGGTAAGTTTTGTAACATAGCTACACATTCACTCTATCCAGGCCTTTCACTATTCAATAAGTTCCAATGAGGCCATCCTTCATCCAGACTCTAGTGAGTACAGGCCCAGTGCCTTCAAATGCTCATCACTCCCAAGAAAGCCCTCCTATGCACTGGGTCTTCTCTCCTTTCCCATTCATATTTCCCATCCAGAACATCACCCTTGTAGCAGGCGCCTTACACAAGCAACCTGGACTTTTTCCTGGGAAGTCAGCAACCGTGATGCTCGTATGATTCGATGACACTTTATTGTCACATGTACCTAAGTGGAATGAACTGCTTTGTTTTGCATACAACCAGATAAAATCAAACAGCAGACCTCACCTCGTCAGTAGGACTAGCCGACTAAAGTAGGAAGAGACTAAGTGCTTCTGATTCAGATGCTACACTATTTACCACGTTCCAACCCTTGGATATTAAAATCAACCACACAAGTTTCTTGCTCCATATCCATGCTCATTTATATTTAAATTACATTATTGTCCCCTGTAATGCTCTCACACGATTCTCTTGAACTTAAGGATGGAAGCATCCTTTTTCTAGCCAATTTATTTATACTTAAGATTTCCTAATAATCAGCATGGATATTACTTTTCTATGCCATAATAAATAATTGCTACACATGTGTTTATCTGTACAAACCACTGTTTGTCTCAATTTATGAAAATACTTTGGAAATGCTTATAAAATAAGATGCAAGTTCATATTCTGTTATCAATGGTTCACATAATGTTTCTGTCAGAATCGGCTGTGGCTGTTGCAACAATACATCTCAGGGTTTTATCTGACTAAAGCTGTCAAAATCAAATGTACATCAAACTTACAATTTGACCCTGAACCGGTGATAAAACCTATTTTCAGTTGTTAATAAACAATGGGAAACTAAAGGTGTGTTTGTAGTCATGAAGATGTAGGCAAATTATAATTGTATTATTTCATTTCCATGCTGAAGTACTCAGCTCTATTTTTTTGGATATGGTAATACAATTATTGTCACGTTGTTCATGAATTATTGTTTTATAGCCCTTTTGTTTCTGCTTTGCATGTAGACAATTAAAAAATATCCCCCTGACGCATATTTTTTAAATATGATTTCTTCATCCTCTTGCTGTTTTCCATTGTAATCTCCAGAGATTTTTCTTGCATGTCTTTCTTGCTGAGTTTTCTATTCTTTTTTCTTCATGCCTTTTTGATTCTCTAACTCACTGTCCCAACTTTCATTTCCAAACTATGAAACCCTGTAAAAATTTGGAGAATCTTTGCCAACATTTTTGCAGTCTGAATACCTACTCGCAGTGTCATGAATTATTTAGCACCCTCTATATTAGAAATGGGAATCTCCAAAGGAACGGTTTGTTGAAGCAGTTTTATAGAATTTGCATTCAAGAGCTGAAAATTAATGGGATGTATTGCAGCATATTGGTCACCAATTGATTAGTACGTGTGTCAAAGGTTATGGGGGGAAGGCAGGAGAATGGGGTTAGGAGGGAGAAATAGATCAGCCATAATTGAATGGTGGAGTAGACGATGGGCCAAATGGCCTAATTTTACTCCTACCTCTTATGATCTTATGATATGTAAGGTGAAATATTTAACATTTTAAATCATTCTGTGATTCTGTGGACACTACTTCCCATTTTCATTTAAATCACCACACCATACCTGGGTCTGTAAGCTGACTGCCAGCCCTCCTCCTGTTTACTGATTGACCTAACAAGTGAAACTTGCTGTTGGGGGAAGTCTGTGTCACTGGTCCCTGGGGTTGGTTGGCCTGAAGAAGAGGAGGACAAGTTGGCAGGCTCTCTCGGTTTTATCTGTTGGCAGGTTATCTCGGCTTTCTCCACACTCTTGTATTGGGTTAGAAATACAATAACATTGTTCAAGCTAAATTGACCCCAAAGTCTCAGAGAATAATTTAAACATGTTATTGCAATGAAAGTACTCTATTTTTTTTGTATGATGGAACACTATGATGGAAAAAAAGTTGAGGATCCAGTTGCAGAGATGGGTGCTGACACCACGTCCCGTGAGTTTACTGATAAGCTTGGATGGTATAATGGTACTAAAGGCAGAGCTTTAGTCTATGAATAGAAGTCTGATGTAGGTGTGTCTCTTATCCAGGTGTTCTAGGGATGAGTGTAGGGCTAGGGCGTTGGCATTGTCTGAGAACCTGATGTGGTGGTAAGCGAACTGCAGTGGGTCAAGTCCGCTGGGTAGCAGGCACGGAAATCTCTGTCAAAACATGCGGGACACAATTTTTTAGCGGCCGCACGCACGCATGCGCATACACGCACGCGAGGCTTCAGCCGTGGAGGAACAGCAGCTTCGTCCGCCCTGAATCGTGGGGCTTGAAGCGGCCCATTCATGGGGCCTTTCATCGGCCGGCGGGGGCTTCAACATCGGGAGCCTCGATCACCTCGATGCAGCAGCTTGAATTTAAGGCGCGCCGGGCGCTGAAAGGCCCTGCGAACGGCTCGATTCAGCCCTTAGAAAGCGGCTGATAAAGTACGGATTACAAAACATGGGGGGGATCGTCCCCCACCTCTCAAAGCAGGGGGGGGGGGGGCACCCCCTGTACCCACCAGGATTTCCGCCCTTGCTATATGGAATGGATTTAATGCATTCTATAACTAGTCTCTCAAAACATTTCATGATGGTGATGTCAAGGCCACTGGATGGTAATTGTTTAGGCATGAGGTCTTGCTTTTCATTAACACTGGGATGATGGTGGTCTTGACGCAGGTGGGTACCTCAGAACGGAGTTGGGAGAGATTAAAAATGTCTTTGAATACTCACGCTAGCTGGTCCACAGCCCTCCTAAGGACACGTCCAGGAACTCCATCTGGGCCAGTTGCTTTTCACGGGTTTACCCTCAAGAAGGCTGATCTAACCTCTGCTACAGTCACCCTGGGGAGAGGCACACTGGATTCTGAAGAACCAGGTGTCATTGTCCTGTTGGCCTTCTGCTCAAAGCGAGCATAGAAAGCATTTAGTTCATCAGGTAGGGTTGCACTATCACCAATGATGTTGCCTGACCTTGCTTTGTAGCCAATTATCTTACACAGACCTTGTCACATTCTCCATGTGTCCGACTGATTACACTGGGACTCAACTTTGTCCCGGTATTGTCTCTTGGCATCCTTGATGGCTTTGCGGAGATCATAGGAGACTTTCTTGTACTGAACAGGATCGTTTGACTTGAATGCAGCGAACTTGGCCTTAACCTATGAATGTACCTTGCAGTTCATCCATTGTTTCCGGTTGGGGCAGGGTGGAAATCGCTATCAAAACATGGGGGACACAATTTTTGGGGGCCCAATTTCTTGATGGCCATGCGCACGCGCTCACACGCACACACGAGGCTTTGGAGGCTTCGGCCGTGGGCCCTGTGGATGGTAACATCGAGAGCTGACCTGGTTGGTGACTGACTCTGAAATCCAGCAACAACAGCTTCATTTGCCCTGAATTGTGGGGCTTGAATCGGCCCATTCGCGGGGCCTTTCATTGCCGGCGCAGCTTAAAATCGCCCGGCGGGGGCTTCAACATTGGGAGCCTCGATGCAACAGTTTGATTTTAAGCCATGCTGGGTGATGAAAGCCCCCTGCGAACGGGCCGATTCAAGCCTTAAAAAGCGTCTGATACCTGCTTGAATCTATCAAAAGCTACAATGTGATGAATAACACTTAAACAAATAAAACTGAAGCAAATAAAGGCAAACAGAAAACCAGCCTTGGAGAGGAGAGAGAGAGAGAGAGAGATGGGAAAAAAAAAACTAACTAACGTGAGTGACTGTGCACAAGGGACTTGCCTGCAAGCCAGCCACTCGACTGGAGCCCTTAATGACCCGACCCATTTAAATCCGATACCCCTTTAAATCTTTCCCATCCACCAATACATCCAATTAGTTCAAATGGCAATTGTATCCGTATCCGACAGCTTTAAGAAATTCTCTGTGACTACCTTCAGTAATACTTGAAGGTCAAAACACAATTGGTGACACATCGTGTTAATACGATGTTAATAGAGACATTTAACAAGTGCTTAACAGTAACACCCCCACTGTCATTCCGATTACAAAACATGGGGGAGGGGGGGATTGTCCCTCACCTCTCAAAACATGGGAGGGACGTGTGTCCCCCACCCCCCCTGGGATTTCCGCCCGTGGTTGGGGGAACACTCAGATTGACTTGGTTTGCACATAGTCTTCCACGCACTAGTTGAAGTCAGTCACAACAGTGGCATACTCATTCAGGTTAGCTGTGGAATTCCTGAATATGAACCAGTCCATTGACTCAAACCTGTCACGTAAGATGTCATCCATGTCCGTTGACCAGCGTTTCACAACTCTCTGTACCGGATCCTCCTACATCAATTATTGTTTGTAGGCAGGGAGCAGAATCACAGCTAGGTGATCAGATTTCCCAAAATGTGGTTGAGGGACAGAGAGTTAGGCATTTTTTTAATTGATGTGTAGCAATGGTCGAGGGTGTTCTGGTCCCTGGTGGGACAAGAGGCATGCTGATAGAACTTTGGCAGTACGCCCCGAGGTTGGCTTGATTGAAGTCTCCGGCTACAACGACCAGGGCTTTGGGATGTTTTGTCTCGAGGTTATTGATAATCGAGTACAATTTGTTCAGTGGTTCCAAAAGGTTAATTTGTAGGTTGAGCTGGTAGACAGGAAGGCAAACACAATGTTTTCATTTGTTTTGAGAGGACTAGAATATAAAAATAAGGATGTAATGCTGAGACATTATGAGGTGCTGGGCGGACTACAACAGACCTCAGTTCTGTGCCCCATATCTGGGAATGATTCCGGAGATGATTGGGTTATGGTACGAGGAGCATTTGGAAGTATCTGGGCCTGTACTCGCTGGAACTTAGACGGATGAGGGGTGATCTCATTAAACCTACCGAATAATGAAAGGCCTAGATAGAGTGGGTGTGGGAGGAGGTTTCCAGTAGTGGGAGAGTTCTCAGAATAAAAGGAAGTACCTTTAGAATGAAGTTGAGGAAGAATTTCTTTAGCCAAAGTGTGATGCATCTGTAGAATTAATTGGCACAGGTGACTTTGAAGGCCAAGTTATTGGGTATTGGGTAAACAGAGATTGACAGGTTGTTGATTACTAAGGAGGTTGAAGGTTTTGGGCAAAGGAAGGAGAATGAGTTTGAGGGGGAAATAGATCAGTCATGATCGATTAGTGCCGCTGATTCGATGGGCCTAATTCAGTTGCTACGGCTTATGATCTTATGGTTGTTAAATTTGTGGATAACAGCAAAATTGGTGATGGCGTGGATAATGAAAGGGGTTATCTAATAATCTCCAGAGCTGGGGAAGTGAGCCAAGAAATGACACATGGAATTTAACTTGGTCAATTACTGGGGGTTGTGTTTTGATAAGCTGGACTTGCATAGTGAATATTAGGGCCCTGGAGAGTGTTGCTGAACACAGCAGCCTGGGGGCATGGATACATATTTCCATGAAAATGGCAACACGGATAGAGAGGATGGTGAAGAGGACATTTAGCCTGCTTGCCTTCAGTGGTCAGGAACTTGAGTACAGGAGGTGGAATGTTATGTCGCAACTTGTGAGAACAATACACGGAGGATTGTGCCTCCTTCTGTTCCCCCGGCTACAGGAAGGAAACATTACGCTGGAAATGGAACAGAAAAGATTCATATGGATGTGACCGGGACTGAAGGGCTTGAGTTATAAGGAGAGACAAGATTAGCTGGTACTCTTTTCCCTGGAGTTCAGGAGGTGAGGGATGACTTTGTAAAGATCTATATAATTATGAGGGGCATCAATAAGGTGAATGGTATGGAATGATACAAGCAGGGGTTTCGAGGATTGAGAGGATGTTACTGGGACTGGAGGAGTTGAGTTAAAAGGAGAGGTTGATTAAGCTGCGATTTCTTTTCCCCCTGGAACATAGGAGGCTGAGATTGACTTTGTAGATGTAAACAAGGTCATGAGGACTGTAGATCAGAAGAATGGTCAGAATCGTTTTCCAAGGACACTGAAGTCTATAATGAGAGGGTGTAGATTTAAGGTAGGAGAGGAATGATTTAAAAGAGAACTAATATGCAATTTTGTCACACAAGGGGTGGTAGATATTTGGAACAAGCTGCCAGAGGAAGATTCAGAGGAAGATACAATTAATGTATAATTATAATGTTCAAATGCTATTTAGACAGGCACATGGATTTAAAAAAGCGGTTTGGAGAGGTATGGGCCAAATGCAGGAACTGGGACTAGTTCAGATAGGTTTGCTGAAGATTCTGTTACATGCTACACAACTGACTCTAATTCCTGTTGAAAAGAAGCATTTTATATGCACAGGCTAGATGCTTACGGCCAATACATTCATTACAACTTGCTGAAAGGCCTGAATGATTTTTCTTTTCTCTTCTTTGAGCAAAAATCAATTTTGTAGTCAAGAATTTATGTATCTTCCTTAACGCAGGAAAGTATCCTCGGGCATTTTGTAAAAATAAAAATAAAAGGAATGGGTTCCAGGGACAGTTGTGAAAGTTAGAAAAATGACCACAGCCTGCTCAATAAGTAGGTTTTGAAAAGGTTTTTAACCCAAAGGAAATGAAATATTGCACCATGCAAAGAATTGCAAAAAGTTAGGGCAGTGCATTGAAGGAAATGCAATTGAATTCCAAGAGAATTGAATGCTCGAGGTGGATAAATTGATTAAGGGCTGTCATAAGTATAGAATTATACTAGAGCGCGAGGACTTGACTGAGGCCTGGATATTTGAATGGATGAAGAAATATATATAATAAATCATGAATATATCTTTAAGGGCGAATTAATGACGAATATTCTATTCTCCATCAAACCTTTCTTATTCTTTATTCTTTTTTCTATTTTCTTATATCTATATAAAAAATTAGAAAATAGTATAGAAACAAATTATCTTAACCTCTTAATATCAGTACGAATATAAATATTATTAATTTCATGAGAATATTATTAGTATCTTATATTTTTAATTATATAAAATTGTGTATTTACAATGATATAATAATTTTAAATTTAAAATCAGTGATAACACAAATATTGTTAACTTTACGAAAATATAATGAATATTATAAAAGTTTTACTAGTATTTCATATTATTAATCACATAATATTTGGCATTATACTTAAAATTAGAGACAAAATAAATAGTATTAACAGTATGAGTATATTGCTAATATTATAAATGTATTATTAGTATCATGTATTCTTAGTTATATAAAATATATAACTTTGAAATTTATAATTAAGAACAATACAAATAATATTAATAGTATGAATTGATCATTAATATTATGTATTTTTACTATAGTAAAATAATGTACTCTGTTATTATTTTGTTTCTATAATAAATAAATATAAAAAAAAATAAAATAAAAAAATAAATAAAAAAAAAGAATTATACTAGAGCATAACATGCAAACAGGCTGTATGTGCCTGCTCTTTCACGTCAAGTCCGCTCTGAGTCATTCAAGGACAACCTAATTTGTCCAAATCTCCTGCTCTTATTCAATGTCTTAACGATTTATTTATTCCAAGTATATATCCAATTCCTTTCTATTGAATCTGTGTTCACAATCTAACTTAACATCTACATTCTACCCATTTAGTAGATAAAGTGTATTTTTTCCTCACATTTCCTCTTCTGGGAAAATCCATCGTCTTCTGTTTTTAATCATTCAGGGAACAACCTTTTCATATGTTATATAAATATAAATTAACTTCAACATCTGATTGAAATCTCCAGTTCATTTGTTCAAGGCACAACCCCAATTATTTAATTTTATCCATGCATTTCACTCCTCAACCTGGGAACCACTTCAGAAACTCTCATCTGCATCTTCTCCAGTCTTTCGTGGTGCAGCCCAGAATTAGACACAGTAGTCCAGCTGCTAAATTAATATTCCATACAAGCATATTACAAGTTCTTGCCACAGGTTGAATTTATGGGACCCTGAATGCAATTGCTCTATTAATTGCTTTGTTAATCTGTTATATAATTTTGAAACATTTTGCATAAGCATCTCCGGTTCTCTCCTTTGTACTCCTTTAAATGTGCACCCTTTTAGTTTAATTTGTCTTTCCTCTTTATTCCTACCAAATGTATTATTTAACATTTTCTGTATTTGAATACCTTGTATCCACTTATTCCTCCTGCCTGCTCATTACTCTTGAAGTGTATTACTATCTTTATCACTGTTTATGGCACTTTCAAGATTTGTGTCATCTGCAAAATGTTTAAATTATACCCTGTATGACAAGCCCAGTTCATTAAGTAGAGGAAAATCAGCAGTAGTCAAAGACATTGAACACAAGGAACACTACAGCTTAACCCTCTCGAGTCCAAAAAAGATTTAGCTGTTCACCACAATGCTCCATATTTTATCCCATGCTCCATTCTGAGTCTATGCTATTACTGGTATATTTATTCAATAGACTTCATTTTTGCTAACAAATCGTGTGAGGAAATGTATCAAACGCAGTTTGAAAGTCCTTGTGCATTTCAACATGCCATGCCCTTGTCGATCCTTAAAGTTATTTCATAAATTTTCCTTCAAGCCCATGTTTGCTCACCATTATTAGTCTATGCTTCACAAAGTACCTGTTAATTTTCTTTCTAATTGTTTCTAAAACCTTCCCTCGGAATAATGCTGAATTGGAGGTTTATCTTTCTCCCTTTTATTGGACAATATTTTAACATCACCACCCTTCTATTCTCTGGCACAATGTCTTGCCTAACAAAGAATGAAAAATTATGATCAGCTTCCCTGCAATTTATATCCTTACTCTCCACCCTTTTGGGAATTTCCTTAATAGCCGCAGTTGTTTGCAACATGATCTTCTATGCATCAGCCTGACATAGCATTAGCATCATGCAGCACAGCGGTAGAATAGGCGACGTTTCGGGTCGAGACCCTTCAGACTGAAGAAGGCTCGACCCGAAACGTCGCCTATCTCCTCCGCTCCTTAGATGCTGCTGCACCCGCTGAGTTTCTCCAGCCTTTTGTGTACCCTCGATTCTCCAGCATCTGCAGTTCCTTCTTTAACACAGCGGTAGAATAGTTGTCTTACAGCGCCAGACACACGGTTCGATCCTGACTACTGGTGTTGTCTGTAGAGTCTGTACATTCTCCCTGTGACCGTGGGGTTTTCACTGGGTGCATTGGTTTCCTCCCTCACTCCAAAGATGTACAGGTTTATAGGTTAATTGACTTCGGTAAAACATTATGATTTGTCCCTAGAGTGTAGGATAATGCGAGTGTATGAGTATCGATGGTCGGTGTGGACTCGATAGATCAAGGGATCTATTTCTGTGTACTATTTCTAAACTAAACTAAAGCTAAACTTTTTATTGTTTCTCATACCAAGTAGGGAGCCTTTGATTTGGCACTGTAATATTTTCCCTTTTTTTAACTTCCCTCCCTGTTCTCAATATTTATATCTGAGTGTTAAGTACACTATCATGCCAGCACATACTTTGTGAATACCACCATCTCATATTCAAATGTCGTTATTTCTGCCTGTTTAAATAACAATGCTTGAAAGGAGGATGCTGGAAAAATCGAAGGTAGACAAAACTTGCAGGAGAAACTCAGCGGGTGAGGCAGCATCTATGGCATGGGTTCTCAACCAGGGGGGGAATTTCAGGTTTTCAGGGGGGTAATTGGGACCACAGATTAGCAAACTCAAACTGTTAGAAATAAAGGATTTTCAGTATTATATGCATATTATTTGGAATGCACTTTTTGAGGCAGACAATCTTGGAAAGGGGGGGAATGACATTCTGACATATGGTGAAAGGGGTGCATGGGGCAAACAAGGTTGAGAACCACTGATCTATGGAGAGAAGGAATAGGCAACGTTTCTTCGCCTATTCCTTCTCTCCATAGATGCTGCCTCACCTGCTGAGTTTCTCCAGCATTTTTTGTCTACCTTTCATGCTTTATACCATTGCACATTTGCACACCACCCATTACTTAAGACCTTTATATGTGAGTTTTTTATGATCCCATTAATTACATATTCAAACTCTGTCTTTTCCATTTCTCTTTGCACCTTGCCTCTATACTTTTAACACTTCATCTTGCCACCCAGCATGGAGATTTAGTATGAAACCTCCCTTCCGTTTGCTAGTTAATTAGCCCTCAGTGATACTGTACTGTTCAGGTGGAGCTGTTCTAACTTGATTAAGTTTGTGTTTCCCACGGCACCCTGTGGCAGCGGTTCGTCTGCAGTCCGTCTGTCTTTTTTTCTTTTTTTTGTCCTGATAGGAGTATGTTTTTGGTTTAATTTTAGCTGTGTATATTTGGGGGGGAGGGTATGGGGGAAACTTTTTAATCGCTTCCCTGAACGGGGGACGAAACTTTTCCCTTGTCGTGCCTCCGTTGTCATTGGGGCCTAACATTGTGGAGATGGCAGCCTCCAACCGGAATCGAGCTGAGGGCTCCAGCCATAGAGTCTGCGGACTCACCATCGCGGAGCTGGCTGACTTCAAAGCTGTGGTGGCGCTGCGGCTGCGACCCGACTTTGGAACTTCGGCCGCGGGCCCTGTGGACGGTGTAGTCGGGAGCTCGCAGGTCCCTGATGGGAGACCGATTTTCGGGGAGCTCCCGCAATGGCAACTTCGCTCGCCGAATCGAGGGGTTTGAATCGGCCTGGAGCAGGGCCTTACATCGACCAGTGCGGCTGCGGGACTTACCATCGCCCGCCGGGGGTTTTAACATCTGGGGCCCCAGTCGCCTCGATGTTGCAGTTTGGCTGCCTGACCGTGGGAGAAGAACAAAGGTCAGGGAAGAGATAAGACTTTTGCCTTCCATCACAGTGAGGATGTGCTTGGAGATTCACTGTGATGGGTGTTTATGTGGAACTGCGTTAATTGTGGGGTTTTTTTTTGCTATTATGACTGCAGGAACAAAATTTTGTTCAAACCTTGTTTGTTTGAATGACAATAAAGGGCAATTGAATTAAATCGAATTAAATTGAATTGAATTTAATTGGATTGAAGCACTTCCTTTCACAGAACTATTCCCTATTTCTGGGAAATCCAAAACCCTCCCTCTGTAACCCACACCATTTCTCAGCAATATTCCTGCCATATTCGCGCATTGCATTTCTCTCAAGCATTCAGCATAGGAAGTAATCTAGTGGTTTGCTGACAAACTGTTTACTGTCTCCTCTTTGTAATGCTAATTATAAAATTTATGGAAAAACAGCTTGACTATATTCTTTTATATCAACATTAAATGATTGGATCTAAACCACCATATTCAGCATTCTCTGAAGGGGAATTTTGTGCATTATGATGGCATTCCCAAAGAAAAGTCCTTTCTTTGGAATACTGATCAACAAAGACACTGTAAAGGGATGTTTATTTATGACACTTTCTGGGTATTGTTTAAACACCAGCATCGGCCAAATATGCCACTTTAAATAATCTACATTCAGAAAATGGGACAAGAAAATATAATGCGAATAGATCCATGCATAAATATAATAAGGATGTAAAACTACATTAACAGAAAATAAGTTCGTATAGTCGTGCTAATAAAGACAATGGTGCAGAAATACCTCAGTATTATATGACTGAAAATTGACTTCCCTGAGAGTGAGATATCAGAATGATGATGGCCTTATCGGACTTGTTCTAATTCACTTGGGAAACGCATCACGGTATTTCCTGGCAGGAACATGAGTCATGTATGGGATGACGTCAATCCCCCAGCAAAGTTCTTTTTTAGAGTACTTTGGAGGAATTTATACATCCTTGGAACAACCATTGTTGGTCACTGCTGGCCAATTACAGTTTATTACTTCGAACTCTTTCATTTCTTTTCCTTAACTTGCTTCTCACCTTGTGTTTTGTTTTTACCTTTTCAGTACGTCATTTTGGTGTCTTATGGGCCTGTCACTTGGGCGTCATTTGCGCGTAATTTACGCGACATCATTTACGCGTCACGATGCATGACACGCGCATGGTGCGCATTACATGCGTATGCTGCGCATTACGCGCGCATGGTGCATAGTGACGTAGGCAGTGACGCGCGGTCGCGTGCGACGCCACAGGATTTTGGGATGTTCAAAATCTTTACGCGCCATCTGCTTGACGCGCAAATGACGCCCAAGTGGGACAGGCCCTTAAATATCTTTCCTACCTCATGTGGATCTCCATCCTTGCCCTTGGCCACTTACCTGATTGTCACAAATTACACTTATGCCCTAATATACCCCTGATAATCTCCACCGTTCTACCCATCCCTACAATTGGCTAATTGTCTTGCTCCCTCATCCACTGACTCGACCCTTTCGCATTCTTCCTTCTTCTCCATCATCTCTGATCCCAGTGCAGGCGAGCATGATTTTCACCTTGGGAAGGTACCATGGCCCTTCATTAACTTTAGAGTCAGAAAGCACAAAACAGCCCTTTTGCACAATGCATCCATGCCAACTATATACCTATCTTTGCTAAGCCTTTCTCATGACTGAAATATGCAATTGGGAGTCCATGACCAAGAAGACCATCAACAGTCAGATGCAACTAACACATCCATTTGACGCACCAGATTTTCTATTTCACATATGTGGAGTTTATGGGAAACCTTGTAGCAATGTAAAATGGTTCCATCAACAGTAAACCAGATAGTATTTGTAGTGTGTAGGAAGGAATAGCAGATGCTGACTTACACTGAAGATAGACACAAAATGCTGGAGTAACTCAGCAGAACAGACAGCATCACTAGGAATTGTGTTGTTTGGGTCGAGAGCCTTCTTCAGACGCATTTGGAGCCCAGGTTGTGCATTTGATGTTATATCAGCATTGCTACATTGTGGAACTCACAGTTTCTAGGTATTTGCACGTGTGTAATTTAATCTTTAAGGTGCTGTCTGTTCAGAACTACTTCACAGGCTGCAGTGTTTTGCAATTAAGGGAAGATCATAAGGTCATATGTGATAGTAGAAGTAGGCCATTCGGCTCATCACGTCTACTCTGATAGTTGAATTGATTGAACATTTTGCTATTTTTGCCTGAGAATTTTATGATTTGTTAAATAATGTCCATTGGGAATTAATGATATATGGTCAAGGATTTTTTAAATATTTGAAACATTCAAAAGTAGTTGAAACGTAACAGCATAGTCACCCAATAAATGACAGTGAGACGGACCGATTTAGTGTCCAGAAGGTTGAAACGGTATCAGTACTCTAACTAAACTTGGAGAGGGACAGTGGGAGAAGTGTGCATTCAATTAGGTTGCATCTTGCACCTTAAAATGCTTTAGAAATACAAATTGATACAGCTGTTGTGTAAATCTACTTTAAAATGAGGTTGTCCTAGTACTTTTTCTAATAATTGTACAGCATTTTTAATAAGCCAACAAATTATTATATCAAGTATCATTTCACAGGGTACTTGTATTTCCTAATTCTGCCATTGTTCATCACTCTGAGGTTCTCCTGTTCCCTTCCTGTCCTCATTCCAACAGGAGAATAATGGAAACTGTGCTAATGAATCTGACATACCTCAATCTTCCTCTGGATTGGTCAGCTGACCTAGAAAACCCAGGAGAGAGTTTCCAGTGGCTGCTATTTGTGGCTAGCAGTAATGGCTACCAGTGGCCATTGATGCATGTCAAGCATTCCTGCTGCCAAGATGGCGCCAACCCAACGCCAGGCAACTATTTGTGTGTTTGCAGCAGCAGATCTACAATCACTTTTTGCAATTGCACCATACTCATAAATCTCTACTCCTACAGTAACATCTCTTTCTTTAACTATGATCACTAAACGTTATTCCCTTTGCATGTATCTATACAGTGTAATGGCTTGATTGTAATCATGTATAGTCTTTCTGCTGACTGGTTAGCACACAACAAAAGCTTTTCATTGTACCTCGGTACACATGACAATAAACTAAACTAAAACAATCTATGAAGACGTGGTGGTTTTGGGGTAATAATCCTTGTTCCATGGAACAATTTGACGTAACTATCCATGCAACTTTACCAGTGTTTTTCAGAAAATAATAATATCCTCTGCATGACTGATGAAGAAATCATTTCATCAACTCATGTTTATGAAGGAATTGCAGATGCTGGAAAATCGAAGGAAGACAAAAATGCTGGAGAAACTCAGCGGGTGAGACAGCATCTACGGAGGGAAGGAAATAGGCTACATTTCGGGCCGAACCCTTCTTCATCAACTCATTCTGATTTGAGACTGTCAAGTGCCCAATTATATTTCCAGAGTGGTGCGATTTTATCAGAAGCAGTTTCCATTGAAATAAGCAAATTTCTGATATATGACCGTGTACAAAAAAGAACAATGCCTCCTGTCTGAATTTCTCGACTAATGTGCCTGCCAGAGGATAGCACCTTTGAGGACGTCAGATAACTGCCTTCAATGTTTGAAGAGGAAAGAGATTGTGCTTCCACGTTAGAGAATCTAGTGCATTATAACTAGGCTACATCTGTTTCAAAATGCAAGAATACAAACGTTCAAAAGATCTAAAACAATTGGAAGTTAGGGAATTACTACTTTCTCTGCAAAATGCAGATTCCAGAACTACAATTGCTGGAATCTGTAGGAAAAAAAAGTAAAGAGCTGGACAACACAACAGAGCAAGAAGCATCTGTGGAAAAAAATGAACAGCTGCCATTTTAGATTGAGGCCCATCAATGCAGACTGAAAGAGGGGAAGTAGCCAGTGTTAAGAGGTGTCAGACAAGATCTTGCAAGTCAAAAGTGGAGATAAAAGGCACTGCAGATGCTGAAATTTGAATAAAATACAAAAATGCCATTGGGTTGTAGCCTATCCAGGTGGAATATGAGGAGCTGTTTACTCTCATTTACGTTTGGCCTCTCCTTGGAAATGGAGGACACCCAGGATAGACAAGGTGGTGTGGAAGAGAATGGGATAGCGAATTGAAATGGCTGGCAACAGGGATATCCAGATGGTCACGTGATGTATTGGATACAGAGGCTGGCATTGCAAAAGGTAAGAACTAAGAGAATTCTACCCCAGTTCTGTTTTGAAGGAGGCGTGGTGAGAGCATAAGTGTGGAATATAGAGGAGATACAGGTGAAGGCGTGGACAGAAGGGGAAGGGGGGGAGACGTTCCTGAAAAAGGAGGACATTTCAGATGTCCTGGAGTTCAAAGCTCATCTTGATGTGGCACAGACGGATCAACTGAGAGGAAGGTATCACATCCTTACAAGACGCAGTGCAGGAGGAGGTGTAATCAGGGCAGTTATGGAAGTCAGTGGGTTTCTAGTAGATATCAATGACTAGATTGTCTTCAGTGAGGGAGATAGAGAGATTAAGAAAGGGAAGAGAAGTGTTGGAAATGGCTCAAATGAATTTGAGAGCAGGATTGGGGTTAGTGGTGAAGTTGGTGAAATTGATCTAAATACAGTCTAAATGTAGCAGAGAAAGAGTTTGGGGCTGGTACCAGAGTAGGCGTGGAACAAAGATGGCTCGACGTAGCCAATGAAAATTCAGGCATAGAGAAAAAAGGGACTGTAGATGTTGGAATCTTGAACAAAATGCAAACTGCTGAAGGAACTCAACAGCCCAGGCAGCATTTGTAGAGGGAAATGGACAAACAACTTTTTGGGTCAGGACCATTCTTCAGACTGATGAGTAACATCCTGTCATAGCTAAGGCCCATGCAAATGCCCTATTGTTACACCATTAATTAGTGATAAGTGGGAGAAATTGAAAGATAAGTTGTTTGGGGTAAGGTGAGTTTTGTTGGGACCCCTAACATCCTCGGTCACAAGTCATTTCAAATGCCAACACTCGAAAATCTTATTCAGATCCAAAAGTATTGATTCTTAATGTCAGTTTGGCCTCATGGTAAGACATAAAGAGAGCACGACTTTTGTCTTTTTGTTTCTCTCTTTTTGCTATTGAATTTCTATGAACTGAACTTTTAACTGCAGTAATGCCATAAAAAGAGCAGTGTCACATTGATGGTACACAAAAGGCTGGAGAAACTCAGCGGATGCAGCAGCATCTAAGGAGTGAAGGAGATAGGTGACGTTTGGGTCAAGACCCTTCTTCAGACTTCATCCATTTCACCACCAACTTCCATCCGGCACTCAAATACACTTGGATCATTTCCGACATTTCCCTACCATTCCTTGACCTCACCATCTCTAAAAAAGGAGACAGTGTCACATTGATCGCCTATTTAAAATACTTCCAACGTACACTTGCAAATACGACTTGCACATGAAATGATCTTGTGGATAATAGTAGTGACATAGCATTGATATAAACAGTAGATATTAAACTTTGCAAACTTGTGCATAATGGAAAAATATTTTGTACAATTCTCCCATGAAAATACCATAATTACCTTCCTACATAACTGTGTATGGCTTATTTTTCTTTATGAGGTTCCAGTAAAATTAATTGATTTGAAAAGGGCAGGGTAAGAAATAGACTTGAAGCTGTTACAGGAGCCAATAAATAAGAGAAATGTCTACAAATTCAAACCCTTGCAGACAAAGAAACTTCTCTTTTTCTAATTGCCATGGACTTGTTTTGTGTAGTTATATTTTGCATTAATGTCTTGTCTTTGCAGTCTTTTTCTTTTCACTGTATTAATTACATGTAACGTGCATAATATAGTCTTAGCGTGTATGCTATGGTTCAGTTGTACTTTAGTCAGATGTATCTAAGTACACTGCAATTCTTTTTTACATATAGTTCAGTGACAATCCTGCAATACATTAGGCATGGTCATAATGTGTGTAAGATAGTAGGCCGCATTGAATTTGTACACAAGAGTAGCCATGTTTTACACATCACTTGTACACTTCAAATTCTGATTTATTTTTTCAATGTTAGAGTCTTAACTTGGCCATGAAGGCACATTGTCTTGATGGAGGCACAGGATAGGAGTTGCAGGAGTCGGTCTGGCCAGATAATTGTCCTCTACCACTGCTCTACCACTCCGTGCCGATGCAGGCCACATTCATTCCTCGCTCTCGACCATTTGGAGCAGCGTTCGGTCTATTTGAGCCGCAGGCTGCTTTTGGGCCTCCAGCACCCCACTCTGCCATCGCGACCACTATGATGCCTCCTTGATGTTGGCCCATTGATTTGTCTTCCTCGGCCTCCTGCATCACTCGGCCTCCCGCAGCCAACCCTGAGTGCCTCCGAACACTTTCAAGTGCACGGGAGGTAAACCCCCATCCCGCTCACCAGCATTGATCTTTTCTTCTGTCCAATGCCACCGCCATCTTTGCATCCTCCTATGTGCCTGTGATGCTGCTACAAATAAGATTTTCATTGTAGCTGTACCTCACCATACATGTGCATATGACAATAACCTTGACTCGCCATGTATATCAGTAAGTCCCACAGAGCAATGCTTATTAGTATGTGTCAGTATTTGCTTTCTCAGGTGTGCTTCTCAGCATCATCTTGTAGCTTTCTGTGCTTTCCATCAATGGGAGATCAGCAGAAGATTTGGAGAAATGCTTCACAGAATATTATCAAACAATACCTGCTTTTAAGGACCATCATAATGGGGAAAGGAGAGTGAGAGAGGGAGAATGCAAACGAACAAGGGCAGGAGCAATCGGGGAATGATTAACAGATCCTAGGCAATTAAAGGCAAGGTATTCCATGCTGGGGATATTGAGTCCAAGATGAATTAGAGTAAAGCAACAACCTCCACTGATATCAAGTCGTCAAGTTGAATTTACTGTCATATGCACAGCAATGGTGAGGAAAAGGTACAATGAAAAACCTTGCTTGCAACAACATTACAAGCACAGAGACTCGGGGAAACACAAAGTGAATTAAATATAAATATGCCTAAATTACAATCAAAATTACTAACACAAAGAAGGCTATGTCGAAAATCAAGACGTGCTAAAACATAATTGGGTAAAAAACACAAATCCACACAGTGCAAGTGTTGGACCGTAGTATTCCACTGTTGAAGTAGGATTAGGGTTGTGTAGGACGGTTCAACCTGATAGATGAACCTGATAGTTGTAGGTAGAAGAGTTGCAAATTGTAAAGCTGGAGGAAACAATGTTGGTGAGAGGGGAGGGGGGAGAAGAGAGGAGAGAAATAAGTGAGAGTCCAGGTGGAGCAGAGGGGAGAGGGGTGGGGGGCGGGGGCAAATTTGTAGGTTAGTTACCTAAAATTGAAGAATTTATTGTTTGTACGATTGGATTGTAAGAGGATTATGAGGTGCTGTTCTTCCGGTTTGCACATAGTCTCACCCTGGCAAAGGTGGAGGCTCAGATCTAGTAGATCCGTGTAGACCTTTAAGAACCAAACACAAGTCTTCAGCGAAACGGTCACCAAGTCTTCACTTTTTATAATAATAAGACTTTATTGTCATTGTACTTAGAAATACAATGAAATACAACAAACTTTCTCTAGCCGCTGTACAGGAGGCCACATTGGGAACACCAGATACATTGTATGAGGTTAGAGGAGGTGCACATGAACCTCTCTAACCTGGAAGGGTCATTGAGGTCCCTGGATGGATGTGAGTGAGGTAGTATAGGGACAAGGGTCACATCTCCTGCTGTTCCTGTTTTGTGCAAAACATACCCTTGCAACGATATTCTCCAAATGTCGAGCTATTGTAAATTACGAGAGGGACTAATTCCACAATGCTCAATAAACAATACTGCTGCTCTGAACTGATTAATTCAGGTCACAAACAAAACAATATGGAGGTGGATCTTTCTGGAAAAAAAGTGCTTAATAATGTGCATTGCTACTAAACTGTGAAATGTTGATCATCAGACGATGTGAATCGGTAGAATTTTCAGTTGAATTTGCAGAGTTCTGCCATTTATTTGACACACATGACTTCTCACCCTTAACCATCTTATTTTTTTTTTACTCAACAATGACTTTGTAATAAAACTGCCATAAAGGTCTAGTGACACGCATAACATCAGCTTAACAAATAAACCAAGGTAAAATCTGTCATATTTAGAAATATTTATCTTGAAGTTATGATCTTTATAACTATAATTACTTTTAAGCCTGAAATATACTTTGCAGTTATTATATCTGAGAATACCATTTAAAAAAATGTTGTTTATATTGGAGGATAAGATATTCAAGATGTCTTGCAGCAAGAATTGTTTAGAAACTCCTGTAACTTTTGTCAAAATAGTGATTACCGTTGATTATACTGGGGAAGGGTCCAAACAGAGCAGCCCATGGAGTAGCACTCTCATAAAGAGGAAATTTATAATTTTCTTGTTAAATGAAATTTAATATGAAAATGTTACAGCAAATTCTGAGTTTCTTCATCAATGCAACTGTGTAATTTAGCCATTGATCAACTACATTTCCAGATTATTTTCCATTCAAGTCACCTCAGAAAGTAAAAATAATGAATTTGATTTTTAACATATTGGATTTATACAAGTTAACCAATCTTGTTAAAATTAAACCTACTGATTCTTCAGATGGACAATTTCTCCATCATAATTCAAAAATATTTTTTTTTCATATTTCCTTTCTGTGTCCCAATGTCTCACTCGTAATCTGTCTCTGTTTCTCATCATATTTCTGATTTCACTTGACTATAGTCTTACAAATGCAATCTCCTCCAAAGTTTATTTTTGTTTCTTCCACAACATCTTTAATCTAATTTGTTGATAAGATGTGAGGTAAGTGCAACAGTTTATGCCCTAATTACCTTCCGAGTTGCACTTGTCCTTCCGCCATCAGGTCACAATTCCAGCAAATTAAATAAATGTTTCCTCCATGGAGGATGCACGAGGAAAGATGGTGCATGATGCAAATATTCCACTCCGGTGAGATCAAGTTTACTTCAAAACCACATTAGTTGAGGTTCATTAATTCTGACTGGGTTTTTGCAAGGCTTGATATTAACTAATGTCTACTATTTAGGTAAACATATCTTCCAACATTTGAAGACCTGAAAAAGACATGAATGAATGCTTTGCAATCATTCTAGTGTGGCTCAAATTACACATTTTTTTGTTCCCCCCCCCCCCCCGTTTATTGATTTTCCTTCCCAATACATCTCTATTATATATTCTGTTCTCATACAACATCATTCCACTTCATGTCGACACACACGCACTCTAAATATTATTACATCCGTATTGTAGATACAGTTATGTGTTGCTGTGGTAACGGAGCTAATGGAGTACACCTACTCCCAATGATTTTCAAATGAATTTATGTTATTTCTACAGCTGCCCTCACTTTAATTATTTTCCTTCACAGAAAATAAATTGCATCTTTTGTTAATATACTTTTATTCTGTGGAAACGGAGTGTCTTAATATATATTTTATATTTTTAGCCTGTCCACTTAGTCACTACAAAGAACCTATCCTGTTCATTTAGAATTAGAATCAGAAAACCAGTGTAAGGTGCACAATGCACTGTAGTAACCTAGTAACACACTGTTAATGCAGGCAGATTATGCACTTACATGAACCATGTGATTCTTATTTTTTCACTCATGGTTCTGCCCTTCCCATGACCTGAATCAGCATATTTATATCTGTTGAATAGTAATATAATGTTTTAGTTGCTGTGAGTGGAAGTTTAGAAAAGCTTACAAAGGAAAATAGGATAAAAACATAAAACAAAAACCTTGCTACTACTTCTGTACCCCGTGTCTAAATAACCTTATAAAATCATTCACCAGCATCTGTAATTTAATATCCAAGTCAGCATTTTGTTAAAATATATATATGAGTTTATCAATCCATATTTATTGTGAGTCATTTATAATGAAGCAAAAACTTCAAAATAATTGAATAATCAGAAAGGCAAAAGTATTTTAAATCCTTCAATCACCTCTTCTGTTCCACATTCACATGGAGATAAGATTATTTATATTAAATAATGCCCAGTGTCAAGCTTAAATATTTTTATTCTTGATATGATTAAAATTTAAGCAAATCATTTTGTAAAAAGGCTGACTCATTATGTGCTACAATTCTGTATAATAAAATATCTGCTCATATTGTTTCCATAAAAATAATATAAACTCACATTTTTTCATGACTGCACACCATACCTCCAACAAAAGTTGTTGTAGATGCTCCTGTAGAAGCATTAGCGACATTCTGTGACTAGTTACTGCAGATACAGTTGGTACAATTAATCAAAGTGCTCCGATACCATGGCAGTAAGCTGAAATATTTCAGTGACCCAGCTCCCACTCAAACATGTCTTTGAGCTTTGAATGAAAACGTCAAAATTAAAATTCCGATGAGCAGCAGAGTTGAATAATAACATCACAGCAACCACCCCGTAGAGTGCTGACAAAAGAAGTCTCTGTTTTCAAACTGTACTTTGATTATTTTTTTCTTATTCACCGTATCGCAAGCAAGACATAAACATTAGCCACACTCTCCTTGTCTGTGGAGAGCTCTGGCTGCAAGTTTTCTGATTTAAAAAAAAAACACTGAAGATGGGGGCTCTGATGGGCACTTTGTCATTCCAGACGAAAGAAAGGAGTCGACGTAAAGGTAGGCAAAATGATGTGTTTATCATGTATTTGCTGATGTTAATAAACTTTCGAGTAGCATAGCTCCTGCTGTCAAGTGTAAGGTATCCCCGCTGCTCCCGTTCCTTAAAAAGGTTGTTTGTTAAAATAATTACAAGATTTAATTCTGATTGATAATTTTAATGCAGCAATCTATACTGTAACTTATTTCTCGGCAAATACACAATGTTAGCTTTTGAGCATTTGCAGTAATTGTGTTGAAAGAGCACAGTGTATAATAATCTATTCCGTGGCTCACCGCTATTCTGCAGTAGTGTTGGCAATTCATTTTTTTAGTATTTGCTGTGCTTCAAAAAGTCATCCATTTGTATGACTCAATTGATGTGGTTCCTTTAAATATATTCTACCCCAGGCAAAGGGATGAAGGTCCAAATCAAAGTACATGTACTTATTAGATCAGTTAATTAACTATCTGTTAGAGTCCAGGATTTATTTATTTATATTTTTCATTAAAATTTGTGTGACTTATTCAACCCAAATCGCTACATTGCGGAGGTGTATCCACAATTTTCAGCATTCAAACACTGATGAAAATGCATGTTCATATGAATGCTCTGCACAATCCAGGGTTGGATTTTGATGAAGTCTTGCTCAAATTCAAAATACATTGAAAAAGTGATGTTGCCAAAGTGGTCTGCTGAATCCCTGCATTTATTTACAGAGCACATAGAACAGATCTGAGGAAATGCAATGGACCTTCCATTTTTTTCTTCCCTCTTTGTATGCCAGAATAACACTTCGGTCTTCCACATGGTATTGATTGGGTCAAACCAATTTGGTCTTTTGTCAAACATAGCAGGTCTCCCATATGCTCAAGGGCTTGAAGTTATCACTGATGCTAAATTAATCATTAAATTCTTAATGATTTTTGGTAGGTATTATTGTTGAAGCGAGACCTCAAATCACTCAATATATCATAAATCCCAAGATTTTTTTAAAAAGCCAATGAAACTTTTGTAAAAAGCTTTTTACCTCTTCGTTCAATTTTAATCTTTTACTAATAATAATAATAATTAAAATAATGTTTACTGAAAGGCTATGCAATGAATAAAACAAACATTTTATGCATTGTTTAGGTTGACAGAGAAAAAAAAGATTACCTAATTGGCATCTTAGGGATCATTGATTGTCAACAGAAAAACATACCTGGATGATTAATAAACCAATAGAGGAAAAGAAGGGGGAAAAAAACAGACTAATACGTAAATGTAGTATTTCTAGGCAGTGACTAGTGGGGTGCCGCAAGGCTCAGTGCTGGGACCCCAGCTATTTACAATATATATTAATGATCTGGATGAGGGAATTGAAGGCAATATCTCCAAATTTGCAGATGACACTAAGCTGGGGGGCAGTGTTAGCTGTGAGGAGGATGCTAGGAGACTGCAAGGTGACTTGGATCGGCTGGGTGAGTGGGCAAATGTTTGGCAGATGCAGTATAATGTGGATAAATGTGAGGTTATCCTCTTTGGTGGCAAAAACTGGAAAGCAGACTATTATCTAAATGGTGGCCGATTAGGAAAAGGGGAGATGCAGTGAGACCTGGGTGTCATGGTACACCAGTCATTGAAAGTAGGCATGCAGGTGCAGCAGGCAGTGAAGAAAGCGAATGGTATGTTAGCTTTCATAGCAAAAGGAGAATAGGAGCAGGGAGGTTCTACTTCAGTTGTATAGGGTCTTGGTGAGACCACACCTGGAGTATTGCGTACAGTTCTGTTCTCCAAATCTGAGGTAGGACATTATTGCCGCAGAGAGAGTGCAGAGAAGGTTCACCAGACTGATTCCTGCGATGTCAGGACTGACTTATGAAGAAAGACTGGATAGACTCAGTTTATACTCTCTAGAATTTAGGAGATTGAGAGGGGATCTTATAGAAACTTACAAAATTCTTAAGGGATTGGACAGGCTAGATACAGGAAGATTGTTCCCGATGTTGGGGAGGTCCAGGACAAGGGGTCACAGCTTAATGATAAGGGGGGAATCCTTTAAGACCGAGATGAGAAAGACCTTTTTCACACAGAGAGTGGTGAGTCTCTGGAACTCTCTGCCACAGAGGGTAGTTGAGGCCAGTTCATTGGCTATATTTAAGAGGGAGTTAGATGTGGCCCTTGTGGCTAAAGGGATCAGAGGGTATGGAGAGAAAGCAGGTACGGGATACTGAGTTGGATGATCAGCCATGATCATATTGAATGGTGGTGCAGGCTCGAAGGGCCGAATGGCGTACTCCTGCACCTAAATTCTATGTTTCTATGTTTCTATGATCTTGCTGTCATTAAATGGAATAAATTAGCAGCTGGTATAATATGGCTCCATGCGAATCATGTTCCTATCGAAAGTTTAATGTGTAGTTTCTTATCCCTCCAATGAATCTGTTTCCCCATAAATGAATCTGTGCCCCTACCCTAATGGATCTGTTGATGCAATTCCTATGAAATGGAGAGAGGAATTCAAAGCAAATCCATGTTTTATTAGCAGTAATGAATATAGTAATAATACTTCTCTAATCATTACCTTTTGAATTTATCAGACCTATGGATAGAGATAGCTAATCTTTGGTTAGTGAATCAAAGGTCAATAACTGAGTCCTTCAGCCCATCAGGTCCATGCCAATCAGTGATTACCCCGCATACTAACACTATCGTACATACCAGGGACAATTGCAATTTTACCAAAGCCAAGTAATCTACAAACCTCTATGTCTTTGGGATGCGGGAGAAAATCTGGAGGAAATCCAGGTGATACTGTAAATTGCTCATTCTAAGCTTCCCCCCAGTCTAGTTCCAGTCAAAAATCACTGAGTCAAACACTTGCATGTTTAAATTTTATTTTGACAAAACACAATTACAGTTTCCACTACTGTACCTAACCACCGCGGGTTTGATCCTTGCATCTGCCTGATCAAGCCCTCTTGGCCTTGCTTAAACAGAGACATTCCAGAAGGCCACGCAGTCCCAAGTGTTCTCCCAAAAGATCAACACAGGACCTTGTGGTAGCGGACTTTTTTTGGTACCCGGACCTCGAGGGGCCGAACCACATGGGGGGTGGTCTCTTTACAATCCAATAACAAATATCGATTAACCCCATACATGACAGACATTTCCCTAACCCAATAATACAGTGGCTAATACATTGTATTCAAACAGTGTTTCTCAGAGGAAACAAACATCGCTACATGTGCCCTGATATGCAAGGAAACTAGACAAGGCTCAGTACTTAATCCAATCAACATCATTCAAATTAATGCTTTGCAACATTATTTACAATGTGTATGTCTGGTTTGTATTCATCCAATCCATTCTATGCATTTTACACCTAATTGTCATGGTCTGCAGATGTTCCCATTCTCTTCCAGCAGCTCTGATCTAGGCTGTAGACAAATTGGCACCATTCTGCAGCTTGTCCCATTTCTACAGAAACCACTTTTAAATTGACCAAATGACCAAGCAGCCCAGAAGCCTTTACTCAATTTTAGTGTCCCAGCCTCCCCAATTTCACCAGGATTAACATTCCTTCCTTTTTATCATATATGATAAACCATCAGTCATGATCACCAAGTAGTCAGATAATCAGATAACCAGATATACATATGTGTGTCTATTACATTCTCCACCTATCAACAACACAAGATGATGATGTTTCTTCCCAGAATCTTATGAAGCTTCCCGAGTTTTCGTGTGCGTAGCTTCACAATTTCTGTCTGTTGAGTCTTAACCTCCCGTGTTTTCGTGGGAGCAAATTCCCTCCTTCTGTGTTGTTGCCCATTCTTCCATCCCTTTCCATAACCTAACGTATAACCTATAATTCCTGAAAAACTTGGGTCAAAGCAAGTTACCATTCATGCACCAATGCTTCCCCATGCATTCACTGTAATTCTGCAATACTATCCCCTTTTTATTTCACTATAGATAATCTCTATTATATTCTGCTCTATCACCATATTTCTATTGCTATTCTGTTCTATAATATCTTTACTATCCTAAGACCAACAGTAATCAGCCCTCTCCATATTCACACAATGTTATAATATGTACAGTGGCTTGCAAAAGTTATCATATCCCTTGAACATTTCCACATTTTGTCACGTTACAACCACAAACGTAAATGTATTTTATTGGGATTTTATGTGATAACCAACACAAAGTGGTGCATAATTGCGAAGTGGAAGGAAAATTATACATGGTTTCCAAATTTTATTACAAATAAAAAACTGAAAAGTGTGACATGCAAAAGTATTCAGCCCCCCTGAGTCAATACTTTGTAGAACCACCTTTCGCTGCAATTACAGCTGCAAGTCTTTTGGGGTATGTCTCTACAGCTTTGCACATCTAGAGACTGAAATGTTTGCCCATTCTTCTTTGCAAAATAGCTCAAAGCTCAGTCAGATTGGATGGAGACCGTCTGTGAACAGCAATTTTCAAGTCTTGCCAGAGATTCTCAATTGGATTTAGGTCTGGACTTTGGCCATTCTAACACATGAATATGCTTTGATCTAAACCATTCATTGTAGCTCTGGCTGTATGGTTAGGGTCGTTATCCTTCTGGAAGGTGAACCTCTGCCCCAGTCTCAAGTCTTTTGCAGACTCTAACAGGTTTTCTTCCAAGATTGCCCTGTATTTGGCTCAATCCATCTTCCCATCAACTCTGACCAGCTTCCCTGTCCCTGCTGAAGAAAAGCATCCCCACAGCATGATGCTGCCACCACCATGTTTCACAGTGGGGATGGTGTGTTCAGGGCGATATGCAGTGTTAGTTTTCCGCCACACATAGCGTTTTGCATTTAGGCCAGAAACTTCAATTTTGGTCTCATCAGACCAGAACACCTTCCTCCACATGTTTGCTGTGTCCCCCACGTGGCTTGTGGCAAACTGCAAATGGGGCTTCTTATGGCTTTGTTTCAACAATGGCTTTTTTCTTGCCGCTCTTCCATAAAGGCCTGATTTGTGGAGTGCACGACTAATAGTTGTCCTGTGGACAGATTCTTCCACCTGAGCTGTGGATCTCTGCAGCTCCTCCAGAGTTACCATGGGCCTCTTGGATGCTTCTCTGATCAATGCTCTCCTTGCCCGGCCTGTCAGTTTAGGTGGATGGCCATGTCTTGGTAGGTTTGCAGTTGTGCCATACTCTTTCCATTTTCGGATGATGGATTGAACAGTGCTCCGTGAGATGTTCAAAGCTTGGGATATTTTTTTATAACCTAACCCTGCTTTAAACTTCGCCACAACTTTATCCCTGACCTGTCTGGTGTGTTCCTTGGGCTTCATGATGCTGTTTGTTCACTAATGTTCTCTAACAAACATCTGAGGCCTTCACAGAACAGCTGTATTCATACTGAGATTAGATTACACACAAGTTGACTCTATTTACTAATTAGGTGACTTCTGAAGGCAATTGGTTGCACTGGATTTTATTTAGGGGTATCAGAATAAAGGGGGCTGAATACTTTTGCACGCCACACTTTTCAGGTTTTTATTTGTAAAAAAAATTTGAAAACCATGTATCATTTTCCTTCTACTTCACAATTATGCGCCACTTTGTGCGGGTCTATCACATAAAATCCCAATAAAATACATTTACGTTTGTGGTTGTAACGTGACAAAATGTGGAAAAGTTCAAGGGGTATGAAAACTTTTGCAAGCCACTGTATATCTGATGATGGTTCTCATTTAAATTTCAGCTGGGTTCAGTCGATATTTCCCTACAGGCGTGACTTTTATTTAAAGCAAACCATGATAAATTTCCAATTTAACCAAATTAAATCTCAGCCTTCAAATTAATATTTTAAGTTTCGGCGTCCATCTCATTCTTCTCATTCCACAGCATTGTGGCCGATAACACAATTGCATTCCAATTCCTGTGGAATTCCCAGCTGTTCAAATTTAAACAATCAATTTCCATAAGTTGTCAATTTCATCATAAATCCAATTAAGAATGCCAATTCCAGGGACAATTTCTTTCTACCTTGATAATAGAAGCCGCTTTGCCATCAAGGGTTAAACAATTTAAATCCATCGTATAATACATCGATTCTGATATTTCCACACCCATTCAAGTTTCTCCTTCTAATTCAATAGACTTCTCCTCCGGGTTTTCTTCCTTAGTATGTTGGCTCGGCTCTCAGTCTAGGGGTTCTCTCCTATACTAGTTTCCTAACCACAACTTTCTTGATGGTCTCTTAAAGGGAAGTCCTGCTGTTCACAGTTCCTCTTTTGACCATTTCCAATTCCAACTCTCATATTCCCTGAATAATTTCCATGTTACCAGATCTTCCCAAGTTCCATCCTTCTTGATGTTCTCTGAATAATCCTTCCCATCTTTGGCAGCCTGTCTGGGGATGAGACAATAACAATATCAATTAATAATCAACCTCCAAATATTCCTAAGCCAAATTTCACAAGTATGTTCCAAATCTCAAAATTTTAAAGTCACTCCATTTCATTACCATACAATTTAGAGACCGAATTCAAAATGTTATAAATTTATTTCTAATAATCATAATTTAGACGCAAAGTAAGTATTTTACCCCAAACCACAGAGGAATGTATTTTTATTCAAATTCAGTTCTTTGAAGTGGACCTTGCCCCAATAGTCATCCTAGGTTGTCGGTGTTGATTGTTTAGGAAAGATTAGATAGTGTTTGTTTCCTTCCTTCACTGGCGTCAAAAGCTAGATGATGTTAAAGTTGGGCTTTAGGGTAAGTTTTTCTTCTTCTTCTCTGATGTCAGTTTCAAGGGAGTAGGGATACTGAGCAGCAGCTTTCTCTATCTGTTGGCCTGCCCAGATTTGTCTTAAAGGGACAGGACAGTATCATTTCCTCCTGCTTGTTGATTCCTGTTTCTGGCGAGCTACATTACCTTTGCTGTCTTCTGCCCGTTCTCAAGGGTACCTCACTCCCCAGATAGTATGTTGTTGATTATACTGTCCTGCAGGCACAAACTCAGTAACAAGTTAGTATAATAGCTCCTTTCCCACTCCCATACCTCCTGTACAATAAGTTTGTTTCTTCTCTCCCTAGTGCCATTTCCATTCATTCTCACATCAGCTACTATGTTTCCCTTTTTGTAGTCCTTTCTTCACTGAGGGTTCTCGATAATTAGATTATTTGAATCTCTAGCATTTAGAAGGGGGTGATGTTCTTTCTGGTTTTTATTGCTGGTTTTTGGGCCATATGAGTACACCTTCAGATGTCATAGGTGGTATTAACTGGCAGGTTAGGGCTAACGGAATGGGTTTGATTGCCAAAATGTCCCTGCCCCCGATCTCCTGGGCAGTGTCCTCTTCATCAAAACTCAGGGTCTCAAGTGTCCCGGTAACATCACCGGATCCACTGGTTTCTGAAACCCTGTGGCCCTCTTCCTTGCCCCCTTCCTTCTCGGTATTCCCTCATAGGACACGATTGTCTCCAATGTCCCAATTCCCCACAGTTGTAGCACTGATCAGGTCTTACAACTCTCCAACCAAACTGAGGAAAAGTCGGCTCACGGATGGCAGGTCTATCCAAGCTTTGAGGTCCTCCTCCTCCTTGTCTTCCTCGATAATTCTTAATACAGGTCTCTGAGCTGCTGTTGGATCAGGCTGTATTAAAGTGTGAACGTTCTTCACTTTCCCACTACTGAATTTTCTAATTAATTTTGGTACCCATTTGGGCAGAACATTCCTTCTAGCCCCTTGATCTCCCATACTATCCACCACTGGTGGAGTAATCATAGGAACTAGAGGGTCATTCCCCGATTTTTCCACTTTAGATTAAATTTAGTGGGAGGAGTCGAAGAGTGCTGTGAAGAATGCTATGGTTCCATTCCAAAAAATTCTACCCACCCTGGCATATTGTGTGCCTCTCTCCCTTCGAGGTCTACAGATACTGCTGCACTCTTACCAATTTTAATAAGTTTAATTTTAGTCGGCACCTCCCCTGTAAGAGCCATCTCAGTAGTTTCCCTTTTAGAAGATGGTATTCTCTCCTGCTCCTGCTCCTGCTGTTGACTTCCACTATCTTTTTTTTAATTTTTTTTATTTCAAAAATAGACTTTATTCAAATGATAAATATATACCATACATAAACCTTGCGGAAAATCCATCCGACATGTTCGGAGGCTAAAAAATTAATCAATACAGTTTATACATTTCTTTTCCCCAAATTTCACGAATGTGTCCCCCACCCGTGCCACTCATGGGACACCTTCCCTTATTTTTGAGGGGCATCTCCACCACACCGTGCCCCCCATGTCCAGCAGCGGAAGGACCCTAGACTGTGGCCCTCCCCCACCGAGCCTTGGCGTTGACTGCACTGAGCTTCAGTGCGTCCCTCAGCACGTACTCCAAGGAGAAAAAGACATACAGAGAGAGCACAGTGTAAAAACTAAATATGAGAACATGAGAAATTGGTACTGGAGGCCTGTGACTATCGGTGCTGGGCCCGTTACTCTTTGTCATCTACTGCAAGGACCTGTCCCACAAATGGGTGTCATTTGCATGCACAGGTGGCGCGCAGCATCCCAAAATCCTTCCCTGACGGACACCTCGCTCTGCTCGGTGGTGAACAACGCTCGGGCAGACCAAAGAGCGTCTTTCACCGAGTTAATGACCCTCCAGCAACACTCGATGTCAGTTTCTGAATGTGTCCCTGGGAATAGTCCGTAAATCACAGAGTCCTCTGTGATGGAGCTGTTTGGGATAAAGCGTACCAGGGACCCTTGCATTCTTCTCCAGACGCTTTTAGCAAACCCACACTCTGTAAAGAGGTGGGCAACCGTCTCCTCTCCATAGCAGCCGTCCCAAGGGCAGCGTGCGCTGGCAGTGAGGTTCCGACGGTGCAGGAAGGATCTGACTGGGAGGGCTCCCCTCACCGCCAGCCTAGCCAGGTCTTGGTGCTTGTTGGTGAGTTCTGGCGATGAGGCATTTTGCCTGACAAGCTGGGCTAGTCTGCTCAGGGAACCTCGCCACCGGATCCATCGAGTCCATTCCCTGCACTGCCTGCAGGACATTCTGTGCTGACCACTGCCCAATGGACATATGGTCAAAGGTGTTGGTCCAGAAGAACCTTTCCACAGACGACAGATGGGGCGGCAATGTCCAGCTGACTGGCACATTGCGTGGCACCTGCGCCAGGCCCATCCTTCGCAACACCGGGGACAGGTAGAACCTCAGCAGGTAGTGACACTTGGTGCCCACGTGCCTTGGCTTTACACTCTGCCTGATGCAGCCACACACGAAGGTGGCCATCAGGGTGAGGGCAACGTTGGGCACGCTTTTACCCCCTTTGTCTGCCGACTTGTACATTGTGGCCCGTCGCACCTGGTCTATCCTTGACCCCCAGATGAACTGGAAGACGGCCCGGGTGTTGACTTCCACTATCTTCCTTTCCCTAATTTACAATCTGCCATTCTTAGAGTAGATAGCAGAACAATCTCTTTATTTATTTTCCTTCTAGTGAAGAACACTCTCCATATTCCAATTAGATCATTCCCATCTCACTGTTTTCATATTGTTTAACAATTGTTTCTCCATAGTTTATTCCTATTACAGATTTTAGTCCACCCAGCATCAAAGTTCGCTTCTCAAAACTCCATTTAACTCTCCAGATAATCCTCTTAATCTGTCTGCTTCATGTGGAAGCTTCTCGCGAATTAATCTTATCGGTCTTCCGGGTCTATTTGATGTCCTTCTCTGAGACATTTCCCATTTTCTGCACAATAGTTACAATGAAAAATAAAATTCCAGACACTCACACCTATTGAAACTCATTCCTTCCTTTCAGACTCCAAGGTCAATGGAGTCGCTCCCACACAATGGCTAATCGTCTCTCAGATTCACACCTATTCACACAATTGTTCACTTCCAACCATTACTCAATCACCCAATCAATCGCTCTTATTTAATTATTCAAATCAATCGCTCGTATTCAATCGCCCTCCCAACTTTCTTATCAGTTAGATCACAATCACTTCATTAAACTCTAAACTTTCAAATAAAGGATCTCCGGTTTCTCAACCCAAGACTCCTACTCTCAATCATAGTCTCTTGCAGGCAGCATTCTCTCCCACTCAATCCACTTTAAGTTTGCATAGACAAACAAACCCGAACCACGCTAATAAAATTATAATCAGAAAATAAAGTATTCCCCTGATTACAAGTAAACTACAATACTGCAATCTAAACAATTACAAATATTGAATTCAAATACACTTTTACTTCAATTATCTAACACCCAAAAATCCATAAACGCTCACACAAGCAGCAATACAAATAGCAGTCCGCAAACTTAACACTCTCTAAATCTTAACTTTCCTAAATCTTAATAAACTCTAAATCTATTTACATACACAAAATATTTACACAATTCGGATCCGATAACAATACAAAAAACTAAATTTTTACAATTTACAAAATGATTTAACATGCTACCGCACAGTTAACAAACACTTGATCTCAACGCCGTGTCACGCTGTTATCAATCAGTGAACCTTTCCCTCTGATACCGAAGATTTCCCCTTCCTAGGTTACACTTTGCTGAGCGGTACTACTCCTTAAATTACTACTTTTCCTCACAAATGTTACTATCCTCACGCTAAGACTGGACTTCTATAGGGGAACCTCTATCCCTCCTCTCTCAAGTTCTACAGAATTAGGTGTACCCTTCGCATTCAGACTTCTTTTCACCAAGTAAATCAGGTTCCCATCTCTCAGTTACTCTTCGCTGTCAGGTACTAATCAACAATCGACCAGAGGGTTACTATTCACTGTTGATCAACCTTGGATCAACTTTGAGATCCGCACTCTTCTGAAGACCAGACACCGAGCATTCATGTCTGATGATACAGTGGTCTACAAGAAGTCCAGATACGACCTTGGTAAGCCCATCCAAAAGGCCAAAAGGGACTTCTGCTCCAAGCTGGAGGATGAGACAGATGCTCGGCAGCTGTGGCGGGGCCTGAATGCAATCACCTCCTACAAGGCGAAATCAGGAGGCAGCTCGAATGTCGGCGATACATCACTCCCTGATGAGCTCAATGCGTTTTACGCACGTTTTGATAGGGAGAACACCGATGTGCCTTCCCGAGCCCCCATTCGCTGTGATGGTATTTCAATCTCATTCACAGAGGCCGACGTCAGGAAATCTTTCTGAGGGGTGAACCCTCGAAAAGTGCCTGGACCTGATGGTATACCTGGTCGTGTTCTAAAAACCTGTGCGGACCAACTGGCTGGAATTTTTAAGGACATTTTCAACCTCTCACTTTTGAGGTCTGAGATTCCCACCTGCTTGAAAAGGGCATCAATTATACCAGTGCCCAAGAAGAGCAAGGTGATGTGCCTCAATGACTATCGATCTGTGGCACTAACGCTTGTAGTGATGAAGTGCTTCGAGAGGTTGATCATGGCGCAAATCAACTCCTACCTCGACAAAAATCTGGACCCACTGCAGTTCGCTTACCGCCACAACAGATCAACAGTGGATGCGATCTCGCTGGCTCTCAACTCCGCTCTGGACCACTTGGACAACAAAAACTCATGTCAGACTGTTATTCATCGATTATAGCTCGGCATTTAATACTATCATCCCCTCCAAGCTGGTTACCAAACTCACAGAACTGGGTCTCTGCGCATCCCTCTGCAATTGGATCCTCGACTTCCTCATTCACAGACCACAGTCTGTTCTTATTGGTGGAAATGTGTCAGACTCGATATCAATCAGCACGGGAGCACCTCAAGGCTGCGTGCTCAGCCCCCTGCTGTACTCACTCTATACTCATGACTGCATAGCCGGTCATAGTGCAAACTCCATCATCAAGTTCGCTGACGACACCACTGTTGTGGGACGTATCACTGATGGGGATGAGTCGGAGTGCAGAAGAGAGATCGAGCAACTGTCCATATGGTGCCAGCACAATAACCTGGCCCTCAACACCAGCAAAACCAAGGAACTGATTGTGGACTTTGGATGGAGTAGGATGGGGACCCACAGTCCCGTTTATATCAACGGGTCAATGGTTGAAAGGGTCAAGAGCTTCAAATACCTGGGCGTGCACATCTCTGAAGATCTTTCCTGGTCCGAGAACGCTTCAGGTAGAAGGTACAGGAGCCTGAAGATTGCAACGACCAGGTTCGGGAATAGTTACTTCTCCACAGCCATCAGGCTATTAAACCTGGTTCGGACAAAACTCTGAGCATTAATAATCCATTATCTGTTATTTTCACTTCATCAGTGTATTTATTCATGTGTGTATATATTTATATAATGGGATATGGACACACTGATCTGTTTTGTAGTCAATATTCTGTTGTGCTGAAGCAAAGCAAGAATGTCATTGTCCTATTAGGGACACATGACAATAAACTCACTTGAACTTGATCAGCAGCTATTCAGAATCGATCACGAACATGACAAACTCTGAAGCTCTATCTACACAGAATTCGAATTCTACCATACGGGCAGAACTTCAATGTGAAATTCTGTATTTGGAAATTTGATTCTGCAAATCAAGACTCGTTCTCGGACTCCTAGTTTTGGTGCATACCACTCCACATACGCGGGTTCTTGAATTCAAACTAAATTGCCCAATGAAATCTCGAATGGACTAGAGTATTCCCAGCCAATCTGTACTCTAGCCACCGAGCCCAGTGCCTTTACGAGATTCGTCATTCGTCACTCCAGGAAGGGACTCAGATATCTTCATGCAGACACCCCTCTCTGCTGGGCACCGGGGGTTCAGCGCCTAGCCTCTTCGCGCTGGCACTTGATGTCGATTTTCAGAACGCACCTTTCCAATCAGCGCTGGCGGCACAGATAGATCAATACGTAGGCCAGACCTGTGTTTCAATACCCCACCAATTGGATACCAAATCTGGAGAGTAGGCCACCCCTCGCCCCATGAAGCGCGTCAGGCTCTCTTTAAAGCAGCTGCAGTCTAGCTTTCGACAAGGTCCCACATAAGAGATTAGTATACAAACTTAAAGCATACGGTATTAGGGGTTCAGTATTGATGTGGATAGAGAACTGGCTGGCAAACAGGAAGCAAAGAGTAGGAGTGTCCTTTTCACAATGGCAGGCAGTACAGACCCCAGCTATTTACAATATAATATTAATGATCTGGATGAGGGAATTGAAGGCAATATCTCCCAACCAGTAAATGTGAGGTTATCCACCTATTATTTAAATGGCGGCCGATTGGGAAAAGGGGAGATGCAGCGAGACCTGGGTGTCATGGTACACCAGTCAAGTAGGCATGCAGGTGCAGCAGGCAGTCGAATGGTATGTTAGCTTTCATAGCAAAAGATTTGAGTACAGGAGCAGGGAGGTTCTACTTCAGTTGTACAGGGTCTTGGTGAGACCACACCTGGAGTATTGCGTGCAGTTTTGGTCTCCAAATCTGAGGAAGGACTGCAGAGAACACCAGATTTGCTTAAGGGGGGACTCACAGCTAAGGGGGTACTCTCTCAGCTAAGGGGATCAAGGCAGGTACGGGATACTCAGCCATGATCAAGGCTCGAAGGGCTGAATGGCCTAATGTTTCTATGTCTGCCAACTATGACCAGGTTTTGGGCCACTCCACACCCTGTTTTATGAGCCCCTAACCCAAAGAAATGCTAACCACCCCCTGTGCTTGCTAGACTCTGTTCTAACGATCTCGATTGGACCCTTTCCCATGCCTGCGAATGATCGATCCGCTCCGACTAGCAAAGTGCCGAAAATCAATGTGGAAAATGCACATTTGGGCCGATTTCTGCACTCGCGTTCGAAACAGGTCAACACCCTTGATTGCAAACTTGTGTTTGGGGGTCCATTGAGATCCCGGCGGAGCCCCCAATGTAAATTGCTCCTTCTGAGCTTCCCCAGTCTATTTTCAGTCAAAAATCACAAAGTCACGCACTTGCGCATCTAAACTTTATTTTGACAAAACACAATTAGTTTCCACTACTGTACCTAACCACCACGGGTTTGATCCTCGTATCTGCCTGATCAAGCCCTCTTGGTCTTGCTCAAACCTGTGCCGCCCTGAATCTATGCAGTTCTGAAAGAGGTCACTTTAAAGATTGCAGAGGCATTGATAGTAATCTTTCAAGAATCACTAGATTCAGGAAAAGTCCCAGTGGACTGCAAAATTTCAAATCTTATTCCAATGTAAGGGAACAAGGCGAAAGAGGGGAAACTATAGGTTGATTAACCTGACTTTGGTGGTTGTAAGGTCTTAGAGTCCATTATTAAAAGCCCTGTCCCACGGTGCAAGTTAATTCCAAGAGCTCTCCTGAGTTAAAAAAAAAAATCAAACTCGTGGTAAGCACGGAGAATGAATGTAGCGGGTTCATCGGAGTTTGGGGACGTCACTTAGCTGCTCGTAGCGCAAACGGCAAGTACTTGGGAAGAATCGCTAATGGCAGGTTAGCACGGGAAGACTCGTGAAGATTTTTCAACATGTTGAAAAATGTCCACGAGAGCCCTGAGTATCGCCAGGGCTTTTAGGAAGAGGTTTCCGAGTTCTTAGAAGCACATGCTAAGATAGGCCAAAGTCAACATAGTTTTGTGAAGGGGAAACCTTGCCTGACAAATCTGTTGGAATTATGTGAGGAAATAAATAGAGTCATAGAGTGATACAGTGTGGAAACAGCCCCTTCAGCCCAACTTGCCCACACCGGCCAACATCTCCCAGCTAGACTAATCCCACCTGCCTACACTTGGTCTATATCTCTCCAAACCTGTCTTATCCATGTACCTGTCTAACTGTTTCTTAAATGTTGGGATAGTCCCAGCCTCAACTACCTCATCTGGCAGCTTGTTCCATACACGCACCACCCTTTGTGTGAAAAAGTTATCCATCAGATTCCTATTAAATCTTTTCACCTTCACCTTGAACCTTGTTCCTCTGGTCCTCGATTTCCCTACTCTGGTAAGGGTAAGAGACTCTGAATCTACTTGATCTATTATAAATAGCAGAGAGCCAGTTGATGTTGTTTACTTGGATTTTTAGAAGGCCTTTGATAAGGTGCCATATGAGGCTGCTAAATAAGATGAGAGTGAATGGTATTAGAGGGAAGATTCTCGCATGGAGAGAAGATTGGCTGAATGGCAGAAGAGGGGGAATAAAGGGGTCTTTCTCTGGTTGGCTACAGGTAATCAATGGTGTTCCACGGGTAAGTGTTGGGTTTGCTACTTTTAATATTGTATATTAATGATTTGGATGATGGTATCGATGGCTTTGTGGCCAGGTTTGCAGATGATACAAGGCAAAGTGGAGGGACTGGCAGTGTCAAGGAAACAGGGACTCTGCAGAAGGATCTGGATTGGTTGGAATTATGGGTAAATAAGAGACAGATGGATTACAGTGCAGCAAAGTGAGCAGCCTTTTTGGTACTAGGAATAAAGGTGTGGGGTATTTCCTACATGGGGAAAGGATTCTGTAATCTGAGGTGCAAAGACTTGAATGTGCTGGTGCAGGAATCCCAAAAGGTTAATTTGCAAGTTGGATCAGTAGTAATGAAGTAAAATGCAATGTTGGCATTCATTTTGAGAGGACTAGACTATAAAAGTAGGCATATAATACTGAGGGTTTATTGTGCATTGTTCAGGCTGCATTTGAAGCATTGTGAGCAGTTTTGGGCCCCATATCTCAGGAGTATATGCTGCCATTGGAGAGGTTTAAAACAACAATCTGGGGATGATTGGGTTAGCATATGATGAGTGTTAGATGGCTCCGGGCCTGTACACACTGTCGTTTAGAAGGATGAGGGGTGGGGGGGGGGGGGGGGGGGGGATGGGTTGGAGATCTCATTGAAACTTACAAAATAATGAAAGGCCTGGATCGAGTGGATGTGGGGAGAATGTTTACATGAGTGGGAAATTCAAGTTCAAGAGGGTACAACCTCAGAATAGAAGGATGTACCAACAGAAAGGAGATGAAGAGGAATTTCATCAGTCAGAGGGTGGTGAATCTGTGGAATTCATTGCCACAGATGGCTGTAGATGCCAAGTCTTTGGATACTTCTAAAACTGGTTGATAGGTTCTCAATTAGTAAGGGAGCCAAATGTTACAGAGAGAAGCAAGGATAGAACAGCCATGATAATGATAGCAGCGAAGACTCAATGGCCCAAATAGCTTAATGGGCCTATCCCACTTAGGCGTTTTTTCAGCGGACTACCAGTGACTGTCAATTCGCCGGCACTCGCCTGAAAAACCGGGAACTGGAATGGCGACTGTCAGAGTGGAACACACACAAACACATCGTAAAGGCGGGGGCCAGGGCATGAGCCCAGGGGGGAGCGCTGTCTGAAATTCACACGGTACAAAGCCAAGGTAATACAGACACATACCGTGATGAACAGGAAGGATGGCGCTGTAATTAAGACGGCTAGCACAGTGTACGGTAAGTCCTTTAAAAGAGGGGAGAGGGGGGAGAACGGGGGAGAAGGAGTGGAGACATCTTTTAAGAAGCCAGACAACTTTTAATAAGCCAGAGGTGCACAGCAGTGACGATCGGCGAACATTTAGCATTACCGTTCGGTTCTCCTTGGTTCTGAAAACTCCTGCTTACGTTTTTTTCCCCCAATGAGCCAATGAAAATGACCGGTCAGCAAAGGCGATTAGCTAAAACTACCTACGACTACCTCGACTACCCATAATTACATGGCGACCCCATTACAACTGCACCTATGACTACAGGGTTGTCCATGGCAGTCCATTTTCTCCATGGCGACCAATTTTTGGTTGCAGAAATTTTTTCAACATGTTGAAAAATTTGTGGCGACTATACTGAGGCCGCGACTAGTTCCCAGAATGCGGAAACTCCTCGTGACCATGGAGGAGACTCACCAGAGACTATCAATGAACATATGGCGACCATGTGGTGAGTGCAGAGTCTCTTGCACTCGCCTAAGTGGGACAGGCCCATTATTCTGCTCTTATGAACTTATGAGTTGGGACCCTTCTTCGGACAATGGAGTAAAGTTACCCATGTCCTTTTGGTCCATGGCATTCTGCACTGCTGCATCTTTTAATATGATTTTTCACAATCTAATGCTGTTGAAGTAGCGAAACGAGTAATTGTGATATGTTTTTTTATTTTACTGGATTATTATTAATTTACTGGGGAAATGTGGTGAAACATTTTTCTTATTTGCAATGAGTAGATTTATTCTTTTCAAATGAGGCCATAATGATCTGGAACAGAAACGTAATATGGAGTAAAAGGCAATAGGGGTCCTGTTCAAGGGGCATGTGCAGAAGAGCAACAGACACTCTTTCTCCAATAGTCATTAATCAATTTCAGGCCATATCCATATGCATGTACATGGTTATTGTTCATTTGTTTGAAGTACTTTCCCAAAACTGGCCAAATTAAATTCCTGAACAATTCCCCAATGTTGAAGCAACCTACATCTCCAACCTATTTGCCTTGAAAAATGTGTATACCACTCATTTCACTGCCTTAAAAAATCTGTGGTCTTGTATAAGTTCAGCTTCACATCTGTTTAAAGAATCCCACAGGGAACTTGATAATAGAGTAGTACAGCACAGCGGCCCTACAGCCCAACTTGATGTGGATCAAGATGCCCCAACTGAGTTTGTTACATTTGCCGAACTTTGGCAATATTGTTGGGCAATGTATTAATTGGCCCATATCCCTCTAAACTTTCTCTATCCATGTACCTGTCCAAATGTCTTTTAAATGTTATAATTGTACTTTGCTCAACTACTTCCTTTGGTAGCTTGTTCCATATACACACCATTCTCTGTGAGAAAATGTTGCCACTCAAGTTCCTATTTAATCTTTCCTCCTCACTTTACACTTTGATTCCCATATTATGTGGGAAAAAATGCACATCTATAAGATCACCCTTCAGTCTCCGGCGCTTCAGGGAATACAATCCTAGCCTGTTCAATATCTCCCGATAGCTCAGTAACAAGTGGTGGCAACATATTTGTAAATCTTCTCTGCACCCTTTCCAGCTTAATGGCATCCTTCCTAAACCAGGGTGACCAGAACTGAATATAATACTTTAAGTCTGATCTCGCCAACTTCTTGTACAAAAGTAACATAATGTCTCAACTTTGTTTATCAATATAGAAGAACAGAACTGCAGATGCTAGATTACAAAACAGGACACAAAGGATAGGAGACATGATTCTGAAGCACGATCCTGACCCGAAACATAACCTGTCCATACTCTCCAGAGATGCTGCCTCACCCACTGAGTTACTCCAGCACTGTCTTTTTTCCTATTCTCAATCTCCTGACTGATGAAGGCCAATGTACCAAAAGCCGCCTTCTCCACCTCGTTTACCTAAAGTCATAGAGTTACAGCATGGAAACAGGCCCTTTGGTACAACTTGCCCACACTGGCCGAATTGTCCCAGTAACACCAACCTCAGTCCATATCCCTCAAATTGTCCTGTCCACCTTTGCACTGTGTTGTTCTCTGATGAGCACAGGGTGTGTTAGTCTTAGAAACAGAGCATAGGTGCAGGAGTAGGCCATTTGGCCCTTCGAGCCAACACCTCATACCATTCAATATGATCATGGCTGATCATCCAAAATCATTACCCCATTCCTGCTTTTTCCCCTTGATTACATTCGCCCTTAGAGCTATAACTCTCTCCTGAAAACATCCAGTGAATTGACCTCCACTGCCTTCTGGGTAGAGAATTCCACAGATTCACAACTCTCTGGGTGAAAATGTTTTTCCTCATCTCAGTCCTAAATGACCTACCCCTTATTATTTAACTATGACCCCCAGTTCTGGACTACCCCAATATCAGGAACATTTTTCCTGCATCTAGCTTGTCCACCCCTTTAAGAATTGTATATGTTTCTACAAGATCCCCTTTTATCCTAAATTCCAGTGAATATAAGCCCAGTCGACCAAAACTGCACACAATACTCCAGGTGTGGTCTCATCAGGGCCCTGTACAACAGCAGTAGGATCTCCTTCATATTAAACTCAAATCCTCTCACAATGAAGTCCAACATGCCATTAGCTTTCTTCACTGCCTGCTGTATCTGCATACTTACTTTCAATGACCGATGTACAAGGACACCCAGGTCTCGTTGAGCCTCCCCTTTTCCTAATCTGACATAATTCAGATAACAATATGCTTTCCTGTTCTTGCCTCCATAGTGGATCTCCAATTTATCCACATTATACTGCATCTGCCCACTCACCCAACCAATACATGTCACCCTGCAGTCTCATAGCTTCCTCATCACAGCTCTTGATGCTGTCTAAGCAGATGTTGTATGAGGAGATGAATAGAGACCACTGCAATAGTGGTTTGTATTAACTACTTTTGTGTAGAACTGGTAGAAAGAGGATTGTTGCTCCCACAAAAAAAGTGAAAGTGACATAGAAACATAGAAAATAGGTGCAGGTGGAGGCCATTCGGCCCTTCGAGCCAGCACCACCATTCATTGTGATCATGGCTGATTGTCTCCAATCAATAACCCGTGCCTGCCTTCTCCCCATATCCCTTGATTCCACTAGCCCCTGGAGCTCTATCTAACTCTCTCTTAAATCCATCCAGTGATCTGGCCTCCACTGTGGCAGGGAATTCCACAAATTATTGGGGGCAGTTACTACTTTGTTGTTCCTTTATTGAATGTAAGTTGAACACTTTTGCAGAGGCTCTCCGTCCCTCCCCCACCCTAGTCGTCTTACTAGTTTTAGTTCTTATTCCTTTGTTTCTACACACTTCTCAGCCAACAATGGACCATTGTGGTCTCTTTGGCCTTCAGAGCTGTATCAGCTTTGTTCTGTACCTTTCCATACCTCTAGTTTCTCTTTCCCCCTGACTCTTATTCTGAATTAAGGTCTCAACCCAAAATTTCACCTATTCCTTTTCTCGAGAGACACTGTCCGACATGCTGAGTTACTCCAGCATTTTATGTCTATCTTTTATCTAAACAGAATTATTTAGTGCACATGCATTCATACTGAAATGCTCTGAATATGTTTAATGAATTCCAGGAGTCATTAGGGACGTTACACATTTTCAAAGATGCTTTGCGAACACCCTTGAAGTGTTTTGTCTGTTCTCCAAGTAATCTCATGCAATGTCAGAGCTTGAAGTATAATATAGATACAAAGAAGTGCAGACTGCTGGTTTATAAAAAGGACGTAAAGTGCCGGAGTAATTCAGTGGGTCAAGCAGCATGTTGGAAAACATGAAGAGGAGATGTTTCGGGTGGGGACCCTTATTCAGCTAACCTACTGACGAGTGAGGTACTGTTGTAGTCTGGCATGAGCTGCGGCCAGGCACCAGCTCTCAGACACCTCCTTGTACCTACCTCTTGATCATGACCCCACAGACCAAGCTACCATCTTCCAGGTCGTTACCAATCTCATCACCTCTGGTGCTCTCCTCTACGCGGTCTCCAACTTTATCATTCCACAACCCCGCACTGCCCACTTCTATCTTTTTCCCAAAATCTACAAACAGGACTGCAATGATAAACCAGTTGCTTCTGCCTTCTCCTACCCCACAGAACTCCCCTCCAAATACCTTGACTTCATCTTACTCCCCTTATCCAGTTCCTTCTGACCTACATCCGGGACACCTTGCACACTCTTCAAGTTTTCATTATCTTTCCATTTCTAGGCTTCCATTGCCTTCTCTTTAGCATGGTCCATTTACATCTCCAGTCCCATCAGGAAGGTCTCAAGGCCTAAGGTTCTTTCCTGAACAGAGACCCATTCAGTATCCTTCTTTTAACACCAGACCGAACATGTCCTCGCCCTCAACAGCTTCTCTTATGACTCCTCTCACTTTCTCCAAGGTAAAGGTGTAGCACTGGACACTTGCACAGGACCCAGCTATGTGTGCCTTTTTGTTGGTTACGTCAAACAGTCCTTGTTCCAAACAGACTGACACCATCTCCCAACGCTTTCTCCACTACCTTGATGACTGCATTGGAGCAGGTTGAAAAAGGGTAATTTTCTCCAGAGATGCTGCCTGACCGATTGATTTAGTCCAGCACTTTGCTTGGAGTATAGTATCAGTTTCAGGAATCGCATATCAGGCCATTTCGTCAAAGGTGACTCGGTCTAATGTACCTTTGTGCTGGAGATGTTAGGCCTGGGAGAGGATGGGGGGTACAGAAAACAGCTCATGAGGCTGGTCATAATGATGTCAACTCTGTAGTCTATGTTGTATCCTTTTCCAAAGGATAAGTCTCTGAATTTATTTCTGAGGTTACTTTAGAGCTTCAGCAAGGATACTATCATCTCACAAGACCTGCCAAGATGGCAACCATGCCAACAAGGTGACGCTTTTGCCAGCAAGGTGGCGTCCAAGCCAGGTGACTCTCTGTGTGCTGGTCCCAGAAGTAGATCTGCAACCATTCATTACAATTGTACCACTCTTTTAAACCTCTACTCCAACATCAGCACTAAACATTATTCTCTTTATCTTGTACCTGTTAACACTGTAGATGGCTTGATTGTAATCTTGTATACTCTTTCCACTGAAAAGCAAAAAAGCTTTTCACATGTGACAATAAACTAACCAAACTCTTGCTTAGTTGTAGAAAACCTTATTAATTTATTTTTCTCAGTCTTGCATGGCAGTGCAACAGGTTTTCACAGTTGTCTTAAGATGGTCAGACACTTTTGTCAAGAACAATGTCATTTTTTGAAGTTTTTTGAGTTTTCCTGCATTTTCTGTCTTTAGTTTTTTGAAATGTTCCTTCCAGTGAATACTGACTGCCTCTTTATCTCCCAAAAGCTCTCCTCCACTTCTGGCATTCACTGGGGAGTGTCCTTGGGTGGCTGGAACAGTACTGGATAATTTTTGCATGTGTCAATGACCATTGTCATTCTTTCCACCCACCACTTGTTCTCCAGGTTACAGGTTCTCTGATAGACCCAATTCTTAATGTGTCTGCAAAGCTCTTTCCAGCCCGAGAAAACCCTGTGTTTGTGCTTACTTAGCATCTGGACTTCTTGATCATTCTCAGATGTTTCCTGGTAGCAGAACCTCTGTGAGAAAAGATCACCCTCTGATAAAAGAAGTCACGTACTAATAACCCGCTCCCAATGTGAAAGTTAGAACCTTAGGATTCTCATGATCAATCCCTGCAGTGAGAGATGCTGGGGAGAATAAATGCCCTCCATCTTAATATTAGAAACCTAGAAAATAGGTGCAGGAGTAGGCCACTTGGCCCTTCGAGCCAGCACCACCGTTCAATGTGATCATGGCTGATCATTGGAGAGGTGAAAGTCACACTCCCCATACAAACAGTCTTTAAAAGCAAGAATAGAAAACATAACTTTCTACTCTATCCTCTGTCCAAGAGATGGCTTGAAACTGAACCTGATAGTTTGGCATCATACCAAGGGAGGGCAAATAGATTTTAATCTGTAACCACCTATTTCCCACCCAATGATATCCCACATTTGCTTCATTTATGTATTTGTTACATTTCTGTTTTATTTTCCTCTTTTAATACACTCATTAACATGTTCTTCTTTGGCATCTAACTTAACCACTTTTGTGACTAGCTATTACTTTTTTGTTCAATAATTCTGTGAGGTATTTTGGTGCAATTTGCTTTATAAAAAATGCTGTAAATTGGGAGATTTGTTTCTATCAACCTGAAAGCTGCCCTTTAGTGTTTATTGAAACCACATTGGAAAGAATATGAAAATGCATACCTATTGTGATTTGATTTTGCTTGTATTTAAGGGCAGCCAGTCAAATGAGTAAGTGCCAGTTTCACCCAACATTAATTTATCAACAGCATAGCACAAAATAATGCCCCAATTATGTACCTGTCACAATGCTTATTGGCATATAACTTGCAAAAATTGTGAATATCTGTTAAATTGGATTTTGTTAGCAATCAGTCAAAGTATGAATGGCGGTAGATCTCAAATGTGTTTGTCAAGTCAGGTGAGGGATGAGAAGCATTATTGTTGATCCAACAAATTCTTTCGTCTGACTATCTTCTAACTAGCATTTTGGAAATTAGGTTTATGTCGAATATTTGTATATTCTCTTTTCCACGCTCTCCCCACCAACTCCCTGCTCTGCCCCCCTCCCCTCTCATACACACACAAGCGCACACACACACACTTAACAGGTGCTGAACACAGCTTTTCAATTTTAACCACTGGTCCAGAACAGACGTTTGCATGTTTGTTCAAGTGTGCCTTTACATTATGGATTATTCTCTAACATTGTACAGATTAATAAATTGGTTAACGTGCATAAAATATTTAAAAAATAATATAGAGCACAACGTGAAATGTCTTAAATAATGGTAAGAATCTACCTTAAACCTGGATCACGCTTCACTGGGTACAATGGTAAATGCTTCAAGCAGAGAAAAGTTATTTCTCCAGAGGAAATGGTAGAGCATGAGAAGATCCACCCATGCAGATTTGGCTTGATTCCCTTCTCTAGCTTGAAGCAGCATTAACTATCCGTTCACCGGGAATGTCGCAGAGAATCCGAAATGTGAACTAATAGACAGAATGAAATAGCTTTTTTATTAATTTGAATTGTGTGAACTGGCCAATCATGCCAGTGAGATGGTTCAATCTTGAAATATACAAACTTGTCTTTTACCAAATGGAGAAATGAAAGCACTTCGGAATGACTCATATGTAACAGAATTAATTAAAGGCAATTTATTATAGCAAAAAGAGGATTGGGAAGCTTTTAAAAAACAACAGAAGATAGCTAAAAAAGCAACAAGGGAAGAAAAGATGAAATATGAAGGTAGGCTATCCAATAATATAAAAGAGAATAGCAAAAGCTTCGTTTCAGGTATATTAAAAGTAAAAGAGAGGCCCAAGGAGTCATCTGGACCCTGGACTTACACTACTATAAGTGGTAATGGAGAAAGAAGAAAAGGCAGATTAATTGATTACATCTTTTGCATCAGCCTTCATAGCATAAGAAACCACCAATGTGCCTGAAATTTCTGAGAGTCACGGGGCAGAGGTTAGTGGTGTTGCTATTACTAAGGAGAAGGTGCTTGTGAAGCTGAAGGTGAATGTCACTTGGACTAGATGGACTATATCTCTGGGTTCTGAGCAAGGTAGTTTTAGAAACTGGGAGTATTGGTAATGATCATTCAAGAATCAAGAGAATCAGGATAGGTTCCAGAGGTCTTAAAATTGTAAATGTTACTCTGTCGTTCAAGAAGGGAGTGAGAAAAAAAGAAGAGGAACTGTAGGCCGGTTAGCCTGACGTCAGTGATTGGTCAGATTTTAAAGTCTAATATTAAGGAGGAGGTTTCTGAGTACTTAAAATAATCCATGGTCTGGTTTTGTTAATGGGGGATCTTGTCTGAAACATTTGTTGGATTTTGTTGAGGAAGTAAATAGCAGGATAGGCAAAGGGGAATCAGTGGATGTTGTTACCTGGATTTTCATGATTAAAATGCCACATGTGAGACTGCTAGACGAGATGAGAGCCCATAGTATTAGAGGGAAGATACTGACATGGAGAGAAAGTTGGCTGTATTTGCAGATGGCAAAGACTGGGAATAAAGAGGGCTTTTCCTGGTTGGCTACCAGCGACTGGTGGTGCTCTGCAGGGGTCGGTACTGGAGCCGCTACTCTTCACTTTGTATAGCAGTGAATTGGATGATAGAATTGATGGCTTTGTGGCCAGGTTTGTGGATGATACAAAGATAGGTGGAGGGGCAGGTAATGTCGAGGAAACAGACACTAAAAAAGGACTTGGACAGGTTGGGAGAGTGGGCGAGGAAGTGGAGTTGGAATTCAGCATTGCAAAGTGTGCAGTCATGGAATAAATAAAGGTCGGATTCTCCTCCTATGACTTATGAAGGACAAGGCTGGGGATACTTGGCAGGCCAGACACCATCTGTGGAACAAGAAATGGTAAACATCAAAGCTAATAACCAGTTGTACGAATTGCTTGACCTGCTGAGTATTTTATGTTTGGATAATTTTCTGGATGACCTTAAGATGTACTATTAAATGCTACTAAGATATCTGTCTTAACCAGCTACCCCAGCAGGTCATTCCAGGCACTCTGTGAAAAAATAAAACTTGCCCCATTTCTCCTTTAAACTTTGCCCCTTTTACCTTAGAGTTATTACGTGCTGATAATGTAAATATGGTCTTGCCATGTCCTTATTGAAGCTAACCAATCTAATTGCTTCAACTATGTGTATAAAATTATTACTTTACTACTTAACAACAAGTTTCATGAAAATTGGCTTTTTTGTTTGATCCTCAGACCTCTCAATATCATTGATTCTTTATTTTCCTGCATGAATGTTTGCAAGATGTTAACAATCATTGAGACCCTGCAGGTCAGAATTGACACAAATTGCCTTAAGTCTTCACTAACTTCCCATTTGTGTTGCATCGTAACCCTCGCTGTTTATCTATTGGATCTGTAGCAACATCAGTATTGCTGATTAATCAAAGTTATGTTGCTATTCAGCAACATCAGAAGATGTACAAGGTATTAACCATAAACATAGAACATGGAATAGTACAGCACAAGAACTGGCCCTTGGGCCCCCAATGTCTGAGCTGAACATAATGCCAAGGTGAACTCTTATTAGCCTTCTCATAATCCATATTATTTTACTCTCTGTATATCCGTTCCAATCCAAAAGCCTTTTAAATGCCACTATAGTATCTGTTTCAACCACCAAACCTGAGCTCGTTCCAAGCAGACATATTTGTATATCTCCTGTAAACTTTGCCTCTATTGATTAAAAGCTATTACTTGCTGATAATGTAGAAATGTCCTTCCTTTGCCCATCTTATTGAAGCTAACCAATTAAATTACTGCAAATAGTCACTGATCATTTAGAGGTTAATTTGCTAATACTCTGGACACATCCATTAAAGGCCAGGGTACACAAAAAGCTGGAGAAACTCAGCGGGTGCAGCAGCATCTAAGGAGCGAAGGAGATAACGACGTTTCGGGTCGAGACCCTTTCCTGGTATATGATCTAACTAGTTTGTAGGAGTGAATGCAGACTTTATGCATGCAACTTTTGCACCTGGAATGATGGCAAGATGTTAATCAGATAGATCATTATACATCACATTACTGTTACATTAAACAATTACTGTTTTAATCTGCTAGAGGCATTCAGAGTCAAGCTGTATCTGTGGGGAAATGAAATGTTGACGATTTGGGCTGAGACCATAGAAATATCCTGATGCAAAGTCTCCACTCGAAACCTGACAATTTCCTATCCCCATACATGCTGTTCGATCTGCTGAGTTCTCCTAGCAGTTTGTATTTTTGCTCCAAATTTCAGCATCTGGTGGCTTTTGTGGCTCCATGTTTTAATCTTCCTGAAGTGTAATAATATCAACACAATTTCAGTTTGAGAGCGCAGAGAAAAAGCAATCTGCTGATGAATTGTACAATCAATCTTGATTGTTTGATTAAACAGTAGTTTGTTTAAAATTTCAAATGCATAGCTGCTCACCTTAAATTTATGCACATTGTCCAATTACTATGCAAAATTTGACCAGTTCTTTGGCGGGTATGACGCAATCTATGAATCGATGCACCAGGAATGCAATTTAAAAACTTGCCTTGATATTTATAGTCCTCTTAAGTTGACAGACCTTTGATCCAAAATGATGAATTGTAGTTTTTATACAAACGTGTTGTTGATGTAAAATCAAACTGAAATAAATGGGAACCTAACTTGTGTGCTTCAGCAATGCATCATCTGTGGACAGTTTGTCACTTCATAAGCTGAACCACAATCTTTGTAGTTTATCTTATAAAATACTTTGTCTGGAATTTATGTTTGCAATATAACTTGAGGATCTCAACCATGGGTCAACATGAAATCTAACTATAATGTGTTTTTTGAGAAATCTGGACCAGTATTAATCCAAACACTATACGCAGAACATTTTAATATCTTCAGCAATGTTTTTTCATAATATTATTGGTGAGGTGGAGACATTTATCTTTTTTTGTTATGGTTGATTTCCAATGGCACCAGAAGACCTATGATTACTTTCCTCACTTTCTAATAGTTTTGCAGTCCACTCTTGTTCTCAACTAATCCACGTCCCACATTCCTTTCTGGAAACCTGAACACACAACATGAGAGGGGACGACCTACCAACTAATTAAGGCGGATGGTCAAGATTTTTTTTAGATTTCCAGAAAATGATTTTGAGTGCTTGCCTTAACATTAGAAGAACAGCCATAATCAAACTCTTATTGCAATGTAACAAATTCTGAAACCCACATGGATATCGAGAGCACTCACACTTGCTTACTGCGGCTAAATGCTTCCGGTAGTAGGAGCTCTGACTAACTCTGGCAATATCCGCCTTTCAAACTGCCTCGCACTACATACTGTCTATTGTCTATTGGCAGGAATGGGGTACTGATTGGGGATGATCAGCCATGATCACATTGAATGGCGATGCTGGCTCGAAGGGTCGAATGGCCTACTCCTGCACCTATTGTCTATTGTCTATTATCGATTGACTTGATGTTGTATCTCATGGAGAGTAACCTCATCATGTCCCAACATCTTCATGGATTGGAGTGACACTTTTGACAGCTCACTGACCTTATAAGATCATACGAGGAAGGCTGAAAATAAACTAAAACATGGATTAACATGACCTGCAAACTCACAGACACAACCTGGGGAATTGATGAAGGGGCACTTCAGGGACTTCAAACTCGCTTGTGCTCTGCAGCCGAGGGACTGTACCAGGTTGGTCATCCATGTCATGAAATAAAACTCATTGATGTTCAACTGAACAGTTACACAGACAATTACTGGAATCTTAGAGCTAATTTCTGGTCAGGAGTCGTCGCAGTGCCATTGAATATCACTGACCTGATGCTGCGATATACAGGAAGGTTGTGTAAAACCTGCAACTAAAAATGTATCGGTCCACCTCCAGCTTGCAGCATGATATCAAGGAACCCTTATTTAGCCACCCTTGCCTCAGCAGTTTCAAAAATAATAATAACTAGACTAAGTGGGACCCGTTGGGTCCCAGCTTCACACGGGAGGGCTAGTCCTCCAACACAATATTCCACCTGTCCACCAATTCCAATATACACACACTCACACTCACACACTCACAGACTCACGCACACACTCACACACTCACAGACTCACGCACACACTCACACACTCACACACATACACTCACTCACACGGACGCACATATACACACACACACATACACTCACACATTCACTCACACACCTGTACTATCAATCTCTGACTTTAAAAAATCCATTGTCTTGGCTTCCACATCTATCTGTGGTAATGAATTCCACAGCGAGCAAACTTAGGGATGTGGGGGGACTGTCAAAGTCCATGACAGACCTCATTTAAAATAACACTGTAGAACACACAATTACCAAGGTTTCAGCTTGACTCATATTCAGTGTGTAAATATAGATGTTGTTTGGGAATGTGACTTGGCAGGAAGAATGATTTTCAGAAATTATGCCTGGAAATCAAAGCTTATTTTATTTTTATTGAAATTGTCTAGTTTAGGAGTTTCCCTGAAGATCATGTGGTTGGATTGAAGATTCACGAAGATGGGCATAAAATCTGGCATAATTACGGGCCAAGTAGTAGAGTTGCTGCCTTACAGCACCAGAAACCCGGATTTGATCCTGACTATGGGTGCTGTCTGTATGGAATTTGTATGTTCTCACTGTGACCTGCGTGAGTTTTCTCTGGGTTCTCTGGTTTCCTCCCACACTCCAAAGACGTACAGGTTTGTAGGCTAATTAGCTTGATAACATTGTAAATTTTGTGTGTCGGATATTGTTAGTGTGCGGGGATCCCTGGTTGGCACAGACGCAGTGGGCGGAAGGGCCTTATTTCTGCACTGCATCGCTAAACTAAACTAGACTATTAATCTTGTCATCCCTTGGAATTGGTCTTCCCATAAACTAAACTAGACTAATTTCCTTATTATCCCTTGGAGGACAGAGATGCAGCGCAGAAACAGGCCCTTTGGCCCGCAGAGTCTGTGCCGACTAGGAATCCCCGCACACTAACACTATTGTACACACACTAGGGACAAATCACTTTTCAAACCACTTCCCTTTCAGACAATTAGCTCCACCATTGAGCTGCACACAGCACTGAACTCTCTTACTTGGATGCTCGTTTTTCATTATGTAATTGATTAAATCATCGAGCAACTCCGATAGCCTTAACAGGTCCTGACTTGTTTTTAGCGATAGCATTGACTAGCTCCTGAATTAATATTGTCAATAAAATGCCAGTCAGGAATATGGTGTTTTTGAAAGATTTTGATTTTTTTAGATTGAGCATTAAAATCAAGGTTAAAATAAAAGCGTTAGATGGTAGATTTCTGTGATCTTAGTAAATGTTAGAGCCAGCTAAAAATTCTCATTGAGCTGCTCCTGCACCTATTTCTTTTCATTTAATACTGTTGTAGAATGATATAGGCTTGGCAAAAAAAAACAAAAACGGCCTACATGCTAGAATCCTGCAAAAATAAATCTGATACATCTCACAGGCTAGAGATTTCACCCAACACAAGGATGTATCCCAGGTATCAGCTGACCTTCTAACCTCCAGCGATTTGAATGCTGGAGGTTAGATACTTGCCACATGGCTCGAGGCTAGAATTTTTAACAACAAAAAGAAAGTTTAGTTTCAGAATGTTGAGGTTTGCTTTTGCCTCAGGGAATTTCAAAAAGGCAACTTCCATTCGTACAATAGGTGCAAAGGTGACCTATTAATCCTGAAATTATTCTCTATACCTTCTGGACCTGTGCACCGTTATTGCTTTGAGAATGGTTACACATTCTTAATCAAATGAAAATTGAATTCTGCATATCATGAAAACCTGAAGTCTTTGGATATTTGGCCTTAAAAGATGCCCCGTGCAATGCACATTCAAACTACACCAATTGACAGAAATTAATTGAAGGCATGTTTCTTTTGCTTGCCCATATTCAGCTGTAGGTTTATATAATGGACAACATTGGCTCGTGGAGCAGAAGATGAAAGAAATACACGAGGAGGCAGGAAAGAACTGGACTGTGTTGCTAAGCAATTCTTCGTCCCTGCGCTGGGTATGCTAATTAATCGGCAGGGCGTGGGTGGGAAATGTCTTTTTTTTTAGCTATTACTTTAGGCAAGGATGCAATGAACTATCTTCATTCATGTACAAAACAATTTCTGACCAATTTATATCTTACAAATATATTTGCTAACCTCCCCTTCCATGCTGAATTTGCAATATGTGATTGGTCAAATATCTCTCATTTCGTAATCAGGTATGGATTCTTGCAGCTTATTTTAAAAAGGAGGAAGGCTTGCATTTTGATGGAAGTTCCTCAACTGTAAAGGCTAAAAATTACACTATACTGCTGGTGCTGAGCTGCTGCCAAATTTATGGCAGGAGGTTGGAAGAGTTACATAAATTCACAGCCTCGAGAGGAATAATCAAGAAGCAATTTGCTCCTTGTGAAGATTTGCTTCTTTGGTTAAAAGTTGAATTGATTGGTGAGGAGTTTGGAACAATAATATTTCCATATTAAAAAAGTGAATTTGAAAAGGCAGTGATTAGAATTCGATGATTCAGGAAAACAACTCCTCACTGTGTAATCAGACTGTATTTATAATCTGCCCGCAATGCTAGGATACTATCTGCTCACTAATATTCACAGCTGTGAATCCAATCTTCTAAAAAAATATGTCATGTCAAAATATTTCTTCATAAATGTATTTTCTAAATGTTTAAAGCTATTCACTTATTAGATTAATAAATTGCACTTTTATTGCTTGAGGCAAATGAGCAAAAGCTAGAAAGATAAAATGTGAGCCGTTAATTCAGAAATTTCTAAGCACACTTTGATCTGTGATGATTTCCATTTGAAATTAGTTTAATGAAACATTCCCACATATTATCTTTGCAGGGAGATATTCAGAAATATTTTCATGACCTAATTATGCAATCATTCCCATAACCAGATCAATTAGTGTATTCTCCAGAGGAAGTAATTATAAAATAATATAATTTGTTTCCAGAATCTGCTATTGCCATTTTACTGCAGTGTATTAATTATATTTATCTGATTGAATATTTACAATCTAACAATTATTTTACATAGGTATTGAGTCAGTGTGGTAAATGGATTTCACAATCTGTTTAATTAACTTTTCCTCTGCAAAATGCTATTCACATCCGCTTGAAATGTTACTAATCCTAAATTATTTAATAATGAAGTAACACCTCTGGTATAGACAGAGAAACTGATATTTGTGATGAAGTAAGTATGATAAGTCCTGAAAGAATAAGATGGGAGAAGAAACAAGAGCAAAATAACAAAGAACTTAAAATCCAATGATAGAGTTGCTGACCCTGAAATGTCTCGAGTCAAGGTGGATTTCTCAGTAATGTTTTTATATGAGACGTCAGGATGTTGCATATGTCATGAAGTGTTGTCTACCCATGCCTGAAACCATGGAACCAAAGACATTAAACACGACTAACTTGCTGAAGTAATCATAATGGAAATCCTCTGTTTAACTATGCCCATTGCCTTTTATCTTCCTTCACTTTCTTGATTTCATTTGTTTCTAATTTTATATATTTTTCTTGAAGTTTATGGTTGCCTCCAATCAGTCCCAATGTTGGAACATTCTACATTTCTAAAAAAACATGTCCATGCCAACCAAGATGTCCCATCCACACTAGTCCCACCTGTCTGCGTTTGGTCCATCTATCTATTATTATAATATAAAACACTGATCTTGGATGTTTACTGATTTATTTGTTTGTTAGTTTGCTTGTCTCTTTTTCTTTGATTCACATCTCCTCAAAAACCCGACGCGCTAAGGTGAAATTTTTACATATTCCGGTAAAGATTTACCTCATGATCTTGAAAATAGCCTCATTGAAAATTTGATTAATTATTTCCCGAGTTTTTTACTAAAATTGTTCACCAATGTGGGATTTTTTTGAAGTTAATGATCTGAAGCGAGCTGATGACATCACAATGGCTGTGCTCCTCATGGCCAGCAGCGCAGAGTTTTCAACGCACAGCCTGCTGGCCACTGTTGCCCATAGGCTGCGAGTTATGTAACCCCTCCCAACTCGCAGTCGACTCCGTTGCTTTTGACCGTCCTCAGATCGTGCCCCACCCGTGGCCTCCCTCAGCCCGCTTACTCCTTACACTTGGCTGCCTGTCAAGTGGGTGGGTAGGCTTCCCCTAGCGGAAGCCATGATCGGCCAGCCCTCCGCTGCTTTTGACCGTCCTCAGATCGCGCCCGCCTGCAACCTCCCTCGAGTCTCCGACGCCTGCTCGCCGTGGGCCCCGCAGCCCGCTCGCTCACAGCCCATTCGCTCGCAGCCCGCTTGCCTGCCCTGCTCCCCTCTTCCTCTCCCCCTCTTCTCCTTTCCCCACCTCCTCCTCTCCCCCGCTCTCCTCCTCTCCCCTCTCCTCCTCTCCCCTCTCTTCCTCCCCCCCTCCTCTCCCCCCTCCTCCTCCCTCCCCGTCTCTCCCCCCCTTCTCTTCCATTTATCCACCTTCATGTGCCTTAGGACATTTAGCACCTCCTCAACAATAAAATGGACTCTCCCAAGTTTCCCAGTCTTCATGTCTTTCTCCTTGGTAAATTTACATACAAAATCTCCTAAATATTATCCCCTGCCCCCTCTTTGCCCTCCTGATTTCCTTCTTAAGTATGCTCCTCAATCCGCAAAACACCCCATTTTCTCATAATTTATAATAATAATCTTAAAGTTGTAAACTGAATTGAATGGGAATCACGAGGAAAACTTTCCGATAACAGCAGTCTACCTAGCAAAGGGGATAGATAAAGTTGTTAGGGTTGACACAAAATGCTGGAGTGACTTAGTGGGACAGGCAGCATCTCTGGATAGAAGGAATGGGTGATGTTTTGGGTTGAGGCCCTTCTTCAGAATTCAGTCTGTCCCGCTAAGTTACTCCAGCATTGTGGGTGTGTACACGCGTTGTAAACCGGCATCTGCAGTTCTTTCCAACACAGATTGCTAAGGTTGATGGGCAGTAATTATCTCTGCCCCAGCAGAAAGCAAAAGGACCATGGTTATCGGTCTGCCCATTTTCGACTACTTCAGCAATGATTTTGGATTTCCCCATTAATTCTAAAGTAGGAATGGTATATGGCAGTATCTAAAAATCTTGCAAAGCATGGATAAGGTAGAAAATCAGAATTGTTTTCCCAGAGTGGAAATGTCAAAGACTAAATGGCATAGGCTTAAGATGGATGGAGGAAATGTTTAAAGGAGATGTGCAGGACTGTGCTAGGGGTGGTGATGGAGGCAGATACATTAGTGGCATTTAAGAGGCTCTTTGCTAGTCACACAGATATGCAGGGAACAGAGGGATATGGATCATGTGCTTGCAGATGAGATTAGTTTATCTTGGAAGAGGCTGAGGGCAGAACTGCAGGAAATAGATTGGATGCAGTCAAGGGCTCCTCCAATGTAATAGAGGGAAATCGTAAGATTAAATGAGAACTTACCAGTTTGAAGTTTGATCAGTTACATTGGTGATTATGTGCCCTCTGCTCCCAACCCTCATATCACAGAGGTCATATGGTAGTTCTAGGTTTATAACCTTACTATGTCACTTCAATTACTGTTTTCTGTGATTTCACACTGTTGCTTTGAAGATTGACGAGCATGCGCACTGGCGGAGTTCTTCACATAATCACCAACGTAACTCCTCATAAAATATAGATCAAACTTCAAACTGGTAAGTTCTCATTTAATCTTACTATTTTACTTCGGAGTCACATGAGTGATTCCATGAAGATTTCAAAGCTCTGTGATTTCATGCTGTGAGAAATGAGTCTACACAACCACAGCCGCTTTATTGACAGTATGAGGGAAACATTCATAATGAATAAATAATCATAATAGTAACCACTCTCATCCGAGAGGGACTATAGAACTGAACGTAAAATAGAGTTGGTAAAAAACCCCTGGCCTGACAATGGGTTATTATAAGTGTTTGGAAGGTTCGTTCATTCGACCGTCCTGCAGCTGCTAGGATGCGATCCAGCGGAACGTAACTAACCCTTGCTACTGATGATGTAGCAGACCTGGTGGAGTGATTTAATTCATATCTACTCCCATATAAACCAAACCCCGTTTCACTGCCTGGGGATGGTCTGAACTGACACATTTTTATAAAGCCTTTTTGTAACTAACAACATTGCTAGTTCAATATCCAGCAGGAAACCTCTAGGCTCTTGGTGACCTTGACATATTGTTGTAAATGTGTGACCTCACATAACTGAAGGTCCCTGAATATGTCATGAAACTAATTTGGGACCTGACTCCCCTTCTGCTCTGCTTAACTAAAACATAAATATAATATTATTTGCAGATGTAACCATCCTGTCCAGTCACAATTATGTAGTGACTGGAGCCGTTGCGCTGGGACCAGTGCCATGAGGATAACCAGCTTATGAGACGGCCAAAGCTAGGATGTAGCTGGAGCCCCCGGCTAAGCAGTGCCAGCACGATGTCAGTATCCCATACAGCCTTGTTCTTGTCCTGGGGGAATATGTGTTAATGATCCTTTACAAACTCGATATCCGGGGTGAGCCCGACAGAGTGGATCCAATTCGCTGCAGTAAATATGATGGGAAGGCACATTAAGCACAGTTAATGGCCCTATAACTCAATTATTGTCAAAGACCTATTGGAAAATGAACTTAAAGTCATCAGTATCTACCATATTAAATGTAACATAGCATTAAACAAAGCTCTTCCCATCTCCTGGCGAAAACTGTACTGCTTTTTTGGGATGGTATCCCTGCCCTCTGCAGTGAGTACATACATGGGTCGGTGTGACAACCCGAGCCGTAGGAGCAGTCTACTCAGAATCTGCAAAATAATAATTTGATTTTATCATGCAGAGGCTGGTTTTCCGAGCCACAGGCTGACCAGCAAAGCGTTGCATGTAGAATAACCATATAAGGTTGTATTAATATTCCTGACAAACAGGAATCAGGGCTGCATAGTCCAGTCAGCCAGTACGAAAGCCTAAGCGGGATCTTGCTGACTTTATTTCAAGATCCGACTGATGGGCAAAATGGAGGAAGACATAACGAACATTCCTCCTTGTTGTAGTGATAATGTATCTCTCGCCACTGTTATGCCACATAGTTTTGCAGCCATGAATAAGCATGAAACATCACATCAACATTCGATGTTCCACCGAACCATAATTTCATAAATACTTTGTGATCCAACACTCATTCTGTGTTGTCATTGATTTGTACTTGATGATACATCAGTGGCAAATGAGATTATGTAAATTAGTACAGGATGCTTTTACTTGATTGCACCCATGTGACTAACATATGCCACCACCATTGTGTATCAACCTGAAGTTGAACATGCATATTTGCTCCATAACCCTTTACCCATATAATGCACCTAGGGTTTATAGTTGATAGCAATAACTGAAGAATTGGCAACTGATATAAATCTGCTCCACCTCCGAACTAGAGGTGAACATTTGCAATTTTCCACCTTAGAGCACTTAGCATCAGTTTGTAATAAACCTGAGTTTTTACTGACCAAACTAGTGGAGCAATGCTGAATAGTGTTTGTCCATCATTATGACTTTATCAGCTTCAGCTGGTAATAGCATAGGTCTCTTAACAATGACCTAGTCAACACTTGAGAGGTTGCTACTTCACAGCTGAGCACAGCTACTATATTGCCAATTACTCTTGATGAATAGACAGCTGCTTATAACAACAAGGTTGTTACAAGTTCCCATTAACTCCAATCTCTTGTCCCAGGGCGGAGTCACAGGCTAATTAATAGTTGAAGGTAAATTCCAATAACCAACAAGTATATTGGTAACTACTTAATTTTAACTGGATGGATGAGGGATCTTACAAAGCCCTTCCCACCTTTGAATTTCTCAAGTTTGAAGCTGAACAATTGATTTTTGCAAAATTGAGTGTTAGAATATCATTCAGACTAGACATAACAAGTTTAGACTGAGTAGCCAAAGCACCGATTTTTGAAATACCTGGTAAATACCTGGATAAATAATTTAGCCCATCTTGCAATGTTTTACTGTTCTCATTGCCTCATCATTAGCAAATTAGCATTACTGTTATCATTCTTCTGATAATTTCAAATGTCTCCGGTGATCCCTGTAAATGGGAACTGCTTAGAATGTATCTTTGAGATCCTTATGAAAATCAGTTGTTAATCAGTGACGAAGTTTCCTATTCAGAAATTTACACTTACACAACCTTCTCCATCTTAACAATGAACAGCCACGTCTGCCATCATTCTGTGCCTGGATCGACAACTCTGGCCCAATTTCCAAGCCTGTCTTGGAAGACAATCCTGGCCATAAAAATGAGCCTATCTCATAATTCCGAACCTGCCTCTAAAGGCAACTCTGGCCATAATTCTAAGCCTGCCGTGAAAACAATTCTGGCCATATTTCGATCCTGTCTCGAAGCGATCCTGGCCATAATACTGAGCCTGCCTTAAAAGATAATACTGGCCCTAATTCCAAACCAGCTTGGAATATTTGTATTGTACAGTTTTACATGGTTAGGTGACAATGCCTTAACCATAAGTGTGTTGTACAAACAAGTGTAAATTAACAACTTGTAAGTGGTCCACTTACCCCATGCCCGGTTATAGAGTAGGACCGGTAGGGTGCGTGGAACATCTGTCCAGTTTTCACGCTGCCATAGGTTCAGTGAACCGCTCACTCCCAATGGAGGCGTGAAGTGTGTTGTCGCCGAACCGATGAAGCTTTGTTGGTACCTTGATTGGTCCGACAGCTTTTGCTTCCTCATCCAGGACTTACCTGAATAGAAGATTCGGCGGCTAGAGCTCGGTTCATTGCCGGCACTTGTAGCGTGAGGGGAACTCTGACCCCTTCCAGGTATTCTGCCAACGGCTGGTAACCAACACTTTTGGCAGCAACACCTTCGTCTGCGAGGATTGCCTTGAACCCATACACATGTGCACCCGTATGTTCCACGGACATACTTTAGAATTTGAAATCAGTTACCAACTGACCATTCGCACTCCACTCCATAAAGGGGAAGATTGTAGGCAGCCCTGAACAGGTGCTGGCTCAGGCCCCTGAGGGTACCTGCGCTGATATGGCCTCCCAACAGACCTATACCAGAATGGAACATACTCGGTGGTAGAATAACTCCTCCAAGAGGGAGACATTAAGCATCCCTAACTAGGCGCTGCTGGCGGGGGCACTCCCATAGGCCGGCGCTGACACTACTGTTGGAGTGTGTGTTAGTGGAACATCCTCTCTATTAGGAGCTCCATCCTGGACAACCGTCCAATTAAGCAGCCCTGAATAGGTGCTGCTGGCCCGGGCTCTCCCGTAGGCCGGCGCTGACACTACTCCTCCTTTTGGAGTGTGTCATGATGGAACATCATTTCCATTAGGAGCTCCATCCAGTGTAGCCCAAACTGTTAATTATCACCGGAATGGAACCCTCCCGGCCCGACTCATCCCGAATCCATAGGCTGACCGCTTTATGGGTGATTATACCCCATGTCCTGAGGGCCACAGCGGTGTGGGAGCCGCTGACCGTACTGTCAGCGACTTTGGTGGTGATACCGCCTTCCTTCTGGATTTAACCCTCCACGGGAACCACGGCGGTCTGGAAGTCGCTGACCGATTTGTCAGCGACTCTGACAGTGATACCTCTCCACGGGAACCACAGCGGTCTGGGAGCCACTGACCGCATTGTCAGCGACTGGAGTCGCGAACCCGACGGCCGCCGGCTCCTGCGACTCCCCAAAGCACAAGTCGGTTTCCCTGCGGCTCGCCGGACTTCGCGACAATATCCAGCAGGAATCCTCTATAAGAAGAGGTTCCTGCAAGAGAAAACAAAACCTCGTAAGAAATATAAACTTACCTGCATGTTTAAACTTACCGCTGGCAGGACCGTTGCACCTGCCAGTCAGTCGCTGAGCCATGCGAAATGACGAGCATGCGCACTGGCGGGGTTCTTCATGGAATCACTCACTTGACTCCGAAGTAAAATCTATAGTTCAATAAGAGGCACAACAAGATTTCATCAGGCTTCTGTCAAAGTTAGACTACTAATATCATATTTTCAAAACTTCTCATTTTGATTCTTCTAAATATTAAAATCTTCAATGCCCAACACTAAATTTTCAGGTCTCTCACGGCCAAGCAACACTGATTCCTCTGGAACTTTTATTTCATATTCATCAGTGAATTTAACTCTCCTGTTCTTTCAACATCTTTACCAGTATCATCTTTACTTTAGACTTTACTCCAGAGATACAGTGCAGAAACAGGTCCTTTGGCCCATTGAGTTTGTGTTGACCAGTCAGATGCAGCATGTAAACCGGTCCTTTGGCCCACTGAGTCTGTGTCGACCAGTCAGATGCAGCATGTAAACAGGCCCTTTGGCCCACTGAGTCCACGCCAACCATCCTACATGCTAGGGACAATTTACAATTTTACCCAAGTTAATTAACCGACCAACCTGTGCGTCTTTGGAGTGTGGGAGGACACCGGAGCAACCCCACACGAACACAGGGAGAATGTACCAATGCCGTACAGACAACGCCTGTAGTCAGGATCAATCCCGGTCTCTGGTGCTGTATGGCAGCAACTCTACCACTGTGCCATCCCTATTTGGATTCCCGTTTTACTGAATACATTCGCAGCAATTCCTGAACAAAAATGGGATTACAGAATCACAATTGTGTAGAGAAGGCTCCTGAAGAAATGAGAAAATGATTAACCTGCGCTATTTCTCTGAATGGTCTATCAAATGTTCCGTAGACCCACTTGGAAACATGAGGCCCTCATCATCTTCAGTTGGTTTGCTTGTAGAAATTCAAATATTTCTCAATAGAATTTATTTGTCCAGAAAATCCTTATGCACTGCCCATCCTGTTTTAGGACCTCTATTTGAGGCAGTCAATTTATGGGGGGGGGTAGGGGGGGGGGGGGTGGGGGTGCGGCACAGCATCACATGGGAGGGCTGGTCCCCGAACGCAATATTCCATCACTCACCCATAGCTCCCAACTGCGCAGGCTCGGCTCACGGGTTCCCATTGTGACGTAAAAGATGGAGTCATTACTGTCCAGGCTAAGTGCAGACCCGTTAGGGAGAGAGAGGGAGGGGAGTAGAGAGAGGGAGAGGGAAGTGGTTAGGGTTTGGGGAGGGAGGGTAGAGAGGGAGAGAGAGGGAGGGGGTAGAGAAGGAGGGGGGTAGAGAGGGAGAGTGTAGAGAGGGTGATAGAGTGGGGGGCAGGGAGGGTAGAGAGGGAGAGGGAGTGTGGTAGAGAGGGAGGGGGGTATAGAGAGAGATGGTGGGAGTGAGGGCTGATAGGGCATCTCCCTCCTCCACCCCCCCCACCATCTCCCTCTACCACCCCAGCCCCCATCCTCTCCCTCCTCCTCATTTACCTCATCCACCTCCCCTCACTCCCATTCCCTGCCCCAGGTCGTGGAGCAGCACCAGGGCCTAGAACTCAGCCTGGTTCTTGTACTCGGCCCGGCCCTGACTTGGTTCCAGCGGCTGCTTTTTTTCGGCCCCGGGCTCGGTTCTCACTCCAGCTCGAGCACTAGGCTCGGCTCCAGCCAGGGCCTGCGGCTCCATCCTCGCCACCAGGTGCCGGGCGTCAGTGGTCACGGCCTCATCCCAAGCCCCGGGCTCGGCTCTCACTCCAGCTCCAGCAGCACCCTCCCCGTCGGGGGTTGGGTGCTGGCAGCTGCCATGCGAGTGCGCTGAAGTGCTCCTCCCTCCCAGAATGTCCCGTCCTGCCTTGCGAGTGCATTGTGACGGCACTCGGGGTTTTTTTTCGAAATGGGTGAGTTTTCTGGCTTTGTTTTAAACTTTAAACAATTAAAAAGTGTGGAAATATAGGTGGGAATGCGACTGGAAGACGTTTATCGCCTCAACGGGAAAAATGTGAGTAGAATGTCTGAAAATGGGAAGGCTGTGGCCAAGCCTTTGGAAGAAAATAGGAGAATAGAAATTGGTACAAACACACAGCCACAAACAAGATGAAGAGTTTTAGTAATAGTATAGATATCGGTAGTTGGGATTCCAAAGAAACAGCAGAATGGACCATCCTTCACTGAACTGTGGCCATGGGGAAATCTGTTTTCTATCAATACCCTCAATCATTCCTTTGTTCATTGTAGCCACTTGTTCAGTGATCTGGGAAGTCTTTTATTATTGCTGAAATCTCCAGTTGCATCATTACTAAATTACTAGATCCATGAAAAATGATCATTCTTATTTAGTGCAACTGATAAAAAAATAATTTACATATATTACATTTTACAAAACCATTCCACATAATTGTCTTATATTTTACAAAGCATATAAATATTGTGATTGTGGCAGTGATTTTAACTTAAATTCTTAATTAATTGCAGAAAGTAATTATTGCCAATTGATAAGCTTTGCACAGTTATTGTCATACATGGGCCAAGACATTGATTAAAAACTCATTTATTTCAAATCATTTTAGTGCTGAAAAGATACTTAATGTTTGTCACTGTTAGTGCTGCTGCTAATGAGCTTAAAGTGTCTCAACTGGAAAAGTTGTTTCCCCATTTCCCTCCACAGAAGATACCTGACCCGCTGAGTTCCTCCAGCTATTTGTTTTTTGCTCAAGCTTCCTACATCGGCAGTCTCTTATGTCTCCATTCAATTAGCTTAATGTTTTCTCCATTCTCTATTAACCGATGAAATAAAAGTTGTGAGTGTGCAGTATTCCCACCCCCCCCCCCCACTTTTTTGTAAAATGAAATATAATGAAACTATGTCATGTCTCATGAACATGTTGTTGTTTTGCTGACAGACAAAATATGCACTTTACTGCAGATGGAATATTATTTTACTTGGGAACATATTTTTGTTTAATTTTCCTATTTATTCTCAGAATAGCACCCTTTTAAGCAAGACATTGCTCCCTAACCACCTGTGTTAATGAGTGACATCACCTTTGAAAGCCCTTTTTAATAAAAACAAAGTGGAGCCATTCAGCATTTGAATCAGTTCTGCTATTCTACTTGTTTGTGGTTAAATTGCCACTCAGCTAACAATATCTATCTTTGTTCCGAATCGCATGTCAACTTATAAATTCAGACAAGTGGGTTTAGATTTAGTTTTTCATTGCAGGTTGTATTTTTGGTGGAACGTGCTTGTGACTATTTCTGTGCTAAATCACACCATTCTGGAAATTTAGCATGCTACTCAGTTAAGTTTCACCCTTGTGTCACCAATGAGTTTTGTTCATCGATTATCATACCCAGTGGAATGCATCTTTTACAGTGTTGCCAAGCAGATTTAGCCACATTTTTTTCGGAGAGCCTTACTAACCTTCACACTCTTGGCGGCATAAGAACAAAAATGTAATATACGATTGAAAATTGTGGCACAGTGGCACAGCGGTAGAGTTGCTGCCTGACAGCACCAGATACCCAGGTTTGATCCCGATGCTGTTCCTGATGCCTGGGTGCTGTTTTACGGAGTATGTACGTTCTCTCTGTGACCTTGTGGGTTTACTCCGGGTGCTCTGGTTTCCTCCTATACTCCAAAGATGTATAGGTTAGTAGGTTAATTGGCTTTTGTAAATCGTCCCTAGTGTGCAGGATAGTATTAACATATGGGATGATCGCTGGCTGGATTGGACCTGGTGGACCGAGTGGCCTGTTTCCATGCTCTAACTGTAAAGCTCTAAAACATCCACTGTGACCATCAGCCATTAGCAACAACCCTTTCACAGCATGTAATTTCTGGCTCCACCAAATGTCCACAGTGGATTATATTCTGGCAATTAAGCCAAAAACCCTACCCCACGACCACTCCCATACTGATTTCAATGGATCTTCTCCCGAGTTGTGTTTTATCTGCTTTGAACGTGGCTGCAATCTCAACCAGGCTAATTGTCTGTTCTGTTCAGTACTTTCTCACTTGATAGGAAAGGAGAGAGGCTCAGTGGTCCTGCCAACCAAAATGTATTGATATTCACATCTAGATTACTGCTTTCAATTTTTTCAGACTCTCCTTCATCCTGCACCATATTAAAAAAAATGAAAATAGGAAGACATTCATCAAGGGAAATTATGCATAGAATCCTCTGCCACCTGTCATTGTTGCAATTTGTGGAAGGACAGATATTGAATACCATCCTAAACAATGTCTGAGGTACTATAAAACCTGGCAGTTTATGGGTCTGGCAGTGTTTAAAAAAGAAACAATATCATCAACTCGCCTATTTCATATTTTTATGAAAGTTGTTGCTGAGATTATGACAACCAAATTACATCTTTTTCATTAATGTAATTTAATGTTTGGATCGTAAATGTAGCTTCATGGTGTAGTAATGCTGCCTTAATCATTTTGCCTTCATGATTCAGAGATGTGTTTGGAATCCATGGGTTTACACTTTTTTTAACTGGTTAAAAAACATTAGCATTCTGTGAACAGGCAAACTCAATTTAATATTCTTTCAATGTTCGCGTTTGGCTGCATGGAAAAACATAGTGCACCTGAACCAAATGGCAATCGTAAAGCTCCACCTCCCACCAAAAAAAGCAAAAGTAATAAGAATTTAATAGCAAATAATGAAGTGAATGAAATGTTTTTACACTGTATTCCTCTTTCTGAAAGCACTGAAATATTCAGCTGTTAGTCAGATCAAATTTGCTTCAATTTTAAAATTTCTTAATGATTTACCCTTACCAAGAAAACTGAATGTGCAAAATGGCTCTCATAAGTTAATAAGTTATAGGAGCAGAATTAGGCCATTTGGTCCATCAAGTCCACTCCGCCATTCAATCATGGCTGATCTATCTTTCCCTCTCTACCCCTCTCTCCTGCCTTCTCCCGATAAATCTTGACACATGAACTAATCAAGAATCTACCTATCTCCACCTTTAAAGTATCCTCTGATTTGGTTGGAATTGGAACTTTCGATGCAAGTCACTCGCTCCCTGCCCCTTAACAATCCTATGCGTCCTTGGCTATGGTCTCTTCTGCTGGTCCCTCTCCTTGGGTGAGATATTTAGTTTTAGTTTAGAGATACAACATCCTAACAGGCTCTTCTGCCCACCAAGTCCACACCGCTCATCGATCACGCATTCACGCTAGTTCTATGTTACTCCACTCTCGCATCCACTACCTGCACACTTGGGGCAATATACAGAGGCCAATTAACCTGCATGCTCGCACGTTTTTAGGAAACTGGAGCACCCAGAGGAAATCCACATGGTCAGGATCAAATCCGAGTCGCTGATGATGTGATCTAGCAGCTCCACCTGCTGTGTTGCCCTAATTGATAAGATGTTAATTTACTTGCCTGCTGGATGTGATTGAGCCAGAAAGTTCCAAAACTGCAAGACCAACCCTTGCTGGGATTTTGCCATATTGCCCTTCTCAAAAATCCGCAACATCTATAGTTTTAAAATAGCGCGTCAACAGCAACAAAATAAAAAATATATTAGAAGGGCTTTGGCTCCTTGCTGGCTCATGCCTGGAAAGGAATCTGTGATGTTTGGTGGACTGTGTGGGGTCCAAAGACGATGTCGTCCCTAAGTTCTTCAAACCAAGACCATTTCTGTTCTGTCAGATGACTGCCGTCGGCAAGGAGCTCTGCTGTATTGAGGAAATGGGAACTATCACCCATGTGGACTATTCAGAATGGACCACACCCATAGTTGTCGTTCAGAAGCCTTGCGGCAAGGTACGCATCTGTGGCGACTACAAAGTGACTGCAAACTCTCAATTGCACATTGATCAACACCCCATACCAAGAGTGGACGAGCTTTTCATCAAGCTGCAAGTAGGACAGTACTCGAAATTGGACATGTCGGATGCGTATCTCTAAGTGGAACTGGGCGACGAGACAAAAAACCTGCTCATTATCAACACGCACAAGGGACTGTTCAGATACAACCGATTGTCATTTGGACTCGCACCGGCGTCGGCCATCTTCCAGAAACTGGTCGACAATCTGGTTGCCGGGATTCCGTACGTAGCCGCCTACGTGCATGACATCATTGTCAAGAACACCTGCAGAACCTAAAACAGGTCCTCACGACACTGAACAACCACGGCATGAAGTTGCGCATGGACAAGTGCAGATTCTGACAATTGTTCGCCATTTGGGTATTGCCCTTAACAATCGTATGCGACAATGGACCCCAATTTGCCTCGCAAATGTTCGCTGACTGGTGCAAAAACACTCAATTGTGCAACTGACATCAGCACCTTTTCATCCAGCCTCAAATGGTGATGCAGAGCAGCTCATCGGCGTTTTCAAGTAGGTCATGAAATGTGCTGTAGGAATCGAAAAGAAATCGAAACTATTGGCATTGCGCGATTCCTTACAGCAATATCAAATCGTTCCAAACTGCACTACCGGTCGAACTCCAGCGGAGATGATGCTTGGACATTAAGTGCGCTCTCCCCTATCAGTTTTGAACCCGACCCGTAACTCTTATACGGCGCGCACTCAGCCAACGAAGTCGAACAAGTCCAAATTCAACATTGGCGACTACGTATATTACCCAATTATACGGCCAAGCAAAGCAAATGTTTCGTTGGCAGGATCATGGGTCACATTAGAACCAAAATGTACACCGTCCAAGGACAAGAAGGACAATGCCGACGGCATGATGACCAATTAAGAAGCCGCGTTCCTCCAGCGAAGACTGCACAGAACCTGACCAGAACCAAGCAGTCGGACACCCCGGTGCCGAATCGTGTGGATACTGGATGCCTGACTTTGACGGAGTTCCGCCAGACCAACTCCCCACTGATCCGCCTGTGGTCCTTCGTAGATCAATACGTTGCAATCGTGGTACTCCCCCAAGGCGACTCATTCAGGAATAGAGATGTTCAAACTGGAAAGGGGGAGTGTGATGTTTGGTGGACTGTGTAGGGTGGGAGGACCCATTGCTCCTCCCGAGCAGCAGGTGGCGCTGCAAGGACAAAGGGAGATGTTTTGTATATAGTTTTTTCCTGTCTCTAGACAGTGTGAGTGTGCAGCCATTTTTGAGTTGTCTTGCTGCCAGCATTGAGTAAAGTATTAAAGACTTCTGTTGTACCGTGAAGACTCTCGTTTCATGCAGACCTAGAAAAAGAACGCAAAAGAATCTTTGATGTTTAGCCATTGAAATGAAAGCAAGCCTGGGGTTGCTGTGCATGCACTGTTGAACGTGGAAACGCCAGAATTCCTGTTGGATATGGGCCATTGAATTCATCAGTTCTTCTCATTAATGAATAGCTTGGTAAATCCCCCCCTCAAGTAATCTAAGATCCTCTAAGGGGATTGTATGGTTTTGATTTAGAATGCTAAAACTGTTTTGCTTTAATTTATTGTTTATGCTTATTTGTGTGTTTTTGGGTGTTTCAATGTGCTTAACTGTGTTTATGTTTTGAATAAAAGCACTTTAATTACTATAATATATTCTATACGTTCATGAATACAGAAGCTCTGGTGCAGTTTGGTGACCAGCTCCAGCTCATTGCAACATTAGGGTTGGCAGATGCCCAGAATAATTTGGGACTCAAGATAAACCATCAGTAAGGATATTTAAACGTGGAGAAACCGGGGAAGGAGGGGTTGGTGGTTGTGGGATGGGCCTGCAATTCAGGCCAAAGGTTTCTCTGGAAAAGAAGACTCCTTGAGATGATTGAAATGTTCAAAATCATGTTGGGCATAGACAATGTAATTTGGGCACTTTCATCAGTGGGACCAAAGTAGGGTTGCTGACTTTCTCATTCCCAAATAAGGGATAAAATGTGAAAATAAGGGACAACTTCCCGACGGCAATTCGTCGTTCAACTCGGCCATGTCTGGGTGAATGATGAGTTGGCCCGGGTGCTGGACTGCACACAAAGCCCAGTCGGCAAGCCAGCTGAGGAGTTTTGGCCCGGGCGCTGGACTTTGCACGCGACGTCACGCGCAACTCATGAACCGATGATCGGCCATGAGAAGGCAGGGTGGTGGTGTCAGCGGTAAGTGAAGGTCCAAAAGGCGGACAGCTGGCCGGGCTCTGATTGACGGGGCCACGGGCGAGGCGCTGCTGCAGCACTCCATGGGCTGCACTACATCGGGACGGGTGAGGCGAGGCTGGACGCGCCGCATCGACCCGTCAGTCCCTTCGACCCGAGTAGTAGCAGTCAAATCCGGGACAAGGACCAATTGGGACAAACCAATTTAGCCCAATATACAGGATGACCCGGCTAATACGGGACAGTTGGCAACCCTAGACAAAAGGCTTAAATACCACTGCACATGGCTTTTATATTTCAATGAATGAAATGCAACTGGACTATTTTTGACCGGAAATATAATATACCAGGGTACACAAAAAGCTGGAGAAACTCAGTGGGTGCAGCAGCATCTAAGGAGCGAAGGAGATAGGCAACGTTTTGGGCCAAAACTCTTCTTCGGATATTACAGGTAGGGTTCATTAAAATGTGAAGTATAGGCTGAGATTCCCAGTCAGCGGAAAGATGGAATAAAGATATGATGATGGGTTAGGCTGATTTCACTCTATTTGTCTCTTTAATATTCCCTTAAGTAACTGGCTCCAAATGTGCATTTGTAAATCCTGGCTAAATCAGATTTAGTATAAAGTAAAGGATTTATCCACCTCCAAGGTCTGTTAGCCTTTTTCGGTAAGAAGCCACAAGCTGCGAGTTGGTGCCAGGAAGTCTAGGTCCTAGATCGATATATCAGATAAGGTGAGGTCCAGATGTCCTCTTCATTGTTAAAATGTATGAGGACTCCGCAAAGAAACTCCAAGGTGTTGTAGATGCATGGTCTTGATTGGATAGCTGCAAAGGGATTGTAAATAATGTTAATATTGTTGCAGGATGTTTGTACTGCTGTTTGATGAGTGGCTGGTGTGAAGCCCTGGCCGAATTGTTTATACTGCCAGGGGAAATGTTGCATTATTCAGTTAGCTGACTACTTTCCAGACGCTTCTGTAGAAACATTGCAATGGAGCTCTTTGTAATCAATAATACTTTAATGTAATCGATATGTGTGATTGGCTTGTAAGGGGTGCCACCCCTATGTAGTTCGGCCCCACAGAGTCCGATGACCTATAAAAGGTAGCCCCCATGAGGTCCGTTGTCGATCTTCTGGAAGGGTGCTTGGGACTGCATGATTATTTGGACCGAGACCCTTCTTCAGGTACACAAAAAGCTGGAGAAACTCAGCGGGTGCAGCAGCATCTAAGGAGCGAAGGAGATAGGCGACGTTTCGGGCCGAGACCCTTCTTCAGTGTCTGCTTGCACAAGGCTGAAGGGCTTGGACAGGCAGAGACAAGGATCGAACCCGCTGTGGTTTAGTTATCGTATAGGGGATTGTTGTTCGTTCAAAAAATAAAGTTTAGTGGTCCTGTGCTTGATTCAGTGTTTGACTGAACTAGACTAAGAGGTCTAAGCTTTAGGAGCTAAATTACATATTAGAAACATAGAAACATAGAAAATAGGTGCAGGAGGAGGCCATTTGGCCCTTTGAGCCAGCACTGCTATTAATTGTGATCATGGCTGATCGTCCCCAATTAATAACCCGTGCATGCCTTCTCCCCATATCCCTTGATTCCACTAGCCCCTAGAGCTCTATCCAACTCTCTCTTAAATCCATCCAGTGACTTGGCCTCCACTGCCCTCTGTGGCAGAGAATTCCACAAATTCACAACTCTCTGAGTGAAAAAGTTTTTTCTCACTTCTGTCTTCCCGTTTATTCTAAGACTGTGGCACCTGGTTCTGGACTCGCCCAACATTGGGAACATTTTTCCTGCATCTAGCTTGTCCAGTCCTTTTAGAATTTTAGATGTTTCTATAATATCCCCCCTCATCCTTCTAAACTCCAGTGAGTACAAGCCTAGTCTATTCAATCTTTCCTTATATGACAGTCCCGCCATCCCAGGGATCAATCTCGTGAACCTACGCTGCACTGCCTCAAACACGAGGATGTCCTTCCTCAAATTAGGAGACCAAAACGGTACACAATACTCCAGATGTGGTCTCACCACATTGATAAGTAAAAGTTAGATATTCGGGGATGGGATCAGTAGTGCTCTTTAGCCATTGAGAACTTGAAAGAGTCAGTGACGGGAATTTATTTGATTTGTGTCTGAAATCTATGTGTGGCCTGAACCTGCAGATTGTCTGTTTCCAGGCTCCAATGCAACTTTCTCAATGTCTCTGATTATTCAGCAAAAAATACCCTGCTGTTTACTGAGTACCACATTTGTCACCTTCGTCCTCTGTGTGAAGTCCAGTTCTAATAGTGAGTGAACCTCTTCTGACTCATTGCACCATCCTCCACTCATATGTTAGATCTCTCCTTAGCCTTAGAGTTGGAAACCTCAGTGCTTCTATCTCCAGCTCCCCACAGTATTATTGACCTTATAATAAGCCGACAAAGGCTGAATCACTTTCAAAGCAGACTGAGCAAAGTCAACAGGAATCCAATATAATTGTGTCTGATGATCTTTGCTGATGAGTGCTGCTGGAATCAAGGAGGAACTTTATTGCTGTTGAGTTATCTTCATTTTGTACAAATAATTGTGTCCATTTATGATGCAAAAGTATTATATGCAGAAAGGCAGCAGGTTTAAAAATGAGAGCTTCACCTGGTGGCTGATTTTATTTTACTCATTGGTAATTTGAGTGCAGCTTTCAGTATTTAGCATTTCAGCTACCAATAGCCTCGGGGACCTTTCCAGAAATGTCTTCACATTCCTCATCCCTTATTCTGCACTCTAATTACTAAACTGTGGAATACACCTTCAATACTAAAACAGAACTGTTCCTCACTGCGCGGCAAACACAGATGTCAGCAAAGGGCTGATAAATGTTAATGAGGACTGCATAATAGCAGTATGTGGAAATACCAAGCAGTGTGAAGTGTAAGTCTAATTACTAAAATAAAGGCAGGGCAACATGAACAAAAAAAAACAACTATAAGATACATCTTGTACTGAGAATAATAGGTAATTGTCTTTGAACAGCTCATTAAAGGCTGTGGAGGCAAAGAGAGTGGATATATTTAAAGCAGAAATGGATAGATTCATGATTAGTACGGGTGACAGAGGTTATGGGGAGGCAGGAGGAGAATGGGGTTAGGAGGGAGAGATAGATCAGCCATGATTGAATAGCATAATAGACTTGATGGGCTGAATGGCCTAATTCTGCACCTAAATCTATGCTGATAGATTTCAGATTGTAAGCTCCAAACCAGTACACACACTGGCAAAACTTCAGGTATGCATGAACAATTTTCCAGGCTGGCTACATGACATCAAGAGTAGGGGAATCAAGAACTATAGGACATAGGTTTAAGGTGACAGGATAAGCTGTTAATAGGAATCTGTGAAACAACAGAGGGTGATATGTACACATGGAATGAGCTGCCAGAGGATGTAATTGAGGCAGGTACTATAACAACGTTTTTAAAAGACACTTGGACAGGTACATGAATAGGAAAGGTTTAGAGAGATTTGGGCCAATTTCAGGCAGGGACTAGTGTAGATGGGGCATCTTGACCAGCATGGGCAAGGTGGGCCGAAGGGCCAGTTTCCATGCTGTATAACTCTATGACACTAAATGTATGTTGGAGATGTTGGCTCGAAGGCTTAAGTTGAGCTAGACTGTGGGACCCGTTGGGTCCTAGCTTCACATGGGAGGGCTGGTCCCCCAACGCAATACTCCACCTCTCCACCAATTCCAATAATGCTGTCCAGGGTGGGCGGGGCTTTCTGGATCGCTCGCATGGAGTGTTGTGGGCTGAAGGGATTGGTTTCCAGAGGGCTTGTATGGACATTGTGTGTGTGTGTGTGCGCGCGCACACACACACACACACACACACACACGACTGAGTGTGGCCTCTCCACTTTGGGACTTCCACAGTCAGTGACACTTCCGCAATCAGAGTGATCTCTGCACTTACAGGAAATTACACAATCAGCGCGACCTGTCCACTAAGGGGAAGTCACGAAATGAGCGGGACTTTTGAACCAAACACATTGGGACCTAATAAAGCATTTATCCTTTCCAAACACAGTCGGATTTAATAAAGCATTGCAGTTTCAAGCACAGGCAAGGCAGCAGGCCAAACAACTCATGGCATTGTCATTAAGGGCGAACAAAAATAATCTATTGCAAGTACATTGCAGACTCACAGTTCAGTTGATTCACAGATTAGAATGAGAGTCGTGGTCTCTCCCTCGTGATCTTGCAGAGTGACTGAGTCACGCGTAGGCATCTGGGGTTTTATAATCCTGCCCCACCCCCCCAGACGGGGCGTTACCTTCATCACAATGATTGACAGGCGAGAGGATCTTGAGGTTTTTTAAACACTCATAACTTTTTTATTTTTCATCGATGGGAAAAATCCTCGGGGCGTGCTCAGTGGAGGAGGACTGTAAGTAAGATGGCCAAAAATCATAGCGATATATGGCAGCAATCTTTCTAAAATCAATATACAGCGCAGACAGAAAGTGGTCAAGATGAGACTTTTAATTATATAGATGTGCTCATCCACAGGATGTTAGGTGCAGGTTTGAATTAAGCTGCCCCAGGATGATGGCCAGTTCCCAATAGATCTGGTAATTTATATGTAGATAATATTGTTGTGGGCGGCATGGTGTCACAGCATTAGAGTTGCTGCCTTACAGCGCTTGCAGCACCGGAGACTTGTGTTTGATCCCGACTACGTGTACTGTCTGTATGGAGTTTGTACAGTATTTTCTCCACGTGACTGCATGGGTTTTCTCCAAGATCTTTGGGTTCCTCCTACACTCCAAAGATATGCAGGTATGTAGGTTATTTGGCTTGGCGTATGTGTAAATTGTCTCTAGTGTGTGTAGGATAGTGTTAATATGCGTGGATCGCTGGTTGGTGCGGACTCGGTAGGCCCTAGGGTCTGTTTCCGCGCTGTATCTCTAAACTAAACTAAAAATCTGTTTTAACAGTCTATTAAAAAATCATTACCACTGAATAGCAACTCTGCCTCTGAAATATTGTCCACACATCTGTAAAATTAATGCTTTAAGAAAATCAATGAAGCAGATGTTAAAATCATTTAATATTTTTCTCAAGGCTTTCTGTTTGTTTCTTGAATCTTTTTAATCTGATGAATTCTAAATAAAAAAGAATCATATATCAAAATTGTGAGTGATTTCAGGATTCTGAGATAAATCTGGGTGTCCTGGTGCATGATTGGCAGAAGGTAAGTATGTGGATAAAGCGAGCAATCAGAAACGCTACCAGAATGTTGTTGCTTATTGAAGGCCACTTAAATAACAAATCCTGTGCAAACTGTGTACAATATTGGTTTCCTTAGTGAAGAAAGGATGTTATTACATTTGAAATAGTTTAGAGAAGGTTTACTAAGTTAACACCTGGAATGAGCAGGTTATCTTAATAGGAAAGGTTGGGCCAACTAGGCTTGTATCTGCTGGTCTAGAATAGTGAGAATGGACTACCTCTGCTCTGAAAAAATGTATTTTGCGACGTTTTTCAACATAATTAAGACCTAATTCATATTTCTAGTATGTTTTGGATGGCAGGTCTAAACATGAAACATTAATATTAGACCTACCATCTGGATCTTGGACTAGATATTTCCAGGGGAGCAGGAGATAGAGGCTCTCTACCTTAAGATTTTACAGTAAATGTTTTTAAAATATTGAGACATCTTTGCTTGGGTTTCGTAGATGCTGCAGTATTCTCAATAGACAACAGCCTGAGCTATTGTGGGAATGGGGGTGATCGTTGGGTTCAAACAGTGTATTGTTGAAAATTAGGGGGAGAGACAGAAAATGTATAGGAGTGGGATAATAGTTGCATGGACCTCCTGAAAGATCCACATTCAAGCAAGCAGATTTTACCCAATGGTTTTTGGTTGTCTCTTGTTTCCAAAATCAGTGTTTAATAGTAAGATTAAATGAAAACTTACCAGTTTGAAGTTTGATCTTTATTTTATGAGGAATTACGTTAGTGATTACTTGAAGAAGCCCCGCCTGTCCGCATGCACGTCAATCTTCAAAACGGCGGTATGAAATCACAGGTAACAGTAATTGAAGTAACATAGTAAGATCAGCAACTTGAAAACTACCAGATGAACTTTGTGAGAGAGGGTGCAGAGTGGAGGGCATGTAATCACCAACGTAACTCCTCATAAAATAAAGATCAAACTTCAAACTGGTAAGTTCTCATTTAATCTTACTATTTTACTCCGGAGTCACATGAGTGATTCTGTGAAGAGTTCAAAGCTCTGTGATTTCATGCCGCAGATTGAAACCCCCGCGTCTCACTGCATCGATTGACTCAGGATGAGTGAATAATCAACAATGCATTAACCATGACATTGATTCAAATGTATTAATGGTTTACGTTAATAAAGAAATCAATAGCAACCCATCTATCTCAGAGGCTAAAGTGGACGCAAAACAGAATGGGCAATAGCCCGGGTTAGTAATCGGCCTTTGGAAACGTTAAAAAAAAATCAATTCAGTTGACCATCCTGCAGTCGCGAGGATATGATCGATGGGAATGTCCATTGCCCTGGCCGCTGATGTTGATGCCGCCCTGGTGGAATGAGATGTAAAATTGTCGGTGTTAATACCTGCAAAAAACAGAATCTGCTTCAGCCACCTTAAACAATGCTGATTCCACACCTCTTAGGACTCTGGTGGCCTTAATATAATATAGCATGCCTGCCCTCACACATAGATGTAAGTCCGTGGGGTATGCCGAAATATGTTTGAAATCCTGCCACCCCTGGTCTGCTCTACTTGTGTAGATCAGAAATGTAAAACGTAATGGCATCTGCAGCCATTTCCATCCTACCTAGCCGCAGCGTTTGCAATGTCTGCCCTCATTGTGCTGATATTAGAGTACTGACTAAGGATGTAGCCGGAACCCCCGGTGAAGTATTGTTAACACACTGTCAATATCCAAAACTGCATATACTTGAAGTGGGAGAACTTGTGTCAAAGATCTCCTTTACAACTCGATATCCGGGGTTCAGTGGTTCCCATTTGCTGCAGCTAATATGATGGGAAGACATGTTGGGCACAGTTAGTGGCCCTATAACTGAATTATTGTCAAAGACCATTTAAGAATGAACTGGAAGACGTCAGTAATCTGTACCGTATTAAATGTAACAATAACATTAAACAAACCGCTTCCAATCCCCTCAATAGGAAATGTACTGCTTTTTTGGTGCTATCCCTGCACTCTGTAGCGAGCACATGCATGGATTGATGTGACAACCCGAACAGTAAGGCAGTTCATTCAGAATGTGTAAGTCAATAATTGTTTTATTATGCAGAGGCCGGTTTCCCGAACCACAGTTTGAACCAGCAAAGTTTTTGTTTCTTAGAATAACCATATACAGTTGTATAATTATGCCCTGATGAAAGCAGGAAATATGGCTGCATAGCCGGTCAGACAGTACGAAATCTAAAGCAAGATCTTGCTGATTTTATTTCAAGGCCCGACGAATGAGACAAAATGGAGGAAGACAGAAAAGAACATTCCTCCTTCTCGTAGTGAGAATGTATCTCTCACCACAGTTATGCCACATATTTTTGCAATCAGTGAATAAGCATGAAACCAACATGTCAATATTCTGTGTTCCATTGAACCATACTTCCATAATATTTTGAGATCCAATACCTATTCTGTGTTATCATCGATCTGAACTTGATGGTACACCGGTGGCAAGAAGATTAGGTAAATTATTACAGGATACTTTTACTTGTTTGCCATGTGATTAACATATGCCACCATCGGAGTGCAGCCACTTGAGGTTGAGCATGTAGGTTATATATATTCGCTCAATAGCCCTTTACCCATGGGGTGCATCTGGTGTATATATTTAGTTGATACCAACAACTGAAGAATTGGCAACTCATGCAATTCTCCTCCACCTCCAAACTAGAGATGATATTCACAATTTCCCATCTTAGAACTCTTAGCATCAGTTTGTAAATAACTGAAATTCGACTGACCAAACTACTGGAGCAATGCTGAATACTGTTTGTTCATCATTGTGACTTAGGTAGCTTCAGCTGGCAATAGCATAAGGTTGTTAACAATGATCTACATGTCCTTTAAGAGGTTGCTACTTTGCACTATGTCCATTCCGACTTGCACAGCTGAAACACAGCTACAATATTGCCAATTACTCTTGATGAATAAAAGTCAGTTTTATAACAGGTTGCTATTAACTCCAATCTCTTGCCACAGGGTGGAGTCAAAGGCTAATTAATAGTTAAAGGTAAATCCCAATGACCAACAAGTCTATTTGGTAACAACTTAAAGTGAACTGGATGGATGCCAATTTCTAAAATGTAGTTGAGGCTGAAACAGATGATTTTAACAAAAATACAGCGTTAGAATATCATCCAGACAAGACATAACAAGTGTTTTTAAATTCTGAGTCCAAACACCGATTTTATTAATTAGTTTAATAACCTGGGTAAATAGTTTATCCCATTTAACAATGTTTTACTGTTATTAGTACAGTTATCATTGCCTTTTGATAACCTCTGTAATGGGAACTGCATAGAATGGATCTTTGAGACCCTTATGAATCCATTGTTAGTCACTAAAGAAGTTTCCTATTTGGAAAGTTCATATGCGAGTTAACTGAAATTCCCAATATTTCATAATGAACAGGCCATAATCCCAAACTTGCTTGGAATACTAGTATTGTGCAGTTTTACATGGTTAAATGCCTCTAAGCAGATGCTTTTCCTCGCCACATCTTCCCCTCCACTTGCCACATCTTCCCATCTCCTCCCCTGTCTGCCTTCCGCAAAGACCGCTCCCTCTGCAACTCCCTTGTCAATTCTTCCCTTCCCTCCCGCTCTACCCCTTCCCCGGGCACTTTCCCTTGCAACCACAAGAAATGCTACACTTGTCCCTTCACCTCCCCCCTCCACTCCTTTCAGGGACCCAAGCAGTCCTTCCAGGTCCGACAGAGGTTCACCTGCACCTCCTCCAACCTCATCTACTGCATCCGCTGCTCCAGATGCCAGATGATCTATATCGGTGAGACCTAGCGGAGGCTTGGCGATCGTTTCGCCGAACACCTCCGCTCGGTCCGCATTAGCCAACCCGACCTCCCGGTGGCTCAGCACTTCAACTCCCCCTCCCATTCCGTATCCGACCTCTCGGTCCTGGGCCTCCTCCACGGCCAGAATGAGCAACACCGCAAGTTGGAGGAACAGCACCTCATATTCCGCTTGGGGAGTCTGCATCCTTTGGGCTTGAACATTGAATTTTCTCAATTCTGTTAACCCTTGCTGTCTCCTCCCCTTCCCACCTCTCCCTCAGCCCTCGGGCCCTGGCATTCCCACTCTCTCTATCTCCCTCCCCCACCCTAGTCGCACCAGCTTCTCATTTTTTGCACCACAAACAGCTTACAATGGCTTGTTCCCTTTATCATTGATACTTTTTTGCATATCTTTCATTCATTGTTCTTTATCTCTCCACATCACCGTCTATATCTCTCGTTTCCCTGATCCCTGACCAATCTGAAGAAGGGTCTCGACCCGAAACGTCGCCTATCTCCTTCGCTCCTTAGATGCTGCTGCACCCGCTGAGTTTCTCCAGCCTTTTGTGTACCCTGCTTTTATCATTTGTTTGTTGTACAAACAAGTGTAACTATTACCAACTTGTGATTGGTCCACTTACCCACGTTTCGGAAATGCCAGACCCACCTTGTTGAGTAGGACTGGTAGGGTACATGGAACGTCTGCCCAGCGGTCATGCTGCCACCAGCTTCAGTGAACCGCTTACTGCCGATGAGCGCCTGGGGTGCGTTCTGAAACGATGAAACTTTGCCCACCGTTGGCCTTGATTGGTCAGTCAGCCAGGTTTTTCCTGTTGAATATACCTTACCTGAATAGCAGATTCGGCGGCTGGCTCTCATATCCCCCTGTTAGCGCTGTTCACTGCCAGCACGCATGTGCTCCAGTATGTTCCACCGACATCTTTAGAATCTGGAGTCAGTTACATCTGACCTTTCGCACTCCCCTCCTCAGAGAGGGCGATTCGAAGGCAGCCCTAAACAGGTGCTGCAATTCCCTGAGGATACCTGCGCTGATACGGCCCCCAATGGACCTCTACTAGGATGGAACATTCTGTTGGAATGGCAAACTTTGTTGTCAGGAATGGTACCTCTGACACATGCCTTTCTTCCCTTGGGGTATGCTTCACAGCTTTACCCTCAGCCTCGGCTTCAGAATTACACTGACCTGGCATGCTCTCCTCCTCCAAGGGGGAGACATGAAGCAGCCCTGTCCCTGGCGCTGCTGGCGCGGGCTCTCCTACAAGCTGGCGCTGTCACACATTAAGCAGCCCTGTCAACAGGTGCTGCTGCGGCGGGCTCTCCCGTGGGCCGGCGCTGTGACAAATTCAGAATCAGCAGTACACTGACACGTCATGGTCTCCCCCTCCAACAGGGAGACATTAAGCAGCCCTGTCCCAGGTGCTGCTGGCGCAGCCTGTCCCATAGGCCCGCCCCGTAGGCCCACGCTGTTACAGATCTAGTGTCTGAGGTGTACTGACCCGGCATGGTGTCCTTCTCCAAGCGGGGACATTAATTTTGGAGCTTCACCTGTGAAGGGTTAAAATGATAACAGCATCCATGCAAAATACATACTTATTACCAGAGGGGAACCCTTGCTGCCCCCCCCCCCCCCCCCCCCCCCCCGGAGTACAATAAGGTGGATCCATTTTTCGGTGACTTCACCCCATGCCTGGGGACCACTACGAACGATGATATGTCTGTGAGCCACTGACCCCACTGTCAGCGACTCTGGCGGTAACATTGACCCCCTTGTCAGTGGCTGGAATCGCGAGCCCAACATTTACCGGCTATCCGCTTACACGGTCGGAACCAGGTTCTCCCCACAGTCCATAGCCGGCTCATTCACCAGACTTTGCAATAAGACTAGCAGGAAACCTTTGTGAAGAGAGATTCCTGCTTGAACAGCAAACCCTGGTAAGTAAAATAAACGTACCTTCTAGGTTTAAACTTACCGCCGGCAGGAGCGATGCCCTGCCAGTCCGGTGCTTCGCCATGCGAACGACGATATGATGCGCATGCGGACTGGCGGGACTTCTTCACGTGACTCCAAAGTAAAATTGAGTTTGGAGACACAGCATGGAAACAAGCCCTTCGGCCCACCGAGTCCATTCCAACCATCTATTACCCGTTCTGTTCTGTGTTATCCCACTTTCTCATCAGTGACCACATCAGACCCAGTAGCGGGAATCTCAGTGTTGCAGTGGAGTGCCAGTGCATTAGAAATAGTGAATTAAGAAAATACACAGGGATACCTTTTTAAAAATAATGTCCCAGTGTGGGTGGTGGGTTGTCATTTTAATTCACTATTTTTGGCATGGTGTATTCTGTTGGTGTTAATTATGGAGATCTTAAGGTGCAACCTTTGATTGGGGTTCTGTTATTAAGTAATTTAATTAGTTTAAATTGCCAGTTTGTGATGTTGTCACATGTACAAAATAGAATTGAGAACTGATACCCAAGCTGGGGTGAATTGTGATAGGAAATGCCCAGTCTGATTTGTGATTGATGGTGCTTCAAAAGCAAATGGGCACAGACCCTTCAAAGCAGATGCAGCATTTAATCTGTGATTTTATGCATAGCTAACCAAGTGCAAATGGGTGCAGTTACCAAGCATGCATATGTCAATGAGGGTTCTTCAAACCTGTTGAAGTGCTTCATCTGTGTGAGGAAATGTGCAATCACTATGCTTATAAAAATTGTGGGTTATTTTGTGCATTCAAACTTGAATCATGTGTGAACCATTTCAATTATCAGTGATTGAACATGGTGCTTGTAGAATCATTTGTATTGTTAAAATGATCAGGTTTTCTTGAGATTGCTTGAATTCTCAATCTTTGCATCTAAAATAATGTTGCAGTTCTGTGTAATGCAGTGATATGCAGAACAATGGATTTGGATTTTTTTTTTTGCATTATTATGTGCTTTATTTAAAGCAAGGTTGAAGTGATAATGAATTCAAGTGCAAGATATAAAATGAGCTTCAGATTTCGCTGTGATTATTCTTTTTTTCCATTGTTTGTTCCTGATGGGTCAGGGTGAAAGGAACGAGAGGATAGTTGTGCTTATATCTGACCTCCATTTCAGTCAATGCCTATACTCTGAAGTGCATGGGTGCAAAAGGCCAAAATACACTAAAGTGCACACACTTCTGCTAGCTGGCAGTTCTCTATGTAAAAAAATGGGTAGATGTCTGTGATCCTGCTCAATATTATGGAGATTGAGGGAAAAGGTGTCTGTTGAGAGCCCAAAACTAGGTAATAGGAGACTGTGAAGATGCAGCATCTCTGATGGAGATCAGGCCAGAGGCATATGATCCCCTGACAAATGGTCTCATAACGCATTGACCAATAACTTGATGTACAGAAAGCAAAAGATTAGTTCAATTCAAAGCTGTTAGAAGTGGCTGAAAACTCTAAGTTTGTGGCATTGATCCAGAAGCACGGTGAATATGTTGCTTCAGTAAAGAACTTGTCCTTGCATTGTAAGGAGTAATAACGTGCAAATGATGAATTCAAGAACAGATTAGGTAGTGGGGCTCCTCTTGTTCATTACAAAACCAAGGTTGGCATGTGATACATCAAGGTAATGATGAAGGCACAGCATTAAACCACATGATGAATGCAAATATACTTACCCTTCTAACACGCGCAGAAGGAATAAACTAAATTAAGTGTATCAAGAAGGCAGCACTTGGAACAATCTGCGGAATTTTTAAAAATCAATTTTTACTTAGCAGATCCATTACTCCAGTAACAGACAATTAATCACCACAAGTCAATGAAGACTTCAAAATATTGATTCCCTATGTGGCTATGCTCCCCATATTGAAAATGCAAGATGGGTAATCTTATTATCACAGTATCGCCATACAAACAAATCTAGGAGCTCCGAGCAGAATACCATTCTGATTTTCTGCCATAGATCAATAACAGAGTCCATGAAGCCTATTGAAAGGGATTAATGAATTGACATTGAAATGATGGATTGGAATCCTCGTGGTATGAAAAAAAGGATCTGCGATGGATTCATCTTTGTTGCAATGAGTTGTCATGTGAGTGGAGGTGCATTAGCTGACAACAGGTCTGGTCATATCTTCATTTCTGAGAGCAGTAATTCATTACATAGATAGTTGTTTTCTACTTTTCCTGTTTTGATGAAGCATCTTTGATCTGGAACATTAACAAGTTTCTCTTTCCATGGATGCTACTTGAACTGCTGAGTGTTTTCAGCATTTTCTGTTTTTATTTAAGATCTCCAGCATTTCCAGCTTTTTTATATTGTGGATTGTTTTTTTTCCCCCAGCTTTGGAGATCTTAGAATAAGTTTTACTAATTGAAATGAATGTGCGCCTGAATTTGTGAAATCTCTCAAAGAAGAAAACATAAAAGTCACAATGGTTCTGAACATTCTTGCAAAATTTTGCAGATGCCACCATTGTATAAAATAATAGAAGGATACTTAACTGTTAGTTGCAATGAATATTTGAGAATCATTATGAAAAAGTTTAAGTTCACATTTATTGCCACATGCACCAATTAAGGTACAATGGAATTTGACTTACCATGTAAACAAAAGAGCACAATACACGATAGAATATAACATGAACATCCACCACAATGGAATCAACTGCTTCACTGTGGTGGAAGGCAATAACTTTGTCAGTTCTCTTTTGTTCATCCGTGGTCGGGGACATGAAACCTCTGCAGTCGCCGCTATGGATGGCCCGATGTACAGGCCCTCTCGTCAGGATGCTCGAAGCTCCAACGTCGGGATGGATGGACACTCCTCGGCTTGGAGGTCCTGAATTGGCCGCTTCCTACTGGAGACCCGGGGCTTCACGATGTTATAGGCCGCATGCCAATGGTCGGAGCTCTTAAAGTCCATACCGCGCCCGCTGCTAAAAGCTCCGCAGACCGCAGCTTCAGTATGTTATAGGCTGCAGGCCAGCGGTCGGAGCACTTCTTCTGGTGACCCTCGGCAAGGGTTCTCCCGCTCCGCGATGGCAAGTCCATGGCGCGTCGTGGCTAGAAGCTACGCAGACCACGGCTTCAGGATGTCGTGGTCCGCGGGCCAGCGATCGAAGCACTTCTTCTAGTGAGCCCCGGCAAGAGATCGCCTGGCTCCGCGATGGAAAGTCCGCGCTGCGCCCGCTGCTGAAGCTCTGGACCCGACTCCGGGAGAGGCCGCACCAATCCAAGCTGTTAGGCTGCAAGGGAGGGTGAAATGCAACTAGGAGAAAAGTCGCATTCCACCGAGGTAAGTGACTAAAAAACAGTTTCCCCAATTCCCGTTCCCACCCCCCCCCCCCACACTAAAACACACTTTTAGACATACTAAAAACAAAAAAAAACATGGAAAGGACGAACAGCTGCTGGCGAGAGCAAAACCTTCCGCCTTAAGAACTTCTATTGAAGCACAAAGCATTTCAGTGGGTACTTAGTATTGATTTTAATGGCCTGGATCCACGCTGTATCCAGGCACATTAGGCACTGCCTACCCTGACTAAAATTATGAAATGGCAATTATTAAATATAAATAGTAAAGGCATAGGAGAATTATGCCTATCTAAGAGATTGATCTCTTAGGTAGGCATCATTCTCCGTGCCTTTCATCCGCAGCACTTGTAACCCTTGAAGGTCTGTGCAGCCCACGTGCCGTCAGTGCTGCTTCAAGCCGTCAATTAAAAGCGGGGCTGAAGGCAGCTGAAATTCTGCCTTTGCAGCACTGTGCATGTGCAGCAGCCCTCTGCGCATTCGCAGCGCAAGTTTCTTGGCGGGTTTTTCATATATGGATTGTCATTATTTTAAGTGTATCTTAGGAAACAAAGTGAGAAGAATGGATTTCGTGTACCAATAACGTGGTAAGTACATTTCTTGGTGCTTTATGTTTTTAAAATACCGTATTTCCCGGGGTGGGTGGGGAAAGTTCCTTTCACAGTGTTTAGGGAGTCTGGCCCGGGGTAAAGTTGCGGGGAGGGCAGAGGCGTTGTGGAAGGGATCGGGACCAGTAACCCGCTTGCGACGCTCAGGCACGGAGCCACCGCATTGTGGCCGGGAAGTGAATTAGCTCGGGTGGCTGCCGCAGTGCCTCCCACATGCTGCACGCCGGCTTCACTCATGTCAGCCGCATCCCACAAATCCTTAAATTCCCACAGCCGAGTAAGCTCAAATTGGTCCCTTAAGCGCGCTGTCGGAATTTGAGGATTTGCGGGAAGCCGGCTGGCGAGCGGCAGGAGGTAGGTGTTCAGACGGAGAGCACTGCCAGAGGTGAACGGGCCGGCAGAATGCGCTGAATGGCAGCCGGTTCTGCAGTCGGGTCCCGGCAGCCGCTCGCAGCCATTCGAGCTGCTTCCTTCCCCGGAAGTGGCAGCCAGTTCTGCTGTCCGTGCCTGGAGCGCTGCGGCAGCGGTGAGTGAGTCTGACATGATCTCTGACCCCCTCCTTTTGAACACTCCTGCCCTCCCCGTATCTTTAACCCCTGGCACAGACTCTCCACACGCTGTGAAAGGAACTCTCCCTCCAATTGGACCCTTGAATTAGTATTGTCATTCAATAAGATAACAACTGATTCAACGCCCCGGTGTGCTCCCGTTTTAACCACCATCTCTCCACCTGCCTTCATCCCCCGTCCCCCACCCATTCAATAATTAAAAAATGAAGGAGATTTAGAAGCCTTGCGAAAATTAAATTGTTACTTATTTTTATTTTTTAGATAACAATCTTTGCATGCGCGGTTAATTTTTTTTAAAAAAGCTGACTGACTGCCTACCTTGAGTAATTATTCACGGCACGTGCCTGGCTGTATCTCTAAACTGTTTTATTTTTTATTGAGAGAAATACAGTATGGAAATAGTACCTCAGGCCCACGAAATTACACTGATCATCAACCACCCATTTTACATAAATCCTATTTCCTTTATTCTCTCCATATTATTATCAATTCCCCCCCCCCCCCCCCCCCCCCCCTAATTCTACCACTTGCTCAAGGGGCAATATACGGCAGCCAATTAACTTACCAACACACACCTCTTTGGCAGGGCCGGCCCTAGGCCGAATGGACCGATTTTTCCAAATTGGTCCCCGCGCCCAAGGGGGGCCCTGCGTTAATTTTCCGTATTTCAGATGGAAATATAAATCCGCTTACAAGATTAAAAAAAAAAAATTTTACAAAACTTACATGGTTTTGTACATGGAATAAAAGCGATGTACGGTCATCAGATGCAAACGATGTGTTAACCACTGTAGTGTTAACAGCCAGATGTGTTAATAGCTAGTAGTTAACAAGTAGTTATCCAATGTGTCATCAATGCATTGATCCACATTCCTCAGTAAATGTGTAATTGTGTTTTAGATGGAGCATTAATGATGTTGCGTTCCTTTGAGTACAATTCACGTGGCGTCATTGACACTTCTTCAAAACATAATAACATTTTACTGAGGAATGTAGATTGATGCATTGACGATAAATTGAGAATTTCTTAAAACTCACCATCATGCTTCTTCTTGGTGACATTCTTGGTCTGCAGGTTAGTCATTCAATTTACCTACCGACCCACATTGTGTCTCTCCGTCTTTCGCTCTCTCCCTCCCTCCCTCTCTCTCTCCCCCTCTCTCTCTTGCACGCTCTCTCTCACCTGTTCCCCACCTCTCTCACTAGCTCTCTTGGCATTCCCGGAATCATTGATGTTTTGCGGTATTCAAAAGTGCTGGAGAAACTTAACGGGTGAGACAGCATCTATGGAGCGAAGGAAATATGCAACGTTTCAGGTCGAAACCCTTCTTCAGACCCGGCTATTTCCTTCGCTCCATAGATGCTGCCTCAAGCCCTGTCCCACTGTGCGAGTTCACCCAAGATTTTAAAATCTCTGTGTAGCATCTCTGTCCCTATCTTCAAATTCCCACTTTGAAATAAAATACAGTTTTCGACTTAAATATTTCGCAGCAGGATTGCGATTAGTCAATTCCCACGCATTTTCACCCATCGTTCGATTCAGTGTAATTTTCACACATGGTTGATGTAGTTTTTTTTAAAGATACAGTACATTACAATAAATAGTGATGAATAGTAATAAATGCAAACGCCTCAAGTTACACTTCTTGTGTGGTGCTAAGAGGAGGGGGGTATATATACAATACCATATATTTGCATTTATAATAGCGATCCTGCTGTGAAAATTTTGTCAAAAGTTGTATTTCAAAGTGGGAATTGGAAGATAGGGACAGAGATGCTACACAGAGACTTTGTTAGGAAGGAAACGTTACAGCAGCTGAGTGAAAGATCAGTCAAATGGTAGGTTCAATGAAGATCGGGCGAGGGGGGATTGGGGGTGGGAGAAAAGTATCTATAGCTTGGGACTTGCCTGAATGAATATGAGATGGATTATCATTCCACACCAAATTTCTTAGACAATAACACATGGTCGTAAATTAGTAAAACAAATGTTCTTTAAGTACTGTTGTTTCTGGGATGGGATTTCTGATAACAAATAACCTACATTCTATATTTTGTCATAAAGTAGCTGAAATAATGGCATATTTTGTGATATTTATTGAGATAGAAAGATACAACTGAGTTTGGGCAAGATATTACCTTGCAACATTCTGTATGTCTGTTAGATATTGTGAAATGGAACTCAGAAATTATGGGAGGATAACATAAAACTACAATTCAAAGGTAATGAATATACAGAGTATTCTTATTTCCATCATGAATATGCAATAGTGATATAGGACACCAGGTCCTACTATGGTAAACTTACGAGCTACTAAGGTATGACTATGTGTTAAAAAGTATCAAATTTTTACATCCTGAGTGTGGACATTTACATTTACATGCGGACATTTTTCAACATATTGAAAAATCTTCACGAGTTACCACGTTTCCAAGTACCTGCTGTTAGAACAGGCATATTGGCCTTTATAACAAGAAGAATCGAATATAGGAGCAAAGAGGTCCTTCTGCAGTTATACAGAGTTCTAGTGAGACCGCACCTGGAGTATTGTGTGCAGTTTTGTTCCCCTAATTTGAGGAAGGACATTCCTGCTATTGAGGGAGTGCAGCTTAGGTTTACAAGGTTAATTCCTGGGATGGCGGGACTATCATTTGCTGAGTGAATAGAGCAGCTGGGCTTGTACACTCTGGAGTTTAGGATGAGAGGATATCTCATTGAAACATATAAGATTGTTAAAGGCTTGGACACGCTAGAGGCAGGAAACGTGTTCCCGATGTTGGGGGAGTCCAGAACCAGGGGCAACAGTTTAAGAATAAGGAGTAAACCATTTAGTACGGAGACAAGGAAACAATTTTTCTCACAGAGAGTTGTGAATCTGTGGAATTCTCTGCCTCAGAGGGCGGGGGAGCCTGGTTCTCTGGATGCTTTCAAGAGAGAACTAGATAGGGCTCTTAAAAATAGAGTCAGGGGGATATGGGGAGAAGGCAGGAACGGGGTACTGATTGCGGATGGTCAGCCGTGATCACATTGAATGGCGGTGCTGGCTCGAAGGGCCAAATGGCCTACTCCTGCACCTATTGTTTATTGTCTATTGAAATGTCCCGAGCTCCGACGTACCCGCTACGTTCATCCTACGTTCATCCTACTCGCACAGTGGGACAGGGCTTCACACCCGCTGAGTTTCTCCAGCATTTTTGTCTACCTTCGATTTTCCAACATCTACAGTTCCTTCTTAGACATTTTGCGGTGATGGCTGCATCTGCGGTTCCTTTCTGTTGGGGGCAGCAACCGAAACATCCAGAGGAAACCATGCAGTCACAGGAAGAACGTGCAAATTCTCCTATTTAGCATCTGAGGTCAAAGCTGAAAACGGCTCTCTGGCACTGGGAGGTAACAGCTCTACAAGCTCTGCCCCTGTGCTACCCTTATCTGTATGTATCCTAATTGCCGGTATTAGATTAGTAGCCTTTTATGCTTTGGTAATTTGATTGCCTGGTAAAATGCTTTTTAAATGTTGTGATTGTTCCTGCCTTCCCTATCTCCTCTGGCAGCATGTTCCAGATATCAATCATTCTGTTGTGAAAAACTTTACCCTCTGATGTCCCTTAATCTTTCTTCCTCTCATCTTAAACATATATTCTGTTGTTTGCTTTCTGCTAACTTTACAGCACGCAACAAAAGCTGTCCACAGTACCTTGATACTGAACAGAACTGAACTTTTAGATACCCCCACCATGGGGAAAAAAAGATTCTTATTATTTCAATGTCACTGATATGTGATGAGACTAGTATAAATCCTAAAATCAGACAGCTAATACAGAAGATGAAATAATAAGGATGTTACTACAGTTTTGACCCGTTCCCAACAGTATTAGCTACAGTGGCTTGCAAAAGTATTCATACCCCTTGAACTTTTCCACATTTTGTCACGTTACAACCACAAACGTAAATGTATTTTATTGGGATTTTATGTGATAGACCAACACAAAGTGGTACATAATTGTGAAGTGGAAGGAAAATGATACATGGTTTTCAAATTTTTTTACTAATAAAAAACTGAAAAGTGTGGCGTGCAAAAGTATTCAGCCCCCTTTACTCTGATACCCCTAAATAAAATCCAGTGCAACCAATTGCCTTTAGAAGTCACCTAATTAATAAATAGAGTCCTAATTAAATAAATAGTGTGTAATCTAATCTCAGTATAAATACAGCTGTTCTGTGAAGGCCTCAGAGGTTTGTTAGAGAACATTAGTGAACAAACAATGTTCCTTGGGCATCATGAAGCCCAAGGAACACACCAGACAGGTCAGGGATAAAGTTGTGGAGAAGTTTAAAGCAGGGTTAAGTTATAAAAAAATATCCCAAGCTTTGAACATCTCACGGAGCACTGTTCAATCCATCATCCGAAAATGGAAAGAGTATGGCACAACTGCAAACCTACCAAGACATGGCCGTCCACCTAAACTGACAGGCCGGGCAAGGAGAACATTGATCAGAGAAGCAGCAAAGAGGCCCATGGTCACTCTGGAGGAGCTGCAGAGATCCGCAGCTCAGGTGGGAGAATCTGTCCACAGGACAACTATTAGTCGTGCACTCCACAACTCGTGCCTTTGTGGAAGAGTGGCAAGAAGAAAGCCATTGTTGAAACAAAGCCATAAGAAGTCCCATTTGCAGTTGGCCACAAGCCATATGGGGGACACAGCAAACATGTGGAGGAAGGTGCTCTGGTCTGATGAGAACAAAATTGACGTTTTTGGCCTAAATGCAAAACGCTATGTGTGGCGGAAAACTAACACTGCACATCACCATGAACACACCATCCCCACTGTGTTACATGTGGTGGCAACATCATGCTGTGTGGATGCTTTTCTTCAGCAGGGACAGGGAAGCTGGTCAGAGTTGATGGGAAGATGGATGGCGCCAAATACAGGGCAATCTTGGAAGAAAACCTGTTAGAGTCTGCAAAAGACTTGAGACTGGGGCGGAGGTTCACCTTCCAGCAGGACAACGACCCTAAACATACAGCCAGAGCTACAATGGAATGGTTTAGATCAAAGCATATTCATGTGTTAGAATGGCCCAGTCAAAGTCCAGACCTAAATCCAATTGAGAATCTCTGGCAAGACTTGAAAATTGCTGTTCACAGACGCTCTCCATCCAATCTGACTGAACTTGAGCTATTTTGCAAAGAAGAATGGGCAAAAATTTCAGTCTCTAGATGTGCAAAGCTGGTAGAGACATACCCCAAAAGACTTGCAGCTGTAATTGCAGCGAAAGGTGGTACTACAAAGTATTGACTCAGGGGGGCTGAATACTTTTGCACGCCACACTTTTCAGTTTTTTATTTGTAATAAAATTTGGAAACCATGTATCATTTTCCTTCCACTTCACAATTATGCACCCTTTTGTGTTGGTCTCTCACATACAATCCCAATAAAATACATTTATATTTGTGGTTGTAACATGACAATATGTGGAAAAGTTCAAGGGGTATGAATACTTTTGCAAGCCACTGTATATCCCAAACTGCAATTTGAACCACCTAAGATTCACTAGGAAGTCTAAGCTTTAATTTCTTGAAACTATTTTGCTGCAGATGTACTTTGTTATGGAAACATTTAACCAGAGAAAGGAAGTTTCTGTGCTGAGATCCATCTGAGCTGAGAATGTCTCAAAACCCCAACAAGACCCCCATACACTCCTCAAAATTGGTTATCGGCTTCACTTTTGACAAAGTTACAATGGTGCAACTACAGGAATTCCAAAAAGGTGAATTTCAAAAATATTGTGCGTGGGATATGGCCATTGCTCGTAGACTCAGAAGTAATGCCCTAGATAATTGCTCTTGTAAAGGTGGTAGTCATCTTTCTGAACTGTTGCAGTCATCACTGTGAAAGTGCTCCCTTGTGCTGCTAAGGCCTGCTAAAATATTAGGGATGGCATTTATTTTTAAGTTTGTGACAGTTAAATGTTGGTATTTTGGAGCTTTTAGTCAGCTTTTACCTAAGTGGGATAAAATTGAACTAGTGTGAATAGGTGAGGGATGGTCGACGTGGACCCGATGGGCTGAAGGGCCTGTTTTCAAACTATCAGTTTATCACTGCTGATTCTGGAACTGTCAATTCCATTTTATTTTCCTTTGTATATTGTTTAGAGCAAGAAAATAAAGTAAGAATAGGTGGAAGGGAAGACTTGCATCCAAAACTAGGTTTATCTATATAAGTATGTCTCTGGATCCAGCTGCTCCAATTACGTGAGCCACAGGCCTTTAACAGGGTGGAAAGTGAACATCGATGGGGTTTTTTCTTTCCCCCAGATAGAAATTGCAGTTGAGAATGTGATTGATCAATTATTCTATCTGGGGACCATTCCAAGCAGAAAGAGACCTCTTTAAATAGTGACTGTGGTGCAGATTTCAACAATGACACCATCATGATTTTTCAATTTCAAATCTTCAACACAAAAGATGTTGGATGCTTGCTGTGCTGGACAAATAAAAAAAAAACATTGTTATTCTCAGGATATGGACTTCACTGGGAAGCTGGGCATATGCATCCCATTAACTAATGGCTCCTTAAGATGGGTGGCTTACTGAACCATTTCAAGAAGCACCTAAGAGTCAGTGGCATTGATGTTAGTCTGGAGTTGCCTGTTTGCTCTGGTAAAGATGAAAACTTCCCATTCCCTGAGGAAAAATGTCTTGCAAATTCCTGTACCATCAGCAAATGTGGAGAACACAGAATCTAGTGTCTCAGATCTGGAACAAATATCATTCTGTGGGATAAATATGACCAATCTTAATTTTATCCATTCACAAAGCCTTCTCCAGGAATAACTATTGCCTTTAATTTTATCTTCTATTGCCACAACAATTGGTCACTAAAAATATCAAACCCAAACCATAGTTGTGAATGAGTATGAAAGCAGCAGTGAGAAATGGTGTACTATATTATTCACCAACATCTGTAACAACTACAACATCTGGATGTCAATAGCATATCTGAACATTAAATATAAGCTAATTCTGTTTCTACCCAAACTACTATCAAACATAAAAATTAATTAAAAAACGTGTAGACTGGTCCATTGGTTGAATAATAATCACACAATGTGGAAAACTAATCTAATGCTGGCTACCCTTGCCACTGCCAATAATCTAACACGTTTTGCTTGCAGGCATTGTATGCAGGGAATTTTTATTGTGAGATGAATGTAATTATAAGCTGTTATGCTCTTGATGTCCCTGCAAATTATTAGTTTATACTAAAGGGTAAATATATCTTAGAGCCATTTTATCAAGTGACGACAATAAATAATTTAGTACCAAATTGAGTTTTCTTGATACAGTTCGCCAGTTGATTTGCAGAGCTTTTCAGGCTGGTTATAGTAAACATATTTGAGAGGATGGGCCTCAGGCTGGTCAGCCTTACACCAACGAGGGAACACCACCATTACACTTAGGGAAACTCGTATAAGTTTTTTTTAAGTAAACAACGTCTGTGCTTTGGAAAGAAGGACATGAAGAAGCATACAATCATGCAGAAGAAAAACAAGCCCTTCTGTCTGTCATGTTAATATTAACCATTGTCTCCATCAATACTAACTTCTGGATGCCAGTCTCTTATCTTCTTCTTCTTGCGTATGGCGTGCACAGCCTAACAAAACAGTACATCAGTTTGTTTGTTCTCATCGGGTTGTTTGCATTAGTCAAAACAGGGAGGACCACGTGAAGGTTGCAATCTCCCACCCCAGTCTCTAATAAAGAGCATTGAATCATTCTGACTTACTGTGTAAGAAGGAACTGCAGATGCTGGTTTAAACCAAAGATAGACACAAAAAGTTGGAGTTACTCAGCAGCATCTCTAGAGAGAAGGAATGGGTGACATTTTAGGTCGAGACCCTTCTTCAGATTGGTTAGGGATAAAGGAAACGAGAGATATAAACGGTGATGTGGAGAGACGAAGAATAATAAATGAAAGATATGCAAAAAATTAATGATGATAAAGGAAACGGGCTGTTGTTAGCAGTTTGTAGGGTGAAAATGAAAAGCAAGTGCGACTTGGATGGGGGAGGAATAGAGAGGGACAGAGGGAATGCTGGGGTGACTTGACCCAAGGTAACTTCCCCTGCAATTGCAGAAGATGCAACACCTGTCGCTCAGCCTTCCTGAGCCTACCTGATCTCCCAGTTGCTGGACACTTTAATGCTCCTCCCCATTCCTACACAGACCTTCTGTCCTAGGTCACCTCCATTGTCAGAGTGAGGCTAAATGCAAATTTGAGGAACAGCATCTTATATTTTGCTTGGGCAGCTTACAGCCCAGTGGTATGAATATTGATTTATCTCTCTTCAAGTAGTCCCGGCATTCCCTCTCTCTCTATCCCTCCCCCACCCAAGTCACACTAGCTTCTCATTTTCACCCTACAAAACAGCTATCAATGGCTTGTTTCCTTTTATCATCATTATATTTTTGCATATCTTTAATTCATTGTTTTTATCTCTCCACATCGCCATCTATATCTCTCATTTCTCTTATCCCTAACCAGTCTGAAGAAGAGTCTTGACTCGAAACGTCACCCATTCCTTATCTCCAGAGATGCCACCAGTCCCGCTGAGTCACTCCAGCTTTTTGTGTCATTGTGACTTACTGTTTGACCCTGACAACAGCAGGAAATTGGGTCACTGTGTAAATAGTTCATTCTAAGCTTATCCCCAGTCTAGTTTCAGTCAATTTAATACTGAGTCAAACACTTGCGCATCTAAACTTTATTTTGGAAAAACACAATAACAGTTTCTCACTACTATACCTAACCACCGCGGGTTCGATCCTGGTATCTCCCTGGCCAAGCCCTCCTAGCCTCGTGCAAGGAGAGACACTCCAGTCTTAAGCGTACTCCCAGAAGATCGATACAGGACCTCATGGGAGCTATCTTTTATAGGTCCCCGAACCTTGAAGGGCCGCATGGGGGTGGTCTCTATACAGTCCAATAACAGATATCGATGAACACAGTGCATGATGGACACTTCCCTAACCCAATAATACAGTAACTAATACATTGTATTCAAACGGAGCTTCTGGAAGGAAGCAAACAAGAATAAACATTGAAACGTGCCCTGAGGTTCAAACAGTTTCCCCAAGGCTCAACAGTTCGACCAATCATCAACCAACAGGATTTCCGTCTCGCAACATTATTTATACTATTTACAATGCCCCTGCAGCGATCCAATCAAAATGATGCATTTAGGGTTGTTTGCAAAACTGCTATACATTTTATCGATTTAGTAGAAACAAAGAGAACACCTGGACCCCTCACCATCGTGCATACCAGTCTGAGCCTAGACTCGCTGGCACCATCCAATGCCTGTACATTTCAGCTGACAAGGATTAAGCAATTCTGACAAGTGCAAGGATCCTCCATTTTATGGTGTCTTTAATTTAGCCAGTATTAACAACTGTGTTTCAACTTCATTGGGTTGCATCTTGCGGTCAATGTCAAAGGCAAAACAGCATTCTGTCCTTTTCAGGGTAATATCTTCAAAAGAGAGAAAATCTTTAAAAAATCTCTATTTCTACACTAAAATAAGAATCCGAGAAAGAGGATGTTTGGTCGTAATTATAACAACATTATTGTGAATGAACAAGTCCTGGAGAACCAAAGCACGTAGGGCATCAGAATTCTTGATGTCATACACCTGACATCAGCACACATTTCTGTTGATTTCTGTGATTAAGTGTATCCCCAGAGGAGAGAATGTGAACTGAGGTGCATACCTAAGACGAAAATCAGGGGTGCAAAAAGGGGCAGGAGATAGCTCTGGCAGATAATATTGTGGAAAATCCAAAGAGATTTTATAAGTACATTAACGAAGGAGGGTGACTAGAGAGAGAATAGAGCCCCTCCGAAACCAAGCAGTCGACTCTATATGGAGCCACAGGGGATGAGCAGTAGTCAATTACTATTTCTCCAAAACAAAGACTTAAAGACTGGGCAACTAGGCATAGTGGAGGTAAGGAAGTGTCTTGAGGACAGTCAGTACAACAGTCAACGAGGTGCTGATTGTCCTAAGGCATATGAATGTGGACAATTATTTTCAGCCTGATCAGGTGTATCCGAAGAAACTCTGAAAAGCTAGAGAAGAAATTGCAGGTGCCCTGGCTGAGATACACAAATCATCATTAGATACCATTGAGGTGCCGGACGACTGGAGGGTGGCTAATGTTGTGCCTCTATTTAAAGAAGAGATGCAAGAAAAAACCCTGGAAACAGTGAGCCTATCACCTGTTATAGGCAAATTACTGGAGGGAATTCTGAGGGATAAGATATGTATACATTTGGATAGACTGGGGTTAACTTGGGATAATCAGCATGAGATAATCAGACACAGATTGTGTCTTACTGATTGAGTTTGATCTGATTGAGTTTTTCAAAGATGTAACCAAAAAGATTGATAAGGACAGAGCTGGAGACGTTATCTATATAGATTTCAGCAAGGCATTTGATTAGAGTCTGCACGGTAGGCTGCTCTGGAAGGGATCCAGGGACAGCCAGCCGACTGGACAGAAAACTGGCTTCATGGATGGAAGCTAAGCGTGTTTGTTTCTCGGAATGGAGGCCTGTGACCAGTGGTGTGTCTCAAAGATTGATGTTGGGCTCATTGGTGTAATTTATATCAATTATTTGGAAGAGAATGTACGAGGCGTGATTAGTAAGTTTGCAGATAACACTAAAGTGGGTGGTATTGTAGATAGTGAAGATAGTTATCAAAAATTACAGCAAGATCTTGATCAGTTGGGCAAGTGGGTGTAGGAATGGTTAATGTAATTTATCATAGATAAGTGTGAGGTACTGACACGGATAGAAAATTGGTTGGCAGACAGGAAACAAAGAGTAGGGATCAACGGGTCCCTTCGGAATGGCAGGCAGTGACTAATGGGATTCCGCAAGGCTCGGTGCTGGGATCGCAGCTATTTACAATATACATCAATGATTTAGATGAAGGGATTCAAAGTAACATTAACAAATTTGCAGATGACACAAAGCTGGATGGCAGTGTGAACTGTGAGGAGGATGCTATGAGAATGCAGGGTGACTTGGACAGGTTGGGTGAGTGGGCAGATGCAATTTAATGTGGATAAATGTGAGGTTATCCACTTTGGTGGTAAAAACAGGAAAGCAGATTAATATTTGAATCGTGTCAAGTTGGGAAAAGGGTAAGTACAAAGAGATCTGTGGGGGTCCTTGTACATTTCCGGAAGTGGCCGCGCTGGCTGGCAGCTGCGGCTCACCTGCAGTCCATCTGCTTTTTCTTTTTTTTGTTGTCTTCTAGTGTTTGTTTTAGTAGAACTTTGTTTTATTAGGTTGTGTATGTGGGGTGTGGGGGGGGGGGGGGGGGGGTGGGGGGGGTGGGTGGGAGAAACAGAGTTTTAGTCTCTCCCTTCGGTGGGATGCATGTCCCCTGTCACCGTCTGTGCTGAGACCTAATGGCAGAGCTGTGGCGGCGGCCTGGTTTGGAGCTGCAGTGCTCCAGCGGCGGCGGCGGCCCAGCTTAGAGCTGCGGTGCTCTATATGGTTATATTAGATGGAACTAGGGGAAAATAAATGGTTGGCACGGACTGGAAGGGCCGAGAGGGCCTATTTCCGTGCTGTAATTGTTACATGGTTATATGCTCCAGCGGCGGCGGCAGTCTGGATCGCCTCAGCGCAGAGGGAGAACTAGGAGGGATGAAGACAATGACTTAAGACTTTTGCCTTCCACCACAGTGAGGAGGTGCCTGGTGAACTCATTGTGGTGGATATTGGATCTGTGTTTATTGTGTGTTTTGTTTTTTATTATATGTTATGACTGTATGGTACCAATTTTGTTCAGACCGAAAGGTCTGAATGACAATAAAGGAATCTAATCTAATTTAATCAGTCACTGAAAGTAAGCATGCAGGTACAGCAGGCAGTGAAGAAAGCTAATGGCATGTTGGCCTTCATAACAAGAGGCATTGAGTATGGGAGCAAAGAGGTCCTTCTGTAGACGTACATGGCCCTGGTGAGACCACACCTGCAGTTTTGGTCTCCAAATGTGAGGAAGAACATGTGTGCTATTGAGTGAGTACAGTGTAGATTCGCAAGGCTAATTCCGGGATGGCGGGACTGTCATATGTTGATAGAATGGAGCGGCTGGGCTTGTATACTTTGGGAATCTTATTGAAACATATAAGATTATTAAAGGATTGGACAACCTAGAAGCAGGAAACATGTTCCCGATGTTGGGGGAGTCCAGAACCAGGGGCCACAGTTTAAGAATAAGGAGTAGGCCATTTAGGACTGAGATGAGGAAACACTTTTTCACCCAGAGAGTTGTGAATCTGTGGAATTCTCTGCCTCAGTGGAGGGCAATTCTCTGGATGCTTTCAAGAGAGAGTTAGATAGAGCTCTTAAAGATAGCGGAGTCAGGGGATATGGTGAGAAGGCAGGAATGGGGCACTGAGTGTGGATGATCAGCCATGATCACAGTGAATGGCGATGCTGGCTCGAAGCCATGATCACAGTGAATGGCCTACTCCTGCACCTATTGCGTATTGCCTATTCTGGGAAGTCTAAATATGGCAGGACCTACACAGTGATGCACAGGGGTCTGGGGAGTGTTGTAGAGCAGAGGGATCTTGGAGTGCTTCATGTTTCCTAAAAAATTGTGTCAGGGGGAGATAGGGTGGTCAAGAAAGCTTTTCACACATTGGCCTTTATCAGTCAAGGTATTGGGTATAGAAGTTGGGATGTTATTTTACAGTTGCACAAGGTGTTGTTCAAGCCACCTTTGGATAATTATGTTCAGTTTTGGTCGCACTGCTATGGGAAAGATGTTAAGCTTGCGAGCGTACAGAGAAGATTTATGAGGATGTTTCCAGGATCAGGGCCTTGAGCTGTAGGGAGACGTTGGGCAGGCTAGGACTTTAGTCTTAGGAGGAGGATGAGGGGTGATCTTAAAGAGGTATATAAGGTCATGAGGGGAATAGCTGGGGTGGATGCACAGTATTTTACCCAGAGTAGAGGAATCATGAAACAGAGGACACAGGGTTAAGTTGAGGGGGAAAAGATAGGAGCCTGAGGGACAACATTTTCAAACAGACGGTGGTGGGGCCTATGTGTGTTGGGATAGCAGGGTGAAGGCCACAGACCAACAGGATTAACAAGCTCATCAGGAAGGATGGCTCCATCCTGGGGCTGGAGTTTGATTCATTGGAGGTGATCTTGGAGGGGAGGATGGTCCTCAAAATGCGAAGCATCTTGGACAATACATCACACCCCCTCGATGACATACTGGTTAACCTGAGGAGCACCTTTAGCAACAGACTGGTTCCACCAAGATGCAGTACAGATTGCCACAGGAGATACTTTTTCTCTGTATCTATCAAACTGTACAACTCCTTCCTGTTGAGTATAGGAGCAACAATGTCCTTCTGCAATTGTACAGGGCTCTAATGAGACCACAGCTGGAATATTTATTGCATTTTTTGTCTCCGAGTTTGAGGAATGACATTCGTGCTATTGAGGGAGTGCAGCTTAGGTTCACAAGGTTAATTCCCAGGATGGCGGGACTGTCATATGCTGAGAGAATGGAGCGGCTGGGCTTGAATAGGCTTCTGGATTTTAGAAGGATGAGAGGGGATCTTATTGAAGCATATAACATTATTAAACGTTTGGACATGCTAGAGGCAGGAAACATGTTCCAGATGTTGGGGGAGTTCAGAACCAGGGACCACAGTTTAAGAATAACGGGTAAGCCATTTAGAATGGAGACGAGGAAACACTTTTTCACACAGAGAGTTATCTGTGGATATCTCTGCCTCAGTGGGTGGATGGTGGCCTGGTTCTCTGCATACTTTCAAGAGAGAGCTAGATAGGGCTCATAAGGATAGTAGAGTCAGGGGATATGGTGAGATGGCAGGAATGTGGTACTGATTGTGGATGATCAGCCATGATCACATTGAATGGCAGTGCTGGCTCAAAGGGCTGAATGGCCTACTCCTGCACCTATTGTCTATTGTCTGTTGTCCTTCCCCTACTGTCGTGGGGTGGACTGACTCCCCTTCCCCCAATCTTTGCACATCCCCAATCCTGGACACTCCACTCGTCACTTTAAGTTTCACGTTTCACGTATCTTTTTGTGTTTTATTACTATGGGCAGCCCAATTTCTCACCTGGGATGAATAAAGTTCTATGATATCGTATGACTGAATTCTCATGGACGAGCCTTAACAAATATGAATTGGGTGATATTTGTTAGCAGTTTTTGTAGTTAGCAAAACTGGAGATTAACTAAACTCATTGGAATGTCTAGTCATGTTTGAATGAAAGATGTGATTAGGTTGTGGAATGACTGGACTGGAGAATCAGAGCAGCTTATTATGCAGCATCTGTTACTTGGTGTTTGAGAGAAGCCTGATTGGAAAGTAGCTGATCCAATTTGATGGATGAATGAATAAAAAAGTTAATTGGCCAAGTATTCACATACAAGGAATTTGCCTTGGTGCACTGCCTACAAGTGACAACCTGACACACAGTGACAGGAATGACACATAAAACATGAAACATTAATAATAAAACATTATCGATTAAACATGTGAATTAAATAAAATACCAGAACAAAAGGAGGCTACAGATTTTTGGTTATTGAGTAGAGCTACTACTCTGGAAAAAAGCTGTTTTTATGCCTGGCTGTGGCAGCTTTGACAGTCTGAAGTCGCCTTCCAGAGGGAAGTGATTCAAAGAGTTTGTGGCCAGGGTGAGAGGGTCAGAGATGATCTTGCCTGCTCACTTCCTCGCCCTTGCAGTGTATAGTTCATCAATGGAGGGAAGGTTGCAGCCATTAACCTTCTCAGCTGATTGGACGATTCGCTGCAGCTTCCGGATGTGCTTGGTGGCTGAACCAAACCAGACCATGATGGAGAAGGTGAGGACAGACTCTACGATGGCCGTGCATAATTGGACCATCATTGCCTGTGGCAGATTGTGCTTTCTCAGCTGCCACAGGAAGTACATCCTCTCTTGTGCCTTTTTTGACTATGGAGTCGATGGTGGCCCCCCATTTAGGTCCTTTGAGGTGATGGTTCACAAGAACTTAAAAAACTCCACAGATGTGACTGTGGCGTTGTTGATGCTGAGTGTGGTGAGGGGAAGTGGAGCTCTCCTAAAGTCTGCAATCAATTCCACTGTCTTAAGAGCATTGAGCTCCACGTTGTTGCGATGGCACCAGGGCACCAGCTGTGTCACTTCCTGTCTGTAGGCAGATTCCTCCCCATCCTGGATCAGTCCAATCATATTGGTGAAAACTTTTTTTACAGGCAAATTAACTGACAAACCCGCACACCTTTGGGATGTGGCATAAAATCAGAGCACCAACACAGTAAACCAACACAGTCACGGGGATTTTCTTTTGGATGTGTGAAGATGTTTGCAATATTGAAATTCTAGCTTTCAGGATCATGCAAGATGGGGTAATAGGAAGATCAATAACAAAGGATGACAACTCAATAGTTCCATCATTGTGCGGATTTGGAATTCTCTTTAGTTGTTAATCTATGTCGGTGTTCGGCATCGCTGTGAGATCAGCATTTATTGCTCATCTCCAGTTTGTTATTGAGGAAAGTGGAAGCCAGCTTCTCAATTGCTGCAGTGCTTGTGGTGAGATTATTTTTACACTGTTGCTTTGGAGGCAATTGCAGCATTGTTCATATGTGAGTACCCACCAAGGCAACCTCTGGGTATTACAGGTTGAAGCTTCTCTTGGTAGTGGAAGAAATATTGAACATGTTTCTTGAATTCCATTGGGAAATGATGGACATTGTAGGCATTGTTTTAATCCTGGATCAAAATCAGGGCAGCTCATGGGCTTGCAAGTTCCATGGGCTGCTTCATGCTGAACAAGAAAATGCATTGTTTAGTGTCTTTAGAACTGTGCTCATGCACAAGGTGTTATAGACCTGAAATGTTGCCCATTTCTCTTGCCGCAGATGCTGCCTGACTTTTTTTTGGTTCTGCCTTTTTTCAGTTTTTTTGGTTCAGAATGCCAGCATCTTCATTTTTTAAACCATTTTCGTGAAGAGCAAAGATCTTTGGGCTATGTTCATGAAAGCATATTGTTTAATTTAGTTTAGTTTATTGTCACGTGTACCAAAGCACAGTGAAATGCTTTTGTTGTGTGCTAACCAGTCAGCGGTGTGACAGTACATGATTACAACCAAGCCATCCACAGAGTACAGATACATGATAAAGGGAATAACGTTTAATGCAAGATAAAGTCAAATGACATCCGATTAAAGATAATATGAGGGTCTCCAGTGAGGTAGATAGATAGCTCAGGACTGCTCTCTAGTTATTGATAGGATAGTTCTGTTGTCTGTTAACAGCTGGGAAGAAACTGTCTCACAGGCTCGACGATCATTTTGCTGAACACCTCCACTCATTCCGCCTAAACCTACCTGATCTCCCGGTTGCTAAACTTTTTAACTCCCCCTCCCATTCCCATACTGACCTTTCTGTCCTGCACCTCCTCCTCCATTGTCAGAGTGAGGCCCAGCGCAAATTGGAGGAACAGCACCTCATATTTTGCTTGGGCAGTTTACACCCCAGCGGTGTGAACATTGACTTCTCTAACTTCAAGTAACCCTTGCTTTCCCTCACTCTCCATCCCTCCCTCTTCCCAGTTCTCAGACCAGTCGGACTGTCTCCCTGATTACATTTTATCTCTGTTTGCTTTGTTGTTACCTTCTCCGAGCTAACAATGATCTATTCTACATTTTCTTTGAGCTTCATCTCTTGTGATGTCACCTTTTGACACCTTCCCCTTCCTTATCACCGTGTTTCCCTCTCCCCTGACTTTCAGTCTAAAGAAGGGTCTCGATCCGAAACATCACCCATTCCTTCTATCCAGAGATATGCCTGTCCCGATGAGTTTTTCCAACATTTTGTTTCTACCTTTAGTGTGAACCAGCATCTGCAGTTCCTTCCTACACATTTTGTCTGCATCTGGATGTGTGTTTTTTCATACTTCTGTACCTCTTGCCCGGTGGGAGAGGGGTGAAGAGGGTGACTGGGGTAAGACTCTTAATTGATTATGCTGGTGGCCTTGTGCAGGCAGCATGATATTGTCAATTGAAGTAGGCACAAAAATGCTGGAGTAACTCAGTGGGACAGGCAGCATCTCTGGAGAGAAGGAATGGGTGACGTTTTGGGTTGAGACCCTTCTTCAGAATGGAGGGTAGATTGGTTTGTGTGGTGGTTTGGGCTGCATCCATAATTATCTGCAATTTCTTGGGGGCTTGGTTGGAGCTGTTCCCAAACCATGATGTGTTCCATCCTGATAAAATGCTTTCCACGGCGCTTCTGTTAGAAGTTGGTGAGAGTTGTTGCGGAAATGCCAGATTTCCTAAGCCTTCTCAGGAAGTAAAGGCGTTGATGTGCTTACTTGGTCATTGCATCAATATGGGTGGTCTATGACATGTTGCTGATGATATTTACTCCCAGGAACTTAAAACCTAAAGTTAGGATTCAGAAATAAATTGGAAAAAATCACCAGAAATCTAAATTATCGGATGATGTTATTGCACACTAAATTAACTAAATTAATACACACAAGTTGTAAACTCTGAATTATTAAAATATATTTGACCAAATGCATCATATTAAGCTTCATTTATTGGCCTTATAGAGTTAATAAAAACTTAAGATAGATACAAAATGCTGGAGTAACTCAGCAGGACAGGCAGCATCTCATTACAGAAGGAATGGGTGATGTTTCGGAACAAGGCCCTTCTTCAGACTTCATCATCATTGATTATGCTGGTGACTTTATCGAGGCAGCGTGAAGTGCAAATGAATTCAATGGAGGGGAGGTTGGTTTGCATGAAACTTAAGATTGCCAACAGAGGGCACTGTTCTCAACCACAGTGAGTTTTTTAAACACTTGCTTTCAGCATTTTTAAATGGTTATGCAATTAAATATGCATTTCAAGTAAGTACAAATTAATGTAATACTATTTTAGTTATGCCCAGAATCTGCTGAAATGGGGTAGATCAGTCTGCTGTTCCAAAACGTTGGAATGAAGGTGGTAAGCTAAGCTAACAAAATGCTTTATTAAACAACATTAGAGAGAGAGAGCATTTTCTACTGCATGTACAACTATTCAAGCAGATAGTTCAATACTAACAATATAATATTAACAATTCTCAAAGAGGTACATGTCCATTATTACATAAATTTAAAGAAGTAGATGTCCATTATTCCTTTTTTTTTATAATGTAAGATCAACAAGTAAAGTTGAGTTTATTGTGATCAATAGCGTTCAAAATAACATTGCAATCTCTAGGAACTTTGGCACAAAAGCCTCAGATACACAGGTGAAAGGCTTACTCTTTCAGACAGTCCTACTGAGATCCTTCCATATGGGATTATTTATTCTGCTATGATCTCACACCATCTAGGTTACTTTGTGTTGAGGCCACACTGCCTTCTGCCTAAGAACAGCCTAATGCTATATTTAAGAGGGAGTTAGATGTGGCCCTTGTGGCTAAAGGGATCAGAGGGTATGGAGAGAAGGCAGGTACAGGATACTGAGTTGGATGATCAGCCATGATCATATTGAATGGTGGTGCAGGCTCGAAGGGCCGAATGGCCTACTCCTGCACCTAATTTCTATGTTTCTATGTTTCTAACAGAAAAGTGAATTTATAAAGGAAATAACTTTTTAATTAAAAAAATATATATGACAAACGAAATAATACTAATGATGGTAGTGGAGCTTATTTTTAAGAGATTGGCAAGTGATGGTGTTAACAGAGTGAAAAGGCTGGATTATCTGCCTCTTCATTAGAAGTTTCTACTGTAGACTCCACCAGTTTCACCATCTCTCTCTGTTCAACACTCTTAAAAAAAATACATCCAAAGACAATTGGACAGTTTTTTTTCTCTTCTGTGTTTAATGGTCCTTGTAAAAATGTCATCATTGTATTACCCTATTCAGGATTAGATCTCTTAAGACCATCTATGATCAAGATTGGTATTCCTTCTTCAACAAGTTGAACTGTCAATTGTTTGTTTTTGACATTTGATGGATGATGCATTTCTCCTTCAGCTTTTTGTGCATCTATCTGCACAAAATTGCCACCTGACAATTCCTCTTCATGGGTCTCAAGCTATTTCACTCATGACAGCCTTGCCATCTCTTCAAAGACAACTTCCTTGGTTGAGAAGTTGGTTTAGGGGACAATGTCAATACATTTTTAGAAGCTGTTGGCACATTTGAATCACGCATTTCACCGCTCATCATTTAGCCTACAAATCTCCAATGATTTCAATATCATATGGATGCTATTGACACTCCAACATTCCCTGACATCTCCACCATCTGTTGCTTTGATGTGCTGAGAGGAGGAACAACATAAATAACAAGCTTCGAACATTGCTGGTCTGGGCCATTGTCTTAAGTGTAATCTGTATTTAAAGTTTGAGAAGACAGACATAAAAAGCTGGAGTATCACAGCTGATCAGGCACCATCTCGGGAGAAAAGGAATAGGTGAAATCGTTTTCAGAGATTTAATTCTAATCAGGGAAAAGATTCCTAAAAGTTGTCCTAGTTTTATGACTTAATAATTATCAACATGTCTCCAAGTCACATGCAGATATCCTTCGAACAACCCCACTAAACCATTGGTGTCTCTGGGAGGTGCATCACGAAGGGCTCAGATTTGAAATTTCCCACTAGTTCACAAGTTATAGTAGAATTAGGCCATTCGACCCATCGTGTCCATTCCGCCATTCAATCATGGCTTATCTCTGCCACCTTATCCCATTTTCCTACCTTCTCCCCATAACCCTTGACACCGATTCTAATCAAGAACTTGTCTATCTCTGCCTTAAAAATATCCACTGATCCTCCACAGCCATCTGTGGCAATAAGTTCCACAGATTAACTACTCTCTGACTGAACAATTTCCTCCTCACCTCCTTTTTAAAAGAGCGCCCTTTAAAGGAGCGCCCTCCGGTCCTAGACTCTCCCACCAGTGGAAACATCCTTTCCACATCCACTCAATCTATGCCTTTCATTATTCTGTAAGTTTCAATTAGGTCCCCCCTCAACCTTCTAAACACCAGCGAGTAGAGGCCCAGTGCTGTCACAGGCTCATCGTATGCTAACCCACTCATTCCTGGAATAATTCTTGCAATTAAAGTTAATGAATCCTTGGCAAGTTTAAATCCTGGTGCCGTCTTCACCTTTTTGGAAATGTGTGTTCTTTGTGGCATACTTTTCCAAATAAAGCTGTATCTCATCAACATTAAAGATTTATTTTAGTTCGTAGCTACATCTTTGATAATCTTCAAACAGGTAGGAAAATTCCAAATCACTTCAGCAAGGCAGCTAGCTGAATCACCCTTCACTTTGATACTGTACAAACTGGAATAATTAAATGTAAATCATTAAAACTAATCACAAGGCCTTAAACATCACCTCGAGGAGTTCTCGCTTTTTTTACAAATTTTAAGGAGTCGTACAACCAAACATAAAGAAGTACAGTGCTTTGGTTTTGAACCTCACCAGACGGCCATCAATCTTTCCATATCTTCCATGATCCCGCTTCGAATATGTTATCCTTGTAGCACTTGCGTTTGTAATCCTTTGATCGTGGATGCACGGTGGTGCAGTGGTAGAGTAGCTGCCTTACAGCCCGGGTTCAATCCTGACTATGGGTGCTGTCTGTTTGGAATTTGTACATTCTCCCTGTTACCTGTTACCAGGAACTCCACTTTCACCCCACATGCCAAAGATGTACAGGTTTATAGATTAATTGACTTGGTAAAATTGTAAATTGTCCGTACTGTGTGTAGCATAGTGTTCGTGTGTGCGGATCCTTGGTCGGCGTGGACTCAGTTGGCTGAAGGCCCTGTTTCTGCGCTGTATATATAAACTAAACTAAACGGCCTGTCCCCCTTACGTGTCCTTGGCACGCAAATTACGTAACCTCGTGGTCGCGTTGAGCCGAGACGGTCAAGCGAAGGTCGAGTGCGATTACATGCGTACGCACAGCCGTCTGGAGCGCGTGAAGTCATTTGAAGATGGACACAAAATGCAGGAGCAACTCAGCGGGACCGGCAGCATCTCTGGAGAGAAGGAATGGGTGACGTTTCGTGTCGAGACTTCATCAGTCTGAAAAGAAGGGTCTCGACCCGAAACATCACCCATTGCTTCTCTCCAGGGATGCTGCCGGTCCCGGTGAGTTACTCCTGCATTTTGTGTCTATCTTCAATTTTCTTGGCCCCGCTCTGGGAGTAGAAGTGGGGGCGGATCTGCACCGTAACGGCTGTGAGCCCCAGGCCGAGTTCGGCGATCGTTTGCCTGCTTCTGCTCCTGTTGAAGGTGAGACGTTGTATCGCGCCAGGGTCTTGGGCCTGTACCACTTTGGCCGTCAGTTCCGCGACAGTCCATTGGCACGTGAAGATTTTGTTCACTGCAAGAATTTTGGTGCCCTGATCGATGTCAGGACGGGCCCCGCACAACTCCATATCCCTCCGCGCTCCTAAGTGGGATCGGCCCCGTGTGGCCATACGGTGCCCGTACGCCTCAAGCGACCACGAGGTTGCAAAATTTGCGAGCCAAGGACACGTAAGTGGGACTTAAGCACTTTGTTTAATTCTTATCAGCATGACCAGGACTTGGTATGACTCATGGGGCAGTAACGAACCAGTCTTCCAATATAAACATCTTGTTCTTCAGTGTTAAAGTTTTTTAGAACTTACAATTTAATTCCGACAGTAAAAGATTCTCCTGTTTACTTGCTATCAAACACATTATTGTCACTTATTGGGTATTTTTCCCTTGTGTTGCATAAGTGATTCAATACAAAGAAGCATTAGGGTTAGGTTGGTTGAGGGGCTTAATGCTACAACTAAATCACATATTTGCATGACCTTCAGAGCATACAGTCTTAAATAATCGTCCCAGAGCCTTGAATTATGCAATAAAATTATTTTTATACCAAATAAAATTAATTCATACCTAAAACTAGCATGTTTCCAGTGGCTCCGTGTTGGGCATGTCCCCTTTCCTGGGGGCACACCGTCATTACTAATGAGACATATTATATGGTCATTTCCATGGTGTTAATGGAGGACAAAATAAGTTACACTTGTCACCATAGGTTCTAAGTACAACATTCTCAAGCTGATGACCGAGGTGCTTACTGTCAGCAAATTGAAGTGCAATCGGATATATATTTTGCCACAATACTGTCTTCACTATTCACTTCAACTTATTCACAACAAACATTTTCTATTGCTATAATTGGTGATGCTTGAAATTTAAAAGGCACAGTGCCAGACATGGTGGAGGAGACCTTGTTACAAGCATTATTAAGCCAGACTTGAAAGAATTTGCAGGTAGCAGTTAGATGCACTCAAAGAGAAATATATCAATTTTTTCAGCATTTAAAGCATAATAAAATTGTAACGAATGCAGGTATTTTGTGTAAAGATGCCACAATATTATACCACCTGAGTGGTACAGCTATTCACTTCACTTGTTATTGTTGAAAACATTCAACTATGTTTGTAATGTGACATCTGCAGGTTGCTCTTAAAGTTGCAGTGCAGGTGGTGAATAACATTGAAAGTGATTATGTACAATAGGCTTTTTTAATCAGTTTCTCTTCCAAGGTTAATTTCAGTGTAGTCACTGAAGCTGCCAGTATCTTAATCAAAACACAAATTGCTGAGAGGAACAGCGGGATCTGCCAGGAGAATGTGTAGGAAGGAACAGCAGATGCTGGTTTAAACCAAAGACAGATACAAAAAGCTGGAGTAAATCAGGGGGTCAGACGGCATCTCTGGAGAAAAGGGATGGGTGACGTTTCGGGTCGAGGTCCCTCTTCAGACTCAGAAGGTTCTCGACCCAAAACATCACCTATTCCTTTTCTCCAGAGATGCTGTCTGACCCCCTGAGTTACTCCAGCTTTTTGTGTCTATCTGTAGGGAGAATGGACAGGCAATGCTTTGGACCAGGACTAATCAGTCTGAAGAAGGGTCCTGACCCTGAACGCTGAGTTCCACCAGCATTTTGTGCTTTGCTTTTATTTCAGTGTAGACTGAACACAGTGTGGCACCAAAGCTTGCATTATTTCAGGACATTGAGATTTCCTTGGTTTAAATGAGAGAAACTATTTTTAATGAGTAGTTTACTGATGTGAATCAAAATATATAATGAGGTTGTATTTTCATTTTACAGCTAATAAATTTTATTACACTTTTCATGCTAATAGGATTGTGTGTTCTTTCCGTGCGTCTCCTGGGACCATCTCAAATAATCTTGGTTCTTCAGAACAGATGAATTCAATGAAAGCATTGAAATTATGAGAACATTATTCAGTGATTTTGCACAAACCAAATTTCCCTGTAGTGAAATAAATTCTAATATCACTTTTTCAAGGTCCATGTTTATGAAGTGAGGTATCTGTCCACTTATAATAAACTAAATGCAATTTACTTCAGTTAATGATATTGCTAGCACACAGAGAGGTTAAAGCATTTTAAAAGGAATCCAGCCAGGTACATGAGAGGATGGGATAGAAAGGTATGGGAGAAGCCAAGAGGGGAGCAAATGGAATAGGAAGTATTGGCAGGGACAGAATGAGCCAAATGGGGGTGCATTCGTCCCACCTTGTACCTGCCGATACTAACATTCTAGACAAGGGTAGTCCCTGTCGGTGTCACCCCACCGCCCCTCCCCCTTCTGTGCAGTATATTTGTTTCCAAAGAATTAGATTTATTTTTAACAAGTGCTATAATAGAGATATCAAAATCATTTAGGATGTGCACGTGCTAATTAGGGCAAGACAATTTCACTGGTTAAACTCGACAGGTCAGGCAACATCTGTGGACAGAAGAACAGAGTTAATATTTCACGTCAACTCAACCCTGGTGAAGGGTATAAAACTTGAAATATTAACCCTGTACCTCTTTCCAGAGATGTTCCCTGAACTGCTGTGTATTTCAGGAATGTTCTGTTTCGTTCTAGATTCCCTGGATTCAGGTTATTTCAATTTTCACTGCTCCATGGGTGTGCATGCATTTTAGAAGATAATTTGATTTTTATACGTCAATGAAAGAGCCTGAATCAATAATAAAACCAAAACTATAATAACTTTAAAAGTAAGCATGTAGGAGAAAAATAGACAGTCAAATTGCCTCACTGAATAGCTCTTTTGTGAGCATTAAGCAATCTGCTGGAGGAATTCAGTGGGTCAAGCAGAATCTACGAAGGGAAATAGACAGTTGGCAATTTAGGCTGTGACCCTGTATCTGGACTGAAGGAGTAGAGGGGACATTGCCAGCACAAAGACGTTAAAGGTGAGTGTGGCCCGAGGTAGGTTGAGCCCGTGGAGGAGGAATTGATTAGTGGATGCAGTCAGATGGTAGAGGGAGGGGTAGAAATTGCAACAAAGGCTAGGATGAGAGAGGTGGACACAATAAAGGATCGTAGATGATACAATGCACGAAGCATGGAACCAAATAAGGAAAGCAGGGTGGGGAGATGTGAAGAATAGGGGAGGTGATTCAGTGGGAGGATGGGTGTGGGTGATGCATAATTAAAGTAGGTGAGAGAGGGGTAACTCAATGATCGGAGGCTGGGCTGGGGTGGGGTTGAAAAGTGGGTTGTGTGGGAGAGGACCTGGATTAGTCATTATGAGCAATAAAGGGATCGAGGGGTGGGGGGAGGAGTCAAGATTATGTATACTTGGAGAATTCAGTGGTCATGCCATTAGGTCATAGATTGGCTGGGCAGAATATGAGGTGTTGCTCCTCTAGTTTGCATTTGGCCATGTTATGGTGGGGAGGAGACTGAGGACAACAGGTCAAAGTGGGAATGGGGAGTGGAATTAAAATGGCTGGTGACTGGGCGCTCCAGATGGCCACGGCAGGCAGAGTGCAAGTGCTTGTCAAAGTGGTTGCTTAGTTTGCATTTGTTCTCTCCGATGTCGAAGAAGTCACACAGGGAGCATTGGTTTTAATGGACAAGGTTAGCGGAGATGTCAGGCAGGGAGGTGGTAGTTCTCTGAGGATGAAGGCATCATCTGCTGCTCCCATGTGCTTTCTGGCTATTGCATACCCACAACCACATGTAATTTGAAGGAGTGGGAACTCTCTCTATTGAGAGCCCCTCGGGACCAATGATCCAATGAGCTGCTGCCTGCCTATGTGGGATACCAGCAGTTCTGGGAGCATGGGAGTCTCCATGGCTTTGTGCTGTGCTCTGCACTGTAATCTGAGGCCAACAGCCTGTGCTGGATGGAGGAAGAGCTGGGCACAGATGCAGGTCCTGGGGGACATCAGGTGCAGATTGATGAACAGTAAGGGCAAGAGGGCAGGGAAAGCTCGAGCAGACCAGAACAGTCCCATCTCCTAGCAGAGAGGAGAGGAGAGAACTCCACAGGCTGCAGGGTACTCTCTCCATGAAGGCCATGATGCCAGGATATCACTGAAGTCATCTCTGTGTAAGTGCAGTGGCTGGTTGACTTCTCTGGTGTAGCGGGGAGCAGCAAATTGTGCGACTTTCCAGGCCATGGCCATTGATGCTGCTCGTTCCGATTGCTTCTCTGGCCACCTGTGGGCTGCGAACGTCCAGTCTGTTGGGTCTTCGCATTCCCCCGGCTGCCTACCTCCAGGCAACGTAACACCGACACCACCGGGTCCAGTTTCCCTTCCTGTAACACTACCCACGTCATTTCCCCGAGTCCTCAATCCTTCTCCACCCTGCACATCCATCTCTGTGCTGTGCTGTTTTCATCCCTCCATCCAACCATTATGGTGTAGGATAGCTTCATTTCCCACAACATAATCCCTCCCAATCCATTGTGGCCAGTCACCACTCTACCAATACCTTTAGCAATGGTTTCCTGCCAACACATGTGGGCCACCCATTGACTTTCTCAATAGCTTAACGAGGGATAAAACACTCCATGAGCCCTGTGCCCTCCTTTGATCCTGCATGTTTTCACCATCTCCCTTAACCTCCTCCTCTCCAATGCTGTTCTGTTCTTAGCCTTTACTATGTACCCCCACACTGACACCTCAACAAGTCCCAAGCCCACCCTCATGTCAAACTCTTCTTTCGTCGCCTCTGCCTTTGTGCCTTTTGCTCTGTAACTTCCATTTCGCTCCTCCTCTTCTTTCCTTATCAGACACCCTTTGTCTCCTTTTCATTTCTAACCTTTGTCACTTGCTCTACCAATCACCCCTATCTCACTGTATGCATCTTGCCATGTTTTGCTCAAATCCTGCCTTTCTTATCCAGCTCCCCCCGACCCCCCGTTCCAACAATCTGAAGAAGGGTCCTGACCTGAGTGATGGTCTGTCCATTACCTCTACAGATGCTGCCTGATTTGCTTTGATCTCCATAAAGTATAGTCAAAGTACAACAATGTCACTGAAGCTCTTGCTTTTCACTTGTCTCTATGATGGCACCCTTGGAAAACCTGTGTCTGTGCTTTGTGCATCAGAGAGATCTCTCTGAATTCCATGTGCGAAAAGGCTGTTCTGTCATTGGCATGACTGTGCTTCCTACAAAATATAATCCCTCTCAATCCATGGTGGCCTGTCACAACTTTACAGGCTCTTTAACCCACCAATTCTGCGCCAACCAACGATCACCCCGTGCACTAGCACTAGAGATAATTTACAATTTTTTTTTTACTGAAGCCAATTAACCTACAATCCTGCACATCTTTGGTGCGTGGGAGGAAACTGGAGAACACCCATGCAGTCACAGGGAGAACGTACAAACTCCGTACAGACAGCACTGTGAGGCAGCAACTCTACCTCTGTGCCTTTTGTGCAAGAATATTGATGTAATTAATTATGCATCTTACACTGGAGAAACATCAGACGTATTAAGGTTCACTCAGAGGATCGTCCCTACCTGGAATGAGCTGCCTTGATGAAGCTATAGAAATTAATATATGGTTATGAAATGTTGAGGCCTATGGGTCAAATGCGGGGAAATGGGACAAGCCAATAAGGACAATATGGGCCAAAGGACATGTTTGCATGGTGTATAGCTCCATGACAGTAGCATGAACGGTGCCTAGAATAGTAAGATTAAATGAGAACTTACCAGTTTGAAGTTTGATCTTGATTTTATGAGGAGTTACGTTGGTGATTACGTGAAGAAGACCCGCCAGGCCGCATGCACGTCAATCTTCAAAGCAGCGGTATGAAATCACAAAAAACAACACAGAAGTACATAGTAAGATCAGTGACTCGAGAACTACCACATCATCCTTTATGAGAGAGGGTTGGGCATGGCGGGCAGGTAATTACCAATGTAACTCCTCATAAAATCAAGATCAAACTTCAAACTGGTAAGTTCTCGTTTAATCTTACTATTTTACTTCGGAGTCACTCGAGTGATTCCGTGAAGAGTTCAAAGCTTTGTGATTTCATGCCGCAGATTACAAACTCGGCATTCCACTGCATTAATTGACTCGAATGAGAAATAATGCATTAGTAGTAGCATTGCATTCAATGTAGTAATAGGGTTTATTTAATAACATAAACAAACGACAGTACTCTTTAATACCAGGGCACTTAAACAGAACTTAAAATGGCATTAGCAAACAGCCCTGGATCAACAATCAGCCCATGATAAAAATTCTGAAACATCAGCTCATTTGCCCATCCGGTGGCCGCCATAATATGCTCGACGGGCACGTCCTTCACTTTGGCCGCTGAAGAAGCTGCTGCCCTAGTGGAATGAGGTGTAAACCCATCAACCAAAACTTGTTTCAGCCATCTCGAAATAGTGTTAACTGACACTCTTTTATGTGTCAGTTTAGGGGGGGCAGTGTTAGCTACGAGGAGGATGCTAGGAGGCTGCAGGATGACTTGGATAGACTGGGTGAGTGGGCAAATGCATGGCAGATGCAGTATAATGTGGATAAATGTGAGGTTATCCACTTTGGTGGCAAAAACAGGAAGGTAGACTGTTATTTGAATGGTGACCGATTAGGAAAAGGGGAGATGCAGCGAGACCTGGGTGTCATGGTACACCAGTCATTGAAAGTAGGCATGCAGGTGCAGCAGGCTGTGAAGAAAGCAAATGGTATGTTGGCATTCATAGCAAAAGGATTTGAGTACAAGAGCAGGGAGGTTCTACTGCAGTTGTACAGGGTCTTGGTGAGGCCACACCTGGAATATTGCGTACAGTTTTGGTCTCCTAATCTGAGGAAAGACATTCTTGCCATAGAGGGAGTACGGAGAAGGTTCACCAGACTGATTCCTGGGATGGCACGACTTCCATATGATGAAAGACTGGATAGACTTGGCTTGGAATTTAGAAGATTGAGGGGTGATCTCATAGAGACTTACAAAATTCTTAAGGGGTTGGACAGGCTAGATGCAGGAAGATTGTTCCCGATGTTGGGGAAGTCCAGGACAAGGGGTCACAGTTGAAGGATAATGGGGAAGTCTTTTAGGACCGAGATGAGAAAATCGTTTTTCACACAGAGAGTTGTGAATCTGTGGAATTCTCTGCCACAGAAGGTAGTTGAGGCCAGTTCGTTGGCCATATTTAAGAGGGAGTTGGATGTGGCCCTTGTGGCTGAAGGGATCAGGGGGTATGGAGAGAAGGCAGGTACAGGATACTGAGTTGGATGATCAGCCATGATCATATTGAATGGCGGTGCAGGCTCGAAGGGCCGAATGGCCTGCTCCTGCACCTAATTTCTATGTTTCTATGTTTCTATGTAAACTCTCTTTAGCTGCAATGAATTGCATCAAATGTGTTTTTACGCATAAGGATTGATCCGTAGGATATAGAAACATAGAAGCATAGAAAATAGGTGCAGGAGTAGGCCATTCGGCACTTCGAGCCTGCACCACCATTCAATATGATTATGGCTGATCATCCAACTCAGTATCCTGTACCTGCCTTCTCGCTTACCGCTGGAGGAACTCTGTTCCTCGCAGCCTCCGTGCGTCAATGCGGCTGATGTACTGGTGCGCATGCGGCCTGGTGGGTCTTCTTCACGGAATCACTCATGTGACTCCAAAGTAAAATTGCCTAGTCTAATCCCTTCTCACAGGCAGCTTCATTCTAAAATTATTGCTGACAGTTTTGGCCAAATCCATTTTCTGTGCATTCTGAATGTAAAAACAGGTGCTGATCAATTCAATTCCCATGCTTACTTAGTTCACTTAGTTTGTTGTTGCATGCACCGAGGTACAGTGAAAAGCTTTTGTTACGTGCTAATCAGTCAGTGGAAAGACAATACATTATTACAATTGAGCCAATCACTGTACAGATATATGATAAAGGGAATCACATTTAGTGCAAGAAAAAGTCCAATCAAAGACAGTCTGAGGGTCTCCAATAAGGTAGATAGTAACTCAGGAATGCTCTCTAGTTGGTGGTAGGTTGGTTTAGTTACCAGTGTGTTATTTGACAGTGTATCAATGCACAAGAGTGTGAACAAGGATTTTTTTCTTTGAATAGTGAGATTGTCCTCAGGATCTTTAATTTCAGTCTGTAGGCCTGAAGGTTACCTGTCAAGGTCAATATTTTCTGACCGTTTATGATATAGAAAATTTATAAATAATCAATATACTAAATTCCACCCAACTTCTAAAATCGATTATTGTGAGTACTACTTCCAAAGAAAATATATATTTTTAAAACAATTTAAATAAATATCAGATCTACTTCTATCCATTTTAATGGCTGTATTTTGACTTGGAATGAGTATTCTTCTGAAAACAAGATTCAGTGCTGCATATGTCTCGGAGGCACACAAAAAGCTGGAGAAACTCAGCGGGTGCAGCAGCATCTAAGGAGCGGTCTCGACCCAAAACGTCGCCTATCTCCTTCGCTCCTTAGATGCTGCTGCACCCGCTGAGTTTCTCCAGCTTTTTGTGTACCCTCGATTCTCCAGCATCTGCAGTTCCTTCTTTAAAACTATGTCTCGGAGGCACCTGGCAGCAAATGTCCAGCAGGTGGCAGACTTGATCACTGTGCGCTTCACACTGCACCTTCTATTCAACCCAACACAGCCTATGCTGAATGAAGGACAGCACACAAACCTGGGACCTGGGGAGCATGTGACTTTGCTAAACAACAGAACAAGAAACGACAAAGGCTAAAAGGAGATTTCCCGCCAGGATGCCGTGTCCTAGAGCAGAGTAGAGAATCAGTACGAAGAAGGGTCCAAACACAAAACGTCACTTGCCCATGTTCTGCAGAGATGCTGCTTCCAAACTAGCTTCCAAAAACTTACTGCATACCCAACTAAGAAGGATGCCAATACTTAAAGGCAGGCACTGCTTGGCATCCAAACAACAATCTCATGCACTGCGGCTGATTTGAAGGAGAGAGACAGACCTCGCAAGATGTGTTCAAAGATGCCTAAAGGGCCTGTCCCACTTGCCTGTTTTTTTCGGCGACTACTGGCATAATTGACTGACGTATCAGGTCACTGAAAAATATGCGACGTGATGTGGCGTGATGACATATTATACAGCGGTGACGCGACATGATGACGTATGACGTGCGGTGTTTTTCAAGTGTAGCAAACATTTTTTGTCGCCGCTGAATTTTGAAATGTTCAAAATCTTTTGGCGACACTGATATGACGCCGGCAAAATCGTCAAGTGGAACAGGGCCTTGAAAGGTCTTCATCGGAGATGCATGTCATGAGAAAAACAGCAAAAATTTGAGGAAGGACATTCTTGCTTTTTGAGGGAGTGCAGTGTAGGTTCACAAGGTTAATTCCCAGGATGGCAGGACTGTCATAAGTTGAAATAATGAAGCGACTGGGCTTGTATACACTGGAATTTAGGATTATAGGGGATCATATTGAAACATATAAGATCATTAAGGGATTGTACACGCTAGAGGCAGGAAACATGTTCCCGATGTTGGGGGTGTCCAGAACCAGGGCACAGTTTAAGAATAAGGGGAGGCCATTTAGAACGTAGATGAGGAAAAACATTTTCACCCAGAGAGTTGTGAATCTGTGGAATTCTCTGCCTCAGAAGGCAGTGGAGGTTGATTCTCCGGATGTTTTCAAGGGATTTAGATAGAGCTCTTAAAGATGGCAGACTCAAGGGATATGGGGAGAAGGCAGGAATGGAGTATCGATTGTGGATGATCAGCCATGATCGCAGTGAAGGGCCGAATGGCCTACTCCTGCACCTATTGTCCTCATGGTGGAATTGTACATGTTAAGTCCAACAAATTGTTTGTTGATAAATGATGAGTGTAGGCAACTGTCTACCAGTTCTGGGTCATCACCTTTAAATTTAGCAGAACATTAACTTTCCATCAAAAGTATCATGCATGAAATAAATTGACTTCAGGGAACTGCGTTTCTGAGGAATTTCATGACTATAATTTACTGATGTGGATGTTAAATTTACACAATGGTGTGAAGTGGCAGCAGTGAGGTAGCCATTTTTACAGAGCTATCAGAGGTAGACACAAAATGCTGGAGTAATTCAGCGGGACAGGCAGCATCTCTGGAGAGAAGGAATGGGTCAAACTATCACATAGCTATATGTGATACATAGCATGCGTATTACATAGCTATCACATCTATTGAGTTCAATAGGTACCTTGGACCTAGTTAAGGGACTTTGACAACAAATATAGGAACTATCCAACTTAGATTTACCAGCCTGCACTTCCTTTACGGCATTTATGGTGGATCTTCCATGCCCTCACTCCACAGATGCTGCCCGACCTGCTGAGTATTTCCTGCATTTTCTGATTTAATTTTATACTTGAGCTTATCCACTTTGGTAGCAAAAACAGGAAGGCAGATTATTATCTAAATGGTGTCAAGTTGGAAAAAGGGGAAGTACAACGGGATCTGGGGATCCTTGTTCATCAGTCACTGAAAGTAAGCATGCAGGTACAGCAGTCACTGAAAGTAAGCATGCAGGTACAGCAGGCAGTGAAGAAAGTGAATGGCATGTTGGCCTTCATAACAAGAGGAGTTAAGTATAGGAACAAAGAGATCCTTCTGCAGTTGTACAGGGCGCAAGTGAGACCGCACCTGGAGTATTGTGTGCAGTTTTGGTCTCCAAATTTGAGGAAGGATATTCTTGCTATTGAGGGAGTGCAGCATAGTTTCACAAGATTAATTCCTGAGATGGCAGGACTGTCATATGTTAACAGAATGGAGTGGCTGGGATTGTATACTCTGGAATTTAGAAGGATGAGAGGGGATCTTATTGAAACATATAAGATTATTAAGGGTTTGGACACGCTGGAGGCAGGAAACATGTTCCCTGTTGGGGGAGTCCAGAACCAGGGGCCACAGTTTAAGAATAAGGGGTAAGCCATTTAGACTGGAGATGAGGAAATACTTTTTCACACAGAGAGTCTGTGGAATTATCTGTCTCAGAGGGCGGTGGAGGCCGGTTCTCTGGATCATTTCAAGAGAGAGTTTGATAGAGCTCTTAAAGATTGCGGAGTCAAGGGATATGGGGAGAAGGCATGAACGGGGTACTGATTGTGGATGATCAGCCATGATCACATTGAACGGCAGTGCTGGCGCGAAGGGCCAAATGGCCTACTCCTGCACCTATTATCTGTTGACTGTTGACTGTTGTCATTCACAATATTTTGATTTTCTAAACAAATAGACCGGTGAAACCAATAGCATATGCCATATTGTGGAATCACAAGATCAAAAGATTGTTAAAACACAGTTGGGATACTTTCAGCTGATTGAGCCTGAGGTGGGTCTTTGTCGGGCAATCCAGTAATCCCTACAGTACTGTTTCTTGTCCTGATCCTTCTTGAAAATCAGAATTGAATCTGCACCCATCATTAATTTTGACAGTCCATTCTGAATAATACCTATACCACAGGATAAGAGTTGACCTCATTTCAATTCTGGATTTTCTGTTAGGGACTAATTTAAATATGAACAAGACTGAGATAGATTGATAGATAGACACAAAAAGCTGGACTAACTCGGCGGGTCAGACAGCATCTCTGGAGAAAAGGAATAGCTGACGTTTAGTTTAGTTTAGTTTAGAGATACAGCGCAGAAGCAGGCCCTTCCGTCCATCGAGTCCACGCTGACTAGCAATCCCCACACATTTACACTATCCTATACACACCTGGAACAATTTACAATTATACCAAAGCCAATTAACCTACAAACCAGTACGTCTTTGGAATGTGGGAGGAAACTGGAGATCCCGGAGAAACTCCCCGCAGGTCAAAGAAAGAACATACAAATTCCATACAATAGACAATAGATGCAGGAGTAGGCCATTCGGCCCTTCGGACCAGCACCACCATTCAATGTTATCATGGCTAATCATCCACAATCAGTACAGACAAGCATGCGTGGTCAGGATTGAATCAGGGTCTCTGGTGCTGTACGGCAGCAGCTCTACTGTTGCGCACCATGCTGCCCCTTCTTCAGACTGATAGATAGATTGTTGGTATATAGAGGTGTCATATGTTATTGGTCAGGACAGGAAAGTAGAGCAGAGGAACTGATCAGGTTATTCATGGTTTTAGTGAACAGCAGACCACCACTGAGGATGCATTTGGCCTGCTTCTTGCAGTTCTGACATAACCTATGACATCCACTGTACACTTTCATTCTCCTCAAAGGTGTTTCTTATCATTCCATTTAAGATGTAATCAAAACAATAGTTACAATATCCTAAATTCCACTGTTTTTCCAGAAGAGGAATTTAGCTAATCCTATTTATACTCACATTTTAAAAGTTCCATTTTCACATCAGTGCAAGAGCAAGTCCATGATAGACATCGCAAATTGTCTGGGGAATTGTCTGCTTTGTTTTAAATCTTCTCAGCTGTGAAACATCTACGTGCCCATTTTCTCCAGGTGCGCCTGAAAATGTTGCTGCATTGTAAAAACATAATACCCTCCTTATTCCATTGAAATGTCTCACTATCCAAAACGGAAAAGTGGTGTGAACATAGTGCCACTACTCACAGGGACAATGAACTCCGCATAAATGAATGTTTGTATAATGTTAATTTTGCTTTTGTGCCTTTCCAATATCATTGACGTATTTATAGTTGAATATCAGACATTCAGATCAGATTATCCTTCCCTATACAACAAAAGTAAACTGTCTTACAATTTTCCAACTAATAATTGGACACTGCTTGGGACACTGACTAAAGAATTGGTCATATTAGCTTCACTCAGTAACAAATTGGTAATGAACATAGTTAAACTCTGAATTTGCATTCACTGTAATTTTGGAAGATTTGCAGAATCTTTAGAGGAAACTATTAAATAATATTGATGCTCTTCACCGAGATTTCATCCGATGAAGTTAGTTAATAGAAACCTTAAAAAATCCACTCAAGCATAATTTTCATGAATGTAGCTGTATCACAATTATTGTTTTGTTGAGCACAAGAGGGCAGTAGAAAGATACGAGAAATCAATTTCATTTTTTAGAAATGTTCAGATTAAATTACTAAGAAATTGAAACAATTTTTAGTCTTCCTTTCAGAGAGTCATACAACATGGAAAAAAGCCCTTTGGTTCAACTTGCCAAAGGGCCTTCTGTGCTATGCATCTGTTTGCATTTGGCCCATATAACTCTAAACATTTCCTGTACATGTCCACATGTACCTGTCCAATTTGTTTTTATGTTGTTATAGTACCTGCCTCAACTACCTCCTCTGGCAGTTCATCCCACATATCCACTACCATCTCTTTGAAAAAGTTGCCCCTCAGGCTCCTATTAGATTTTCCCTTATCAACCAGAGACTGTTCTCTGGTTCTTGATTCCTCTACTGTGCGTTAAGGACTCTGCATTTACCCGTTCAATTCCCTTCATGATCTTATACACCTCTATAAGATCACCCTTCAGCCACCTGCTGTCCGAGAAATAAAGTCCTAGCCTGCCCAGGCACTCAAATCCTTGCAACACACTATTAAATCTTCTCTGCACTCTTTCCAGTTTAACAATTTCCTTCCTATAGCAGGGTGGCCAAAACTGAATGTAATACTCCAAATGCGGCTTCACCAATGTCTTCTACAAATGTAACATAAGCCCCAACTTCTATACCCTGACTGATGAAAGCCGATGTGACTAAAGCTTTCTTGACCTCCCACTCTGCCTATCCACCACTTTCAAGGAGCTACAGTATGTACCTGCACTCCGAGATCACTCTGCTCTCCAACACTCCCCACAGCCCTACCAGTCGCTGTGAACGTTCTGCCTTGGTTATGCTTGCCAAAATGCAACACCTCATATTTAACTGCAATAAACTTCATTAACCATTCCCTTGCCCACTTGCCCAACTGATGTTGTAATCTTTGATGACCATGTTCACTACCTACAATACCACCCGATTCAGTGTCAGCTCCAAATTGACTAATCATGCCTTATACGTTACCATCCAAAATCTTTAATATAAACCACAAAAAGCAATGGACCCAGCACCAAACCGTAGATGCACACCACTATTCCCAGTGCCCGCAGTCAGAAGAGCAACCTTCCACCAACACTCTCTGCTTTCTTTCATGAAACTAATTCTCAATCCAGCCGGCTAGCTCTCCCTGCACCCCACGCCCGGGGGTTGATCTTTCCCCACTACTTTCAGCTCCACCCCTCACTCGCTTGCTATAATTCATCACATTTAAAATCAACTTAACCTCACATGAATACTGGGAGAGTGCAAGGCAGATCTTTTACCAGATGTTATACCCATATAGTAATCTATACTGAAAGGTTAGATTGCATGGAATCCAAAATGAGCTTGCTTATTAGATTCAAAATTGTCTTGGAGGAAGAAGTCAAATCTGAGGAAAGACATTCTTGCCATGGAGGGAGTACAGAGAAGGTTCACCAGACTGATTCCTGTGATGTCAAGACTTTCATATGAAGAAAGACTGGATAGACTCAATAGAATAGTATATACAATAGACAATAGATGCAGGAGGAGGCCATTTGGCCCTTCGAGCCAGCACCGCCATTCAATGTGATCATGGCTGATCATCCCCAATCAGTACCTCGTTCCTGCCTTATCCCCATATCCCCTGATTCCGCTATTTTTAAGAGCCCTATCCAGCTCTCTCTTGAAAGCATCCAGAGAACCTATCTCCACCGAGGCAGAGAATTCCGCAGACGGCACTGAGGGGATCATGACATCTCCAACAGAAGTACCAGCACCAACGTTAATGTCTGAAACCCGCTGCCACCTCCATCTGATTTATTAATGGAAATCAGGAACTCCAGCAGCGAGGCTGACTCGTACACCCTCCACTCTGGCAAATCCCTCAAAGGGGAAGTTCGGGATAAACAATAATTTGTGTCTTTCCATGCTGTTAGCTCACTGAATGTTTGTATTCAGTGAGCTAACAGCATGCGCAGGGCAGATGCAGCAAACACTGATTTATGGGAGACTCCTCCACCATCACGGAAGAATGCTAAACTATGACAAGCAGAGATTTCAACTTTGTAAGCTTTGTAAGACTCGACGTACTCGCTAGAATGTAGAAGATTGAGGGGGGATCTTATAGATACTTACAAAATTCTTAAGGGTTTGGACAGGCTAGATGCAGGAAGATTGTCCCCGAAGTTGGAGAAGTCCAGAACAAGGGGTCACAGTTTAAGGATAAGGGGGAAATCTTTTAGGACCGAGATGAGAAAAACATTTTTCACATAGAGAGTGGTGAATCTCTGGAATTCTCTTCCACAGAAGGTAGTTGAGGACACTTCATTGGCTATATTTAAGCTATATGATGTGGCCCTTGTGGCTAAAGGGATCTGGGGGCATGGAGAGAAGGCAGGTACAGGATACTGAGTTGGATGAACAACCATGATCATATTGAATGACGGTGCAGGCTCGAAGGGCCGAATGGCCTACACCTGCACCTATTTTCTATGTTTCTAAAGAGTAATTGTGGAGTGTTGTTTTTCTGATTGGAGACCTGTGACCGGTGGAGTGCTACAGGGGTTGGTGCTGGGTTCACTGGTGTTTGTTATATACATTAACAATTTGGCTGATAATATAGTTAACGTGATTGGTAAACTTGCAGATGACACCAAAATTGGTGGTACAGTGGACAATGAGGAAGGATATCCAAGTTTACAAGTCATTTGGAAAGGTGGGCCACGGAAAGGCAAATGGAATGTAACTCTTAGAAGTATAAATTGTTGTACTTTGTTATGTGAAACCAGGGCAGGACTTGGGCAGTAAATGGTAGAGCACTGGCGAGTGCTATAGAATAGAGTGATATAGACATACGGGTGCACAGGTCCCTGAAATTGGCAAGTCAGGTGGACAGAGTGGGGAAGAGGTATTTGGCATTCTTGCCTTCCTTGGGAAGGGTATTGAATACAAAAAATAGAACATCATGATAGATCTGTGCAAGTTGTTGGTGAGACCAAACTCGACTGTAGACTGTTTGGTCAGCCAACTAGAGGATGTCATTAAGTTAGAAAGGGTGCAGAAAAGATTCACTAGGATGTAACCCAGATTTGCAAGCCTTAGTTAAATGAATTGCCTGGATCGGCTTGGATTTTTTTATTTGGAGTATAGGAATCTGAATTGTGACCCTATGAAGTGTACACAATGGATACAGTGAATACTCACACTTTACCTCAGAGTAGAGGATTTTAAATCCAGACTTTAAACACAGGCTTAAGTTGAGAGGTATCATATCTCTGTTCACTCTGCAGCCTAACGTCAAGGAGACCGATTTTGGGAGCTCCAACCGCGGGAGCCTGTGGACTTACCATCGCAGAGCTCGCGATCCCTTTGCCAGGGATCAACCTCGGAGCTCCAACTACAGGAGCCTGCGGACTTTAACATCGTGGGGCTCGCAATCCCTGGTTAGAGACTGACTTTCGGAGCTCCAAGCTGCAGGAGCTTTGACCGCCCCAACGCGGGAGCTTCGACCGCCAGTTGCGGGAGCTTCAATCGCCCCAACAGATGTTTTCGACTCCCCTGACCGCGGGAGAAAAATGAGGGAAGATTAATAGAATATTGACTGGCCTTGAGGGGGATACGACATATATTGCCTGAAGTAGATTCATATTGCCCGAGTCGAAGACGAGGGCAATATGGATCTAGTGAGGGCAATATATGTCGTATCCCCCGAAAGAGGACAGTCAATATTGTTATTATTACCCATATCAGACATCTAGAGGAAAATCTTCTGTCAAAAGTCGCGAACCTCTTCTCGCAGGAGGCTGCCATTTTGCTTGTTTTGTCGAGAACAAATTCTAAATTTCCCACGCAGCGTCACATTGCCAAGTTCCCGGATGTGAGACCAGGGGAATATAAGACTATATTTACCGCTGTTTTAACACGTAAAGTCCATAGGCGTTCGCAAGAAAGGGGAATACAAGAAAATATTCCCCTGTTAACCCTGCTGGCACTCAAAACGAAGGGAATACAATTTTGTAAAAGCATAGCTCAGATGTGTGATATGGGTAATAATAAACTTTATTGCCTTCCATCACAGTGAGGAATGTGGAGAGCTGCTGTGGTGGATGTTTACGTTAACTTTTATGTAGTTGTGTGTCTTGTTGTTTTTTTTAATATGGCTGTATGGTAATACAAATATCACTGTACCTTAATTGGTACATGTGACAATAAAAGATCTTTGAAATCTTGGAAATTTTTAAAACCTTAGTTCGCCATTTGCTTTTTTTTTCACATACTTATTCTGTTCCCTTTTGAATACAGTAATTTTAGCTGCTATCCCTTCCCTTCCTCCTCCTCTCTCCCCACCCTTCGTCAACCTCCATGATGGTACATTTCAGATCCTATCATCTCACTACTGTCACTACCTTATAGTAAATGGAACAGTACAGTACAGGAACAGGCCCTTTAGCCCACAATATCTGTGGCAACCATAATTCCAATTTTAAATGTGCATATGCCTGAAGGTGGTCTATATCCTTCAATTTCTGCTGCTTTACAAGTTTATCAAAAAGCCTCTTAACCTTTGCTATTGTATCTACTTCAACCCTGTGATGTGAGATAATTACTATTCATTTTCTCACTAGATCAAAGAATCTGAGAAGTTGAATGGAAAAATAAAATCCATTCTCTGGAATGAACTATCTTTCCAGATACACAATTAGCCCAGCCTAGCTCTCAAATTAGACATGTGATTAAGTTATGAAATTATGAAGCCATGGAAGAATTAAACAGTTCCAATCTTCTGTCATTGGATTTGTCACTTTGAGTGGACATTATTATGACGGTTCGTCACCAGTAGCTGTTATTTATTTTAATAAATTACTCCTTACCATAAAAGTTGTGGTTTTTGGTGAGACATACCATCAGACATCTTTGAGCTACTCACAAGCCTGCAATGTAGTTATCCTCCATCTCAGCATTGTTCTCTGCCATCAGAGCGCTTAATGCTTAGAATTTTTGCATTAGCTTCAGGTGGCTTTACACACTTTACAAGCTTCCAAAGGAGAAACTCTCGGTTATTTCAATTAATAGGTATCTGAGGGATAACTTTTTCACACGAATGTGGTGAGTGTATGGAAAGAGCGGCCGGAGGAGGCAGTTAAGGCAGGTATTATTGCAATGTTTAAGAAATACTAGAGCAAGTGGGACCCCTGGGTCCCTATCACTCAGGAGACCTGGTCCCCCAACACAACCCGTTCCCCAACGCAATATTCCACCACTCACCCATAGCCCCCAACTGCGCAGGCGCGGCTCATTTCCGCTTGGAGCTGTCGGCCTCAGAGGCAGCCTCAGTGCCCAGACCCTGGATCGTCGGCATGGCATCTCCCCAGAGCCGGCCGCCGCCGCTCGCAGCCCCAGCCTCAGCGCCAAGGTGGCAGATTCCCACAGTTGACACAGCCTCTCCCTGCTCCCGGAGCCGGCCCCCGCCACCCGCAGACACAGCCCCAACCTCAGCGCCAAGGCGGCGGATCTCCGCGGGCCTGGAGCCACAATAAAATGGAAGTAATCTTACCTGTGTTACCATTGTGAAATAAAGATGGTGATCTGAATTCTGGAAAGGCCCCAACTGCACAGGAATCGTTAGGTGCCCTTTGCAATGCCAATAAAGATGTGCACAAATACTCTCCCCCAACTGTGTATGCATGGGTGTGGGTGCTGTTTTAAGTTAGTTTTGTTTAAACGTTACTAATTTTTAAAATATACCATAAATCTGAACAAAACTTGTTTCCTTTACAGCACAGGACAATGGTAAGTAAGGTGGGCCAGAAATTGTAGCGCGATCGTGTACCGTCTTCGTGCAGAGGTCATACATTATTAATATTGTTTATATTATCAATTGTATAATATTTGTACTATATATTTTTATATTTTTATTTTTATATAGATAGAAAATAATAAAGAGAGAGAGAAAAGAAACCAAAAAAATTAAAAGAGAATGGAATAATCAGCTAATTATACATAATTGGAGAAATGTTCGTGGATTATAAAATGTAATTCTTCATCTAATCCTTGATTCGGGTTTCAGTCAGGTTCTTGTGCCGAACCGCTTTGCCCCTTCAAATAGTCAATGAATGGAGACCATATTCTAGTAAATAGTTCTTGTTTGTCCATTAAGACAAATTTTAATTTTTCCAAATGTGGGGTCTCCGATATTTCCATAGTCCACATTTTAATTGTGGGGGTTATAGGGCCTTTCCAAAATGTTAATATTAATTTTTTCCCAGTTATTAAACTATAGTCGATAAAGTTTCTTTGGCTTGTTGTAAATATTTGATTTTGTTCTAGTATTCCTAATATTATTAGTTCTGAATCGGGGTCCAATTGGATGTTGCCAACTTCCGAAATTATCTTAAAAATTTCCGTAGAAAAATTATTAACTTTTATACAACTTACAAATGTGTGCGTTAAGTTAGCCCCTGAGTGCTGACATTTTTCACAAATAGGAGATATGCTTGGGAAAATTCTATTTAATTTTGTTTTTGAATAGTGCAATCTATGTAATACTTTAAATTGTATTTTACTTCGGAGTCACGTGAGTGACTATGTGAAGACCCCGCCTGCACGTATGCGCGACATATCGTCAAACGCATTGCGGAAGCGACAGTCGGGAGGAGCACCGCTCCTCCAGCGTAAGTTTAAAAACGCACCCCGTTCACGGACAGCGACGGGGGGCGTCTTTCCCGCATGGAGCGGATTGTGGAGCAGTTGCTCCAGCATGACCTGCTTATGCAGGGGCAGAGTCACGGCGGGTCTCCTCGCAGACCCACGGCAGAATCCTTTCAAGGACTGCCAAATGTCTCACCCTCTTCGCAGGGGAGCATTAGGGGTCAGAGCTGGGCTGACCCTGAAGAAGGGGCAGTGGCTAAACAGTCATCTGTGTTAGGGGTGCCAGAAGAAATGCTGGGCATGGCAAATAAACATGCTGTGCCAACACAGAAAGGACTGCCTATACACCCAAAGCTGGCAGCCAGCATAAATTACATGGCTACAAACCAGCTGCAGAAGCAAGCCATAAACTCTACGGCTGAAAAATACCTTCATCCAGAGAATTGCATTTCTCTCAATGTACCAGCAGTCAACAACCCCATCTGGGGCAACATGAGCCCATCTATAAGAAGCCAGGCGGTGAAGCTCCAGAGGATCCTTAAACTACTGGCTGCAGGGATCACAGCAGTGACCAGGACAGCTGATGGGGAGGATTTGCCACAAGAGCTACAAGATGCTTTAGCATTACTATGTAATACTCAGTTTGAAATTAACAATTATAGGAAGAGCATCATTAAACCAGCACTTAATCCCAAATTTGCGGGATTATGCAGGACCAGTAGCATTCAGCCGCCAAATTTGCTGTTTGGGGACAACCTTCCGAAGCAGGTGAAAGACCTGGATGAAGAGGCCAAGGCTATAGCCCTGATCAATGTGCCAAACACCTCTAAACCCCACTATCAACAGCGGCAGCACCCCTACACAACCACCAGACAACGGTACAATGAAAGAACACCTGGTGGTGAAAGCTCGAGGGCCGGTCCACCTGCACAGCAGTCTTTTTTAGGCCATGGCCCAGCCTGGCCTTCTTGGAAAATGCGCCAACCCCACAACGAAGCAACACAACACCAGAAGAATCAAGGGCAGAGACAACCCACAAAAACCCGGAGGTAACCATGGAGGTAGGTGGGTCTGGTTGCCCCCCCCTCCACTCCTTTCAGGGACCCAAGCAGTCCTTCCAGGTCCGACAGAGGTTCACCTGCACCTCCTCCAACCTCATCTACTGCATCCGCTGCTCCAGATGCCAGATGATCTATATCGGTGAGACCAAGCGGAGGCTTGGCGATCGCTTCGCCAAACACCTCCGCTCGGTCCGCAATAACCAACCCAACCTCCCGGTGGCTCAGCACTTCAACTCCCCCTCCCATTCCACATCCGACCTCTCGGTCCTGGGCCTCCTCCACGGCCAGAGTGAGCAACACCGCAAGCTGGAGGAACATCACCTTATATTCCGCTTGGGAGTCTGCATCCTTTGGGCTTGAATATTGAATTTTCTCAATTCTGTTAACCCTTGCTGTCTCCTCCCCTTCCCACCTCTCCCTCAGCCCTCGGGCCCTGGCATTCCCTCTATCTCTATCTCCCTCCCCCACCCCAGTCGCACCAGCTTCTCATTTTCACACCACAAACAGCTTACAATGGCTTGTTCCCTTTATCACCGATACGTTTTTGCATATCTTTCACTCATTGTTCCTTATCTCTCCACATCACCGTCTATATCTCTCGTTTCCCTGATCCCTGACCAGTCTGAAGAAGGGTCTCGACCCGAAACGTCGCCTATCTCCTTCGCTCCTTAGGTGCCGCTGCACCCACTGAGTTTCTCCAGCTTTTTGTGTGCCCCCAAAACATTGCATGTTTAGGTTCCTCAAAAATTGGTGGACGGTTGCACTTGTTTCATCATGTGTGGAGCACTTTTACCTCTGATCCTTACATACTCGGAAGTATTCAGGGTTACAAACTTGAATTTGTATACAAACTCCCCATCCCAGTTCAGCATACGCCTAGCCGGAAGTTCATACTTTCACAAAAAGAGAGAACAGCAGGCCATGCTGAACTGTTGAGATTAAACAAAAAAGGGATAATTGAGAAAACAATCAGAGAATCTCAAGAGTTCGTATCTAATATATTTACAAAAAACAAAAAAGATGGCGGTTGCCGCATCATTATAGATTTGACCGAACTAAATACTTCCATTCAGTATGCCCATTTCAAAATGGACACACTTGTTACAGCCAAACAGCTGATTTCTGATAGGTACTACATGGCTTGCATCGATCTTAAAGATGCATACTATTCAGTACCAATACACAAGGATCATCGTAAATACCTGAAATTTGTCTGGATGGGACAGCTATGGCAGTATAAGGCCTTACCCTATGGGTTGTCATCAGCACCCAGGCTGTTTACTAAATTATTAAAACCAGCTTTAGCATACTTAAAGGAACATAACCATATCGTCATGGCTTACCTTGATGATATTCTCATTGTAGGTGAGTAATTGGAAATGGCTACATTGGCAGTATCAGCCACAAAACATATTTTTCAAAAGCTGGGATTTATCATACATCCAGATAAATCAAAATTGGAACCCTCCACTACCATGGATTATTTGGGGTTCACTATTGACTCTGTTCAAATCTTGTCTATCACCTTGCCACTACACAAAGTGACAGACTTGATGGTAGCATGCAAAAGCCTCACTGGCATCAGGGAACCATCCATTCGGCAAGTAGCCAGAGTGATTGGGAAATTAGTGGCTGCGTTCCCAGCAGCACAATTTGGACCTCTCCATTATCAAACTCTGCAAAGAGCAAAAATTTCAGCTCTCAAAAATCATGCAGGCCATTTCGATAGGCCTATGAAACTACCAGGGAAAGCAAAATCAGAATTAAAATGGTGGATAGAAAATGCTCAGCATTGTTCTAACCCCATCACTATCATGAACCCCTCGGTTACATTACAAACTGATGCCAGTGCTAAAGGTTGGGGAGCAACTGATACCATCACAAGTTGTGGTGGCAGATGGACTACACAAGAATTAACCCTGTTTAAAGCAGTAGGGATTAATTATTTAGTAATGCTGGGAGCATTTCATGGACTCAGGGCCTCCTGCTCAGATATGCACCAGTTGCATGTACGGTTACAAATTGATAATACCACAGTGGTGGCCTATATTAATCATATGGGTGGAATAAAGTCGATTTCATGTGATGAATTGGCTAATAATATCTGGCACTGGTGTCTGGAAAGAGAGATTTGGATCTCAGCCAATTACCTTCCAGGTAAGCTAAATACCGTGGCAGACACCAGATCACGTAAATTCAACGACAACATTGAATGGATGTTGGATTGAAAAGTGTTTACAGATATTATAGAACGGTTTGGATCACCAGATATCGACCTTTTTGCCTCCAGACTTAATCACCAAATCCCAACATATGTTGCTTGGGAACCAGACCCGGGGACAGCAGCGATGGACGCTTTCTCGCTGCATTGGGGGGATTTGTTTTGCTATGCAATTCCCCCATTCTGCCTCATCAGTCGGGTCTTACAAAAAATTAAACAAGACACTGCAACGGGTATTTTGGTTGTTCCCGACTGGCCTACCCAACCATGGTTCCCAGCAGTACAAAAGATGGCCTCAGAACCCTGCATCCGGATCAATAAACGGCCGAGTTTGTTGGTACACCCCGTTACAGGGGAAAGTAATCTGTGCCATGACCGCATGAACTTGTTGATTTGCAGATTCTGAACAGGCCATTCCTGGGATACGGACTCTCCGACAGGACGATCAATGCCATCTCAGCATCGTGCAGGGAGTCCACGAGGAAACAGTACCTGACATGTCAGGAAATAGGAAGTGTTCTGCACCAGGACGAACACTACATATGACTCAGCCACCATCACTGAAGAGCTGGAGTTTCTGGCCACCCTTCATTTCGATGAAGGATTGAGTTACAGTGCCATTAATTGTGCAAGGAGTGCCCTTTCTAATTATCTGGGCAGAGGGAGTGATCACCTGGCTATAGGATCACACCCACTAGTATCTAAACTAATGAGGGGTATATTTAACTCCAATCCCCCAGGCCCAGATACACCCATACATGGGACATAGGCATAGTATTAACTATGTTACGAGGATGGACACCCATATCGGGGCTCACTCTGGACAAACTAACATACAAGATGGTAATGATAATGGCACTTGTATCAGCACAATGGGTCCAGTCCTTACACAAGCTAAATATGGACGCCATGTATGTCACAAGTGGCAAGATAACCTTTCTAATACAGGGGTTATTCAAACACGACTGACCCGGGTCCTCTGGCCAAAAATTAGAGTTTCTGGCCTATCCTGCAGATAGTCGGCTCTGCATTGTGACACATATTTTGCAATATATAGAAGTCACCAAGACTCTTAGGGACATGGAGAGAGCTGTACTCATAACCCATAAACGCCCTCACCATAAGGTCACAGTGCAAACCATATCCGGATGGTTAAGGGTGGTATTAGATGCAGCAGGGGTGGGTACTAATGTTTTCAAACCTCACACCACCAGGGCTGCATCTACATCGGCGGCTAGGATGATGGAAGTTCCTTTGGACCACATCCTTGCCACAGCGGGTTGGAGCAATGAACAAATTTTTCAACGCTTTTACAATAAACCCGTGGCCGCTCCTGACACGTTTGCAGGATAAATTTTGCGTTCTGTAAAATAAATTACCCAATGTGGGGCACATTGTTTAGGTATGAATAAATACCTTTCTTTGATTTTCAGCACAGTGTCATGACTGAATTACTCTTTTTCCTCTTTTTCCTAGCATGGCAGGGTGTGAGCATGGACTCATTCCAGGGCATGAAATCACAGAGCTTTGAAATCTTCACGTAGTCACTCACGTGACTCCGAAGTAAAATAGTAAGATTAAATGAGAACTTACCAGTTTGAAGTTTGATCTTTATTTTATGAGGAGTTACGATGAGGGATTACGTGCCCCCCGCTCCCAAAACTATCTATTATAAAGTTCAACTGGTATGGAAGTTCTCTCTTATCTTACTATATTAGTCACTCTGGTATCTGTGATTTCACACCAATGCTTTGAAGAATGTCGCGCATGCGTGCAGGCGGGGTCTTCACGTAATCCATCATCGTAACTCCTCATTAAATAAAGATCAAACTTCAAACTGGTAAGCTCATTTAATCTTACTATTAAAGAATGTCTAGCATTTATCGAACAGTGATGTATATGTTGTAAGCTTTCGTCCCATATTTCTGGCCTTATTGGTTGGCCTAGTTCATTTTCCCATGATTGCCTATATATTTCCGTAGTGGGTGCATCATTATCTAATAGGATACTATAAATATAAGATATCATTTTTTTTGTGTTAGGGTGTTTATTCAAACATTCATCAAGAATTTCTGTCTTTCTATTTTATAGTCCTGTGTATTTGATTTAGCATAGTCTCTAAGTTGTAAGTATCTAAAGTAGCCATTTGAGTGAAGTCCATAAATTGCATGTTGTAGCTCCTGAAATGAGAGGAATGTACCTTTCCTGTAGAGATGACCCATCTTTGTAATTCCGTAATTTTTCCATTGTAAAAAACCGTTATCCATCATTGAGGGTTTAAATGAAGGGTTGTTTACAATAGGAAGAAGTAGTGGTAAATTATCCAATTTTAGTGTCTTTTTTAATTGTTTCCAAATGCGTATTCCACTATATATTATGGTGTTTTCACTATAGGTTTTTTTGCTTAATTTAGTAATAGCAAATAAGATCGACCCAATTTCAAAAGGTAAACAGTCTTCCTTTTCCAGTTTTAACCAATCTGGTTGTTGGTCCAGTTCTTCCAACCAAAAATTCATATTTTTAATGTTAACTGCCCAAAAATAGAGCATAAAATTCGGTAGGGCTAAACCTCCATTTATTTTTGATTTACATAAGTGCTTTTTATTTATTCTGTGGTTCTTATAATCCCAGATAAAATTAGTGACTATGGAGTCAACCTTTTAAAAAAAAGATTTTGGGAGATATATCGGGATTGATTGAAAGACGTACAATAATTGATGGAGAAAAATCATTTTTATTGCATTAATTCTACCAAACATTGAGATAGGTAATGTTTTCCAATATAAAATATTCTTATGTAATTTGTTCAATAAAGGCGGAAAGTTAAGTTTAAATAAAGAAGTATATGTCTTTGTTACGTAAATTCCAAGATATTTAAAATTTTCATTTACTATTTTGAAGGGAAATTGTTGTAATATATGTGGATTACTTTTGATTATTGGCATGATTTCACTTTTATTCCAATTAATATTGAGCCATATTGAGTTATTAAATTTAATGTTTGGGATACTAACTTCAGGTTTTGTAATGTAGATTAATACATCGTCTGCATATAAGGACATTTTATTCTCAGTATCTTTAGTATTATACCTATATATTTCAGGATGGGACCTCACGCTTTCTGCTAGTGGCTCTATTGCGAGTACGAATAATAGCGGGGATAACGGACATCCTTGTCTACAGATACATTAAATTTAGCTGATAACATTTGATTTGTCGATATTCTAGCTGTTGGATTAGTATATAAAAGTTTTACCCATGTACTAAACTTCTCGCCCAATTGAAAAATTTTCATAACTGAAAATAAATAGGGCCATTCCACCTGGTCGAATGCTTTCTCAGCATCTAACTAAATAATTGCTAGATCTTCATTAGTACTTCTCTTTGAGTATATAATATTGAATAATCGTCAGGTTATATGAAGAGTAGCATTTTGGTATAAATCCTGTTTGGTCTGGGTGTATTAATTTATTAATCACTGTGCTTAATCTTTGTGCTAGGATTTTAGTTAATATTTTTTGATCAGTGTTTAGGAGAGCTATAGTTCTATATGAGGGTACACAAAAAGCTGGAGAAACTCAGCGGGTGCAGCAGCATCTAAGGAGCGAAGGAGATAGGCGACGTTTCGGGTCGAGACCCTTCTTCAGACTGGTCAGGGATCAGGGAAACGAGAGATATAGACGGTGATGTGGAGAGATAAGGAACAATGAGTGAAAGATATGCAAAAAAGTATCAGTGATAAAGGGAACAAGCCATTGTAAGCTGTTTGTGGTGTGAAAATGAGAAGCTGGTGCGACTGGGGTGGGGGAGGGAGATGGAGATAGAGGGAATGTCAGGGCCCGAGGGCTGAGGGAGAGGTGGGAAGGGGAGGAGACAGCAAGGGTTAACAGAATTGAGAAAATTCAATATTCAAGCCTGTCTCCTCCCCTTCCCACCTCTCCCTCAGCCCTCGGGCCCTGACATTCCCTCTATCTCCATCTCCCTCCCCCACCCCAGTCGCACCAGCTTCTCATTTTCACACCACAAACAGCTTACAATGGCTTGTTCCCTTTATCACCGATACTTTTTTGCATATCTTTCACTCATTGTTCCTTATCTCTCCACATCACCGTCTATATCTCTCGTTTCCCTGATCCCTGACCAGTCTGAAGAAGGGTCTCGACCCGAAACGTCGCCTATCTCTTTCGCTCCTTAGATGCTGCTGCACCCGCTGAGTTTCTCCAGCTTTTTGTGTACCCTCGATTCTCCAGCATCTGCAGTTCCTTCTTTAAAAAAAAAAATAGTTCTATATGAACCTGGATCATCCAGGTCCTTATCTATTTTTGGTATGTGTTATTATAGATTCATTTAGCATTTCTGGTAATTTCTGTTGGGTATAGATATGTTCATACAGTGTCTTTAAACACGGAGCAATCAGCTCATAGAATTCTTTATAGAATTCGGAGCCTATGCCATCGGGGCCCGGGGCTTCAACGTTTTTTAGAGATCTGATAGACACTTCAATTTCTTTGACTGTGCTTAATCTTTGTGCTAGGATTTTAGTTAATATTTTTTGATCAGTGTTTAGGAGAGCTATAGTTCTATATGAACCTGGATCATCCAGGTCCTTATCTATTTTTGGTATAAGTGTTATTATAGATTCATTTAGCATTTCTGGTAATTTCTGTTGGGTATAGATATGTTCATACAGTGTCTTTAAACACGGAGCAATCAGCTCATAGAATTTTTTATAGAATTCGGAGCCTATGCCATCGGGGCCCGGGGCTTCACCGTTTTTTAGAGATCTGATAGACACTTCAATTTCTTTGACTGTTATTTCAGCATCTAATAATTCTCTGTCTTTCAAATTTAACCCTTTAAGATTGCATTTTTGTAAGAATGCTTCTATTCCTGTCCGGTGATCTATCATTTTAGCTGAGTAAAGGTTTTGATAATATTGCCAAAATCTCTCATTAATATCCTTAGATTGTACTAGTGGTTCTCCTGTTTCTGATCTAATCCTATGAATTGTTTTTTCCCCATCCAGTTTCTGTAATTGACCAGCTAATAATTTTTGAGCTTTATCACCGAATTCAAAACGTTGTTGGTATATTGGTAAAATTTTATAACTTGGTCTGAATATATTTTATTTAATTTATATTTAAATGCTGCAATTTTATTGTGTTTTATCATAGTTGGTGTAGCCGCATTTTCTATGTCTAATTGTTTTATTTCCCTTTCCAATGCCTGTTGTTTAGCCCGATTCTCTTTATTATGAAATGCTTGGGAGGAGATCATAGCTCCTCGAGTAAATGCTTTAAATGTTTCCCAAAGTAGGGAGGCAGACGTTTCAGGGTTATCATAGATTTCAAAGAACATATTAATCTGTTTAGTGAGATATTCCTGACATACTTTTTCCTTTAAAATTTGTGGGTTAAGTCTCCATTGTGACTGTTTCTCCGTCCTTCCATTTAATTTAATCATAAATGTTAAAGGAGCATGGTCCGAGATTATAATATTGTGATATTTCGAGTTATAAGTAAATGGAATAAGCTTGGAGTCCACCAAAAAATAATCTATTCTTGAATATGTTTTATGTACCAATGAATAAAATGAATATTCTCGTCCGGTTGGGTTTTCTATTCTCCAGACATCCTTGATATTACTAGTATCTATATATGCATTTAATAAGTCACTGGACTGCGATTTTGTTTTTCGTTGTCTTGATGATCTATCTAAATAGGAGTCTAATGTACAATTTAAGTCTCCTCCGATTATTAAATTGTGTTGTATTAATTCCGGAATTGTATTAAATATTTTCTTAAAAAACAAACTTCGCAAATACTGAGACGGTAATATATAAACCGTCTTTCCTCGCGGCCAGGGTGAATCACCTTGGTGTGGGTGTCAAAGACCGGAGGTCAGAGGGGGGGGTTCACCCTGGTGTGGAGGTTGGGGTCCAATGGTGGTGCATCAGTGACTGTGGGACGCTACCGCGGGTGGAGACGGAGGAGTGAGAGAAGGGGGAGAGAAGAGGAGAGAGATAAGGGAGAGAGAGAGTGGCGGGGTGAGAGAGAAGGGGAGAGAGAGAGAAGGAGGGGAGAGAGGAGGAGAGAGAGAAGAGGCTAGAGAGAGGAGGAGAGAGAAGGGAGAGAGAAGGGAGAGGGAAGGGAGAGAGAGAGGGGGGGAGAGAGAAGGTGGAGCCGGGAGCGTGGGGTTCATTTTCCCACTCAAGCCATAGGTGACTGGGCAATCTGAACCCAAGCTCCAAGTTGAAAGAGGCCGAAGATGTGCATTCCTCGGGACAGCCCCTACTCTCCCACGGCCACCCTCCGCGGGCTGTGGGTCGGGTGGAGCGGAGGTTTGAGGCAATGTTCATGCCTTCACGGTGATGTGATGGACACAGGGGTCTGGACCAATCGCTGACTAGTCCCGTCCCCCGGCAACGCCAAGTCCGTTATTGGACTTTTCTGTTGAGTCGGTTCGTTGGCCTGTAGGCGCCACCACCTTTCGGGGCATTTAGGCGTCCCGCGCTTTCGGTTTGCTTGCATTTTGGCGTCCCATCCTTTCGGTTAGTAGGCGTTTCGTCTTTGGACTCTTTCGGTTCATTCGCGTTTCGGCCTCGTTTCTATTCGGTTCTTCGGCTCCTTTGCTTCGGCCTCTTGTCTGTCGGCGCCGCGTCCGGGTACCCCCCGGAGCCCCTAGGTTGTTTCGCCTGATGTTAAAGGAGGCATAGGGGTGTGCCCGATGTGATGAGCCCCTGGTTGTTGTTTGGGCTCGGCTCATGAGGCGAATGGTCTTGGTCTCATCATCCAGCTCGAGGACCTGCTTCGGCAGGTCTGCCTCAAATAGATAATTAGCCGGCTGGACGTTGCTGGCCTTGCACAGCACAGCAACTTTAGGATTGAGTGTCGGCCGTATTGCGTTTTTATGCAGACAATTTATTTCGAAGTGGGCTTTACACAGAAGCCCCACTACGTCCTGCTGTGTCTCCATCAGCAGCCCCCCATCTACGGACCTCGCAAAGGCCGTTATGCCAGAGGCCAATAATTTAAAACATTTTTGGAGCTTGACTTCCTTGGCTCTTACACCTGCTCCAATATGACCCCAGATGAAGTGGTTGATGTCCGGCACATTAAGGGAGGAGTTGGCAGGAGTATGGTGTCTGTTGGAGGTCTCCTCCAATGCCAGGTCTTTGAGCTGATGAGAGGCCAGGTAGTTAATTGTAGTAGCCAAGAAATTATCAATAGATTCCCCAGGGTTTTGGCGTCGGGAGAACAGTTTGAAACGCTCTAGGATGTGGTTCGTGGGAAGGTCACACATCGCCGTAAATTTAGCAAGCAGACATACCGGGTCCTGGACATTCTCGCCTTGTCCATAGATGAATGACTCCGATCGCTCAAGCGCTTCGGAACCAGCCAGGTTCAGCAGAAGGGAGGCTTTGACTGCAGGGGCCATGGCAGGGTGAGCAATTGTAACATAATGCTCAAAGTCACGTCAGAACACACCCCAGCAATGAGTGATGTCTGCATCAAAGACTAAGATGTCAGCTTTTCGACAGGCAGAAGCCATCACGGCACAGAGAAAAGAAAACCCGATAAACTGGAGACGCAGGAAGAAATATTTCTGACGCCATGTAAAGAAGGTTCACGGACACCATTGGATCTTTACTACTTTAATGAACGTACATTATTGCCCTAGCTGTACGTGGTCTGTCACGATCGCTAGAGAGAGAGCTAGGGGTGTGAAGGTTACAATTATACTAACTGGTGGGGGAGTGGTTAGCATGGACATCATCACTATAAATTAAAGGTGTATATACATATCATCTACAGGAACAGAAATTGTTTCATAATGAACAAATAACATTTAGGAATCATTACAAATACAGACTCCTTTCACCTTAGCCTGAGAATTTGAATGAAACTGCTGTCCTCTCCAAAACTTAAATAATCGTTGATTGTCCTCTTTCCTTACATGAGTTTCCTGAACAAAGATAATCTGAGCATTTAGTCTACGAAGAACTTCAAAAAAATATGTCCTCTTAATGGGATGGTTCAGACCATTCACATTCCATGAAAGGAAGCTAATAACTTTATCCATATTGTTTGTAAAAATCATGTGGAATGTAAAGGATTAATTTCTTAAAGCATAACAGTTCATGATACGGGAAGGAGAAGAATATAAGGCGGAGCCAGAAGTGACGAAATTTCAGACATTTTTGTAGTTCAAATTCTGCCCAGATAGAAAAAACTAAACTGAAAGCAAAAGTGTCCCCCCCCACCCATGCAACTGACCAACAGACAGTCAGTATGCTATCTAATCCCTCCCCCACCCCAATCTCTCCCGATGACAGCACCTAACGTAAAAATAATATATATTTAACACTCAATAGCCAAAACAAATTAATGTTATAGTTAAAAAGTGCATGTTAACTGTGAAAAACAAGAGCTACTTCATATTATTTATCCAAGGTCAAAATATGAAAAACAAGAACTGCTTCACTTTGTTAGTCTAAAAACAGGGGAGAAAAAATCCTTCGATGGGCATTTTAAAAGTAGAAGAGCTAACAAAGAAGATCTTAAAAGTTAATATATAATACCATTACATTAAATTAACAGTATCTTAGAGAAGGTAAAAGTTATGGTTTGATACCATCACACTAAAATTCAAAAAAGTAATTAAAGAATAACTCATCCAATTAAATTCTTAATCATTTACAATATTGTCAAAATATAAACAATAAATCTCCAATTGTAACTTAATCGACTAGTAGTAATTCCCTGCCGTGGCTTCAGCCCCATAACCCTCCAGAAAGCTGGAAGCTTCTTGCGGATTGTTAAAAAATCGATTGTTACCATTAAAGTCGTATACGCAGTCTAGCTGGATAGAGCAAGGTGGGGCGCAACTCTTTCTTAAACATTCAGACATTACATTATGGAAAAACTTTCTCAATCCCATAAGCTCACGGCTGTGGTCAGGAACAAACCGAAACTTGCATCCTTCAGATTCAACCATGCCCAACTTTTTTGCTGCTCAGAGGATATTCTCCTTCATCTGCAAAAAGTGAAACGGAACAATCAAATGTCTCGGTTTATCTTGGAGACCAGATTTCTTCCCAATCCTGTGTGCGTTATCCAAAATTGGAAGATTTTCAAAGTGCTCGGTGTTTATCATTTTTGGCATATGTTTCAACATTATCCCCTTCTTGACCTTCAGGCAAACCAACAAATCGACGGCTTTTGTTTTCCAGATCCATGTTTTTAATCTTGTATTGCTCGAGTGCCCAAGTATTTTCATTAATTTTCCATTCCAGTTTTTCAATCTTCAAATCTCTTTCCTGGCCCAAGGTTCGCAAGTTATCAATTTGTTCCTTCTGTTCACGAGATTCATCTTATAACATAATCAGCTTGTCTAGAAACTTTCAATTTTCAATTTGCTCGAAATTCCTTTCATCATTTCTTCCAAACTGCAGAATCTTGTTTCCATTTCTCCATTCATTTTTGATATTGCTTCGAAGATACCAGAATCAGAAGTTGCGCCATCCCCACGCTCCTTCCTTGGAGAATCTCGTTTTCCTCTTGTCTCCATCCTTTACATGATTAAAGCATTTAAAAGTGTTATCAACACTTTAAGAAAGGTTAGAGGGTGCCTTGAAATCAAGTAATAACAAGTAACATTGAAAGAGTGGTAAGCAAGAAGTTAAATGTTGACGGAGCAAATGAAGTTACAACGTTTACAGCATGCTGCCACTAGGAGAGACAAGAATCCTAACTAGGCAGAGTAACTAGTCGCACCTTCTCGGCAGTTTAACTGAGCATAGATGAAAATAAGAGCTGAAGTCAGGAATAGATCTGGCAGCCATCAAGCCTTAACCAATGTGTAATAAACTGATGATTTTACTTCGGAGTCACGTGAGTGATTCCGTGAAGAACCCCGCCAGTGCGCATGCGCGTCAGTACGTCAGCCACCAGACTGGCAGGGCAGCGCTCCTGCCGGCGGTAAGTTAAACCTAGAAGGTAAGTTATTTTTACTTACCAGGGTTTTATCGAGCAGGAGCCTCTCTTCATAGAGGTTTTCCTGCCAGATTCACAGCCCGATAAGTGAGCCAGCTATGGACTATGGGGAAACCCCGGTCCGACCACGGAAGCGGATAACCGTCAAAAGATCGGGTTTTGAGATAAGCAGCCGCTGACTAAGTAAAGCCAGAGTCGCTGACAGTGCATTCAGCGGCTCACAGATGTTGGTCCCCAGGCAGCGAGTAAAATTGGTGAAATAAGGACTCGTTCAGCCCTATTGGACTCAGGTGAGTCGGGCTGCAAGGGTTTTTCTCTAATAATAAAGTTTGCATGTATGCTATAGTGTTTTAAAAGTCAAAGTCAAAAGTCAAAGTCAAAATCAAAAGTCAAAAAAGTTTATTGTCATGTGTCCCTGACAATGAAATTCTTTCGTTGCTCAGCACAAGTTGCTGTGAAGGATTAAAATTGCTTTAACCCTTCACAGGTGAAGCTCTACACTAAAAATTTGAATTAGTGAGCCTACACTGTAATAGTGTGAGTCAATGGGGAAAGGCTGCGCCAGCAACGCCTGGCAGGGCTGCTTCATATATGAAAGCACCAGGACAGGGCTGTTTCATTTGTGACATTGCCGGCCTATGGGAGAGCCGTGCCAGCAGCACCTGGGACAGGGTTGTTTCATGTCAAAAAGCACTGGCCTCTATGAGAGGCGGCATCGGCAATGCCTGGGACAACGTTGCTCAAAGTAACACATAACTCCGCAGGGGCTGGATAGCAAAATAATAGGCCCACAGAGTCGGGGGATGATTCCTCACCGGGGCTGGATAGTGCGTTTGAACGACTATCCCAAATGCAGAAACTATTGCACACAGTGCTACAGCAGGGCACACGCCAGCAGGAGGAGTGTCAGCACCACCCTGAACAAAAAGGCGCCAGCAGCACCTAGTAGACAGCTGTTTGATAGCACCTTCATGGATGAGGAGGCATGAGCAGAAAGGATTTAAGAGAGAGTTGGACAGAGCTCTAGGGGCTAGTGGAGTCAAGGGATATGGGGAGAAGGCAGGCATGGGTTATTGATAGCAGACGATCAGCCATGATAACAATGAATGGCGGTGCTGACTCGAAGGGCTGAATGGCCTCCTCCTGCACCTATTTTCCATGTTTCTATGTTTCTATGTTTCTATGAGCCATGGGTCATCTTAGTTCTGACCCCGACTCTGATGGTAAGGTTGAGCCAGATGTTCCACCTCTGCAGGCCGCACCAGCAGCGCCAGTTGACAGAGCTGCTACAGGTCTCCCTCTTGGAGGCGGAGACCAAGACGGGTCAGTATCCTGCTGACGCTGAGTCTCAGGGTGTGGCCGTGGGGCATACCGCAAAGGATGAAGGGCACGTGTCAGAGGTACCTTTTCCTGACAACAAAGTTGCCGTCCCAGCAGAATGTTCTATTCGGGTATAGGTCCAATGGGTTCATATCAGCATAGGTATCAAGTGGCCTACGGCAGCGCCTGTTAGGGCTGCCTACGAATCGCCCTCTCTGGAGCACATACTGGAGCACATATGTGCCGGCAGTTAACAGCGCCAATAGGGAGATGTGAGAGCCAGCCGCCAAATCTGTTATTCGGGTAGGCCTATTTAATAGGGGAGAAAACCTGGCAGATGAATCAATTAAGGCAACGGTGAGCAAAGGTTCATCGTTTCAGAACGCACCCCAGGCGCTCATCGGCAGTAGACGGTTCACTGGAGCTGGGGGCAGCTTGACAGCTGGGAAGAAATTCCATGCACCCTACCAACCCTACTCAACAAATTGGTTCTGGCACTTCTGAAACATGGGTAAGTGCACCACTCACAAGTTGTAATATTTACACTTGTTTGTAAAACACACAAAGGATAACAACATCTGGTTAGAGGCACAGTGCTAGCATTCCAAGCAAGTTTGGAGGGTTGACTTTGAAAATAAGGTTCGGAAATCAGGCCAGAGCTCTCATGCAAAGCACCCATGGAATAAGGCAGGAGTGGCCTGTTTGTTATGAAAAATGGAGGGTGTCGCATATGATCTTTCCGAATATGAAAACTTATTTTCCTTACTAACAACAGATTCATAAGGGTCTCAAAGATCCATTCTATGCAGTTCCCATTACAGAGGTTATCAAAGACAATATAACTGTACTAATAACAATAAAACATTGGGTAATGGGATAAACTTCACATAATCAGCAACGTAACTCCTCATAAAATCAAGATAAAACTTCAAACTGGTAAGTTCTCATTTAATCTTACTATTCTGTGCCTCTATTTCACTTTCCTGTTTAATCCCGTCATCTAATTCCCTGGGTATGCAAAACTCCACGACTTCTCAACTCAACCCTCAAGGGATTGATTCACAACCCAGATTTCTCCACAAATTTCTCTGCTATTTTTTAGACTTTTCAAATGGAGAAAACAACCTCTCAACATCCATTGCGTTGTCTTCATGTTTTTCTAACTCCCTGAAGATAACCAATTTTGTTTTCAGTATGCTGCACTTTTTCTAAATGGATTCCCTAGAAATGGATTCCCTGGATTGCATAGCTGTTATTTATTTAGGTGTTACTTGAAGCGATTTTGATATTACGTGGAAGAGATCACACTGGAGCTCAACAACCCAAGTGAGAAATTGGACTGGGTAACTCCTGCATGTGCTCCTCAGTCATGTACCCGACCCCTCCCTGGCATCAGGCAAAACCAAGTCATGTGGCTTTTTATTCAATTCTATTTCTGACCTTATGAGCAATCTCAATTTAACTAGAATCATATTGGGCCAGTTTGTTGTTTTTCTTGTTTTTTAAAATGACACTAGGTCATTGAGAGACCTGACGAGGCACATTCCACTGCCTCCACTCCATGCCCGATGCAATCCCTCCATCCCTCCATATCTCTCTCCCTCTCTCCCTCTCCCCCTCCCTCTCCCTCCCTCTCCCTCCATCTCACTTCCCCTCCCTCTCCCTCCCTCTCTCCCCCTCTCTCCCTCCCCCTATCTCGCTCTCCCCCCTCTCCCCCCTCTCCCTCTCTCCTTCTCCCCATCTCCCCCCCTCTCCCCCTCTCCCCCTCTCTCCCTCTCTCCCTCCCTCTCTCCCTCTTTTTTTTTTTTTTTAACAACACATCAAACCATAATCAAAAATTGCACTATATAAAAAAAATCATTATAGTACAACAATACAATCATTGTTCACAATACTCTGAACCCCACGCGGGGACCGGCGCCCACGGAAGGCCTCCAGAGTCCCCGTGGACACCGCATGTTCCCACTCCAGGGACACACGTGCATGGACGTAGGCCCGGAAAGGCGGCAGGCAGCCGACTCTAGCCTGACCATCGACCGCCCGCTGCCTGGACCCACGAATGGCCATCTTGGCCAGGCCAGGAGCAAACCGACAGGGAAATCCCCCCCCCCCCCCCCCCACTCGGCTCTCCCCACTCTCTGCCTTGTGTCCGAACACTAGAATCGTGGGACTAAAATGCAACCAGAACTTGAGAAACAACCCCTTCAGATATTGGTACATGGGCAGTAGCCTCTCACACTCCATATACACGTGGAACACGGTCTCTTGCTCGCCGCAGAAAATACATGCCCGTGAACCGACTCAAAAGTTTATTACATACCACCGCTCTATGCAACACTCTCCCCCCCAGGTCCCCAATGTAAAGGGGAACAACTCGCTTACAGAAGGACCCCCACTGGGGACCTCCCCCGCCTTCAGGCGGTAACACCCTCCGCCATGGTGTGTCAGGACGGGAGACGAAGGCAAGGAGGTGCAGAATGTGCAGGAGCATCCTGTACAGTGTGTGTCTCTTCGCATCACAAAATGGCATGCTGGTCATCTCAGAAAGGCGGCTTAGATTGTGTGGAACCGGTACCCGAGAAATATCCCAGATCCTAGGCCCGATGAGCAGATCTGACGGAGCGGGGGTAAGCTCTATCAGAACCACTCTAGGCACTCGCCTCTCCTCGACACCCGCCATGACAGGGTGAGGACCGGCCACTCCCACAGCCAGGACAACCCCCTCCCCTCGTGGAGCAACACGCTGGTTGAAAACAACCAAATTCCTCACTCTTAGCACATCCCGGTAGAAGACAGGCAAACCCCTTAGGGCAGGTCAACTGATACCCGCCACCGGGAGCCGTGAGACCCCCCTTAGGCAACGACCCCGACGGAAAAAATACGTAGCCAGAGCGTGCCATCTGGGTGGGTTCTCTACGTACATGTACCTCCGCAGAACCCTGAGGCGGAGAGCCACCACCTGGGTACGCACGCATACCAAGGACTGGCCGCCCTCCTCTAACGGGAGACTCAGGACCGCCGCGGAAACCCAGTGCTTCCTATTTCCCCAACCCTCTCTCACTCCCTCTCTTTTTTTTTTTTTTTTATGGTTCAAAAACTTTATTTGACACAATCATATAATACACCACATCAAACCATAATCAAAAATTGCACTATATAAAAAAACATTATAGTACAACAATACCATCATTGTTCACAATATTCTGAACCCCACGCGGTGACCAGCGCCCACGGAACGCCTCCAGAGTCCCCGTGGACACCGCATGTTCCCGCTCCAGGGACACATGTGCACGGACACGTGGAACACGGTCTCTTGCTCGCCGCAGAAAATACATGCGGCAGACGATCCCGTGAACCGACTCAAAAGTTTATTACAAACCACCGCTCTGTGCAACACTCTCCACCCCAGGTCCCCAATGTAAAGGGGAACAACTCGCTTATAGAAGGACCCCCACTGGGGACCTCCCCCGCCTTCAGGTGGTAACACCGTCCGCCATGGTGTGTTGGGACGGGAGACGAAGGCAAGGAGGTGCAGAATGTGCATGAGCATCCTGTACAGTGTGCGTCTCTTCGCATCACGAAATGGCATGCTGGTCATCTCAGAAAGGCGGCTTAGATTGTGTGGAACCGGTACCCGAGAAATATCGCGGATCCTAGGCCCGATGAGCAGATCTGACGGAGCGGGGGTAAGCTATATCAGAACCACTCTAGGCACTCGCCTCTCCTCGACACCCGCCATGACAGGGTGAGTACCGGCCACTCCCGCAGCCACTACAACCCCCTCCCCTCGTGGGTCTGTCTCTGCTTTATGTCTCTAACAGTCGAGAGATAGTCTACCAATTTATAATCTCTTTTTAGGGCACGGTAACATTCTAATCTGCTTTGGCTTTTGGTTCTTTATCCCAATGTTCCAAATACGTTTCTTCAGGCGAGCTGGATTACACTGTCAGCTGGATTACACAGTCAAATATTTTAAGCCAGATTTTAATTGGGATTTGGGTGTTGTAGAATCTTCTTTTTATTGCATACAGAGCTCTTCGAGCTTTCTCTTGTAGTGCATTCACTGCCATATTGAAGCTCCCTGATGCTGCAACAGTTAGACCAAGGTAGGTATAGCTCATAGTGTGTTTGATAATAATGCCATTGAGAGCAAATTTGTATTTATCTTCCTGACATCTGGGTCTTTTCAGAAAAATCATGATGTTGGTTTTCTTTAGATTTACTGCCAGGGCTCAATTTTGGCAGTACTCACCAAGTAGGCCCAACTGTTGCTGCAGTCCCTGTTCTGTGGGGGACAGCAGAACCAAGTCATCCGCATCAATCAGGGATTTTACCTCTCCGTCCAGGAGATAGAAGCCCGGCGCTGTGCTCTGGTCCAACTTTACTGCCAAATCGTTGATATATATATATTAAACAGTGTCGGGCTCAGATTGCAGCCTTGCCAGACGCCTCATCTCAGGTATTTTTATGGTCAATTCTTCCAAAGTAATTGGGAAATCAAGGGGGTTTTGATAATCTTTAATTATTGTTTCTAGTGTTTGGAGTTTTTCTTTGATATGAGATTAATTTTAGTTTATTTTATTTATAGGGATGTCTTTATATAGATTTTTGAAATGTGCTCTCCAGATATCACCATCTTGAATTGGTAATGTTTGTAGTTTTGTTGTGCTCAGGTTATTCCACATATCCCCTAATTGGTTTTGATTTATGGAAATTTTGAAAAAAAAAAAATCTCTCCCTCCCTCTCCCTCCCTCTCCCTCCCTCTCCCTCCCTCTCCCTCCCTCTCCCTCCCTCTCTCTCTCTCTAGCTCTCTCTCTCTCCCTCTCTCTCTCTCTAGCTCTCTCTCTCTCTCTCTCCCCCCTTTATTGGCATGATAAAGTACATTGTTATATTGCCAAAGTATAAAACATGACATACATATTTAAAATGCATAAGTATAAATACAAGTATACAGTGCAACAGAATAGCATGTTTAGCAATTCAATATTAATTTCTTAGTGTTAGTTAATGTCAATTAGTGTGTGCGTGCATATTGGTCATTCACCGTCTCTCAGGTTAAGGCATGCTGTTATGTATTGTGCACCAAGATGTGCTGTATTTCCTTCACCAAAGATTATTCTTAGTTTTGATATATCATCGTTCTTTAAAATCAGGGGTTGCCAGACTGAGTTTGTCAAAGTAAGTTTTCCTTCTTTTGTCAATTTTTTTGCATTTTAGGAGGAAGTGCACCTCTTTCAACCTCATCTGTCAAACGGTGGCTGCATATTCTATTTTCTCTTGGTTGCCAGAATCTCTTCTGTCTTCCTTTTTCAATTGCCAAATAGTAGTCGCTTAACCTATATTTGGTGAGGGTCAGTCTCTGCTTTATGTCTCTAACAGTTGAGAGATAGTCTGCCAATTTATAATCTCTTTTTAGGGCACGGTAACATTCTAATCTGCTTTGACTTTTGCTTTCTTTATCCCAATGCTCCTTGGCGATCGCTTCGCCGAACACCTCCGCTCGGTCCGCAATAACCAACCCGACCTCCCGGTGGCTCAGCACTTCAACTCCCCCTCCCATTCCACATCCGATCTCTCGGTCCTGGGTCTCCTCCACGGCCAGAGTGAGCAACACCGCAAGCTGGAGGAACAGCACCTCATATTCCGCTTGGGGAGTCTGCATCCTTTGGGCTTGAATATTGAATTTTCTCAATTCTGTTAACCCTTGCTGTCTCCTCCCCTTCCCACCTCTCCCTCAGCCCTCGGGCCCTGGCATTCCCTCTATCTCTATCTCCCTCCCCCACCCCAGTCGCACCAGCTTCTCATTTTCACACCACAAACAGCTTACAATGGCTTGTTCCCTTTATCACCGATACTTTTTTGCATATCTTTCACTCATTGTTCCTTATCTCTCCACATCACCGTCTATATCTCTCGTTTCCCTGATCCCTGACCAGTCTGAAGAAGGGTCTCGACCCGAAACGTCGCCTATCTCCTTCGCTCCTTAGATGCTGCTGCACCCGCTGAGTTTCTCCAGCTTTTTGTGTACCCTCCATATACATTGTTTGATAATTTGGTTCACTCTAACTGGTGATTGGGGATCAGTATTGATCTGAGGCTGGTCAGTGTTTAACTGGATAGGTTTTAACTGAATAGAGGTAGTTAGTCTCAGTACTAACTGACACAGTGAACTCTTTTCTAGGCTCCCCTCTTGTGTTTGAAGGGCTTTAAACTGGAGAGTATCTGAGGGGCTAGATTTAAGAGCTTTAAACTGGAGGGTATCTGAGGGGCTAGATTCCAAAAATGTAGTGCTCTTTTCTGGATATTTATTATCAGTGGGTATCTGCCTAATTCCGCCCTACATGCGTTTGTTGGTGTTTTCCTTTGGATACGGAGGATGTTCTGACAAAATTTCACATGCAGGGCCTCCGTTGTATGTTTTTCCCATTTACTATAACTATGGTGACTGAGTGGACCCCGTACCTCACTACCATAAAGTGCAATAGGCTGGATTACTCTGTCAAATATTTTAAGCCAGATTTTAATTTGGATTTGGATGTTGTAGAATCTTATTTTTCTTGCATGCAGAGCTCTTCAAGCTTTCTCTTTTAGTGCATCTCTCTCTCTCCCCCATTTATCTCACCGTCTCACCATCTCTCTCATTCTCTCTCTCTCTCTCTCTCTCTCTCTCTCTCCATCTCTCTCCCCATCTCTCTCTCTCCCCATCTCTCTCTCTTCATCTCTCTCTCTCTCCCCATCTCTCTCTCTCTCGCTCTCCCCACCTCTCTCTCCCTCCCCATCTCTCGCTCTCTCTTTCTCTCTCTCTCCCCATCTCTCTCTCTCTTTCTCTCTCTTTCCCCATCTCCCTCACTCTCTTCCCATCTCTCTCTCTCCCCCCCCTATCCATCTCTCTCTCTCTCTCTCCCTCTCTCCCTCTCTCCCTCTCTCCCTCTCCCTCTACTTTCCATGCAAATACTCTGTTAACTTTTCTCCCCTCTCTTTGCACTTCGAATCCTCCTTCTGGTCTTTTATCCACTCTTCATCTTTTCACTTCTAATTGCCAAATCTCCTACATTCAGAATCAACTGCTCAAACACTAGTCATTATGAATACTGTGCACCAATAATCAACTGTACAGAGTCCAGATGAAGCAACATATTCCCTCACTTTGTGTGGTCAGATTCACTGGAACTGAATACAATGCTCCTATGAATGGTTCCTCTGACCCCACAGTTTACCTCAGTCATGCTCATGGCATGAATGATATTGTTGCTTTTACAGATGAGACATAACAAGAAATGGGGCAATGACAACAGACTTAAATCGAATGTTTATTACTAATGTGACTGTTTCAATTTCTCTACTCTGAATTATAAATTGGTACAATGGCGTAAACTGAACCTCAGCTGGTGTTTCATGAGGGATTTATCGTGGCTTAATGATTATAGACTTTGTTGATTTGAAATGTCTCTTTCTATTGAATGTCAATCTAATCAAGGCATTTTATGCACATTGCTCTCGGTACTTTTGCTACCGTGATGTTGTCACCATTGATTTTGAGCAATAGTTCAATGGGTTCAAAGATTTAAACCTCCTAACTGAAGTTGATCGAGGAGAGTGATTTATTTCTTAACAAATAAGTGTATGATTTGCTGTAAACGAGGAAACATTTTAACAGTGCAAGAGTCTTGAGAATATGTCATAATGATGTCAAATCAAGTGTAAATCAAAGAAAAATCATAAGGTTTTTCAGTAAATTTATGCACCCCTTAGTGCTGTTCCCATCTAATAGCCTTTCAATGCATTTCAAACCCCTACCACTAAATTACATAGCTCGCTTACTGGCTGCATTATGACTACTGGTATCTCTCTCCCTTTCATGTTGAGTCAGAACAAATAGGTTTGATAACCCAGGAGAACCCAGTTGCCCAACATGGGCTGAGAGTTGACTGCAGGCTCCAGCCAACTATGGAACAATGGCGTAGTTGGCAGTGGGGCATGGGTAAGTGTGCTTCCATAAAGAGAATAATTGTAATTAGTACATCAATATGCTGAACCTGCTCATCTCTAAGCTGACATCTGCAATAATCTTCTGGGACCCTGACTACACTGCCATTTGCTTCAATTTCCACATCTGGAGTCAGTTGGCAGAAGCTGAATCACAAATGTCTGTTCCATGTTTGCTTCCCTCTATGTAGTGCCCGAGGATTGTGTTGATGATGGAATTACTTGTGGTGGAGGGGGCATGTCTCTAGTCCTGGAGAAGAGAGCTTCTATTTCTTTGTTCCATATCTCTATTCGTGTACCAGTTCCATCTGCGCAAATGTGATTGATATCCCCCTACGCTTGCAAGAGAAAAATCTACTGACATGTAGAAACTCTGTTGCTACTGAAAAATGGGTATCCAGTGAGGACAACATTCTGTTCATGACTGCCATCTTTCTGATCCATGAGTTCATCACACTGTTCCCCCTAAATACATCGCAGCTCATGCAGACCTTCAAGTTGTCTCTGTAGGGCAGAGAGCCTGTACTCTTTTGTTGGAGCAGAGGATGTTGAGGGGACTGAGGAGCATATCGTTATGAGAGGCCCAGACAAAGTAACAAGGAAGGACCTATTTCTCTCATTGGATGGGTCAAAAGACATGGAGCAGAAGTTCAATGTCATTGGTGGCAGGATTTTATGAGGGATGAAGAAGTTTGTTTTCAACCAGAAAATAGGAGGAGTCTAGAATTCACTACCTGAAAGGGCGGAAAAGGCAAAACGTCTGATAAAACTTAGTTATGCATTTGAAGAGTTTTGAACCTCGGGCCTTTGACCAAGAACTGGAATGTAAGATTACACTGGGATGCTCTTTCTGGTCTGGTATGGACATTATGGGAGGAACGTTTTTTAAATAATTCTACCACTCCCAATCTCCAAAATTGCCTGGAAATGTACTGGTTTCCAAACTCGAAAGTGGTTGGTTCCAGATTAATTCTTTTGTCGGCTGAAATAGCTTGCAGAATGGGATTTTAATACTACTTGTAGATCCCTGATTTAAAATCATTCAAACTGAATGAAGTTTTTATCCATCTTATTTTAGGACTTCGGAATCCCAACAAGAAAACATAAGCATATTTCCATTCATTAATATCCATGTATTTGGAAAGAACTTTGCTGTTCCTCACTTAATTAATCCGGGCACCACCATCCCAGTCTACTGATCCCCTGTCCTATCATAAATTAATTCAATGTAATCTACAGATTTATCTGGACATTGCCATTACACTAAATCTGACTGAAATTCGTGAGACGTCTAAAGGTGTGCTGCATTGGGATACCAGATTGGTGTCCACAGCTCACAAACTTTATGCCGTTTTAGGCCAGAGACATAAGATCACAAATCTGCCTAATTGCAGTATTTTAGGAGTGTTGCACAGTTAGCAGTGCCGACATTTAGTTGGGAATTAAACACAGACCTTGTTATCCTCAGTGCTCTGGTAATTATTTATCTCTCTTTTGATATGTGTTAAGTGGATTAGATTACTGTTAGTGAGAGTTTGTTATGTACAAACTGGCTGCTACATGTTCTACCTCATAACTTTGAATATATTTAAAAAGTACTTAATTGACTGCAGAGTACTCAAAGATGTCCTGAAAGACCCATTCAAGTTTTTATATAAATGTAACGAGTTACATTTATATAAAAACGAGTTGAACGTGCAGATAGATATTAATGATTATGATATAGTTGGGATCACGGAGACATGGCTCCAGGGTGACGTAGGCTGGGAGCTGAACATCCAGGGATATTCAATATTCAGGAGGGATAGAGAGAAAGGAAAAGGAGGTGGGGTAGCGTTGCTGGTTAGAGAGGAGATTAACGCAATGGAAAGGAAGGACATTAGCTTGGAGGATGTGGAATCGGTATGGGTAGAGCTACAAAACACTAAGGGGCAGAAAACGCTGGTGGGTGTTGTGTACAGGCCACCTAACAGTAGCAGAGAAGTTGGGGATGGTATCAAACAGGAAATTAGAAATGCGTGCGACAAAGGCAAAACAGTTATAATGGGTGACTTCAATCTACATATAGATTGGGTTAATCAAATTGGCAGGGGTGCTGAGGAAGAGGATTTTTTGGAATGTATGCGGGATAGTTATCTAAATCAACATGTAGAGGAACCAACGAGAGAGCAGGCTATTTTAGACTGGGTTATGAGTAATGAGGAAGGGGTAATTAGCCGTCTTGTTGTACGTGCCCCCTTGGGCAAGAGTGACCATAATATGGTTGAGTTCTTCATTAGGATGGAGAGTGACATTGTTAATTCAGAAACAATGGTTCTGAACTTAAAGAAAGGTAACTTTGAGGGTATGAGACGTGAATTGGCCAAGATTGACTGGCAATTAATTCTACAAGGGTTGACGGTGGATATACAATGGAAGACATTTAAAGACTGCATGGATGAACTACAAAAATTGTTCATCCCAGTTTGGCAAAAGAATAAATCGGGGAAGGTAGTGCATCCGTGGATAACAAGGGAAATCAGGGATAGTATCAAAGCAAAGGATGATGCGTACAAAGTAGCCAGAAAAAGCAGCATACCAGAGGACTGGGAGAAATTCAGAGACCAGCAGAGGAGGACAAAGGGCTTAATTAGGAAAGGAAAAATAGATTATGAAAGAAAACTGGCAGGGAACATAAAAACTGACTGCAAAAGATTTTATAGATATGTGAAGAGAAAGAGGTTAGTTAAAACAAATGTAGGTCCCTTGCAGTCAGAAACAGGTGAGTGGATCATGGGGAACAAGGATATGGCGGACCAATTGAATAACTACTTTGGTTCCGTCTTCACTAAGGAAGACATAAATAATCTGCCTGAAATAGCAGGGGACTGTGGGTCAAAGGAGGAATTGAGTGAAATCCAGGTCAGTCGGGAAGTGGTGTTGGGTAAATTGAATAGATTAAAGGCCGATAAATCCCCAGGGCCAGATAGGCTGCATCCCAGAGTACTTAAGGAAGTAGCTCAGGAAATAGTGGATGCATTAGTGATAATCTTTCAAAACTCTTTAGATTCTGGAGTAGTTCCTGAGGATTGGCGGGTAGCAAATGTAACCCCTCTTTTTAAGAAGGGAGGGAGAGAGAAAACGGGGAATTACAGACCAGTTAGTCTAACATCGGTAGTGGGGAAACTGCTAGAGTCAGTTATTAAAGATGGGATAGCAGCACATTTGGAAAGTGGTGAAATCATTGGACAAAGTCAGCATGGATTTACAAAAGGTAAATCATGTCTGACGAATCTTGTGGAATTTTTCGAGGATGTAACTAGTAGCGTGGATAAGGGAGAACCAGTGGATGTGGTATATCTGGACTTCCAGAAGGCTTTCGACAAGGTCCCACATAAGAGATTAGTATACAAACTTAAAGCATACGGTATTAGGGGTTCAGTATTGATGTGGATAGAGAACTGGCTGGCAAACAGGAAGCAAAGAGTAGGAGTTAAACGGGTCCTTTTCACAATGGCAGGCAGTAAACTAGTGGGGTACCGCAGGGCTCAGTGCTGGGACCCCAGCTGTTTACAATATATATTAATGATCTGGATGAGGGAATTGAAGGCAATATCTCCAAGTTTGCGGATGACACTAAGCTGGGGGGCAGTGTTCGCTGTGAGGAGGATGCTAGGAGACTGCAAGGTGACTTGGATAGGCTGGGTGAGTGGGCAAATGTTTGGCAGATGCAGTATAATGTGGATAAATGTGAGGTTATCCACTTTGGTGGCAAAAACAGGAAAGCAGACTATTATTTAAATGGTGGCCGATTAGGAAAAGGGGAGATGCAGCGAGACCTGGGTGTCATGGTACACCAGTCATTGAAAGTAGGCATGCAGGTGCAGCAGGCAGTGAAAAAAGCGAATGGTATGTTAGCTTTCATAGCAAAAGGATTTGAGTACAGGAGCAGGGAGGTTCTACTTCAGTTGTACAGGGTCTTGGTGAGACCACACCTGGAGTATTGCGTACAGTTTTGGTCTCCAAATCTGAGGAAGGACATTATTGCCATAGAGGGAGTGCAGAGAAGGTTCACCAGACTGATTCCTGGGATGTCAGGACTGTCTTATGAAGAAAGACTGGATAGACTCGGTTTATACTCTCTGGAATTTAGGAGATTGAGAGGGGATCTTATAGAAACTTACAAAATTCTTAAGGCGTTGGACAGGCTAGATGCAGGAAGATTGTTCCCGATGTTGGGGAAGTCCAGGACAAGGGGTCACAGCTTAAGGATAAGGGGGAAATCCTTTAAGACCGAGATGAGAAAGACTTTTTTCACACAGAGAGTGGTGAGTCTCTGGAACTCTCTGCCACAGAGGGTAGTTGAGGCCAGTTCATTGGCTATATTTAAGAGTGAGTTGGATGTGGCCCTTGTGGCTAAGGGGATCAGAGGGTATGGAGAGAAGGCAGGTACGGGATACTGAGTTGGATGATCAGCCATGATCATATTGAATGGCGGTGCAGGCTCGAAGGGCTGAATGGCCTACTCCTGCACCTAATTTCTATGTTTCTATGTTTCTATGTAAGTCTTTAAAGCTTGTGTTCCAGCACATGACACATTTCATAATATGTTTTAATCTGCAATTTGAGAGGGAGAAGGTTAAATCAGAAGTGTCGATGTTGCAGTTGAACAAAGGGGACTATTGGAGGCAGGCTATTATCTCAATGGTGTCAGATTAGGAAAAAGGGAAGTGCAACGAGACCTGGGTGTCCTTGTACACCAGTCACTGAAAGTAAACATGCAGGTACAGCAGTCAGTGAATAAAGCTAATGGCATGTTGGCCTTCATAACAAGGGGATTCGAGTATAGGAGTAAAGAGGTCCTTCTGCAGTTATACAGGGCCCTGGTGAGACCACATCTGGAGTTTTGTGTGCAGTTTTGTTCTTCAATGTTGGGGGAGTCCAGAACCACAGGCCACAGTCTAAGAATAAAGGGGAGGCCATTTAAAACTGAGATGAGAAAACACTTTTTCACCCAGAGAGTTGTGAATTTGTGGAATTGTCTGCCACAGAAGGCAGTGGACGCCAATTCACTGGAAGAATTTAGAAGAGAGTTAGATAGAGCTTTTGGAGGCTAGCGGAATCAAGGGATATGGGGTGAAGGCAGGCACGGGTTACTGATTGTGGATGATCAACCATGATCACAATGAATGGCGGTGCAGGTTTGAAGGGCCAAATGGCCTCCTCCTAGTTTCTATTTTTCTATGTTTCTATCTTTTGGTCTGACATTTACTCTGTCGCTACCCACCATTGACACAAATAAGTAATGAGTTAAACATTCCACTTCTTGCTTGGATGAGAGACATTTACAGATTAGCACATTGCAATTAGTCTAAAATTGAATCATTCTAACAAATTGAAACAATTAGCAGCAGTGATTGTTTCACCGAGCGATGTTCATTCTGAGCTTCTAATATCATTATCTGATGTGTGTCACTTCAACCGTACCTTCACACAAAAATGCAGCCTGCTTCCAGTTAAACTGTGATAAGTGAAACTCCATGGCAAATCTGTCACGACTACTTCATTTACATTAGTACAAATTTTAAGGGGCTCCAACTAATTAAAGATATGAAGAAGCACAATTGCCGAGGTAGTCAAATCATGAAGTGATACGCAGCTTAGTATTTTCCACCACATTTGACTCGAGTCTCAAAGACAAATGCAATTGATTAAACAAAAAAATGGTGTAAATAATGCCATAAATCACACTTTAAACCCAGAAGAATGATACTGCCATTGATTTTCATATCACTTCACAGGCTTCCTAGAAAATAGAGATAATAGCTTTTCTTTGAGAAATATCATGCATGGTATTGCTTGTGACATATCTATTTATATCTTATCATTTTGTGCTATATTGAGCCTGCAAAACAGAAGCAACCCCTTCAGCCCACTGATCCGTAGTAGGCTCTGTGTCTTCTACCTTCCATCATACATGAAAAGTACAGCACAGGAACAGGCCCTTTGGCCCAGAATAAATTAACCATATAATTTCTTAACTTTCTCAATGTCCAACTTTGATAGCCATTACTACTCAGGGATGTGGTGGAGATATAGCTTACGCACAAGCAGATAGCAAAAATGAATCTTCCAGTCATTGTTTCTTGATTAATTGGTCTTTAATTGAAATACTACAAAACAAAGAAATAATTCATATAACTTTTAATCACAGGAAGTGGCGGCGCTGCTTGGCAGCTGCGGTTCACCTGCAGTCTGTCTGTTTTTTCTTTTTTTTGTGTCTTCTAGCGTTTGTTTCAGTAGAATTTTGTTTTGTTAGGTTGTGTATGTGTGGGGGGGGGGGGGGGGGTGGGGGGATTGGAGAAACAGAGTTTTGGTCTGTGTGGGGGGGGGATGCGTGTCCCTCATCACCGTCTGTACAGAGGCCTAATGGCGGAGCTGTGGCAGTGGCCTGGTTTGGAGCTGCGGTGCTCCAGCGGCGGCCTGCTTAGAGCTGCGATGCCCCAGCAGCGGCGGTCTGCTTGGAGCTGCGGTGCTCCAGCGGCGGCCCGCTTAGAGCTGCGGTGCTCCAGCAGTGGCAGCGGCCTGGTTTGGAGCTGCGGTGCTCCAGCGGCTGCGGCGGCCCAGCTTCGAGCTGCAGTGCTCCAGCGGTGGTGGCGGCTCAGCTTAGAGCTGCGGTGCTCCAGCGGCGTGAGAGGCCTGGATCGCCTCAGCGCAGAGGGAGAACTAGGAGGGATGAAGACAATGACTTAAGACTTTTGCCTTCCACCACAGTGCGGAGGTGCCTGGTGAACTCATTGTGGTGGATGTTGGATATGTGTTTAATGTGTGTTTTGTTTTTTTACTATATGTTATGACTGTATGGTAAACAATTTCGTTCAGACCGAAAGGTCTGAATGACAATAATGGTCTAATCTAAAATCTAATCTAATTCTTATTAACTGTTTCATCCATGTCGTGTCAAGTATAAATGAGTCTTGTCGCAATAATTTTGTGTCTTGTGGTCGTGTGGCAATAAACTGTTATCTCGAGGATAAAAATGAAACTCCCAATCTATGTGTCTTCTCAGATGCAGACATGCCCCTCTACTTATCAAATCCCACCTACAAGCATAGAAGAAGATAAAACTAGAAATATCTAGACATGGCTATAATATACTAGCTTAAGCATAAATGGCTTCTACACACCATATTAAAATATCAATTGTTAGTACACCTATATGCACCATCACCCTTCCTGTGATTCCTTTTTCACAATTTCTACATTGACACCTGCTATTTATTTTCCATTAACTCTCCTCCTTCTTCTCCATCACTCTTTCACCCCACTCTCCAGTTACTTTTCTCGCCTATTCCTTCCACTGCTCGTTTGCTTGTGAATTCTCCAAATCTGCTCACTTTCACAGTTGCCATAAATTTGTTTGTCTTCTTCCACCCCTTGTCCCCATCTGCGGTGAGATACCCCATACTTATTTGGCTTGTTGCTACAACACAATAATATTTTCATAACTACAAAGGGTTCAGAGAAGATTTACATGGATGTTGCCAAGATTAGAGGGTCTGGACTATAGGGGGAGGTCGAGTAGGCTGGGACACTATTCCGTGGAGTGCAGAAGGTTGAGGGGTGATCTTATAGAGGTATATAAAATAGTGAGAGGAATAGATCGGGTTGATGCACAGAGTCTCTTGCCCAGACTATGTGAATCAGGACCAGAGGATATAGGTTTAAGGTGAAGGGGAAAATATTTAATAGGAATATGAGGGGTAGCTTTTTCACACAAAGGGTGGTTGGTGTATGGATAGGACAGGTTTGGAGGGATATGGACCAAATGTGGGCAGGTGGGACTAGTGTAGCTGGTGTGAGCAAGTTGGGCCGAAGGACCTGTTTCCACCCTGTATCACTATGACTCCACATTCTCCCTCATCCCCAAGCCTCCAACCACGAATTACCAGTTTGCACACTCTACTTCAGCCACTGCACCATAATCTCATTTGGTGTTACCTGGTCCTTTACATTACTGGTAAAGACAAAATGAAACTCCTTAAAAAGAAAAAAAAAACTATTTATCACTTTAACCTCAAATAGTTTTGCCGTAAAATGCATTTTTCATAAATGGTATTCCAAACACTGATAAAATCACTGAAGAACTGAGATATTTTAGTTCAAAGATGTTTTAATTTTTATGGCCGGAACAAAATAAATTAATGGAAATGTTTTTCCATTCATCAGTTGAATTGTACGGAAAAGCTTTCATGTCAGTTTCCATGTCAGTGTTGTCATGACAACCCAATTAGTTGGCTAATTCATTTCTCTCGCATGCCACAGAGTTGCTACCGAGCTTTTCAGTGGACACAAGTCAAATCACATCTTTAGATCCACAGATTATAATTTTCTGTGAATTCTGAAGCATGCCTAATGTGGATGTAGCAAAGCTTCACAAACTTCCTGCTGAGTTACTCCAGCATGTTGTGTCTAAAAATTCAATTGCTATGACTTCCGGTGGCGCTATGGAGGCTTAGGGCACGCGCTGATCACCTCCGCACCGTCTAAAGCTAAAACTTCAAAATTTAAACCGGACAGATCTATAACTAATCACACAGGCTGACGGTTGAGGTGGAACGTATCTCCAGGTTACTAACTAAAGTAACAGAAAAATGCCTAGATTTGGCAGGGCACTCTAAACGTCAGAATCTAAGGATTGTTGGAGTGAAAGAAGGCAAAGAACATGGTCAACATCTTCGCGATTTTACGGTTCAACTACTTCAAGATGTACTTATTCTGGATGAAAAACCTAGACTTGACTGGGCTCACAGAGCTCTGAGAGCCCGGTCAGACAGCAGTGCCCCACCAAGACATCTGATCCTGAGGGCACACCATTGCCATGTTCTAGAGGATATTCTGCAGAAAGTTGCCAACAACAGAAACTTAACATTTCAAGGTGAAAACATACAAATCTTCAGAGACTTTCCTGCCGAAGTCGTTAAGAAAAGAGCACTTATAAAGGGGTTGAATCCCTTTTTACTGATCCTGATAAAGCATTAGATTTTGCCCAGGACATTGTGGGACCTGTCAAGGGATAAGTAATACCTTACTGAGTTTATACTGTGATTATAATCAATAGGTTTATACTGTGTTTATAATTAATAAGCTGTTACAACCTTACAAACTTAGAGTCTGTTAATATGTCAAAATAGTATTAATTGAAAGTTAAGTAATATGTGCCACATGTTTTAATGTTCAACTACTTAGTTAGATCCCACTAAGATAGTTAACCTCAGGGGAATGTTGATTCCCTGATGAATTTAAATACTTTTACGGTTTGTTCTGTTTAGTTCTTATTAATGCCTTAAGGTGCAGAGTTATCCAACATTATCTACTCTACGGAAGTTTTCATTAACTTAACCACCGTGGTATTCACTAGCAGCGTTCTTATATGTTGTAATTTTTGTTGTTTTTCTTTTTCACTTTCTAAATTATTTACTAAATATCTTATCTCTCAATACTGATGCACACTTTTCTTGAAGATATCCCTGGGGGATAGGGGTAATGGGAGAAGTGCTCACCCACCCAGCATTCAAAGGAAATATTTCAAATAATGTGTTGGACCATTTAATTCAACAGAGACCATGTAATCTTTAATATGCAAGACGATGTAGCTAGGAAAATTGGGGGGCGAAAGGAATTACATTCTGTAGTTGGAACATCAGGGGCATTAATGAGCCAATTAAAAGGGGTAAAATATTAGCCCATTTAAAATCTATTAGAACTGATTATCTTTGGATCAATGGAAGAGGGACGTAAATTAACTATGTTCCAAGAAGCTCTCTTTAATTATGGTTTAATAACAGCAAAAAAAATACTCAAATTCTGGAAAAACACAACCATGCCAACGTTCAAAATGTGGATTTCAAATATGTTGGAAACGTTACATCTTGAAGAAATGAGATTCCTCCTACTAGGCAGAACCAGGTGACGGATGGGTAAAGATACTAAATAGATATATCTATCCTAATTTATTTTCTTTCTACTTTGTCTTTTTCTTTCAATCTCCTTAGCTTCTTATCTCTGCTCTGTGTCTCTCTCGCTATCTGTTTCTACTCGCTTGTCTATCTATCTCAACACCATTTATTTCCCTTTTTCTTTCACTGCTCTTTTATTATTAATGTGCATGTATGCATTAGGTACTTAGGTACCACACCACTGTACTTACTTCTAACAAAAATAAATTAAAAAAAATAAAATAAAAAAAATAAAATCTATTAATACTGATATAATATTTCTTCAGGAGACTCATCTCAAAAATGGGCGCACAATAGGCTGAAGGGTAGGTGGATTGGACAATTATATCACTCTATGTTTTCTTCCAAAGCAAGAGGAACAGCAATTTTAAAATCGTAAAGGTATACCATTCAAACATAACTCCACTATAGCTGACAAGGAAGGCAGGTACATTATAATATCAGGTGAATTGTATTAAACTCCATTGACGTTGGTGAATATTTATGCTCCTAACTTCGATCATCCCCAATTTTTTAATTAAATATTTAATACAATTCCAGACTCTGGTCAGCATAATCTGATAATTGGGGGAGATTTAAATTGTGTTTTAGATCATTACTTGGATAAATCTTCACTTCAAAGAAAAAGTACATCAAAATTGAGTGATCTTTTAAACACTATATAAACAATACAAACATAAGAGATGTATGGAGATTGCCAATCCTTTTGGAAGAGAATACTCTTTCTATTCAGGTGTTTATACATGAATCGACTATTTCTTGGTTGACGCCAAACTTATCCCTTATACCCACAATCCAATATATCACAACATTATTAATTTGGATCACTGTCCCCTTACTTTATCTGTAAAATTGGAAGGAATGACTAATAAACAGCCGTGCTGGAGATTTAATCCACAAATACTTGCTGAGGCAAGTTTTGTTGTGACTACTTTGTAAATCCAAAGGGTTTCTACAGCTATATTAATAACAAAAGGATAACGAGGGATAAAATTGGACCATTAGAGAGACAGAATGGACAGCTATCTGCAGAGCCAAAAGAGATGGGGGAGATATTGAACAATTTCTTTTCTTCGGTATTCACCAAGGAGAAGGATATTGAACTATGTGAAGTAAGGAAAAAAAGTAGAGTAGCTATGGAAACTATGAGATTCAAAGAGGAGGAAGTACTGACACTTTTGAAAAATATAAAAGTGGATAAATCTCCAGGTCCTGATAGGATATTCCCTAGGACATTGAGGGAAGTTAGTGTAGAAATAGTAGGAGCTATGACAGAAATATTTCAAATGTCATTAGAAACGGGAATAGTGCCAGAGGATTGGCGTACTGCGCATGTTGTTCCATTGTTTAAAAAGGGTTCAAAAGAATAAACCTAGCAATTATAGACCTGTTAGTTTTGACGTCAATGGTGGGTAAATTAATGGAAAGGATACTTAGAGATAATATATATAAGCATCTGGATAAACAGGGTCTGATCAGGACCAGCCAACATGGATTTGTGCCTGGAAGGTCATGTTTGACAAACCTTCTTGAATTTTTTGAAGCGGTTACTAGGGAAATTGATGAGGGTAAAGCAGTGGATGTTGTCTATATGGATTTCAGTAAGGCCTTTGACAAGGTTCCCCATGGAAGGTTGGTTAAGAAGGTTCAATCTTTGGGTGTTAATGGTGGAGTAGCAAGATGGATTGAACAGTGGCTGAATGGGAGATGTCAGAGAGTAATGGTGGATGGCTGTTTGTCAGATTGGAAGCCGGTGACTAGTGGGGTGCCTCAAGGATCTGTGTTGGGTCCACTGTTGTTTGTCATGTACATCAATGATCTGGATGATGGGGTGGAAAATTGGATAAGTAAGTATGCAGATGATACTAAGATAGGTGGTGTTGTGGATAATGAAGTAGATTTTCAAAGTCTACAGAGAGATTTGGGCCATATGGAAAAGTGGGCTGAAAGATGGCAGATGGAGTTTAATGCTGATAAGTGTGAAGTGCTACATCTTGGCAGGATAAATCGAAATAGGACGTACATGGTAAATGGTAGGGAATTGAGGAATGTTGTGTAACAGAGAGATCTAGGAATAACTGTGCATAGTTCCCTGAAGGTGGAATCACATGTAGATTGGGTGGTAAAGAAAGCCTTTGGTGTGCTGGCTTTTTATAAATCAGAGCATTGAATATAGGAGCAGGGAAGTAATGTTAAAATTGTACAAGGCATTGGTGAGACCAATTCTGGAGTATGGTGTACAACTTTGGTCGCCTAATTATAGGAAGGATGTCAACAAAATAGAGAGAGTACAGAGGAGATTTACCAGAATGTTGCCTGGGATCCAGCAACTATGTTACAGAGAAAGGTTGAACAAGTTAGGTCTTTATTCTTTGGAGCGCAGAAGGTTAAGGGGGGACTTGATTGAGGTCTTTAAAATGATGAAAGGGATAGACAGAGTTGACGTGGATAAGCTTTTTTCCCATTAAGGGTAGGGAAGATTCAAACAAGAGGGCATGACATGCGAATTAAGGGCCGGAAGTTTAGGGGTAACGTGAGGGGGAACTTCTTTACTCAGAGGGTGGTGGCTGTGTGGAATGAGCTTCCAGCAGAAGTGGTGGAGGCAGGATCGATTTTAACATTTAAAAGTAAAGTGGATAGGTATATAGATGGGAAGGGAATGGAGGGGTATGGTCTGAGTGCAGGTAGATGGGACTAGGGGAAAACAAATGGTCGGCACGGACTGGAAGGGCCGAGAGGGCCTGTTTCCGTGCTGTAATTGTTATATGGTTATATGGTTATCTGAAGCTACAGATTAAAACATTTTTTGAGACAAATGGCACCCCCGGTATATCTCCATCCTTGCTGTGGGAAACTTTTAAAGCCTATGTTAGAGGCTGTATTAACGCATACCAAGCTTCTCAAAACAAGAAAAATAAGACTGAACAACTGGAATTAGAAAAAACAGATAAAACAGTTAGACCTAGAAAATGCGGCTGATCCATCCATTGTAAAACACAATAAGATAGCTGCACTTAAATTCAAATTAAACCAGATTCTCTCAGCAAGAATTATTAGGGTATTTCAATGTACTAAACAAAAAAATATATATATTTGGTGATAAACCACATAAACTACTTAAACTACTAGCACACCAACTTCACAAATTAGAGAATGATCGTACTATACACAAAAATAAGATCAGAAAAAGGAGATTTGCTTACACTGCCCAGAGATATAAATGAAAGATTTTTACAATTCTACCAAACATTATATTCATCAAAAACAACAGTCGATTCTGCAAAGATGAAAAGCTTTCTTGAGAAATGCAATCTTCCATCTCTAAATGAGGGTGAACGGGATGAATTAGGTGCAGAGATAACTACAAAGGACATTGTAAAGACTATTAAATAATTGAAAGCCCGGACGGGCTTAATAACGAATTTTATAAAAAATGTAATGATTTAATCTCTCCACGCTTAGAAGCCCTTTACATTCAAGCATTTAAACAACAGACTTTACCACAAACTCTTGCTGAATCAACTATTACATTAATTCCAAAAAAAGATTAAAAAATCTCGAGGAGCCTGGATCCTACAGGGCAATAGCCCTTTTAAATACTGATCAGAAGATTCCAGCTAAGACTTTGTCTCGTAGATTAAGCATAGTCATTGGTAAATTAATATATCCAGATCAAACTGGGTTTATACCCAAATTACACTCGTTTTATAATTTGAGACATTTGTTTTACATAATATATTCGCAGAGAATGCCAAACGAAGATCTAACAATTATTTCACTGGATGCAGAAAAGGGTTTTGACCAAATGGAATGGTTTTATCTTTTTACAGTATTGGAAAAATTCCAATTGGGAAAAACCTTTATTTTATGGGTGAAGCTTTTATATACTAATCCGACAGCTAGAATACTGACAAATCAAATGCTTTCACCTACATTTTACTTATCTAGGGGTAACAGACAATGATATGGTCTCTCCCCAATGCTATTTGCTTTAGCCATAGAACCTCTTGCCGAGAGTATCAGGTCCCATTCAGTCATTTATGCATATAATACCAAATATACCTCCAATAAAATGTTGTTATATGCAGATGATGTACTTTTATACATTACTAACACCAAGTTAGTATTCCAAATGTTTTAAACATTATAAAACAATTTGGTTCTTTTTCAGGATACAGAATTAATTGGAATAAAAGTGAAATCATGCCAATAAAAGAACGAGACCTTTCTCAACTCGAACAATTTCCTTTCAGAATTGTTACTGAAAAGTTTAGATATCTTGGAATTTACATGACTAAAAAGTACTCCTCTTTGTTTAAAATAAACTCCCCACTATTAATTACTAAATTGTATAATTATATCAAATTTTGGAAGACACTTCCTATCTCCCTTCATGGTAGAAGAAATGCCATAAAGATGATCTTCTATCCGTAACGTTTAAACTTATTCTAATCAATACCGATATATCTCCCTAAAAGCTTTAAAAAAAAAAAATCGACTCTATTGTTACTAACTTTATTTGGGACTACAAAACCCACCGAATACATAAAATATATTTGTGCAAACCCAAAGAAAATGGAGGATTAGCTCTACCTAACTTTCTCTTTTACTACTGGGCAACTAATATTAAAAATATAACTTTCTGGTTGGACGATACATGTCAACATGTAAATTGGTTAAAAATGGAGGGGGAAGATTGTTTGCCTTTCTTTATAGGCTCGGTCCTCCTATCACCAACACATCTGAATAAGTCAACGTATGAGCAAAATCCGATAATAAATATTACTATCCGTATCTTGAAACAGCTGAAACTCAGTCTTAAATTGAGAAACATGTCTCTCCTTCTTCCTATTGCAAACAATCTCTTGTTTAAACCGTCTATTTTAGATGTGGTGTTTGCTCAATGGAAGAATCAGGGAATCAATACTGTGGAAGACCTCTATCAGAAGGGGACTCTCTCCTCTTTTCAAGAACTGCAGGAGAAATATGACTTGAATGCCAATATTTTTTTAGATATCTCCAACTCCGAGATTAAGTGAAAACATATACACATGACTGTTCTCTTATGGGTCCGGATATATTAGATGATTGTTTGAATATACATGCCACCCTAACTCATACTTTTGTGTCCTGTATAAAAATACAAAACTTCTGGACGGAAATATTCAATATTATCTCTAAAACACTTAAAACTCAATTGGAGCCAGATCCAAAACTAATAATATTAGGAATGACAGAAGGCTGCCCTAATCTAACAATATTTCAAAGATGCTTCCTTGACTATGGTTTAATAACTGCAAAAAAACTTAAACTGAAAATTCTGGAAAAATATAACAGTCCCCACAGTGAAGATGTGGATCACAGAAATGACCAAGACACTACATCTAGAAAAAATAAGGTTTGCATTGACTGACAAACCAGATAAATTTTCAAAAATATGGTCTTTTATTGAATTTCTTCAACAACATAATGGCTGAACACAAACTCAAAACCGATGGCAGGGTTGGGTGAGCAGGCGTATGGAAGGGTAATTGGATACATCTCTGCTTCTTTTACACCTTTGTTAGTTCCGGGGTTTTTTTTCTTGGTTTTCTTTAAATGTTTTTTTTCCTTTTTCTTTTCCTCTTTTTTTCCCATTTTCTTTTTTTCCTATCTAGTTATTAGTTCATAAAATGTTAAAACTGAAGCAGTACGAAAATTGTATAACTGTTATGTCGATCACTTTCTTTTTGTACAATTGCTTCTAATGAAAATATATATATTTTTTAAATTAAAAAAATTCTCTGTGACTGCTTGAAATATGTCATTTGAAAACTGTATTTTCATGAAATACTGGCTTCACTTAACAGTCTGCAAAGTCTCACTGCTGTGATTGCCATTCACTTTGCTTACAGCACACTGGGAAAATAATATTCCAATCAAGCCATTTGGAATGTATATCACATTAAAAAATCAGTGCTTTTTTGCAAAATAAATGTACCATTTATTTGTGGTGTTAATCCTGGCCAAATTGGAGAGGCTAGTACTTATCGTAGAATCATAGAAAATAGGTGCAGGAGTAGGCCATTCGGCCCTTTGAGCCTGCACTACCATTCAATATGATCATGGCTGATCATCTAACTCAGTATCCTGTACCTGCCTTCTCTCCATACCCCCTGATCCCTTTAGCCACAAGGGCCACATCTAACTCCCTCTTAAATATAGCCAATGAAACTGGCCTCAACTACCTTCTGTGGCAGAGAATTCCACAGACTCACCACTCTCTGTGTGAAAAAAGAAAGCCAATGTGCCAAATTTTACCTTATGAAATGTCCCCTTTCCCATTCTCTCAAAAACAAGGCTAAAACAGCACAGGATAACCAAAAAGAACTACTTCTTCTTCTGTGTGGCATGCACAGCCTAAAGTTGTTGGACAACTTGTTCTATTTGATCTTCCGGTTGTGCACATCGAGTTGATTACATTAGTCGAAACAGGATAGACCACGTGAAGGTTGCAATCTTCCACCCCGCTAGTACTTCAAATGAGGTAAAAGCGTCAGGGCTGCTGGGAGATTTGGCCAATTTGGAATTGCTCTTGACAAACTGCGGAGTAGTGCCAGTGCATTTAGAGCCTCGATACAATTTGCATGAAAAGAATAAGAACATCTGCAGACCCTGTCAATTAGGTGCAAAATGCATAGAATGAATTGGATGGCTGCAAACCAGACATACATCTTGTAAATAGTTGTAAATAATGTTGCAGAGTTCTACTTTGCCGAGTGTTGAATGGATGAGTTATTAAGTCTTGTCTGGGTGTCTGGCAGATGGTAAATGTTTCTAAGTTGGCTTCCTTACGAAGTCCGTTTTTTATACAATGGATTGAGCTGCTGTATTATTGGGTTAGGGAAATGTATGTTATGTATGGGGTTAATCGATGTCTGTAATTGGGTTATTAAGAGACCACCCTATGTGGTTCGGCCCCTTGAGATCCCGGGGCATATAAAAGTCCTCTACCACGAGGTCCAGTGTCAATCTTCTGGGAGAGCGCTTGGGACTGTGTGAACTTCTGGAGTGTCTCTGTCTAAGCGAGGCCTAGAGGGCTTGAACAGGCAGATATGAGGATCGAACCCGCATTGGGATAGGTACAGTAGTTGAACTGTAATGTGCATTTGTTAAAATAAAATATATAGATGAAACTCAAAGAAATGAGCAATTTACATTGGAGGCTCGTCTAGGATCTCAAAAGACCCCCAATACAAGTTTGCGATCAAGGGTGTTGAGCTGTTTCGATGGCGAGTGCAGAAATTGGGCACACGGTGTGGTTTTCGCATTGATTTTCGGCACTTCGTTAGTCAGAGCGGATCGATCATTCGCGGGCTTGGGAAAGGGTCTAATCAAGATCATTAGAACAGAGTCTAGCAAGCACGGGGGAGTGGTTAGCATGCCTTTGGGTTGGAGGCCCATAAACCAGGGTGGGGTTAGAGGCCCTGCTGGGGTTGGGTTAGAGTCCCTTTCCTGGGTTAGAGGCCCAAAACTTTGGTCATAGTTGGCAGAATGCAGCTGCTTTAACGAGAGCCAAACGTGCTTCATCGGGCGAGGGATGGTCTGCGGTTAGACTTGCTATCCAAATTGGTGGAGTATTAAAATACCGGACTCACCTTCAATCGGATCTTTCAAGGAGCGAGAATTGAAAAGGTGTGCTCTGAAAATCGGCATCGACAATTCACAGCACAAAGTGGCTAGGCACTGGATCCTCGGTGCCCAGCAGAGAGGTGTATCTGAGTCTCTCCCTGAAGTGATGGATGAAGAACCTTGAGAAGGTACTAGGCTTGGATGGACAGAGTAAAGATTGGCCGGAATACTCCAGTCCATTCAAGAATTCAACTGGGCAATTTTAGTTTGGTTCGAGAGGCCTTGTAGTAGAAGAGATACGTACTAAAATTAGGAGTTCGAGTTCGAGTCTATATTTGCAAAGCCAAATTTTCAAATACTGAAGAATTTCATATTGAAGTTCTGCAGTAAGGTGGAATTCAAATTCCTGTATATAGAACTTTGGAGTTGGTGCATGTCCCTGATTCTGAAAAGCAGCTGATCAACAGTGAATAGTAACCCACGTGAACTAGTAACCTGAATTGTTCTGTGAATGGGGAATGTCTCTGAGAAGAACCGATCAAACAGATTAGAAAGCTGGATAAGGATAATTTGCAGGGAACTTCCACATGAAGCGGATAGACTGAGACATTGGGAACATTGGGAACATTTTTCCTGCATCTAGCTTGTCCAGTCCTTTTATCACTTTATATGTTTCTATAAGATCCCCCCTCATCCTTCTAAACTCCAGTGAATACAAGCCTAGTCTTTTCAATCTTTCCTCATATGACAGTCCCGCCATCCCAGGGATCAATCTCGTGAACCTACGCTGCACTGCCTCAATCACAAGGATGTCCTTCCTCAAATTAGGAGACCAAAACTGTACATGATACTCCAGATGTGGTCTCACCAGAGCCCTATACACCTGCAGAAGAACCTATTTACTCCTATACTGAAATCATCTTGAAGTGTGAAGTGGTGATTGGAGTGGGGTGGGTGTAGAAGGTCAGACTGTGAGTGGGTGTGAAGTATTGCTTGGGGTGGGAAAGGGTCCACTCTTTTCATACTGGAGTCTTGCCTTCAAGTAGTCTCAGGTGGCCGCGCGACTCACGTTGCAGCGGCTCCTACAGCCTGTCTGTCTTTTTTATTTTTTGTCTAGTTAAATGTAGTGTTCGTGTTTTTTTTTGTACTGTTTATAACTGTGTATATGTGGGGGTACGGGGGGGGGGGGGGGGGGGGGGGGGGGGGGGGGGGGGGGGGAGGGAAATCTTTAAAATCTCTTCCCAGCACGGGAGACCCAACTTTTTCCCTGTCGGGTCTCCATTGTCGTTGGGGCCTAGTACCGTGGAGCGGCCTCCGACCGGGACAACCTGGGGGCTGCAGTCACGGAGCCTGCGGAGCTGCGGACTTACCATCGTGGGGCTGGCCGGCCTCGGAGCGTGGGGAGTGCAGGTGGCTCGCCGCTGCGTCCCGACTCCGGGGCTCCAGCTCCAGCTCCAGCAGCTGTCCGGAGCTCCACTCCAGCTCCCTGGCGGCTCCGGAACTCCGGAGCTCCAGCTCCAGCTCCAGCTGCGGCCCAACTCCGGATCTCCGGAGCCCCAGCTCCAGCTCCAGCTGCGGCCCTGACTCCGGAGTTCCAGCTCCAGCTTACAGTCGGTGGACTGTCGGGATATCGGGAGCTCGCGGATCCGGGTGGGAGACCGCTCTCCGGAGCTCCTGCAACACAATTTCTCCAGCCCGTGTCGCGGGGTTGGAATGACCCGGAGCGGGGCCGTACATCGCCCGGAGCGGCTTTAATGGCCGCGGGATATTCCAGCGCCCGCCAGGGGCTCCAACTTTGTGACTTTTGGGCCTAGAGCGGGGCCGTACATCACCCCGCACGGCCTCAATGGCCTTGGGACTTAACATCGCCCGCCTGGGGCTTTGACATCGGGAGAGAAATGGTGCGGGGGAGAGTGAAGAACTTTGCCTTCCATCACAGTGAGGAGGAGATTCACTGTGATGGATGTTTGTGTGAATTGAATTGTTTGCATGTTTTTTTTAATTTTTTTTTTTTTATTTGTATGAATTGCTCTGTTTGTATGGCTTGAAGAAACAGAATTTTGTTCGTGCCTCTCTCAGGTTTTGAATGACAAGTAATAAAATCAATCAATCAATCAATCAAGTAGGTGTGAAGTGGTGAATGGTAAGGAGAAGGTGCAGGGTCCATTATTTGCAAACTGGGGACTGGCTGTGTTTGTTGGGGAGGGATTAGCATGGTTCAGATTCAGTCATTCCCGATCCTGCCCAGCAATGGGAGAACGGTCTCCCCGGACCGCCTGCCTGCCGGCAGCAGACCCGCTCCCTGGACGGCCGGCGATGGGCAGACACTGCAGCGCATCCCCCCCCCCACCCCCGGAGTTTGTGCCCCCAGGTTAAGAAACAGACTCCCCCTCCTGCAACGCAACATTGCACTACTTACCCAGACACGAGGCATCGAGGAGATCTCTGATTGTGTGGAGCAAAGGCTCCTCTAGTATCATTGGTGTAGAGTGAAAATTGATCTGATCTGTTCCCGCCAGGACCCACTGCGCACGCGCGGTGAGACAGCGTCATGTTACGTCCCTACTGCATCACTGGCTTCCCCCAACTGCGCAGGCGTGGATGGTCACGATTTTGTTGACGCACCCAATGCACCCCCCCCTTTGGACGGCCATGCGCTATGACATGCTTTTGTTAAAATAAAATGTAGCTGTTTCAAGTACTATTATGAAAGAACAAGGGAAGCAGGTCCCATTCTCCCTCTTGCAATCCCTTCAACATGTTGCAGTAACCCATTATCCTATTAATCATCATGTCTTTGTCGTGCAGGAATAAACCTGAATACCTGGGAAAGACCCATGTGTCTGCAGGCAGAATGTGTAAACTACACAGAGACTGTAATAGCATCAGGGACTCGGCTTTGATCCTGACCATGTGTGCCATCTGTACGGAGTTTGTATATTTTCCCTGTGACCGCATGGTGTTCTCTGGGTGCTCTGGTTTCCTCCCACCTACCAAAGACGTGCTGGTTTATAGGTTAATTTGCTTCTGTAAATTGTCCCAAGTGTGAAGGATAGAACTATTGAATGGGTGTTTGCTGCTCAATGTGGAATCTGTGGGCCGAAGGGCCAGTTTCCATGCTATATCTCTAAATTAAAGTTAGCACATAAGGTTGGGAGTAAGCCCAAATCACTGCAGCTCTGAGGTTGAAACATTAACTATTGCATCTGTGTGCCATCGTCAAGTTTTTTTTATTTGGTAAGGGTTTGTAGCCACAAGCCACCACATCCAAAATGAATATTTTGTCAATCTTCATTTAATGGCTGTGAGGAGAAACATGCATGTGCATGTTCCTTCAGAATTTGTGGTTAACTTTATATTTTATACTCACAATTTGTTTTTTATAAGGTCTGTGGGACCCGTTGGGCTCCATTGGGCCCCTTTCCCCCAATGCAATATTCCACCACTCACCCTTTCACCCACTGCAACTTGTTCCCCCAATGCAATATTCCACCACTCACCCATTGCCCCCAACTGCACAGGCGGGGCTCATTTCCACTAATCCCCAGCATTCCCACCCCTCCACTCTCCCTTCTTCTTTCTCTTCTCCTCGTACCCTCACCCACTCCCTCCCTCACCTCTCCCTCCTTCCCTCTCTTTTCCCCTACACTCAGTCACTCCCTCTTTCCCTCCATAACCCCTCTCCCCTCCCTATCCCCTCGTCTACATCTATCTCCCTGCTCCCCAACTCCTTACCCCTTCCCTATCTCACTCCCTGACTGAACTAACATTTCTCCTCCTCCCCTCCCCCACTCCCTCCCTCTCCTTACAACAATGTAACAAATTTCTTATTGCACTGCGTGGAACACTGTTGATGGGCAGTTTATGTAAATGTATCCCATTGTGACGTCATACGCTGCTAACTGTCAGTGGAACACTGCTGAGGGGCTGTTTATGTAAATGAGATCCCATTATAACGTCATAGCTGTAACTGCCACTGCAAATTCAAGTCATTTTTTTCAAAATGGGGTCTTGTAAATTTAAAAATGTGAGTAACGTAAAATATAACATCAATCTGAATGAAACGATACATCACACACACAAACAATGGTGAGTAAGGTGAGCCAAACATGGTAGCGCTATCGTGTACTGTTTTGGCATAATTCAGGGCATCATTACGCACATAAACACACAGACAGGCACACAGACAGTCAGACTCACAAACAAACAAGATGAGAGTTTTAGTAATATATAGATAGATAGATATGAGGGACGCTAATGCAATTTAAGGAACTGGCATGATTTCAAAGAGCTCTGCAGATATACTGTATAGCTTGGAAAGTAGATTTACTTTTTGCCTGTAGAACAAAGACATATAAATCGTTTACTTCTCATTGCACAACACTTCTAAAATTAGTCATTTGAAGCATATTAAATTCAATTCAGTTAAGATTAAGTACACTTGGAACGTAGCATGACGGTCGGACAGAAAGAACAAAAAGCAATTATTTCTTTCACACTGTAACATCTTGTAAATTAAGCTATATCCATCACTACTACACTTTGTACTGAGAGGAATAATGACAAATTATAAGGTGGCAAGGGAAAGGTGGTGAACATATTACACACTTTTTGAAGGTGCATAAGAACTTTGTTAATATTATGAGATTGACATCTATATGAATGAATGTTAACCTTATTTCAGTAGTTACATCTTCTTTTTTATTAGTAATATTACCAAATTTCAGTGTTATTATAGTAATTGGTTGATTAAATTTCTGGCAGATGAGAAGAAAATGTGAATCTATTTAAACCTATAAAAGTACATCAAGGAGATTAATTCCATCAGATCCATTAGCTGGCATTTAGGATTGTGTTGGATTCAATTTATTGTCATTGTCCCATAAAGAGACAACGAAATGCCATTTTCATGCAGTCAAACAAATAGTAAAAAAAAGCACAAAACACAGAAGTCCACGACACAACACAACCGCACAGCGGCACCAAAGTTCCCCACTGTGAGGGAAGGACCCAAAGTCCAGTCCACCTCCTCGCCAATCTTCCCAGATGTTCACCCATGGTCGGGGGCTCACGAGCACCCCGTAGTCGCCACTACAGGTGGCCCAATGTTCAGGCCCTCTCGCCGGGAATGATGGGACCTCGACGTCGAACGGGAGAACACCCTCAGCGGCCCAGACCTCTAAATCAGCCACCTCCCACCGGAGTCTGCGGCTCCCGAAGTCCACAGGCCGAGCTGGGTGGAGATTCACGCTGGAGACCCCCGACAAAGGGTCGCAGGACTCCGCGATGTTGGTCAGCGCTGCCCGCGTTGGGAGCTCCACGAACCACAGCTCCGCGATGTCGATGCAGCAGGCCGATCACTCTGGAGATCCAAACGGCGATCCCAGGTGAGGCATCGCCTGCTCCGCGATGTATCTAGCACTGCGCCACCACTGCTGGAGCTCTGGTCGGTCCCGGCAGGAAAGGCTGCGCCAATCCAGTAGGTAGGCCGCGGGGGGTGGGGGGGGTTCAAGGACGCAACTCGAATAATAGTCGCGTCCTCTCCAAGAAGCGACTGGAGGATGGTTTCCCCCTTACCGTACCCTCTTCCCCCCACTTAAAACAACGACAAAAAAAACATACAATGACAAAAATACAAAACAAAAAAGATACCAGACTGAAGGCGGAGGCAGCGTTACAGCGCCGCCGGATGTCCTAATAACTGCATTCCTCAGAAAATAAAATAACACAGCAACTTCAATTGAGTTATACCAAAACCAGGATATGCACAAATCAGTGGAAACTACGTCCTAGTGGTTTCCAGGTCAATCAACTTTTCGTGCTATCTGGATTTCTGCCAGAAAAAGGAAGGAAACTCATTAATGGCCATTAATTGGTAGTGATGGGCACTGACAATAGTTTCCTCTTTATTTATTTTTCTGTAAATCCCTCAACCCCAATGGGGCACAGTTATTGAAGGGAGTCACCTCAAGGAATCTTCTCATTGTAACTGATGGATATATTTTCCCATTAGATGTTAGGGTTTTTTTTGGCTTCTTGATTTCAAAGAATGTGTCATGATGGCTATAAAATGTCTTAGGAATTTTGGGCAACCTGATTTTGTTTTCCATACAGTCTGTATTGCCAATTCCAATCAGATTAGGCGTCAAAAAGAAGTGGCAGCAAATGTAGGAAGGAAGCAGTTCACAGAGAACAAATATGAGGCGGGTCTGCTCATGGGAACGTTTATCCTCTTCAAACTGCAAAGTCTGAGACAGTATACCTATGATCCGCTGGGAAGTAGCGCAGACAAAAACGGATTTTAGCTCTCAAGGGTCAAAACTGAAACCTGTTGCGATTGTAAACACAGCCTTGAGTTTTGCTAGCAACTCCCTAGAGCCCTCAATATATTTTTTTGTCTCCATAGCTATCAACTGAAATGTTAGCAGAGTATTGGAAGGCAGCAGGAGAGCCCTTTCTTGCCAGCTATTTTCCTCTTGATAATCTGAGGGAGTGATGGTGATGGTGATGGAGACTCGCACCACGCCTAAGAAGCACCACTTGAATTGCAAGGCATTAAAACTACAGGCCAAGTGCTGGAAAATTGAATAAATATGGACAAGTTCTTGAACGTGTGTTTGGGCATGGTGGCCTGAACAGTCTGCTTCTGTGTTCTGTCATTCCATGATTCAGTCAATGGGTGGCCAAGGTGGCGCAGCAATAGAATTGCTGCCTTACAGCGCTTACAGCGCTTGCGTACAGACTGTTGTCTGTACGGAGTTTATACATTCTCCCCGTGACCGCGTGGGTTTTCTCCCAGATCTTCAGTTTCCTCCAACACTCCAAAGACGTACAGGTATGTACTGTAGGTTAATTGGCTTGGTGTAAATGTAAAATTGTCCCTAGTGTGTGTAGGATAGTGTTAATGTGCGTGGATCACGGGTCGGTGTGAACTTGGTGGGTCGAAGAGCCTGTTTCTGCACCGTATCTCTAAGCTAAACTAAACTAAACTAAAAGTGCTCCTATTGAGTTCATCAGCTAAATTGGTGCCATCTTATTATAAACCTGCACCAATCCTCCTTCCTCTGCTATTTATCTGTGCACAACAAGTTGAAGGAAGGCTGCCTGCTTCTAAGTGTTAATACATTCCAGGTCTTCTTTAAGGAGCCCATATTGCTTAAACATACTGCAATTAGCTGCTTAGATTAATCAGACACCAATTCAATATATAGGGAGACGTTGAGTAAGGTAGGACTCTATTCATTTGAGCACAGGAAGATGAGGGATCATCTTATGGAGGTGTATAAAATCATGAAAGTAATAGATCGGGTAGATGCAGTCTTTTGCCCACAGTAGGTGAATCAAGGACCAGAGGACATAGTTTAAGGTGAAGGGGAAAAGATTTGATACGAATCTGAGGGGTATCTTTTTTATACAAAGGGTGGTGGATGTAGAGAACGAGCTGCCAGAAGAGATATTGGTGGCTGGGACTATCTCATCATTTAAGAAACGGGTACATTGATAGGACTGGTTAGGAGGGATATGGACCAAACAGAGGCAGGTGGGACTGATGTAGCTGAGGTTTGTTGGACGGTATGGGCAAGTTGGGCCAAAGGGCCTGTTTCCGCACTTATGACTATGACTCTAATTCAAGCAGGTGATTTGGGTCAACGAGCAACATTTTCATTGTCTGTATAATTCCACTGGTGTTCTCTAATAAAGCAAACACGGAGTGTCCCATATAACAACAGATTGGCATACACGGTATATTATTGGTCTGCATTGAAGACGAAGCCTAAAGAAACCATCAGATATAAGCTTTGAGGAAGACAGTAAAAACATAGTAACATAAGGAAGGGGGATGACACAAACCAAAGGCTGCGATTAAATATCCTGAATATTAAGGCAGCGGGCTTGCAATGGTGACAAGAACAATCTCTATTTCTCTGCAACAAGCAATCATGTCCAGCATTTCTTCTCACTCTTGCAGTCCTGGGGTCATGTCCGAATCCTACCCTGATAAATTAAAAATTGAATTTAATTAATATGAACAATTTGTAAGGCAGCATTAAAACAGTAGCCAAGGATTGCTGTAAAAATGTGATAGATTACAATGGTCATTTGGATAAGGGAGCCCCTTCATTTCTGGCTTGCATGCAACTCTGCTTCGAAGAGTGGGGGTGAATTTAAATCAATCACCACCAACCAACCCAACCTCTATGGGATAGGGAATTGGGGGGAATAATCTGATATCCAATCCCAAATTATGGTGACAAGAACAATCTCTACCTCTGCAACAAGCAATCATGTCCAGCATTTCTCACTCTTCCTCTTTGAATACATTCGCACTCTCAAAGATAAATATTGGTATTCATGCCAACTCCCAATGCAGATCGCCAGCTACCATTGGGGCATCATTCACATAGAGTGTATAAACATTTTTACAAGGGTTATTATTCTAATGATTAATAATAATTCCTGGATGTGATTCATTACCTAGCAGGTAAGGTAGCCTGCCTAATCATGTATTGTCTTTCTGCTGACTGGATAACACGCAACAAAAGCTTTTCACTGTACTCCGGTACACGTGACAATAAACAAAACTGTAACTTTAACCAGTCATTCCCCAAACCTGATCGGAAGGTTGTGGTAGAATGCAGCCCGTGTATGGCCTGGTAACATCTATTTCAGAGAGGATGCTTTATAATATCTAAATCTAGATGAAAAACCTGGTGCAACACCCGCTGAGATTCACAAGTTCACAAGTTATAGGAGTAGAATTAGGCAATTAGGCCCATCGAGTCTACTCCACCATTTAATCATGGCTGATTTCTGCCTCCTAATAACCATTTTTCTCCCTTCTCCCCATAACCCTTAATAACCATTTTAATGAAGAATTTGTCCATCTTTGCCTCAAAAATATCCACTGACGGCCTCCACAGCCCTCTGTGGCAATGAATTCCACAGATTAACTACCCACTGACTAAAGAAGTTCAACCTCTCCTTTCCAAAAAGGTGCCAGGCCATCCATTGTGCTTTAGTGTGTTCTCTAGAGGAACTAGTTCCTTCATTCAATTATAAATGAAAGATCTGCTAGATTATTTAGAAAAACAGTGAAAGTGGATTCATCTGCATCCCTTCTGATAGGGAATAGATGGGGTGAATGCATTGAGACCTTTACCCAGATCAGGGGAATCAAGAACCAGAGGGCCTAGTTTTAAGATGTAAGGATATGGGTTAAGTAGGCAACCAAGGGGAAATTCCAGGAGAGATAGTTGAGGCAGGTACTATAACAACATTTTAAAGATATTTGGACAGGTACACTGATAGCAATAGGTTTATAGGGATATGGGCCATGCTTTTCAATATAGGATTTAGCAAGGGATTTGGTAATTGGACACAACTTACTCCATGTAGAAATTAATGACACTAAGGTGTGTATGGTGGGAAATAGAGAGCTTCCTGATCAAATCTGGAGTTGGGCAAGGTTGACCTTTCTCCTCTATTTTTTATTTGTTATAGTTAGCCTTGTGCTGAATCCATCAGAAAGGACATAGACAAAAGAGGTGATAATCCCTGGTCAAATTCTCCCTGTACATGTATGGCGTTACAGTCTTATGCACAGACCCACTGTCAGCCCAGAGATTCATCAGTGACCAGCCTAAATTGGCCACAGCCAGAGTCAATCACAACAAAAAGGGGATGTGAGGGGCTGCCATGTACTCTGTTTCACGGGGACTCAGCTCACCCCCAGCTCTCCGGACATGGTGCTCCAACCTGAGGGTTTTCCCATCCATCACATGGTCTGGATGAAAAAAGAGGAGGTGGTGGAATCTGCTTTGTGATAATCCCATTGTGCTGCTCAGACATGGAGGTGTTGTCCCATTCCTGGTGCTCTGGCCTGCAACATCTGGTGGTTAATTGCCAACAATTCTACCTACCGAAAGAAGTCTCCACCATCATCTGCATTGCAGTCTGCATCCCAACTCAGGCATATGTCAAGCAAGAATTTGATGACTTGTGAACCATGATCAAATGAAACATTGCTCTATTTCCCACCTACCCATTAGTCATAACTGTATCATTAATTTCTGTCTGGAGCAAATTGTGTTCACTTATCGATTCCCTTGCAAAATCCTATTTTGGAAAGCATGGCCAATATCCCTCTAAACTTTTCCTATCGCTTCCTCATTATCGCCACAGTTTTGTTGTTGCCAAATGAGATTTTGTTGTCACAATACCACTCAACCAGGTGCTCCATCTAAATCTTCATGCTTGTAGTTGGCATTGGAGCTGTGTTTCGCTGTATAGTCCTGGATATGAAGAGCGGGGCATTATGTACACAACCATGATCTGCACCTGTGTTGCACTACTGTCTTGTTTTACAGTATTTTACTTTTCACTGTCTCATGTAATTTTTGTATAAATTATGTTCTGTGTGATATCTGAGTCTACATGTCTGTGATGCTGCTGCAAACAAGATTTTCATTATACCTTACCTCACCGTACTTTTGTATATGACAATAACCTTAACTTGACTTGACATTCATATTTTATGAATGGAGCAGGCTTTATAAAATGTTTCTGTGAAATTTATAACAGCAAATAATATTTTGTGGCATTATTGTATTAATCAGTACAATAAATATAGGTTTCAGGAAAAGCAATACCTTAGTCCTGCTGCACTGACAAGAATTACACGCCATACTCTAAATAAGACGTAACAAATTCTTATAGGGCTCCATCATTAATTCCTGACTCTTGTACTCATTGTACCTACCAAGGAAAGAAAGCATACCATACGCCTTGTTTACCATCCTATCAACTGCCCAAGCTTACAACCCAGCAGTTTGAATATTGATTTATCTAATTTCAAGTAACAATTGCATTCCCTCTCTCTCCAACCCTCCCCATCCTGGTCATCCAGCTGGTTCCAAAGTTTGCATCCATGTATCCCTGTGTTATCACCTCTTCCACAGCCAACATGGACAATTGTGGGCTCCACATTTCCCTGGTCATTGGTGACGACTCTGATTTGTTGTCAGACCTCTAGTTTCCCTCACCCCTAACTCGCAGTCTGAAGAACTTACTAACTGACCCATCTACATTTATGTTCATTTCCATATATCACAAACAACAGAGGTCCCAGTATAGATACTTGTGGAACTCAGTGGTCACAGCATTCCAGCCTGAATATTGTCCTCTGTCTTCTATGGGTAAGCCAGTTCTGAATCCATATGACCAAGTCACTGTTAGTCCCATGCATCTTAATCTTTTGGATCAGTCTACCATGGTGACGTTATCAAGCGCTCTTCCTTCCAACATCCATAACCCTACCATTATCAAACATCTTTGTCACTTCTTAAAAAAACTCGTTCAAGTTTGTCGGACATGACCTGCTACATACAAAGCCATATTGACTGTTCCTAATTAGCTCATTCTCTTACAAATGGGATTAAATCTTTTCCAAAAGGATTATCTTCAATAGATTCCCTATAACTGACTTGAGGCTCAGCAGCACAATTCTCTTGATTAAGGAAAAACATTGGCTACTCTTCAGTCCTCTGGGACCTTTCCTCTGGCTTGAGAGAAGATACTGTTTCAAGTCCCCTGAAATTTCCTTTCTTGCCTCTCTTAATAGATAAATCACATCAGGCCCTGGGGATTTATCCTTCTAAATGTCCTTCACCTCCTACTTGAACTCAAACTGCCCTTGTATATTAGTATTCCCCTCACTGATCGCACTGTCCTCCATGTCCTTCTCCTTGGTGAATACAATTGCAAAGTATTTGTTTAGTACCTTGCCTACATTCTCTGACTCCAAGCATAAATTGAGGCCGTCATAAACTGATTTTTCATTTTCTATTTCACAATTAATTTATTTACAAATGAGAACTATAGACAGGGCTACTTCCTTTCTACACCCTTTAACTTCCTCAGAAGTATGGCAAAAATCTTCCAGCATCTGTGAACAGGGTTTCTTCTGATGAATATAAGGCAAAGGCAAAAGCTATGAAGAATATTCCTGTCAAAAATATCTGAAAATGTACATTAGATCAAACATTATCTGCAAACGCAAGAAAGGTTTGGCAGATAAAATGTCCTGGTTGAACTTAACTGAGTACATGGCTCTCTAACACCAGTGCAGGTTAAGTACTCACTTCAGTGAGGCCTTTAATAAGGTCCAACTTGGGGGACTGCCAAAAACTGAATCCAAAATGCAGTTACTGGAGGCACAGACATGGTAATTAGTGAGAGACTTCTTCACATGGCAGAGATGTCAAACACCATAGGTTTATGCTGATGGTTTATAGACAAAAGACAATAGGTGCAGGAGTAGGCCATTTGGCCCTTCGAGCCAGCACAGCCATTCAATGTGATCGTGGCTGATCATCCCCAATCAGTACCCCGTTCCTGCCTTCTCCCCATATCCCCTGACTGCGCTATCTTTAAGAGCTCTATAGAAACATAGAAAATAGGTGCAGGAGTAGGCCATTTGGCCTTTCGAGCCTGCATCGCCATTCAATATGATCATGGCTGATCATCCAACTCAGTATCCCGCACCTGCCTTCTCTCCATACCCCCTGATCCCTTTAGCCACAAGGGCCACATCTAACTCCCTCTTAAATATAGCCAGTGAACTGGCCTCAACTATCTTCTGCGGCAGAGAATTCCAGAGACTCACCACTCTCTGTGTGAAAAATGTTTTTCTCATCTCGGTCCTAAAAGACTTCCCCCTCATCCTTAAACTGTGACCCCTTGTTCTGGACTTCACCAACATCGGGAACAATCTCCCTGCATCTAGCCTGTCTAAACCCTTAAGAATTTTGTGAGTTTCTATAAGATCCACCCTCTGTCTTCTAAATTCTAGCGAGTACATGCCGAGTCTATCCAGTCTTTCTTCATATGAAAGTCCTGACATCCCAGGAATCAGTCTGGTGAACCTTCTCTGTACTCCCTCTATGGCAAGAACGTCTTTCCTCAGATTAGGAGACCAAAACTGTACGCAATACTCCAGGTGTGGTCTTACCAAGACCCTGTACAACTGCAGTAGAACCTCACTGCTCCTATGCTCAAATTCTTTTGCTATGAATGCTAACATACCATTCACTTTCTTCACTGCCTGCTGCATCTGCATGCCTACTTTCAATGACTGGTGTACCATGACACCCAGGTCTCGTTGCATCTCTCCTTTTCCTAATCGGCCACCGTTCAATAATAGTCTACTTTCCTGTTTTTGCCACCAAAGTGGATAACCTCACATTTATCCACATTATACTGCATCTGCCATGCATTTACCCACTCACCCAACCTATCCAAGTCACCTTGCAGCCTCCTAGCATCCTCCTCACAGCTAACATTGCCCTCCAGCTTCGTGTCATCCGCAAACTTGGAGATGTTGCATTCAATTCCCTCATCCAAATCATTAATATATATTGTAAATAGCTGGGGTCCCAGCACCGAGCCTTGCGGTACCCCACTAGTCACTGCCTGCCATTCTGAAATGGACCTGTTAACTCCTTCTCTTTGCTTCCTGTCTGCCAGCCAGTTCTCTATCCACATCAATATTGTACTACCAATACCGTGTGCGTTACGTTTGCATACTAATCACTTATGTGGGACCTTGTCGAAAGCTTTCTGAAAGACCAGATATAGCATATCCACTAGTTCTCCCTTATCCACTCTATCTAGCTCTCTCTTGAAGTTATCTAGAGAACCGGCCTCCACCACTCTCTGAGGCAGAGAATTCCACAGGCTCACAACTCTCTGTGAGAAAAAGTGTTTCCTCATCTCTGTTCCAAATGGCTTACCCCTTATTCTTAAACTGTGTCCCCTGGTTCTGGATTCCCACAACATCGGGAACATGTTTCCTGCCTCTAGCATGTCCAAACCCATAACAATCTTATATGTTTCAATAAGATCCCCTCTCATCCTTCTAAACTCCAGAGTGTACAAGCCCAGCTTCTCCATTCTCTCAGCATATGACAGTACCGCCATCCCGGGAATTAACCTTGTAAACCTACGCTGCACGCCCTCAATAGCAATAATGTCCTTCCTCAAATTAGGGGACCAAACCTGCACACAATACTGCAGGTGTGGTCTCACTAGTGCCTTGTACAACTGCAGAAGGACCTCTTTGCTCCTATACTCCTCTTGTTATAAAGGCCAACATGCCATTCGCGTTCTTCACTGCCTGCTGTACCTGCATGCTTACTTTCATAGACTGATGAACAAGGACCCCCAGATCCCATTGTTCTTCCCTTTTTCCCAACATGACGGCATTTAGATAGTAATCTGCCTTCCTGTTTTTTATACCAAAGTGGATAACCTCACATTTATCCACATTAAACTTCATCTGCCATGCATCTGCCCACTCCCCCAACCTGTCCAAGTCACCCTGCATTCTCATAGCATCCTCCTCACAGTTCACACTGCCACCAAATTTTGCATCTCCAAGGTTTAGAGTAAGAATTTTAGTGGAAATCTAAGGAAGAATCATCTCACTGAGAGAATGGTTGCAATCTGTAATGCACTATCTGACAAATACTTTCACCACTTATAAGAAGCATGTGGACAAGCAATTGAATAGACATTACCATCAGGTAAATTGGAGTAGTTTGGTCGGATACTTGATAGTTGGAATGTGCATGATTCTGTGCTTTAAGACTCTATAAAATTAACAGCTTGTTAATTGGAGGTAGAGTGTGATGGTCAATTCTTTTTTTTGTGATTTGACATGAAAATTAGCTGTTGATGAGGTGGTTATTCTCATGGTACTAGATGATATCAACGAGTTGGTAAGATGAGCACATTGAATTTAATCATGATAGGTTTGAGGTAATGCATTTTGAAAATGACTAATATAGCTAGGAGATATACAATGAATGGTAGTTCTTGGGAAGAATTGGGGAACAGAAGGAACTTGGTTCACAAGATCAAGGATACCTGAATGTCACAGTACAGGAAGATAAGCATGGTGAAGAAGCATGGAAATTGTGGCATCACATCTTAACACATTAGGCCAATGATGAGGTAGAGCGTGGAGGCTTGGTTGACATTATAAAGGGAACATGATTGAACTGGAAAATTAATTGAACCATCACCTCCAAAGTTACCCCACCACTAGTCAAATCTTCCCATCTCCACCCCTTTTCACTCTCTGCAGAGACGCCTCCTTCTGCAACTCCTCGGTTCACTCATCCCTTCCCATCCAAACCACTCCCTCCCCAGGTACTTTCCCTCCAATTGCAGGAGATTTAACACCTGCCCCCATACCTCTTCCCTCGTCTCCATCCTGGGACTCCAGCAGTCCTTCCAGAGTTTCACGTGGAACTCCTTCAGGTAATCGGATTAGTAGTGATTGTTGCTTGATTGTCAGATGAACAAGCTGAAGGGCTTGTTTCTCTGCTGTATGACTCGATGAAAATAAAACCAGAACAAAAATCCCAAAACAAATTAGGAAAATAAAATGTTCTTTTGGAGATCATATCTAATCCAGTTTAAGGCAGAAATTGATGTTTCAGATGTTCCTAATCAAAGGATTCATACAGGATAAATATGCCTAGATTTTACAGTGTCGGCAAAGTGATTTCCAGACTGTACTCAAACATAGTCTGCAGACTATGATAAATTTGTGTTCAGGATTAATTGTGCTTGAAGCAGTTAGTCCAGACGCTAAAGATTCCAACCCGGTCAAGATAACAGAAGTATATTCCAATACATCCAGCAGGGACGACCAAATTGTTTAGTTTATTTTATTGTATTATCATGTGTACCGAGGTACAGTGAAAAGCTTTTGTTGCATGCTAACCAGTCAGCAGAAAGACAATACATGATTACAATCAATCCATTTACAGTATATAGATATAATGGAATAATGTTTAGTGCAAGGTAAAGCCAGCAAAGTCCGATCAAGGATAGTCCGAGGGTCATCAAAGAGGTAGATAGCAGTTCAGCGCTGCTCTCTGAAGTACTGTCTTCAGCAATGTGCAATGGAGATTCTCCAAGGTATCAGGGTCAGAACAAGACTACAGATGAGGCAACTCTGGGGCTGTACCCATTTTTCCTGGATCTTCTTGGAAGAACAAATGAGGATAGGACCAATTACCCTGATAGGCACCAATGTAGCTTTAGATATTCACTGCATCACAGTGTACATCTAGGGAATTCTGCCCTTTAATGTAATCACTGCAAATGCAGTAATGCATTTCACATTTTCCCAAATAAAGATGTTTAATAATTAATACTGCAATTGGTATTAATCATTTATGCCCCTGTACATCATTGGCCAAACAGATCTATGTGAGTCACGTGAAACTTTCAGTCGCATTTTCAGTAACATACATTTTTAGAAAAATTGTGAATTTTTCAGTAACATTTATCACTAAATCAGCTAATTTAACGCCTTTATCCCCGCTCTAACCACAATCTATCTTATCAGTTCTATTTTTTTTTTTAAATATAAGTGTGATGTGGAAATGATGAATTATTTCACTACGTGTCAGGTTACCTACATAAATCCACCTGAATGTAACAGCACCCACAGAGGAAGGTCAAAGAAGTACAATTAATTGGATTAGAATTGATAGTAAAAGAGCCAAGTTTGCAATTCTGCTGCCAATAAATTAGCATTTGTAAATAGATAGCTTTTATTTTTAAACCATAATTCAAACTCAATTGTAGTCCTGCCCAACACAGCAAAACAAAAACATAACAGAACAAGAAATGTTTATGCCATCTTTGTAAGACACTGTTGCTATCATTTATTTAATACTATCCATTGCAGGTCAAAACTCACAGCTTTTGTTGTGCAGAAGCAAAAATGTAATGTTGGACAATTCTGTCCTGTTCATTCACCAGCTACCTTATTGTTTTTTTGAACCCATCATGGATAGGTTTACTTATGCAAATGTAAATCACATCACATGCCAATAACTGGTGCACTCTGGTGCCGTTTCTTGACAATAATGGGCAGCGTTTAATCAGTGTTATTTAAAATTTCATTACTCATAATCAGAAGTTGCATATAAAAATGATAGGAAATTGTTTAAATTGTCTAAGGACATTGCACAGCTCGCATAATTACGCTGAAGAAGGGTCCTGATCCGAAATGTCATCTATCCATGTTATCCAAAGATGTTGCCTGACCCACGTAGTTACTGCAGCACTTTATATATTTTATTTGTAAACCAGCAGTTCCCTGTGTCTTTTATAATTGCTCCATGTTCATGCATGTGCATGCTTACCTAACACACATTTATAATTACAAAAATACCTATTTATTGTTATGTTTTGTAATGGCTTCACAAAGATATCGAAGACAGTGCATATACAAACAGATTTTTTTTTTTTTTAAAACGTACCCTAAACTTATTTGTATGTTGATTCATGAAGTCATAATTGTAGTGGATGTTTGTGACACTGTCACTTTGCTACAAAGTAGGCACACCAAATCACTTTCCTGTTCAATAGGATCACACACAAAGATACAGAGATTAAAATACACCGCAAAGTAGATTATTTACTTGTAAATATATAAAACCTGTGTTTACATTATCTGAGCTGCATTAGTCTAATATTGTCCTGAAGCACCACCCCATCCCCCAATCACCCCTATCCCCATACAACACATCCTCCCCCCCCCCTTCCCCCCCCCCCCCCCCCCCCCCCCCTCTCCCCCCCCCCCCCTCCCCCCCCCCCCCCCCCCCCCCCCCCCCCCCCCCCCTCCCCACCACTAAAGTACGGTTACGCAGTAAATACAGTATTTGGCCCAATCAGACTACTTGCTGTACCAAAGTCATGAGGTCTACATATTTGTCTGCATTACAGTTCGTCTCTCTGATTTATGTATAGTTTGGTGCTTCAAATCATATTCCGAACTGGAAGCCTTGTCAGGCGAGGATACAATTTATTAAAAAAAGGCCCATCATAAGTTACTTGCCCCATTTCATTCAAGATCAACTCACTGCTGACTGCAGGGAAACCAATCCATACACATAAATAGAGCACGGCTATTGGTCATCAGGTACTCCAATTGAATTAATTATATATGTGCTAAAATCTCTAAAATAAAATGCACACCACGAGTTCCTCAGCAAGAAATTGAATAGCGTCATAGTCATAGCGTGACACATCGTAGAAACAGGCCCTTCGGTCTAACTTTCCCACGCTGGCCAACATGTCCCAGCTACACTAGTCCTACCTGCCAGCATTTGGTCTATATACATCTAAACCTGTACCTGCCTAACTGTTTCTTAAATGTTGGGAATGGCCCTGCCTCAACTTCCTCCTTTGGCAGCTTGTTCCATACACACACCACCTTTTGTGTGAAAAGGTTACTGCTCGGATTCCTATTAAATCTTTTTCCCTTCACCTTAAACCTATGTCCTCTGGTCCTTTATTCACCTTCTCTGAGCAAGAGACTGTGCATCTACCCGATCTATTCCTCTCATGATTTTTTACACCTCTATAAAATCATGCAGTTAATGCCTCAATAAGAGAATGCAGGTAAAATCTGTGGTTCCTGGCAGGTTCATCACATAAGAATGTTCTGTCCCAAGTTTACACTTACAGTAACAAATAATCTTTGTGTGCCTCTGGGGTGAGAAACAATTCAGCCAACTTTATTTCAGACAATTCCCAAGTCAGTCATGCCAGCTTTTATCAGTTGATTTAATATACAGCATCCTCTCCCTGGAGAATTAATGAAAGTTTGCTGCTAATTACCTTGCTTTTTGAAAATGGTTGCTTAGTAATCTTCCACTGTACTAAAAGACTGACATGTGTCCTGTATTGATAGAAAATAATTCTGTCAGGAGTCTCAAGGTAGTAAAGATAACACCCCCCCCCCACCCATCCCCCCATGCTCACGTAAAATTGCAGACTTATTATTGAGAACTGAACACAAGTGACACATTTTCTATGGCGCTTGGTTCCTTCAGGTTATTTCATAATTTAAAATGATCAGAGCTACACCTTTGAAATCATTAGTTTTACCACAGCTCAGCTGCAGCTGAATGTGTCATCATTAGCACAGCTGTAAGTAACTTTCAACTGTCAACAATCAGATACACTGGAGCACATCACCACTGCTATGCCGGGACCAGTTTGGAGTGTACATCTCCGAATGTTTTTTATCATCAAATAATTGGGTTTATTTTTATCATTTTCAGAGTGGGACGGACCTCTCAGCCTGCCTGACATTGTCAGCTGGAGAGAGACAGATTGTGATAGAACATTTAGATAGATCAAGCGGGCTGTCACAGGCAATTACTTTGCTTTTGATGGCATTACTCAGTAGGGAGTGAAAATATGGAGGTGTGGATGCCCACAGTGGGTTTGCATTAGCAATGTCTATCGGATGCCTGGAAGCACTGGGTAGTTACATGGATCAACAGATTACAAGGAAAGGAAAATGTTACCACGATCCACAACAGAAAGGCCAGGAATTTAAACTTAAAACTCAGCCTTTGGCACCCTCTAAATGATGGCCGTCTTTTCACATGTACCAACCATGACTAATGGCTGAGTAGAACAGGCAGCGTTGGTGGCATGTGTTGACTAGAGAGTAGCCTGGTGAGTTCAGACGCCCACTAATGCCTGCACAAATATGTAATTTAAACGTATTCCTGTTTCCAGGAGGAGTCATAGCTGTGTAACACATTGTGACCTTAGGCAGAATGCCAGCATCTTCTCCCCATGATTTTCAAGAGGATCAAGTGTTTAATTGTCATATCAGACAATAGAACAATGACATTCTTACTTGCAGCAGCACACATAATATGTAAACATAGTACACTGTAAACAATATAACAAACTAGACGACCCGCGGACCCATTGGGTCCCCCTCCACCAGAGCAATAGTTTACCACTCACCCGTACATGAGGCGATGTTCAGTCAAAATGGCTATCCTGGCCCAGCAAGCCTCCCCCAACTGCACAGGTGTGGCTAACGGGCCCGCACTGCGCAGACGCAACTGCCACGTTCAAACTTGTGCCGTTGATGGTAAAACCCTCCCCCAACTGTGCAGGCGCAGCTGATGGGTTCCCGTTGTGATGCCAGAGACCCCATTGTTATGCAAGTAAAATGGCGATCTTAAAATGGTGGTGGGCCCGGCAACCCTCCCCCAACTGTGCACACATGGATAGCAGGGCCGGCAACCCTCCCCCAACGGTGCATGCGCGGATGGCAGGCCCGGCAACCCTCCCCCAATTGTGCAGGGGCCGGCAAGTGGGAGCACAGTTAACAGTATAAAGTAAATCAAAGTTTATTAAGGGAATAACTTGGGAATTACTTTGTCAAATCGAACAAAACTTGCTACTGCACACCCCAGGCGAATGGTGAGCAAGGAGCCCCTAAAATTGTCACACTATCATGTACTGTTTTAGCTGTATATAGGGAGCATACAGGCATGCATAAAAAAAGGACACTTTTTAGTCATATTTTTAACGTTTACCAGACGACCCACTGATCCGTTTAAGTCCCATTCCCAACGCAATATTCTACCATGAGGCGATGTAAAGGAAATTATTTGTCAAAACGAATGAAACTTGCTACTGCACACCTCAGGCGAATGGTGAGTCAGATTGGCGTCAAATTGTTGCACTATCGTGTACCATTTTGGCTGTATTTCAGGAATATACAAACAAATATATATACATACAAGATGAGAGTTTTAGCTATATATATAGATGAGAAAAAAAGTTCAGTGTGTGTATATATACACCGACACATGTACACCGATCATATATAAATATATAGACAAACACACACAAGCATACATATAAAATAAACAAACAATAATGTATTTGAGGTTGTAGTGTTTAATAGTCTAATGGCTGTAGTGAAGAATCTTCCCACTCCCTGGTTCACAGTGTTTGGAAGATAACTGAGAGAAGGGAAGCAATTGTCTAACTTTCTCTAAGACAGACAGATGTACATCTGTAAAATAACAAATGGCTCATAACACAAGCAAAATCCCTTAAGTGCCTGTCACACTTACACAATTTTTTCTGCGACTGCTGGGACCCATCATAGTCACAGCAGGTCGCCAAAAATGTTAATGTTGAACATTTTCGGCGACCTGCTGCGACTATGACGAGTACCAGCAGTCGCTGAAAAAATTGCATAAGTGGTACAGGCCCATTAAGCAGAATAGGTCAAAACATCTGTGGCCATGACTGCATTTAGTAGTCAGCAAAGAGCGAGTTCAGAAGTGCAGTGGGACACAGGTGTATCCTTGTGACTGATCATTGCACACCAATGGGAACTCTGGAGCAGATGGGTTTAGGATAGGACGAGAATGCTAAACATATGCAGTCTAGTGTTCTGCTGGAAATGTCCAGGTTGCCTCTTCTTCCCCAACTCCCTGAAGATATTACTTATCTGCATCTGAGTTGAGATGGGTAATTTTCATCTGCAGCATTGTAGTAAACAACTTACAAAATGCAATGTGTTGCCAGTCTTCACCAGAATGAAAATTGGGGCCATATTATACTGGACGTGACTTTCTATCAAATTCTATCACATCTCTGGAGATTAGATGTAAACCACCCTCTCCCCAGCATCTTCCCCATTCATGCACGTCTCAGAAATGTTTCGAAGGGTGCCATTTTAATTGGAAATTGCTTGCCTACATTTTTAAATCATGTTGTGGTTACCACATTTCATCCTTTATTTTCAAACTCAGATCATTTTACCATTGCAGTAAGTGCATGCACAGTAAAATAATCATATCTGAAAAAAAATAAGGTTGGATAGAAATGAAGCTTTTACAGAACAGATGAATGTGACCTGGAAGTTCCTTTTGATTAAACTAAACTGTTATTTACACATAGTAGATATGACTTTAGAAGAAAAATAAATCACAGGTGTCATGATGGTGATGGTGATGGCGTCAGAATCCATTACTCAATTTTAATTTCTCCATGACAGTTTTCAGTTAATAGGCTGATTGGTGTGGTATTGGAACTATTCGATCCCTGTTGATAAAGGCCTTGATCCAGGCCTTTCAAGTAAAGCTGGCACATGTGATGTAAGGCAAACTTTAAGTTCATACAATGAAGATGCTTAATGTACTCAATCAGGTCAAGGTGCTTTATTCCTTAGAATAATCATCCTTAAGGTACTTAACTTTTGGAACAGGACTACCAAGTAAGAGTCATACAGCACAGAAACAGGCCCTTTGGCCCGTGGCTTTGAAAACAATAAAGCAGAAAACTGTTTTGATATCTGGCTTACTGGTAGAAGACAGAGGGCTGTGGTGGAAGGACAATAATTCAGGCTGGAGGTCAGTGACCAGTGGAATCCACATGGATCTGTGTTGGGACCTCTGCTGCTTGTGATACATATAAATGACTTGGATATAAATGTACAAGAGTTCATTAATAAATTTGCAGATCACTCTAAGATTGCTGGGGTCATGGACTGTGAGCAAGGGTGCCAATATAAACAGTGGGTATAGATCAGCTGCAGAAATAGGTGCAGAGAGGCCCACAGGAGCCGTTGGAAGAGGAGGAGGGGGAGGAGCGACACCCGACCGGTAAGATTTAAAATCAAGCGCGGGGCTTGTTTTTTCAGAGGCCCACAGGAGCCGTTGGAAGAGGAGGAGGGGGAGGAGCGACACCCGACCGGTAAGCTTTAAAATCTAGCGCGGGGCTTGTTTTTTCAGAGGCCCACAGGAGCCGTTACCCAAATCCATAACATTCCATTTGGAGAAGTGGGTTTTTTTTGAGGAAGCCGCTGATTGGTGGGAAGTGGACTAGGGAAAGCAGCTGATTGGTGGGAAGTGGACTAGGGAATAGCAGCTGATTTACAGTCAGATCCCAGCAGTTTGTAGTGATTTTATATTGTGTTGCTATTGTATCCTGTGTAGGGGGGGCAGTATGAAGGCCAGGGCAGTGTACTGTTCTGGATGTCAGATGTGGGAGGTCAGGGAATCTGATAGCCCTCCAGACGTACACATCTGCGCCAGGTGTGTCGAGATGGGGCTCCTAAAGGATCGTGTTAGGAACCTGGAGCAGCAGCTCGACGACCTCCGTCTGGTCAGGGAGAGTGAGGAGGTAATAGAGAGAAGCTACAGGGAGGCAGTCACTCCCAGACCACAGGAGGCAGACAAGTGGGTCACGGTTAGGAAGGGCAAGGGGCAGAGGCAGGGGCTAGAGAGTACCCCTGTGACCGTACAACTGGAAAATAGGTACTCGGGTTTGAGTACGATTGGAGGGGACAACCTAGCTGGGGGCAACAACAGCGGCCGGGCCTCCGCACAGAGACCGGCCCTGATGCTCAGAAGGGTAGCAAAAAGAGGAGGGCAATTGTAATAGGGGACTCTATAGTTAGGGGGTCGGATAGGCGATTCTGTCGACGCAGTCAGGAGACCCGGATGGTAGTTTGCCTCCCTGGTGCCAGGGTCTCGCATATGTCAGAACGTGTCAAAAGATTCTGATAAGGGAGGGAGAGGAGCCTGATGTTGTGGTACACATAGGTACAATGACATAGGCAGAAAAAGTGACGAGGTCCTGAAGGGAGAATTTAGGGAGTTGGGGGGAAAGTTAAAGAGAAGGACCAAAAGGGTAACGATTTCAGGATTACTGCCTGTGCCGCGTGACAGTGAGAGTAGGAATGAAAGGAGGTGGAGGCTAAATGCGTGGCTGAGGGACTGGTGCAGTGGGCAGCGATTCAAGTTTCTTGATCACTGGGACCTCTTTTGGGGAAGGCATGATCTGTACGCAGAGGACGGGTTGCACTTGAACCGAAGGGGACCAATATCCTGGCAGGGAGATTTGCAAAGGCTACTGGGGAGACTTTAAACTAGAAAGGCTGGGGGGGAGGGACTCGCTAGAGGGGGCTAGGGGACAGGGTGTGGGGCAAGAGGCAGAGAAGGGAAGCACTCGGACCCAAAATGTAGGCGAGAAAGATGAAAAAGATAATAGACAGAGAATAAAGGATGGTGGGTTTATAAAATGTGCATATTTTAATGCTAGGAGCATTGTAAGTAAGGTGGATGAACTTAGAGCCTGGATTGACACCTGGAAATATGATGTTGTGGCAATCAGTGAAACATGGTTGCAGGAGGGCTGTGATTGGAAACTAAATATTCCAGGATTTTGTTGCTTCCGGGTGATAGAATTGGTGGGACCAGAGGTGGAGGTGTTGCATTGCTTGTCAGAGAGGATATTACAGCAGTGCTTTGGCAGGATAGATTAGAGGGTTCGTCTAGGGAGGCTATTTGGGTGGAACTGAGAAGTGGGAACGGTGTAGCAACACTTTTAGGGGTGTACTATAGACCGCCAAATGGGGAGCGAGAATTGGAAGAGCAAATATGTAAGGAGATAGCAGATATTAGTAGTAAGCACAAGGTAGTGATTGTGGGAGATTTCAATTTCCCAAAATAGACTGGGAAACACATTCTGTAAATGGGCTGGATGGTTTGGAGTTTGTAAAATGTGTGCAGGATAGTTTTTTGCAGCAGTACATAGAGGTACCGACCAGAGAAGGGGCAGTGCTGGACCTCCTGTTAGGAAATGAGGCAGGACAGGTGACGGAGGTATGCGTTGGTGAGCACTTCGGGACCAGTGATCACAATACCCTTAGTTTCAATATAATTATGGAGCGAGTCAGAACAGGACCTAGAGTGGAGATTTTTGATTGGAGAAAGGCTAACTTTGAGGGAATGCGTGAGGATTTTAAAGGAGTGAATTGGGACACTTTGTTTCATGGGAAGGATGTAGAAGAGAAATGGAGGACATTTAAAGGGGAAATTGTAAGAGTTACAGAATCTTTATGTCCCTGTTAGGTTGAAAGGAAATAGTAAAAATTGGAAAGAGCCATGTTTTCAAGGGAAATTAGACACTTGTTTTGAAAAAAGAGAGATATCTACAATAATTATAGGAGGCATGGAGTAAATGAGGTGCTAGAGGAGTATAAAGAATGTAAAAAGAATCTTAAGAAAGAAATTAGAAGGCTAAAAGAAGATATGAGGTTGCTTTGGCAAGAAAGGTGAAAGTAAATCCAAAGGTTTCTACAGCTATATTAATAGCAAAAGGATAACGAGGGATAAAATTGGACCATTAGAGAACCAGAATGGACAGCTATCTGCAGAGCCAAAGAGATGGGGGAGATATTGAAACAATTTCTTTTCTTTGGGTTTCACCAAGGAGAAGGATATTGAACTCTGTGAGGTAAGGGAAAAAAGTAGAGTAGCTATGGAAACTATGAGATTCAAAGAGGAGGAAGTACTGACACCTTTGAAAAATATAAAGGTGGATAAGTCTCCAGGTCCTGACAGGATATTCCCTAGGACATTGAGGGAAGTTAGTGTAGAAAATAGCAGGAGCTATGACAGAAATATTTCAAATGTCATTAGAAACGGGAATAGTGCCGGAGGATTGGCGTACTGCGCATGTTGTTCCATTGTTTAAAAAGGGTTCAAAGAATAAACTAGCAATTATAGACCTATTAGTTTGACGTCAGTGGTGGGCAAATTAATGGAAAGGATACTTAGAGATAATATATATAAGCATCTGGATAAACAGGGTCTGATCAGGAACAGTCAACATGGATTTGTGCCTGGAAGGTCATGTTTGACAAACTTTCTTGAATTTTTTGAAGCGGTAACTAGGGAAATTGATGAGGGTAAAGCAGTGGATGTTGTCTATATGGATTTCAGTAAGGCCTTTGACAAGGCTCCCCATGGAAGGTTGGTTCAGAAGGTTCAATCTTTGGGTGTTAATGGCGGAGTAGCAAGATGGATTCAACAGTGGCTGAATGGGAGATGTCAGAGAGTAATGGTGGATGGCTGTTTGTCAGGTTGGAAGCCGGTGACCAGTGGGGTGCCTCAGGGATCTGTGTTGGGTCCACTGTTGTTTGTCATGTACATCAATGATCTGGATGATGGGGTGGAAAATTGGATAAGTAAGTATGCAGACGATACTAAGATAGGTGGTATTGTGGATAATGAAGTAGATTCTCAAAGTCTACAGAGAGATTTGGGCCATTTGGAAAAGTGGGCTGAAAGATGGCAGATGGAGTTTAATGCTGATTAGTGTGAAGTGCTACATCTAGGCAGGACAAATCAAAATAGGACGTACATGGTAAATGGTAGGGAATTGAGGAATGCTGTGGAACAGAGGGATCTAGGAATAACTGTGCATAGTTCCCTGAAGGTGGAATCGCATGTAGATAGGGTGGTAAAGAAAGCCTTTGGTGTGCTGGCCTTTATAAATCAGAGCATTGAATATAGGAGTAGGGAAGTAATGTTAAAATTGTACAAGGCATTGGTAAGACCAATTCTGGAGTATGGTGTACAATTTTGGTCGCCTAGTTATAGGAAGGGATGTCAACAAAATAGAGAGAGTACAGAGGAGATTTACTAGAATGTTGCCAGGGTTCCAGCAACTATGTTACAGAGAAAGGTTGAACAAGTTAGGTCTTTATTCTTTGGAGCGCAGAAGGTTAAGGGGTGACTTGATTGAGGTCTTTAAAATGATGAAAGGGATAGACAGAGTTGACGTGGATAAGCTTTTTCCCATTGAGGGTAGGGAAGATTCAAACAAGAGGGCATGACATGAGAATTAAGGGACAGAAGTTTAGGGTAACGTGAGGGGGAACTTCTTTACTCAGAGGGTGGTGGTTGTGTGGAATGACCTTCCAGCAGAGGTGGTGGAGGCAGGATCGATTTTAACATTTAAAAGTAAAGTGGATAGGTATATGGACGTGAAGGGAATGGAGGGGTATGGTCTGAGTGCAGGTAGATGGGACTAGGGGAAAACAAATGGTCGGCACGGACTGGAAGGGCCGAGAGGGCCTGTCTCCGTGCTGTAATTGTTATATGGTTATATGGTTATATGGTTATAAATAACTGATGGAATTTAATCACTTTGGGATGTAAATTGTAAGGGGAAAAGATACAATTAATGTCATTACCTTCAACAGCATTGATGTATAGAGGGACCTTGGGTCAAAGACAATAACTCCCTGAAAATATCAACACATGTGGATAGAGTGGTAAAGAAGGCTTATGGTATGCTTGCCTTCATAGGTTGGGGCATTGAGTATGAGAGCCAGGATGTCATGATGCAGCTTTGTATGATTTTGCCTCTATAAGATCCCCCCTCAATCTCCTAAATTCCAGCGAGTACAAGCCGAGTCTATCCAGTCTTTCTTCATATGGAAGTCCTGCCATCCCATGAATCAGTCTGGTGAACCTTCTCTGTACTCCCTCTATGGCAAGAATGTCTTTCCTCAGATTAGGAGACCAAAACAGTACGCAATACTCCAGGTGTGGCCTCACCAAGACCCGTGTGCAACTGCAGTAGAACCTCCCTGCTCTTGTACTCAAATCCTATTGCTAAGCATGCCAACATACCATTTGCTTTCTTCACAGCCTGCTGCACCTGCATGCCTACTTTCAATGACTGGTGTACCATGACACACAGGTCTCTTTGCATCTCCCCTTTTCCTAATCGGCCACCATTCAGATAATAATCTACCCTCCCGTTTTTGCCGCCAAAGTGGATAACCTCACATTTATCCACATTATACTGCATCTGCCATGCATTTGCCCACTCACCCAACCTATCCAAGTCACCTTGCAGTCTCCTAGCATCCTCCTCACAGCTAACACTGCCCCCCAGCTTCGTGTCATCCGCAAACGTGGAGATGTTGCATTCAATTCCCTCATCCAGATCATTAATATATATTGTAAATAGCTGGGGTCCCAGCACCGAGCCTTGCAGTACCCCACTAGTCACTGCCTGCCATTCTGAAAATTACCCGTTTACTCCTACTCTTTGCTTCCTGTCTGCCAGCCAGTTCTCTATCCACATCAATACTGAACCCCCAATACCGTGTGCTTTAAGTTTGTATGCTAATCTCTTATGTGGGACCTTGTCGAAAGCCTTCTGAAAGTCCAGATATAACACATCCACAGGTTCTTCCTTATCCACTCTACTAGTTACATCCTCAAAAAATCTATAAGATTCGTCAGACATGATTTACCTTTCATAAATCCATGCTGACTTTGTCCAATGATTTCACCGCTTTCCAAATGTGATGCTATCCCATCTTTAATAACTGACTAGCATTTTCTCCACTACCGATGTTAGATTAATTGCCCGTTTTCTCTCTCCCTCCCGTTTTAAAAAGTGGGGTTACATTTGCTACCCTCCAATCCTCAGGAACTACTCCAGAATCTAATGATTTCTGGGGCTACTTCCTTAAGTACTCTGGGATGCAGCCTATCTGGCCCTGGGGATTTATCGGCCTTTAATCTATTCAATTTACCTAACACCACTTCCCGGCTAACCTGGATTTCACTCAGTTCCTCCATCTTATTTGACCCCCTGGTCCCCTGCTATTTCCGGCAGATTATTTATGTCTTCCTTTGTGAAGACAGAACCAAAGTAGTTGTTCAATTGGTCTGCCATGTCCTTGTTCCCCATGATCAATTCACCAGTTTCTGACTGCAAGGGATCTACATTTGTTTTAACTAACCTTTTTCTCTTCACATATCTATAAAAACTTTTGCAGTCTGTTTTTATGTTCCGTGCCAGTTTTCTTTCATAATCTATTTTCCCTTTCCTAATTAAGCCCTTTGTCCTCCTCTGCTGGATTCTGATTTTCTCCCAGTCCTCTGGTAGGCTGCCTTTTCTGGCTAATTTATATGCTTCATCTTTAGTTTTGATACTATCCCTGATTTCCCTTGTTATCCACGGATTCACTACCTTCCCTGATTTATTCTTTTGCCAAACTGGGATGAACAATTGTTGTAGTTCATCCATGCAGTCTATAAATGCCTTCCATTGCATATCCACCGTCAACCCTTTAAGAATCACTTGCCAGTCTATCTTGGCCAATTCATGTCTCTTACCCTCAAAGTTACCTTTCTTTAAGTTCAAAACCCTTGTTTCTGAATTAACAATGTCACTCTCCATCCTAATGAAGAACTCAACCATATTATGGTCACTCTTGCCCAAGGGGCCACGCACAACAAGACTGCAAACTAACCCTTCCTCATTACTCATTACCCAGTCTCGAATAGCCTGCTCTCTCGTTGGTTCCTCTACATGTTGGTTTAGAAAACTATCCCGCATACATTCCAAGAAATCCTCTTCCTCAGCACCCCTGCCCATTTGATTCACCCAATCTATATGTAGATTGAAGTCACCCATTATAACTGTTTTACCCTTGTTGCACGCATTTCTAATTTCATGTTTGATGCCATCCCCAACTCCACTACTACTGTTAGGTGGCCTGTACACAACTCCCACTAGCGTTTTCTGCCCCTTAGTGTTTCGCAGCTCTACCCATATCGATTCCACATCCTCCAAACTAATGTCCTTCCTTTCTATTGGAGCCATGGAGCCATGGCTCTGTGATCCCAACTATATCATATTCATTAATAACTATCTGCACATTCAACTCATCCACCTTATTACGAATACTCCTTGCATTGAGACACAAAGCCTTCAGGCTTGTTTTTACAACACTCTTACCCCTTAAACAATTATGTTGAAATGGGGCCCTTTTTGATTTTTGCCCTGGATTTTTCTGCCTGCCACTTTTACTTTTCACCTTGCTACCTATTGCTTCTACCCTCATTTTACATCCATCTGTCTCTCTGCTCATGCTCCCATCCCCCTGCCACATTAGTTTAAATCCTTTTGGTGGTTAAGGCAGATACAATCGTGGTATTTAAGATGTTTTTGATATGTAAATGGACATGGAGGGCATGGATTATGTGCAGATAGATAGGAAATGGTCGTGGCATTATGTTCAGCATAGACATTGTGGGCTGAAGGGCCCGTTCTTCTGCTGCATTTTTCTATGTTCCAATGTTATTATGCCTATTTAATGTCTACTTTATTTTTGATGTATTTAGAATAATTTGACAGCAGGTTCTATTAATTAATGAGATATATTGAAATTCCATTGAAAGTGTAGATCTTTGTAATTATTGCTCAAGCCACCAACCAGTAGAAATACATAAAATGATCATGCAACTGAACGCAATCACAATTACGGGAAACATTATTATGTCGTGTATTCGGAGCTCGAATTCCAATAAGTATTGGGTAAGCTAAGGGAAATTAAATAGCCCAGTAGCCATTATACCTCATTCCAAACACAAAGCCAATGAAAGGAAGGAATAATGCACACCCGGTATTCATCAGAAGAGTTTATCTCCTTAACTTAATTGAAGTGCATTGTGTTTTTTCCTGCTTTTGCAGAAGCTATAATGTGGAAAAATCATTAACTCTAAAATGGCAATGCATTCGTTGGCCTGACTGATTTCAGTGCAGTTAGCTGTAAGTGCTTTAAACATCAGCACTGAATTGTGTAGGAAAACCAAAAGAAGTTGCAAGTGTACTTGAGAGAGAGACCTATTGATAAACCAGCAATGATGCAACAGGAATTGTAAGCTATTCTTCAATGAATTCGATTGACTTTAGAAACTATTGTCAGTACCATTTGAATTTTAAGCAGAGTTTTTGAAAATAATCAATATAAGATATGTGTTCTTGTTAACCAATCAATGGCTCTTATTATTATCACTAAATAATGTGTAAAGACCCTGGAAATTCAGACAGCATCGGTTTCCAGCATAGAAAACCAGCATAGAGAAGATATACTGCCTTGATCAGAGTGCTGTCATTAATTTATTATGACCAATTTAAGGATTGACTGAGAATTGTCTAACTATATATAAATGTAATTAGTAGTTCAATTCACACGTGCAGAGCTACTACAAGTTATGATGGTAAAACAATATTCATTCTTCTTCAACATTGCATCCAGATCACTGTGGCTTCTGTGTAAAACAACGACTGGAATGAACCGTTGTCTCATGTAGGGGCAATCATCAAGAGGCAAGATATGTTCAAAGTCAGATAAGCATCAGCTATTGAATCAAGTTTAAAATAGAATGAAGTCATTGCTACATATCCTAGTTTCAGGAGCCAAGCTGACCAATGAATTAACAGCGAAGATGATGATGAAACAAGATAAATAATTGAATCAAGAATGTAGAACGTGACAAATAGAAGCAGGAGCAAGCTATTCAACATAAAAAGATTCAAACTGCTGGTGTAACTAAGCAGGTCAGGCAGCATCATCAGAGGATATGTGACACTCTCTGCTCTGGCTCTCCCTCCCTCCCTCCAGACACAAGGACAGAGTTCCCCTGGTCCTCATCTTTCACCCCATCAGTCTCCACATCCAACACATCATCCACCCTCCAACATTTCCTTCACCACCAAAGTGATCCCACCACCTGTCATATCTACCAATCCCAGGTCCAATAGAGGCCCTGACCAATAGAGGCCCTAAGTTTTACTAGAATGTTGCCAGGGTTCCAGCAACTATGTTACAGAGAAAGGTTGAACAAGTTAGGTCTTTATTCTTTGGAGCGCAGAAGGTTAAGGGGGGACTTGATTGAGGTCTTTAAAATGATGAAAGGGATAGACAGAGTTGACGTGGATACGTTTTTCCCATTGAGGGTAGGGAAGATTCAAACAAGAGGGCATGACATGAGAATTAAGGGACAGAGGTTTCGGGGTAACGTGAGGGGGAACTTCTTTACTCAGAGGGTGGTGGCTGTGTGGAATCAGCTTCCAGCAGAAGTGGTGGAGGCAGGATCGATTTTAACATTTAAGAGTAAAGTGGATAGGTATATGGACGTGAAGGGAATGGAGGGGTATGGTCTGAGTGCAGGTAGATGGGACTAGGGGAAAACAAATGGTCGGCACGGACTGGAAGGGCCGAGAGGGCCTGTTTCCGTGCTGTAATTGTTATATGGTTATATGGTTATATGGTTAAGCACTTAAAAGATTTTGGTGCCCCCATATATATGTAATTCAAAATATAAACAATAATAAACCATAAAATAAATTTTTATTGAACTCTTGAACACTTCGAAATTATATTTCCGATCATATAAACCACTTTGAATATTCTTTTAGCAAGTTTAAAGTGATTTATTTTGAGCCATAAACCATTTACCATTTCTGTGGTGCCCCCCTTCGCTTGATGCCCTAAGCACGTGCTTATTTTGCTTAATGGTTGGTCCAGCCCTGACCAATCCCCACCCCTTTCCGCCTTCCACAGAGACCGCTCCTTCAAAAACTTGGTTTACTCATCCCTTCCCATCCAAACCATCCTCTCCCAAGACAGCTACATCCGAGACTGCAAGAAATTGTAGAGAATTATGAAGGCAGCCCAGATCATCATACAAACCAACCTCCCTTCAATTGACTCAATCTGCACTTCATGGTGACTTGGCAATGCATCCAGCATAATCAAGGACAAATCTCACCCCAAGCATTCCCTCTTCTCCACTCACCCATCAGGGAAGAGGTACAGATGTTTCAAAATGCATACTTCTGGATCCAGGGACAGTTTCTTCCCAGCTGTTATTAGGCAACTGAACCATCCTATCACCAATTAGAGAGCGGCACTGAGCTACCATCTACCTCATTGGAGACCCTCAAACTATCTTTAATCAGACTTTACTAGACTTAATCTTGCACTAAACGTTATTCCCTTCATTCTGTATCTGTACACTGTGGATGGCTTGATTGTAATCATGTACAGTCTTTCCGCTGACTGGATCGCACACATACAAAATGTTTTACTCTGTATCTCAGTACACATGACATAAACTAAACTAGTTACAGTTTCAGTTTCAGTTTAGTTTATTGTCACGTGTACCGAGGTACAGTGAAAAGCTTTTGTTGCATGCTATCCAGTCAGCAGAAAGACAATACATGATTACAATCAAGCCAGTCACAGTGTACATGAAAACGGTATATTGTTTAATGCAAGATAAAGCCAGTAAAGTCTCATCAAATATAGTCTGAGAGTCACCAATGAGGTAGATGGTAGTTCAAGACTGCTCTCTAATTGCAGTAGGATGGTTCAGTTGCCTGTTAACAGCTGGGAAGAGACTGGCGGTATACGTTTTCACACTTCTCTACCTTTTACCTGATGGGAGAGGGGAGAAGATGGCCAGGGTGTGACTCGTCCCTGATTATGTTGCTGACCTTGCCAAGACAGCGCGAGGTATAAATGGAGTCACTCAAAGAGAGGTAGGTTTGTGTGATGGTCTGGGCTGCGTCCACAATTTGCTGCAATCTTTCTTGCGGTCTTGGGTGGAGCTGCTCCCAAACCAAACTATGATGCATTCTAATAAAATGCTTTCTATGGCGCAGCTGTAGAAGTTGGTGAGAGGTGTTGGGGACATGCCGAACTTCCAAAGCCTTCGAACTAAACTAAACAATCAAAAACATATACTTCTTTATGTGGGGAGAGTAGGCCAGGATACAATATTTCAGTTGCAGTCTCACCAGGTCTCCATTATTTCCCCTTCGCCTGTCCACTGATTACCTGCCACATTTTGTCCTTCCCCTCCTCTCCCTGCTTTCTCCCCACCCCCCACCACACATGAAGAACGATGCCATCCTGCAATGTCACAAATTAACATTCTCCAAAGATCTTGCCTAACCCGTTGAGTTACTCCAGCACTAAAACGTCGAGACTTAAGTCTTTTGCTTTCCACCACAGTGAGGAGGTGTCTGGTGAACTCACTGTGGTAGATGTTAATTTGTGTTTATTGTGTATTTTGTTATTTTATTAAATGTGTGACTGGAAGGCAACAACATTTCATTCAGACAGAAAGGTCTGAATGACAATAAAGGATACTTTACTTTAAAAGTCCAAATGCACAGCATCAATTAGTTTGTCCTTATGAGTTCTGCTATAAACTAAGAACACTTTCAATTCTCAAGCACGATTTCCCTTTCATGCTGATTCTGTCCAATCCTATTGTTATTTTCTAAGTGCCCTGGTTCAACTTTCTTAATAATAAATTCCTTGCCACTGCTGTCTCGCTAATTGCTTTATAGTTTCCTGTTTTCTTTCTCATTTTGCTCAACGGTGAGACTGTATTTGCTAACTCGGAACCTGTGAGAACCTTTGCAGAATTTATGGAGTTGCAAGTTGACAATCAGTGCATCCATTATCTCCATTGCTTCTACACAATCTGAGAAACCAGTGCATTAGGCCATTTTTGCCTTTCAGTATCCTTGATTTTTACTAATGCTGATTAATTTGACTTCCTAATTTATTCACAACTAGTACCGAATCAAGAGGGAAAGCAGTGGCAGATGCACAGCTCAGGCACATATGTTTGTAGTGCTGGGGCTGAGATCATGAAGACGAGATACAATGGGGTACAAAGTGGCTTGTGTGCTTGGGAGGTGATGGTTAAGCTGGGAGAGTTGTAGTCTCAGGGGACAGAGTTGGGAAGCTGCAGCTTTGGTGTGAGTGAAGGCTTCAGTAGGATGTTACAGAGAATCGGTCAGTGACATTGAGGGGTTAAGGGCCTGTCGCACAAGCATGCGACCTGCATGCGGCAAGCTCGACCAAACCGGAAGCGGGGGCCGCGCGGAGGTTGAGTGATCCCCATACAGGGCCGGTCCCACCAGCGTGCGGCGAGCGCGGCAAAACTGGAAGCAGGGGCCGTGCGGAGGTCGAGTGAGTGGCGTGAAGTTCGAGTGAAGTCCGCGGGAAGTTCGCGCGTGACGTACGGCATCAAGACGCTGCGTACGGCGTCGAGACGCTGTGCATGCCCGTCGAGGCAGTGCATATGGCGTCGAGACGACTGCGGGCCGACAGGCCGTTGCTGGGCGGAATTTCTGAACACGGAGCCCTGCACGATGTCGGGACCAGCTCCGCACAACTCCATACGGCTCCGGCGATTGAAGTGGGACCGGCCCCACGAGGCCATATGGCTCAAGTGACCACGTTGAGTCGCGCTTGCCGCATGGAGTCGCATGCTCGTGGGACAGGCCCTTTAGGCTTCCAGTTCAGTAATGATGGCAGATTAGATCACAGCAAGGGAGATCCTCTGGTGGTCGTCAATATCAGGAATTTAAAATAAAGCATTTATTTCAACATGTGAATCACAGTTTTGTCGTAGAGATATGTTAGGTTATTATTTTGCCACCATTTTGTAAGCGTTCACTTAACATCTGCGGCTTTTCATTCTTTCTTCAATTTTTTGTTAATCTCAAATATATTTAAACAACATATTTGCATTAAAAGTTATTGTAATGCAGCATCATCTAATAATTATGTTTTATTTACTTCTCACCATTGTTTTGTTGTCATGAATAACTTGGCACAAGCCATTAACTGATATAAACTCATGATTGATTTACTGCAGGACAGCATTTATAGCAGAAGACATGTCTACAATTAAATAAATTGTCAGTCAGCAAGCATCAAACATCAATAATATTTGTGAGACCGATGTCTTATGATTAACGGGGTGCTGTAAACAGGAATATGAAAATGAAAACAAATGAATGAATTAATTTTATTAAAAGCTATTAAGATACAGTCTCACCATAAAAATGCAGAGACCTATTTTTCAATGTCAACTTTCATATATACTGTTAAGGAAAGATTTAAAATTATGTTGCTCACAGCAGAACATTGGAGTCAAAGATTTGAACAAATATTGTTTATTTAAGAGGCAATTTTAATGGAGCAAATAAATGCAAACATTTACAGGGGCAGCACAGCGGTAGAGTTATTGCCTTACAACGCCAGAGACCCGGGTTTGATCCTGACTACGGGTGCTGTCTGTACAGAGTGTGTACGTTCTCCTCTTGACTGCGTGAGTTTTCCCGGGGTGACAATAGACAATGGACAATAGGTGCAGCAGAAGGCCATTCGGCCCATCAAGCCAGCACTGCCGTTCAATGTGATCATGGCTGATCATCCACATTCAGTACCCAGTTCCTGCCTTCTAACCATATCCCTTGACTCTGCTATCTTTAAGAGCTCTATCTAACTCTCTCTTGAAAGCATCCAGAGAATTTGCCTCCACTGCCTTCTGAGGCAGAGAATTCCACACATTCACAACTCTCTGGGTGCAAAAGTATTTCCTCATCCAAGTTCTAAATGGCTTACCGCTTATTCTTAAATTGCGGCCTCAGGTTCTGGACTCCCCCAACATCTGGAACATGTTTCCTACCTCTAGCGTGTCCAAACCTCTAATAGTCTTATATGTTTCAATAAGATCCCCTATCATCCTTCTAAATTCCAGAGTATACAAGCCCAGCCGCTCGATTCTATCAACATATGACAGTCCTGCCATCCCGGGAATTAACCTTGTTGCACTCCCTCAATAGCAAGAATGTCCTTCCTCAAATTTGGAGACCAAAACTGTACACAATACTCCAGTTGTGGTCTCACTAGGGCCCTGTACAACTGCAGAAGGAGCTCTTTGCTCCTGTACTCAACTCCTCTTGTTATGAAGGCCAACCTAGAATCCATCTTTATAAACTGCAAACCCTTCTACTCTCCGAAGAAATTTAACTCCTTTATTCTCACTGGAGTTTACATTCCCCCCCCAAGCCTGCGTACGTGAGGCGCAAACGCAACTCACTGACCAGGTAATGAGGGTAGAGAGTGACTTCTCGGACTCCATGGTCATTGTTTTCGGGGACTTTAACAAAGCTAACCTCAGCCGTGACCTTCCAAAATACAAACTTCATGTTACCTGCCCCACCAGAGGGGAGAGAACACTCGATCACTGTTATACGCCAATCAAGAACGCATATTGTTCTATTCCTCGGGCGGGTCTGGGTCTCTCTGATCATTGTCTAGTTCACCTTATTCCAACCTATAGGCAGAAACTAAAAGCTGCTAAGCCTGTGGTCAGAACAACAAAAAGGTGGACAAGCGAGGGCATTGAGAAACTACAATCCTGCTTTGACCGCACGGATTGGAATGTGTTCAGGGAAGCAACCACAAGCCTCGATGAGTATACAGACACTGTATCATCATATGTCAGCTCTTGCGAGGACAGTTGCATTCCAACTAAGACCTAGACATGGTTCACCAACAACAAGCCCTGGTTCACAGCAGAACCCAGACAGCCCCGACGGTCTAAAGAGGCGGCCTACAGCAGCGGAGATGCAGACCTCTACAGGCAGGCCAAGTACAAGCTGAGAAGAGGAATCAGAGCTGCCAAGGAAAGGTACCCTGAGAAGTTGAGGAGCAAGTTCTCAGCTAGTTACTCTTCTTCAGTTTGGAAGGGCTTGCAAGAAATTACCAGCTACAAGAGGAAAGCCCCCCACTCTTTGGACAATCGTCAGCTGACCAATGACATGAATGAGTTTTACTCATGAGGGGATACCTGGGTTACGTTTGAAATTCAGAATCGTAACCCAGGTATCCCCTCCCCCTCTCCCCCCCCCCCCCCCCCCCCCCAACCAACACAGCCAGACCCCAGTCTGCAAAGAATGGACCCTGCACCCTCTCCTTCCCATTCACCACTTCACACCTACATAGGGCAAGACTCAAGTATGAAAAGACGGGAACATTTCCCACCCCAACCAACACTTCACACCCACTAACAGCCTGACCTCAGTCTGCAAAGACTGGGCCTTTCTACACGCACCCCCCTCCAATCACCACTTCATACCCAATTACCCACACCCTCCTTGCTGAAAAACATCACTTCATCAACAATAAAAATGGAGGAGGTGGAGAGGCTTTTCAGAAGACAGAAAAGCCGGAAATCTCCAGGACCCGACAATGATTCCACCTCTACTCTCAAGCTTTGTGCCAAACAACTGGAACCGGTCTACACAGACATTTTTAACCAGTCCCTGCAAACATGTACTGTCCCTGCCTGCTTCAAAGTCTCCACTATTATCCCTGTACCCAAAAAGGCAAGGTTTCCTTGTCTTAATGACTACAGGCCTGTCGCACTGACCTCTGTAGTCATGAAGACACTTGAAAGGCTTGTGCTGGCCAAGCTGAAAAATATCACAATCCCCCTGCTGGACCCTATGCAGTTTGCATATCGGGCCAATAGATCTGTGGATGTTGCAGTCAACCTGGGCCTGCACTTCATCCTACAGCACCTAGACCGCCAGGGGACCTATGCGAGGATCCGGTTTGTTGATTTTAGCTCTGCATTCAACTCCATTGTGCCAGAGCTACTACACTCCAAACCTTCCGAGTTGACTGTGCCTGAACCCCTCTGTCGGTGGATCACCAGCTTCCTGACAGACAGGAAGCAGCATGTGAGGCTGGGAAAGCACATCTCGGACCCGCAAACGCTCAGCATAGGAGCACCGCAAGGCTGCGTGCTCTCTCCTCTCATCTACTCTCTCTACACCAACAACTGCATCTCCACAGACACCTCTATCAAGCTTCTCAAGTTTGCTGATGACACAACCCTGTTTGGACTGATCCAGGATGGGGAGGAATCTGCCTACAGACAGGAAGTGTCACAGCTGGCGTACTGGTGCCATCGCAACAACCTGGAGCTCAATGCTCTTAAGACAGTGGAATTGATTGTAGACTTTAGGAGAGCTCACCCTCCCCTCACCCCACTCACCATCAACAACATCACTGTCACATATGTGGAGTATTTTAGGTTCCTGGGAACAATCATCTCCAAGGACCTTAAGTGGGGGGCTACCATCGACTCCACAGTCAAAAAGGCACAACAGAGAATGTACTTCCTACGGCAGCTAAGGAAGCACAATCTGCCACAGGCAATGATGGTCCAATTCTACACAGCCATCGTAGAGTCTGGTTTGGCTCAGCCACCAAGCACGACACCTGGAGGCTGCAGCAAATTGTCCGATCAGCTGAGAAGCGTCCAATCAGCTGCAACCTTCCCTCCATTGATGAACTTTACACTGCAAGGGCCAGGAAGTGAGCGGGCAAGAGCATCTCTGACCCCTCTCACCCTGGCCACAAACTCTTTGAATCACTTCCCTCTGGAAGGCGACTCAAAGTTGCCACAGCCAGACATAAAACAGTTTTCATCCACGAGTAGTTGCTTTACTCAACAGCCAAAAATCTGTAGCCTCTCGATCTGGTATTTTGTTGGTTCACATGCTTGATCAATGGTGTTTTATCATTAATTTTTATTATTATTAATGTTTAGTGTTTTTTGAGTCATTTGTAACTGTCACTGCATGTCATGTTGTTACTTGTGGGCGGAGCACCATGGCAAATTCCTTGTATGTGAATACTTGGCCAATAAACTTACTCACTTAAACTTACTAACTTAAACAAACCATTAGCTTTCTTCACTGCCTGCTGTATCTGCATGCTTAGGTACAGCAGGCAGTGAAGGCATGTGAGGAACAAGGGCCCCCAGATCCCTTTGTACTTCCCCATTTCCCAACTTGACACCATTCAGATAATAATCTGCCTTCCTGTTTTTGCCACCAAAGTGGATAACCTCACATTTATCCACATTAAACTGCATCTGCCATGCATCCGCCCACTCACCCAACCTGTCCAAGTTACGCTGCATTCTCATAGCATCCTCCTCACAGTTCACACTGCCGCCCAGCTTTATGTCATCTGCAAATTTGCTAATGTTACTTTGAATCCCTTCATCTAAATCATTGATGTATATTGTAAATAGCTGCAGTGCCTGCACGATTTAGAAACTTTAAACAAATCTACACTAACACTTATACCAAAAACTGATAAGGATCTTGAAGACCCAGGTTCATATAGAGCAATAGCTCTCTTAAATACTGATCAGAAAATATTAACTAAAACCTATCTCATAGATTGAGTTTAGTGATTAACAAATTAATACACCCCGACCAAATAGGTTTTATTCCAAAACGTTACTCATTTTATAATTTGAGACGACTATTTAATATTATGCAGACCTAGCAATTATTTCGCTAGATGCTGAAAAAGCATTTGATCAGGTAGATTGGTCATATTTATTTTCGGTGATGGAAAAATTTCAATTGGGAGAGAAGTACTGTGCATGGGTTAAACTTTTATATTCTAAACCAACAGCTAGAATATTAACAAACCAAATGTTTTCAACTAAATTTAATCTTTCTTGAGGTTGTAGACAAGGATGCCTGCTATCCCCATTATTATTCGCTCTTGCAATTGAACAATTAGCAGAAATTGTTAGAGCTCATCCAGAAATACACGGGTATAATACGAAAGACACAATGAATAAAATCTCCTTATATGCAGATGATGTATTAATATATATTACAAAGCCAGAAACTAGCATTCCAAACCTATTAAATCTAATAACTCAATTTGGTCAGTTTTCGGGAGATAGAATTAATTGGAATAAAAGCGAAATAATGTCAACAACAGAACTCAATTTACATACACTACAACAATCCCCTTTTAAAATAGTTAAGTAAAAATTTAAATAGTTAGGAATTTATGTAACTAAGACATATACTTCTTTATTTAAATCAAACTTTGCACCTTTACTGAATAAACTACATAAGAATATTCAGTATTGGAAAACGCTCCCCATTTCAATGTTTGAATTAATGCTATAAAAATGATCTTTTTGCCGCAATTACTGTACCTATTTCAGTCAATCCTGATATATATCCCCCAATTTATTTTTTTCAAAGTCGATTCCATTGTTACAAGCTTCATTTGGGATTATAAGAATCATAGAATAAGCAAAAAACATTTTTGTAAATCAAAGACTAATGGAGGTTTAGCTTTACCAAATTTTTTGTTTTATTTTTGGGCTGTCCATATTAAAAACGTGAATTTCTGGCTGGAAGAAATGGATCAGCAACCAGACTGGTTAAGGATGGGAAAGGAAGATTGTTTGCCTTTTGAAATTGGTTCGATTATGTTTGCACCCACAAAACTGCAAAAAAAAACCTATAGGGAAAACCCTTTAATACATAGTGGTATACAAATCTGGAAACAATCAAAAAAGGCTTTAAAATTGGATAATATATCACTCTGCTTTCCCATTGTAAACAATCCCTTATTTAAACCTTCCATATTGGATAAAGGTTTCACACAATGGAAAAATTACGGAATTAAAAAGATGGGACATCTTTATAGGAAAGGCACTTTTCTTTCATTTCAGGAGTTACAACAGATTTATGGACTACACTCAAATGATTTTTTTAGATATCTACAACTTAGAAATTATGTTAAATCTAATACACAAGATTATAGGAGTAGGGAACCAGAAATCCTTGATGAATGTTTGAATAAACATCCTAATACAGAAAAAATAACAATTATATTTATAATACCCTCTTAGATAGTGAGGTCCCATCGATGGAATCATATAGACATACATGGGAAAATGAATTAGGCCAACCTATAACGAAAGATATTTGGGACAAAAGTCTACAATATACACATCAATGCTCGTTAAATGCCAGACATGCTTTAATACAATTTAAAGTATTACACAGATTACACTACTCTAAAGCAAAACTAAATAGAATTTTCCCACATATCTCTCCTATCTGTGATAAATGTCAGCATCTAGAGCCTAACTTAACACATACTTTTGCAAATTGTATAAAAATCTAAAGTTTCTGGATTGATATTTTTAGAATAATTTTTGAAGTTGTTAATACTAAATTGGATCCCGACTCAAAACTAATAATGCTTGGAATATCAGAACAAAGTCTTTTTTTTTGATGAATTTTTTTTATTAGTTGTAAATACATATTAATAGAAAATACTTCTTACATACATTCATAATATTATTAATATTAACATTTAAGACATTTATATTTCAATACATTTTTTTTAATAAGTAAGAAAAGATAGAGAAAAATAATATAGAGATAAAAAATCGAAAATAAGGAAGTGAATGGAGTATTAAAAAGTTATCCATCGTTGGAGACATATCCATGATTTGTTATACGTATTTCTTCATCTATTCCATTATTCAGGTTTCAGTCAGGCTCTCGCACTGAGCCATTTTGACCCTTTAGATATTCAATGTATGGAGACCATATTCCTCTGAAAAGATCCAACCTGTCCATTAGGACGAACCTCAATCTTTCCAGATGGAGTGTCTCCGACATTCCTGTATTCCACATTATGATGTAGGACCTTTCCAGAATTTTAATATTAATTTTTTCCCAATTATTAAACTATAATCAATAAAAATTATTTGATTTGTTGTTATTAATTGATCTGTTTCCAGTATTCCCAGTATTATTAACTTTGAGTCAGGAGTCAGATTCATATTAACAACATTCGAAATTATCCTAAATATTTCTATCCAAAATTTTGTAATTTTTACACAATTTGTAAATGAGTGTCAAGTTAGCTTCTAAGTGCTGACATTTATCACATATGGCAGATACATTTGAAAAAATGTTATGTAGTTTGGATTTTGAGTAATGTAGTATATGTAATATTTTAAATTGTATAAGAGAGTGTCTAGCATTTAACGGACAGTGGTGTATGTGTTGTAAACTTTCATCCCATACTTCTGGTCTAATAATTTGACCTAATTCGTTTTCCCATGATTGTCTATATATTTCTGTTAATGGGACATCATTTTCCAATAGGATATTATAAATGTGTGATATCAATTTTTCTGTGTTCGGATGTTTATTTAGGCATTCATCTAAAATTTCTGTCATAAAATATCAGAACAAAGTCTAACAAGCCAAATAAACTTTCTAGATTACAGTATAATAACTGGGAAGAAATTAATATTAAAATTTTGGAAAGGCCCTATAACCCCACAATTAAAATGTGGATTATGGAAATGTCGGAGATTCTACACCTGGAAAGAATCAGATTTGTCTTAATGGACAAACAAGAACTTTTTGTTAGAATATGGTCTCCATTCATCGATTATTTGAAGGGGTCGATTGGTTCGGCACGGGAACCTAACTGAAGCTTGAACTCAGGATTAGATGAAAAGTTATACTTCATAATCTTCAAACCTATCTCCAATTATGTATTATTAGTAAATCATTCCATTCTTTTTTTTTATCTTGACATTTGTGTTTTTTTTCTTTCTTTCTTACTTTCTATCTATAAAAAAAAAATAGAAGCAGAATTAATCCACAATTGATAATATAAATAATATATGATTGATACAACATCTGTTTTTTTTCTTTCTTTCTTTCTTTCTTTCTTTCTTTCTTTCATTCTTACTTCCTATCTATAAAAAAATTAGCAGAATTAATCCACAATTGATAATATTAATAATATGAAATACATATGAAATGTTTTTACCATAATATGTGTTTGCTTTTAATAAAACTATAAATTTTTTTAAAAAGTGTTTTTCTTGCACTTATATAAGGACAAAGTAATGCTTATGAATCTCTAAAAGGGATTATATGAGTCTGAGATGTATAATTATGAGGAATTGGATATGCAATTTGAACGGCAGCAGTTGAGTGATGTTATGCGTACTTCAATAACACTTACAGTGGGCCAATTTTTGTAAGCATCCCACAGTGTTATCTAGTGACAGATGATGGAGGTTTCAGAACAGCGTTAATACTTGTTGCTCCTGCAGCAATTGAAGCTGTGCCCTATGTAAGCAGGTGATGCTTGATGTTTGACTCCCCAAATGTTGACATGGTGCTGCTGTTTGCAATCGCACCGGAAAGAGTAGACTTCATGCACCTTACGACGCTGTTCACAGGTTTGGAACCAGACCCCTCAGTCCCAAACTTGAAACAGTCTTTTCAAGTTTGAAGGACTGAATCACTTGGACAAGTGGGCTAAGGAATGCTTAATGGAGTTTAATGCAGGTAAGTGTGAGATATTGCATTTTGGTGAATTAAATCACAGTGGATGGCAGGGAAATGAGGAGTATTGTGGAGCAGAGGGATCTGGCAGAGCAGGTACATAGTTCCTTGAAAGTGGCATCACAGGTAGGTAGCTAGCATGGTCAACAGTGTTTCAGTCCTTTGGTCCATCAGTCAGGGTACTGAGTACAGTGGGTACGACCGCCTTGGGGTATTGTGTTCAGTTCTGGTCGCCATGTTATAGGAAAGATGTTGGTAATCTGGAAAGGGTGCAGAAAAGATTTACGAGGATTTTGCTAGGACTTGAGCTACAGGGAGAGGCTGGGAAGGCTGGGACTTTATTCTTTGGAGGGCAGGAGGCTGAGGGGTGATCTTATAGAGATGTTTAAGATTATGAAGGGAATAAATAGGGAGAATGTACAGTCTTTTATCCAGAGTGGGGAAATGAAGAACCAATAGACATAGGTTTATGGTGAGAGGGGAAAGATTTAATAGGATCCTGAGGGCAACTTATTCACAAAAGGGGATGGTGGGAATTTGGAATGAGTTGCCAGAGGAGGAAATAGATGGTGAAAGCAGGCAAATGGGACCAGTGTAGTTGGGGCAACTTAGTTGGCATAGGCAAGTTTGGCCAAATGGCTGGTTTCTGGGATGTATGACTATGACTATAACTATGATAACTTCTTTTGAAATTGTTTGTTATCTTATGCTGGTTATCTTGTGTTGCTTTTCCATGATGGTATTCATGAGGGGACTCATTAGCAATGAAATATCCATATCTGTATTGGAGAATCTACTTGAAATGAACTAAGACACTTGACATTTAGTTTTGGCAATTTCCAATTATTTAAAAGTGCCCACCAGAGTAAATTAACTAGCATACAGTTCAAGGGGTGGTTAGAACCCTGGTTCATGATTACAGAAAATGTATGAATGCATATTTAACCTTTACAGCTAATTACAAAACTGTGTAAAGTGCAAATGATCAGTTCAATTTCACTTTAAAATTAAATAAGTGGGGGCTTAATTTTTTTGGCTTCTTTATTTGTTTCATTTCAGAAAGTTTTCAGTTTGCACTAACATTTAAATGAGATATTTTTGATTATTAAAAAGAAACTTTGCCCTAATACATTAAATTTCATTTTCCATCTTAAATTGAAAGTAAATGGGTAGTGACAAATTCGCACATCCAAAGTTGCCTGTTGTTGCCAATATTTTTACTAATTTGGCTTTTCCCCAGATGAATACATGGCACATATTCCGGTAGAATAAATGTGAAAGGTTCATAGTCCAAGCACAGTATATGCATTTTAAAAAACACATTTCCGAAGAGATTTTGATGTAAAATTGCTACGGCTGACTTTTATCAGTGTAATAACTATATTTTAGAGTTAGGTTTCATAATTATATTTTCAGTCATGAATGATGGAAAACAAAACAGTGATCTTCTTAAAGACTCTTTAGACAATCTCACAGAATTGAGTAGAAAGGAACTGCAGATGCCAGTTTATACCAAAGATAGACACAAGTTGCTGGAGTAACTCAACGGAGCAGGCAGCATCTCTGGAGAAAAAATATGGGTTATGTTTGGGGTTGGGAACGGGTCCCAACCGGAAACATCATCCATCTTTTATCTCCAGAGATGCTGCCTAACCCGCTGAGTTACTCCAGCATCTTGTGTCTATCTCATAGAATTGAGGTTGACTTGCTTCCACTCTGGTTTTGTGGCTTATGAGGTGACTGATAAGGCCAAGGTGGGAACATTAGACTTTTCCAAAAATGGGGCAGGAGATGCCAAATGGGGTATCAGTAGGTGGTTAATGAGATGTCACATACCTTCACACTGTCACACAGGCTTCCTAAATAATCCCCATTAATAGATTGGAGGTTCCCAATAAACCTCCAACTGCTCATTGACCAGTTATAGGCTAAGGATTCCCAGAATTCAATGTGGTTGCTGTAGATCAGTGTCACTCATGTTATGAGTCATACTTTGTAGCTACACCCACAAGTTTAACAGAAAGCTTTTCTGCCCTTTCTCTCTCACTTTTGGAGTTACATGCTAAGATGAAGCTACCTATGCTGTAACATTAATAAAGTCTTTGGATCTTAATCACTATGTGTGATTTAAGTTATTCCAACAGCAGAAGCTCAACATGGTGTCAGAGTGTATGGACTCACTCCCTGCTTAATTATATTGCTTTTATTTTAGTTTGTTGTTTTCTCCGGTATATATTACTATGGCTTCTGCTCTCAGAAAACCAGAGATCCTGGTGTTTGACGAGCACCTCGCAGAACGGTGGCGCGTATTTGAAGAGGATTTCTCAATTTACCTTACTGCTACTCCTGGTGTTCGAGTGTCAATTCTTCTTAATCTGGCAGGCACAGAAGCTGCTCGATGTGCCAGAAGATTTCATTATGAACCGGCTAGATTTGACCCGGCTGGTGTCCAAATCACTCCCGCTGAGTCTATCGGAGTCCCTTACTGCCTACTAAGCAAATTCCGACAGTTAAGTGAGTTACGTACTAACTTGGTCATGAAGAGGCATTTGTTCTTTTCCCAAAGTCAGAGACAGGGAGAACCTGCGGAGATGTATGTCAGTGCATTGAAGCACATTGCCAATCGATGCGATTTCGAAGATATATGTGATAGCCTAGTCCATGACCATTTGGTATATGGTGTCCGCAATGATAAATTATGCGACGAGTTACTGCGAGATGCTGAGCTTACTCTAGAGACTGCTGAAAACTGCTGTCGTATTGCTGAAATGGCAGACACTCATACAAAAGTTTTAGGGCATTCTGCTGGTCGTGAAATTAACGTTGCTGGCATGTCTTATCAAATCTTTTGCCGTACTCCTCAAGTGGCCGACAACTCTATGGTGAGACTAATAGACAAGTGTTTTAACTGTGGGGGTTCACGTGCGGCTGCTCATGACCATTGCCCTGCGTATGGAAAATTATGTAGATTTTGTAACAAGCAGAATCACTTCTTCAGATGCTGTCGTTCACGTAGCAACAGATTTCAAACCAGGCAATCGGTTAATTCAGTTGGCCATGAGAACTTGCTCTCGGAATGCTCTCAACCACTTCCCATGGATTTGCAGGCTGCTAGCGAAGGTTTTGACTTCGATGTGCATACGTGGTCTGATTCAGTGCACAAACAACTAGACCTCAAGGTCGCTTTGCTCGTTAATGGCAAGAACCTTTACCTGAAAGATGACACAGGTTCAGGATGTAATGTGATCTGTCTCGCTGTGTTGAAAAAGTTACAAAAAACAGAGACTGTCACTCCTACGGCTGCCTCCCTTCTCCCATTTGCAGGAGATCCAGTGCACCCTATCAGTCAAGTCGAGCTACGCTGCTGTCTTAACTCACGTGTCCACAACCTGAGTTTCTATGTCGTTCGGAGGATGTACCGTCTCTGCTGGGTGCTGACGCATGTCAAGACATGGGACTTGTCTCTTTCAGCCCTTCTGTTTATCCTTTGACTACAACTTGTGACTTTGGTCAACAAATTCTGACACAATACAAGACTTTGTTCGACAACAAGCTGGGAAGGTTGCCTGTTAAGTATACTATCACCATTAACCCTGATGTAATTCCAGTTGTCTGTCCAGCTCACAAGATTCCCCATGCTATGCGCAACTGTGTTCAAAGTGAACTTAACAGAATGATATCTCTAGGTGTAATGGCTCCCATTGCTGACCTCTCAGATTGGGTTTCCACCATGGCTGCGGCAATGAAGGAAAATAAGGATGGAATATGGATTTGTATCAATCCTAAAGACTTAAACACAGCCATTAAACAACCTCACTATCCCATGCGCACTGTGGAAGAGATTGCAGCGCAGATGGCTGAGGCAACTGTATTCACTGTTCTGGATGCCAAGATGTAATTCCGGCAGATTTCGCTGGAACACAACTCCTCCAAGTTAACTACCTTTAGCACACCGTTCGGGCGTTACAGATTTCTTTGCATGCCTTTTGGCATAAGCTCTGGTAGTGAAGTATTTCAACAAGTTAAGGAGCAATTGTTTGCGGTTACCCATGCTCCATTGTAGTGGATGACAACCTCATTGCTGGACGAACTGTCGAAGAACACAATGCTAATCTGACAAAGGTCCTGGATCGCGCCAAGGCCATTAACCTCTAGCTAAACCCTCAAAAATGCAAATTCAGGGTAAGTGAAGTGAAATACATCGGCCATGTATTCACTAAGGATGGCCTATAAACTGATCCGGTGAAAACCAGTGCCATCAATGAGCTCCCAGCAGCCACAGATGTGCTCGGTCTGCAGAGATTCCTTGGCATGGTTAACTACTTGAGCAAATGTATTCCGGACTTCAGTGAAATATCAGCCCCATTGTGCCAGCTTACACACAAAGACACTGCCTGGACCTGGCATGAGCAACAGCAGAGGACGTTCAACACTGTTAAGCAGCAGATGTCTTGTGCTCCTACTCTCGCTTATTTCGATCCTAAACGACCGGTCACACTGACTTGTGACGCTTCACAACACGGACTAGGCGCAGCATATCTTCAAAATGACAGTAGCGGCAATGAGCCTGTTGCCTATGCCTCGCGCACTATGACTGAAACAGAACAACGATACGCCCAAATTGAGAAAGACCTGCTGGTGGATGTTTTCGCCTGCAAGAAACTTAACGACTTTATCTTTGGACATTTGGTAACGATTGAAACTGACCACTAACCTCTGATCAGCATCTTTAACAACATCGATTCATGCCTCTCCAGCGTGCCTACAGCGGATGCTGCTACAACTTCAAAAATATGACATTGTTCTGACCTACAAACATGTCAAGGATATGCACCTGGCTGACACTCTCTCACGTGCACACCATAAGACCTGTGAGGGTCCGTCCTCGCCGGATGATGATTTTATCTTAAAGAATGTGTCTTGTATTCTTTCATCCTGTATGGAGAACTTGGTTGCCCACACTGCTGCTGACAGTACTTTATGGTCGCTCACCTCCTTCATTAAGTGCGGCTGGCCAGATAAACACTACAACGTTCCGCTGCCAGTTTGGCTTACTTTGCCGTCCGCGATGAGCTAATGCTGCAGAATGGCATTATTGTCAAAGGACACAAGACTATGGTCCCTGCTTTGCAATATTTTTACAGCAAGTATTTTAATGCAGTCCATGCAGGGCACCCAGGCGCTGAAGCCACCATCCTACAAGAAAGAAATGTGTTTTACTGGCCTGGCATGGCCAAATACTTCATCGAGAATGTGGCGCCCTGTGCAATGTGTAACAGCTTGGCACATCATCAACAAAAGCAACCACTTCTTTCAAATCCGGCTCCTGCCCTCCCATGGTCTAGAGTGGCAACCGACATATTTGAATGGCATGGCAAGCAGTACCTGCTACTTGACGATTCATATTCTGGACGGTTTGACATTGATTTTCTTAGCATCCCCACTTCTCGCGGGGTAGTTTTGAAGCTTTCTCGCCATTTTCCAGACCACGGAGCTCCGTGCGTACTGTTATCTGATAACGACAGTCAATTTACCAGCCAACACTTCAAGGAGTTTGCTGCATGCTGGGGTTTTCGTCACATCAACAGCAGCCGTGAATATCCACATTCGAATGGACTAGCTGAGCGGGCAGTCAAGAGTGCCAAACAGCTCATGGAACGTTCGTACAGAGCCAATGCTAACGTGTTCCTGGATCTACTCAACTTACGCAACACCTGCTCATCGTTTATTGTCGAGGCAGACCCGAGCCATGATGCCTGTGGTGGATCAGGCATTGATCCCACAGGTGGTTCCACCATCGAAACTCCAGTCCAGATTACAACAAAGTGCATGACATTCAAAAACTGTGGTATGACAAAACAAGTAGGCCACTGTCACCATTAACCAAGGGACAGTTGGTTCGTTTGCAAACTAACAAAGGCCATGACCATATAAGTGTTATTTTTGGTCAGTGCCGATGGCGGCATCTACAGGCGTAACAGACAACATATCGTGCCTGTGAATGAACAAGCTCCACCTCCGTATTATCCAGACCATACAAGTATACTTTCGTCTGTGTCCAGCAGCATTGATCCGCCTACACCAGCACAACAACCCACTTCTGCAACGGCTGCTTTGCCAGTGGCGACGCCCCATCCGCCTGCACCACAGTCCCCTGTTTCATCACCGGAATGATGGTTCAATCTCCGTCACCTGTAAAGCCACCAGCTCCAACCCGGTGGGGAAGAACGGAGATGATCTTTATCGCACTGGTCGTGTTTGTAAGCTGGTCGTGTTTGTAAGCCCACCGTGAAGTACCGGGCTATGTTTGACTTTCCTCCAGCTTATTATCAACGGCTATGCATGCCTTAGTCAGTGGTTTTGTACTGACATTTAATTCTTTAAGAGGGAGGATGTAGATCAGTGTCACTCATGTTATGAGTCATAATTTGTAGCTACGCCCACTAGTTTAAGATGAAGTTACCTATGCTGTAACGTTAATAACGTATTTGGATCTTAATCACTGTGGGTGACTTAAGTTATTCCAACAGCAGAAGCTCAACTGTTGCTGAATTTCTTTTCAAGAAGTCACTGAGTACTTGAATCTTTCCCTGTTTCCACCTGTCTGCCTTTGTCAGAATTCAGAACACAATGCCTCTTTTGGGAATTCTCTATTAAGGCATGTGAAGAACATGGCATGCCCAACATAACCAACTGAGCATAACAAGAGCCTCAGGGATGGTCATAATGAGCTGGGATACACTGACATTGGTTTGCTTATCTGCCAGTTAATTTGTAGGACTTATAGGCATTATTATTCTTATGCCTTAAGACACCTCTCATAAGTGGTCTAGACATGTGCGGACGTGGCGCCGACGGACGAGAGGCCAAAGCAAAGAAGTCAAAGCCAAAGAACCGAATGGAAACGAGGCCAAAACGCCAACAAACCGAACGAGTACGAAGATGAAACGCCTACTAATCGAAAGGATGGGACGCCTAAATGCAAACTAACCGAAAGCGCGGGACCCCTAAAAGCCAACAAACCAAAAAGCTGCATCGCCTAAAAGCAAACTTACCAAATGGCCGCTCTGTCGAAACGCCACCTACCTGAAAGGTGGCATCGCCTACAAGCCAACGAACCGAGTGCCACTCAACAGAAAAGTCCAACAACGGACATGACGTTGAGGGGGGCTTGACTTGTCAGAGACTGGTCCAGACCTCCGCGTCCATCACATCACTGTGAAGGGATTAACATTGTCCCACACCTCCGCTCCACCCGACCCACAGCCCGCGGAGGGTGGCCGTGGGAGTGTGGGGGCTGTCCCTAGGGATGTATGCCTTCGGCCGCTTTCAACGATGCTAGGGTTCAGACTGCCCAGTCATCTATGGCTTGTGTGGGAAAAGGACCCCCACGTTCCTGTCTCCCCCTTCTCTCTCCCCTCTTCTCTCTCTCTTCCCCCCTCTCTCTCACCTCTCTCCCCCCCTTCTCTCTCTCCTCCTCTCTCTCCCCTCTTCTCGCTCTCCCCTTCCCCTCTGGTCCCCCTCGATGGCTCCTGTATCCCTCACCATGATAGCCCCCCTCTACCCATGGCTCTTCCCCAAGTTTTCTCCCCCCTCACACCCCTCTCTGCCACTAGCCACCCCTCCCGCCCACACATGCCCCTCCCCCACTAACCCATATATCCCCCTCCCCCACACACCGCCACCCCCACATCCCTCCCCCTCATGCCAACACATCCCCCTCCCCCACAACCCCCCCACCGCCCCACACTCCTACCCCCACAAACCCCCCTGCCCCCACACCCCTCCACCCTTCCCCCACCCACACAGCTTCCCCACCCCTCCCCCGCCCCACAACCCCACTTGCCCACACATCCCTCCCATCCACAAGCCCCACATGCCCACACATCTCCCTCCCCCCAGCACCCCCACACGCCTCCCCACCTCACATCCCCCCATCCCCACACCTTCCCCAGAACCCCCTGCCCCCACACCCATCACCCCGCCCACACAACCCTCCCCCCACCCACACACCCCTTCCCCCCACATCCCCCCACCCACACACCCCTCCACCCACAAACCCCATCCCCAGCCCACACGCACCCCTCCCCACATTCCCCTCTCACATCCTTCCTCCCCCCCACACACACCCCTCCTGCCCACACACACCCCTACCACCCCACACCCCCTGCCACACACCCCTCTTCCCTCCCCCCTCCCCTCCCACAGATGAAGAGGAGGAGGAGTGAAGAGGAGGGGGAGGGAGTGCTGGAGATGAGGAGAAATGAGCCATGCCTGCACAGTTAGGGGCTATGGGTGAGTGGTGGAATATAGCATTGTGGAACATGTTGCGTTGGGGGAACGGGTAAGTGGTGGAATATTGCGTTGGGGTATGGGTGGCTTTGGGGGACCAGGCCTCCCATATTACTGGGACCCACTTAGTCTAGTATACCTATAAAAGTCTCATGTTGTATGTGTGTTGTATTTGTGTTGTATGTATGTATGTTTTGTATCTTCCTCAAAACGCTACGTGCTCGCGCTTAAATGTTTACATATTCTGACGCACATTTTTGCCCTCCAAGCCATAATCAGGTTCACTTATGATTTGATGTTTTATTTTATGTTGTTGATGATTAAAGCTTTAAAACATTTTTTAACATGATTTCTACTGGTAAAATCCTTCCTGCCAGCTTCCAACACACAAAGTTGCAAGACAGGAACTTTTCACCTCAATGGAATATCACAGCAAGTGCTTTAACAGGATGGGGAAGGACAAATTGGTATTGCAATCTGAACTGCTGCGGCAGGCAGGGGAAGTGCAATTGTTTTTAAGTCCACTGCAAAGGAAGGTAGGGGTGTGCTGGAATCTTACATTCGGGAACGGTTGCATTGGGGGACCAGGCCTCCCGTGTGACAGGGACCCAAAGGGTCCCACTTGGTCTAGTTGAATATAAGGCTCTTATATTGTTTCAACGTACAAGTCAACAATGGCATGAAGCCCAACCTACAAATGTATGCACAGGCAACCATGGGCTGCATAATGCAGCCTAACCATTGAAGTTGGGGTGACTTTTTTTCTGAATTGTTGTCGCCAGTTGATCAATTTCTCTTTAGTTCTGGAGATCAGTGCCAGTCCTGAGAGAATTTTTGTGGAACGCAAGGTGCAATATTACAATAAGAATAATTGGGAAATATATTGCAGCCGGCAACCAGAAAACAAAGGATATTCTTTGGAACTTCTACTATTTTCTTTTTAGATTATTAACAGGGGAAGTTACCACATCAAAATGACTGTATGGACAGTAAATAAACAAAACTTTTTCCTGTCCCAGCTAATGAAACCCTTCCGTTTTTCTCCCTGCCAGCCTTATATGTTGTACCTTGCATAAACCTATCATCCTAATCTCTGCTGCCCATATCCTAACACACGTCACTTTTCATTTGGTGTTGCTCCTGAGAAATGTGGACACATGCTTTACAATATCAGCAGCGATACTTCCAAGTTGTTGTCATTCTATATACTGAAGTGGTGCACATTTTTGATATTTTAGTTGACAATAAGCTATTCTGCATGGGAGAAAGATTGGAGGTCCCCAAAAGTCAATAGCAACACAATATAAAAGTAAAGCAATGAAAACTGAAATGTATCCTGGTGGGTAAAATAACATATGGCTTTACCAGTAGAAAATAATTTGTAAAAAATACTATTTTTGAATGCAAGTCTTTATGAATCTAAGTCTTCCAGTGACATAGCAAAACAAAACAAAAAGAAAACAAGCTCTAAATATAAGCATTACCAGTACCAGCTGCAGGGAAATGCTTTTTTTTTCCTGTTACTAAAACTAAGTAAAAATGATTGATGGTTCATGGAAAATTAATGATCCACATTGCTTCTCACTTTTTTTGATGTTCTTATTTTGACCAAAGACTTTCCCTTGGTATTCATGTTTACTATTTTAACATAGCTACATTTCAGTTTGCAATGAAGTCAGAAATAGTATTCAACCCATCAGTTTGGGACTTGAGTGTTGTGATCTACACTAGAATTGTTGAATATCTTAAGGGAAGAAATGCTGGGGAGGGGAAAATGATGTTCATGGTCACGTTAGTGTTCACGTCTCATGAATGTTTTTTATTCCGTCTTTTGACTAACAATTCTTTAGACATAATTTTAGTTTACATGTCATTCTTAATTTAGTTGGAAGCAAATGTGATATTTCTGAATTAAATATGATTTAGGGTGATATTATAGATGTCACTTTATCTGCAGTTTAGACTGTGCATTGTATTATTCTCTGAACTATAGTTTAAATCTTTAATGGTATTAACTAATCTGAGCCAACCAAACCAAACCAAACCTTGAAGAATTAATGGTGATAGTTCTTTTATTTTAAAATAATTCATTGTGATTATAATTCAGTTAAATGATTGATTAATTCTGAATTATTAATGCATTTTTTATAACATTATTCCTGGGTATTAAATAGGAATAAATGATTTTTATTTCTGCTGTGCCATTCTGATGTAATACATTCAATGTTATACCTGACTTTAGGAAGTTTCACCTCAATTTTACTGCGAGTCTTAACCAAAAAAAAAGTAACCTTTGGCCCATTGAGTAATGCCCTCCATCAAGCATCCATTTACATGAATCCTATACGGATCCGAATGTATTCAGCCCACATTCCCAACAGTATCTTTCAGATTCTACCACTCACCGACACATTAGGAGAAATTTACAGTGGCCAGTTAAGGCCACGTGCCTTTAGGATGTGGGAGAAATCAAGGGCACCTGAACAAATATATGCAGTCAGAGGGAGAACATGCAAACTCCTTACAGATAGCACCTTAGCATAGGATAGGAACTGGATTACTGGAATGGTGAAGCAGCAGCTCCACCCAGCTCTAGATCATACTTAGCTCTTTAATCACAAACTTATCTACATGCATGGGATGTCTCTGATTCTCATGAACCTCCACCGGAACTCGATCCATTGTAGATCTTCAGCTTCTCAGGCAGAGAACTGTGGATTCAATCCCAGCTAGCACATTCAGAAATACATTCTCTTAGCTGACATTGCAAAATTTTAATGAGCGTTGGTGGAAACATGCTTTTCAGATGAAATGTTACTTTAAGGTTTTACCCACATCTCTGTTAATCATAAAAAGATTCCAGAATACTAATTAAATTTTGGGCTTTTCTTAGCTTGGGTTATTTTCCTGTAACCAAATCCTAAGAACAAATCATAAAGCTGCTACTGTATAGTCCGCATAGAAAATGCACAAATTCAGGACATTGAGCAGTTTTACTGATAGCTACTACTCATTCTATATTATATTGAACATAAATGTGACTTTATGTGTAACATGAAATTATGTTTTGAGATGTCTTGACATTGTAAATGGTACACAATGAATCTAAATGATCTATTTCAATCTGTACTTGAGAGCACGTCCCCCATGTTTTAATTGCCATTATGTCAAGGAACAATTTCAAGGTTTCCCAGCAATCCTTTAGTAGAAAAACAAATCTGTCAATGTCTGATGCACATTTAAAGCCCTGTCTCACTGTGCGAGTTGGCCCACGAGTGACCCCGAGTTTTCACTCGTGGTGATCACGTAGCGGGAACGTCGGAACTCGCGCGTTCAACTTGTCCACTCGTGGCGCTAACGGCAGGTACTCGGGAAACATGTTAACTCGTGAAAAAAATCAAACATGTTTGATTTTTTCCACGAGTCAAATTAACTGTTAAAATCAAGTTAAAAATGGAAACATTTAAACTCGTTGCAGTAACGTAATGGCCCGTGCGTTTACCATAGTGTCTCGTGAGTCTATCGTGGGAACTTTTTTATAATCTGAAAGGGACTGAACCAAAGTAGTATAATATGTATATACATATTATATATATTATATATATTTCAATTCCAACCCCGAAGCAATTGAGAGGCGATTTCTTGGGCCGTGTAATTTAACGTGTGTCTTTGCTTTTAAAAGTGAAGCTGTTTAATTGTTTACGCTGCGCTGTGTTTCGTGTTGGGGAGAGTGCTGCTGTACAATGCTTTCGATTTTATACTGCCCTCCCCCTTCCACAGAAAAATGCCTACATTTTTCTTTGTGCCCGCTCTCCTGGGAGCAATCCAAACCAGGGGAACAATGAACCCTTAGAGGCTTCGCGTTCCTTGCTCCTATATATGGACCTCGCTCGCTCACAACTGTATGAACGCTCGATCAACCAGGCATCGGCCAACACGGAGGCCTGATTACTGAAAACAAAGTCAACTTGTACCAGACCTCATCATCTTCCTTCCGACAACCCGTAACCACGGCACCACACTTTCAACAGAAAACTTAATATTTAAAGAATATATTATGGGACATTGGATTGTCTGAAGAAGGGTCCCGAGCAGAAACGCCACATATGTGTGTGTGTGTGTGTGTGTGTGGCTGTGTGTGTGGCTGTGTGTGTGGCTGTGTGTGTGGCTGTGTGTGTGTCTGTGTGTGTGTCTGTGTGTGTGTGTGTTTGTGTGTGTGTCTGTGTGTGTGTGTGTGTTTGTGTGTGTGTATCTGTTTGTATCTGTGTGTGTGTCTGCTGTCGGGTCCCGGCGGCCGCTCAAAGTCACCCGAGCTGCTTCCTTCCTCTGAAGTGGTGGCCAGCTGCTGTCTGTGTGTATCTCTCTCTCTATGTGTGTGTGTGTGTATGTGTGTGTGTGTGTGTCTCTCTCTCTCCCTCTCTGTCTATCTGTGTGTATCTGTGTGTGTGTCTGCTGTCGGGTCCCGGCGGCCGCTCAAAGTCACCCGAGCTGCTTCCTTCCTCTGAAGTGGTGGCCAGTCCTGCTGTCTGTGTGTATCTGTGTGTGTGTGTGTGTGTGTGTGTGTGTGTGTGTCTCTCTCTCTCCCTCTCTGTCTATCTGTGTGTGTGTCTGCTGTCGGGTCCCGGTGGCCGCTCAAAGTCACCCGAGCTGCTTCCTTCCTCTGAAGTGGTGGCCAGCTGCTGTCTGTGTGTATCTCTCTCTCTATGTGTGTGTGTGTGTATGTGTGTGTGTGTGTCTCTCTCTCTCCCTCTCTGTCTATCTGTTTGTATCTGTGTGTGTGTCTGCTGTCGGGTCCCGGCGGCCGCTCAAAGTCACCCGAGCTGCTTCCTTCCTCTGAAGTGGCGGCCAGTCCTGCTGTCTGTGTGTATCTGTGTGTGTGTGTGTGTGTGTGTGTGTGTGTGTGTGTGTGTGTGTGTGTGTGTGTGTGTGTGTGTGTGTGTGTGTGTGTGTGTGTGTGTGTGTGTGTGTGTGTGTGTGTGTCTGCTGTCGGGTCCCGGCGGCCGCTCAATGTCAGTCACCCGAGCTGCTTCCTTTTTTAAAATTATTTAAAATAGAGATCCATTGCAAAAAAGTATTTAAAAACATAAAACAACAAGAAATGCTTGGTTACTGGAGGATGCGCATTTTCCCATTGTAGGTCATATCAATAGATGCCGCCGCGCTGAAATAACTCAAAACCACAGGATGGAGATGTATTTTAACATTGTTGCTTTATTAAAACATACCTTCATTCACGGTTGGCTCAAGAGTAACGGGAGAGGAACTTGGTAACTCGGGAGAGGAAGTTGGAGCATCGCAGCAATGACATACCCGTGGGAACTCGGTTACACACTTGATCATAAACTTGAAGTCTCGTGCACAGCCACGAGTCTGTCACTCGGGGTACCTCGTGGGTCAACTCGCACAGTGAGACAGGGCCATTAAGAAAGCATTCCAAAAATCTTTGATTAGACAAATATCAAATGTTGGTAACTGCAGAATGACCAGGTATTATGCGAAATATATCAATTTGAAAAATATCTAGCATGATCATATTTCCCTAATGATATGCTCTGCTATTTCTGAGATACTGTCAACAATAATTATTGGGGTCATACTTTGTTATGAGGGCATGTGGCAGCAGAACTGAAAGTCAAAATAATTCTACTGCCTGAGATTAGAATATGTTGTCATCTATCACAGAATTTGTGTGTGTGTGTGTGTGTGTGTGTGTGTGTGTGTGTGTGTGTGTGTGTGTGTGTGTGTGTGTGTGTGTGTGTGTGTGTGTGTGTGTGTGTGTGTGTGTGTGTGTGTTTCAATCTTTCAGTCAATCAAAATAAGATGAACAATTTTTAATTGAGCTTAATCCAACAATGGGGTTTACTCAGAGAAGGTGTGAGGTTTTGCACTTTGAGAGGTCAAATGTAAGGGGAAAGTATAAAATGAATGCCAGGACCCTTAATATCATTGATGCACAGAAGGATCTTGGGGTCCAAGTCCATAACTCTCTGAAAGTATCAATGCAATAAAGTGGTACAGATGGTGAATAGTATGTTTACCTTCATCCACTGCGGTAATGAGTGTAAGAGTCAGGAAATCATGCTGCAGTTTTATGGAACTTTGGTTAGCCTGCAGTTGGAGTGTTATGTGCAGTTGTGGTCATCCCATTACAGGTATGTGAAGGATATGTGGATGGTGCAGAAGTGATTCACCAAGATGCTGCCTGGATTAAAAGCTGTTAACTACAAGGAGAGATTGGACACACTTGGATTGTTTTGTCTGGAGCATTGGAGGCAGAGGTGAAACCTATTAAGTTTATAAAATTATGAGAGATATAGATGGAGCAGACAATTTTCCAGAGTGAAAATGTATAACACTAGAGAGCATAGCTTTAAGATGAGAGAGGAAAGTTTCAAGGAGCTGTGGAGCTAGATTTTTGCACTGAGTGGTGGGCACCTGGAACACAATGCCAGGTATATTGGTGAAAGCAGATAAAATGGTTGTGTTTAATAGTTTTTTAAAGACACGTGGATATGCAAGGAAAGAGGGGGATATGAACTATTTGCAGGCAGAAAGAATTAGATTAAGTGGGCATCATGTTCGGCCCAGACATCACGAGCCAAAGGGCTCTTTCCTGAGCTGTACTGTTCTGTGTTCTGTTATTTCACCCAGTTTTGTCTATTTCCCAACAGTGAAAGTAATATTTCTGTACCAGCAACAAACTCATTGACTGCCATGGAGGAGAAAGAGATTGTGAAAGAAAGTAAATTCTGGTGCAGTTTGATAAATGCCAGGAGGGAGTTGCTGTACCAGCTGCAGTGATTTCTTCTGAGTGGAAATTCAGAATGAAAATGAAAGAATGACAAAAAACAAACATGCGGCACTTGCCCCACTGGCCCCCAGCTATTCCTGCCTTATTGTTGTTTACATTGAACAGTCCTTTTTCCAGGCGTATACTGGTCCCATCCCCCAACTATTTTACCGCTACATCAATGACAGTTTCGGGGTTACGTCCTGCACCCATGCAGAACTCATCAACTTTATTAAGTTCACCACTTCACCATTAAGTTCTACCCTGCCCTCAAATTCACCCAGACTATCTCTGACACCTGTCTTCTCTTTCTTGATCTCTATGTCTCCTTCACAGGAGTCAGACTATTGAATGATGTCTACTACAAACCTACCGACTCCCGTAGTTTTCTGTACTACACTTCTTCATTGCCTGCCTCTTGCAAAGATGCCATCCCCTACTCTAAATTTCTCCATCACCGCTGAGACTGCTCCCGATTAGGTTTTCCATACTAGGACATGCAAGATATTTAAGTGATCTCCCGGTTGCCAGCCGTTTTAACTCCCCTTCCCATTTCCATACTCACCTTTCTTTCCTGGGCCTCCCCCATTGCCATTGGGAGGCCACACACAAATTGGAGAAACAGCATCTCATATTTTGGTAGTTTACAACCCAGCAGTATGAACATTGAATTCTCTAATTGTGGGTAATTAATATAAAACTCCCCCCTCCCACATCCTCCATTAAAAGTCTGTTAAGATTGATTTTATTAGTACGGGTGTCAGAGGTTATGGGGAGAAGGCAGGAGAATGAGGTTTGGAGGGAGAGATAGATCAGCCATGATTGAATGGTGGAATAGACTTGATGGGATGAATGGCCTAATTCTACACCAATCACTTATGATCTTATGAGCTAAGAAGGGTCCCAACCAGAAATGTCACCTATCCATGTTCTCCAGAGATGCTGCCTGACCCGCTAAGTTACTCCAGCATGTTATGTCAATCGTTGGTATAAACCAGCATTGCATTTCATTTTTATTACAAACAACATTTCTTGATTTCACAAAATATGTCAAATTGATCTGCATGCTACAGTTTGCTTGCAAAGTGGGAATCCTATGGGAAAATACATTTTCTTATGGTTGTAAGCTCTTTAAGAGAGATGTCACAACAGGAAATACAGAGATCTAACACCAATCCATTAAAATAATTGGAGGAAGGACTATCTTCATTGAAGTGTTACATCCAGTGCAGGATAAGAGGGGATTTAATGCATCATCTGGCCTCTTCTATCTGATTATTGGTATGTTGATGCTTGGGTTACAGATTCTGTTCTGGAGGGTCTTTCTGTTATCTGCTAATGAATGTATTTTGCTTGACCTTTGTATACCAGGGAGTACCTTATACTGGCCGCTACTTGTCTCATTCCACTCCACTGAGAGATGACATGGCAGATGTTGATCAACAGTCTAATTGATTCATTAAGAATCAGCAGTTTTCTCTTAAAACTATTCTGAGTTCTGGCTGAACCCATTGCTGGAGTAAAAGTAGTCATGATTCAAGAGCAGCACAATCACTTTTTCAAAAATTACATAATATTGTATAATTATTATATGTATTATATAATACAATACAAAGTGCTGCAAATAATATAATGTTCATATTTCAAGAATCAACAAAAGGATTATGTGGTATGAAATGTTACAAAAAATACTTGGCACTGACAAAGCTGCTGTACTCTAATTATCTCAAGAAAAGTCTCAACCCAAAACTGAATGGTATCAGATTAGGAAAAGAGGAAGTGTAACGAGACCTGGGTGTCCTTCTACATCAGTCACTGAAAGTAAAAGCCCTGTCTCACAGTGCGAGTCGACCCATGAGTGACCCCGAGTGAAAGAAAAAATCAGACTCGTGGTTGTGTAGGAGATTCCAAGTTTATGTTCAAGAGTTTAACCGAGTTCCCACGGGTATGACTAAAGTTTGCCGTTTACTTCTCATTTCTGCGATGTTCCAAGTTCCTCTCCCGAGTTACCAAGTTCCTCTCCCGAGGATTAATTTCAAAACTTCAATTTATTTCAAACCGTGCTTTATCCGAACAACAGATCAGGGCAGATGCCAGTCCCTTTAAACATCACGGACAGCTCAGTGTGAAGTGGTGTTGGAATTATATATGTGAAATAGTCTTGGGAATTTTATTATCGATCCTAAATGCTCTATTTAAATTATAGATTGTTTAATTTGTTGTGAAGTGGCGTCGGATTTAACACCTCAGTCTATTAAAATTGAATTATCTCACTGAACGAAAACATGCAATATGTTTCCAGGCAAATATCCAGTGGTTGAGAATTAAAGAGCAGTCATTTTAAACGGGCGGTTGTAGTCAATAATACGGTAACCGAATTATATTTATTTATTGCTAGAGAGGACGATGTAAACGTAGTCAGGTTAGTGAGCAGCCTCTAACATTAACCACTCCTCGTACTGTTCTGTTGTGTTGGAAGGAACTGCAGATGCTGGTTTACCTCGACAATAGACACCAAAAGCAGGATTAACTCAGTGGGTCAGACAGCATCTCTGGAGAGAACGAATGGGTGATGTTTCGGATCGCGACTCTCCCGGTTGCTACCTGATCTCCCGGTTGCCAAACACTTCCCATTCCCACACTGACCTTTCTGTCTCCTCCAGTCAGAGTGAGGTTAAATGCAAATTGGAGGAACAGCATTTCATATTTCGCTTGGGCAGCTTACAGCCCAGTGGTATGAATATTAATTTCTCTCATTTCAAGTAACCCCGACATTCCCTCTCTGTCTATCCCCCCTCCACTCAGGTCGCACCAGCTGCTCGTTTTCACCCAACGAGCAGCGAACAAAGATCTGTTTCCTTTATCATTGTAACTTTTTTGCATTAATTGTTCTTTATCTTTCCACAATACATCATCATCTATATCTTTTGTTTCCCTTACCAGTCTGTTGAAGAGTCTCGACCCGAAACATCACCCATTCCTTCTCTCCAGAGATCTGGCCTGTCCCGCTGAGTTACTCCAGCTTTTTGTGTCAATCGTGGCTTTTCTTCAGACTGTTCCATTGTATTGACCGAAAACGAACGATGTGACGGTACCGGCGACTTAATGAATGAAATGGAGACACGCGGAATTAAATGGACTTGGAATAACTGGGGTGGTGGGGTTTTATCGAAAAGTGACTACATTAAATTGGTGGAAGGAAACAGGCAGGCGAGGTTTCGGGTCAGGGTCCTTCTTCAGACTCCATAACCCGCTGAGTTCTTCCAGCTGTCAAATGGAGACATGGGGGACCACAGATGCTGGCATGTTGAGCGAAACACAAAGTGTTGGAGCAACTCGATGGGCCGAATGGCCTAATTCTGCTCCTATGACATGAACTCACGAAGTGTCGAAGTAAGGCAGCGGGTCAGGCAGCATCTGTGGAGGGAATGGATAGGCAACTTTTCGGATCGTGTCCCTTCTTTTCGAGCCGAATAAGTGCCTGTCCATTCCCTCCGCTGATTCTGCCTGTCCTGCTGAGTTACTCCAGCGCTGTGTGAGTTCCTCCAACCAATGATCATGATTCCAGCATCCGCAGTTTCTTGTCTCTACATAAACTAGGCCTCAGCAATACTGAGTGCACTAACCGGGAGATTATGTTGCTGCTGCCAAAACAACAGTTGACAATGTATGCACGGTAGATGTCACATTGCGTGAGAAACGAGGTCTCCAGGGAGACAGACGCAAAGTGCTGGAGTAACTCTGCGGGACAGGCAATATCTCTGGACATTTATAAAGCATTACATTTTGGAACGCAAGGAACTACAGAAGCTGGTTTATGAAAAAATACAAAGTGCTGGAGTAACTCAACGTGTCAGGTAGTATCTGTAGAGAACATGGAGAGGTGACGTTTCGGGTGAAAGAAGGGTCTAAAATTTGAAGAAGGGTCCCGACCCGAAACGTCACCTATCCAAGTTCTCCGGAGATTACTAATCTTCAACATTTCACTTCTGGCACTCAGGCCAAACCCATGGTAGACTCAAGAGTCACTATGGTAAACTCACGGGCCCCTACGTTCTTACAACGAGTTTAAAATTTTAACTTCAAGAGTAAATTTAGCTTGTGGAAATCTTTAAACATATTTAAAAATTTTCAAGAGTTAACAAGTTTCCTGGGTACCTGCCATTAGCGCCACGAGTCGCTAAGTTGCGTCCACGAGTTCCGACGTTCCTGCTACGTTAATTGTACGTGATTACCACGAGTTTAATTTGTTTGAAACTCGGGGTCACTCGTGGGTCGACTCGAACCATGAGACTGGGGTTTAAGTGTGCAGGTACAACAGGCAGTGAAGAAAGCAAATGGCATGTTGGCCTTCATAGCGAGAGGATTTGAGTATAGGAGCAAGGAGGTCCTACTGCAATTGTGCAGGGCCCTGGTGAGACCACACCTGGAATATTGTGTGCAATTTTAGTCTCCTAATTTAAGGAAGACATTATTGCTATTGAGGGAGTGCAGCATAGGTTCACCAGGTTGGTTCCGAGAATGGCAGGATTGACATATGATGAAAGAATGGGTTGACTGGGCTTGTATTCACTGGAATTTAGAAGGATGAGAGGGGATCTTATAGAAGCATATAACATTCTTAAAGGATTGGCAGGCTAGATTCAGGAAAACTGTTCCCCATGTTGGGGGTGTCCAGAACCAGGGTTCAAGGTTTAAGAATAAAGGGTAGGCCATTTGGGTCTGAGATGAGGAAAAACTTTTTCACCCAGAGAGCTGCAAATATGTGGAATTCGCTGTTACAGAAGGCAGTGGCGGTCAATTCACTGGAAGTTTTCAAGAGAGAGTTAGATTTAGTTCTTAGGGCTAAAGGAATCATGGGGCATAAGCAGGAACGAGGTACTGATTTTGGATGATCAGCCATGATCATATTGAATGGTGGTGCTGGCTCGAATGGCCAACTCCTGCATCTATTTTCTATGTTTCTATGAAATATTACCTATTCCTTCTCTCCAGAAATGCTGCCTGTCCTGCTGTGTTACTCCAGCATTTTGTGTCTATCTTCTAATTATCTTTAACTCTGACTTGTAACTCAATTTGTTTACTTCCCGGTGATTCTGAATGTAACCTACCCTAGCAACTACTCGCTCCCATCTCTACATGTGATATGTCCTGTCCGTCGACACTTGAGGATCGCTGAAGGATTGTGACACTGAAGAGAAGCTCCTGGCGGTCGAGGCTGCGGTGCAGATGGGAAGCTCCCAGCCGATGGGAAGCAGCAGAGCCATGCAAGGACAGACCCGGCCACCGACAGGAGCACAACAGACCCGGCGGCCGCCGAGAGCAAAGACCATGTGCACCTGCAGCCCTGGCCCACCGCTGCAAACAAAGGCCCGACGGTGGAAGGTCAGAAGCCCCAAAGACTGGAGAGTCGAGGAGGAAGCTGCTGGCGACTATGGATGTGAGGACCGAAAGGAGAGGGTCTGGGGTACTGCCCCCAGCGCCATGGATGAGAGGGGATCTCATTGAAACATATAAGATTGTTAACGGTTTGGACACGCTAGAGGCAGGAAACATGTTCCCGATGTTGGGGGAGTCCAGAACCAGGGGCCACAGTTTAAGAATAAGGAGTAAGCCATTTAGAACGGAGCCGAGGAAACACTTTTTCTCACAGAGAGTGGTGAATCTGTGGAATTCTCTGCCGCAGAGGGTGTTGGAGGCAGGTTCTCTGGATACTTTCAAGAGAGAGCTAGATAGGGCTCTTAAAAATAGCAGAGTCAGGGGATATGGGGAGAAGGCAGGAACGGGGTACTGATTGGGGATGATCAGCCATGATCACATTGCATGGCGGTGCTGGCTCGAAGATCCGAATGGCCTACTCCTGCACCTATTTTCTATTGTCTTCAAGGTCTGCTGCAGCTGACTCACTCCCACCCCCGCCCACTCACATCAGGACACAGGGTGAGCAGAGGGGCATTGGATCACGGTTTGGCCTTACCTGGATCAGGGGAGCTCCAGTGCTTCCAACATGTGGACCAGACTGGAATTTTTCTTTTTCTTTGTAAATAACACAAAATTATGGTAAATGTGCATTTGTGGTTTGTGCAAAAATATCACTGTGCTGAGCATGCGTGACAATAAAGAATCATTGAACTGCTATCATTGTCCATCATTCAAAGGAACCAAGAAAATGTGCAAAATATTTAGTCTGTGATGTAAATATAATATTTTTTAAATAATTACATTCTACCTCAATGTCATTACATTATTAGACATTAATGCAATTTTATGGTCCATGCTGAAAAAGTAATATTATTTATTTGAAATATGTACTTTCATAAAAAAAATAGAATTGTTTATTTCAGTTCAAATCGTTCAAATCGTTCATCAGATATTTTGTTTAGTGTTAGCTTTTAAATTGCTTCCTACAATTTGATGGGAACTGAACAATTAAGAATTGTCTTGTGCATTCAGAAATGGAAACAACCCTTTAGCTGATAGTACATCAAATGAAGACAAGCACATGGAGTATTAGTGATATCTGAATGTTGTTTTACAGTCACTTCTGCTGTGAGTTAGACAGAAATTCCCTTGGAATATAAAGGTCAGGGTGAGGGACGTTGATGGGCAGGGATGCAGATTGTCAGGCCAAGGAGGGGTGCAATGGTTGGCGCTCACCATAGAAACCATCTTTCTGAATGCAGTCTGCTAATGCAATATCACTTACATGTTGGAATTGTAGCAGCTGAGTGCATGGCTAAAAATAGCAGCGGGTTTCGACCGACCATGCCTGCTGCATGTTGGCACGGGCTCCAGACATAACAAACGCACTGATGCGCATTCAGTGTGATATCATGCTGAGCTTGATCAGACACTTCCAGGGAGGGGAGAGGAGCATTGCTGCTGCTCTCTCTTCCTTCCTTAATTAACCAGGAATTAGTTGCAGTCAATCATTTGCATTGCCTGACATTCAATGAATCTGAAACAAATCGCCACCTGCTACCTTAAAGTCCCTACTTTCCCAGTATTTGCTCTCTCAGTACATTCTGATCAAAATCAGGGGAATAAAAGACTTGCACTAATAAAGGTTCTATTAACATAAAATAACATTTTCCTTGTTTCACCTTTAGTTTAAAGCAGTCTGTAATATAAAATTAATTACTGAAAAAAGTGACATTTACATTCAGCAACAAAAATAGTCAAATACTGTTTGAAATTGCCAGGTAAGGGTATCCTCTGAGCAGTGCAGGCATCATAATAAATTAGTGCCACCTTTCCTCGTAAATATTTGCTCTCCATGCTTCTGCAAGTGACCCTATACTGCAAATGATTGATGCTATTTAAAGCTACAGTAGGTGGCACCTTTCAAAGGATAAATGTTTTATGACTGTAATAAGCAGTTATAGACAATAGACAATATGTGCAGGAGCAGGTAATTCGGTCCTTCAAGCCAGCACCGCCATTCAATGTGATCATGGCTGATCATCTTCAATCAGTACCCCCTTCCTGCCTTCTCCCAAATCCCCTGACTCTGCTATCTTTAAGAGCCCTATCTAGCTCTCTCTTGAAAGTATCCAAAGAACTGGCCTCCACTGAGGCAGAGAATTCCACAGACTCGCAACTTTCAAACAATGCATCGAAGATGACAGTAGAAGGGGTGGAATGGATGGCATCCTTTCTCTACAGGAATGGGGCATAGGAGAGACATCTGATTCAGGAGTCAGAAGACGCAAGCAATGCCAGGAGCCTCGTTCCCAGAATATAAACAAAATATAAGACGAACGTGGACATAGTGTCACAAATATCATACAGCATTGAAGCAGGCCCTTCAGCCTGTTGATTCCATGCCAACCATCAAGTACCTTTTTACACTAAACCAATCTTATTAGAACATAGAACAGTACAGCACAAGAACAGGCCCTTCAGCCCACAACGCCTTTGCCGAACATGATGCCAGGATCATCACATATCTACCTGCAGATATGACTACTATCACCACATTATCTACTTATTGGTAGATTATCAAACTTCGGGGCAGCACGGTGGCGCAGCAGATGTGATACTGCTTTACAGCGCCAGAGATTTGTTCCGATCCAAACAAAGGATGCTGTCTATATGTTCTCCCCATGACCTGCATGGGTTTTCTCTGGGAGTTCCGGTTTCCTCCCACAATCTAAAGATGTATAGGTTTGCATGTTTATTGCCTTGGTAAAATTATAAATTGTCACTCGTATGTGGAGGATAGTGTTAATGTGAGGGGATCGCTGGTCAGTGCAGACTCAATGGGCCTCCAAACTAAACTAAACTAAACTAAACTAAACTAAATCTACTTGCATATTCTCCTCACATTCTGTATCTGGAATTCTACACTCAACCTGCATCTCATTGACTTGCATCTCTTTAACAAACACACTGAATACCACAACTATCTCGACTACACTTCTTCCCATCCTGCTTCCTGCAAAGACTCAATCCCCTACTCACAATTCCTCCGTCTACGCCGCATCTGTGCCCAAGATGAGGCGTTCCATGTTAGAACATCTGAGATATCCTCATTCTTTAGGGAATGGGGGTTCCCCTCTCCCATCATAAATGACAACCTCATTCATGTCTCCTCGGTACCTCGCTACATGGCCCTTGCTCCCCCTCCCACTGGTCGCAACAGAGACACAGTCCCCATAGTCCTTACTTTCCACCCCATCAGCCGTCACATACAACATATAATCCTTGGAAATTTCTGCCACCTCCAATAGAATCCCACCACTAGCCACATTTTCCCATCTCCACCACTTTCCGCCTTCCGCAGAGACCGGTCCCTCCGCAACTCCCTGGTTAACTCATCCCTTTCCACCCAAACCATCCCCTCCCCAGGTACCTTCCCGTGCAACTGCAGAAGATGCAAGGCCAGTCGCTATACCGCCTCCCTCGCTATACCTCCTCCCTCGCTATACCTCCTCCCTTGACTCTGTCCAGGTACCCCGACAGTCCTTTCAGGTTGGACAGAGGTTCACTTGCACCTCCTCCAACCTCATCTATTGTATCCGTAGTTCAAGATGTGGACTCTTATACATCGTCAAGACCAAACGCAGACTGTGCAATCGTTTCGCAGAACACCTTTGCTCAGCCCGCATGAACCAACCTGATTTCCCGGTTGCTGGTCACTTCAATTCTCCTTTCCATTGCTACCCAGAACTTTCAGTCCTCAGTCTCCTCCATTGTCAGAGTGAGGCTAAATGCAAATTGTAGAAACAGCATCTCATATTTCGCTTGAGCAGCTTACAGCCCAGTGGTATGAATATTGATTTCTCTCATTTCAGGTAGCCTCAGCATTCCCTCTCTCTCTATCCCTCCCCCACCCAAGTCACACTAGCTTCTCATTTTCACCCCACAAACGGCTTCAAACAAACACCCGTTTCCTTTATCATCGTTACTTTTTTGCATATCTTTAATTCATTGTTCTTTATCTCTCCACATCACCGTCTATTTCTCCCATTTCCCTTATTCCTAACCGGTCTGAAGAAGGGTCTTGACCCGAAACACCACCCATTCCTTCTCTCCAGAGATGCTGCCTGTCCCACTGAGTTACTCCAGCTTTTTGTGTCTACTTCTGCATCTCTTGGAGTTGTGGTAGGAAACCATAGCAACCACAGGATCCCAGGGAGAACACGTACATTCCTCACAGACAGCAAGTGGATGGCTGGTTTGAATCTGGATAATTGGAGCTGAGGTAGCAGCTCTTCCCCTGTGACACTCAGATAAGCATTCTTGCTGGTTATCTCGACAAATGAACTTATTTTCAAATGGAACTTCAGACAATCTTCATTGCTCTCTTCTTCTTAGGCTTAGTCCACTAAATACACCTGCCATCCAACAATCTCTCGACCAGCATTCAATGCTATACTCAGGTGTTTTTCTGCACTCACAAACTTGCATATGGTAGGTCTCACCCTCACTAACAGCCGATCCTCTGGTACAGCTGCATTACTAACAGATATTGCAGGATTTCAATTTCCCTCCTCCATTCCCTCCAGGATTAGCATTTCCCTCCTCCATATGGGAGAGTGGCGAAGAGGAAAGAGCATGCAAAGAGATAGATTCCCTGTCTTGCCCAAAACAACAGATGCTTCCCCAGGGGCTGGATTCTGATTCTGTGACACTCAGAAAATATTATTGAAAAAATCTGTAGCTCACACGAGTAGTGCAACATGTTGTGTTTAGTTTAGTTTAGAGATACAGCGTGGAAACGGGCCCTTTGGCCCACCAAATCTGCACCAACTAGCAATCCCCGCACATTAACATGACCCTACACACACGCACTAGGGACATATTACATTTACATTTACACCTAGCCAATTAACCTACAAACCTGTACTTATTTGGAATGTGAGTGGAAACCGAAGATCTCAGAGAAAACCCATGCAGATCATGGGGAGAACATACAAACTCCATACAGACAAGCACCCATAGTCAGGATTGAACGCGGGCCTCTGGCACTGTAAGGTATCTCTACCGCTATGCCACCATGCTGCCCAAAACCATTTAGTGCCATGAAACCATTTGGTCTTGTGGGCAGGATATCAATAAAGAAAATCTTTTAACAAACCATTTGGCCAAAACAATAAAAAAAACAAAATGTGGTTCATAATGCTGATTATTTTCTAATCCCTAAAACTATTGTGTTATCACAAATTTGCCAAAAACATACCACAGACATTTATTTTATATATTATTGCCTCTAATTGCCTCTAATTCCCTCCCTCAAAACACTGAATTGTTTTGTCTATAAATAGAAAGGCACATAGAAATCACAAATATTAATTTGTGAATCTTGGTGAGCATCATAGATTCAAGGGTGGACAATAGCTTGCTTCTATGCTCATTCAGTACCACTTGAATACATTTTCAGCGTAATTATGTAGCGACTGAACCTGCTGCGCTAACCAGCACCAGAAGGATAACTACCTAAAGAGCTCCAGCCAAATTTAAGGATGTAGCTGGAGCCTCCTGGTGAAATAGTGTTCATTAATGTCAACATCCCATACGGCATTGTACTGGTCCTGGGAGACCTTGTGTTGAAGATATCCTTACAACTTGATATCCGGTGTGAACTCGACAGAACGGGTCTTTTTTGCTACAGCCAACTCAATGAGAAAGCAGATTGATACAGTTAATGGCCGTACAACTCAATAATTAACAAAAGATCATTTAACATGAACTCCAAACGTTAACAATTTATACCGTTTTCAATGTAACATGAGCATAAAACAAACTCTTTCATCTCCTGGAAAAGAAAAGTCCTGCTTTTTGGTGCTATCCAAGCACTTTGAGTGCATAGGATAGATGTAACAACCCAAGCCTTAGCGCAGTTTATTAAATCTGCAGAACATTATTTGAGTTTATCATGCAATGGCTGATTTCCCAAGCCTCAGGCTGAACCAGCAAAGTTACGTTTAAAATAACCATATAAGGTTATATTATTATTCCCGACAAATCGGGAATCAATTTGCATAAGACAATCACACAATAGGAACCTAAAGTGGCCTCTAAATGACTTTATTTTAAGCCTCTATTGATGAAGCAAAATGGAGGGAGCCATAAATGACCTTCCTTCTCCTTGTAGCGAGAATGTATCTTTCGCCACTGTTATGCCACATATTTTGCAACCTGTGAATAAGCATGAAAAACAACATATCTATATTTGGTGTTCCATTTAACCAGAGTTTCATAATACGGTGTGATTCAACACCAATTCTGTGTTGCCATTGACCTATTCTTGATGATTCTCCTGTGGCAAACAAGATTATGTAACCATTACAGGAGTCTTTAATTGATTGCACCCACGTGACTAACATATGCCACCATCATAATGTATCAACATGAAGCTGAGCATGCAGATATGCATATTTTCACAATCACTCTTTAACCCATACAATGCCCGTAGGGTCTATAGATATTTCATACCAATAAAAGAAGAATTGGTAAGTTGTGCAAATCTGCTCCACCTCCAAACTCGAGATGATATTCGCAATTTCGTGTCTGCCGTAAACGGCAACTGTGGCCCGATTTCAGAGCCAGTCTTGCAAGACAATCTTGGCCCTTATACTGAGCCTGCCCAATTCTAACCTGCTTGGAATGCTGGTATTGTCAATTTATACATGGTTAGACCCCTCAAAGTAGATGATAATGTCTCAATCATTTGTATTGTATAACTAAGTGTACATCTTACCAAGTTGTAAGTGGTCCCTTAATTGTAGAGTAGCACAGGTAGAGTGCGTGGAACCTCTGGCCAGCTTCATGCTGCCACCAGCTTCAGTGAACCGCTTACTGCCGATCAAGACATGGGGTGCGTTGTCACCGAAACTATGAAACCTTACTCGTTCCAATAGCTTGTGCTTCGTCCTCCAGGTTTCACCTATGGAAAGGTCTTACCTGAATAGAAGATTCGGTGGCCAGCTCTAATGTCCCCTGATAGCGGTGTTCACTTCATATGTGTTGGATGGCAACCTTGCTGCCAGGCATAGACCTCTGGTGCGTGCCCTGCATCCCTTGGGCATGCTCTATTATACCCTCAGACTCGGCGTTAGACTATACTGATCCCGCATGCTCGGGAACCCATCATGTAGAGTCACTGACCATGTTATCAGTGACTCCGATCGCGAAACCCGACATTCGCCAGCACCCTGCTTCCACGGTCGGACCAGGGTTTCCCCAAAGCCCTAAGCTGGTTCCCTCGTCGGCCGTCGCGAACATCCCACAAAAACCTCTGAGGTTCCTGCAGGAGATCTACAACAGGTAAGGAATAGCACTTACCTGAAGTTTAGACTTACCGCTGGAGGAGCTCCGCTGCTCCACCGGTCGCCTGCACGAAAGCATCTGACGTAATGATGCATGCGTGACTGTACGGGGTTCTTCGCGTAGTCACTCACATGACTCCGAAGTAAAATTCCAGAGACTCACCACTCTCTGTGTGAAAAATGTTTTCCTCATCTCGGTCCTAAAGGAATTCCCCCTTATCCTTATCCACAAATATAAGTGCAATCATTCAATACATGAGTACAACAGGTAGTGCAAAAGAGTAAATAAATAGACTATGAATAAAGTATTGCAGCTATAGAGAATGTGTAAACAAAAAAGTGCAAGGGCCACAATAAAGTCGACTGGAGGATCAAGAGTTTGATAGCAGTTGGTTTTAGTTTAGTTTATTGTCACATGTACCGAGGTGCAGTGAAAAGCTTTTGTTGCCTGCTAACCAGTCAGCAGAAAGACAATACATGATTACAATCGTGCTATACACCGTGTACAGATAGATGATAAGGGAATAACATTCAGTGCAAGGTACAGCCAGTCAAAGTGGTCCAATCAAAGAGAGTCTGAGGGACCTAATGAGGTAGATAGTAGTTCAGGACTGCTCTCTAGTTCCAGTAGGATGGTTTAGTTGCCTGATAACAGCTGGAAAGAAACTGTTCCTGAATCTGGAGGTGTGCATTTTCACACTTCTATACCTTCTGCCCGATGGGAGAGGGGAAGAGGGAGTGGCCAGGGTGAGACTCATCCTTGATTATGCTGCTGGCCTTGCCGAGGCAGCGTGAGGTATAAATAGAGTCAATGGAAGTGGAGGTTGGTTTTTGATGGTTGGTTTATGATGGTCTGGGCTGCATCCATCATTCGCTGCAATTTCTTGTTGTCTTGGTGGAGCTGTTCCCAAACCAAGCTGTTATGCATCCTGAGCTGGAAGAACTTGTCCTTGAATCTGGTGCTTTCATGCTTTTGTATCTTCTGCCCAACAGGAGAGGGGTGATGTGACAATGATTGGGGTATGAATGGTCCTTGATTATGTTGGTTGTTATCTTGAGGTGATGTGAAATGTACATGGAATTGTTGGGGGGGGGGGTTGATAATGCATGATGAACTGGGTTACGTCCACAGTTCTCTGCAGTTTTGTGTAATTTTAAGCAGAGCAGTTGCTATACTAAACAGTGATACATCCACATAGAACACTTTCTAGAGAGTATCTGTGTAAAATTGGTAAGAGTCACTGGGAGCATGCTGAATTTCCTGAGTCTTAGAAGAAAGTAGAGGTGTTGGTGTGTTTTCTTGATTGTATCATCAATGTTATTGGACCAAGTCAACCTGTTGGTGATACACCTTGGAACTTGGAGCTCTCCATTTCAGCACCATTGTTGCAGTCTGCAACATGTATTCCAATAACTCAATGACAAAAATCTGGTGTAATAATGTAATTTAGCAAAGCACTTTTGCTTTTTTAAGGAAGGGGTTGTGCTGTTGAAGCACATTTTGGAACAAACTTTTATCTTTCAATCGCAGGTGTTATTCAGAGCTGGTTAACATGTTCACATCAGTGACTACTGGTTTTCAAGTTGGCGTGCAAACGGATATGAATTATTTGCAACACTTTATACATGAGTTAGCATTACTGCACCTGGCATATCAGATAGACAATCCTTTAAATTATAAGCGGCATCCCTAATTTTATGCATTATTATTGGTCGGTAAATATTAGAAATATGATTCAATTAACCATATAACCATATAACAATTACAGCACGGAAACAGGCCCTCTCGGCCCTTCCAGTCCATGCCGACCAATTGTTGGATAATGTTCTTCATCAACCGGAATGGATCATTATGGAAAAAGAGGACTGCTCCCCCTTTAATATTGGTGCGATCCTTCTTTCACCAATGATGGTGAATAATACAAACTTCAACAAAAACCCAATTATCCATAGTACAATCAGAATTTGGAAACAAATAAAATACAATTTAAAATTAAGAAACTTATCTCTCCTATCTCCTATTGCTAAAAACTCTTTGTTTAAACCCTTGATTATAGACAAAGCATTCATACAATGGGAAAGAGCAGGAATTAAAACTTTGGGAGATTTGTATGATACAGGAAACCTATTATCATTTAAACAATTACAACTAAAATGCAATCTGGGTAACAATCAGTATTTTAAATATTTCCAAATATGTGATTATTTGAAAAAACATGCACATGAATTTCACACAATGCCATTAGACTTCCTAGATGAAGTAATGAATACAAAGGCGGAATCACCAAATTTAATTTCACATATATATAATATTATACTAAATGCAGTAATACCAACAACAGAACGTATTAGAGGTGAGTGGGAAAACGAACTAAGCATAAAAATTTCCAATGAAAGGTGGAAAGAATACTTATTAAACGTGCACAAATGCTCAATTAACGTAAGACACACTTTAATACAATTTAAAATTATACATAGATTATACTACTCAAAAACTAAATTAAATACATTTTTCCCTAGCGTTTCACCGATTTGTGATAAATGCCACTGTCAAGAAGCTACAATAGCGCACTCATTCATCTTTTGTACAAAAATTCAAAGGTTTTGGATTGAAATCTTTGAAATTTTCACAAAAGTGTTTAAAATAAAAATGACACCAAAGCCCGAATGGATTATTTTCAGAATGACAGAAGGTAGTCCAGAATTAAATCCGTATCAAAAGGATTTATTTGATTACGGCTTAATAATAGGAAAAAAACTAATCTTAAAATTCTGGAAAAATGCTCCTATACCAACATTAAATATGTGGATTTCAACTATGTTTGAAACACAACATCTGGAAGATATGAGACTCCACCTGAAAGGAAAATCAGAACGCTTCTTTCAGACGTGGTCTGCATTTATAGAATTGCTACAAAGATAGGGTGCAGGAGTACCTCGGTCCTTGGTAGGGGGGGATGAAAAACTACGGAGTTGGTGGATTCCTTTTGCGTGATATATATAACAGAGTAATTGGCTTTTTTTTTTCCTTTTCCCTTTTTCTTTTTTAGGGTCTATCTCTTAACCCCCTTTCTCTAATTCTTTGACCAAGGGTTTTTTCTCCCTTTTGGCACGCTCTTTCACTATCACAACTCTTTTCACCTATTTCACTCTCTTTCTTTCTATTCTTTTTCTTTAAAAGCCATAGAAATAATAGGGTACAATGATTGTAACAAGATATATGTGAAATACATTGATGTATTTACCTCTAATAAATAAAATATTTAAAAACAAATATATATATATGCAGCATGTACTGCCACAGTACTTTTCTAAGCAGACTATCTTCTCAAGCCAGTAAAAACAGAACTGTGCTTATTTTGTATTTGACAATGGTAAAAAAATAAGAGTTGGGATAATTTAAGTATTATGTACCATCAATTTAGTTAGTTGTCCTTTATTTGGTTTAACTTAAGCCAAATGGTATTTTTAACCACCTAAAATGTGCATCAGCCTAGTTTCTCTCTTACCCATATGACATAATTTAGTGCTTGGAGTTTATGTAGGGAAATAATTCTTCAATGTTGAGATTTTGGTAATGAAAATCCCCTGTAGTTGGATTAATAACAAAGAGGCCCAGACTATGATCCAGGGACGTGAGTCACAGCCCACCATGTCAGGTAAATCTGGAATCAAATGCCAGTATCAGTGTCAAGAAACTATCAGATATCCACCAAAGGCACCGCACAATTGGCAGCCCCACCAACACTGCCTGTTTTTTCATCTATTTTTTATTTTTAGTGTGTTTTAAAACTCTGTGTAAATGTTCTCCAGTTTGTTTTATGTGGGGGGTGGGGGAGGGGGTCAGGGGAAACTTTTTTCAGTTTTTTACATTGCCGGAGATGCGATTGTTTTCCGGGTCATATCTCCGGTCGCTCTGCGGCCTACCATCGATACAGCTGGAGGCCTCCTTGGACTGACTTTCCATTGGAGTTGATCCCTTGCAGCTCCAACCGCGGCTTGAGGACTTTACATCGAGAGCTCGCAGTCTCGGAAGAGGCTAGTCGGGAGCTCCAACGACAGAGAGGCTCGACCAGCCCCGACTCGGGGCTGGTCGAGCAGGGGAGCTGACATCCCCCCGATGCAGGAGATGATCGTCCTAATGTAGAGGGTCCAAACGCCACCGGCTATGGGAGTCAAGATCGTCCCGTCAATGGAGGGCTCGAGGCCCCCGACCGTGAGAGAGCATAGAAGGGAAGAGATTTGAACTTTTTTTCGCCTTCCATCACAGTGAGGAATGTGGAGGAGTCACTGTGGTGGAAGTTTATGTTAAAATGTATTTTGTGTGTTCCATTTCTTTTTATTTGTATGACTGACTTGGCAAATGAAATTCCTCGTATGTTGCAAAACATACTTGGCTAATAAAGTATTATTGTGATTGTGATTGTGATTGTTAGATTGCTGGAAAATAACATTTTATTCTGTCAACTAGGTGACGTTTCAGGTCTGAAAAAGGTCCCAACCCGAAAAGTTACCTGTCCATGTTCTCCAGGGATGCTGACTGACTCACTGAGTTATTCCAGCACTTTATGTCTTTTCTTTTTTCTGTCATTTTCTGTGGGAGATAAATCTACTGTCTTTACCCAAGCAGGCCAATTTCAGATGGGTAATACATGTGAACTTTTCTGGTGATAGTCATAATCATGAATGAATGAATACAAGAAACTCCATTGGCCTTGATCTTTCTTGCAATACCTGTTTATATCCAGTAATCAATTGTTTCTGCTACAGAATGAAATAGATCAAATTAAGACGATGACCAATATTTTGATCAACCTGCATGATCCATTATTCCTTTTTGACATCTCAGCACCTATGATGTGATTGGAAACATTAAAATCTGCCTTATGACATGCATTCTAGTCTTTGACATGTCCACTCTATAAAAAAAAAGCTCTGACTGTCTACCTGAATTCTGCCTTTCATATTTTTATATACTAGGACTCCGCTCAATCTGTCAGAATCCACTAGTGAAAATAAAGAATGATTGTCCATTCTTAATTGGCCTTATGTGCTTGGTAGTAAGCTCCATTCTGGAACTGCTGTAATAATTGTGCTGAAGCTATTCCCTTGCTACTGTTGTGTAGAAATTTCCAGACTTTAGACCCATTGGTAGTGAAGGATTGGAGGTATATTTACAATTCAGAATTATCTAGGACTTGTTGAATAGCTTGTACGTAGCAGCATTTCATATGTTTGATGCCCTGAACCTTCAAGGTGTTATAAGCTGAGGTTTTTGGATAGGCTGCCAAATAAATCCTGCAAGGTTGTCACAATTCAATCGACACACTGCAGCTGGCGGCGGTGGGTTTGAACTATTGTTAAATATAAATAATTAAGCTTTTTACATTTATAATAAGTGACTAAACAACAGCATTAAAATGATCAAATGTTGCTGAAACAATACAAAAGAATGCACATTGGTCTCCCACACTATAAGGTAATCTTACTTTGCAATAATAATTGCTTACTCATCACCTTGCCTCACCTTGTCCAATCAATGTAATAATTTTGTTGGCCCTCAGTGGCAATCAGTGTTCCTGATTTTGCTTTCTTTATCATCCATTGCTCACAACATGATGGGACTGGAGTATGAACAGTAAAATAACATTTAGCAATGCCGTAACAGACACATGTTTATCCCATTTGCAGACTACATGGAAATTTGTTAATTTGTGCATTTTATCAATGGTAATTTTGATGCCTTTTATGTATGAATAAAATCCAACACTTAAAAGTAACAGTTCATCTGAGTATTTTAAATTATAACGTTTTCTGAATTTTTTGAACTGCATTTACTTGAACAGTAAATTGTGTAGATGAGCCTTTCACAAGTAAATTAGCCATTGTAGTTAGTAATTTGACAAGAATATTTCTGAGAAATATTTCCTCCAATAACATTTTATTATATCATGGTTTACAAGTTTCAGCTATCATTTGTTTAAATTTAAATTAATCTGAATTATCAAGAACTTTTGGCATATTGGCTTTCATCAGTCAGGGAATTGAGCAGAAAAGTTGGGACATTATGTTACAATTATACAAGACGTTGGTGAGGCCGCACTTGGAATATTGTTCTCAGTTTTGATTACCCTGATGTAGGAAAGATGCCATAAAGCTGGAAAGGATGCACTGAAGATTTCTGAGGATGGTGTTAGGACACAGTGATGAGTCATAGGGAGAGATTGGAGGGGCGAGGACTTTATTCCTTGAAGCACTTGAGGGATGATATTATAGATGTATATACAATAACAAGGGGGGTAGATAGGGTGAACTCACAGTCCCTTTTCCCAGGGTATGGGACTCAAGAACTAGCGGCAATAGTATAAGGTGGGAGGGGAAAGATTTAATAGGAATCTGAAGGGCACCTTTTTCATACGGAAGATGGTGGGAATATGGAATGAGCAGCCAGAGGAGGTACATAAGGCAGTTACTATAACAGCATTTAAAAAATATTTGGGCAGGTACATGAATAGGGAGGGTTTAGAGGGATATGGGCCAAATATGGGCAAATGGAGCTCGCATGGACGGGGCATCATCCATTGGGCTGAAGCATCTATTTACATGCTGTATGACTCTGACTTTTTATGTCATTATGTAAAGCTAACTGTAAAATGTATAAAATTGTCCAGCAATTTGTGGTGATTCACTTTTTTTTAAACCTTGTGATTTATTTGCCTCTTGAGTAGAATGGCTTACTCAACCATTTAAGAGTCTACCACACAGCTGAGTATATGGAGTCCCACATAGGCCAGGCCAAGCCCTGATGGTAGATTTTCTGCCTTGGAGCAGTGGTGAAAAAGAAGGGGTTTTAAGACAATCAGTAATGCCGTGATCATGATTATCACAACCAGCCATTTCCATATGTTTAATTTGTAGTTAAATTCCACAACTCCTGTGGTGGAAATCTGAACTTACATTTCCAGTCCAGGCCTGCAGTATTGTGTGTCTGGTAATTTAACTGCTGTGTCAGGCTCATACCCACAGTGTAGTTTTTGCTCACCACAAATCACAGGAACGGCATATTTTTTTATGGTGCGCACATTGCCACCTCATTTTACCAGCATTTTTAGGACCTAAGTATATTATTAACACTCAAATCCTTTGAGTTGAATCAGTGTTAAATTTGTTACCTATTTCCAATTCCAATTCCTATGTGTAATTACCGTCTATATCCAGATGGTACATTTTGAATCCATTTTAGTTACATTATACTCTGTTTTAAGATATTTCAATTGAAACACTGTGCTAGAAAATGCATCTTTCTATTATAAAATATAATGCGATTATTTTAAAACAGAGAGAGAAGCAAGAGTGACAATCAAAATTAATTATTAAGTGGAATTTAGATGTGTTTCTTAAATAGCTTTTAAAAAGATCTTTCATTGGAATATCTGTTCCTCTTTCTGGGATGACATTTACTTGCACAAATTATATTAGGAAATTTGAAAGTGTCATAATAGGCATAAATCTTGATTCGGTAAGTGTTTCTTCCCAGCCGTTATCGGGCAACTAAATGGTCCTCTCATCAGTTAGAGTACGGACTTGACCTCCTATCTTCCTCATTGGAAACCTTTGAACTATCTTTAATCAGTCTTTAATTTTGCACAGAATGTTGTACCCTTTATCTTTTACCTGTGCCTGTGGATGACTTGATGTATAGTCTTTGCTCCGACTGGATAGCATGCAAACAAAAGCTTTCAACTGTACATCGGTATACTTGACAATAAACTAAACTAAATCACAGGTTAGATGCACTGCCTGGAAGAAACATTGGACAATGACCCACTCAAAATGCTTATTGAAAAGCAAATAAAACTGAAGATGCTCAAATCGGAAATAAAACAAAACATTTGCAAATTAGGTGGTGATGTTTAAATTCCAAGAAACACTTTCTTTGCATTTCAGATTGGATGGTTATTATAATAATGCTCACCAAAATGCTCCTCAGGGATCACTGTTGGACAGTTCGATACTAGATAGACCCATTGAAAATGAAAAATAATTGATACCACTTTTGGACTGAACTTTGAGCAATGAATGCATTATGACCAGTACGAGCTGGTGACCCAGCCTAATACAATTGTGCAATTATCCTTCCTTTAATTTGTGACTTCTAGAGGGAACAAGTAAGCTTTCCAAACTTTATAAAAGCAGCTTGGTCCCCAGCTCCTATCCTTCCAAGCCACATAATGAGAGATTGTATATAAATACTTATTGACAAATAAAACTGAACAATGGGCATACATTGGAACGTAGATGGAAGGGGGAAATCTGCAAAAATGATTAAGCTATAACTCATCTGGAAGTGTTGTATGCTAGAATGGAAAATTAGTTCATTTCCTCTGATAAAGAACCTCCCATTTTATAATTTTGACCAACAAAAGAAAGCACTAATGAAAAAAACATAATTATTCCATTTGGAGCATCCTCCCTCCAATGTTGTGGGGCAGGCAGAGTCGTCCCCACCCCTCAATCTTTGCACATCCCCAATCCTTTCCACTGATCACTTTAATTTCATGTTTCATATATCTTGTATTTTATGTTGGCAGACCTATTTCCCTCCTGGGATAAATAAAGTTCTATTGGGATTAACTTTGTAAACCTATGCTGTGCTCCCTCAATAGCAATAATGTCCTTCCTCAAATTAGGGGACCAAAACTGCACACAATACTCTAGGTGTGGTCTCGCTAAGGCTCTGTACAACTGCAGAAAGACCTCTTTGCTCCTATAATCGATTCCTCGTGTTATAAAGGCCAACACGCCATTCGCTTTCTTCACTGCCTGCTGTACCTGCATGCTTACTGTCATAGACTGATGTACAAGGACCCCCAGATCCCATTGTACTTCCCCTTTTCCCAACTTGAAGCCATTTAGATAGTAATCTGCCTTCCTGTTTTTGCTACCAGAGTGGATAACCTCACAGTTATCTGCATTAAACTTCATCTGCCGTGCATCTGCACACTCTCCCAACCAGTCCAAGTCACCCTGCATTCTCATAGCATCCTCCTCACAGTTCACACAGCCACCCAGCTTTGTGTTATCTGCAAATTTGCTAATGTTACTTTGAATCCCTTCATCGAAATCATTGATGTATATTAACCATATAACCATATAACAATTACAGCACGGAAACAGGCCCTCTCGGCCCTTCCAGTCCGTGCCGACCATTAAATAATATTCTTAATAGCTGCGGTCCCAGCACCGAGCCTTGCGGTAACCCACTAGTCACTGCCAGACATTCTGAAAGGGACCTGTTAATCCATACTCTTTGTTTCCTGTTTGCCAACCACTTCTCTATCCATGTCAGCACTCTACCCCCAATACCATGTGCCCTAATTTTGCCCACTAATCTCCTATGTGGGACTTTATCAAATGCTTTCTGAAAGTCCAGGTACACTACATCCACCGGCTCTCCCTTGTCCATTATCCTAGTTACATCTTCAAAAAATTCCAGAAGATTAGTCAAGCATCATTTCCCATTTGTATATCCATGCTGACTCGGACCAATCCTGTTACTGTTATCCAAATGTTCGGCTATCTCATCTTTTATAATTGAATCCAGCATCTTCCCCACCACCGATGTCAGGCTAACTGGTCTATAATTCCCTGTTTTCTCTGTCCCACCTTTCTTAAAAAGTGGGATACCCTCCAATCGACAGGAACTGATCCTGAGTCTATAGAACATTGGAAAATTATCACCAATGCATCCACGATTTCTAGAGCCACTTCCTTAAGAACCCTGGGATGCAGACCATCAGGCCCTGGGGATTTATCAGCCTTCAGTCCCATCAGTCTATGCAACACCATTTCCTGCCTAATGTGGATTTCCTTCAGTTCCTTTGTCACCCCAGATCCTCTGGCCACTACTGTATCAGGAAGATTGTTTGTGTCCTCCTTAGTGAAGACAGATCCAAAGAACCTGTTCATAAAACCTGTATTTTCTACGCCATATGTTTTTATTTTATGCATAGTTAATTTCCTCCAGAAGTTAGTATTTGATATTTAAACAGCTATTTAGGTTTTTCTTGTTGTCTCTTTTATCTCTCCCTGCCTGTCCCATCAATAAATGTTTTGCTTTTAAGCTGAACCATGCATTACATGTCTTGGTTTACATTCAGTTGAAGCTCAATTCAATACATGGAAAAGTGGGAGCATCGATAGGAATGTTTGATTAACCCACTTTCATCAACAACTTTGTAGAAAGCAGGTCATCTTTGTGTTTTTTACACACATAAATGATTTTAATATCCATTCTGTGCTATTCGCACTGTTGAATGGTCAATGTTTCATAGAAGATAGATACAGCACAGGAACAGACCCTTCAGCCCACCACAAGCACATGTAACAATGAATAAATGAATGAATGAATATGTTTATTGGCCAAGTATTCACATACAAGAAATTTGCCTTGGTGCTCCGCCCACAAGTGACAACATGATATACAGTGAATGACACATAAAACACCAAACATTAATAATAAAACACCATTGATCAAACATGTGAACCAAACAAAATACCAGAGCAAAAGGAGGCTACAGATTTTTGGCTATTGAGTAGAGCTACTATTCGTGGGAAAAAAAAGCTGTTCTTATGTCTGGCTGTGGCAGCTTTGACATTTCGGAATCGCCTTCCAGAGGGAAGTGATTCAAAGAGTTTGTGGCCAGGGTGAGAGGGGTCAGAGATGATCTTACCTGATCGCTTCGTGACCCTTGCAGTGTACAGTTCGTCAATGGAGGGAAGGCTGCAGCCAACAACCTTCTCAGCAGATCGGACGATTCGCAGCAGCCTCCAGGTGTCGTGATTGGTGGCTGAGCCAAACCAGACCATGATGGAGAAGGTGAGAACAGACTCTATGATGGCCGTGTAGAATTGGAACATCATTGCCTGTGGCAGATTGTGCTTCTTCAGCTGCCGTAGGAAGTACATTCTCTGTTGTGCCTTCTTGACAAGATGCCAATATAATCAAATCCCATCTACCTGAGCATGGTCGATCTCCCTCCATCCCTCCTTGCTTGTTCATATGTCTGGCTAAATGCCTCAGAAATGTTACTGTCGCATCTGCTTTCACCACCATCACTGGCAAAGTGTTACAGAGACCTACCACTTTTTGAGTAAAAAGACCTGGCTCACACATCACAGGGCGACATGGTGCCATAGCAGTAGAGCTACTGCCTTACAACATCAGAGACTCTGGTTTGATCCAGCCTATGGGAGCATGTTTGTACAGAGTTTGTACATTCTCCCCGTGACCTGCATGGGTTTCCTCTGAGATCTTCGGTTTCTTCCCACACTCCAAAGGCATTCAGGTGTGTGGGTTAATTGGCTTGTTATAAATGTAAAATTGTCCCTAGTATGTCTAGGGTAGCATTAATGTGTGGGATTCACTGGTTGGTGTGGACTAGGTGGGTCGAAGGGCCTGTTTCCGCACTGCATCTCTAAACTAAACTAAACTAAACATCTTCTTTAAAACATCTTTCCTCTCAACTTAAACCTATCTCTTTTAGTATTTGACATTTCCACACTGAAAAAAAGACTCTGGCCACCCTATCTATGCCTCTCATCATGTTAAATATTTGTTTGAGGTCATCCCTCAGCTTCTGACACTCCAGAGAAAATAATCCAAGTTTGTCTCATGTCTCTTTACAGTTAATACATTCTAATTTGCATAACATATAGTGAATCTGTTGAGCACCCTCTCCATAGCATACACATCCTTCCTATAGTGTGGGGACCATAACTGCACATAGTACTCCAAAGGTGACCACACTAAAGTTTTAAACAGTTGCAATATGACTTGCCAACTGTTTTACTCAAAGCTCTGACTACTTAAGGCAAGCATGCCTTTTCCTTTCTGTACCACCCTATTTACTTGTGTTGCCACTTGTAGAAAGGTGTACACTTGTACCCTAAGATCGCTTTGGCCTATAATACCCCTCCTTCGTCCTTGAGTGGTTCTACTCTTCTCTCACTATTGTCCTGCTCCTAATATACTTATAAAATGCCTTGAGATTCTCATTATTCATACTTACCAATGATGTTTCATGGGCCTCCAGCTTTAGGGTCATTGAAATAGGCCCTTCAGCCCACCAAGTATTTTCCAACCACCATGTCTGTCAATACTAATCACATTAGCTAGTGTGTAGGAAGGAGCTGCCGGTTTAAACCGAAGATAAACACAAAAAGCTGGTGTAACTCAGAGGGACAGGCAGCATCTCTGGAGAGAAGGAGTGGGTGATGTTTCACCCAATCCTTCTCTTCAGAGATGCTGCCTGTCCCACTGAGTTACTCCAGCTTTTTGTGTCTACATTTGCCAGTGTTAGTTCCTTACCCCTCCAATCCCTGCTCATTCATATCCTTAAATTTAAAATAAATAATAAAAAAAGCTTAAATGTCCATTACCGGGCAGGCCTTCATCTCCACCTCTGACAGATACCAACTATCATTGTGTGAAAGTTTTACTCTTTATTCCCTTAACATCCCCTTCCTCTCATCTTAAACAATGTCCTATAGTTTTAAAAACTCCTACATGGGAAACTCCTACATAACCATCTAGCCTATCTATGCAAACGCAAATACTACTTCTGGTGCTGGAATCTGGTATAGAACACAAAATGCTGGCATAATTCAATCTGAAGAGTCCCAACCCGAAACATCGCTTTATCCATTTCCTCTGGAGAGGCTACCTGACCAGCTGAGTTACTCGAGTACTTTGTGTCCTCTACCCTGTCTATGCCTCCCATTATTTTACCCCTCTATCATGTCACCTCTCTGCTCCCTTTCCTTAACGAAAAACAAACCTAGATTATCCAATCTCTTCTTATGACTCAAGATCTCCAAATCTTGTGATTCATTCCTGCACCCACTCAACCTTAATCATCTCTTTCTTGTGGTATTGCCTGTATAACTTCTTTTCTGCTTCCTTCATATACCTCATGGGCTGACTCACTTATGTGCTTCCCTTCTCTTTTTTTTTGATTAAACAACAATATACAGGTACTGTATCTTGTTTTCAAAGGTTCCTGAACCTTACCATCCTCACATGAAAGTGCTGGATCTGAAATCTAAACAATTAGTATTTAAAAGACTCCAACATGTTAGATGCGGATTTACCTTCAAATACATCGATGTGACAGGTTTGGAGGGATATGGGCCAAATGCAGGCAGATGGGACTTGTGTAGATGGGACGTGGTGGCCGGTGTGGACAAGTTGGGCCAAATGGCCTGTTTCCACGATGTAAGACTCAATTACTCTAGCCACTACCAATCTACTCTTACCTGTTCCTGACTAATTCTGTTGTAATTAGCCTCCCCCCCCCCTCCTCAATTTAGCACTTTCGCCCAACGATCATTCTTATCCTTCTCCATAACTACCCTAGAATTTATAGAACTAAGGTCTAAAAACGCATTGCATTGAAACATCTTGCTTTGACAGTGGCTGGCTTTGGTTAAAGCCAGCTTGCTCTGCCTTAGGATTATTATTATTATTATTATTAATATACATTATACTTATGGGCGCCTTTCAAGGACTCTCAAGGACACCTTACAAAATTTAGTAAGCAGATTACAAAACATATAAGCGGAATGAAACAAAACAAAACAAAAAAAAATAGTAAGGACATCAACAATACACAATTCAAAGAGATAGAAACATAGAAACATAGAAAATAGGTGGAGGAGTAGGCCACTCGGCCCATCGAGCCTGCACCGCCATTCAATATGATCATGGCTGATCATCCAACTCAGTATCCTGTACCTGCCTTCTATCCATTCCCTCTGATCCCTTTGGCCACAAGGGCCACATCTAACTCCCTCTTAAATATAGCCAATGAACTGGCCTCAACTACCTTCTGTGGCAGAGAATTCCAGAGACTCACCACTCTCTGTGTGAAAAATGTTTTCCTCATCTCGGTCCTAAAAGACTTCCCCCTTATCCTTAAACTGTGACCCCTTGTTCTGGACCTCCCAAAAATCGGGAACAATCTTCCTGCATCTAGCCTATCCAACCCCTTAAGAATTTTGTAAGTTTATATAAGATCCCCCCTCAGTCTTCTAAATTCTAGTGAGTACATCTCAAGTCTATCCAGTCTTTCCTCATATGAAAGTCCTGACATTCCAGGAATCAGTCTGGTGAAACTTCTCTGTATCCCCTCTATGGCAAGAATGTATGCAATACTCCAGGTGTGGTCTCACCAAAACCCTGTACAACTGCAGTAGAACCTCCCTGCTCCTATACTCAAATCCTTTCGCTATGAATGCTAACATACCATTTGCTTTCTTCACTGCCTGCTGCACCTGCATGCCTACTTTCAATGATTGGTGTACCATGACACCCAGGTCTCGTTGCATCTTCCCTTTTCCTAATTTGCCATCATTCAGATAATAGTCTACTTTCCTGTTTTTGCCACCAAAGTGGATAATCTCACATTTATCCGCATTATACTGGATCTTGCATTTGCCTACTAACCCAGCCTATCCAAGTCACCTTGCAGCCTCCTAGCATCCTCCTCACACCTAACACTACCCCCCAGCTTAGTGTCATCCGCAAACTTGGAGTTGTTGCATTCAATTCCCTCGTCCAATTCATTAATATATATTGTAACTAGCTGGGGTCCCAGCACTGAGCCTTGCGGTAGCCCACTAGTCAATCCTGCCATTCTGAAAATGACCTGTTTACTCCTACCCTTTGCTTCCTGTCTGCCAGCCATTTCTGTATCCACATCAATTCTGAACCCCCAATACCGTGTGCTTTAAGTTTGTATACTAATCTCTTATGTGGGACCTTGTCGAAAGCCTTCTGAAAGTCTAGATATAACACATCCACTGGTTCTCCCTTATCCACTCTGCTAGTTACATCCTCGAAAAATTCTATAAGATTCGTCAGAGATGATTTACCTTTCGTAAATCCATGCTGACTTTGTCTAATGATTTCACCACTTTCCAAATGTAGTACTATCCCATCTTTAATAACTAGCAGTTTCCCCACTACCGATGTTAGACTAACTGGTCTGTAATTCCCCGTATTCTCTCTCCCTCCTTTTTTAAAAAGTGGGGTTACATTAGCTACCCTCCAATCCTCATGAATTACTGCAGAATCTAAGGAGTTTTGAAAAATTATCACTAATGCATCCACTATTTCTGTGGCTATTTCCTTGAGCACTCTGGGATGCAGACTATCAGGCCCTGGGGATTTATCGGCCTTTAATCCATTCAATTTACCCAACACCACTTCCCGGCTAACCTGGATTTCACTCAGTTCCTCCACCTTATTTGACCCCCGGTCCCCTGCTATTTCCGGCAGATTATTTATGTCTTCCTTAGTAAAGAAAAAAAACAAAGTAGTTATTCAATTGGTCTGCCATGTCCTTGTTCCCCATGATCAACTCACCTGTTTCTGACTGCAAGGGACCTACATTTGTTTTAACTAATCTCTTTCTCTTCACATATCTATAAAACTTTTGCAGTCAGTTTTTATGTTCCCTGCCAGTTTTCTTTCATAATCTATTTTCCCTTTCCTAATTAAGCCCCTTGTCCTCCTCTGCTTGTTCTCCCAGTCCTCTGGTTGGCTGCTTTTTCTGGCAAATTTGTATGTTTCATCTTTTGTTTTTATACTATACCTGATTTCCCTTGTTATCCATGGATGCACTACCTTCCCTGATTTATTCTTTTGCCAAACTGGGATGAACAATTGTTGTAGTTCATCCATGCAGTCTTTAAATACCTTCCATTGCACATCCACTGTCAACCCTTTAAGAATCACTTGCCAGTCTATCTTGGCCAATTCACGTCTCATACCTTCAAAGTTACCTTTGTTTAAGTTCCCTTGTTTCTGACTTAATTATGTCACTCTCCATCCTAATGACGAACTCAACCATATGATGGTCACTCTTGCCCAATGGGCCACGCACAACAAGACTGCTAAATAACCCTTCCTCATTACTCATTACCCAGTCTAGAATAGCCTGCTCTCTCATTGGTTCCTCTACATGTTGGTTTAGAAAACTATCCCGCATACATTCCAAGAAATCCTCTTCCTCAGCACCCCTGCCAATTTGATTCACCCAATCTATATGTAGATTGAAGTCACCCATTATAACTGTTTTACCCTTGTTGCACACATTTCTAATTTCCTGTTTGCTGCCATCCCCAACTCCACTACTACTGTTAGGTGGCCTGTACACAACTCCCACTAGCGTTTTCTGCCCCTTAGAGTTTCACAGCTCTACCCATATCGATTCCACATCCTCCAAGCTAATGTCCTTCCTTTCTATTGCATTAATCTCCTCTCTCACCAGCAACGCTACCCCACCTCCCTTTCCTTTCTGTCTATCCCTGCTGAATATTGAATATCCCTGGATGTTCAGCTCCCAGCCTTGGCCCCCCTGGAGCCACTTCTCCGTGATCCCAACTATAGCATAGTCATTAATAGCTATCTGCACATTCAACTCGTCCACCTTATTACGAATGCTCCTTGCATTGAGACACAAAGCCTTCAGGCTTGTTTTTACAACACTCTTACTCCTTATACAATTATGTTGACAAGTGGCCCCTTTTGATTTTTGCCCTGGAAGCCCACCACCTCTTATTCTCTGTTTATTATTATTTTCTTCTTTCCTCACTACATGTTGGGTCTGAGTGCTTCCCTTCTCTGCCTCCTGCCTCAGACCCTGTCTACTGGCTTTCTCTATTTGAGTCCCTCCCCCCAACCGTTCTAGTTTAAAGTCCCCCCGGAACCTTTGCAAATTTCCCTGCCAGGATACTGGTCCCCCGCGGGTTCAAATGCAACCCGTCCTTTTTATACAGGTCTCGTTATGTAACTAGACCTTTATACAGGTCTAGAGATGGGCTAGTTTATGTAACGGTACATTGTAGGAGTGTAATGTGTGGGAAGTCATGCAGAAAACAAATTTGATATGGGAAGAATGGAAGATTAAAACATTTGAAGAGAGTGTGTTTCAAAGTGTAAACTTAGAAAGTAGGAGAAATGTATTTTTTTTAGCTTTCCCGAAGACATTAGGAGAAGATACCCTGGAGCTCCACATACTTGAATGCAATACCAGAAGATGTTCCAATATCTCAGGAAGTGTTAAAGATCCGTGACTCTAATGTCAAATACTGAATCCTATCAACTTCAGCAATCCTCTCAGGCACCGATCAATCATCCTTGCTTACCAACAGCCTCCATCAGTCAGGGCTCCTGTCAAATGTTTATTTGCTGCTCTACCCCCTCAGACAATTAACACTGCTGCAAGCTTCACTCCCACATTTCACAGCTTTCTCACACTGCCAACTGCTCAATTGTGACAGCCGCATCACTCAAATAGACACACTGAGACACTTGCCGCCCTTTTGCAGCATAAAGTGACTCATATCTAGAGGCAGCACAATCTAACTGGAAAGAGTAGCTCTGAATGCCTGCCATATCCTGTACAAAGAGTCAGGGCCGTTTATCATGAGGACTAACATTACTCAGGTCATGGCTCGCAATGGCACTGGGGCAGTCAATGGTGGTGGCCTCTATAGAAACAATTGTACAAAGTACTGGAATGGGATTGGGAAGAGGTGTACCAAGTGTAAAACCCGGCGACTGTTTCACCGTATACTTGTGCTTGGTCCGCCAAGGCCTACCGATTCTCCCAGTTGCTAACCATTTTTAACTCCTCATCCCATTTCCATACTGACCTTTCCATTGCTAGAGAGTAATGGAGGAACACACAAACTGGAGGAACAACATATTTTGCTTGGGTAGTCTACAACCCAATGGTGTGAACATCGAATTCTCCCATTTTAGGTGACTATTAAGCCAACCCTATCCCTTCATCCCCCACCCCATCCCCCCCCCCCCCCCCCTGCTGTCCCGCAACTGTACTTCCATCTACTTCTCCTCTCTCTTCCATCCCATTCCACCTACATTCTTTCTACTAGCTTCATAATTCTCATATCTTCAATCCAATTTTCTTACACCTATCTCTTCATCACTGCCCACTATCTGCTGATCAACCCCCCCGTGCCCCTCACGTGTATCAACCTAATACCTAGTGTGTAGGAAGGAACTGCAGTTGCTGGATTAAATCAAAGGGAGACACAAAATGCTGGACTAACTCAGCGGATCAGGCAGCATCTCTGGAGAGATGGAATGGGTTGTAGAGAAGGAACCCAGTCCTTCGCTCCAGAGATGCTGCCTGACTGCTGAGTTACTCCAGCATTTTGTGTCTACCTTCAACCTACTACCTATCTGGCTTTGTCCTGCCCCTCCTCTCTAACAGCTTCCATCCCCCTCCTACACAGTCTGAACATGGGTTCCAACTTGAACATCCAGAGATACTGCCTGACCCGCTGAGTTACTCTAGTTACTGAGTTATCTCCTCTGGCAGCTTTTTCCATATATCCACCACCTTCTGAGTAAAAAAGTTGCCCCTCAGGCTCCTATTAAATTGGCACAGTGGTAGAGCTACTGGCTTACAGCACCAGAGACCCAGGTTCAATCCTGACAATGAGTGCTCTCTATACAGAGTTTGCACATTCTCCCTGTGGCTGCGAGGGTTTTCTTTGGGTGCTCCCATTTCCTCCCACATTCCAAAGACGTGCAGGCTTGTTGACTAATTGGCTGCTGTAAATTGTCCCCAGTGTGAAGGATAGAACTAGTTTACGGGTGATCATTGGTCGATGTGGATTCCCTGTGCGGACGGGCGTGGAAGGACAAGAAGCCGAAGTGAAGAAGTGGAAGCCAAGATACCGAACGGAAACAAGGGCGAAAAGCCAAATAACCAAACTGAAACGACACCGAAAAGCCAAATAACAGAACGGAAACGACACTGAAAAGCCAAATAACTGAAAGGACATGACGCCAAAAAGCCAAATAACGGACATGACATCTTCGGTTACGGGATTTTTCCGAGACCTTGTCAGCGATTGGTCCAGACCCCCGCGTCCATCACATCACTGGCCGGGGGAGACAAGATTGGGGGTGGGGGTTTTTAATTTTCCTTCACCAGATTTAACATGTGTTCCTCTGCAAAGACTCAAGGGCATTTACAATTGCTATCTTCTATTTGGGTCATCCGATTCAACTTAAACTTCAATCCATAAGCCAACCTGAAGTCATTTGAAGTTCCCATTTCAAGACATATCATCCTTCCTAATATCCCTCCAATTGGCATTTACTTTGACTCTGAGCACCAGGTAAATCAGGCTTAACAACTTTTACTTATGCCAGTTGTTTCTGAACATCACTTCATGGTTGGACGGATAGCTTTCTGTTCTTTTATCCAGAAGCTTGCCTGAACTATTTACATCCACTAACTGTTAACATTGCTGGAGCACTATTGAACTGTGCTCTTTGCTATTTCACAGTTTCAGGCCTCTCGTTTGATTGTTGATCTATTTATGATCATGCCCAACTAGCTTGAAGAAACTTCAGAACAAAAAAATACTCGTCCTATAACCTGATACGATTATTCAATATTATATACTCAAAGAGAAGTATGAACGAAGATCTAGCAATTATTTTGTTAGATGCTGAGAAAGCATTTGACCAGGTGGATGGCCCTATTTATTCTCGGTCATGGAAAATTTTTAATTGGGTGAGGTTTAGTACATGGGTAAAACTTTTATATACTAATCCAACAGCTAGAATATCAACAAACCGAATGTTATCAGCTAAATTTAATTTATCTAGAGGCTGTAGACAAGGATGCCGGTTATCCCCGTTACTATTCGCACTCGCAATAGAGCGAATAGCAGAAAGTGTTAGGTCCCATCCTGAAATATATGGGTATAATACTAAAGATACTGAGAATAAAATTTCTTTATATGCAGACGATGTATTAATCTACATTACAAAACCTGAATTTAGTATCCCAAACCTATTAAATTTAATAACTCAATTTGGCTCGTTCTCGGGATACAGAATTAACTGGAATAAAAGTGAAATCATGCCAATAATGGAAATTAATCCACATATATTACAACAATCTCCCTTCAAAATAGTTAATGAAAATGTTAAATATCTTGGAATTTATGTAACAAAGACATATACTTCTTTATTTAAACTAAACTTCCCACCCTTATTGAACAAATTGCATAAGAATATTAAATATTGGAAAACACTACCTATCTCAATGTTTGGTAGAATTAATACAATAAAAATGATTTTTCTTCCGCAATTATTGTACCTTTTTTCAATTAATGCCGATATATCTTCCAAAAACGTTTTATAAAAAGGTAGACTCTATAGTCACTAATTTTATCTGGGATTATAAGAATCATAGAATAAATAAAAAGCATTTATGTAAATCAAAAATAAATGGAGGTTTAGCTCTACCGAATTTCATGCTCTATTTCTGGGCAGTTAACATTAAAAATATGAACTTCTGGTTGGAAGAATTGGAACCAGCAACCAGATTGGTTAAAAATGGAAAAGGAAGACTACCCTTTGAAATTGGTTCGATTTTGTTTGCTACCACTAAATTAAGCAAAAAAACCTATAGTGAAAACCCTATAATATGCAGTGGTATACGAATTTGGAAACAATTAAAAAATACTTTAAAATTGGATAATCTATCACTACTTCCCATTGTAAACAACCCTGCATTTAAACCTTCAATGTTGGATAAAGGTTTTCTACAATGGAAAAATCATGGAATTAAAAAGATGGGTCATCTCTATAGGAAAGGCACATTCCTTTCATTCCAGGAGTTACAACAAATTTATGGACTTCACTCAAATTACTATTTTAGATATCTACAACTTAGAGATTCAGCTAAATCAAATACACAGGACTATAGAAATAGAGATCCAGAAATTATTGATGAATGTTTGAATAAACACCCTAATACAGAAAAATTAATATCATATCTATAATATCCTATTAGACGGTGAGACACCTATGACGGAAATATATAGGCAATCATGGGCAAATGAACTAGGCCAACCAATAATGCAAGATATTTGGGACGAAAGCTTACAACATATACATCACTGTTCGTTAAATGCTAGACATTCCTTAATACAATTTAAAGTATTATATAGATTACATTATTCAAAAACAAAATTAAATAGAATTTTTCCAAGTATATCTCCTATCTGTGAAAAATGTCAGTATTTAGAGGCTAACCTAACACATACATTTGTCAGTATTTAGAGGCTAACATAACGCAATCGGACCCCGACTCAAAACTAATAATATTAGGAATATTAGGAATATTAGAACAAAATCAAATATTTACTACAAGCCAAATAAACTTTATCGACTACAGTATAATAATTGGGAAAAAATTAATATTAAAATTTTGGAAAGGTCCTATAACCCCCACAATCAAAATGTGAATTATGGAAATGTCGGAGTCCCTACATTTGGAAAGAATTAGATTTGTCTTAATGGACAAACAAGAACTTTTTATCAGAATATGGTCTCCATTTATTGACTATTTGAAAGAGCAAACTGGTTCGGCACGTGAACCTGACTGAAACCAGAATTAAGGATTAGATGAAGAGTTACATTTTATAATTTATGAACATATCTCCAATGATGTATTATTAGTTAATTATTCCATTCTCTTTTATTATACCTTCTGCTTTTTATTTTCTCTCTCTATTATTTTCTATCTATATAAAAATAAAAAAATATATAGTAGAACTATTAAATAATAATAGAATATTGACTGGCCTTGAGGGGGATACGACATATATTGCCTGAAGTAGATTCATATTGCCCGAGTCGAAGACGAGGGCAATATGGATCTAGTGAGGGCAATATATGTCGTATCCCCCGAAAGAGGACAGTCAATATTGTTATTATTACCCATATCAGACATCTAGAGGAAAATCTGAACATCTCAGCTCGGCGGACTTCCACGTAAAATGTAACCAAAATGGACGCGGCAGTCTTCCTGTCTGCCGTTTGAATATTCTAAATTTCCCACGCAGCGTCACGTTGCCAAGTTCCCGGATGTGAGACCAGGGGAATATAAGACTATATTCCCCGCTGTTTTAACAGGTAAAGTCCATAGGCGTTCGCAAGAAAGGGGAATACAAGAAAATATTCCCCTGTTACCCCTGCTGGCAGTAAAAACGAAGGGAATACAATTTTGTAAAAGCATACCTCAGATGTGTGATATGGGTAATAATTGATAATATTGACAATATTAATAATGTATGACTACCACAAACAAAATGTTTTTATTATGTAGTTACTTCTAATAAAATAATTAAAAAAATAAAAAAATAAAATAAAATAATGTATGTGTACATACAGTATATATAAATATTATTTTGAAATATATAAAAATGCCAGACAAAATCAGAACTAAACTCCTTAGTAGCACAAAATATTTATTGTTCTCAATTAATCCAATGAGTCCTTTTCCTTTAACAGTTCTAACCACGACACAAATTTCTCAATATAATTAAAATAATTCTTAGCTTGAGTAGGAATGTGGGTTTTATCTCATTGTTATAATTATGGGTAATAATCATGCTGCCTGTCCCACTGAGTTACTCCAGCATCTTGTGTCTACCTTCCCAATATGAAATTCAGCTTGTCAGTGATCTTTCTCCACAGTAGCCAAGGTCAGATCAAATCCTGCCTTTCATTTCCTCGGTATGATCTAATCACAGTGATGACAGGGGGTAGAAAAAGTTGGAATACATTTGCTGGAATAACATTTGAGATTGTATCATCTGAAACCTGATCAGCATGCTGAGATTATTTGTGATGATTAAAGTAGTTTGGCACTTTAGGTGCAATGTAGAACTTACTTTTGTCAGGACTTTCATGCTGCGAAAAAAATAATGTGCATAACATTTATTTTTCCCCTCATATTTTGCCATGAAATATAAAGGCTAGATTCTCTAAGAATACCGAGAAGATTGTTTGGTCTTCAAGGAACTAACTTTAATAAATTTGCAGAGAGGACCAAGTGTAATAGAGCTTGAATTAGTGTAATGTATCAGATGTTCTGTGTCTCTACACAGCACATGCACATCACCTACTCCCTCTTCTTGCTTGAAGTAACTGATGTTGAAGGCGCTGTTATTCATGGCAGTGCTCATTCATTTTCCTGTTGATTATACAGGAGTGGCACGGTGATGCAGTGGTAGAGTTGCTGCCTTACAGCGCTCACAGCACCGGAGACTTCAGTTTGACAACAGGTGCTGTCTGTATGTAGTTTGTATGTTCTCTCCGTGACCGCGTGGGTTTTCTCCGAGATCTTCCGTTTCCTCCCACACTACAAAGATGTAGAGGTTTGTAGGCTAATTGGCTTGGTTTAATAATAAATTGTCCCTAGTGTGTGTGTAGGATAGTGTTTGTGTGCGGGGATCGCTGGTCGCTGGTCTCAGTGGGCCAAAGGGCCTGTTTCCGCACTGTATCTCTAAATCTAAATCTAAAAATCCAGGTATTAGCAAGCTCTTCATCAGCACCATTACTGAATCCAACACTTCTTTAACGCAAACTTACTTAACAGCAGGGCAAAGACTCTTGGAACAAGGCTCAAGTTCTGCAATATTTCCATTGATATCCCATTTGTGATCATTTAATTCAAAGAGGAAACATAAAACTTATCTAATACGTACATTTCAATTACATTTTCATCTTGGATGCAAAGGTTCAGACGCTCTCCAATTCATCATGCATCTAGGATTCCAGATTCATACGTAAACCTTTATACACTTAATCTGCTGCACCCACATAATACCAGACCCTTCGCCAAACCATTGGCAGATTTATTGTACCTCTCCTTTCCTCAACTTGAAACTTTAACCCACATCAACCCTTATGTAAATGCATCAAACACACTGATGTTACAAATCTGAAATGAAACAGAAAATGCCGAAAATACTCAGCTGTTTTTGTCAGATGAAAGGTCACTGACCCGAGATGTTGTGACTGTTTCTTTCACCACAGTTGCTGCTTTGTTTGCTGAGTATTTACAGCATTTTCTCTTTTTAAAATATCTACATGGTTCTTGTTCTTGGTCATTGCCTTTTGCCTTCTGCTCTTTCTGCTGTGCATTTCAGTAAAAGAAGAATGTTGTCTCAGGTTACCGTGTATTGTGTTTTACAGAGCAGCAGCTCCCATGATTTTCACTGCAGGTTTTCCTACCTCACATTATGGAAGCACTTTTCTTCCACACGCGCTTTATTTTGAAATAGAAACATTAATACAAATGCAGACTGGAGTTCCGACATACTATAGATTCAAATCGAGAGGTGCTTTTAGATAGACTCAATTTTTGTTTCAATTGCACCCAATTTTCTATGGTTAGGACAGCTTCAAGTATAGATGTTGATGAAATGTAGAGTGCATGTATGACAGGAGTGGATTAGAATTTTAGCAGTGAAACTGACATATGACAAATTTATTTATGGACAACAACCTTTTCCTCTAAAAGTGTGCTGAAAAATCATTACTAACAGCCATAAGAGATTTCAATTCATGAGCATCCGTGCAGATGCCTTATCTATAGTATAATGTTAGCAACTACACTAACCTCCCTGACCTGGATTACGAGTAATGTAACTCCTAATTTAAAATCTACCATTCTCCTGTATTAGACGGTTTAACTCTATTTTTATTATTCATTAGGTTTTATGATAATCTGTGCTTGAGGCAGTTTTTCTGCTGTTGGGTCTCGGAAATATTTGCCCAATTTTCCAATGGTAGCCTATTGGAGAGCTGAATGCATAAAATATTACTTTGCTTCCATTCTTTTAGTCTTCTTGGAAATATTCTTCATAAATTCATATCAAAGGAGGAGAATTAGGCCATTCGGCCCATCCGTGTCTATTCCGCCATTGAATCATAGCTGATCTATCTTTCCCTCTCAACCCCCTTCTCCTGCCTTCTCCCCATAATCTTTGACACTCTTACTATTGAATAACCTATCATCTGCGCTTTAAAATTAGCCAATGACTTGGCCTCCACAGCCGTCTGTGGCAAAGAATTCCACAGATTCACTACTGTCTGGCTAAATAAATTCCTCCTTAGCTCCTTTCTGAAGGTATTCCTGAGCTGATTGTTATATATCAGAGCAACCTATCCTCCCATGATGTGTAGAAGAAAAATGAACAAAATAATCCCTACCATGCATTTAATTGAACACAAGCATGGTAAAGATGATCGAATTTGGTAGTGTGATTTACCAAATTAGTATAATGCAAACATTGCTTAAGAGAGCATTAAGAATTGTTCTGCAAAACACAAAAGAGTTACCATGATTGACTATGTTTTTTGATATTCTTTCCCCCTGATTTTGATCGGAAAATTCAGTGTCGGTTGAAGCTCACAGTAAAACTCACTGGGGTAGTGAAACATTCAACAACTCAAGCTTTTGCTTTCATTACGGTGAAATTATCTCACTGCAGACACTGTGACTTTTTGATTGCCTGTCATATTGCCCAGATTGCCCCACCTGCTCACTTAAACATTAATTTCAGAATTTAGTTCCGTTGTTCATAGTGTGACTAATTGGTATTAGTTTAAACATAACTTGGCAACCATGGAACTCTGCAGCAAAGGATTTTATTTTGAAGTGGAATATGATTTTTACTTGTACGTCAGCAATGTCCTAACAACATTAATGGCAATTTGGAAAATATGTTTTATTATTGATTTTATTACAGTGGCTCCATATTAAATTATACTTTATGAGACAATGTATCTCAATGAGATATTGTTACATTGTTATGAAACAAGTGCACATGCATCTTGTTTCTTAATGGTTATTCAAATTATGGGAAGGTTAAAGACAACATGGTTTCTGGTTGTGACTAAAAAACCTTTGATGTTCAAGAATGTTCCATTTATTTGTGACGCTTTTACCTTTTTGCATCAAAAACTGTTCTGAAGCCAGCAGACTAACTCTCAATGTCATGAAAATTGTGAACCAGAAAAGTAGTAACAAGGCAATTACGGATAAGGCTTTACTGAGATTTTAGTTTTCTGCGGATTGCTAAAATATTCTCACCAAAGTGGACTCCAACCTGCCCAAAATTGCTTGTGCAATCTCTCCATGTCTGTAATACCAGCCAGCCACGTGGAAGATAAGAACATTAGAAAATGCTGCATGAAGTGGCGCAGTAACAGCAACAGAGATCCGTGTTCGATCCTGACTATGAGTGCTGTCTGTACGGAGTTTGTACGTTCTCCCTATAACCTCCGAATGCTCTTGTTTCCTGCCACATTTCAAAGACGTGCAGGTTTGTAGGTTAATCGGTTTCTGTAGTTTGTCCCTGATGTGTAGGATAGAACTAGCGTATGAGTGATCGCTGGTTGGTGAAGACTCAGGGCCAGTTTCCACGCTGTATCTCTGGAACTGAAACTAAAACGAAGTAGTCAAACTGACCACTCAAGCCTGCTCTCTGTTCAATAAGGCGATCAAATTACTTTAATCTGATGTTGGCTTCTACTTCTTGATTCCCCTATGGTCCATTCATCTATACACGATAGACTAAAATTGATACAATATTTAAGCAATATTCAATTTACATCCATAACTCTATGGGATATAAATTCCAGACATTTGGAACTTTCCCAATGTTAATTGGGAGACTCCTTATTCTGAAACTAGGACAGAATACTCCTAAAGAGGGAGATATCCCCTTTAGTAGGAGAACCAGGTAGGGGGAGGGATGGGGAGAGAGGGAAACTGAGGGTTGCAGTTGTTTCTCATCTGCTGTAACAGGAGTTCTAATCTCTAGCTGCACCAAGAGTCATAGGGTCTTTAGACTTTAGATGTTAGAGATACAGTGCAGAAACAGGCCATTTGGCCCACTGAGTCCACGCAGAACAGCGATCACCCAGTACAGTAGCACTATCCTATACCCTAGGCACAATTTACAATTTTACCGAACCAACTTAACCTACAAAACTCTATGTCTTTAGAGTGGGTCATAGACTTTTATAGCATAGTAACAGGCCCTTTCACTCTGCCGCATACAAGCCAATCATCATGCTTGTGTATACGAATCCCACTTGCCTGCATTAACGCCACATCCCTCTGTGCCTTATTCACGCAAGTAACTATCTAGATGTCTCTTAAATGCTGCTGTTGTTCCTGCCCCCATTATCTTCTCTGGCAATTCCCTTCTAAAGGACATAAGGTCATAAGTAATAGGAGAAGAATTAGGCCATTCAGCCAATCAAGTCTACTACACCATTCAATCATGGCTGATCTATGTCTTCCTCCTAACCCCATTGTCCTGCCTTCTCCCCATAACCCCTGACACCCATACTAATCAAAAATCTATCTATCTCTGCATTAAAAATATCCATTGATTTTGCCTCTACAGCCTTTTGTGGCAAATAATTCCACAGATTCACCACACTCTGACTAAATAAATTCCTTCCTATAGGAATATCCTTTAATTCTGAGGTTATATCCTCTAATCCTAGAATCTGCCATGTCCACCCTATCCAAGCATTTCACTATTCAGTATGGTTCAATGAGGTCCTCTCTCATTCTTCTAAACTCCAGCGAGTACAGGCACAGAGCCATCAAATGCTCATCATGTTCATCCAGATGCCAACTACTTTCTATGTGAAATATTTACCCCTTGGATCTCCTTTATACTTAAGGGGCTGTCCCACTTGGGCGACCTAATCCATAAGTCCAGAAGAGGTCTTCGATCTTCGAGCTCGAGGGCACTCGCCTGGAAAGCCTCAAGCTGGATCGACCGTCCACATTGAAACTGCAAGCTAGATCGACCGACTGCGCACACACACACACACACACACACACACACACACACACACACACACACACACACACACACACACACACACACACACACACACACACACACACACACACACACACACACACACACACACACACACACACACACACACATCGCGAAGGAGGGGGCCAGGGAAAGAGGGGGAGCGCTGTCTGAAATTCACACCCGCAATGAAGAAGAAGGTTACAGACGGTTGCACAGTGTAAGGTAAGTCCTTTAGAGAGTGCGGAAGGGAGGGGAGAGAAGGGGAGAGAAGGGGGTGAGATAGGGAGAGAAGGGGGATGGGAGGGGGGAGGGGGGTTGGGGGGATGGGGGTTGGGGGGAGGGGGAGAGAAGGGGAGAGAAAAGGGAGCAAAGGTGGGGAGAAGGGAGGGAGAAGGAGTGGAGACACTTTAAAGAAGTATAATGAAGTTTAGCGGGCATTTTACCTACCGGTAGGCCTTCCTTGGTCCTGAAAACTCCAATGAGCCAATCAAAATGCCCGGTCAGTGAAGGAGATTGGCTACAGCTGTCCTCGACTACCTGTAATGAAATAGCGACACCACTCCACTGCAATACGAGTTAAAAAGACCCATGCCAACCAAATTTTACTCGTGGAAAATGTGCTGAAAAATGTACTCAACATGCTGAAATATTTTCCGTGACCTAGCTGAGGCCACGAGTTTTTGGGAACTTCCCTCGAGCATGAAGGAGAGTTCCAGCGACCTCATAGGACCTCTTAGGACCACGTGTCGAGTGCTGCGAGTTTGAAGGTCAAAGACACACTTCTAAACTCGCAGATTAGGTCGTCCAAGTGGGACAGCCTCTTTACTCCCTCTCACCTTAACCCGTGTCCACATGATTTAGACATCTGAACCATAACATTTGCCTGTACCTCCTGATAAACTAACTATATCCTCCATTTTCTTTCATAAATGTTGTCACAAATTTTATATTCTCCTGTCATATCATCTCTCAGCCTCCTTTGCTATGAGACAATAGTCCAGTTTCTTCAATATATTCTTCAAATTAAGGCCCTCCAATGCAGGTAAAATCCTTGTAAATCTTTTCTACGCCCTCTAGCTTAATCACATATTTTCTGCCTGGCAATTTCTACTTCCATCGTCTAGTCTTCCTTTAATGAGAATGTCAATTAAGTGCCACAGATGAATAATTATGGGACTAAATTTACAAGAGCTAATATACCAATGATGCTTGGTGATTCCTTCCATTCAAGATATTTAGAAAGCTCTTGAATGAGAAGCGTTAGAGAGAAATAGCTATTTAATCAACTTCTATATTTAACATTGGCCAGCTTAAGCTGAAGAATCTATGTTTCTGCATTTGCTTAGTGCATCAATTAGTATTTCAAAGCTTGTTCCAAATGATATTTTTGAAATGTGATCACTACTTTGTTGTGAGAGATAAGCACTATGCAATGCCAAACTGCAGACTCCTTGCATGCTGTGTTACTCCATCTGTATAAAACAAAAATATTTTAATAACCAAAGTGTTATGAGGAGATTTTTTTAGATTACTTTGGCGCTGAAGGTAACTATTGACATGTCCATGGCTTACCTTGCCTCTACTGAATTTCTTCAAATCAATAACACTAAATTTGGCTATCTGGGCAAATCTACATCCCTTATAAACCTTTGCCTTCTCTAATAAATTTTCCTTCTGCCTCCTTTCCTGTATTCTCCTCTGCTATTTCCTAAAAAAATAATCCGTTTTTTCATCTAGTAAATGTTGGATCTGATTTGAAGAATTTAGGAAACAATGTTAAATTTTGACATTGCCAAATAATTCAAGAGACAAAAGTTTTATTGTCATATGTTCTGAAATGGAACAATGAAATTCTTTGCTGCTAAAGGTAACTGTTGATGTTTTGCAAGACCTACCTTGCTGAAATACTTCATATCAACAACAACAAAGCTGCCATCTGGGCAAACCCTCAAATCTTCAAAGTGGTGGTGACAAGTTAAAGCCAATTCATGTCAAAGGTCATGCATGTATGGAGGAGGATATAGTTAGTTTATCAAGAGCTTATCAAAACAAATCACAGAAGTCATTATTATATTTAAATGCAGGAATGAAACATAATCTTGAACATCGTTGGAATGATTTCAAATGGCATTCATTAATGGTCATCTTTCAAGATTCACTTGAGTCAAGAGTGGTCCCAGAGGACTGGAAAATTGCAAATGTTACTCTGCTGTTCAATAAGGAAGCAACAGAAAAGAGGGGAAACTATAGGTCGGTTAGCCTGATTTCAGAGGTTGGTAAGATTCGAGAGTTCATTAATAAGGATGAGGTTTCTCAGTACTTAGAAGCATATGATAAAATAGGCCAAAGTCAGCATGGTGTTTTGAAGGGGAGATCTTGCCTGACAAATCTGCTTGAAATCTATGTGGAAGTAAATAGCAGGGAAAACAAATGAGTCAGTTGATGATGTTTACCTGGATTTTCAAAATACCTTTGATATGGTGCCACACGGGAAACTGCTAAAGAAGATGAGTGCCCATGGTATTAGAGGGAAAATAATAGCATGGATAGAAGGCTGATTGAATGGCAAAAGGCAGAGTGGGAATAAAGGGGGCCTTTTCTGGTTGACTGCCAGTGACTAATGGGTTTCTGCAGGAGTCAATGTTGGGGCCACCATCGTCACATTGTACATCATTGATTTGGATAAGGGAATTGAAGACTTTGTGGCCACGTTTGCAGATGATATGAAGATAGGAGAAGGACTTGGGAGGTTAGGAGGGTGGGCAGGGAAGTGGCAGATGGAACTCAGCGTACATGCACTTTGATAATAGGAATAAAGGCACAGGCTATTTTCTAAATGGGGACAGTCAAGAGTGTTTTATTGTCATCTGTCCCAAATGGAACAATGAAATTCTTACATGCAGCAGCAAAACAGAATATGTAAACAGATTCAGAAATTGGAGGCGTAAAGGGACTTGGGAATGCTGGTGCTGAATTCTCCGAAGGCTACTTTGCAAGTTTAATCTGTAATTGCCAAATGTAATGTTAGTATTTATTTTGAGAGATATCTATCTATCTATCTATCTATCTATCTATCTATCTATCTATCTATCTATCTATCTATCTATCTATCTATCTATCTATTTTAAAATCATTTTTTGTTTGTTTTGTTTTTGTTGTTTTTTTTGTTAGAAGTAAGTACAATAGTGTGGTACTTGAGTACCTAATACATAAATACATATTTCCATTATTGTACAACTTCGTATTTTTAATTTAATAATAAAAGAACAGTGAGAGAAAAAATAAATAAAGAGTGTCGGAATAGATAGACAAGCGAGTAGAAACAGATAGCAAAAGAAATAAAGGACAGAGATGAGAAGCTAAAAAGATTGGAAAAAAAGAAGAAAGTAGAGAAAAGAGAAATTAGGAGAGATCTATCTATTTCGTATTTTTGCCCATCTGTCACCCGGTTCTAAACCATTTAATTTCTAAGGTTATGTTATGCTGCACCCTCTACTTGTAAAAAGTTGATAAAAGGAGACCAAGTCTTTAAGAATTGGTCTACTTTGCCTACTAGGAGGAATCTCATGTCTTCAAGATGTAGCGTTTCTGACATATTTGAAATCCACATTTTGAATGTTGGCGTGTTGCGTTTTTCCAAAATTTGAGTATATGTTTTTTTGCTGTTATTAAACTGTAATTAATAAAAGCTTCTTGGAATATAGTTAGTTTACTTCCCTTTTCCATTGATCCAAAGATAATCAGTTCTGTATTGAGGTTCAATTTTGTGTTAAATAGTTTTGTAAAAATTCCAAAAATTTCATTCCAAAATGTATGCAGTTTTGTACAAGAGACAAAGGAATGTGCTATAATGGCATTTTGAGTTAGACATTTATCACAGATGGGGGAAGACTGAATATTTTATTCAGTCTAGTTTTCGAATAGTATAATCTATGTAAAATTTTTAATTGAATTAGGTTATGTCTTACATTAATTGAACATTTATTTACATATAATAGATTTTTTTTCCATCTATCGTTCGGAATTTTTATCAATAACTCTTGTTCCCAGTCCCTTCTAATTGCCTCTGTCGTTGGTGTTTCTATATTTAGAATTATATTATATAAGTAAGATATTAAATTGTTTGATTTCTTCTTGCCTTTCTATTCATTCCTTCCTCTAATAAATCTGGGGTTAAAGTTTGATATCCTTGTCTATATTTTTTCAAATAATCTTGAATTTGAAGATATTTGAAATATTGATTACTTTTCAAATTATATTTTAGTTGTAATTGTTGGAATGATAAAGGTTTTCCCATTTCATACATATCTACCATCAATTCCTATTCTTTCCCATTGATTAAAGGTTTTATCAATAATAGATGGTTTGAATGAGGGATAATTAGTTATTGGAGAAAGAAGCGATAATTTTCTTGATTTTAAAGTTAATTTTATTTGTTTCCAAATTCGTATTATACTGTGAATTATTTGATTTTTCTTATATATTATATTGTTCAGTTTCATCGGGGAAAGAAGGATCGCTCCTATATTATAAGGGGAACAATCCTCTTTCTCCATTCTTATCCAATCTACCTAGGAGGGTGGGCATGGAAGTGGCAGATGGAACACAGCATACATACACTTTGATAATAGGAATAAAGGCACTGACTATTTTCTAAATGGGGACAGTCAAGAGTGTTTTATTGTCATCTGTCCCAAACAGAACAATGAAATTCTTACATGCAGCAGCAAAACAGAATATGTAAACACATTCAGAAATTGGAGGCGTAAAGGGACTTGGGAATGCTGGTGCTGAATTCTCTGAAGGCTACTTTGCAAGTTTAATCTGTAATTGCCAAATGTAATGTTAGTATTTATTTCGAGAGATATCTATCTATCTATCTATCTATCTATCTATCTATCTATCTATCTATCTATCTATCTATCTGTCCTTTTAAAACCTTGTGTGTGTGTGTGTGTGGGTGTATGTCATTTTGTATTTGAAACGTATCTCCTCGAAAAGCAGATGCAAAAACACGGAGATTTTTACAATTTCGGTAGTGATTTAACTTACCATTTCATAAAAGCACTTCTCTCTAAGTTTGGTCAATTATTTCCCCAGATTTTGAATAAAGTTGTTCACAAACTCACTTTTAAAAATATATAAAAAGATCGAGAAACGTCTGCAGAACAAAGATTCTACATTTCCGTTCCGCTATAGGATCTTTCTTCTGCAGATCTCGGATCAGCGCCGCCTCTCGGGCTGAACCTTTTGCTCACTGCCGGCGCAGCTCATGAAGCCCCAGCCCTCCCAGCCGTGGGTTTCCAGAGAGTCAGAAGCTTCTTTGCTGTCAACGCTCGCTCCTGGGCGAACGCGTCTTGCCTTAGCGGCTTTAAACGGCTGTTGTCAGCTGGCAGTTATCAACGGCAGTTATTAACGGCTGTTGATACCACTATAGGATCTTTGCTCTCTACCCGTCACAGGGGACGATCGTCTGTCCCCCCCCCCATCCATCCTGGCCCGGCTCTGTCACGCTGGCGGAAGCCATGATCGGCTGGTCCCCCCGCTGCTTTTCACCATCCTCAGATCGCTCCGTGCCTCACTCGGGCTGTCGACCTGCCCCTCTCCTCTCTCTCTCTCCTTGCCCCTCTCTCTTCCCCCCAATCTTCCCCCTCTCCTCTCTCACCCTACCCCTTCTCTCTCCTTCCCCTCTCTCTCTCACTCTCTCCCCGCTCTCCCCTCTCTCTCTCTCTCTCTCTCTCTCTCTCTCTCTCTCTCTCTCTCCCCCTCTCTCTCCTCTCCTCCCCCTTCTTTCTCCCCTTCTCTCTCTCCCCCTTCCTCTCCCCCAATCTCCTGCCCTCCCCCACCCTCCCTCCCCTAAACCCACTTTCCCCCTCCACACCCTCCCCTCCACCCCTCCCCTACCCCCCTTCACTCCATTCCCTTCCCTACCCCCTTCCCTCCACGTCCATCTCCCTTCTCCCCCTCCCTTCCCACCCCCTCTCCCCCCCCCCTCTCAGCCCCCTTTCCCCTCTCTCTCTCCTTCCATCTCTTGCTCCCCTCCTCCCCCACCCCCCCCCTCACCCACCTTCCTCTCCTCCTCCCCTTCACCCCCCCCTCCATCTGTTTCTTGCCCTTCTGTCTCTGTCTCTCCCCATTCTCGCTTTGCCCTCACTCCCTACCCCCCTCCCTCTCTAGACATGCCTGCAAGTCAGTGGATAGGGCGGTTATAGGGTAAAAGGAGCAAAGTAATTATATTAATATAATATTAAGGGGGGTAGTTAGCGTTTGTGTGAGGCAGTAGTTAGTGTGTGTGTGACGCTGCATGCCACCCACCCTCCCCCGCAACAACATGTTGGGGGAACAGATCCAACGGGTCTACACTTGGTCTAGTAGAATATAAAAACAGGCATGTAATGCTGAGGCTTTATGCACTGGTCAGACTGCATTTTAAGCTTTGGGAGCAGTTTGGAGCCCTATGTCTGAGGAGTGGTGTGCTGGGTTGGAGAGGATCTGGAGGAGATTTGTGAGGATGATCCCGGAGATGATTAGGTTAACGTATGATGATAACGTTTGACGGCTTTTGCACTGTACTCGCTGGAGTGTGGATGGATGAGGGGGAACCTCATTGAAACTTACCAAATAGTGAAAGCCTGGATAGAGTGGCTGTGGAGATGATGCTTCAACTACTGGGAGAGTCTAGGACCAGTGGGCACAGCCTCAGAATAAAAGCACGCACCTTTAGACAGGAGATGAGGATTCCTTTTTTACTCAGAGGTGAATCTGTGTAATTCATTGCCACAGACAGCTGTGGTGGCCAAGTCATTGGGTATCATATAACATATAACCATATAACAATTACAGCACGGAGACAGGCCCTCTCGGCCCTTCCAGTCCGTGCCGACCATTTGTTTTCCCCTAGTCCCATCTACCTGCACTCAGACCATACCCCTCCATTCCCTTCACGTCCATATACCTATCCACTTTACTCTTAAATGTTAAAATCGATCCTGCCTCCACCACCTCTGCTGGAAGCTCATTCCACACAGCCACCACCCTCTGAGTAAAGAAGTTCCCCCTCACGTTACCCCTAAACTTCTGTCCCTTAATTCTCATGTCATGCCCTCTTGTTTGAATCTTCCCTACCTCAATGGGAAAAGCTTATCCACGTCAACTCTGTCTATCCCTTTCATCATTTTAAAGACCTCAATCAAGTCACCCCTTAACCTTCTGCGCTCCAGAGAATAAAGACCTAACTTGTTCAACCTTTCTCTGTAACATAGTTGCTGGAACCCTGGCAACATTCTAGTAAATCTCCTCTGTACTCTCTCTATTTTGTTGACATCCTTCCTATAAAACTAGGCGACCAAAATTGTACACCATACTCCAGAATTGGTCTTACCAATGCCTTGTACAATTTTAACATTACTTCCCTACTCCTATAGTCAATGCTCTGATTTATAAAGGCCAGCACACCAAAGGCTTTATTTACCACCCTATCTACATGCGATTCCACCTTCAGGGAACTATGCACAGTTATTCCTAGATCCCTCTGTTCCACAGCATTCCTCAATTCCCTACCATTTACCATGTACGTCCTATTTTGATTTGTCCTGCCAAGATGTAGCACTTCACACTTATCAGCATTAAACTCCATCTGCCATCTTTCAGCCCACTTTTCCAAATGGCCCAAATCTCTCTGTAGACTTTGAGAATCTACTTCATTATCCACAATACCACCTAACTTAGTATCATCTGCATACTTACTTATCCAATTTTCCACCCCATCATCCAGATCATTGATGTACATGACAAACAACAGTGGACCCAACACAGATCCCTGAGGCACCCCACTGGTCACCGGCTTCCAACCTGACAAACAGCCATCCACCATTACTCTCTGACATCTCCCATTCAGCCACTGTTGAATCCATCTTGCTACTCCGCCATTAACACCCAAAGATTGAACCTTCTGAACCAACCTTTCATGGGGAACCTTGTCAAAGGCCTTACTGAAATCCATATAGACAACATCCACTGCTTTACCCTCATCAATTTCCCTAGTTACCGCTTCAAAAAATTCAAGAAGGTTTGTCAAACATGTCCTTCCAGGCACAAATCCATGTTGACTGTTCCTGATCAGACCCTGTTTATCCAGATGCTTATATATATTATCTCTAAGTATCCTTTCCATTAATTTGCCCACCACTGACGTCAAACTAATAGGTCTATAATTGCTAGGTTTATTCTTTGAACCCTTTTTAAACAATGGAACAACATGCGCAGTACGCCAATCCTCCGGCACTATTCCCGTTTCTAATGACATTTGAAATATTTCTGTCATAGCTCCTGCTATTTCTACACTAGCTTCCCTCAATGTCCTAGGGAATATCCTGTCAGGACCTGGAGACTTATCCACCTTTATATTTTTCAAAAATGTCAGTACTTCCTCCTCTTTGAATCTCATAGTTTCCATAGCTACTCTACTTTTTTCCCTTACCTCACAGAGTTCAATATCCTTCTCCTAGGTGAATACCGAAGAAAAGAAATTGTTCAATATCTCCCCCATCTCTTTTGGCTCTGCAGATAGCTGTCCATTCTGGTTCTCTAATGGTCCAATTTTATCCCTCGTTATCCTTTGCTATTAATATAGCTGTAGAAACCCTTTGGATTTACTTTCACCTTTTTGCCAAAGCAACCTCATATCTTCTTTTAGCCTTCCTAATTTCTTTCTTAAGATTCTTTTTATATTCTTTATACTCCTCTAGCACCTCATTTACTCCATGCCTCTATAATTATTGTAGATATCTCTCTTTTTTCGAAACAAGTGTCTAATTTCCCTTAAAACCATGGCTCTTTCCAGTTTTTACTATTTCCTTTCAACCTAACAGGGACATAAAGATTCTGTACTCTTACAATTTCCCTTTAAATGTCCTCCATTTCTCTTCTACATCCTTCCCATGAAACAAAGTTGTCCCAATTCACTCCTCTAAAATCCTCACGCATTTCCCTCAAAAGTTAGCCTTTCTCCAATCAAAAATCTCCACTCTAGGTCCTGTTCTGACTCGCTCCATAATTATATTGAAACTAATGGTATTGTGATCACTGGTCCCGAAGTGCTCACCAACGCATACCTCCGTCACCTGTCCTGCCTCATTTCCTAACAGGAGGTCCAGCACTGCCCCTTCTCTGGTCAGTACCTCTATGTACTGCTGCAAAAAACTATCCTGCACACATTTTACAAACTCCAAACCATCCAGCCCATTTACAGAATGTGTTTCCCAGTCTATTTTTGGGAAATTGAAATCTCCCACAATCACTACCTTGTGCTTACTACTAATATCTGCTATCTCCTTACATATTTGCTCTTCCAATTCTCGCTCCCCATTTGGCGGTCTATAGTACACCCTAAAAGTGTTGCTACACCGTTCCCACTTCTCAGTTCCACCCAAATAGCCTCCCTAGACGAACCCTCTAATCTATCCTGCCAAAGCACTGCTGTAATATCCTCTCTGACAAGCAATGCAACACCTCCACCTCTGGTCCCTCCAATTCTATCACCCCGGAAGCAACGAAATCCTGGAATATTTTAGTTTCCAATCACAGCCCTCCTGCAACCATGTTTCACTGATTGCCACAACATCATATTTCCAGGTGTCAATCCAGGCTCTAAGTTCATCCACCTTACTTACAATGCTCCTAGCATTAAAATATGCACATTTTATAAACCCACCATCCTTTATTCTCTGTCTATTATCTTTTTCATCTTTCTCGCCTACATTTTGGGTCCGAGTGCTTCCCTTCTCTGCCTCCTGCCCCACACCCTGTCCCCTAGCCCCCTCTACCCGAGTCCCTCCCCCCAGCCTTTCTAGTTTAAAGTCTCCCCAGTAGCCTTTGCAAATCTCCCTGCCAGGATATTGGTCCCCTTCGGGTTCAAGTGCAACCCGTCCTCAGCATACAGATCATGCCTTCCCCAAAAGAGGTCCCAGTGATCAAGAAACTTGAATCGCTGCCCACTGCACCAGTCCCTCAGCCACGCATTTAGCCTCCACCTCATTTCATTCCTACTCTCACTGTCACGCGGCACAGGCAATAATCCTGAAATCGTTACCCTTTTGGTCCTTCTCTTTAACTTTCCCCCCAACTCCCTAAATTCTCCCTTCAGGACCTCGTCACTTTTTCTGCCTATGTCATTGGTACCTATGTGTACCACAACATCAGGCTCCTCTCCCTCCCTTATCAGAATCTTTTGGACACGTTCTGACACATGCGAGACCCTGGCACCAGGGAGGCAAACTACCATCCGGGTCTCCCGACTGCGTCCACAGAATCGCCTATCCGACCCCCTAACTATAGAGTCCCCTATTACAATTGCCCTCCTCTTTTTGCTACCCTTCTGAGCATCAGGGCCGGTCTCTGTGCCGGAGGCCCGTATCGTAAAGCAAATTCTTGATTTGTAAGAGTCAAAGGTTATGGGAGAAAGAGGAGAATGGGGATGAGTGGAAAAGATTGATCAGCCATGATTGAATGGTGGAGAAGACCCGATGAGCACAATGGCCTCATTCTGCTCCTCTGACTTATGAACTTATGGGTATAGAAACAAAGTGATTGCAGTACAGTGTAGAAGATTTTAAAAATCACATTAAAGATAAATGGACAGTTTGTTCAGCTTTAACAGACATTTGGAGGTTGCCCCATACAAGGATGATTAATGGTCTGTGATGTTCTCTGTGAATGTTGAGAAAATAAAGAAGAGCTTGATAATGAGTTAAGCAAAGGAGTGAATGCCCATTGATTGATCATGGGATTCTAAATCAGGAATTGTTTTGACATGCTATTAGTGGCAACTAAGACAATGAAACACACATAACTACAGGCTGGAACAAGACCACATTGAGATAAGGGGGAAACAAGGAACTGCAGATGATGGAATCTTGAGCAAAACACAAGGTACTGGGATAATTTAGTCAGTCAGGCAGCATCTCTGGAGGACATGAGGACATTGATAAGCAATGTTTCAGTTCAGGAGCCGACTTCAGCCTGATCGTATTAATGGTGGAGAACGCTGGAAAACAGGTGGGGATGGTACAAATCCAGGCAAGTGATAGGTGGATACAGGTGTGGGAGGGGAGAGGTTGATTGGAAGTTGGGTGGAATAAGTGACAAAGATGAAAAGGAGATGAATGGTGACAGGTAATGAGAGAAGAGGAAGAGTGGAATGTAAATCTGGAGGGAGGGATATAGGTGGAAGGGAACGGGGATGACGGGAAAGAATTGGGTTAAGAAGGAGAAGGGGTACTCTGGGATGGGAGATGAGTGTATGAAGAAGGATGTGACTGGTGGTGGAATCATGTGATGGTGACGGAATTTTCGAAGAATGATGTTTTGGACATGGAAACTGTTGGGATTAAAGGTAAGCTCCAGGGTAACTCTATCCTTGTTCTGTCTGGGGGAAGGGGGAGCAAGAGCAGAACTAGGGGACACAGATCTTTCATCTTTCTCCCCCTTGCTACAATGAGTCTGAAGATGGCTCCTGGCGTGAAACATTGCCTTTCCATGTCCTCCAGAGATGCTGCCTGATTTGCTGAGTTACCCCAGTACTTTATGTCAGGAGACACATCATGGATGTTTGTAACTAGCCTGCCTCCTGAAATAGTGGCAGTGAGGTAAGATCAAGGGATTGAGTATGTGGAGGTGAGAACAAAGTGGAAATTTAATAATAATAATAAAATTGTTGTATTCAAAATGTGTGCAGTAAGTAGCAAAAAGGCAGTCATCGATGAACTAAGAAAAGATTTGAGGTGATGAGTCTGGGAGGAACTGAAACAAAGAAATTAGAACTTTTTCTAACTTCTAAGATTAAAGAAGATGTATAGAATGCTCCCAGATTATGAATTTATAATATGCATTTAGAGGGAAGTTGTGTTACATAACAACCAAAAGGGGTTTTACTATTCTAAAATGCTCCAACCAATTGACATATTTCACATCATCACAAGTAGAGCCACTGCCTCACTGCACTAGAGACCTAGGTTCAATCCTGACCTTGGATGCAAACCCATCCTCGGATGCTAACTGTGTGGAGTTTACATGCTATCTTAGTGAACGCAAGGGTTTCCTCCAGGTGCTCCGGTTTCTTAATTGGCCCGGGCGTGCATCTGATTGGTAGAATCTAGGAAGAATTGAAAGAATGCAGGGGGAAAGATGGAATTAATATAGGATTCATGTAAATTAGTGCTTGGCAGTTGGTGCAGACTTGGTGGGCTGAAAGATTTGGTTCCCTATTTAGATTTCAATGACTATAAACTCTCTATTCTCTCTGTGACTTTGGCAATGGTGGGCTGAAATCCAGTCAGGACGCAGATATTCTGAGGCTCATCCTGATGCTAGAATTCCTGTAAAAGCTGTAAGAAGCCAGGCCTCTGCTCATCTTTAACAAGTGCAGAAACAAGGAAATGCTGCCAAGGCGGAGTGCTGGGATTTCCAGCACCAGTTACTACTGCCTATTATAGGTGTAATACCCAACCCCCCCATGAGTGGGGCAAGTGCAGCAGATCCACTTTTATTGTACAAAGTCTTGTCTTTTCTCTTTAAATTAATGAGCCTCCATCACAGTCAACCCTTCCCATATTACACCCCCATTTGCAGACTGACAGATAAATTGTTTTGCAGAAATGTATTTTCATAATACATTTTGTAGTTTTACATTTATTTTTGTACATATTTACTCAAAACAATAATGTCAATTTATAGCATTGATTTAATGTAGCATAACTTATACAGTATTCATACTTAATCACACAATGCTAGAATTAAACTAATTTCACTTAATGTTCATGGGGTGCATTGATTTATTGGAATTGCATGCATACCGTATAAAATGATTACCATAAAAGTTGTGTGATTATGTTTACAGATTTATCTGCAAATAGGCACAATCTGACTGAAATGTATTTTAAATGTGGTCCTAAAATAGTTGATCATATTACCGTGCCGTAGAATAAATATGTCATTGTGAAGTGATACAAAAGGCTTCATACCGCATAGTTTTCCCAAAATAATTGAAATTAAATGTGTCTATGAACCTAAACTCTTGAACCTTGGGATCATTTTGAGTAATCTTATCACTTCAAAGAAATACAATATGTTTCCATTCATCTTATATGGAAATGGAAATATTATTCATATTTCTATTAAAATATTTTAATTGGATTCAGCATTGTAATCAAAATATATACATCTATTAACTGTTGATCAATGAACTGCACAACACTAATAATTGTATTTGCTACATGTTATTAAAGTTCTCTATCTGTTGTATGGTTTCTGACACTTCAGCCTTTGCCCTGCTGTTTCTCCTTGTTTTAGCACACTTGACTTCAACCACTCATACAGTGAAGGATTTCAAATGCACTGATGGCATTCTAAATATTCTGCTTCCTGGAGCTAAAGTGTGCAATTACCATTAATCATTTCTGACTCTGCATAACATCTGTCTGAAGCTCATGCAGTTGGTTTCACAAAATAAACAGAAAACACTTTTTTTCTGGCACCAAATTTATTAAGTATCGGCACATATATAATTTACAATTAATGAATTAATTGACATTACTCTGCGATGCATTTACCTTTCAAAATCTGGATGCAGTAACATTCAACAGGCGTTCACATGGTTGGAAACAAACGATAGATGGATATTCCAGAAAAGTAAGCTTCAGCTGTTTTTTTTTAAAAATAGCCTCTTTGAAGGTGCAGTAATGCAATGCTCACAATCAATGGGAAATGAATGCATTGAAAGCTGCTTTATCGCGCTGCTCTGTTCCAGCACACTTTTCTTTGGATACTCAGAGTTTTCTTTTTATCGGCATCCAATGTGAATCCACACTCAATTGCTCTTTCCTGTTTCCAAGGCAACTGATCATCCACAACAATGCCACCCAGTAGCATTGGCATAAAAAATGTGAAACCCCAGAAGTCTAGCTATCACAGCTGCTCCACAAGCATTCCAGGACGTTTTAGTGGATAACCTCCTAAATCTTTAGGTGATCCATGCGCTTGTTCATGCACAGTTGTTTTTCTGTGTTACAGAGATAACAAGGGAGTAGATAATCCTGGCAGGCCTGACGTATCTGTCTGCCACTCCTGGTCTGCCTTGGTATATACAGGATTTGTTCACTCTCTGAACTGTGGCTTTAACATAGTTTGATGGCCACACAAACAGAGCCCAGCTGAAAAAAATATTCCTAGCGGTACCAGTGAGACAATGACCTGATCACCATGAACTTGGAAGGGCTTGAGATGATAGCAGTTTTAGTGGTGATTGTGTTATTTGTTAAAGTATTGGAACAGTTTGGATTGCTGGAAGCAACTGTTGAAGGTAAGAGACATATTGTCTGGGAATTGCTACATTTATTTGAGAGGATGCTGTAGTAAACTTTGCAGTGAATGCGTGGCTGTTGCGTGAGAGCATTTAATTTCTCTGAATCCAGTGTTAGATCACTGAGTTTTGTCGTGATAATTAATGCAGTGAAAATTTAACTGGGACAACTTTTTTTCCCTTAGTGATTTTGTAATACTTTGCTTGTGCACTTTCTTTCGTTCCTGAGAAAGTAAAGGAAATCAAAAAATCTTTGAGTTTTATTAATCAGTTTTGATGAATGTTTAGGTTACAAAGCAGTCAAAACAGTGTAACAAAACCTACCTTTCTGTCAGCTGTATGTCACCTGCTTCATGCTTATTTAAAAGCAAATAGCAAATGTTGCAAAGACAAATAGTGGTTTACAAAGAATGCTTTTTCCTGGACATGATCAAGCAAAACCTATTTTCAGACTAATACTAGCCTTGAACACTGTCTTCAAGCTCTGTTCTGCTCAATTACAATGGGCTATGAATCATTAAAGTCAAACAATTAACAAATTGCTCACAGTTTATATTAAACACAGTTTTTTTATAACATTAAAAATTTCCATGTTATTCATAAGAAAACTGTTTTTTTAATTTTTGTTTTCTACAAAGAAGGGTTATTATTATGGCAATTATACATACTCCAATGTGATAAGATGATAGTGATATTTGTGTGGAAGTGTTTTGTTCATATGTCTGTGCAGACAGATATGTATCTGGTTTGAATGCTAGAGGATGTATTGTGTTGAAACATTTACATGGTCTGTACTGTGAATTTTGACATCTGGTTATTAATAATCAAGCAAAGTGAACTACAAAATCCGTCAGTGGATAAATAGTGCCCAGCTGCATGTATGTATCACATTTATTATCAAAGAATTTTCATTGTTAATCGTAGCTCTTCTAAAGTGCTCTCAAAACTTCAGCTATTTCGAGTGAAAAAAATCTAGGAAAAACAAATATGCACAAAGCTTGTACAATTTATGTAAATTCTTACAAATATTTCCAGAATTTTATTTCAATAAGTTACGCTGTCATATATTGTCTAGTTTAACCTTCATGATATTATTCATCAGTCGCTTACTGGCATAGAACTGATTTCATCGTTTGCTGTTGTCCAGAGTCACCCAATAAGAGAAAGGTGTACCTCCGTTTAAACGTTTCTGGACTAGGAGGTTGTTCGGCTGAACCATGTGACTTCATTCCGATTGTGTTTGCCACACTTTGTTATGTTTCACTGGAATTATGATAACTTCATTTTCTGTCCTGGGGTGATTTCCTGTTGGAAAACAGAGCTAATATAGCATGGGTCTGCTCAGACATCACAATGTACAGTAACGGTGGGTTGAAAATTCATAATCATCACCTCACAACATGCCAGCAGCAGTCTGTAGCAATCGTGTTGCTGTGTCACAAAAACTTCCTCAGAATGTGAATTGAATCACAGAAGATAAGCTGAAGGGCAAGCCTGAGACATTACAAATGATACTTCTACTTTGAAATAGTTAGTTGCATATCCCTTGATTTAACAAACAAAATGGATTCACCAACAATTGTTAAGCAATGCCTCTTTGACAACACTCTGCAACTTAATAGTACTAGATTTGAAATACTTAATATAGAACGGTAATAAGCAGTGTGATGTTATTTCAATCCATGTATAATTCGAAATTGCTTTTTAGTAGCTGTAATTGTGGACCGAATGGCAGTAAAATCCTTCCAGAAAAAAAATATCTCCATGAAGAAATCAAAACCCAGTGGCAGTCCAAACTTTCATGTGTGCTTACATTAAAGTGAGTTCCTTTATAAACTGCAGATCACTTTTGAGTGAATATATTGTAACAACACTGTTGGAACTGTAAAATGTTATTCTGTGCAGCACAGCTGCTGCATTATTTTTTACTTTGTGAAATACGTCACCTCGACATAGCTGAAACATTGAATTAATAATTAGTTTCTTCAGACCATTTGTGAAACCTGAGGCCAGTCGATGGTACAAATTGTCAAAAATAACTTGTGTTGGAAAATACCTAACTGAAATTTTATAAAGAACACGTTTCAACAAATATCATTGCTATCATTTAATAATGAATGCGTTTGGCAGCATTTTTGTGAGGTCCATGCTGTACCTAATGGAACAAATTTATGGAATTTATTATGGAACAAACTCATATTTATAAAATACATATTTAGTACTTTTATAGCTCTGGGATATACATTCTAGTACTTTTACAAAAGACATATTTTGTTACAATGATCTGTAACCAATCCACAGTCATATACTAGAACATGAAAAATGATCATCCTGTTCAGCACATATTTGATACTTTGTCACTCAACTTTCAATATAAAGCAAGTGTAACAAGCTAACATTTCACATTGACAATTAATTTTCTGGTGAATAATTAAGAAAATGTTTTTATTGTTTTTTAGAATAATTATTTAATGAAAAAGTGCTTGGATGGGTTGCTTTACACACACACAAAAGTATAACGTAAACAAAGTCAGAACCTCAATAACATGAGACATTCAGTTCCCTTGTTTGATTTTGCACTTCTGACACAAAAAAGGAAATCCTTTTTCAACAAGCCAGTGCCCCTTTAACAGCAGTACAGATATAAATGGTGTCATTTTGTTTAATCATAAATCAAAATAGTTTGCCAAACCCCAAAATGTTCCCCAGTAGATTCTACATAGTTTCTACGATGCATTACGATAACATTTTATTCATCCCTGGAGGGAAATTGCTCTGCCAACAGTCAGAACACCACAAGGTACACAAAAACTTGAAATTCAAAGTGAAAACAAAAAGAAAAAGACAAGCGACTGTTGTCTGGCAAACAAACAAACACAGACTTATGCCAGAGGATTCTAAACTAGAGTGCCCCCCACACCGGGTCCCCCTTTGTTCTCCCAGCATCCCTCACGGCGGTCCCCCCATAGTCTTCCCCTCCCCGCTCACGCTCATCGACCGCGACGCCCCACCACCACCAAGGCCCACATTGCCGCCAAGGTTCCCGTTGCCACTGAGGCCCCACTGCCTTCAAGATTCCCGCTACCGCCGAGGCACCTGCTGCCGCTGCCAAGTCTCCCGCTGCCGCTACCGAAGCTCCTTCGGCCCAGACAGGCCTTGCCGCCCGGCTTCACCGCTGTCACCTGGGAGGCCTGTGGGGCGATTCAAACCTACCGGGACGCGTTTTGGTCATCGGCACCATTCTATTATGATTCTTTAATAATACAATATGAATTCCTGTGTCAAGCCTTTGTAAGCGTCCGATTTTCCTTTTGAAACATGTGGAGTGATCTCTAAACTTACAAGCCGTTTCTGACAGGAGACATTTAATTTAAAAAAAACACTAGATTAAAGTGTTCCAGTACAGCGTGTGTGATTAGATAATTGAATATTTAGTCAAATTAATTTTTAACCTTCCAGCAGATTTTCAAACACCATTTTCCTTGCTAGGAAATGAAAGGTAGGACAATTTGAGCTATATTGTTACAGGCACCAGTTGCAATTTTTCAGGTCTGTTTGCAAGGCATGAACTAAAGTTAGTTGCAGGTCAGAGGTTGCAATTTTCAGGTCCATTTACACCTGATAATGAAGAGTGGATTGGAGATCCACTGGGGAACGCAGAAATTCATGCACAAAAATGTGATTCAGTCCCATTGGAACTGGAAGGAGTAGAAGAGCAGAACAAATTAAAACCTTCTGACCTGCAGCCTAGCTGTCACTCGCAGGCCAGAGCCAGACTACTGTTGGGATGGAACTGGGCATCAACTCCTGCACCATCCTGGAAAAGCCTACTCCAAAACCCAGCCTCAAACACAATACTGGTCAGAACATGAATGATCCCAAAAATCCCGCAATACCTTTTCAGTTGTGCCTCACCACCATAACCTTCCAGCCTACCTTTTGGTGGACTGAAATTTCCATGGCATAACCTCGTGACTCTCAATGTATTGCTGCATAAAAGTATTAATGCAGATGGCATGTTCTCATTCATCTAATTACAACTGTGTATATGGTTTGTGTCTCGTTTGTCAATAGTTGCATTAACATGTTACTGGGAGTTTATACATCTCCAAGTTTGCAGATGACGAACATCACCAAGTTTGCTGATGACACAATGCTGGGTGGTAGGGCGAGCTGCGAGGAGGATGCTATGAGGCTGCAGGGTGACTTGGATAGGTTGGGTGAGTGGGCAGATGCATGCCATGGATTTACAAAGGGGAAATCTTGCTTGACTAATCTTCTGGAATTATTTGAGGATGTAAAATGTTTATGCCAGTGAATGTCATGTACCTGGATTTTCATAAAGCCTTTGATAAGGTCCCACACAGGAGATCAGTGGGCAAAATTAGAGCACATGGTATTTGTGGTAGGGTATTGACATGGATAGAAAATTGGTTGGCAGACAGGAAACAAAGAGTTGGGATTAAACGGGTCCCTTTCAGAATGTCAGGCAGTGACTAGTGGGATGCCGCAAGGCTCGGTACTGGGATTGCAGCTATTAATAATATACATTAATGATTTAGATGAAGGAATTAAAGGTAACATCAGCAAATTTGACACAAAGCTGTGTGGCAGAGTGAACTGTAAAGTGGCAGATGCAGTATAATGTGGATAAATGTGAGGTTATCCACTTTGGTGTCAAGAGCAGGAAGGCAGTTTATTATCTGAAGGGTCTCAGGTTGGGAAAAGGGGGAGTGCAACGAGACCTGGGTGTCATTGTACATCAATCACTGAAAGTAAGTATGCAGGTACACCAGACAGTGAAGAAAGCTAATGGCATGTTGGCCTTCATAACGAGAGGAGTTGAGTATAGATGCAAAGAGGTCCTTTTGCAGTTGTCCAGGGCCCTGCTGAGACCACACCTGGGCTATGGTGTGCAGTTTTGGTGTCCTAATTTGAGGACATTATTGCTATTGAGGAAATGCAGCGTAGGTTCACCAGGTTAATTCTTGGGATGGCCAGAATGACATATGATGAAAGAATGTGTTGACTGGGCTTGTATTCATTGGAATTTAGAAGGATGAGTGGGTATCTCATAGAAAGCTATAAAATTCTTAAAGGATTGGACAGGCCAGATGCAGGACACTTGTTCCCAATGTTGTGGGAGTCCAGAACCAGGGGTCACAGTTTAAGAATAAGGGGTAGGCCATTTAGGACTGAGATGTGGGATTTTTCACCCAGAGATTTGTGAATCTGTGGAAATCTCTGCCATAGAAGGCAGTGGATGCCATTTCACTGGATGGTTTCAAGAGAGAGTTAGATTTAGCACTTGGTGCTAAAGGAATCAAGGGATATGGGGAAAAAGCAGCAACGGGGTACTTATTTTAGAAGATCAGCCATGATCACATTGAATGGCGGTGCTGGCACAAAGGGCCGAATGGCCTAATCCTGCACCTATTTTTCTGTGTTTTTATACCTGCGTTTCATAGCTGACCCACTGTTTTTTTTCTGCACAATTGCTTTATAACTGTATGGCAAAGAACCGGAAGTCTTATGGGGAACTGCTCTCCCCTGACCCCCCCCCCCCCCCTTCCCCCTCCATTCCCCCCCCCCCCTTTCCCCTCCATTCCCTCCCACCCCCCACCCCCCCCACAGTCTCACCACAGTTTATGCAAACCACTCAAATGTATCCTTGCTATGGAGTTTTGTACATTATGCAACTGTCAGCCTTATGAGCCTGCCCCACTTACGCAACTTTTTAGGCAACTGCAGGAGACTCTGCAGTCATCACATGGTTGCGACATGTGGTTGCCAGGTAGTCGCCTTCATGGTCGTGAGGAGTTCCCGCTTTCTGGAAACTAGTCGTGGCCTCATTATGGTCGCTGCAAATTTTCCAACATGTTGACATGTTCAACATGAGAATTCCCGTGCCATAGGTGGGTTGCCAGGAGATCCTAGTGGGTTGCCAGGAGGTCAAAGGTTCCCGTAGGTTGTAGCCAGTGCTCATTGGCTCATTGGGGAAAAAAAAGTAAGCAGTGGTTTTCAGAACCAAGGATAACCGACCGGTAATGTTAAATGTCCGCCGAGCTTCACAGCCGTGTATCTCTGGCTTCTTAAAAGTTGTCTCCACTCCTTCTCCCCCCTCTACCCCTCCTCTTTTAAAGGAATTACCATACACCGTGCTTTCACCATCTTAATTATAGTACCAACCTTCCTGTTCATTGCGGTGTGTGTCTGTATGAATTTCACTCAGACAGCGCTCCCCCCCGCTTGCCCTGTTCCCCGCCTGCATAACGGGCTGGTGAAGGAAGCGATGTATGTGTGTGTGTGCATGTTCCACTCTGACAGTCGCCATTCCAGTTGCTGGTTTCTCAGGCGACTGCCGGCAACTTGACAGTCGCCGGCAGTCGCCTGATAAATCGCCTAAGTGGGACAGGCCCATTAGGTTATTGATTGCACATAAGTCTTTGAGTCAGACGTTCATATCCAACTCAGGCAACCTGGAGCACAAAATCAAGGGTGAGGGATAACTGCACTAGTGGAAGTGTTGCCGACCGCTGGGGAGTTTAAATCTATGCCCTACCCACTCTTGGATAGATAGAAATGATCCACTTGTCCTACTCAAAGAGGAGCACAAGAGTTCTTATGGTGAATGCATGCTCACAGCTACATCATCAGAACAGATTGAGGCCATGACTTGTTGGGGTGTGCTATGTGCATTGATTGCATTTGAAAAGGACTTCATTGACTATAAATATTTGGTATTGGTCATTTTATGTGACATCTGACAGCAATATTTGTTATCTGCCCTTTCTCTGTGGCAGTAATTGTGATAATGCTATAATCTGCGCTCTAGTAATGTTCTCCTTGCACTACCTGGTGTACTTGAGTGTAACTTGATCGTACTCGTTCATATATATTGTGATATGACTGGGCAGCACGCAAACAAATATTGTAACTGTAACTCCATACTTGTGGTGGTAATAAACCTATACCACGTATATTTTCTTTAGAACTTATTTTTTTAAATTATCTCCATAATGCGTAATATTGTGAATATAAATGTTATTACAAATAGTAAGATTAAATGAGAACTTACCATTTTGAAGTTTGATCATTATTTTATGAGGAGTTACGATGAGGGATTACGTGAAGAAGCCCGCATGTGCATCAACCTTCAAAGCAGCTGTTTGAAATCACAGATAACAGTTGTTGAACTGAATATAGGAAGATTCGAGAAACTAGAACTACCAGCTGACCTTTATGGGAGAGGGTTGGGAGCGGAGGGCACGTAATCCCTCATCATAACTCCTCATAAAATAAAGATCAAACTTCAAACTGGTAAGTTCTCATTTAATCTTACTATTTTACTTCGGAGTCACGTGAGTGACTGCGTGAAGATTTCAAAGCTCTGTGATTTCATGCGGCGAACACGAGTCCATGCGTTACACTGCATCAGTTGACCAAGGATGAGTGAAAATTATTAATGCATTCAGACATGACATAGATTTAAAACATGCTGATGCTTTTTAATGAGCAAATGAAAACAATAGTGAACCCTCTCATCCAGGGGGAATCTATAAAACAGAACTTAAAATAGATTGGCAAATACCCCCTGTCTGGCAATGGGTTTGTTATAAAATGTTTGGAAAGTTCGTTTGTTTGACCATCCTGTAGCCGCTAGGATGTGGTCCAGTGGAACGTCCATAACCCTCGCTGCTGACGTTGTTGCAGCCCTGGTGGAGTGAGATTTGAAAATGTCAGTGTTCACTCCTGCACAAGCCAGAACCCGTTTTAACCACCTGGAGATGGTCTGTACTGATACCTTCTTATGAGGTTTTTTGTACCTAACAAACATTGCTAGTTCAGAGCCTCTAAGGATCTTGGTGACCTTAATGTGCTGTTGTAGATGTGTGAACACACACAACCGAAGGTCCATGGGGTATGCCATGAAAACTAGTTTAAGACCTGGCACCCCTGGTCTGCTCTGCTTGACTAAGTCATAAACATAAAATGTTATATTATTTGCAGATATAACCATCCTGTCCAATCGCAGCTTATGCAATCACTGCACTCGTTGCACTGAAACCAGCGCCATGAGTATGACCACTTTGTAGGTGAGTTTGGCCAAAGACAGGGATGTAGCTGGAACCTACCGGCGAAGCAGCGTCAGCACCACATTCACATCCCATATCTCCAAGTACCTGGGCCTGGGGGGGATTTGAGTTGAAGATACCCTTCATGAACCTGGATATCAATGGGTGAGACCCGACAGAGTGGTGTCCCAATCCCAGCAACAAGTATGACGATAAGGCACTTCCGACACAATTTATGGCACTATAACTCCTTTATTCGTGACGTGTCATACGATATGTTGGACTGTAAACAGAACACTTCCCATTTCTTGATATAGGAGATGTACTGTTTCTTGGTACTATCTCTCCAGGCTGCAGTGATCATGTCCACCGTACGATCTGACAGTCCGAGCCCCAGGAAAGGTCTTCTCAGAATCTGCAAACCAACAAATTGATTTGATCATGCAGTGGATGGTTCTCCCCTGTCACAGGGTGAACCAGCAGATTTCTGCGTTTGGGAACAGCCATAAAACAGCCATAACAATCATCCCGAGAATGAGTGGGAACCATGGCTGTGTAGGCCAGTCAGGCACTACCAAAATGCCTGAGGCGGAGTCTTCCTGGATATTAAGCAAGCACCGACTGATGAGGCAAAATGGGGGGAATGCGTAGAAGAACATTCCACCCCAGTGTAGCGATTATGCATCTACCGCCATTGCGCCTGGATCTGGTTCCCATGCAACATTCTTTGGTAACTGGCGATTGAGTTTGGATGCAAACAAATCGATATCCGGTATTCCATACCGAGCGACAATGTTGTTAAACACTTTATGATTCAACACCCATTATGTGTTGTCATTGAATTTCCGTGATCTTGTGTCCGCCACCATGTTGAATCTACCTGGTAAGTAGGTAGCTGAAATCCAAATGTTTCTTGTAATACACCAGCGCCAAATAAAGTTAGCCAATTTATCACAGGATACTGACTTGATTCCACCCATGTGATTAATGTATGCCACCGCTGTAGTGTTGTCAATCTGAAGTTGAACATGCAAATTATGCATATTCACACAATAAGCCTTAAACCCCAGCAACTCAAAGTAGTTAATACCATGTAACTGAAGAATTGATGACTCATGCACATTCCATCTGCCACTGCAGCTAGAGATGGTATTAGTAGCTCCCCATCCTAGAGCACTAGCATCAGTTTGTAATATAACTGAAGGTTTGACGACCAAAAATTTGCTGGAGCAATACTGAATATTAGTCATCCACCATTGTAACTCAGAAATGGCTTCAGCTGGCAATCGCATAGGCCTGCTGAAGTGACATGCATGGAATTTGATTGCCTGCTCCTTTGCACGTTGTAAATTTTTATAATGCAAAGGCCCAAACTGTGCAGCTGGAAAGGCAGTCACTAATTTGCCATTTTTATACTGGCTACATGTCGAATGGAAGGTTGCTCCTTAACAATAAGATAGTTACAGGCTTCTATTAATTCTAATCTCTTGCCCCAAGGCAGAGTCACAGACATGTGAATAGAGTTAATGGTAAATCCCAAATAATCAATAACTCTAGATGGTATCAACTTGGATTTAACTGGATGGATGAGAAACCCCAATCTCTCAAACATGAGTTTAGTGGCTGAAATAGCTAAGTTAGCTAATTTCAGAGTTTTCCCAATGATTAGGATATCATCCAAGTATGTCATCACAATATGATTTTGAGCTCGAAGTAGCCCCAGTACTGGTTTCAATAATTTTGTAAATAATCTGGGGGCTGAAGTTAACCCATTAGGCACTGCTTTAAACTGCCATAGTTGCCCCATCCAGCTAAACTTCAAATATCTCCAGTGATCCCAGTGAATGAGTACCAAATAGTTTTCATCTTTGAGATCAATGCATGCCATATAACATCCTTTGGAAACCAGTTGTTTGGCAGTAACAAAGTTTCCCATTTTGAAATGTTTATACTGCACAAAGGAGTTAAGTCGAGTCAAATCGATGATGATTCAGCATCCTCCATCCTTCTTTTGCCTTATAAATATATTAGAAACAAATTGGTGAGGTTCAAGACACAACTTCTCAATTACCCCTTTTGTGTATAATACTTGAATTTCAGCTTGTACATCCAAACTTTGAGTGACTGAGGAGTCCATACAGTTGACACCCCGGAGACCATGTGGCGACGGCCTAGTCATCTGTAGTCACCTAAAAAAAATCACCCACATGGGACAAGGGCATTAGGTTCATCACGGTGGTGTGGAACTGGAGTCACATTCAGGCCAGATCAGATTAAGCTATAAGGGAACTAACTATGGTTGAATCTCTCTATCAACAATTTGGTAGAATCTGCAGGTACAGTTAAAATGGTCTCCAATTTTTTTTACACGGTGTGTAACATCTTCTATGGTGCAGATTGCAATCCTAACAACTCTTTTGCTTCAAAACCCTTCATAAAACTTGCCTCTTTATCCAAACATTTGATCAGTTACACTAATAGCTGCTTCATTGAAGTTAGTATTTTGACTGATTAATCTCCTGTAAAGTACCATGATACATTTGCTATGCTAATGTAACATTTTAAATAAAAAGTTTTTGTGGTTGCAAGTTGCCAGAAATCTATTTGACTTTAATAGTATAATATAAATAAGTAAAACATGGTTAAGAAAAACGAACTTTTATATAAAAACAGCGATCAACTGTTCAGGTTTGTGTAAATGAAGCCGCAAATGTCTAACATTAAAATTAATTATTAAAATATAATTGTGAATTCTGATACTATCACAAATTACAGCATCTGAGGTAAGTATCATCAATTATGCATCTGTGTTTGATGCTCTATGTGATTTATGATGCGGAAGGAAAGCCTTTGGCCCCTGAATTCTTTGCTGGCTCAGAGCATTCCAATTCCCCCCAATTATAACCATCTAACCCATTCACTTTCTCATGTCCATTAACTCCATCCTAATTTTCCTACTGATTCACAACAGCTTGTAGAGCTGCTGCCTCACAGTGCCAGAGACCCTAAACATAGGTGTGTGTTTGGAGTTTGCACCTTCTCCCTGTGACGATGTGAATTTCCTTCAAGTGCTCCAGTTTCCTCCCAAAGGTTTGTAGGTTAATTGGCATCATGAAATTGCTCTTAATCTGTAGGAAGTGGAAGTGAAAGCAGGAATACATGGGCTGAAGGGCCGGTTCCCATGCTATATCTCTAAACGAAACTAATAAACTTACCCATGCAATCGCAGGAGATGCACACCACCTGCCTAGATATTTCCCCTGCAACCGCAGAAGGCATCACCTGTCCCTATAACGATACGATATGATAAAACTTTATTCATCGCTGGAGGGAAATTGGTCTGCCAACCACACACAAGGTACATGAAAACTTGAAATTAAAAGTGAAAACAAAAAGAAAAAGACAAGCGACTGTTGTCTGGCTGTCGTGCGCACAGCACCTTCACCAGAACAAATAAACATAGACTTATCTCCTGGGCAGAGGATTCTAAACTAGAATGCCCTCCCCCCTCCTACACACCGGGCCCCCCTTTGTTCTTCCACCATCCTCCCCATGCCAGGTCCTCCATTGTTCGTCACGGCGGTCCCCCCACACTGGGTTCCCATTTCCTTCCCCTTACCCCCCCCCACCCACGCTCATCGACCGTTAATAATTAATCACGGGTCGATCGCAAGCTCCCCCCCCCCCCCCCCCCACCCCACCGCCGCTGAGGCCCCACCGCCGCCGAGGTGCACAGTCCCGCTGAGGCACTTGTTGCCACCACCGAGACTACCATCGCTGCCGCTGAGACTCCCATCGCCGCCACCGAGACTCTCCTCGCCATCATCGCTCATTCGGCACAGACAGTCCTTGCCACCCGGTTTCTCCAGGGTCCTTCCAGTCGGCAGCAGTGTGGTTGTTCGGCGGGTGGATTGGACCTGCGTGGCTCACCAGGACGCTCCCGCCACACCCCCTCGACACCGTCCAAGGACCCCAACAGTCTTTTCAGGTGAGGCAGAGGTTTACTTGCACCTCCTCCAACCTCATCTATTGTATCCCCTGTTCTAGGTGTGGACTCCTATATATCGGCAAGTCCAAGCGCAGGATCGGCGATCGTTTCGCTGAACACCTCCGCTCAAACCTACCTGATCTATCTAAAGGTTGCTAAACACTTTAACTCCCCCTCCCATTCCCACACTGACCTTTCTGTCCTGCACCTCCTCCATTGTCAGAGTAAGGCCCAGCACAAATTGGAGGAACAACACCTCATAATTTGCTTGGGCAGCCTACACCCCAGCAGTATGAACTTTGACTTCCCTAACTTCAAGTAACCCTTGCTTTCCCTCTCTCTCCATCCCTCCCTCTTCCCAGTTCTCTGACCAGTCATACTGTCCCCGACTACATTTTATCTCAGTTTGCATTGTTGTTACCTTCTCCCAGATAACGAAGATCTTTTCCATTTTCCTTGATCTCCATTACCTTTGTCCTTATCTATGTATCTCCCTCTCCCCTGACATCAGTCCGAAGAAGGGTCACGACCCAAATTGTCCACCCATTCCTTCTCTCCAGAGATGCTGCCTGTTCCGCTGAGTTACTCTAGCATTCTGTGTCTATCTTCAACCAATCAACCAGCTTATCTTTGGTAGGTGAGAGGAAACAAAGCCCCCTGAGAAACCCATGTGGTCACAGGGAGAATGTACAAACATTACTTGGACAGAATTGGAGGGCAGCATCAAACCCAGGAGATACTGTGCACCAAATACATGCTGAATAAATGTAGGTAGAAATTATAAATCTGTGAGTTTCTCTGCATTTGGAAAATCTATCAGAATAATGGTTCACTCATGACACAGTGGTGGGATTTTAACCCATAGCACAGTTAAAATACAACTGTTCAAAAACTTAGTTTCTGTTTTCCATTTGATTCTTTCCAGGCTGAGACATTTTCCTCTTTAGTGTGATGAATAGGAACCTTTGGCATTCTTGGGATGACTTTTCATCGTACACAATGATATGTTTAAAATTCTAGGCAATGCTGTCAACAAGGCTGCCTCAAATCACACAGTAATGAAGCCATTACATGTTGTCACGCTGGGTTGAACACTATACTGCACAATATTCATAAGAAAGAAATATCACTACCAAAATATCATTACACTATAAGCATGCACAAGGCGGGGTTATTACTAGTAAGCATTCCGATTGGCTAACATGCAAAAGCCAATCTACATCTCTTCTCGTAGAAACGAATAAGCAACTATGGCACTTGAACAATATGTTGAGGGAATATAGTAGAGTTAAACAAAATCGGCGTATCTAATGGGTGGCCTGCTAACCCGCCCGGCCCTCGTGAGGTAGGAAGCCGCCTCACCCCCCTTTCCTTCTGAAAAGATGGGGACTGGGATTGGTGATACCGCTGGTGAACTGATGAGCTTGTTGGGAGAGCCCGCCATGGGGGATCCAGGGATAGACCGACACTGGTTACAACGTTGTAATCAGAGCCCGGGGCACTGATTACAACGGGCGACACAGGGGCGGACTGACGTGGGGAGTGTGTGGTATTATTCGCAACAGGTGAGGGGATGGCTGCAACAGGCGTCGGTGTAAAAAGGAATGGTGGGGCATCAGGACCCGCAGGTGCCGGATGGGGTTCCTTCACTGGAAGGAGATGTTGACGGTTGCGTCTGTAGAGGACACCATCCACTTCGACCAGGTAGGAGCATGGTTCCTTTGAGGGACCATGAATGTTCCCTAGTCTGGTATGTCCTTTGTCGGTAAGGGGCTGAAAACGCTAGTGGGAGTTGTGTACAGGCCACCTAACAGTAGTAGTGGAGTTGGGGATGGCATCAAACATGAAATTAGAAATGCGTGCAACAAGGGTAAAACAGTTATAATGGGTGACTTCAATCTACATATAGATTGGGTGAATCAAATGGGCAGGGGTGCTGAGGAAGAGGATTTCTTGGAATGTATGCGGGATAGTTTTCTAAACCAACATGTAGAGGAACCAACGAGAGAGCAGGCTATTCTAGACTGGCTACTGAGTAATGAGGAAGGGTTAGTTAGCAGTCTTGTTGTGCGTGGCCCCTTGGGCAAGAGTGAACATAATATGATTGAGTTCTTCATTTGGATGGAGAGTGACATTGTTAATTCAGAAACATGGATTCTGAACTTAAAGAAAGGTAACTTTGAGGGTATGAGACGTGAATTGGCCAAGATAGACTGGCATGTGATTCTTAAAGGGTTGACAGTGGATATGCAATGGAAGGCATTTAAAGACTGCATGGATGAACTACAACAATTGTTCATCCCACTCTGGCAAAAGAATAAATCAGGGAAGGTAGTGCATCCGTGGATAACAAGGGAAATCAGGGATAGTATCAAAACTAAAGATGAAGCATATAAATTAGCCAAAAAAAGCAGCCTACCAGAGGACTGGGAGAAATTCAGAGTCCAGCAGAGGAGGAGAAAGTGCTTAATTAGGAAAGGGAAAATAGATTATGAAAGAAAACTGGCAGGGAACATAATAACGGACTGCAAAAGTTTTTATAGATATGTGAAGAGAAAAAGGCTAGTTAAAACAAATGTAGGTCCCTTGCAGTCAGAAACTGGTGAATTGATCATGGGGAACAAGGACATGGCAGACCAATTGAATAACTACTTTGTTTCTGTCTTCACTAAGGAAGACAAATAATCTGCCGGAAATAGCAGGGGACTGGGGGTTAAATGAGATGGAGGAACTGAGTGAAATCCAGGTTAGCTGGGAAGTGGTGTTAGTTAAACCAGGGCCAGATAGGCTGCATCCCAGAATACTTAAGGAAGTAGCCCCAGAAATAGTGAATGCATTAGTGATAATTTTTCAAAACTCTTTAGATTCTGGCATAGTTCCTGAGGATTGGAGGGTAGCTAATATAACCCCACTTTTTAAAAAGGGAGGGAGAGAGAAAACGGGGAAATACAGACCAATTAGTCTAACAACGGTAGTGGGGAAAATGCTATAGTCAGTTATTAAAGATGGGATAGCAGCACATTTGGAAGTGGTGAAATCATTGGACAATGTCAGCATGGATTTATGAAAGGTAAATCATGTCTGACGAATCTTATAGAATTTTTCGAGGATGTAACTAGTAGAGTGGATAAGGGAGAACTTGTGGATGTGTTATATCTAGACTTTCAGAAGGCTTTCGACAAGTTCCCACATAAGAGATTAGCAATCAAACTTAAAGAACACGGTATTGGGGGTTCAGTGTTGATGTGGATGAAGAACTGGCTGGCAGACAGGAAGCAAAGAGTAGGAGTAAAAGGATCATTTTCAGAATGGCAGGTAGTGACTAGTGGGGTACCGCAAGGCTCAGTGCTGGGACCTCAGCTATTTAAAATATATATTAATGATCCGGATGAGGGAATTGAATGCAACATCTCCAAGTTTGCGGATGACACAAAGCTGGGGGGCATTGTTAGCTGTGAGGAGGATGCTAGGAGGCTGCAAGATGACTTGGATAGGTTGGGTGAGTGGGCAAATGCATGGCAGATGCAGTATAATGTGTATAAATGTGAGGTTATCCACTTTGGTGGCAAAAAACAGGAGGGTAGACTATTATCTGAACAGTGGCCGATTAGGAAAAGGGGAGATGCAACGAGTCCTGGGTGTCATGGTACACCAGTCATTGAAAGTAGGCATGCAGGTGCAGCAGGCAGTGAAGAAAGCAAATGGTATGTTGGCATTCATAGCAAAAGGATTTGAGTACAAGAGCAGGAAGGTTCTACTGCAGTTGTACAGGATCTTGGTGAGGCCACACCTGGAGTATTTACGCAACATCATTTATGCGTCACGCCTCACGAAGCACACATGGCGTGAATTACACGCGCATGACCCGTGGTGAGACGTTGTGGCGTAGGCACTGACGCGTGGTATCGCGTGGCACCCCAGGATTTTGTGCTTTTCAAAATCCTCGCATGCCACCTGCATGACACGCAAATATCGCCCAAGTGAGACAGGCCCTTTAGAATCTAACCTCCCCTTTGGAATGAAATGATCCTGCATCTTCTGGAATATTTCCAGATATTCCTGCCATTACTGTTCCATCGTCATCCCTGCTATGATCCCTTTCCAGTCAACTTTGACCATCTCCTCCCTCATGCCTCCATATTCCCCTTTGTTCAATTGCAATGCTGGCACTTTTGATTTTACCTTCTCCCTCGCAGATTAAAACGTATCATATCATGGTCACTATCCGCTAATGGTTCCCTTATCAAATCCGGTTCATTACTCAACACTAAATCCAGAATTACCTTCTCCCTGGTAGGCTCCAGTACAAGCTGCTCTAAGAATCCATCTCGGAGGCACTCTGCAATCTCCCTTTCTTGAAGTCCCCTATCAACCTGATTTTCCCAGTCTACCTACATATTGAATTCTCCCATAACCACCGTAGCATTACCTTTGTTAAAATTTTAACTCTTGATGCAACTTGCACCCTATGTCCAGGCTACTGTCTGGGAGTCTGTAGATAACTCCCATTAGGGTCTTTTTCCCCTTATAATTTCTCAATTCTATCCACAATGACTCTACATTTTCTGATTATGTCACCCCTCGCAAAGGACTAAATTTCATTCCTTACCTACAGAACTACCCCATCCCCCTTCTGCTCACCCGTCTGAATTTTATATAGGACGTATAATCCGGGATATTCAGTTCCTAGCTCCGATCCTTTTGCAGCCATGTCTCTGTAATTCCCACAATATCATACCTACAAATCTGTAACTGAGCTCCAAGCTTATCCACAGATCTGCTGTATGATTTTACTGGGGTGTATGCAAAACAAAGGATAAGTACATGTGACAATAAAGTCTCATTGAATCAATGGAACATTGAAGTTTATTGTGGAACTTTGCATGCCACTAAAGATAGGTGCAAATTGTTTGGTGTCTGTAAGATATCATTCGTTTGCTGTGCAGCATGGAATGCAACAGATGTCCACGCTGCTCGATGAGTTATGTGTCATTGGTCTATAGCCCATTATTACTGCCCAATATAACTTTAATGTACTTTGGTAACACAAGGCAATGGGTACACAGGCTCATATTGCCGTCTACAGTTCTCTAAATATATGAGATAATTAAAGGAAGTTATTCTTGAATCACAAAGCAAGGGAATAATCTATTTACGCTTCGTGTTCTACTTTGATTCAGATTCAGCTTGATTTTTGCACTGCTCTGATGAATAGCAACAGGCACTGGAGGTTTGTTTCTTTTAATTAGCAAGTCATTAGGATGCCCATCTGTTTATTACATCTTAGCAGTAATTGATAACACATTGAAGTTTCATAAGTTCTACCATTTCAAAACAGCGACTCAGTTGCAATCACTGTCGTTATCACACTACTGTTGTGCTTTTTTTAATGAAAACTCAGCTCACAAAAACTTCCCCCCCGATTGCAAACATGGCGTTGTATTTAATCAATATTAAGATTAATACCTCTCCCAACAAAAGCAGTTCCAGTTTGAATTTCACAGAGGAGCAGCATTGCTCAGCATGTTGGTGCTCAATTCTTTTTTGTTAAATATTTTTATTAGAAGTAAGTACATATTAAAAGAAGAATATACATGTCACATACATTCTTAATATTATTAATATTAACAATTATATCTTATTTGTACTTCTATGCATTTTTTTTTAATACAGGTAGGAAATAATAGAGAAAAATAAAGTAAAAATAGAAAATCAAAAAGATGAATGAGGTGTTAAGCATGTTATACATCATTGGAGATATATCTACGGTTTATTATATGTGATTCTTCATCTATTCTTTCATTCAGGCTTCAGTCAGGTTTTCGCACCAAGCCATTTTAACCCTTTAAATATTCAATAAATGGAGACCATATCCCTCTGAAATGATCCAGCTTGTCCAGTAGGACAAGTCTTAATCTTTCCAGGTGAAGTGTCTCCGACGTTCCTGTAATCCACATTTTGATTGTGGGTGATGTAGGACCTTTCCAAAATTTCAATATTAATTTTTTCCCAAATAGACTGTAATCGATAAACATTCTTTGATTCGTTGTTATTAATTGATATGTTTCTAATATTCCTAATATTATTAATTTTGAGTCAGGAACCAAATTCGTATTAACAACATTTGAAATTATCTTAAATATTTCTGTCCAAAAGTTAGTAATTTGTATACAGTTTGTGAATGAGTGCGTTAAATTAGCTTCTAAGTGCTGACATTTATCACATATGGCAGATGCATTCGAAAAAAATCTATGTAATTTGGATTTTGAATAATGAAATCTATGTAATACTTTAAATTGTATCAAAGAGTGTCTAGTATTTAACGAACAGTGGTGTATATGTTGTAAACTTTCATCCCATGCTTCTGGTCCGATTATTTGACCTAATTCGTTTTCACATAATTGCCTATATATTTCTGTCATTGGTACATCGTTTTCCAATAAAATATTATAAATACATGATATCATTTTTTCAGTGTTCGGGTGTTTATTTGGACATTCATTAAAATTTCTGTTTTTCTATTTCTAAATTCCTGTGTATTTGATTTTACATAGTCTCTAATTTGTAAATATCTAAAGTAATCTTTTGAATGTAATCCATAAATTTGTTGTAATTCTTGAAATGAAAGAAAGGAGTTTTTCCTGTAGAGATCGCCCATCTTATTAATTCCATAGTTTTTCCATTTTAAAAAACCTTTGTCCATCATTGAGGGTTTAAATGTAACATTGTTTACAATGGAGAGAGCTAGTGGTATACATTCCAATTTTAATGTTTTCTTTAGTTGTTTCCAGATACGTATCCCACTTTCTATTATAGGGTTTTCTCTATAGGTTTTCTTACCTAGTTTAGTATTGGAAAACAAAATCGAGCTAATTTCAAAAGGTGAACAATCTTCTTTTTCCATTTTTAACCAATTTGGTTGTTTATCTGTTTCTTCCAACCAAAAGTTCATTTTTAATATTAACTGCCCAGCAATAAAACATAAAATTTGGCAGTGCTAGACCTCCATTTATTTTTGATTTACATAAATGTTTTTTATTTATTCTGTGGTTCTTATAATCCCAGATAAAGTTAGTGCTCAATTCTTCATAGCTCTTTGTTATGCCATTGACAAATTATCGATGTGAATGGAATATAAGCTATATACCAGGTGGCGCCGACGATGGCTGCCTCGCCTGCGGTCTGTCTCGTCATTTTCCTTAGTTGTTTTTAGTTTGTTGTAAAATGTATGTTTTTTTTGTTTAATATTTTTATTAGAAGCATTGCATATTATCTAAGGTACAACAGCATTTCAAATACAAATCAGACTTATCACAAACGTTGTACAGATATTACGGGATAATTTATATATGCTACTGTTTTTGATTTTTTTGGGAAGGTAAGGGAATGAAAAAAAAAGTAAAAGTATAAATCAATAATCAAGACATTGTAATTAAATAATAATGATTATATAATTAAAAAAATAAAAAAGAAAAAGAATAAAGATAAACAAGAAAAATTAAAAATAAAAACAATTATTATATAATAAAAAAATTTAAAAAAGGAATCTTTACATTGAATGGAACAGTTTCATATAACAATATCTATTGAGACATGTATACAGATCCCAATACTTTTTTCATCTAATCCTACACCTGGGTACTATTGAGTTACGGTGCTGAGCTCAGCTACCCCTTTAAGTAATCAATGAATGGAGACCATATTTGTTCAAAAATTTCATATTTGTCCATTATCTCCTAATGCAAACCTAATTATCTCCAAATGCAATGTCTCCGACAATTCCACAGTCCACATTTTGATTGTGGGAGATAATGTTCCCTTTCAGAATTTTAATGTTATTTTTTTTCCAATTATCAAACAGTAATCAAGAAAATTTATTTGACTTACTGTTAATATTAAGCTTGAGTCAGGGACTCCTAATATTATTAACTTTAGATCAGGGTCCAATTTAGTTTTAAGAACCTCAGAGATGATTCCAAAAATATCAGCCCAATAACTATTAAGTTTTATGCATGTTACAAAACTATGCGTTAAGTTGGCTTCTAAATTCTGAGTAAAATGTATGTTTGAGTGTACTTTTAGTTTTGTATTATGTGGGAGGTGGTGGGGGAAACAGTTTTTTTCTTCTTCCTCGACAGAGATGTGACTTTTTCCGTGTCATATCTCCCGTCCACAATGCGGCCTAACATCGTGGAGTTGCCAACCTCTTGCTGGGGACCGACTTTGGGAGCTCCATCCGTGGAAGCCTGCGGACTTTAACATCGTGGAGCTCGCAGTCCCTGGTTGGGGACCGACTTCGGGGAGCCCCAAGCCGCGGGAGCTTCAACCACCCCTATGTGGGAGCTCCGATTGCCGGCTGCGGATGGTTCGGCTTGTCCGACCGTGAGAGGAAAGGAGGAAGAAGATAAGACTTTATTGTCTTCCATCACAGTGAGGAATGTGGAGGAGCCGCTGTGGTGGATGTTTATGTCAAATTCTATGCAGTTGTGGTTATTTTTGCATTTTTGGTATGATTTTATGGCAAATCAAATTCCACGTATTACTTGGCTAATAAATTATGATTATGATTATGATACTCTCAGCAGCAGTTAAATAATGACAACCCAAAGAAACAAGTGTCACTGGGTCAGGAAACATCTTTGGAGGGAATGGACCGGCGACGTTTCCATTCCCTCCACAGATGCTGCCTGACCGCTGAGTTACTCCAGTACTTTGTGTTTTGCTCAAGATTCCGGCATCTGCAGTTCCTTGTATCTCCACTGAAGAGGAGAATTCAGGAGGATCCATAACTAGAGGATGACATCTGCTGTTGTCTATTTTATACCCACACCCAAGTGAATTTCTCCACCATTCTGAAACTGTTTTCAGTCATGACTTGTAAGTTGACAATGATAAAAGCTACAATATGACACCATCTCCATGGCTTGGTAGTGAAGAAATGGATTAGGATTTACTCAATTGACAACATAGCAAGGTTATGGGGAGAAGGCAGGAGAATGGGGTTAGGAGGGAGAGATAGATCAGCCACTATTGAATGGTAGAGGAAACATGATGGGCCGAATGGCCTAATTCTGCTCCTATCGCATGATCTTATGATCTTATGAAATATGCAGGTTCCTGAAGATGTCCCCCTGCAGAAGAACAAGCTCAGCTGTGGTAACCACATGAAGGATTCTCCAACTAGAGACAAATTCCATCCATAGAACCAGGCCTTCCAGCTCACCGAGTTCACAGCAACAATCTGGCATTGATGCTAGTTTTATTCTCCCCACACTCCAATCAACCCCCAACACACACATGCACAACTTCCTCCAAATGTTATCATTTAGCCAGGCACAAAGAACAACTTACAGTGGTCAGTTAACCTGCAAACCTGCAATCCTTTGGGATTTGAGAAGAAATTGGTGCACCTTGAGGAAACCTATGAGATCACAGTTAAGAATGTGTAAATTCCACGCTGATAGCTCCAGAAGTCAGGATTGATCCTAGGTTGCTGCAGCAGTGAGGCAGTAACTCTGCCAGCTATGTCACTGGGTCACCATGTTCATGTTGGAAAATGAAGTCAAGTACATAGACTGGATAAAGAAAGGGAACCGGGTGGAAATGTTGACAGAGCACCGAAGGCTCCATGTCCCTGGATTAATGGAGAAAGGTACTTCAGTATTTTTGCTCCAAGATATTTAATCAATGTAGCAGGTCCATTTGACATAGACAAATCAGTAAATAAAAACAACGAAAGGCATGTTCAAGGATAATAACAGGTATCATTTCTTCACACAATTTATTCTTGTTTAGATGACAGGACCAAATTCCTCTGGAACTATTCAAATGAGATTGGGATTTGTTGTTTGTTAATTTTGAGTTATGTTCAACAGGTTTAGCTTGACAGGCTAAGCTAATTTATCTTTGAAATGCATTTGCACCCACAGAGAAAGTGAGAAGGAATTGCAGGAATGGAATAACTAAATATAGTCATCTATATTATACTAAAAGTCTTGTCTTGTTTGGACGTCTGTCTGTCTGTCTGCGTGCATGCGAGCGATCTCAAGGATCTAGGCTAAATCAGTACACAATAGCGCAAACATTTTTGCAGAACCTTACTCAGCTTTTTCCCGTCGTCGATCTTACAATTTTCCTTCAGATTTTGTTAAATTTCTTGTTATAGATTTTCAAAGGTTTAAAAAAGCCAACACTGAAAATAATAACTGCCTTCGAGGGGCAGACTCTTCCAGCAGCTTCCAGTGATGAAATCACAATGGCATCTCACAGTCGTCCAATCACAATGGGATCTCATTTACACAAGCTGCCTTGATGATTCTGAAAACCGAAAACGACATCACAATGTGATCTCTGCTGCCAATACACAAGCTGTGAGAGTGTCTTTACATTGTTGTAAGGAGAGGGACCTAGTGGGGGAGATTTAAAAGTTTTAAAGTGACATTTAAAAGTTGGATTTCTTCAAATCTGCGCTGGCAGTTAAGGGCCTGTCCCACTTAGGTGACTTTTTAGGTGAGTGCAGGAGACTCTGTGCTTGCCTCATGATCACCACATGGTCGCCACGTGTTCGCTGCTGGTCTCTGGTGAGTCTCCTTCATGGTTGAGAGGCGTTCCCGCATTCTGGGAACTAGTTGTGGCCTCAGTATGGTCGCAGCAAATTTTTCAACATGTTGGTCGCCATGGAGAAAATCTATACTTTTGTAGTTGTAGGTGCAGTGGTAGTGGGGTAACCATGTCGTTGTAGGTAGTTGAGGCAGCCGTAGGTTGTTTTAGTTAATCTCCTTTGCTGACCGGGCATTTTCATTGGCTCATTGGGGGAAAAAAAACGTAAGCATGAGTTTCAGAACCAAAGAAAACCGACTGGTAATGTTAAATGCCTGCTAAACCTTGACTTTGCACCGTGTGAATTTCAGACAGCGCTACCTCACTTTCCCTCGTCCCCGCATTTGTGATGTGTTTGTGTGTGTGTGTTCTGCTCTGATGGTCACTGTTCCAGTTCACGGTTTTTCAGGTGAGTGCCTCGAGCTTGAAGGTCTCAGGCAGTCCGCAGAAAAGTCCTTTAGGCAGTTATGACGTCACAATGCCCTACCGGTTACATTGTTTCCATCCCAGAACACTGAGTCCTTCACAGCAAATGTCCTTCAGGGAAAGAATCTGCCAGCACAGCAAAGTTTAATGATTAGATTTGGATAACATATGATCATATTGAATAGCAGTGCCGGCTAGAAGGGCCGAATGTCCTACTCCTGCACCTATTTTCTATGTTTTTATGTCATCCTAAGATTCTAACATTCCCCTGTACACCAGGGATAATTTGTAGTGGCCAATTAACGTACAAACCTGCATGTCTTTGGTTGCGGGAGGAGACTGAAACAGCTAGAGGAAAACCATGTGTTTACAAGAAGATCATGCTAACTCCACACAGACACCACTGGTGGTCAAAAATAAACCCAGATCACTTGAGCCATGAAACAGCAGCTGTACTACATATGCCGGTGTGCCATTCCACTTTGTCGTATGTATTTATTTCATTTTTCTGAAATTCCCAAAAAAAGAGAAAAATAAATAAATCTGAAAGCTAGAAATGTGAGAAACAAGATTGGAATGAAACTATTGAATTCAACAATGAGTCATAAAGGCTCTACTGTACCAATTCAAAAGGTGAGGTGCAATTCCTTGAGTTCATATCCAATATTGTTGAAGCAGTGTAGGAGGCCAAGAGAAGGATAGTTACAGGGGGAGGGAACAGAAAGTTAAAGTGAGAAGGCACTGGAAGTTTAGGGTCACCCATCTGAATGAAATGGTGCTATTTTGCAAATGCTCATTCAACCTGCAATTCCCCAAAGTAGAGACACCAACACAATACACTAAACTGAATGAAATATCTCACTACTTCATCTGAAAGGAATGTCTGCGTTCCTGGATGAGGAGAAGGAAATACATGAAATGTAAGATGTGGCAACTACTGTACGTGCGTAGAAAGGGGAGTGAAGGGAATGGAAGTTGATGGAGTTAGAAGAGTGAAGCAGATAAACTGGAAAGGATATTCTCTCTGCAATACTGAAAGGGAAAGGGGTGGCATCTCTGTTAATAAAATTAACTTTGAAAGTGATGTCAATTACGGAGACTTATCTATTGATTATAAGGGCAAGAATACATTTAATCTATTGATTAAAATGGAAGATGGGGACAAGGGGTAATCACAGTTTAACGGGTTGTTATTTCTCATAGCCCAGTAATTGAAAATAGCCAGGTTTTGTTATGAAGTGACCAATAATTTCCACCACTGCAACAGTGCAGAAATTTATGGACCGATAAAAATGAGAATATCCAGTTGTAAATCTGATTCATATTCTTGCCTGCTGACAAGTATGTTCAGATTATGTTATATTGGTTCTTATAAATGAGACAAAATAGCAGATAATCCCAAAGTGATTTTTTTTCCAATATAAGAAAACAATCACTCTGAACATATTGTTTGCGATGTAGCTTTTTCAACTGGCAGATGGAGTTTTGTCAACAGAAATACAGAACATAACATGCATCACATATCAGTAATGATACATACCCTGTAACTGTGACCACTTAGAAGAGGCAAGTTTGCCTTCCTGAGGAGTACATGCAAGCAATTTGCTGGTCTCAAATTATAAAAGGATTCTCATCTGCAGGTTTATTTTTACAACTAACATATTTACAAACTTTATTTAGATACTGTAGATTAACACTAATTTATATCTGCTTTGAAACCAATTAACACAATGAAAATGGAAGTTCAGTAACAGTGCTACAAAAAATATATTTTGCGCCTTTTCATGTGTAAATCACCAATAAGAAGGGAGGAACATTTAAGTTTGGCCTCAACTGTAACGGTTTTTCATTTTAGATGCTTCTGAATGAGGTGCTAACTTGTGCCAATGTCTGGGCAAACCAGATAGGAATTAATGACTTTATAATGAAAGTATAAATCTGTTTCTGTGGATTATTCTTACATGGATTTTAATGAGGAAGTTATGTTTCCTGCAAAACACTCTGTATGATTTAAATGAAAAGAAGGGTCAATGTGGGACCTGCCAACTGCAATGTGGCAGGGTGGTAGGTGCCTTGAACCTACTGCCAGTGGTAGTGGTTGCAGCAAATACAATAGTGGCATTTAAAATACTTTAGGATAGGCATATGGATATGCAAGGAATGGAGGAATATGGGTTATCTGGAGGTTGATAAGTAATGGCCTTGGCATCACATTCAGCACAAACACTGTGGCCCCAAGGGCCTGTTTTGTGCTATACTGTTCGATATTCATTCATCTGTTCTAGATCTATCTACATCACAATCTAAATATCTTGTTTTCCCTTTCCCCTGGCTAGTCTGAAGAAGGGTCTCGACCCAAAATGATGCCTGTCCCAATGAGTTACTCCAGCATTTTGAGTCTATCCAAAACACATTGTATGCGTGCTTTCATATGTCAGGACATTGTCCGGAAATCGTGAGACAGCTAAATAGGACTTCAGTTAGGCCACATTTGGAGTATTATGTGCAGTCTGGTTATCCCACTACAGAAGGGATGTGCAGGCTTTTGAAAGGATGTCCAGGAGGTTTTCCAGAATGATGCCTGGATTAAGGGGCATTAGCTGAAGATTGGACAGGCTTAGATTGGCTTCTCTGGAACACTGGAGGTTGTGGGAAGACCTGATGGAAAAAAAAATCAAATACCTGAGGGCATAACCTTTGGATTATGTGCAGGCAGATATGAGTTGATCTTGTAATCATGTTCGACACAGACATTGTTTGCTGAAGGGCCTGTTCTTGTGCTGTAATGTTTGATTTTCTCTGTTCTATTTCCACTTTGGCACTATTGATGCTGTTTGGGGCATGTTATCGCTTATGCTTCCCAAAGTCGATAACTAGCTCCTTCATCTTACTGACATTGAGGGAGATGTTGTTTTCCTGACACAATGTTACTAAGTTTTCTTCCTGTATCTCCACCCTGTACTCAATGTGAAGAGCAAAGCGTATAATAAATAATAGAGAAGAGAAAGGCAGGTAAAGTGACATTTATTGAAAATGTTTTAAAAAGGTGACATTTTACAGCAGATTCTCGTTTGATTGAGGAAGTATGAAAATATTCAGGAAAATGTATCTTTTTCACAAGTAATGATGTCCAAATAGTGATCTGACCAAAGTTATGGAAGGCTTGTTTCAGACAAAACCTTATAGACCATGAAGTAAGAAGTTAGAATAAATTTAAAGCAATCGAAAGTTATCTGACATTGCTGTGGAGAGGGTATTTCTAGGGTACCTCGTGATGGCCGTTTTGGATCAATAGATTAAAATATTGTCTAGAGAGCAATATGCCATGAGTTGAGTATTGTGCAATATCAAAGGAATAATTAACAATCCTGCTTGTCGTTGTCCAGATTAGGAGAAGGGGAGATGCAATGAGACCTGGGTGTGCTTGTACATCACTCACTGAAAGTACGCATGCAGGTACAGCAGGCAGTGAAGAAAGACAATGGCATGTTAGCCTTCATTGCAAGAGGATTTGAGTTTAGGTTAAAGGAGGCCCTACTGCAGTTGTACAGGGCCCTGGTGAGACCGCAGCTGGAGTATTGTGTGCAATTTTGGTCTCCTAATTTGAGGAAGGACATTCTTGCTATTGAGGGAGTTCACCAGGTTAATTCCCGGGATGGCGGGACTGACGTATGATGAAAGAATAAGTCGACTAGGCTTGTATTTGCAGGAATTTAGAAGGATGAGAGGGAATCTTATAGAAACGTATAAAATTATTTTAGATTTGGACAGGGAAGATGCAGGTAAAATGTTGGGGGAGTCCATAAGGTCACAGTTTAAGATTAAGGGGTAGGCCATTTAGGACTGAGATGAGGAAAAACGTTTTCACCCAGAGAGTTGTGAATCTGGAATTATCTGCCACGGAAGGCAGTGGAGGCCCATTCACTGGATGTTTTCAAGAGATTTAGCTCTTAGGGCTAAGAGAATGGGGAAAAAGCCAGAACGGGATACTGATTTTGGATAATCAGCCATGATTATATTGAATGGCAGTGTTGGCTCGAAGGGCAACTTTTGTCTATGCTTCTGTGTGAGTTGAGACCTGAGGAAAGATCTTCATGGCACTTGTGCCAGTTTAAGTTTTGTGCTGAATTTTATACACTAATATGTTTGCATAGTTTGTGATTAAACTATAGAATATTATGCTACATAATTTGATTGAAAGATTGAAAGGATGTTTGGAACTAGATGCAGCACGGTGACGTAACAAGTAGAACCACTGTACCACAGAGCCAGGCACCTGGCTTCAATCTTGACCTTGAGTGCTGATTGTGTGGAGTTGACCAGGTGATTTTCCTGTGAGTGCTCTGCTTCCCTCCTACATCCCAAATATGTGAAGGTCAGTCAGATAATTAGCCACTGTACATTCCCTCCAGTGTGTAGGTGAGTGTTTGAATCTAGGGGAGTGTATGAGAATGTTGGATGTAACTGGGTGGTTGACAGATGAAGTGGACTCGGTAGGCTGCTTCTGTGCTGTATCTCTCTCCATGGTTCTGTGAATAAGAAGAGGATTATTAATAGTTGTGAGGAATAGGTTTAGACATGGGCATTGATGTGAGCAGTTGTATAGACTTTTCTAGCATGGAAGATAGCGAAGCTTCAGTGCTCTAATGTTCTCACCAGCCTTTTCTGACATTTGAGCCCAGGTGATACCAGCAGGTTATTTTATTCGAGGGGATTATTTTTAGAAAATAATGCAAAATGTAAATGATTTACAGCAGGCTGCCCTAGTTTTGAGCAAATCCTTTCTAATCCTAGGGACTGGCAGCTACAATATTTTACGTCAGACAAAATGGTTAGTTGCTGTATTAAGTTTGGGTGTTTGAGCCAGGATGTACCTGTATACCCTATGAGAGATCAAAACAGTGAGACTTTGAAATAATTTTCTTACAATTTCCTATTGTTTATATTCTTAAGAAAACAGTTTTTATATGTATCACATATTATTTTAAATTTGAAGCCTGGCCAGCTCAGTAAATCTGTTGAATTCTAATCATTTATTTTTATCAAAGAATAAATGTGGTAAATTCACACAAAATAAATATTTTGTCTTTTTTGTGTGAATCATTTATGTACAAGGTAAGTCTTTTTGCATATCCTTTGACTTAGTCTTTTTGCATACCCTTTATTTGTGGAATTCCCTGCCACAGAGGGCAGTGGAGGCCAAGTCACTGGATGGATTTAAGAGAGAGTTAGATAGAGCTCTAGGGGCTAGTGGAATCAAGGGATATGGGGAGAAGGCAGGCACGGGTTATTGATTGGGGATGATCAGCCATGATCCCAATGAATGGCGGTGCTGGCCTGAAAGTCCTCCTCCAGAACCTATTTTCTATGTCTATGTTTTTCTATGACACCTTATGAAATATTGGTATTTTTTTCCAATCTAGCCTATATTGAAACCAATATTTAATGTAAATGTTGATGAGCTCAAATAATTTCCACAATCAGTAAGCTATTTATTTTAGCATCAGATGAGTGGAAATATCAGGTTATTTTGCATTGTAGCTTTGATAATACCCAAGATGTTGTTATTCAATTGTATTATGGATATATTGTACAATTTTTATTTTTATTTTTGAATAATATTGTTCACTGGAATCAATTAAATTTGAAGTCAATGGACCATTTTCAATGCAACAATTATAAATGCAAACAAAGCTAATCTAGTGTCATAAAGTCATACAGCACGGAAACAGACACTTTGGTCCAACTTGTTCTGCCAACCAAACTGCCTCATCTACGTCCCTCCTGTCGGCGATTGGCCCATCTCCCTTTAAACCTTTCCTATCCAAATGCCTGTCCAAATGTTTTTTAAATGGTGATATTGTACGTACCTCAAGTATTTCTCTGGAAGCTCGTTCCACATGCCCACCATCCTCTGTGTGACAAAATCTGCTCCTCAGGTTCCTATTAAATCTTTCCCCTTAAACCTATATCTTCTGGTTTTAGATTCTCCTACTCTGGTTAAAAGATTATGTGCATTCACCCTATCTATTCCCATCATGAACGTATACAATTCTATAAGATAACTAGACTAAGTGGGACCCGGTGGGTCCCAGCACCACACAGTCCCCCAACGCAATATTCCACCTCTCCACCAATTCCAATATTGGTGGCCGGTGGGGGTGGGGGTGGGGGGGGAGGGAGCTTTCTGGAGCACTAGTATGGGTGTTGTGGGCTGAAGGGACTGGTTTCCAGAAGGCTAGTATGGACATTGTGGCCAAATGGATTCTTGGGCTGGTGGCTCAATCACACCTCTTGTGCTGGCAGCTCACTCACTCACGGTTGGTGGTTGACTCACGGCTATTCCTTGAAATTCCATTTCAAGCAGGGTGCAAGACCACCAGATTCAAGTGCAGTTTCATACCATTTCAAGCAGGGTGCAAGGCCATTAAAGACAGCGAGTCTTGACCTCTCCCTCCTCCACCTAGCAGAGACTGAGCCACGCCCACACTGAGCCACTCCCACACTCACAGCAGAACTCACGCCCACACCAAAAGGGGTGTGGCCATCATGGTGTGATTGACAGGAGTAGGAATCTCAACATTTTTAAAACACTAATAACTCTTTTATTTTTCATCAATGGGAAAAATCCTCGGCACCTGATGAGCGGAGGGCGACTCTGAGTAAGATGGCCTAAAATCACAGCCGTACGTGGTAGCATCTTTCTAAAATCAATATAAAGCGCAAACAAGAAGTGGTCAAGATTAGACTTTTAATTATATAGAAGGCAAGGCAACTTTAATTAGGCAAGGCAACTTTAATTGGGCAAGGCAACTTTAAGTGGGTAAGGCAACTTTAATTAGGCAAGGCAACTTTAATTAGGCAAGGCAACTTTAATAAGGCAAGGCAACTTTAATTAGTCAAAACAATTTTAATTAGGCAACACAGCTTTAGCATTTCCAAACCAAAGGCAACACAGCTTTAGCATTTCCAAACCAAAGGCACAGCTTTAGCATTTCCAAATTATATTTTTAAACCACATTAAGGGCACTGACAGCTCAGTAAAACCACTCATAGTTTAGTAGACATGTTTTCAGTGTTATTCACAGCTCAGACTGAGAGACATGACCCTCTCGTTCACCCATCTTGCAGAGACTGACTGAGGCACTCAACACTCCCGGGTTTTATAGTCCCTCCGGAAGGGGCATGGCCTTCAGGAGAGAGAATGACAACCTTTTTTAAACACTAATAATTATTTTATTTTTCAACGATGGGAAAAATTCTCTTGTCCTGCGCACCGGAGGGGGACTCTGAGTAAGATGGCCAAAAATCACAGCCATAAGTGGCAGCGTTTTTTCTAAAATCAATATACAGAACAACAGGAAGTGGTCAAGATCAGACTTTTAGTAATATAGATAACCCCCACACCCTTGCCTCCTCCATTCCAATGAATGAAGCCCCAGCCTGCCCAACCTCCCCATAGCTCAGGCCCTCAGACCCCCAAAGTCTTCGTAAAAATCTTCTCTGGACTCTTTCCAGCTTAACACCATCCTTCCATAAGTGGATGACCAAAACTGCACACAGTACTCCAAATGCATCCTCACCAACATCTTGCATATGTTTTACGTCTCTATATTACTTCAAGATAGTGACAATATTTGCAGACCAGTTGAGCTTCCTTCTTGCAGATGGCGATCAACTGGGAATCTAAAGTTTAGCTCAATATTCATCTCACTTTATACTGACTGTTGCTTTATCTGTTAATGGTGCTGAAAATACTGTCTTTGTTCATATTTTGTCGATATTATGCATCTCAAGTAGATGGATGCTAACTGAAGTGAAATAACATTTTTTTTTCATCACATTTACCAATAGTATGCAACCTTATCCCAATTGGTCCTAGAAATCCTGTTACATTAAACATTGAAAATACGAGCAGGAGTAGTTAATTTGCCGCTCCAAGCCTCTGTTCAAAACTAGAACGGTTGATCGTTTATCACAATACCTATATTCACCTTTTGACAACTTTTGTGCTTCGAAATATATCTACATCTTTATCAAATGTATTCAGTGGCTTGGCCTCCGCAGCCTTATGTGGCAGAAAATTCCCCAGATTCACCACCCAGTGAGTAAAGACCTTTCTCCACATCGCGATCCTTAATATTTGATCCCACATCCTGAATCTGTGACCTCTCATTCAAGTCACTCCCACCCAACCTCCACCCCAACCAACCCCAAACCAATTAGGAGCAGACAAGGGCATTTGATCCAATTCATGGTCCCAGCCACAAAGACAGATGTGTACAGCAATTCGTTCTTCCCACGCACAATTAAAGCATGGAATAATCTCCACCAAACCACGGTTGCCCAGCCAGATGCAACTAAATTTAAAGTGGCACTTTCTTCCCAATAACCCTCTCTGGCTAAACCCTTCCCTTCACCACCTCCAGTTTAAATTCCAGTTGGAATATTTTGGAGGACCAAGTAACCAAGAACCAAGGACCAAGAACCCAAGGAAAACATCCTCCATGTGCATGATGTCAGAATTGTGTATGTTTCAATGGGAACCTCTGGCATTCTTCTAAAGTCTAGATCTAATCAACCCAATCTCTCTTCATACAACCACCCTGCAATCCTAGGAATCAGTCCAGTGAACCTATGGTACATTCCCTGTATAGTGATTACATCCTTTCTTTTGAAATTGCTCACAAACTCCAAATGTGGTTGCACTAAAAGCCAATATAACATTAGTAAGATATGTTTGTTCTTGTACATAAATCACTTCGCAATGTAGACCATAGTAACATTAGCCTTCTTACTTTTTGAAAGAACTGTACATTTGCTTTTGGTGACTGGTGTACAATCATACTGTGTCTCCTTTGTCGAAATTTTATCAAAACCAATTAACCTATGAACCGAGCCTACTTGCTTTGTTGCTATTGGTACCATTCTACCAAGATGAAAAATCTTGTCATCATGTTATATGCAGTCTTTTTCCCACTCATTGAACCTGCCAAAATGAAGTTAAGCAAAAATAAATTTTGCTAACACTTCTGTGAGACCTAGTGCTAGAAAATTCAAGGAATATCGACGTTGACTACTGACGGTAGATGTCAAAATCAGCAAATAATTTTACTAAGCTTGCACTGTTTCTGATATAATTTACTCTATCTATTTGAAAGGAGTCCTGCCTCTTTGAAAAATGAACTAGTTTGTGGAATTGCAGAAGAAAGAAGTTATCTATTGCTTCAGGATTTGTTTTGGATATATTTTCATCCAGATTGTGCAGACCAGGAATGTTAGCACTGCTGCATTCAGCATCAAAGGCATTTTGAATTTCCCTATGTGTTCACATATGCTAAGTCAGAGACATGGAGCAATGGCTCAATTATCCCTTTTCTGATCTGCTCACAGATCAGATGATTTTTTTGTTATTCAGGTTAATGTTCAGGATATACATCTCTCAAGAGATCTACAAAAAGCACTTGGTACAAGTTGAGGAATGTCAGTGTTGACCACAAATTGATTGTCCTTGATTTAGTCACCCACTAAAAAGTCTCATGTGTAGCCTGCTTAAAGTAAAATCATGCTCCATTTATCAATAGGACCAGGATTAAATCCAACTTAGCTTCACTTTGAATTTATAAAACTAAATGATGTTGTTTAACATTTTGGAATAAATGTAATTTTCCATTTGTGAAACACCTGTGTTATAGGACTGCTTTGGTGTTATGGGCTTGTCCCACTTAGATGACTTTTTAGGCGACTGCAGGAGACTATGCAGTCGCCACTTGTTTCCGGGTAGTTGCTGGGGAGTTGCCGTCATGGTGGCGAGGAATTCCCACATTCTGGGAACTAGTCACAGCTTCTTTATGGTCGCCGCAAATGTTTCAACATGATGGAAAATTAGCGGCGACTAGAATGAAGTCGCCATGGAGAGTAGCGAGAATTCTCGTGCCGTAGGTGGGTCACCAGGATATCCTAATGGGTTGCCAGGAGGTCGAAGGTTCTCGGAGGTTCTCGGAGGTTGCAGCCTGTGCTGACCGGTGAATTTCATTGGATCATTGGGGAAAAAAAAAGGTAAGCAGTAGTTTTCAGAACCAAGGATAACCGACCAGTAATGTTAAATGTCCGCCGAGTTTCACAGCCGTGTATCTCTGGCTTCTTAAAAGTTGTCTCCACTCCTTCTCCCCGCCCCTCTTTTGAAGGACTTACCATACACTGTGCCTTTGCCATCTTAATTACAACGGCAACCTTCCTGTTCATCGCGGTGTGTGTCTGTATCACCTTGGCTTTGCACCGTGCGAATTTTTTAGACAGCGCTCTCTGCGCTTGCCTTGTCCCCTGCCTGCATAACGGGCTGGTGAAGGAAGTGACGTGTTTGTGTGTGTGTTCAACTCTGACAGTTGCCATTCCAGTAGCCGGTTTTTCAGGCGACTGCTGGCAACTTGAGAAATCGCCTAAATGGGACAGGCCCATTAGTCACACCTAAAGTAAGTAGGTTATATTTTTGATGCACTATTCAGCACATCAGAAATTGTTGAATTAAAACAGATTGTTTTTTTTTACTTCAATGAAATATATATAACAAAGTTATGCAAAATAGAACCTCAAGAACCTTAAGAACCTTAGTTGCATTCAGTAATGTCAAAAAGTATCTATTAGTCACATAAACAAATAGCATTTTCTCTAAAAGTAATTTTGATTTCCTGTGATTTTCTGCTTAGAAAAAGGCATAACATAGTTCATGTTGGGAATTATATGTCCCATAGAGATGTCAGCAATTCTGTTAATCTTCCTCCATCAGAAAAAAACAAGAGATTAAATTCTGTTCCACCCACTGAACCAAGACCATCAGGAATGGCTGCTGTTTGCGTTTTGAATGTGAGACATTCTACAGTCTCACACTGAGCACATTAACAAGGTTTGTCTTCAGCCAGCTGAGATGCCAAGAAACAAACAAGTCGCAATATGTATGCTACATCATTTTAGTTTCCATTACAAAAACACATTTTGGAATGGAACAGAACATGACAATGTACATAACGCTATTAATTTAACACTATTGTCTTTTTCTTTCCAAAATCCAAATCATTTATATCACAGTGTGAATAACAAAGAATTGCAAAATTCTGCATAGTGTGCTTCACAGTCTTAAACATTTGACAACAATAAACAAACCAAAAGCAGCAACCTGCCTGTTGATGCTGATCGAGAAAATATATCTAATTCAAGGAATTGAAGCTGATAGCAACTCCACCATTAAAAAAAAAACAACTAAAAACCACTTCAGGTGAAGAAATGTACCAGATGTGTTCTCTGCAGGGAATGTCTGAAGATGTGAAAGAAGAAATATTTGTACCAGTAGTGTATTGGCATTTAACATGATGAATTAACAGCTGAGACTGAGTGAATTTAAACAGCCCTTTGGCTTTTCTATAGAGTAGGTTCAGGAAATAAATTGAAGTCAAGGAAATATATAATGATAAGATCCATTTTTAATTCTTTACAGAACGTCACACACACATGTATACTTTATGGTGTATATATATGGTGATAGGTATGTGTCTGCATTGCCCTTCTTGCCCTGCCTCATATGCTGGTAATATATTACCCCCCTCCCCCCCTCGTTCATGGCTGACCATGGGTGTCTCCAGCGTGTTATTCCCTATAAGGAGGATGTCTGTGCATGACTTTGTTGAACGTGGGGAGGCTTGTGCACAGACAGCCACCCTACGGTCCTTGACAGATCTGGGTCAGGATCCAGTGGCATGTAGTTCAAGACGACCGGAGACCCTTTTCTGTTGCAGCCTTCATCCGCCTTCCCAGCCGTTGTGACGGTTGTGATGCTACACTAAGGTCAGCTATCATCCTCCACCTGTTCCACTGTTGAGATCTTGGTTGGATTGCTCTTTGTCAGAGACCTCCTCCTCGATCTTACCGCCATGGGTGTCCCTACCAGGAGCATAGCTCCAGATGGCATTGCTCTCAGGATCTCAGGTCCACACAAGCTTCTCCACCACGACAAGGTGACAATCCACGGAGAAGAGACAATCCTCGAAGAAGGCTGGCAATTACGTAATAACACTGGCAATTATTTGCTCTGCTTTGACCATGGCCAGTAATGGGAAAGAAACCAGAGCAGATGAAGTTATTGTTGTGTTAATCCACCTTCTCTCATCACTTCCTTATTCAGCAACTCTCTTCTGCTTTCTTTTCACTTCTCTGGCTCAAGATCTGGCCAGCCAGTGAAGGAATGGCAAGAAGGTGCTGATGGTGAAGATATTCAAATTCACACCATAACCACCTCCATAGCTAAAGGCCTCCAGTTATGTACCACTTTATTTCCGTAAAAAGAGGATATGATTGGGTGAGCCAACTGTCATGGTTGAATCAATGGTAGTTTTTGTGAATTGCAGGTACGACATTTGCAAAAGCACTAATTTAGTGGGTGCTGGCTATTGGGCAGAAGTCCTGGTTAATAGTGATCATGGAGAGCTGAGTGATGGTGTCTGATGAACTGAGTAGCATTTAAGGCAAGCAGTGCAGATGGTATGATAGAGCCTTTGATGCAGCCACTGAATGTTTACCAAATGTCCACAGTTATTGAACCTTTTGTGATGCATCATCCATTTTATCAGGTCAATGACCTTCAGGATTATCAGTTGTCGTTACCTTTTGAATATGAGTCTACATGACCCTGATGAAAGGAGGTATTATCTCTAATACATTCCTCCTCCACCAAGTCCTGCGACACAATTCAACGTGCAAAAACCTTGGCTCCCTAATTCTCACTGTTGCTTGCTCATGTTCACTTTTTGTGCAACTGTCTGCTGTAGTCTCAGTATTCCTCCCCATCAAGGGATTTGGGATTGATTTCGGCAAGGCTGACAAAATTTGAATGGACCTATCCATTCATATAATCCTACCCCTGTTGGTACTGAATCACCCTACCACAACCAGAGAGCAGTGCAGAACTACATCTATCTCTTTGGTGACTCTCAGATTATACTTGATCAGACTTTGCTGGCTTTTTCATGCATTAAATGTTATTCCCGTACCATGTATCTATACACTGTAAATGGCTCGATTGCAGTCATGCATTGTCTTTCTGCTGACTGGTTAGCACAAAACAAATGCTTTTCAATGTACCTTGCGACAATAAACTAAACTATCCACCCCACTAATAACACAATTAATGTAAACTGGACAGTGAAGCAATTGAAATGAGCAGCTAAATAAGGTTGGCCTGCTGTTTGCTTTCCACATAAGGGGTAGAGGTTAATTTCCCATTGTGATCCATACATCCATTTGTGAAATGAGCTATCCAATTGGGTCCCCTTAGCCATTTTGACCTTAGCTGAAAGGTTGTGTTGGTCTGCATTGTACAGGTGAAGGAAACAATAGGATGGCTATTTAGAAGTCACAAAGAGTCACTCCTTTGTGAAACTGCTGTCCGGAATGGGATAGATCTACATAACTTATTTCTGTCGTCTAATAGTTTCACAAACATTTAATAATAAAACTGGAAGAAACAGTAATATTTTGCTAAAATATGTAACTGTTCAGGTGAGAATAAATTTTATTTTTTTTAAATACACTTAATTTTTTTGTCGAAATGAAAAGTACCAATACCTAACTTCCTCGTAGATCTGCACAATTACACTGCCAACAAAACTGTTTTGATACACTGCTGATGTCTTGCAACTCTATATAATTGCTCATAAGGGGAAACTAGATCTTCAAAATTAATAGCTATTTCAACATAATTAACATTATATACACATAACTAGCATTTACATAATGCAACAAAATGATAATATATGCAAATTAAAATAAACTAATGTGCTTATATATAATGTTGCTGAATAGGTTAGTCAAACATTTGCAGTTTTTCTAAAGTCAACATAGTTCTTGAGAATTATCTACAGAATTTTAATGTGGGATTAAAGACTAATCTTCAATTCAGTCACAGAACATTTGTTCTATTTGATTGGATAATCGTGATTCACAAACTGTTTCTTCTTAAAGATCAGTTGGTGAAAAGATGAACTTCAAGTGAACTGAACATAAGTGGAAGAAATTGAAGGAAATGTCAGTGATTGTTGCAAAGACTACCGTTGGTATTTACTGGTGATAGTCCAGGTAGCAAAACCTTGGCCACAACGTTTATGTAGCAAATTCATTATTATTCTACAATCTATGAATATAGTAAGAAACCATAGTGAGATCCATATTAAAAATTAATTGAAGTTATAAAATATATACATTTCAGAAATCAAACGGTAAGCCAGATGGCATGTGATTCAGCATTATCCATTTATGTTAAGCTATGATAGATCTAGAGTCTGGATTCTTTGAGAAAAAGTGAAATCTGGTGCAATAAAAATGGTGTAATAAAAAAGGAAATTTCAACAACCAAAGGACTTTTTGTTTTTTTCTAATCTATTAATTCTATTTCAGGAATCTCTGAGTCTGGAAATACTTTAGTGCCTTGAAAGTCCAGTTTAAGTTAGCGATGATGAACAGACTAACATGTGTTTCTTTCGTGAACTTCTGGTGGTAAATTTCATGGTACATCAGGCCCAAGACCTAGTGTGCAATAGGTCAGTTTTGTCATTAAAGTGCTGAATATGAAAAGGAAAATGTTTTTCATAAGTAAGTAAGGGTTTGGGTAAGCAAGTAACTGCTCAAGCAGAAAGAGATAGGCTGGTGGAAAAGAAGAGTTGGAGCATTAATTGAGATGGGATTAGGCCATCAAGACCTGAAGAGTTTTCAGGATATTAAGGGTTTGGAGCCCGTCCATGTGAGCAGATGTTAATGAGTAACTACCTGAAGCCCAGTTCTGTACTTACTCCTCAGCCTGCTCAGATGGGCCCTCATCAACGTACACTGGAGTGGCCTGTGTGTTATGAAGGGTTGACTCTCCACATGTGGTCCATGTTTTCCCATGGGCAAATGGAAGATGTATGTCAGGTAAACAGAAGGCACAGAAGAGAAATAACCCACTTAGTGATTCTTCCAAAAAGCTGAATTTTAAAAGTTGAATCTCTTTGCACATCCATTTTTTTGGCTGCACAACAGAATTCCTTAGCCATGGAGTAATACCTGAATATTCTTATTTTCTTTAGTGATTTAGTGGATGTGTAGAATCAAGTGCTGAAAATGACTTGGATATTCAATAGTTTCCATCCATTAACCAAAATCTTCTTTTGATGTTGTTTCTAGCTTTTCAGTTTTAACAAGAGTGTCCTTCATTGGTTTCATGCATCTTTGCTTCATTGGTCCCTTGGTTTGAAATCTTTTTTACGCAATTTGTTAGTTTACTTAATCTTCAAATGTTTCACTGCAATTTTATGTGCACAGCTTACAATGCTCCAATATTATTTATAATCAATGCCAAACTGGAACACATGGCTGACGACTGTTTAAATTAATGTAAATAATGAATGGTTAAACATAGAAACATAGAAAATAGGTGTGGGAGTGGGCCATTCGACCCTTCGCGCCAGCACCACCATTCAATATGATCATGGCTGATTGTCCAAAATCAGTACCCCGTTCCTGCTTTCCCCCCATATTCCTTGATTCCATTAGTTCTAAGAGCTGTATCTAACTCTCTCTTGATCTTCACTTCTAAAGAAATAGTACGGATGCTTCCATGGGAAGGGGTCAGGGGTTGGGACCACACTTCTAGACACTTACTTCCAAATCGCATTCATACCTAAGTATTGAGTATAGAAGTTGGGAGTTCATGTTGCAGTTATATAAAACATTGGTGAGGCCGTTTAGAGTATTAGAGTTCTGTTCTGTTTATTAGAGTATTGTGTTCTGTTCTGGCACCATGTTATAGAAAATATGTTGTCAAGCTGGTATGGGTGCAGAGAAGATTTACAAGGATGTTGCCAGGACTCAAGGGTCTGAGCTATAGGGAGAGGTTGAGCAGGCTTGGAATCTACTCCTTGCAGCGCATGAGGACGAGGGGTGATCCTATGGAGGTGTTTAAAATCATGAGAATAATAGTTCGGGTCACACAGAGAGTCTCTTGCCCAGAGTAGGGGAATAGAGAACTAGAGGACATAGGTTTAAATGATGAGGGAAAGATTTAATAGGAATCTGAGGCGTAGCTTTTTCACTAAAAGAATAGTGGGTGTATGGAACAAGCTGCCAGAGGAGGTAATTGAGGCAAGGCCTATTACAACGTTTAAGAAACAATTAGACAGGTACATGAATAGGACAGGTTTGTAGGGATATGGGTCAAATGCAGACAGGTGGGACCAACGTGGATGGGACATATTGGTCGGTGTGGGCAAGTTGGGCCGAAGTACATGTTTCCACACAGTATGACTGTGACTTTATGACTCCATAATGGTGTGAGTGCTGGAAATCTAAAATCTATAAATATTAATAGGTCAGGCCGCAAACAAATGTCAAAGGCCTTTGTATCGGAGAGATAAACTATTTCTCACTTTCTGCTCCTATTGATATTCAATTTCATAACTAATTCAATGTTTTACTTTCTATCTCCTGAGTTATGATTTAACTAAAGTATAAATGTTAGTAAATAGTTTCTTATGTGGATCCTCACGTGGTCTTGCCAGTCCATATAATATTAATATGGACATTCCCACACCAATCACTTAAGTTGCAGAAATAAGGAATTGCAGTTGATGGTTTAGAAAAATGTCACAAAGTGCTGGAGTAACCCAACAGGTCGGGTAGCAATTGCAGAATATGAACGCGTGATGTTTCAGATCACGAACCAATATGATCTCCCACCCTCAAAGCCATGCTTTATCAACCACTGATTTTCCAAATGCACCTATATCTCCTTCCTTAAAATCACCTCCAGTAACATTCCAATCACAGACAATAAGCTTACTGCATTTTTCTTTGCAACCTTCTTAATTACATGCACAACATTAATCCCCCTCCAGTCCATTGGCACATTACCTGTGTCTCACAATGATTCATATATCACAGCCAGTATGCCAGGAATTTATTTTTTTTCTTCTCTTGCTTCCCAAGGTGGCCTTGAATATGCCTGATCTTAGGGCATTGATATCTTCATACATTTCAAGACATCAGCATTTCCACAACTCAACATCGCCTGGATTATCTACAAGGCATCACCATTAACTTTCCCAAGTTCCCCAGCCTCCAAGCCTTTCTCCATGCTTTAAAACACAGGAAAAATATTAATTGAGGACCATGCCAATCTCCTGTACTTCCACATATAGATGACCACTTTGGTTTCTGAGGGCACTATTTGTTCCCTGGTTACCCCATTTCCCTTAATGTATTTATAAAATCTCTGTACTCTCCTTAATTTTATTTGCCAGGGCTATTACGTGATTTATAGTACTTCTTATGTGTGCTCTTCTATCTGCTATACTTATACAGGTATACACACACTTGCCACTCTTTGCATATCTTTCTCTTTTATTTTATATTTTCTCATATCATAAGATCATAAGTGATAGTAGAATTAGGCCATTTGGCCCATCGTCTACTCTGTCATTCTACCATGGCTGTTCTATCTCTCCTAACCCCATTCTCCTGCCTTCTCCCCATAACCACTGACACCCATACCAATCAAGAATCTATCTATCTCTGCCTTAAATATCTCCACTAACTTTGCCTCCACAGCCTTCTGTGGGTGATTCTTCAGTAAGTGTCTACTTTTAAGATTCTGGAAATCCGATTATCAAACTTAATCTTTTGCAACTTTGAATGTTTTTTCACACAAATGAACATCTCTACTATGGGAAAAATATGTTTGACGCAATCTTTTAGATAATTGAATTTATTTTTTCCTCTTCTTTTTCCAGGTTGGCCATTGCATTCAGTCATATCCGTCTCATTTTTATGATGAACAACAACGTAAAATATAACTGATTTAAGAATATAAAATCAAATTTTTGTCCCAGTCTTTCAAATTATAGAGTTTCTTCCTCTAATAAACCACCAATAAAGTACTTTTTCAGTCTAACACATTGATTTTAAACCTTAGTAACTACAGTTTACTGCCGAAAATAAGTGGTGATTTTCAGCAAAAATGGTAACCGTCACATAACTTTTCACCAACTTCCTCTAAAACAATATTAACCAGATGAATAGGCAAAATCATACTGTTCATTTATCAATTACAATTAATAATTATGGTCGATGTTGTATTATTTTACACATTATGAGCATAAAATACACATTATGAGCATAAAATACTCATGTGACGGATATGAGTCAGCGTGATGGAGATGACCAGGTTCGGGAGATGGAGATAAAGATAGAGATAGAGGTAGAGCTGTAGATGGAACTGGAGGTGGAGATGGAGCTGGAGCTAGAGCTGGAGGAGATGGTGCTGGAGATCAGCAAGGACCAGCAAGGTCCAACTGAATGGACCATCGCACGACAACAAGACCAGGCCCATCCTTCACAATACTAAACCTCCACAAATTTAGTTTAGTTTAGAGAAACAGCGCGGAAACAGACCCTTTGGGCTATCAAATCCGCACCGACCAGCGATCACCGCACACTAACACCATCCTACACACACTAGGAACAATTTTATATTTATACCAAGCCAATTAACCTACAAACCTGTACATCTTTTGAGTGTGTGAGGAAACCGAAGATCTCGGAGAAAACTCACGCAGGACACGGGCAGAACGTAAACTTCGTAAGGACAAGCACCCATAGTCAGGATCGAACCCGGGTCTCTGACGCTGTAAGGCAACAACTCTACCACTGCGCCACCGTGCCACTCACGCGGTGACACTTAATGGCAAGAGCTAGAGTTGGAGATGGAGCTGGAGATGGAGCTAGATCTGGGACCCAGGATATCAGGGGTTAAGTGACAGAGATGAGTGTTATGGATATGACGGCCCAAATCTTTAGCCCAGCATGGCCTTGCCAGAAGGCAATGCCTGCCAATATTATTTGGATGTATCGCACATGGCACAAACCTATCTGCACACTAAATCAAATAAGAATGATATTTTCTGATTTTCTAAGGGGTTCTATAGCATTCGGATATGATGCTGATTAAAGGTACTCACGCGTTACGCTGCAAAAACTGGAGTTTTGCATGCTTCTCGTCCTGCAAATCAAGAGAAACTCACATGATAGATGACTTTTGAATTCCGCGGATGACACAATTCCATGATGGATGACACAACACAGGAGAGTGACGGCATCTGACTCCAATCGTCGGGACAAGAAATTTTCTAAACAAACTGTAAGATTTATGATTTTATCAAGAATAAAGGCATAATTTGATGGGAGACAAAGTTTTAAGTGATTAATACCTACCGTTTAAGAATATTTTCATTTAAGATACATCTCCCATAAATAAATATGCCTACTGGAATTTTTACAAGTAACCAGCGGGACATTCAGTTTCAGGGGGTAGGCATCGAACATCGGGAAAAAAAGTTACAATATAACACTTTATTTCCTCTAGGGTTTAATCTTTATTTATCAGGTTTATGTTTATTAATAATATAGAAAAAGAAGAAATGGTAGAGAATTACAGATTTTCCGTCTATACGGCATCAAAGTATCGGGACACCAAAGTAGACACTTACTGAAGAATCACCCCTGTGGCAAAGAATTCCAATGATTCACCATATGTTTCATATGTGCAGGAAACCTATGATTCTTTGAGGTGCAATAGGATTCATTAACACCTCATCATCTTTCACTGTTCATCTTAGTTTTATATAGGGACACTATTGACTAGCCTCTTTCTCATCCTATTTGGCATTTTAAAAATCCATAATTTTGGTGACAGCATTTGTTTGTGCTCAAAACTTAATTTAATAAAAGACCCTGTGTGTAGGAAGGAACTGCAGATGCTGGTTTAAATCAAAGACAAACACAAAATGCTGGATTAACCCAGCAGGGCAGGCAGCATCTCTGGAGAGAAGGAATGGGTGATGCTTCACGACCGTTCTTCAGACTGATCAGTAATAATAAAATACCCAGTTTGATTGGAACTTCATCCCTCACTAAACATCTGCTTCCACTATCATTAGTGTACTATGGCTGTAGTGTATATCATCCATGAAATGCACCACAATTACACACCAAAAGGAGAACACTTTTGCTGAAGGCACACTCTGGGTCTCAGCAGGAGGCGCAGGAGTAGATTGTCAGAGAAATTGCAGTGCGGAATGCAAGAGTAATAGAATTAGAATAGTGGGTGATTTCATCTTTCCTAATAATAGGTAGAATTGCTTAAGTGTGAAAAGAGTTGAGGAGGATGAATTTGTAAACTGTGTCCAGTACATCTACAGTATGTTGATGATTCTAGGGACAGGACTGGATCTAATCTGAGGGAATTTATTCCCTGAGCAAATACCTGACGAGTCAGTGGGAGAGTATTTTAGAGATAGTGACCATAACCCTGTAAATTCTGAGTTGCTCGTAGAAAGAGATAAGGGTAGTATGGAAGAAGTCTGAAGAAGGGTTTTGGCCCGAAATGTTGCCTATTTCCTTCGCTCCATAGATGCTGCTGCACCCGCTGAGTTTCTCCAGCACTTTTGTCTACCATGGAAATTAAGGTCTTGAATTTGGGAAAGGCCAATTTCAATATCATAAGATGCGACTTGGCTAAAGTAGACTGGGAACTGCCGCCTGCAAGTAGGTCTACATCTGACGAGGGAGCCATTCAAAAGTGAAGTCATGAGGATTCAGGGCTGATGCGCTCCCTGTGAGCGAAAGGTACAGACAAAATATCCAAGGAATCCTGGATATCCTGGATTTGTTCAGGAAAAGAGGGAAATGCATGGCAGGTATAAAGAATTGAACTTTTCCCTTCAGATGGTGTTTGGTATCTGGAATGTACCGCCTGAGTGGGTGGTGGAGGCATCTCAACAAGCACTTAAATCACCAATGCATAGAAGACTGGTAAATGGGAATTGTATAAATGGCTACTTGATGGTTGACATGGACTTGATGGGCCAATTGGTCTGTATTGTGCAATATGATCCTATGGCACCCTGTTGATTATTGGAAACATTACAGAAAGCCCCAGACTATTTGTTAGATTATGTCACAGTTCCAAATCAGTCTCACCTGCATTAATAATAACATTGACCAACCAAAGTAAACATAAACCAAACATATGTAACACAGAAAAATATGAATCAACTGAATATGAAAATAAATGCATAGATTAATGGGTCAAAGAGATCTGTGGTGTGGCACTAATCCACCTAGAGCACAAAGGCCAATGATTTACTGAGTTGCCTTCTCCAGAACAAAATGTAACTGCTGCAGTTCTGTTCAGCAGTTTGCTCTGGGGAACAGTGATGGGGAACTGATTATTTGTGTGAGAGATTGTTGTTTACACGCTGTGCAGTCACATTATGAAATAATGAAAAAAAATTGTTGCCTTAATATTGTTCATTAATTCTTGTTAGAAATAAATATTGGGTGCAAGATGTTTGCACTGAGTAGAATACGTTTGGTTCACAATTTCATGCTTGATTCCCTCCATCTTACCCCAAGTTATTGCACATGAGCCTAAACTGAACCAATCAGATAGAGTGCTGAGTTAAAATTAATAAACCAAAGTAAAAACCTGGCTTAGTTCCAAATGGATCATCTGTCATGGATTAGGATTCCTGCAGATTAATCTATGTTTGAACAAAATACTTTTCTCTCGTTTATTAAAAATAATTGCATTTTGACCTCGGGAAAGTGGAAAAGGATGTGATAATTTTTAATGCAACTTACTTTTATTATATTTCCTATGGCCTCATAAAATATTCTGAGAAAATGAAATACAGAACTGGGAGTCCTGTTATCAAATCAATTCTTTAAAACGTAGGTTGAAGATAATAAATTAATAATATTAATGGATTGAAGAAAAGGTAATAATTAGACAAAGAGTTACAAATTATAATAACACAGTGGTGTAGGCCCAGTGGGCCAAGTGGACTATTTCTTGTTTCAACATTTTTCAGGGATAGAGGCAAGCCTATCATTAACTTTTCATCTTCAGTTTCCTCTGAGAAGGTGCAGGTGACCTGCCTTTGGAACTGTAATTTAAGCTCCGAAGATGCTTCTATGTTGCTATTAGGAAGAATTTGTTGATCAGAATGGTACTTACAAAGTAGGGAAACCATGAGGTGAAAGAGTTGCTCTTCCTGAAATTGTTTCCAGGGACATTTGGCGCAATCTTAAAAGTAAGGTTAGTCGGGGCCATATGCATGGAACCATTGATTACTTCATTATCTGAAGAATTTTCAATTTAAGTTTTTGTCTTGTATTTCCCACGGGCTTGTGACAGAGTTTTCACACGCAAACTGCCCTCTACCTTCTCAAAGGTGAAAGCTGCAACTTAGAATCTAAACTGCTGAAGAAACACATGTGAGTTGTAGCATTTCAACATTGCAGGTTTGCTGAGTTTGAGAGGGTGGATATTTAACACGAGGATGGCTATTTTATTCCAGATAATATTGAAATTAAGTGAGCCTTATTTTATCAACCATCCGTGCAAGTACAGAATATTCTGTCACATGCTTGATCATTAAAGTGGTTAGGGGGCTTTGCAGTATCAGGAGGTGAATCAATATTACTGGGAACATATAGAAGCAAGGAACTGCAGATGTCAGTTACAAAAAAAAACACACAAAGTATTGGAGTAACTTAACGCATCATCATGGGAGCACTTGGATAGGTGACATTTTGGGTTGAGACCCTTCTTCAGACACCCGTCTAGTCTGAAGAAGGATCCTACCCTGAAACATGTTCTCACCTATCCATGTTCTCCAACAAGACAGCAAGACCCAGTTAATCACTCCAGCACTTTGTGGTTTTTTTTTAAACTAGATGCATAGTGTTTAACCTGGTCCTGCAGGCAGCCTATGAATATGGCTGATCCGGTTGAGTTTCTTATCAATTTACTATGGCCTCATAAAACAATCTGAGAATGTGAAATGTAGAACTTGGGTGATCTCATATCAAACTAATTATTTAGCTTAAGGATGAAGATGATGGGAGTGTGGTAATGCTAATACCACTGAATGGCAAGTGAAATAAGGTAAATACTATTTCTGAAATTGTAGCCAGGGACATTTAGGGGAATCTTAAAACAAGTGTTGTCCAGGCCTTATGCATGGAGCCATTGACTATGTCATTATTTGCAGAATTTTCAATTTAAGTTTTTGTCTTGTATTTCCCATACACTTGTGGTAGTTTTGCTGCTTCTACCAATTAGCAGAATGAGACTAATTAAGAATACGAAACAAAATATTGAATTTGTTCCAACAGTCCTTAAATAGGAAAGGAATGGTCCGGGATAGTTGCCCAGAAATTCATGCCAAAACACTCATGCTTTGGCTCCAGATTAGCCTTCCATACATGATGTGTGAAGTGATGTATGTATCAGCATTGCAGGTCATAGAGTCATAGAGTGATACAGTGTGGAAGCAGGCCCTTCAGCCCAACCTGCCCACACTGGCCAACATGTCTACAATAGACCCACCCGCCCGCGCTTGGTCCATATCCCTCCAAACCTCTCCTATCCATGTACCTGTCTAACTGTTCTTAAACAATGTGATAGTCCCAGCCTCAACCACTTCCTTTGACAGCTTGTTCCATACACTCACCACTCTTTGTGTGAAAAAGTTACCCCTCAGATTCCTATTAAATCTTTACCCCTTCACCTTGCACCTATGTCCTCTGGTCTTTGATTCCCCTACTCTGGGCAAGAGACTGTGCATTTCCCCAAAATATTCCTCTCATGATTTTATACACCTCTATAAGATCACCCCTCATCATCCTGCGCTGCAACAAATTGAGACCCAGCCTACAACCTCTCCCTATAGCTCACTCCCTCTAGTCCTGGCACCATTCTCATAGATCTTTTCTGAACCCTTTTAAGCTTGACAATATATTTTGAATAACATGGTTCCCAGAACTGAACACAATATTCTAAATGCGGTCTCACCAACCACTTATACAACTGCAACATGACCTCCCAACTTCTATGCTCAATACCCTTGACTGATGAGGGCCAATGTGCGAAAAGCCTTTTTGACCACCTTATCTACCTGTGACTCGACCTTCAAGGAAATATGCACGTGTTCTCCTAGATCCCTCTGCTCTACAACACTACCCAGAGGCCTTTCATTTACTGTGTAGGTCCTGCCCTTGTTAGCCATCCCAAACTGCGACACCTTACACTTCTCTGTGTTAAATGCCATCAAGCATTCCTCAGCCCATCTGTCCAATCCATCCAGATCCTGCTACAATCTCTCACAACCACTCACTTTTGTATCATCAGCAAACTTTCTAATCTTGCCCTGTATGTTCTCATCCAAATCATTGATGTAGATGACAAACAATAATGGGCCAAGCACCACTTCCGGTGGCGCCATGGAGCAGTAAGAGGCGCTCCATTTCGCTCTGTTCTGAAAAACGGGTTAAAACACGTTAAAATAACTGAAAAATAAAATCGGACTGAAGAAAAAACACTTACCGGCAGATGCTCGACGTTGTGTAAGTGACGTCATCAGAAATCGATGCGATACTGACTGGATACCGGTATTTTAAATGAAAAGACGGGCTCGCAAAAGGAATCTTCCTACTCCATCTCTGAAAAAATACAGAACTCGAAGGCAGATTCTACAAGAGGAAGGTGAAGAAATATTTCTAGAATCTGAAGAAGAAAGACTTATTTCTACTATGGACGCACAAGAACATGATCAAGCTCTAAGACTGGCTATGGTAAAAGACTTTAGAGAAATGCTGGCTGAAAAGATATTAACAAAAGATTTTTACAATTCTATCAACATTTATACACATCTAAAACTTCAGTAGAAACGATAAAAATTAAAAACGTCCTCGACAATAGCAACCTTCTGTCACTTAATGTGGCGTAACGTGAAGAATTAGGAGCGCAGATCACAATAAAATAAATTGAAGAGACTATTAATTCACTGAATAATGGTAAAGCGCCAGGCCCAGATGGGTTTAGTAATGAATTTTATTAAAACATTTATGATTTAATCTCCCCGCATTTACAAGCCCTTTATATACATGCATTTAAAGAACAGACGCTACCATAAACTTTAGCCGAATCAACTATTACACTGATACCCAAAAAAGATAAAGATCTCGAAGAGCCGGGATCATATAGAGCAATAGCTCTGCTAAATACAGATGAGAAAATATTAGCTAAAACCCTAACAAGAAGACTAAGCAAATACATTAGTAAATTAATACATTCTGATCAAACTGGGTTTATACCCAAGAGACACTCGTTCAACAACTTGAGACGCCTGTTTAAAATAATGCACTCACATAGAACGATAAAAGAAGACTTATCAATTATTTCATTAGATGCAGAAAAAGCATTTGACCAAGTAGCATGGAAATATCCTTTTACAGAATTGCAAACATTTCAATTGGGGGAAAACTTTGTTTCATGGATAAAGTTGTTATATGGCAAGCCGACTGCCAGAATACTGAGTAATCAAACACTCTCACCTAAATTTCAGTTATCCAGGGGCAATAGACAGGGGTGTGCATTATCACCTTCGTTATTTGCCCTTGTGATTGAACCTTTAGCAGAAAACATAAGACTACATCCGAATATTCATGGGTATAATACTAAATATTTGAATAATACAATATCGTTGTATGCAGATGACGTACTACTATATATCACCAATTCCCAAGTTAGTATTTCAAACATACTAAATCTCATAGAGGAATTTGGTTCCTTTTCAGGATATAGAATAAACTGGAACAAAAGTGAAATTATGTCAATAAAACCTCAAGATCCGACACACCTTCTAAAATTTCCTTTTAGAATTGCCACAGAAGAATTGAACAAAAAGATATATAGTGAAAATCCAATAATACATAGCGGTATTCAAATTTGGAAACAAATAAAAAAGACATTAAAACTGGATAATTTATCACTTTCGCTCCCTATTGCAAATAACCCTTCATTTAAGCCTTCGGTATTGGATAAAGGCTTCACACAATGGAAAAATTATGGAATTAAAAAGATGGGACATCTTTATAGAAAAGGTATGTTCCTCTCGTTTCTGGAGGTACAACAGAATTATGGATTACATTCAAATAATTTTTTTAGATATTTACAATTGAAAGATTATGTTAAATCACATACACAAGAATACAGAATTAGAGAGCCAGAGATTCTAAATGAATGTTTGAATAAACATCCCAACACAGTCAAATTAATATCATATATTTACAATATTCTGTTAGATAGCGAGAATCCGTCGACGGAATCACATAGACAAGCATGGGAAAATGAATTAGTTCAACCCATAACGAAAGATATTTGGGATGAAAGTCTACAACATATACATCAATGTTCGTTAAGCGCCAGACATTCTTTAATACAATTTAAAATATTACACAGATTGTGTTATTCTAAAACAAAATTGAACAGAATATTTCCTAATATCTCTCCTATCTGCGATAAATGTCAATACTCTGAGGCTAATTTAACCCATACCTTTGTAAATTGCATAAAAATTAAAACATTTTGGGTGGATATTTTTTAAATTATTTCCGTAGTGGTTAATATTCAACTGGATCCCGATCCTAAATTAATAATATTGGGCATATCTGAACAATACCTAAAACTGACAATAAACCAAAGAAATTTCCTGGATTATAGTATAATAACTGGGAAAAAACTAATATTAAAATTTTGGAAAAACCCTGCATCCCCTACAATTAAAATGTGGATTATGGAGATGTCGGAGACCTTAAATCTGGAAAAAATTAGATTTGTCTTAATTGACAAACCTGAATTATTTATTAGAATATGGTCCCCGTTCATACATTATTTGAAGGGGTAGAATGGGCCTGCGCTGAGGCTCGACGGAAGATTGAACCCAGGACTAGACGAATAGTTTGTTTTCTTACCTACGGACCTATCTCCTAAATTGTATTATAAAATTAAAAAAAAAAAAAAATTAAAAATAAATAAATAAATAAATAAGTAAATATATAAAAATTAAATATCTTGGAGTTTATGTAACTAGAAAATACACTTCTTTATTTTAAGCAAACTTTGCACCATTAATTACCAAACTAAATGCCCTTATTCAATTTTGGAAAATGCTTACGATTTTCATAATAGGTAGAATAAATGCCATAAAGATGATCTTCCTTCCACAAATCCTGTACCTATTTCAATCATTACCGATTTTTCTCCCTAAACATTTTTTTTTTTAACTCAATTCTGTGATCACAAACTTTATTTGGGATTATAAAACACATAGAATCCATAAACAACATTTATGTAAACCCAAAGAAATTGGCGGACTGGCTCTCCCTAATTTTTTGTACTATTACTGGGCAACGAATATTAAAAACTTAATCTATTGGATGGACAACACATGCCAACAGGTAAACTGTCTAATAATGGAGAGAGAAGATTTCCGCCTTTTAATATAGGCGCGATTCTTCTCTCTCCAATAAATCTGAAGAAATCAGTATATGAGAGAAACCTGATTATCCATAGTACCTTACAAATCTGAAAACAAGTGGTCAACCCTTAACTTGAGACATCTATCTCTTCTCTCACCAATCGCCAACAATCCCTTGTTTAAGCCATCTATTTTAGACAAGGCGTTCACACATTGGGAAAGATTAGGAATTTAAAAATTGGGAGATCTTTATGAGATGGGCTCTCCTCTCATTTCAAGAATTACAGTCAAAATATAATCTGAAAGGTAGCCAATACTTTAGATATCTTCAAATACGAGACATCTGAAATCACATACCCAAGACTGTCAATATATCGTTCCAGACATACGAGACAAATGCATAAATAGAAACTCGGATTCAAATAATTTAATATCGTATCTTTATAATACCCTTTTAAATATACGAATCCCATCGTCGGAAATAATCAGGAGAGCTTGGGAAGATGAATTGGGCCTAACAATTTTAAAAGATAGATGGGAGGAAAGCCTTCTATATATATACAACTGTTCTTTTAAAGTTAGGCATTCGTTAATACAATTTAAAATACTGCATAGACTTTATTAATCAAAGTCTAAACTGAATAAGATCTTCCCAAATGTTTCCCCTATTTGTGATAATTGTCTCCTCTAGAAGCAATTCTTTAGCCTCCTGTATAAAGTTACATAATTTCTGGAGGGGAATTTTTGAATTTTTTTCTAAAATACTAAAATACAAATAAAATTGGATCCCGACATAGAATTCTAGGTACCTCAGAAGCCTGTTCTGAGCTAACATTATTTCAAAGACGTTTCCGTAATTATGGCCTGATAAAGGCGAAAAAACTAAAATTTAAATTTTGGAAACACACATCAGTCCCTACTGTAAAGATGTGGATTACAAACATGTCCGAGACACTACATTTGCAGAATATTAGGCTTGTCTTGGCAGAAAAACAGATCAATTTTCAAGACATGGACACCCTTTACCGAATTCTTACAAGGATAGTATGGCGCAACACAAATTTGGATTTAATCCAACTATGGGTTGGGTGAGGGGTAGGTATATCTCAACTTTTTTCTTTTTTTCTTTTTTTTTTTCCTTTTCCTCTCTTATATCTTTATTCACTCTTTGGCCACACTAATCTGGTAGTCTAGGGGTCCTATCTTTACACTTTTCACTTTTTCCCTCTTGTTCTTCACTCTTTTCTTTTCCCTCATTTTCAGGTTAAAAGGTCAAAATTGAAGCTGTACAATAATTGTATAATTTTACATGCCAAATGCTTTATTCTTGTACAACTGCTTCTAATAAAACAACTAATTAAAAAATATATATTAAAAAAAAATAATGGGCCAAGCACCGAACCCTGAGGCACACCACCAGTCACAGGCCTCCAGTTCGAGAAGCAATCTTCCGCCATCACCCTCTGCTTCCTTCTGGAGCAAATTTGCTAAACATTCAGCTAACTCTCCTTGGATTCTATGCGATCTAACCATCCAGAGAAGCATACCATGCAGAACATTGTCGAACGCCTTACTGAAGTCCATGTACACACCATCTACAGCGCTGACATCATCAACCTTTTTGGTCACGTCTTCAAAAAAATTAATCAGATTTATTAGACACTACCTTCGACATACAAAACCATGCTGACTATCTCTAATCAGTCCTTGCCATCCAAATGTCTGTGCAACCTATCCCGCAGAATACTCTCTAGTAACTTTCCAACTACAGATGTCAAGCTCACTGGCCTATAGTTCCCGGCAATTTCCCTGCAGCCCTTCTTGAAAAGATGTACAACATTTGCCACCCTCCAGTCTTCAGGCACTTCTCCCATATTTAAGGATGACTCGTAAATTTGAACCAGGGCACACGCAATTTCCTCTCTAGTTTCCCACAATGTCGTTGGAAATATCTGATGAGGCCCTTGAGATTTGTCTACCTTCATACACAATATTACCTACAGTACTTCTTTGACGGGTAACACTGACTGCTCTCAAGACACTTCCATTGACTGCCCCAAGCTCCTCCATCCTACTATCTTTCTCCTCAGTAAATACAGAGGAGAAATACTCATTGAGGTCCTTGCCCATCTCCTGTGGCTCCACACAGAGGTGACTGCTTTGATTCCTGAGAGGTCCCACTCTCTAGTTACAGTTTTTCCCTTATGTATTATAAAATATTTTGGGATCATCTTTAATGCTACCTGCCAGAGCTATCTCCTGGCCCCTTTTTGCCCTTCTGATCTCCTTTTCCAGTTCACTCCTTTGTTTCTGAAATGCCACCAGGGATGCACTTGATCCCAGTTGCCTATACCTGTCCACTGCATCCTTCTTGTTTTTGACCAATGCCTCAATTTCCAACGTTAGCCAAGCTTCCTTATGTTTGTCTGCTTTGCCCTTCACTCTAACGGGTACGAACATTATGAACAATTTTCCCTGTAAACCTATGAACTTCTGTCCTGGAATGATATATATAGAAGCAGGAACAAAAGATCAGATTGTGCTGGTTTTGTGCCCTGAACTTCGAATCACTGCCTGCAATCACCCCTCACCTATACTTACCTGGTCCAAATGCAGAGCGTCACTCTTGAGGCCTCTTGCATTTGTGAGTCCAGTAGGCCTCCCTCACTCCACCTCAGGAGCACCTCCAGCATTCTTTGACTCTTCTGGGAATATTTAAAAACTGCTATAAAGTAAAAAGAATTAAACATTATTAAAACATTTAAAAGTTATTAACTAAAGCAAGTGAAATTAAAATGTTAACTAAAGCAAGTGGAAAGGAATAATTTAATAAAGTATCTCATGCCTTTTGATTCCTAATCGTTTGTGTTATTGTCCTTATGGAAACCAGTGTGGTCTTGGATCTGCTCCAAGACTAATTCAGCGTAAAGCTGGGGAATCTCATCACAATCAGCTGTCCTGCAGGATTCCATGGGGAGTCTAGAGCAGAGACGGATTAGGTATTTTCAATCCATCAGCACGTTCGTCTGTTGTCAATGCATAGGGACTTATTGCAGTTTACAGGGAAGAACAGGAACTTACTAATCAGCATTAGTAAGAAAAATTCAGTCAATTGAAAGCCAGCCAGGTTGGAGAAGTACATGGGGAGGATTATAGTGTGGATAGAGAACCCAATCCAGGTGCATCCCCAACAGGGCTTGCTTTTGTCATCCTGTCTAGATGCTTTCTCAATATAGTGATGAGTATTAGTGGGGAGAGTACCATATTTCAAAATGTTTAATTTTTCAAATGTCTTTTAGTAAATTATTTTTTTTAAAACCACTTTACAAAGTGTTTCTCTCACCTTGCAGTGAGTGTGACCATCGTCTTGGTATCACTCCTAGGCAGTCAAACATGACAGTCCCCAATGGTTCTTGCTGCTAATTATATTTGCAAATTCATAAGAATTACCGCTCTGCTTAGTCCTTCTACTTTGGACATGGTGCTCCTGGAACATAGCCATCGTGCAGTGGATTGCAAGAAACAATTTACTCTTAAAGGTTGGGTACTTAAGTTTGATGTCAGGAGATTTGCTCACAGCTACATGAAAATAATTTGAAAACGTCAATATGGGGAGCATCTATGTTCCATCATATTTCTGGTAATAGCTTCTACTTGTTGTTATCATTACGTCGCCTGACATATTTTAGCAATGTATGTGTTCAATTATTTCAATCAGTGCATAGCCTAAATTAGGTTCTATTTCCAAAGAGTTATATTGACCCATTTGAAGGGGTATTCCTAATGACCATATCTGGTTTTCAAGACTCAGTTGTTCAAATACAATTAATATCCCATGATTCAGTTGCTTGAGAAAAAAATAATTGAATGGATTGTCATTTATCTCTACAGGAGGCTGCTTCGCTTATTATAAAGAGTTATTAATAGAACCTATGCAGTGACTCCTGCATTGTTCATTCTACATGCTGTCATCCATTTGGATGAGACTGATAAAAATGTGAAGATTACCCACTTCAGGATATCATCATTTGACAGTTGTTATAATCAACTTGTACTGGCACAATTTAGATTGGCATTCGTGGATTATTATATTACAAAAATGCATTAAAACACCCCATTATATATTACATGTCATTTTTATGAATTGGTTCCTCACAGATGCAAAAAAAGGAATCCAACTTGGGACCTTCTTCAAGTTTGATAGTCCTGACCCCAAACTATCTCATTGCCAACCCTCCATTTTTTTTTAATCTGCACTCTATAACTGTAATGCCATAAAATGCTGTACCATTATATTCTGCACTCAGGTATTAATTCTTCTCTTTGCATTACCTGTTGTACTTGATTGTGCACTAACATTGTATGATTGGACTGCATAGCACACAAAGCTTTCACTGTCAGTACACGTGGCAATAATAAACCAATACAAATACAATTTCCACATTAATCTGCAGTACCTCTTTATTTTTACTTGCACTATTTTAAAAATCATGGGATTTGGGAAAATTGATTATCGAAATGTTGTTGTATATTAATGAAGAATGGAACTCAGAAGCCTCAGAATGTTTTCTTTGTGTGATATCTTCCATCTCTATTGTGAACAAAATGATGCAAATTATATATATCTGTGCCTTTTGGTAGGGATCTGATCTTCACTCCCTCACTCAACACTGTGGTGAAGGGAATTGGAGAATTAATTTTAACACTCAGAAATTAGAGAATTGTGCAAACATGTTGGAGTATGTTTCCTGGGAGGCCTGCAACCAGAAAATGCTGCAGGGATTGGTGTTGGGTCCACTGTTGTTTGTAATCTACATTAATGATTTGGATGATAAAGCTGTTAACATTGTTAGAACATTTGCAGATGACACCCCAAAATTGATGGGATGGAGGACAATGAGGTAGGATATTGACGTTTAAAACAGGCCCTAGATCTGCTAGGAACTTAGTGGAATTTAATTCTGACAAGTGTGAGGTGTCACACTTTGGTATGTCAAACCACGGCAGAACTTGCACTGTAAATGGTAGATCTCAGAGGTCTGGAAGTACAGGTACATGATTTCCTGAAATTGGCATTTCAGGTGGGCATTGTGGGGAAGAAGACCCCATGGATGTTTCCACTAGTGGGAGAGTCTAGAAATAGAGGTCATAGCCTCAGAATTAAAGGACATTCTTTTAGAAAGGAGATGAGGTGAAATGTATTTAGGCAGAGGGTGGTGAATCTGTGGAATTCTTTGCTACAGTATGCTGTAGAGGCCAAGTCAGTGGATATTTTTAAGGCAGAGATAGATAGATTTTTGATTAGTACAGATGTCAGAGGTTATGGGGGTAAGGCAGAAAAATGGGGTTAGGAGGGAGAGATAGATCAGCCATGATTGAATGACGGAGTAGACTTGATGGGCCAAATGGCCTAATTCTACTCCTATTCCTTATGACCTTATGACCTTAAGACATTTGGTGTGCTTGCTTTCATTGGAAAGGTTGTTGAGTACGAGTGTTGGCGTATTATGATGTAGCTGTACAAGTCATTGGTGAGATCACACAGAGTACTGTCTGCTGTTCTCATTGATCAGCTATAGGAAGCATGACATTAACTGGAAAAATATGGAACAAGAAGGATGACATTAAATTGGAAAGTGTGCAGAAAGGATTCACAACGATGCTACCTGGGCTTGTGAGTTTGAATTACAGGGAGAGGTTGGACAGGCTGAAACTTTTTACTTTGCAACATAGGAGGCTGAAGGGTGACCTTAATGAAGTGTTCAAGATCATGAGGGGCATCGATAAAGTGAATGCAGATCTTTTTTCCAGGATAGAGGATTCTAAAACTAAACGTCAAGGGCATAAGATGAGATGTAAGAAGGACCACAGGGGCTCCAATCGCCAAGGTATAGAAGGCTATGGATAAATAAAATTGATGTAGATAGGTAGATACAAAATGTGTAGGAAGGAACTGCAGATGCTGCTTTAAACCAAAGATAGACACAAAAGGCTAGAGTAATTCAGCGGGACAGGCAGCATCTCTGGAGAGAAGGAATGGGTGATGTTTCGGGTCGAGACCCTCTTCAGAGTCTCAACCCAAAATGTCACTTGTACCTTCTCTCCAGAAATACTGTCTGTCCCGCTTAGTTACTCCAGCTTTTTGTGTCTATCCTAGATATAAATATTGGAGTAACTCAGCGGGCCAGGCAGCATCTCTGGAGAAAAGGAATAGGTGGTTTACTCTCTCTCGGTATAAACCAGCATCAGGAGTTCCTTCCTACACATTTGATGTAGTAGATAGGTACTTGATTGTCAGCATGGATGTGGTGGCTGAAGGATACTCTTTGCGATATAACTATGACTCATTAAAATACCATTAATGCCCAGTAGTGGCACCAAACGTGATGAACAAACAGTTGCGTTATTCAGACATAATAGGTTCGAAATACATACATGTTTGTTCCTCTAACATATTGTCATTGCTGCTGCAGCTGAGCAAGGGTGTTGTCTCACGCTCAGTTGCCTGTTGACTCCTGATCTCCAGGTGAGATCTGCTTAATACTAGGACACTCCCCTTAACCCATGACATCATGTGACAGCCCTCATAACCACTGATGAGGGTTCGACAGCAAGTGTCTGACCATCAGCTGATGCCACAGAAACCCCTCCCCCCCCCCCCCCCCCCCCCCCACCAGAACCGGAGGAAGGTAAACGAGCAGTCCAATGAATCACGGCAGCCAAAACTCGTAAATGCACAGGCGAAAAGGATAGAACGCGCTACAAAATGGTGTGCAAGCATGGTCGAGGGCGGCTACTGCTGTGGGTCGGAGGCACTCCGCCCGTGGATTGGGACGGTGAGGCCCGCGGGTGCAGTTGACGCTCCGGCTGTGGGCCATCCCAGCCGTATGCCGAGGGGTGTGAGGAGACCAATGCAAAAGCCAACGGATGGACGAGACACAGTGGCATCTCCTCAACCAGCAAGGGATCGTGTCCTGTGAAATACGGCTCCCAGCAATGGCTGGGAGACATCAGCAATAATTCAAACCAAATAAAATACTACAAATAAATAAGAATAAACTAATAGCTAAATCCGGCGAGGGCATTACAGTGTAAAAAAGTGAAGAGAAACAAAACAAACTATTGTGAACAAACAAGTCCAAAGTGGTAAGAAAGTAAAAGTGCAAATTGTCCAATGTCCATCGTGCAGGATGGTTCAGGAATCCAATGTCCGATGAGAAGCTGTGCTGGAAAACCGGAATTTGCAGTGACCATCCGACCTGAAGTGGCACCGTTGCCGGCGGTCAGGCTGCAGGGACGGCATCTTGCAGGAAGGTGGCGCTGTGGACGGCGGTCGGGCTGAAGTGACAGCATCCGGCCGGAAGGTGGCACTGTTGACGGTGGTCAGAGAAGATCGAGCATCGCTTCCGGCCGGTTGAAAGCGGCCTTTTGCGGCGGCCAACCGAGGCGATTGCCAGATATATGCGAGGCGGCCGGCATGGACGGACCTCAACCCACCGCTGCAGGCAGGGACCTGAAGACTGAGTCTGAAGGGTCTCGACCCGAAACTCACCCATTCCTTCTCTACCGAGATGCTGCCTGTTCCGTTGAGTTAGTTCAGCTTTTTGTGTCCATCTTCGGTTAAAACAGATTACAGATTATCTGGTGTTTTGGGCGTGGGAGCTTGTGTGCATTACACGTGTGTGCGTAACCAGACGGTATTACTGTGTTTAAACAACAAATAAAACATGCTTCTTGTTATCAAGCAGGGTTGGGGGGGGGGGGGAGTGGGAGGAGATAAAATTGTTTGTTGTCATGCACACTTGTCATCGGCCTGCCATGGAATTTGTGTCCCCCCCCCCCACACTTGTTTTAAAAGCGATTTACTATGGCTGCCAATGCCCTGAGCCATCTGTCCCCACGGCTGGGGTGGGGGGGTGAATCACTCGGTATGGGTTGGGGTCCGGGGCTCGGGGGGGGGGGGGGGGGGTGGTGAATCACCCAGGTGTGGGGGTTGGCGTCCAATGGCAGTGCATCACGGTCAGCGAATCTGCATGGGCGGAGGGACCAGCCTGTCGCTGCCAGCTCACAGCCCGTCACAGTGCGGCCTCACGGGGGAGATGAGGCGGAGGGTGGCCGAGGCTGTGGGTGAGTGGGGTTGTCATGACAGAAGCGCTCCTTTGGCCGCTTACAACTTGGTGCTTGAGTTCAGAGTGACCAGTCACCTATGGCTTGTGTGGGAAAATGACCCCCACCCTCATGTCTCCACTGGCCAGTGATGTGATGGACATGCGGATCTGGACCAATCGCTGACAGGACCCGCCCCCTTGGCGACATCATGTCCATTATTCACCTTTTCGGCAGAGTGACCATTCGATGAGTTGGCTTGTAGGCGACGCAGCCTTTCGGTGAGTTGGCGTTTCAGCAGAGCCGCCTTTCGGTCAGTTTGCTTTTAGGCGTCCCACCCTTTCAGTTATTTGGCGTTTTGGCTTTGTTTCTGTTCAGTTATTTGGCTTCCACTTCTTTGCTTCAGCTTCTCGTCCTTCGACACCATATCCGGGTACCGTGCTGGTACTGGATAGGGTCCAGAGGAGGTTTACAAGAATGATCCCCGGAATGAGTTAGTTAACATATGATGAATGTTTGATGGCACTGGGCCTATATTCGCTGGAGTTTACAAGAATGAGGAGGATCCTCATTGAAATGTACAGAATAGTGAAAGGCTTGGATAGAGTGGATGTGGAGAGGATGTTTCCACTAGTGGGAGAGTCTAGGACTAGAGGTCATAGCTTCAGAATTAAAGAACATTATTTTAGGAAGGAGATGAGGAGGAATTTCTTTAGTCAGAGAGTGGTGATTCTGTGGAATTCTTTGCCACAGAAGTCTGTGGAGGCAAAGTCAGTGGATATATTTAAGGCAGAGATAGATTAATGGCCCTGTCTCACTGTGCGAGTTGACCCACGAGGTACCCCGAGTGACAGACTCGTGGCTGTGCACGAGACTTCAAGTTTATGATCAAGTGTGTAACCGAGTTCCCACGGGTATGTCATTGCTGCGATGTTCCAAGTTCCTCTCCCGAGTTACCAAGTTCCTCTCCCGTTACTCTTGAGCCAACCGTGAATGAAGGTATGTTTAAATAAAGCAACAATGTTAAAATACATCTCCATCCTGTGGTTTTGAGTTATTTCAGCGCGGCGGCATCTATTGATATGACCTACAATGGGAAAATGCGCATCCTCCAGTAACCAAGCATTTCTTGTTGTTTTATGTTTTTAAATACTTTTTTGCAATGGATCTCTATTTTAAATAATTTTAAAAAAAGGAAGCAGCTCGGGTGACTTTGAGCGGCCGCCGGGACCCGACAGCAGACACACACACAGATACAAACAGATAGACAGAGAGGGAGAGAGAGAGACACACACACACACATACACACACACACACACACACAGAGATACACACAGACAGCAGCTGGCCACCACTTCAGAGGAAGGAAGCAGCTCGGGTGACTTTGAGCGGCCGCCGGGACCCGACAGCAGACACACACACAGATACACACAGATAGACAGAGAGGGAGAGAGAGAGAGACACACACACACACAGATACACACAGACAGACAGAGACACACACACACACACACACACACACAGATACACACAGACAGCAGGACTGGCCGCCACTTCAGAGGAAGGAAGCAGCTCGGGTGACTTTGAGCGGCCGCCGGGACCCGACAGCAGACACACACACAGATACACACAGATACACACACACAAACACACACACACACACAGACAACACACACAAACACACACACACACACAGACACACACACAGCCACACACACAGCCACACACACACACACACACACACACACACACACATATGTGGCGTTTCTGCTCGGGACCCTTCTTCAGACAATCCAATGTCCCATAATATATTCTTTAAATATTAAGTTTTCTGTTGAAAGTGTGGTGCCGTGGTTACGGTTTGTCGGAAGGAAGATGATGAGGTCTGGTACAAGTTGACTTTGTTTTCAGTAATCAGGCCTCCGTGTTGGCCGATGCCTGGTTGATCGAGCGTTCATACAGTTGCGAGCGAGCGAGGTCCATATATAGGAGCAAGGAACGCGAAGCCTCTGAGGGTTCATTGTTCCCCTGGTTTGGATTGCTCCCAGGAGAGCGGGCACAAAGGAAAAAATTAGGCATTTTTCTGTGGAAGGGGGAGGGCAGTATAAAATCGAAAGCATTGTACAGCAGCACTCTCCCCAACACGAAACACAGCGCAGCGTAAACAATTAAACAGCTTCACTTTTAAAAGCAAAGACACACGTTAAATTACACGGCCCCAAGAAATCGCCTCTCAATTGCTTCGGGGTTGGAATTGAAATATATATAATATATATAATATGTATATACATATTATACTACTTTGGTTCAGTCCCTTTCAGATTATAAAAAAGTTCCCACGATAGGCTCACGAGACACTATGGTAAACGCACGGGCCATTACGTTACTGCAACGAGTTTAAATGTTTCCATTTTTAACTTGAACAGTTAATTTGACTCGTGGAAAAAATCAAACATGTTTGATTTTTTTCACGAGTTAACAAGTTTCCCGAGTACCTGCCGTTAGCGCCACGAGTGGACAAGTTGAACGCGCGAGTTCCGACATTCCCGCTACGTGATCACCACGAGTGAAAACTCGGGGTCACTCGTGGGCCAACTCGCACAGTGAGACAGGGGTTTAATATGGGTGTCAAAGGTTATGGGGAGAAGGCAGGAGAATTATGTTAAACATAGGAACATAGAAAATAGGTTCAATTTGGCACTGTCATTCAATATGATTATGGCTAATCATCCAAAATCAGTACCCCGCTCCTGCTTTCTACCTATATCTACTGATTCCATTATCCCTAAGAGCTAAATCTAACTCTCTCTTGAAAACATCCAGTGAATTTGCCTCCAGAGGGAGTAAGAGATAGATCAGGCATGATTGAATGGCAGAGTAGACTTGAAGGCTCGAATGGTCTAATTCTACTCCTATCACTTATGATCTTATGATCCATATAGAGATGGATTTGGATTGCGCATTCTGATTCCTACAGTATCTGAGTGCCTTGTCAAATACTGCTGCGGCTACATTTTTGCAGATGCACACTCGACTACAAAGGCTACATGTAGGATTTTGACAGAGGAAGGGGAGAATGACCAATGGGTGAGAAATAGGAGAAATGTGTTGGATTCCCCTTTCTGTGCTCCCCTTTATTAGTATCAACTCCCTAACAATATCCTACAAGCTAGCTTTACAAGATTAATGATCTGTTGTAAGATTCCAGACAAATTTGTGTAGCTGTTTTAAATGGCAGACAGGTAACCATCCAACGCATATAGGTGTTGCCTCCGTAGGCCTGTTTGAGAATGTAATTGGATGTTCCGTAGAGGTACATTCCCTCCACTGCAGACAAACTTTCAATTAGTTTAGTTTAGTATAGAAATACAGCACGTAAAGAGGCCCTTCAGCCCACTGAGTCCGTGTCAATCAGTGATCCCCAAATACTAAAGCTATCCTATACACTGGGGACAATTTACGATTTTTACCGAAGCCAATTAACCTACAAACCTGTTTGTCTTTCTAGTGAGGCAGGAAACCGGAGCACCTGGGGAAAACCCGCATGCTCACGGGATGAATTCTGTACAGGCAGCACCATGGTCAGGATAAAACCCGGGTCTCTGGTGCTGTAAGGCAGCAACTCTACTGCTGCTCCACCTTGCCACCCTTAATTCTGGTCAGCAAGCCAGTGCAATTGTTAGTACTGCTATCTCACAGCTCAACAATTCAGGTTTGATCCTGACCTGGGATGCTGTCTGTGTGGAGTTTGCACATTCTCCCTGTGATTGCATGGGTCTCCACCTGGTGCTCTGGTCCTCCCACGTTCCAAAGACGAAATGAAGGGCGTGTGAGAGAGAATATATTGTAAAAATATAGGACAATTAGGAGACAGAATGGGACTGATGGAATTGTTCTTTTGGGTGATGACATGAACCTAATGGGCCGAATGGCTGCCTTCCGTCTTGTGATAAATAATAAGCGCTCCCTGTGCCACCAATCACTGGTGATAGTTACACTCTTAAACATAAATGAGAAGCAAGCACGTGACATCTAACTTAGCAGCTGATACACCTCTAGCATTCTTGGCCCCAACCATACCCGCCCCCCCCAAAAAGTATTCAGCATCCGTGTCCAACTGTGCAAAGTTTAAGATAATTGTATCGCCTGATGTGAACTCCCCACAGCTGTCCCTGCCATCAGTGTCAACTCCTGCTCATTTGTGCATTGTAAATAATCAGGTAAAAAGCAATCTGGCTCTTTAACTCAACCCACTGATGTGCGCTGGTGCATAACTGTACATCCTATGACAGTGCACCCTGAGAAGCAATGAAATCCTCAGAGGAATCATCCTCTCTCTCATGCTGAGCTACACTTGCTCTGTGCCTGAAGGCTCTAGAAGCTAACAGAAAAATATCTGATTTACAGTCACAGTCAGAATCCTGGCAATCACCACATTTAGTGCTCTCTTCATTTGTTCTTGCTGAAGAGTTGACAGTAATATTTGCACGTCTGTGACCTGCAACCAGCACCTTCCATTTATTCCTAACTGGTCCATTGGGTTGCAGATGTGCCTGATATCTCTCAGACGTTCTTCTCTGATCAATGAGCTGCGATATTTGTTGCAGCCCACCTTCCAACTTCCCCTCTGCCATGCATTTTGTGCTCTCTTCTTCCAGAGTGAGTGATGTTGAATGACTCACCGAACAGATCCAGTAAATTTGATGTCAGTGATCAAGAGCCAGTAACATTCCATAAACATTCCAGGTATCCCAAGCCGCTGAGAGGATTCTCCCGACGCCGGAGCACCATCAATAGGCCCGACTATGGGTGGACATGGGGATGGGGACTGGACTTTGTGCCTTCCCTCACAGTGGGAATCATTGTGGGGGGATGTTTTAATGTTTACATTTCTTTATTATTGTTATGTTGTATTCTTTTTAATGTGCTGCATTGGCAATCCGCATTTCACTACACCAATTGGTGTATGTGACAAATAAAGAACATTTGAACCTTTGATAGCGAAGCCTTGATGCAGCTGAAATTTCACTGAAGTGGGAAATTATTTTAAAAAAAGCTGAGGATAAGTTTTGGTTACTAGCTGTAGCCGGGTCAGCAAATGTATCAATTTCCCACTGCTATGTTTTTTCACATTCATATTAAAAATAGTTTGGTCATTATAGCTTGTGAGTAAACACTGTAAGTAAGTTTGCAACTGCAGTTTTCTACTAAACAGCAATAAATATTCTTGAAAAAAAACTTCAAAGCAGTGTCACAAAGGTTTGGATATACAATGGAAATAATTTTGTATATTGAGCATCCTGACACAACTTTGGTGAGAAGTGGTACCTCATGCATCCCCTTTATCTCAGGAGGATGTAACCAAACTACATGAGCTACTACAGGTCCAATTTCAACTTATCACATTGCCCAGATACCACACTCCTCCTGCTCACCTCCTCAGCATCTGCTGCCAATGGCATGTGGTGGGAGCAGCAGGTTTCCTCACATTCCTAGGGAAGCACATGTCTCCCTAACCCTTCCACTACCCCACCCTTCTTCTTTACCACCTATTACTCATCCTCACCTGTGCAAGAATAACATCTGTGCCTTATTACATCAGGAAATTGCCCTTACTCCAAGTCCAACACTCATCTTAAGTGCTTCAAATTCAACAGGCAATGAAAATAAAAATAAACACGAAAACAGAAGATACTATAAAACTAGAATATAAACCAAAAAATGGCAGAAACACTGAGTAGGTTTAGTCAATATATGTGAAAAGTGACACAGGGTTAACATTTCAGGTCCAAGACTGCATTCTTATTTGAAATATTAACTTTATTTCTATTTTGCACAGATGTCTGCAATGTTTCTGACATTTTCTGGTTTAATCTCCAAATTCTAATTGTGCACTGTCCCTTTAAGTATAATTTAAATTACATCATACTCTTGTCCATTACAATTGCTGTATCGCTTGGATATATGAAACCCAGAAGTCAAAATTAACTGGTCCAGTTGAACTGAGATTTCAGATTGTGATGCACTATGGTGATTTCCAGGCTTTTCCCAGATGGTTCGATCTCATTGCAGTGGAAGATATATTAATAGAATATTGACTGGCCTTGAGGGGGATACGACATATATTGCCTGAAGTAGATTCATATTGCCCGAGTCGAAGACGAGGGCAATATGGATCTAGTGAGGGCAATATATGTCGTATCCCCCGAAAGAGGACAGTCAATATTGTTATTATTACCCATATCAGACATCTAGAGGAAAATCTGAACATCTCAGCTCGGCGGACTTCCACGTAAAATTTAACCAAAATGGACGCGGCAGTCTTCCTGTCTGCCGTTTGAATATTCTAAATTTCCCACGCAGCGTCACGTTGCCGTCACGTTGCCAAGTTCCCGGATGTGAGACCAGGGGAATATAAGACTATATTCCCCGCTGTTTTAACAGGTAAAGTCCATAGGCGTTCGCAAGAAAGGGGAATACAAGAAAATATTCCCCTGTTACCCCTGCTGGCAGTAAAAACGAAGGGAATACAATTTTGTAAAAGCATACCTCAGATGTGTGATATGGGTAATAATAATGCATATGTACATCAGTCCCATCATAATATGATAGTATGCACCTATACGTGAAATATAGAATCCATTAAAATGGACATTCATAGCCTTTGATGGGTTTTCCTCCTAAACAGACAAAAACTGTCATTTTAATGTCAATGAATGGAATTTCCATCCCATTCACAAATTTGGCATCAATAATTTTGATTATGAATATACTATTCTACGTGTTGATATGTGATTGATCAATGCTCATGATACCACAGTCTGAAATATTATGTTTTCTTATGATGCACAAGGTCACCACCGGGCCACTCACTCTCTCTCAGCTTTCAGAACATTCCCATCAATCCCCTTCCTGCACTTTTATCCTATACCCCATTCTCTCATACATTCTCTCACCCCCAATGCCCCTCAAACAACTACAGCAGGTATAATTTACAGAAGTCACTCAATCATTCAATCAGCATGTATTATTTAACATGCAGGAGGAAACCAGAGCACCAAGGGGTAAACCACAGTCACTGAGATCTGGATCTGGATGTAAGACGCTGAAAAGCTCCAGGTAGAGCATCACTCAGCACGATGATGGTGGAGTGGTGAGAATGTGGAAACTCCACACAGACAGGGAGCACCAGAACTTGATATTGATCCTGGAACTCCAGAGTTATGAAGTACCAGCAATATCTACTGTATAAAAATATGCAAAACATGCAATGTGACAATACATGCATTAATATAGCTGATTGATTCAATCAAAATATAATTGTGCAATTGATTAACGTTAAAAAAATCAAAACTACGACGCCATTTTCTTCATCGCTAGCACTGGTTGCAGAAAAGCGCATCCAGGCTCCTACTTTCCAAAGTAGTGGGCAGCAAGTGAGTGCTTCTTATCAGCTGTACATGCCTGCTCTCTTGGATGAGGATAAACTCAAAAAGCTTTCTTTACCCATGCCTGAAGCAGGCATTAGGCTCTTTGCATCAAAAAGTAGGAGACTTGAAATGCACTTCCATATTAGTTTGCACTGGTATAGCCCAGCTTAAAGATTGCCTGCAGGTAAAGAAGTACTTGATATTAGTATTGGTTCATTATTGTCATATGTACTGCGATACAGTGAAAAACATGTGTGCGGACGTGGCGCGGACGGACGAGAGGTCGAAGCAAAGAAGTCGAAGCCAAAGAACTGAATGGAAACGAGGCCTAAATGCCAATAAACCAAAAGAGTATGAAGACGAAACGCCTACTAACCAAAAGGCTGGGATGCCTAAATGCAAACTAACCGAAAGGGCGGGGCGCCTGAAAGCCAACAAACCGAAAAGCTGCATCGCCTAAAAGCAAACTTACCGTATGGCCACTCTGTCGGAATGCCACCTACCCGAAAGGCGGCATCGCCTACAAGACAACGGACCAACTGCCGCTCAACAGAAAAGTCCAATAACTGACATGACGTTGCCGGAGCGCGGGACTTGTCAGCATTGATCCAGACCCCCGCGTCCATCACATCACTGTGAAGGGATGAACATTGTCCCAAACCTCCGCTCCACCTGACCCGCAGCCCGCGGAGGGTGGCCGTGGGAGAGAAACAGAGGGATGCACACCTTCGGCCACTTTCAACTTGGTGCTTGGGTTCAGATTGCCGAGTCACCTATGGCTTGTGAGGGAAAAGGACCCCCACACTTCCATCTGTCCATTCTCTCTCCCCCCTCCATCTCACTCCCCCTTCTCTCTCACCCCCTCCCCCTCTCTCTCCCCTACTCTCTCTCATCCTCTCTCTGCCCCACTCTCTCCCTTCTCGCCCCTCTTCTCTCTCTCCCCCCTCTCTGCCCCCTCTCTCTCTCCTCCTCTCTCTCCTCTCACTCTCCCCCCTCTCTCCTCTCTCTCCCCTCTCTTTCTCTCCCCCCTCTCTCCCCCCCTCTCCCCCCTTCTCTATCCCCCCTTTTCTCTCTCACTCTCTCTCTCCCCCGCTTATGCAGAGCGGCTATGGAAGTAGAGAAAACTGGCAGTGGTCCGTGTGAAAATACAGCACCTACAAACAATGAAGGCACTGTGAAACCAGCGGCCGCAAGCCCTTCCCATGGGACGGGGTTTTAACGGCATTAAAAATCAAAACAGCTACATTAATTTAAAAGCAATATGTTACATGTATAAATCGTTATTACATTCAGGAATATGGTTAATTAACTGGTGGCATTATTTCCCTGTCCTAACGGACGTTGCTTTAGCCGGTGATTCCATCCATTCCATCCTTCCCTCGCAAAGATGTGAGATTTCAACTTGAGCGCACTTGTTTGAATAGATGCAAGCGGCATGTAGAGCGTCTCTTCAAGGCGCGCAATACACAAAGTCGATGAAATGAGACAACTGTCACACCAAAGATAAACACAAAATGCTGTAGTAACACAGCTGAACAGGCAGCATCTCTGGAGAGAAGGAATGGGTGATGTTTCGGATGTAGACTCTTCAGACACACTCTTCAGGTCTGAAGAATGGTCTCGTCACCCATTCCCTTCTCTCCAGAGATGCTCCCTGTTTTGTGCATAGGAGCTTGTGTGCGTTCCGCAAGTAACTAGACGATAATAAATAAAATGTGCTTCTTGTTGTCAAGGTGGGGGTGGCGGGGGGGGGGGGGGTGCGGGGGAATTGGGAGGAGATAAAATTGTTTTTTGTCATGCAGACTTGTCATAGACCCGCCAGATAATGTGTGTGTGTGTCCCCCATGTTTCCAAAGCGATTTACTCTGCCCCGAGCCGTCTGTCCCCGCGGCCTGGGTGTCAGGGTCCGGGGGTCCGGGGGGGGGGGGGGGGTTCACCCTGGTGTGGGGGTTGGGGTCTGATGGCGGTGCATCGCGGTCAGTGACTTTGGGACGCTCCAGCCTGTGGAGACGGAGGAGGGAGAAGGGGGAGAGAGTGAGGGAGAGAGAAGGGGAGAGAGAAGGGAAAGAAGGGGCAGAGAGGAGGGAAAGAGAGAAGAGAGGAGAGAGAAGGGGAGAGAGAGAAGGGAGGGAGAGAGAAGGTAGAGAGAGAGGAGAGAGGGGGAGAAGAGAGAGGAGGAGAGAGAGAAGGGGGAGAGAGAAGGGAGGGAGGGAGGCAGAGAGAGAGGGGAGAGAGAGAAGAGGGAGAGAGAGGCGAAGAGAGAGAAGAGGAGAGAGAGGGGGAGAGAGGAGGAGAGGAGAGAAGAGTGGAGAGAGGAGGAGAGAGAGGAGTGAGAGAAGGGGAGAGAAGGAGAGAAGGGGAGAGAGAGAGAAGAGAGAGAGAGAGGGAGAGAGAGAGGTGAAGAGAGAGGAGAAGGGCGAGAGAGAAGAGGAGGAGAGAGAAGAGAGGAGAGAGGGAGAAGAAGAGCGAGAATAGGGGAGAGAGAAGGGGAGAGAGAAGAGGGGAGAGAGAAGAGTGGAGAGAGAGAAGAGTGGAAAGAGAGGAGGAGAGAGAGAATAGGGGAGAGAGAGATGAGGAGAGAGAAGGGGTGAGAGAGAAGGGAGATAGAGAGAGAGGGGGAGAGAGGAAGGGGGAGATGGGTGTGTGGGGGTCCTTTCCCCACACAAGCCATAGGTGACTAGGCAATCTGAACCCAAGCACCAAGTTGAAAGCGGCCGAAGGTGCGCATCCCTCGGGACAGCCTCCACTCTCCCACGGCCACCCTCCACGGGCTGCGGGTCAGGTGGAGCGGAGGTGTGGGACAATGTTCATCCCTTCACAGTGATGTGATGGACGCGGGGGTCTGGACTAATCGCTGACAAGTCCCGCCACCCATCAACATCATGTCCTTTGGACTTTTCTGTTGAGCGGCAGTCGGCCCTTTGGCTTGTAGGCGAAGCCACCTTTTGAGCAGGTGGCTTTTCGACAGAGCGGCCATTCGGTAAGTTTGCTTTTAGGTGACGCAGCTTTTCGGTTCAGTTGCTTTTAGGCGTCCCGCCCTTTCGGTTAGTAAGCGTTTTGTCTTCGTACTCTTTCGGATTATTGGCGTTTCGGCATCGTTTTCATTCGGTTCTTTGACTTAGAATTCTTTGCTTCGGCTTCTCGTCCGTCGGCGCCGCGTCTGGGTACCGAAAGACATGGTGCCATCCAGTTAAATCTTACTATGCACAAGTCTAATCAAGCCGCACACAAGTACAACAGGTAGTGCAAAGAGAAAAATAACAAATGCTAAAAATAGTGTTGCAGCATTGTAGCATTCCATTTGCAGAGAAAGTGCAGATAGAAGAGTGCAATGACATAGATAGGGAGATCAGGACCACACCCTAGTTTACGGGAGGACCATTCAGAAGTCTGATAACAGCAGGGAAGGCACTATTCCTGAATCTGGTAGTACGTGTTCTCAAACTTTATTATCTGTAAACTGCCTGACGGAAGTGGAGGGAAGAGAGAATGACTGTTGAAAATGGTCCTTGATTATGTTAAAGAAGGAACTGCAGATGCTGGAAAATCAAGGGCAGACAAAAGTGCTGGAGAAACTCAGTGGGGAGGCAGCATCTATGGAGTGAAGGAAATAGGCAACGTTTTGGACCGAAACCCTTCTTCAGACCTGTTGTCTATTTCCTGAAACCAGTTTGTGTGATGGACTGGGCTATATCCACAACTCTGCAATTTATTGTAATCTCGGGCAGAACTGTTACCAAATCAAGCTGAGATGGGGATGGAAGATTGCAACCTTCACGTGGTCCACCCTGTTTTGACTAATGCAATCAACTCGACGTGCACAAGTGGAAGATCAAATAGAACAAGTTATCCAACAACTTTAGGCTGTGCACGCCACACGAAAGAAGAAGAAGCTGAGATGCATCTTGACAGGATACTTTCAATTGTGCATTTTTACTTACTTAATTGTAAACCTGCAACCTAATAGTGGCCACCACATCCCAATCCACCACAAAGCCTCAGCTCACTTTCCTGGACCTAAATTCCATTTTCTCTACCCTGGGCCACTGTTCACTCGACCTTCAAACTGCTAACCTATATGCCCCTGCACTTCTTCCCGTCCTGGTCTGCAATCACACTGTTAATCATGTCTTCAAGGTCGCATCCTCAGCGACATAGGTTCCTAATTACATCTGATGAATACCACAGGGGATATGCCAATATATATTGGAAGGCTTGTTCACAAAAGTTTCCATAAAAGATTAGACCTAACCCTTCTTGCTCATTGTAGTGACATTATATAGCTTACCAAAGGAATCCAATTCATTTTCAAAATGACAGTTCAAAAGGTTTAAATTGAACCTTCCAAGTATCTATTTGAGTGAGGCAGGTGGCTTGGCAATGGTCTGTTCAGGCTGCCATTTCCCAAATTGAAGCTCAACAAGATGTCTGGTGAAGCATTAATATCGACAGCTGCAGGAGATTAAGTACCAGAGTGCTGGTAATAAATAAGGTACAAACAGTGGAAAGATGAAGCACTCACAAGATTAACATGTCTAAGGCATACACTACAAGCATCCTTTGAACGATTACGTTCCCCGTTGTTTAAAAATATCTAATTTACATGATATGCACATTGTAGGAGCTTGATTAAATAAGTACGATTGCACAAACTGATGATTGAGATCCAACTGTTCTTTAGATGATCCTCAACTCACAGCCATTGTAATGGGTTGTCAAGATAGTTGTCATTTGGTAGATCTTGGCTACAAAGTTACATTTTGGTGCCATTCATTAGACTATGAAGCCTGAGTCGTTTTGCATTCTGAAGCTATTGGCAAAATCCTTATGCAATATTTGTTGTACATTAAAATAACACCTTATTTATTATTTTAATGTACAATTTATAATAAACATTTCAACCTACAAAGGTCAAGGTTATCAGTTTTATAATTTGAACACTGCTGTAGGAAAGCTTGTTTATGCAACTGTGTTCTGTTAATAATTAGGAAATGTTACAATAATAATTATAAAACGGTTAGGTGGCAATCTTCACTTCCCCGTGCCACCCTCACAGAAAGTAGTCACCTCAAACGTGTATTTCAACTGCTTATTATAATCTCAAATTTAAAAGCCTTCTTTTAAATTATTCCTTAAACATTTACTAAGTCCTCCTTGATTTAAATATTACTGTAAACAGTTTTAGAACGTGGTAAATCTATATTGCACCTAAAGTGACCTTGTGGCGCATCTCAGTAACTTTTCCCAATCATTCTTTTCATTCTAATCCATTGTGACATCCCACATAAACCCTTTTCAACATCTTGTCTCCACTGACTATGATACAGTGTCTTTGTCAGTAAGCTGGCAAGTTAGTTCAGCTCAGCTCTTACTTCACCATAAAACATGATATCACTATCCTGGTTCACAATAATCAATTGATTAAATGAACTATAATTAACCTCTGGGGTACACAAAATGCTGGAGAAACTCAGCGGGTGCAGCAGCATCTATGGAGCGAAGGAGATAGGCAATGTTTCGGGCCGAATCCCTTCTTCAGACTGATAATTAACCTCTGTAGTTTGTCTATAATGGTTTCCAACTTCACAGATGTTTTTCCTATTTTCTTATTGTCCCCTCCTTCTCCCCTTCTGGCTCTTCCGACTGAAAGATCAGGCATAAGTCCAGATAAATGTCATTGAGCACACAACATATGTGATTATTGAGTTGGAAATTATTTATTTTATTTTGAGTGGAGATAAAAATTTTAGACTAACTGTCTGAGAAATTTAAAAATATAAATTAACTATCAAATGGTCTTTTTTTATTTTGAACATTGATGCCAATAAACATTGTTTGTTCTCCTGTATAGCTCTAATTGTTTCATCTAATATGTGACCTACATAGTCAGTTATTGAGAGTAGCTTTATTTTCATTACAAAATAGTGGCGCAGCGGTAAAGTTGTTGCCTTACAGCGAATGCAGTGCCGGAGACTCGGGTTCAATCCTGACTACTGTTGCTGTCTGTATGGAGTTTGTACGTTCTCCCCGTGACCTGCGTGGGTTTTCTCCGAGATCTTCGGTTTCCTCCCACACTCCAAAGACGTACAGGTTTGTAGGTTAATTGGCGTGGTAAATGTAAAAAAATGTCCATAATGGGTATAGGATAGTGTTACTGTACGGGTGATCACTGGTCGGCGCAGACCTGGTGGGCCGAAAGGGCCTGTTTCCACGCAGATCCCTAAAGTAAACTAAACTAAACTAAAATAAAACTAGAAATATAACAAAAGTCCTTTCAATTATTATCATTTGGGAAAGAATGTTGTTGACTTCAGATCCATTCCACACCAGGAATACTCCCTCCCCTGCCTAGACACCATTAGTCATTTACACTATGGATAATTGTTGCTAACCCATTGCTCACATTGGATAGGATTGCATTATTTGGTTTCCAAATTTTATGATATCCTTAAAATTTGCATATCTGAACATTTATTTTCTAGCCTTACATTTCATCCTTGTTTTAATGTAGTTATACTCAATCCATGATTTTTTGTTGAATAAATCAAACTTTGAGTATTTAATTACATTTTATTCATTTTTATAAAAGATTAAAATTACTTATTGAGATTGGCACATAATTAGCACCTGATCATCTGTAAGGTTTAATGGAACTGAGGTTCAATGTTTGTCATAAAAAAAAACACATTAACTATGTCTAATATTCATATTTTATGGATCATAAATGAATAGAGAATTACAGTATATTTCCTGACCTGAAACCTAACCTTATAAACTTAAGCAGCAATGTTTGTTCTTGAATCTTTTTCTAATATAGAATCCTTTTCCACAGATATTTGTTGAGCTAAAAAAAAGAGAAAATAACAAATTATAACAGATAAGATTAACTCTGAAAACCTTGATGTTGACTTAGTTATTTCCAACAATTATTACATCCATTAAAGAAAGGCCAAATGTGTTAGTTCTGTTTATTGGTAGCCTGAACTTTGTGAAAATGTTCCAATAATTCTGCTGTTCCTGATTTATAAACGTTGGTTACATTTTGAGAACATTTGCATACACTATTTATCCCCCTCATGGTTTTATACACCTCTATAAGATCACTTCTCAGCCTCCTGCACTTCAAGAAACAAAATACCTGCCTACCCAACCTCTCCCTATAACTTAGACCCTCGAGTCTTGGCAACATGCCCTTCTCCACTTTCCTGTCAACCTATTACACCAGCGAATGTTGCGGGGGGGCGACCACCGGCTTATTGTAGAACCGCTGGAATGTTGCTTCACTGGCCCAGCCCGCGGTGGCGAGGATGTGGTCCATGGGCACCTCCATGGCCCTCGCCGCTGATGTGGATGCAGCCCTGATAGAGTGAGATTTAAAAATGTTAGTATCTACTCCTGCTGCACCCAACACCGCCCTGAGCCACCTGGCGATGGTCTGCACAGTCACCCGGTGATGTGGTTGCTTGTGGCTGATGAGGACCCCCTGCTCCATCTTCCGGATGGTTCGTGTTGTTCTGATGTAGCGGCGGAGATGGGTGGCTATGCAGAGGGTGGCATCAGTGGAGTATGCCCGGAATTCCAACTGCAGCCCAAATGACCCAGGTCTGTTCTGCTTTAGCAGGTCCTCTACAAAGAAAGTTACCTTAGCAGGGGTGGTGACTATTCTATCCAGCCGCAGCTTCTCTGAGGCCTGGACTCGTTGAGCTGTAGTCAGTGCCTTCAGAATCACCACTTTGAGGGTGAGCTTATCGAGTGGTAACCCTGTCATAGGGGACCAGCTCCTCAGTAGGGTCAGTACTATCTCTACGTCACAGGTGATGTTGTATCTGGGTCATGGAGGGTTGGTGTTGAACACTCCGCTCATGAATTTGGAGACCAGGTAGTGTGAGCCCACACCTATGTCCAGGTATGAGGATAGCACACTCCTGGCGCTGTTGATGGCACTGTAGCTGAGGCCCTCATCGTATTGAAGGCCCGCTAGGAATTCCAGGATATCAGGGATCGTGGCAGAGTTGTAGGTCGTATTGGTACGGGAGCAGAAGGCCTTCCCCTTCCTGACCTGGGTGAGGTACTGCCTCCAGGTTGATGCTCTGCACGACGCTGAGATGAAGTCCATGGCCCTGGGCGATATGCCGGCCTTGATAAGCGGCCTCTTTAGAACCTGCAAGCTAACAGGTTTAAGTGACTGTGGCACGGGTGACTTTCCCCCGTAATGGGGTTGGTAATCAATTTGGGGTTTTTGTCAATTTGAACCAACGGACGTTTTAATATTTGGAGGACCACCAGGTACCATGGCTGTGTAGGCCAGTCGGGTATGATAAAAATGCCTGTAGCAGAATCCAATTGAATTTTCTGCAATACCCGACTGGTGAGGCAGAATGGGGGAAATGCGTAGCAAAACCATTTCCCCCAATGGAGAGAAAAAGCATCCATAGCTACTGCCCCAGGGTCTGGTTCCCAAGACGCATACGTTGGTATCTGATATCCCAGATCTGGTATCCCAGATAGTCCATGACTTGAGATGGGGTTAGTTTGGATATATCTGGATGGGTTACAAACCCTAATGTTTCGAATAAAGATTTGGTCGCTGTGACTGCCAGCTTTGCCAATTGGAGGGTCTGATCCACTATAAGTATATCGTTCAAGTATGCCATGACGATATAATTATGTTGCCTGAGGATTGCCAATATTGGTTTGACTATTTTGGTAAATAGTCTGGGGGTTGTGGTTAAACCATTGGGTAAGGCTTTGTATTGCCATAACTGTCCCCTCCAGGCAAATTATAGGAACTTCCTGTGAGATTCTATGATGGGGACTGTATAGTACGCATCTTTTAAATTGATGCAAGCCATAAAGTACCCCTGGTAAAGCAGCTGCTTAGCTGTTTCAAAGGTTTCCATTTTGAAATGGATATATTGTACAAAAGTGTTCAAATGGGTTAGGTGTATGATAATCCAACATCCACCATCTTTTTTGGTTTTTGTAAAGATGTTGGACACAAACTCAAGGGGTTCGTGTGTCGTTTTCCCTATCACCCCTTTGGCTGCTAGCCGTAGAATTTCTGCATGTCCCTCCTTTATCTCTTTTTGAGAGAGCACAAATGTGCACTGAGGTTCATGCTGTGTAGGGGGAAGTTTCCCATTAATAAATTCTATGACATAACCATGAACACTTTGTAGAATAAACGTGTCTATGGTTATTGCATCCCATGCAGCCCGAAATGCCCGCAACCGGCCCCCTACTTGTGAGGTTATAATTGCTACTTTCTTAGATGAACCAGACCCCCTTACCTCCATGGTCAACGGCGGGTCTTGGTATATGGTGTTTTGGGGGGACGTTGTGTTGCTTGTCGTGGCTGTGGCCGCATCTTCCATGCAGGCCTCTGCAGGACTGGTGGCGGATAGGTCCTTGGTGTCCTATCCGGCTGGCGATGTTTCCAGGTAGGGTACAGTTGTTGTCGATGGAATGAGTGCACTTTGGCCGGTGGCGGTTTCATAAGGCCGACGGTCTTGGCCTCCTCGTCCATCTCTTTGACCTGTTTCGGCAGATCTTCCCCGAACAGCTGACGAGGTGGTGGAGTGGTGGAGGTACGGCACAAGCCTGCAAATTTTGGGTTGAGAGTGGGCCGGATGGAGCTCTTACGAAGACAGTTTATCACAAACTGTGTAGTGCAGAGAAGTGCCAGGGCATCCTGCTGCGCACTGGTCACGTTATCCCCATCGAAGGTCTTGGCATATGCCGTTATGCCCGTCGACAGGAGTTTTAGGATGCGCTGGAGGTGTATGTCCTGCATCTTAGTGGTGGTACTCAAATTCCCCCAGATTTGGGCATTGACCGTGGGGACACTCAAGTTGATGCAGTTTTCGGGCGGCTTGAACTTCTCCATGGTTTCATTGATGGCCTGACCCTGAAGCTGGTGTGTGGTCAGATAATTAATGGTTCCCGCCAGTTTAGGGTGCAGCGGCTCCCCTGTGTGGGTAGCTGTGGCAAATTGCCCCACTACGTCCAGCAGGTCAGCACCTTCCTCTGGATCTGCGGCCTCCGGCATCTCTGGTTCTTCATCGAAGGCAGCGTCCTGCTGGCTGAAGAAGACGAGATGCTGGGCGGTCTCCTGTAGCGGCTTGTGGATGCCCGAGACCCCCGTTCCTCCCGGGCCAGATCCCGCTGGACTAGTTGCTCCACCAAGAGCTCCAACCTTGCCATGCGACCGTCCCCGCTACACGCGGCGGACAAGCCGACTTCCCCAGGCTCTGCAATTCCTCTGGGGCTTCCACCAGCTGACCACACCTCCATAAGGTGCAGACTAGGGTCCGGTGGTAGGTCATCGTGGACAGCCGCTCCTGCAGGCCCATACGACTCCCGTATGGACATACTGCTAGTCGGCCTTCGAGCGGACTGTGGCGGTCCCCCTGCCTGGTAGGAAGGCAGTGGAGATGAGTCGGCGCCGGCCCCCGGTACCTGGATCCCCGAAGTCCGTGCAGGCTTACCTTCACTTCTGACCATGTGTCTCTGTGGAGGCGCATGGTCAGCAGCTGCCAGTGCTAAGCTGGTTGACCGTTTATGGCTGCCACCTGCGTCCACGACTGCAGCCTGACCCGGTGTTATGTCTGCAGCTCCTGCTCCTGCAGGGTTGCTCGATGCAGCAGTAGCTCTGCTGGCCTGCACTACGGCAGATATCCCCGGCTGCTGTACGAGGCCTGCCGCGGCTGCGGGGCTCGTCTGTGGCGCGGTCTTTCCCCGGCTCTGCCACCATGGGACCGTAGGTACTTTGCCACATACCTGCTTGCTCCCCCGCTTCCTGGGGGATGGGAGCACGAAGTCAGGGTCTGCCATAACCTGCTCCAGTGCGGACGTCCATTCCGGAGATAAGTTAGGCGCTGGTGTCACTGACGCGCCCAACTTCCGCACCTTTCCCCCTGGCCGTACTGGTGCTGCCTATGTTTCAAGCAGCTCCGGAGAAAGTGGCCGCTGGCCTGTTGGCGTCCCGCGGCTCTTGGGAAGCTTACCCTTCCCTTTACCTTCCATATTCTGTAGGTTGAAGCACACCTCCTACCTCCAACCAGCTTAAGGTTAGTATACTTACCTTCAGCGTTCTTTTTGAAGGAGCTGTGGAGAGAGCGCACTCCCCTCCCAGCTTGTCGACAGCAAATGCGAGTGACGATTTCGCGCATGCATGCTGGCGGGGTCTTCACGAAGTCACTCACGTGACTCCAAAATAAAATTAACTGTTGAACCCTATCTGGCTCAATGTCTTCATCCTTAATGCTGAATGGAATCAACATGGTAAGATATGAAGTTTCTTTAGCAAGCATTTATGAAAGTTTGCACAGCTGATGTTGTTTTGTTGGTTTGATCTTGGGGAGAATTTGCAATCAAACCATTAGCAAAGGCTGATAAGTGAGATAGGATGATGGGTGTCCCAGATGTTGTACTATAACTCTGCTGGCCTGAAAAAATATTAACTGATTAGTAATATAGTTAACAAATATAACTAATAGTTAACTAATACAGTTTAGTTTAGTTTAGTTTAATTTAATTGAGTTTAGTTTTAGTTTAGAATTACTGCACAGAAACAGGCCCTTCGGCCCACTGAGACCATGCCAACCAGTGATTCCATTCACAAGCCCTATTCTACATACTACGGACAATTTACAATTTTTATCAATGCCAATTAACCTACAGACCTGTATGTCTTTGGAATGTGGGAGGAAACCGTAGTACCCAGAGAAAACCCATGTGGTCACGGGGAGAATGTACAAGCTCTGTACAGGCAGGAATGAACCTGGGTCTCTGGCAGTGGAAGGCAGCATCTCTACCACTGTGCCACCCTAATTATTGATTAATATCAGTGCCTTGACAATGTCAATCTTAGCAAGATCTGAGAGTACCTTAAGAACAGTGAACTAAATTGTCTCAAACAGGTAAAGTTATTAAAAACTGTACTGTTTCTATCTATATGTAGATAGTTCTTCTTTAAGGGTCAGGGCATCATGATGTGCAACAGAAGACAGATTGATGGTTAGCAGCGCTGGGCATATTTACAACATTAACATGGTGAACATGATGCCAGCTGCCTGAATAGATTCTTACATTGTGCTGAAAGCGCTCTACTATAAAGCTGTTGAGCTTTTGAGAATTAGCACAATGGCATTTACAAGTTGGCTAGGTGTGAGAACATATGCTCATTGATTCAGAGCTTGCTTACATGATTGCCTTGCAGAGAACCAAACATCTGCTGCTGTGGTTCTTCATTTTCAACTGTTTGATTTGGAAAAGTGGATGTTCATGTTGTGGTTAGAGGAATGTGCCTACTTGCCTTATGATTGATTTGTGCTTTGTTTAATATAAATTCCAATGAGCTCCTTATAGTTGCAATCTTTTTTGTGAGATTCCTGTCAGATTTTTAGCCTTTTTTCATTGATATACTCGTAGATAACTATTATCTGCAGATGATTTGTAGCCTATAGATTTTTTTGGGGCCTGGAATATGTTCTGGGTTTCAGCAAAAGTTATGGCAATCAGTGGGAAGCCAAGTGAGGACATTCCACTTAGAGTCATTTTAGTTAGTTAATATTACCGTATTAATAAGCTTCACCTATCCTGATCAAAAGACCGGGGAGGACAGAATTTGGTGGCTTTCAAAAGCAACAAACCTTTCTTACTATAGATCAACAGTCTGAATGTGTCTGTTGGGTTTGGGCCTCATTTTCCAGTGAGGTATTTATTGTTTTTTAATGAAATCTAGGAAATCATTTGGCGCTGTCAATGTCAAGGAAATAACAATGTAATTTATCATCAAAAGGGCTAACCCATTTTTTATGTGCTGTCTATTTATATATGGTGCCTTTGAGCTTTCAGTTGAGATACATCAAGTTAAAAATTTCAGCTAAAATGAGCTGAGAACTGTCAGGCAATTCATAATTGTGTTTTCCTGAACACATTCAGAATGACAAAGCGGATGCTATGTTCCACTGGGCTAAACCTGTGTAATTACTATTCCTTTACAATTTTAGATTCTATTTTTTTTCTTTTTGTATGTTTTATTTCTGTACTTTCCATGACATAAACTGTTCCAAGTCTGTCCACCCCAAGAAAAGAAGGACGACATCTGAACAATTCATTTATTTTTAGATACAGCTGTCAGGTGGAGAATTGAAAATGTCACCTAACCAGCTCAGGCTGCATGAAAGAAAGCTGTACTATTTCTAATGTGCACAATGTAATGCGCAAATTGACAAGAGAACGTTTTATTTAGAAGAAAGGTCAGCCAACATTTATCAGGTCAAATTCACTCATATTTAAGTATACAGTAAGTTTATTCAAGTATAAATCCCACCATAATACATGGGAAATTTTAATTCCGTCCACCGAATTATCTATTTATTTTTTAATTATATTATTTTCAATGGTGAATAAATTCATGTAAAAACACATTTTGTTGCATAATGTTCTGTACAGAAGGATATTACCTGGTCATGCCTAGACTTGGCTCCAGACCCATCAAGATGATTATAAGCAATTAGACACAGAAAATAAAATTGGCACTTGTTAGTAATGACCAGATCCTGTGAATTAATTACTTAAACAAAAGAAAGTCTCAGCTGATGGTTCCTACCTTACTTTATCCATATATTCTATTGAGCTTTCTATTTATGGCTGTTCGACTCCCCTGAAGTTAACTGCCCCATATAACAACATGTTCATAGAACCATAGAACATTTACAACCCCGGACAACATTCAACCCAACACATCTGTACCAGTGGGAAAAAGAGCAACTCAACTTAATCCCACGTTCCATCGCTTGTTCCATTGCCCATGTTGGTCACCGTTCAAGATAATTCAGAACACTTCTGAAACATAGCAAAAGTTTCTGCCTCCACCACCCTTTCAGGAAGTGAATTGCAGAACACTTACCATTCTCTGGTGAAATATATTATCCTCATATCCCCATATTGTAAATAGGTTAGGCAATTACTTTTCTCCCAAATATTTTATTATAATTTTTAATAATTATTTCATACTTCTGGCTTTTTTTTTAGTCAACTAGTATTCCTTTTCTAGTGAAGAGAACCCCCGTATTTCCAGTTTTGAAAGATACTGACAAGGGTGACAAGAGGCAGGGTGAATAAACTACCAGACAAGCACCTACAGGTTCGCAACAGGTCATTAGGCATTAGATTCACCTCCGTCATAGTATCTGAAGATTTTATTTTAAATGGAACATTCCGAGTATAGGTCCACCATCAATGTTCTGGCAACTGGGATGGCACGACTTCCACATGAAGAAAGACTGGATAGACTCGGCTTGTACTCGCTGGAATTTAGAAGATTGAGGGGTGATCTCATAGAGACTTACAAAATTCTTAAGGGGTTGGACAGGCTAGATGCAGGAAGATTGTTCCCGATGTTGGGGAAGTCCAGGACAAGGGGTCACAGTTTAAGGATAAGGGGGAAGTCTTTTTGGACCGAGATGAGAAAATCATTTTTCACACAGAGAGTGGTGAATCTGTGGAATTCTCTGCCACAGAAGGTAGTTGAGGCCAGTTCGTTGGCCATATTTAAGCGGGAGTTGGATGTGGCTGAAGGGATCAGGGGGTATGGAGAGAAGGCAGGTACAGGATACTGAGTTGGATGATCAGCCATGATCATATTGAATGGCGGTGTAGGCTCGAAGGGCCGAATGGCCTGCTCCTGAACCTAATTTCTATATTCTATGTCTAACTGGTGGCCAGGCTCTTCCTTTAATCCAGACAAAATTACGAGACCACACTTGAAATTCCCTCCGGAAGTACCCCCAATAATATGATGCCTGGGCCGGGTGAGTGGCCAGTCTCGACCTTATTGGGACTTCCTCGCCGATTGGTGGGTTGAATTTGCCCACTGCGGCCAGGACTTGGAACTCCGGCCTGGCTGGAGCCGACGGATCCGTTCCCATAGCTAACTTTGCTGGGAGATATTTCCGATCTTCAGCTGCCTAGCTGGATCGTCCTGGTACCGTTGGACTCCTCTCAGAGGCCATGACCTCTGTTGATCTAGCGAACCAAATAATCTAGAAAGGCCTTGGAACCAAGGATGTCAGAAAATCAGTGGTGGACCTGTACTAGTAATGGTGTATTTATTGAATGGCTGCAAACACCCATCCATTACAGCAATATCCCGAGGGAAAGGAAATCCACTATTCCACTGTTTCTAAAAATCATTAAAAAATGTGGATGCCAGAAACTTGAAATAAAAATAGAAATTGCTGGAACAGCACAGCAGGTCAGGCAGCACCTGTGGAAGGAGTAACAGTTAACATCTCAGGTTGAAAACCCTTCATCAGAACTGAGGGATATTTGGACAGAAATGTTGACTGTTTTTCTTTCCACTGATGGTCACTAGATCACGCAATGATCGCTAGATTCCGCAATGATCGCTAGATCAACAGAGGTCATGGCCTCTGAGAGGAGTCCAACGGTACCAGAACGATCCAGCTAGGCAGCTGAAGATATTCGGACTGAAATGTTGACTGTTTTTCTTTCCACTGATGACATGTTTAAAAGACATTTGGACAGATACATGGATATTGAAGGTGTAGAGTAATGAGAGCCAAACAGGTAATTGGGAATAGCTCAGATATGCTCCTTGGTTGGCATGGTCGAGTCGGGCTGAAGGGCCTGTTCCCTTGGTGTATATCTCTATGACTCCATGATGCTGCCTGATCTTCTGATTTTTTCAAGCATTTCTCTTTTTATTTCAATCTGCTAATGTTACTTGGTCTGGCCTATGTTTGCATCTCCAATTCTTTTCATGCAGTTGGGTCTTAGCTAGATTCGTCATTCAGACTCAGTTGGGTTTGAACATGAATTGCCAGCCTTTCTGGAACAAGTGCACAAGTACTTGAAGGTCTGCTGTCACCATGATAAATCTTCACTGCATTTTCTCCATTGCTCTACACCTTTATGGCATTATTGAATCCAGAATACTGCACCAAATGTGGTCTAACCAAAGTTCTACTCAAGTTTAACTGGAAATATTGTGTTTACATTTTATGGATCAAGTGACCTGCACTGAAAAATATTTTTTATAAATAATGGTATGCATGAGATAATGGTCAGGTTATGGTAATCAGCCAGACTCAGTGGGCCAAAGGGCCTGTTTCTGCGCTGTATCTCTAAACTAAATTAAGCAACATTTTATTTGCGCCCAACAGTCAATTTTATATTCATGCTATTCAAGGTGGTAAGCTATCTGCCAAATGGAAACTCAGCCACCCGAATTTGATTGTTGCTATTCACATCCCACGCCAAACTCAGGAAGTTAAGATTAGGACTGAAAGGTCTTCTGCGAAGCATCAGCGGTTGTGAAGGTGAGGGAGAAAAGCTAATGTCACATCCAGGAGAATAAGAAAAGAAGCCAATCCAGGATAAGAAGTTGTGAACAATAGCAGGAAATGCAAGATGGACACGTTTGTAATTGAGACTGGTGATTGCCTTGAGGCAGCAAGAAGATACAGATCTTAACATTCTGGGAAAGTGTAAAATAATACAGGTTCATTGATGTTATACAAGAGAAGGACAAGCAGCAAAGGGACAAAGAACTGAGGAGAATTAGATAGTGACTGTGACACATAATGACTGGAACTCGCCAGAGTCGGTGAGGTGAAACACAAGAAATGTCAGTTGGCAAATGGGTAGAAAATTAGCTCCTTTTCTTATACCTTTTTTATTATTTATAGATAGAGTCATAGAGTGATACAGCATGGAAACAGATCCTTCGGGCCAACTTTCCCACACCGGTCAACACGTCCCAGCTACACTCGTTCCACCTGCCTGCATTTGGTCCATACCCGTCCTATCCATGTACTAAATAGAAGCTAAATATAGAGGTAGCAGCTGAAGATGTGGCCCATGAGCAGCAATATTTATGTGACTACCGTGAATACCCTTTATGTCTTTACAAAACTATCGTGCTTTTTAATGTTCAACCATTCTGAAATTAAGTGGGCAATCAATATTAAACTTTATTGCCTTTCCTCACAGTGGGAAACATTGATTCTGCTGTGTGGGGATGTCTATGTTAAATTCTATCTTGTGTTGTGTTCTTTTTTATTCATGTGGCTGTATGGTAACTCAAATTTCACTGTACCAATTGGTGCATGTGACAATAAATGTAAACTTGAACTTGAACTTAAAAAGATAAATTATTTCATATGGCTAAGTATCTTAAATTCCATGCGCCTCATGCACTAATCTAAACACGACTTTAACATTTCAGTTTTAAGCAATCAAAAATTGAAGCATGTGAGTGTCTCGGATAAACCAATAACCAGTTGTATTTGTCAGGGGTGTGAGTGGTCTCTGGGTGACTGAAAGCACATGGAGTGGTACCCATGTTACTAACAGAAGCTCCAACTATAATGAAGAAAAAGCACAGGGAAATTGGGGTGTCACTCATGAAAATGTCATAGAATCATAGTCATAGAGTCATTAATGTTAGACAAGAGAAAGACAAGCAGCAAAGGGACAAAGAACTGAGGAGAATTAGATAGTGACTGTGACACATAATGACAAGAACCCACCAGAGTCGGTGAGGTGAACAGTGTGGAAACAGTCCATTGGATCCAACTTGCCCACGTCGACCAAAATGTCCCATCTACACTTGTCCCACCTGCCTGTGTTTGGCCCATATCCTTTTAAACCTGCCCTATCCATGTACATGTCTAATTGTTTCTTAAACGTTGCAGTAGTCCCTGCCACAACTTCTTCCTCTGGGAACTCATTCCATGCACCCACCACCCTTTGTGTGAAAAGTTACCCATCAAATTATCGCAGAAATATATGATGATTGACATTGTTACAGAGGCAAGAATGCGCTTATTGTACAAAATCATTCCCTGGTGCACTGTACTGTATGTTGTGCAGAATGCACACATTGCATCCCACAACAGCACAGGGTGCACCCACCATACTGTTGGCAGCCGCACGGCAGATGCATTTATCCACTGATCTCCCAGGATCCCCAAGTGATGTACCAATCAAATTGAAGAGAAAATTTGAAATGGAATTGTAAGAGATGGAGTAGAAGTGGATTGTAGCCAAAGAAACAAAATCTGGGCAACCCTCCATGTAATGAAAGAGATGCCTGGAGGACGCATAACATGCCCAGGTCTCAAAGACTTGAAAGACAAAAAAAAAATTCACAGGTGCTGGAAACCTGAAATAATAAAACAGAAAATGCTGAAGTTACTCAGCAGGTCATGCAGCATCAGAGAAGAGAGAAACAGTTAATATTTCATTTTGATAATCTTGCATCAAAATTGGTGTTTTCTGACAAAAATGGTAAATCAACTGAAATACCAGCCAGACCAATGAATACCATGGGATATGATTTGTTAATTGACAGCCAGAAATCACAGGTAAAAACTGCTACTACAAGTTTCATAGAAAATAGGTGCAGGAGGAGGCCATTGTGATCATGCCTGATGCAAGATGATCAAAATTAAATATTAACTGTTTCTCTCTTCTCTGATGCTGCAAGACCTGCTAAGTAACTTCAGCATTTTCTGTTTTATTATTTCAGGTTTCCAGCTCCTGTGATTTTTTTTTTTGTCTTTCGTCTTTGAGATCTGGGCATGTTATCTGTCCTCCAGGCATCTCTTTCTGCCTTCTTCATGGAGGGTTGCCCATATTTAGTTTCTTTGGCTACAATCCACTTCTACTCCATCTCTTACAATTCCATTTCAAATTTTCCATTAATCAGAAGAATGAATGATTGTGCAAAATCATTGATTTGCAATAATCATTCGAAGTTATTGAGTTGCTGCAATTGTAAATCGGTTTGCAGAACCAGGAACTCCCAAACAACCATGAGAATTTTGCTTATGTATGTCTTGCTCTTAAACTTCAGAATTTCCTCATTAAACCTTGCAGCCTCTCCCTTCTTCAAATCTACCTCAGTGGCTACACTTTCTTTGATACTTGCCACAGGTCCTGATGTGTCTTTAAGACATGTGCATCTATTTTATTCTGCTAATAATCTGACGAAGCACCATGGGATGTTCGGCGAACTGTGTAGAAAGGAACTGTAGGTGTTGGTATATACAGAAGATAGACAGACATTTTGAAGAAGAAGGGTCCCAAGTTCCCAACCCAAAACATCACCAATCCTTTTTCTCCAGAGATGCTGCCTGACCCACTGAGTTACTCCAGCTTCTGCACAACATAGAGTGCACCAGTGAATGACTGTGTCTATTGTATTTGTCGCAATATGTAGCCAATATACTCGTTACACTGTCAGTTTGCATTGTGCAGTGCCAGGAAAGAAGATGAATCATATGCGCATGTGGAATTCAACCTAGTGGCAATCAGAAGCATATCAAGGGGAAGATATTTATTTGGCAGCATTATACAAAGTTGTTTTTGTTTAATGTTTAAGTAATCTGGGTTATTGGAGATTGATTGATTAGTAGGACTGGATGTTACAATCCCTAAGATTTCACTACAAGAGAAATTATATATGTAGGAAGAAACTGCAGATGCTGGTTTAAACCGAAGATAGTCACAAAATGCAGGAGTAATTCAGCGGGACAGGCAGCATCTCTGCAGAGAAGGAATGGGTGACGTTCCCGGTCAAGACCCTTCTTCAGACTGAGAGTCAGGGGAGGGGAAGAGGGAGTTACAAGGATAAGGAAGTATGGACTCCTGTATATCAGCGAGACCAAGCACAGGCTCGGCGATCATTTCGCTCAACACCTCTGCTCAGTCCCCCTAAACCTATCTAATCTCCTGATTGCTAAACACTTTAACTCCCTCTCCCATTCCCACACTGATCTTTCTATCCTGGGCCTCCTCCCATGTCAGTGAGGCCCAGTGCAAATTGGAGGAACAGCACTTCATATTTTGCTTGGGCAGCTTACACCCCAGCAGTATGAATATTGACCTCTAACTTCAAGTGACCCTTGCTTTCCCTCTCTCTCCATCCGTCTCCCTTTCCAGTTCTACAACCATCTGAATGTCCCATTACATTTTATTTCTGTTTGCTTTGTTGTTACCTTCTCCTAGCTAACAATGATCTATTCTATTCTACATTTTCCTTGATCTCCACCCCCTTTGGTGTCTCATTCTCCAACCTTACACTTCCTTATCTCTGTATCTCCCCCACCCCGTCCCCTGACTCTTAGTCCGAAGAAGGGTCTCCACCTGAAACGTTGCCCATTTCTTCTCTCCAGAGATGCTGCCTCTCCCGCTGAATTACTCCAGCATTTTGTGTCTATATTTGGAGAAATTATATAATTAGCTTTGTACCTGTTGCAGTTATTCTGCAGATAGTGTAAAAAATCATTGCTCACCAGAATTCGAACTGCAAATTGGAAAACTAACAGCTGTATTGTAATTTAAAAGAATCTAGTAATATCATAAGTAAAGATTGTATAAATCTTTATGTATTATTTATTATATAATAACTATAATATGAAGTTTCATAACATAGATGAGATGAGAATTACTGGCCTTTTTCCCATTAATATTACCCATTAAAAAAAAAAAATACACTGTGCATTTTTGACACAATAGCGTATACAAATTTGATTCAATTTACTTAAAAATTGCATTTGTACTACCATTCTCCAAGACATATTTTGCTTCAGACAAAATCCCAAATATGTCTGGGAGAATGGGAGGCTATTCTTTGAAGTATAGATGCAGACCTGGTCATGGGCTGCTGTGTTCTATTGGTGAAGTATTTAATTAGGGTTGTCAGTTCAATCATCAGCCAACTTTGAGCCATGATGATCCTTGTGCCTGAAGCAGAGCAGTTGTTATTACAATATGCAATGCCATGTCACATAGCCAAAGGTCAGCATGTTATACTGCATCCAGATTAACACTGGGGATCTCTGATGCATGATATCTTGCCTAGAAGACCTTCAGATATATTCTTAATGTGATTTTCCACAAAACCTTTGAGATGTAAATCATTTTGAGCTTCATCCATTCTTTTGCAATCATTTATTTGTAATATCATAGAATGTACCTTTTGGAAAGTAATTTTCAAATAAATTAAACTTTACATAAAATATTTGCATCTCATTCATGTATGTATCAGGGGCCATTTTGCAGTCTTGGGTAATGCCAAGCAGGCAGAAAATTAATTGTTTTCCGAACACGATTTTAACGTTGACCTTCAAAGCATATTAATTTTAAAATAACATAGCTGTAGCAGTCACTTTGTTTTGATGTTCTTCTTGTCTTATTAATAAACTCAGGAATTTAACAATTAAAAATATTTTTTCTTAAGCTTTTATGTAAATGTTCAAAATGGCAAGATATAATAAAACATTTAACACAGGGCCCATTGACTTGTTTTGTGGTTTACTAAACATTATAACTTAATATAATATTAGTTCAGGATCCCTGGGATGGCGGAACTGTCATATGAGGAAAGATTGAAAAGACTAGGCTTGTATTCACTGGAGTTTAGAAGGATGAGGGGGATCTCATAGAAACATATAAAATTATAAAAGGACTGGACAAGCTAGATGCAGGAAAAATGTTCCCAATGTTGGGTGAGTCCCGAACCAGGGGGCACAATCTTAGAATAAAGCGGAGGTCATTTAAGACTGAGGTGAGAAAAAACTTTTTTACCCAGAGAGTTGTGAATTTATGGAATTCCCTGCCACAGAGGGCAGTGGAGGCCAAATCACTGGATGGATTTAAGAGAGAGTTGGATAGAGCTCTAGGGGCTAGTGGAGTCAAGGGATATGGGGAGAAGGCAGGAGCGGGTTATTGATAGCGGACGATCAGCCATGATCATAATGAATGGTGGTGCTGGCTCGAAGGGCCAAATGGCCTCCTCCTGCACCTATTTTCTATGTTTCTATGTTTCTATATATCAATTGAGATGTGAATCTTTGGGAGGTTGAAGGAAACCGGAGCACTCAGAGGAAACCATGCGGTCACAGGGAGAACGTGCAAACTCCACACAGTCAGCACCAAAGATTAGGATCAATCCCAAGTCTCTGCATCATGAGGCAGCAGCTCTATCAGCTCTCCCACTGTGCCACCCATTGAATGAATGGTTGTGGATGGAGTGGCTATCCAGAGGGCGGTTACATCATGAATGGTGTGGAGCTTCTTGAGTGTTGCTGAATATGCATTTATCCAGGCAAGTGGAGAATATTCTATCTCACTCCACAGATCCCCCATCCTCTAAACTGCTCTTGGAGACAAATTGTTTATATGATTACTGTATCTGAAGGAGCGTCTCGACCCGAAACATCACCCATTCCTGCTCTCCAGAGATGCTGCCTGTTCCGCTGAGTTACTCCAGCATTTCGTGTCTACTGTATCTTCTGTATACACTTATTGTGTAGACTGATTCAGATCTTTCACACCCCATCTTTAGTTCTCCCTAAGAGTTTACTTGAAAATATTTATTTAATTTATTGTGGCGCTCCTGGACTCAAAACTTTTACCTTATCTGAAATAAGTGATTTATTTGCAGTATTCTACCCCTCCTCCATTTCTAAAATGCATTTTATCCTTCTGTTTGTAACATTCTATCTCCAAGGAAAATTGTGTGCTAGGAGTATATTACAAGGCCCAACTTTTATCTACCTTGCCATGCCGAGGCAGCACAATTGAACATGGATGCAACACAGAAGGATAGAAGATTGGTCTACTCTGCACTCACTTTCATGGTAGTTGCACATGTCTGCATGTTTCAGACACATGCTTTTGGCTGCCAATAGGTAAGGCAGCCACAATCTCTCTAATGGTGCCAGGTTCAAGTGCAAAAACACAAAATTAATGGGTCTGAATACACACTAAAATGTTTGGGAAGTCATCACAAGTTATTCGAAGATAATTGGCTGAATACACTCCCACATTTCCAGCAAAATAAACTTTTGGGTCTTTTATTGCACCCACTTAAAGAATCATGCTGGTGGTGTGACTGGTACCTGATAAATAGCACCATTTATCCTGGAAAAGTACTGAAGAGAAAGGTTCCCTTGCATTCCTCCTTCTCCAAAAATCAAACTAAGAAGCAAGAGAGCAACATCGAGACTATCTGATTGGGTTACTGGTGGAATCACTGCCAAAAGCACATGCTAAATGCATTGAAGTATAAGAGAACAGAAATAAATATCATTTTGTTGGTGAATGGGAGAGAACTGCTCACTCAATGTTCCTGATGCACCAATGTGAAAGTTCTAATTGTACTTTTCAAAAACTGAAAGACATGGAAATGGTCCTTGACAGCACAGGTTGCTATTGATGGCATAAGTATTATCTGGGGCAGGGGCCAGGATCCACTTTCTGAAGCCTAGATGCTGTTTTCACAGTGCTCTTTGTCACCAGATGGCTGCAGCAAGGCCTCAGTCATGACGATCAGGGTTGGTGCTGCTGCAGGAATCACTCAGGATGACTGGGGAGGCATAGGCTGATCATGGCTGATCATCCAACTCAGTATCCCGTACCTGCCTTCTCTCCATACCCTCTGATCCCCTAGCCACAAGGGAGGCACTGGCTAAGTTAAACATCATCAGCCCCATTGAGCTGAGCAATTGTGAAAATTGGGTTCCTTACAACCAAGAAAATGGCTATTAGCATCTTGCTCTTCAGTGTAAAACCAAAGATGGAGTGTGGAAATTATCAAGGGAGGTGCAATAATTAACACAATAGTGTATTAAATAGGTATTTCAACACAGTTCACAAATATTCAATTGAGAATTTTACAATCTAACATGTCAATAAAGTGCCAGCATTAAATGGTTGAGTATAGTGAACTCATAGATTTGTATACAAATAATAAATCATTTCATCACATTTTGTAATTTTTTCCAACTCCATCATAAAGGTGTCTGCAGTACATGAACCTTTTTCATGAGACAATAAATGTATAATCCACATAGGGTGAATGGTTTACAAAAGAGCCACTGGAGAAGAATTACCGGCTCTGAAGGATTTATAACTATTTTAGAACGACTACATAACTGTGCTTCTATTAAGGTAATTATTCAGTTTGTGGGTTGAAGAATTGTTTCATTTTATTAATACACGTTTAAAATATTAACACATATTAATATTTCTGTAGAATATTTGCATGTAACCTGATCCTCAGGCCAGAAACATTGCTCATTCACCGGGGAGTGGCCTAGCTGAATGCACTGCTTAGCATCACGCAGTTCTTCCGTAATGTGATGTGTAACCCTATCAACCTTGCACACTCCATTCCTAACATATCTCAACAGTCAGTAGTTCATTTGTGCAACTTGTATTTGCATGCACTCTGACAGGAAGGTAAAGAGAGGCGTGTGTTCTATCATTTATATTTTGTGTCTTATTCTGAATTCCCAACTGTGAATTGGTGAATTGCTTTATGGAATTTACCAATGATAAAGCTGCCAGCTTGTGACGGTAAAAATGCATCAAATTCGGAAGGGGGTTGTGTGTACATTTCAAAGATTCGTAATGAAAAACAGTAGGAAGAGTAGGAAGGAGCCACAGATGCTGGTTTATACCGAAGATAGACACACAATGCAGGAGTAATTTAGCCAGTCAGGCACCATCTCTTGAGTGAAAGAATAGATGACGTTTCTGGTCGGAAGAAGGGTTCCTGTTCGAAATGTCACCTATTTGTTTTCTCCAGAGATACTGCCTGACCCACTGAGTTACTCCAGCATGTTTTAGTCTATCTTGAGCTGTGAAAAGGACTTTTCTTGCAGGACTTTGAATACTTATATGAAGTGGGTAATCAGATTTTGATGCTAATGGACGTTGAGGCTAATATGTAAACATAACTCTGTATCAGAGGAAGAGAATTGTTTTGTAATGGAGAGTAAAATGCTGCAATCTATTACACATCCTTAGTCTCTCCAGGGAAAACAGAGTATCACAGATTGACAAAATAAATAAATACGGAAATTGAGTTGCACAGCACAATGCTTTTATGTGTTACTTGATACAACTTTGTTATAACATCCTATGCAAAACTCAATCTGGGACTCATCACCACTCTTCAAATACTGTAACTTTATCTTTGTATGTGACTCGTGTATAAAACGGTAATGCAAATAGGTGCTTGGACATATGCAGTCCTGTCCCACAATCATAATCACAATCACAATACCACTTAATTTGCCAAGTCAGTCATACATAAAATACAGTTTAACATAAACATCCACCACAGCGACTCCTCCACATTTCTCACTGTGATGGAAGGCGAAAGAAATTCAAATCTCTACGCCTCAAGCCCTCCGTTGACGGGACGATCTTGACTCCCGTAGCCAGTTCCGTTTGGGCCCTCTGCATCAGAGCGATCAGCTCCTGCATTGGGAGGATGTCAGCTCCCCCGCGCCTGACATCGGACCCCGGGTCGGGGCTGGTCAAGCCTCTGCGTCATTGGAGCTTCCCGACTCGGCCTCTCCCGAGACTGCGAGATCTTGATGGTAAGTCCGCAGGTCACGATTGGAGTGATACCAGGCAAGGGATCAGCTCCAATGTTCAGTCCACGCCCCGCAGCGGGGCTCAAGTCAATCCGAGGAGGCCTCCAACTCCATCGATGGTAGGCCGCAGAGCGACCGCAGAGCGACCGGAGATGCGACCCAAAAATTAATCGCAATTCCGGCATGGTAAGAAACTGAAAAACAGTTTCCCGCAAACACCCTCCCCCTCCCCCACAAACTTTTAACACACACTAAAAATAAAAATAAAAAAACAGACAGACTGTTGGCGGGCTGCCAATCGTGTGGCGCCCCTGTTTGCCACATGTGACTTTTCAGGGAGTCATTAGTGAATCTTCACTGCACATGAAACCTGCTTCATTGTAACTTTGAGGACATCTATTTAACTAGGTAGAGATACAAGGAAATGTAGATGCTGGAGCCTTGAGCAAAAGTACTGAAATAATGGACAGGTGATGTTTTGCATCAGCACTCCTCTTCAGACTCTTGATTAGGTTTGCTAAGATCTGTAACAATAAGCAAAAATTGAAAATAGTAAATGTTGCTCCTTTCTTCAGAAAATACAATAAACTTAAGAAATATCTATCTACCAATCCAAACTATATGGTCTGTAGTTTCCAGCTTGAAAACTACAGGCCATAAAAAGCTGCAAACTACAGGCTATATACTGTAGCTTGGATTGGTAGATAGATACTTCATAATCAATTGCAATACACAAAGTGCTGGAGGATCACAGTGGGTCAGGCAGCATCTGGGCAGAGAATGGACGATTTGAGATGGGCCACTTCTTCAAACTGACTGGATCATTAATTATAGTAAAAGTTATTGGGGATAATTGGGAAAGCAGAGTTGGGATTACAGTTGGTCACCCATGTTCTCATGAAATGTAAAGCACACTGGAGGAGCTGAGTGAATTACTCCTTGCTCCCAATTCATATGTTTTCCAATCTAAACTTAAAATCATGTGTGAAATGGGTTTTGGATCAGAGCAATTCGGTGAACATAATTAAAAGTTATCTTGCACTCAAAAATGCGCTCACACCTGAAAGCATTATCATTCCATTTCATTTGGTGGGTACGAATTTAGTGTGACATTTTCTCAGTGAAGTCCTGGTGCATTGAAGGTTGCGGAGAAGCAGGACAACAAACATAGGAACTTCTGATCATAGCATTTCTGGGCAATGGTGGCATAATGGTTATCTGGATCTGGATGTGATACACTGAAAAGTTCTAGGTAGAGCATCACTCAGCACTGGAAGTAGGACAATTTTATACTGGACAATTTTTACATTTTATCAAGCCAATTAATCAAGCCAATTAACCTACAAACCTGTACGTCTTTGGAGTGCAGGAGGAAACCAAAGATCTCGGAGAAACCCCATGCAGATCACGGGGAGAACGTACAAACTCCATACAGACAGCACCCGTAGTCGGGATCGAACACGGGTCTCTGTTTATGTCAATGGAATAAAATCCAATCGACTGAGCGATTGATTAGGAGATTTGATTTAAATCTCACTGCAGCAGATGGGAAATTTAATTCAGGTACTTGGAAAGCTATTTTCAATAATGTGACCATGAAGCATCCACATTATCATAAGATAAACAATCTGGCTTACTGATGTCCTTGCCTGGTTTGTCCAAGGTATAATGCAGATCCACTAATATGTTTGGTTCTTATTCCCTTCTCCATTCAAGGTCAATTTGTAATGGATAAGAAATACTGGTATTGTCATTGACATCCAGAGGTCAAGACCAAATGCAATACAAATCAGTAAATGTGATCCTTGACAGTTGCTATCAGATTTAACCTAAGTAACAGTGAACTCTGAAACCTTATTGCCATCTGGCCGACAAAAGTTGGATCAATTGTACATGAAGATGGAGAAATTCTAGGCTTGAGTTTCGAAAAGAGCAAAAGGTTTGAAAAATGTTGGGAAAGATGTAAAATAAGTTGTGTGAAAATACTCTAATAGGGGGAAGTCGGACTGAGGTAGAAAGGCATTTGGAGAAGAGATAAGGAATGTCATTAATGCAAAAAAAAAATAATGGGCAACACTTTGAAGTCTGGATTCAGAATGAAGTGGTGGGTGTAATTGCAATATGGAGAGTTAGAAGTTCAAGTCATTCTACAGTTTTGGTAGGTGGCGTCACGCTGGTGTTTGGGCAGGACTGATGTCAATTCCCCATGATGATACTAACCTATTGCTCACCGATCCCTGGCCATTTATAATATGGCAGGTTATGTGAGAAGCATTGATAATATTTAAACCTGCACAGATGGTAGACTGGTCTGAATTTATAATTTGAAGTGGGAGATCCAACTGTGAAAGGAGCAAGAAAGATCTGCCTCCAACATAGCAGAACTTTTGAGTGTATTCCTTGTCAGTGAGCAGCAGCATTGACTTTCCACCCATTCTGCAGATGTTCTGCCAACTGCTCTTGCTCCTCCATTCTATGATCGGCCAATCCTCCCCTACAATCTTAGTCAAGCCAGAGCCACATTCTACCAGTAATCCCTTGAACCTCCAACCTTTGTACCTCCCAGCTGCCAAACCTACACCTGATCACACTCAACGTACTTTATGAAAATGAAAAAGATATTCTGCTATTAAGCTTATCAGGAATGTTATTTCAAAATAAATCTTGTTCTCCTCCTGTTGCTAATGTCCTGTCTGAAATATTCATAAATATTGGAGCAGCTATCTCTGGCCAAGTGAGATCAGAACATTGGAATTTATATTGGAATCTACTGCCTTTTGTGTTGCAGACTGTGTTCCATTGGAATATGTTACCAGCAGTTAGTTAGAGGACACAATTTTGCAAAACTACTTGCATGGTTGACACTGAGTCTCTGGATAGCATGAATCTACAAAAGCTGTAATGTGTGTTCTAATTCCACAAGTCAATCAGCACACATTACGAACAGCTGAAATACATAGAACATATGTAGAATAATACAGCACCAGGAACAGGCCCTTCAGCCCACAATGTTTGTGCTAAACATGATTGCAAGATCAATAGCAAGATTAAATGAGAACTTACCAGTTTGAGGTTTGATCTTTATTTTATGAGGAGTTACGATGAGCGATTACATGAAGAACCCTGCCAGTCGGCATGCACGTCAATCTTCAAAGCAGCGGTGTGAAATCACAGAAGAACAACAATTGAAGTATTATAGTAAGATTATAACTCTAGAAGTCCCAGATGAGCTTCGTGATATGAGGGTAGTGAGCCATGGGCACGTAATCGCTCATCGTAACTCCTCATAAAATAAAGATTAAACCTCAAACTGGTAAGTTCTCATTTAATCTTACTATTTTACTTCGGAGTCACATGAGTGGTTCCGTGAAGACTTTAAAGGTCTGTGATTTCACGCCGATCCAAATCCAGGCGTTTCACACTGCAAGCAGTTGATTCAGAAGGAGTGAATTAGTAACAACATTGATTCATGATACTGATTAACATGTTAATGCTTTAATTCACAAATAACAAAATATATACAATAGCGACTCCTCTCTCCCAGGGAGAAGCTGTGAACCAAAGATTAACACAGAGTGGGCGAACACCCCGGATTCAACAAGCGGCTTGTTGTTGAACCTGTGAAAAGTTGATTCATTTGACCATCCTGCGGCCGCGACGATATGGTCTAGAGCGACGTCCATTGCCCTCGCTGCCGGCGTTGATGCTGGCGGAGTGAGATTTAAAATTTTCAGTATTAACTCCTGCACACCGCAGGACTTGCTTCAGCCATTGTGAGATGGTCTGAGATGAAACTTGCCTATGTGGCTTTTTGCGGCTTATAAATAGTGCTACCTCTGAGCCTATGAGGCTCTTCGTGACGTCAATATAGCGCTTCAAGTGCACCACTATACACAGCCGTGAATCTGTGGGATAAGCTGACAATACAAGCTTGTATACCGACACCCCTGGTCTGCTCTGTTTGAGTAAGTCATAGATGTGAAATGTAATGTCATTCTGTGATGACACCATCCTGTCCAGACGCAGTTTGTGGAGAGTAAAAACCTTTTGCGCTGATGTAAGCGCCATGAGCATAACCAATTTGAGGGTGATCCTTGGTAAGGACAATAATGTGGCTGTTCCCCATTGATGGAGCACCATGAGTACCTTGCTCACATCCCAGATTTGAGAGTACCTAGGCCTAGGAGAATTTGAATTAAACACTCCCTTCCTGAATCGTGATATTAATGGGTTGGACCCTAATGGTTGTAGTCCTGACCCCCAGCACAGGTATGCTGACAGGGCACTCCTGGCACTGTTGATGGCACTATAGCTCAACCCTGCATTGATGTGTAAGTGGGATAGGAATTCTAGCACATCTGGGATGGAGGCTGTGTGGTAAGTGATGTTTCCCTTAAGAGCTTGATACAGCCTTCAATTAAATCTGCTCTCTTGCCCTGGGGCAGAGTCACAGACATGTGATTGGAATTAACTGTGAATCCCAGATAGTCAATTAGGTTAACCGGCACCAATATTGATTTAACTGGGTGGACAATGAATCCTAGCCTCTGCACCATGTGTTGAACAGCTGAAATGGATAACTCAGCTGCATCAAAGGTGTTTCCAATGATTAAAATGTCATCCAAATAGGCCATAATGATATGGCCTTGTGACCGTAATGATATGGCCTTGTGACCGTAATAACCCAAGTACTGGTTTTAGCAGCTTTGTAAATAAGCGAGGGGCTGAGATCAATCCATTAGGTAGAGCACGAAATTGCCACAATTGTCCCATCCAGTTAAATTTTAAATATCTGTGATACTCCTTATGAACAGGCACTGAATAATACACATCTTGGAGATCTATACATGCCATATAACACCCCCTGGAAAGCAGTTACTTGGCAGTAGCAAATGTTTCCATTTTAAAATGCTGATACTGCACAAATGGATTAAGTCCTGTTAGGTCCAAGATAATCCTACACCCACCATCCTTCTTTGGTTTAGGGAACACATTAGACACGAATTGATGAGTCTGATAAATTATTTTCTCAATTACTCCCTTGAGGCATAATTTTGCTATTTCAGCTTGGATCATGAAATTCTCTGTTTGTGAGAAGATGAGTGGCCGTTTTGGTTTGTGCTGGGTGGGTGGCCACAGGTTGGGAATAAATTCAATTTTAAATCCTTGAATACTCTGCAGTATAAACACATTCAATGTTATTTTACTTCGGAGTCACATGAGTGACTACACGAAGAAGCCCCACCAGGCGCATGTGCGTCATTACGTCCGACACATGGCGCACCGTTGGGGTGGAGAGTGCAGCTCCATCAGCGGTAAGTAACAAACTGACAGATAAGTGGTTTAAACAACTTTCTGCGGGTACGTAAACTCCGTAAGGTTGGTTTCAGGAGCCAGTGGAGAGAAAATGGAGAGAATAGTGAAAAAGAGTTCTGCAGTTCACAGTAAAATACTTACTCGCGGAACCGCGGTTAGTGAACGTAGGTCGGCCAGTGATATACCGGCTGCGGTAACGCCGGTTCCGAGGACGCCAACTGCAGAATCTCCGGCAGCTCAGCTGCATCCATCAACGCCGGTGCCTCAGGGCGCTGTGGCCACTCCACTCGGGAGGAAGGCAAAAAGAGAGAATCAGTCAGGCCTGTTTATTCAGATGAGTCTGACCAAGAAGACTCCCCTCCTTCAATCAAGAAAGTCTGGGGACGTCTTGATAAGATGGAGAAAATGATCGAAAGAATGTTGAACCATGAAGTGTTCCAGTCGGGGTCGCATACCCCCAGGATTCCCCAACAGCTTTCTGGAACAGCCTCAGGCAGAGGCCCGTATGGCGAGGAGGACTACCAGCACACCTACGAGTTCCAGTGGGAATCCCCCTCACCAGCACCTTGTTTAGGGCTGGTTGATACCTCCCTAGAGCAAGGCTCGGGAGAGCCAGGGCAGGAGGAATCTGACCCTGAAGTTGGTGTCACTGCTCTTGTGCATACACCAAAGCACATGAGCCATGCTCCAGGTGTCCCTGATGTGGCCGGAAATGTTGCCATTCCGGAGGGGACTGGTGAAGCCATGGAGGATAATCTGGCCAGCAACATAAATTATCTGGCCCCTCACCAGCTCCAGGACTCTATTATGGAGGAAACATCAACTTGTTACCAGACACCTGTTAACTGTGCGTCGCTCAAGGTGCCCACCGTGAACTCGGCCATCTGGGCACAAATTTTCCCATCTATGATGGGGCAGGAGCTCCGATTCCAGAGAGCTCTCAAATTGGTGGGGGCGGGGATCGCAGCGTTTGGGCGAATGGTCCAAGGAGCGCCGATGTCAGGAACACAGCAGGATATGTTGGCCCTGCTGTGCAATGCTCATTTTGAGTTAAATTATATCCGGATGATTGCCATCAAGCCGACACTGAATCCACGCTTTGCGGATCTATGTAAGTCCTCCAATATCCAGGCGCCACATTTTTTATTTGGTGAAGACCTGGCAAAACAGGTTAAAGACCTAGAGGAAGAGGCTAAAACCATCGGCCTCATTAAGACCTACACACCCTCGGCCAGGATACCGCCTCGCAGGCCTTTCCCTTCAGACGGGCATCAGATACTGGAGCAGGTCCAAATAGAGCATTGCCAGTTAGACGCCGTTCACATGCACCTGTGCCCCCCCCCCCCCCAAACTGGCCAGAAGGTTGAGAAATCTGAGATCAGCTATGGAGGTACGGGTAACTGATTCAGTCCAGGATATATCCTCTGGGAAACGACCTCCGGTTGGGGGTAGGTTGCAATTGTTTTATGATGAATGGTGCTGCATAGCATCAGATCAGACAGTGTCCGGGGGTCTCGAATTGAGTTTATGTCAGGAATACATCCACCTGCACAAAATATGCCTAGTCGGGTATTGGTTTTTTCAGGACCAGAAACTCTACAGGTGAATGATGAAATTGGGGTTTTATTCCAAAAAGGGGTAATTGAAAGGATGGTATAGCATCCTCAACAATTTGTGTCCAATATATTCCCCAGGCAGAAAATAGATGGTGGGTGTAATTCTGTGCCTAACCAGACTAAATTCTTATGTCCAGTATAGGCATTTTAAAATGGATTATTTCAGTATTGCTAAGCAGTTGTTATCAAAAGGTTGTTATATGGCTACCATAGATCTGAAAGATGCATTCAGTCCCAATTCATCATCAGTACCATAGATACTTGAAATTTTGTTGGACGGGACAGCTGTGACAATTTAAAGCATTGTCCAACGGGTTAACCTCAGCTCCTAGGTTATTTACAAAATTTTTGAAACCAGTTCTGGTGCTACTCCGTGCCCAGAATCACATTGTGATGGCTTATTTAGATGATATTTTAATTGTAAGCAACACTCAGGAAGCAGCTGAGGAGTCGGTTTTCAGCGACCAAACACCTGTTTCAGAGGTTAGATTTCCTCATCCATCCAACAAAATCCAAGCAAGTACCATCCCGAATAATTGACTATTTGGGGTTCGTCATTGATTCAATTGATATGTCAGTGACTTTGCCTATGGCAAAGGCTGTTGAAATCATGAAGGCCTGCAGCAGTCTCGTAGAGGAACAACAACCCTCCATCCGGCAAGTAGCCAGTGTCATTGGTAAATTTGTGGCGGCTTTCCCTGCAGTGCAGTTTGGACCTCTGCACTATCAGAGCTTGCAACGAACTAGAGAACAAGCACTTAAAGAACATGCAGGTCATTTCGACAGACCAATGCAGTTGCAAGCCATAGCCATCGCCAAATTGCAATGGTGGATAATCAATGTCTCACGAAGTACCAAAAACATTTTGACTCAACAACCTTCAGTGATTTTACAAACAGATGTCAGTGCTTCGGGATGGGGAGCCATGGATACCGAGTCTAGCTGTGGTGGTAGATGGAGTGTGCAAGAGGAATTAATTCTGCAGTGGCATGGTATAAATTACTTAGAAATGCTGGGTGCATTCTATGGATTAAAAGCATATTGTTCAGCAATGAATGATTTACATGTTCAGCTCCAGATTGACAATACCACAGCTGTTGCTTATATCAATCACATGGGAGGAATTAGGTCAGTATCATGTGATAATCTGGCTAACCTCATTTGGGACTGGTGCATTCCCAGAAATATCTGGGTCTCAGCTATCTACCTACCAGGTAGAGATAATGTGGTGGCGGCCACCAGGTCAAGCAAATTTAATGACAACATAGAATGGATGCTAAATCCAAACGTTTTTAAAATGATTGTCAGCCGGTATGGTTTGCCAGACATAGATCTGATTGCATCCAGGCTAAATCACCAGTTACCTAAATACGTTTCATGGGAAACAGATCCAGGAGCAGTATCGGTGGATGCATTCTCGCTACATTGGGGACGTACATTCTTTTACGCTTTTCCCCCATTCTGCTTCATCAGGCAATGTCTCACGAAAATAGAGCAGGACTCCGCCTCGGGCGTTCTGGTGGTTCCTGACTGGCCTACACAGCCAAGGTTCCCATTGGTCCTGAGAATGATGACAGCCATTCATGACTGTCCCCAAATGCAGCAATTTGTTGGTTCATCCGGTAACAGGAGAAAGTCATCCTTTACATAATTGTATTAATCTGTTAATCTGCAGATTCTGACCAGACCGTTCCAAGGGCTTGGAATGTCGAGTAGGACCGTGGATGTGATTACTGCGGCCTGGAGAGATAGCACTAAAAAACAATATGTGTTTCATATTAAGGAATGGGAGATGTTTTGTTTACAGTCAGATATATCTTATCATACTGCAAGCATACCGGATGTATTGGAGTTCCATGCTACATTGCATTTTGATGAACAGTTGAGCTATAGTGCCATTAATAGTGCTCGGAATGCTTTGTCCTCCTAGTTAGGGCACTTTTCGGGACAACAATCTATCAGGTCTCATCCGCTAGTATCCCGATTCATGAGAGGTATCTTTAACATAAACCCTCCTAAGCCTAGATATACAGAAATCTGGGATGTGAGCATAGTTCTCACACTGCTTCGGCAATGGGCTCCAATCACATCGCTATCTATTCAGAAGATAACACTTAAAGTGGTTATGCTCATAGCACTAGTATCAGCGCAATGGGTTCAGACATTGCAAAAGCTACGGCTGGATAGAATGTATTCTTCTGTAGATAATATGACATTTAATTATATGATTTAATCAAACATAGCCGGCCAGGTATGGCCGGAACCAAAGTAAGCTTTAAAGCATACCCCGTTGACTGAAGGCTATGTGTGGTTACGCACCTGAGTCAATACATCGAGGTAACTAAGAGTCTCAGAGGCTCTGAAACAGCAATGCTCATCAGCCACAAAAAAAACTCATAAAAAGGTGACAGTTCAAACTATTTCTAGGTGGTTGAAACAGGTTTTGGATTGTGCTGGAGTAGACGCTCATGTGTTTAAATCTCACTCCACCTGGGCGGCATCAACATCTGCAGCGAAGGAACAGGACGTGCCTCTAGATCAAATCCTCGGGGTCCAGGATGGTCTAGGGAATCGACGTTTTCCAAGTTTTATGACAAACCTGTCCTGGCAGTGCAAAATTTTGGGCATGGTGTTTTGGGTTCCGTTTGATTTCTTTTGTAATTTCATTTGTAAGTTTCCCCTGGGATAAAGGGGTTATTACGGTTTTGTTTATTATTAAAATGTTTATTGAATAATTTAAGCAATATTCAATACATTATTTGTTCAATCCCGTGTCAACTGAAGCAGTGTGTCGTAAGTAAAATAGTAAGATTAAACGAGAACTTACCAGCTTGAAGTTTGATCTTTATTTTATGAGGAGTTACGATGAGGGATTACGTGCCCTCCGCTCCCGACCCTCATAATCTCAAAGATCATCTGGCAGTTCCAGTCTTCTGAGTCTTATTATATCACTTTGACTGTAGTTACTGCGATTTCACGCCGCTGCTTTGATGTATGATGCGCATGTGCCTGGCTTCTTCACGTAGTCCCTCATTGTAACTCCTCATAAAATAAAGATCAAACTTCAAACTGGTAAGTTTTCATTTAATCTTACTATTTTATACCATTCTCCCAGAAATCCATGTAGCCTCCCTCCAAATGGTAGACAATTCTCTCTCAATATGTTTCGACAAGAGCCAGACCCACCTACCTCCATGGTTACTGGTAGAGCTCCTTGCCTGGTTGTGGTGGTAAAGGCATGTTTCCCCTTGCTCCTGCTGGGGAGCGCCAGTTGCGGATATTAAACGGTCGGCTTGGTCCTTGCCCAGCCCCGGTCTCAGCAAACCGCTTGAAGGGATACTGCCTTCGGAGGGTTCTGCTGGTTACCGGCGCCTTGATGAGCCCGACGGTTTTGGCCTCATCGTCCAGCTCCTTTACTCTTTTAGCCAGGTCTTCCCTAAATAATAGGTTTGGAGGCTGGCCGTTGCCAGGCTTGCATAGGGCAGCAAACCTGGGATTACTGGTTGGGCGGATGGCGCTCTTTCTGAGACATTTAATCTCAAAGTGTACATTGCACATGAGAGCCAGGGCATCCTGCTGAACTTCAGTCAAGAGCCCACCATCCACCAACCTACTGAAAGCCGTTATTCCAGATGCCAGCAGCTTGAGCACCCGCTGCAGTTTAATCTCCTGCGCTCGGATGCCTTCCCCCATATGGCCTCAAATGGCATGGTTTACTGTCGGCACCTTCATCTCATCTCACTGGCATCTTACTGGCATCTCATATTTTTTGGCAGTAGAATCCATGGCCTGCTCCTGGAGCTGGTGGGAGGCCAGGTAATTTATGCTGGCAGCCAGCTCCTCTCCAAGTGGCTCACCAGAGTCTGTAGGGACGGCAAAACTGGCCACCAGGAATAGGACCTCTGGCGCTTGCACCTCGTCCCGTGGGGCAGCCTCCATCGCTGAGCTCTCTGAATCGGCGTCAGATTCAATCCGACCCGGTATACTCTCCTCATCCTGGAGGGAGATACTTGGCAGCCCTGTAGGTGCTGCTGGCGCAGGCTCTTGGAGAGGCCAGCGCTCTTGATGGAGCATCCTCTCCAACAGGAGCTCCATCCTGGATACCCATTCCGCGGTATCCATTGTTAGGATCGAACCCTCTCGGCCAGACACGTCTGAGTCTATCGGCCGGACAGACTTTTGGGTGGCCTTACGCCCCTCCGGCATAGGCACAGTGTTCTCAGACACCAAGTCTGTGGTCGTTGGTTTGACAACCAGCGACTCCGTGGATGAGCTAGGCGCCCGCCCGCTACCCGCACTCCCACGGACTTGAGATATTTTCGCCACAGCTCGCCTTGCTGCTCCTCATGTTTGCATTTGCCCTCCCGCAACAATAATTACCAAACGCAGAGACCTCGCACATGTTTAACACTTACCTGAGGCTTTTTAAACTTACCGCTAGAGAAGCGCTGCTCCTCCCTGCCAGTCGCTGCGCCATGCGTCAGACGTAATGACGCGCATGCCGACTGGCGGGGTTCTTCATGGAATCTCTCACGTGACTTCAAAGTAAAATTAATCTCATCTGCTTTCAAATGGTCCATATCCCTCCATTCACTTGATATCACTCCATTCCCTGCACATCCACATGCCTACCTAAAAACGTCTTAAAGGTCAATATCGTATCTGTCACCACACTACCCCTGGCAGCACATACAGGCACCTGCCACTCTTGGTGTAAAAAAACTTGCCTGAACGTCTTCTTGAAACATTGCTGCTTAGGCCTCAAAGTTACACCCTGTAGTATCTGACATCTCCACCATGGGAAAAAGGTCTGACTGTCTACCCTGTCTACACCTCTCATAATTTTATACATGTCTATCTTGGTTACCCGCAACCTCTGCCATCATAGAGAAATCAACCCAAGTTTGTCCAATCTCTCGTTGTAGCTAATACCCCCTAATCCGGCATTATTCTAGTAAACCGCTTCTGCACCCTCCCTAACTTCCCCATTCCCTTCCTCTAATGGGGTGACCAGAACTGCATGCAATATTCCAAGATTACAGACTGCTGTTTGAAAACTTTGTACATCGCGGAGCTGCGGTTTGCAGAGCTTCCAGCGTGGGCGGCACTGAATTCAACATCGCGGAGTCATGGGATCCTTTTGCTGAGGGCCGCCATCGTGAATCTCTGCCCAGTTCAGCCTGTGGACTTCGGGAGCCACGGACTCCGGTAGGAAGTGACCGATTCGGATGTCCAAGCCGCTGAGGTTGTTCTCCCGTTCCGATGTCGGAGTTCCATCACCCCGACGAGAGGGCCTGAACATCGGGCCGCCCAACAGCGAGGGGTTCGGGAGCCCCCCAACCACGGGTGAATAACAGAGGACAACAGAGGAGGATGACTGAGCTTTGGTGCCTTCCCTCGCAGTGGGAAACTTTGATTCCACTATGTAGGGATGCCTATGTCAAAGACTATCGTGTTCTGTGCTCATTTTTATTCGTAAGGCTGTATGGTGACCACACCATTCACTGTACCAATTGGTACGTGACAAATAAATCTCTCTCTCTTGTCTCTTGTCTCTTATCTGCTTGCGTTGCCACTTTGAGGGCTATCCATTAATTTGAAAAATCCTCTCTGAACACCATTAACTGCAATTTGTCAGCATTGCACTGTTCAGGTAAATGGAAGAATGAATATTGATGAATATGTTTATGTTTGAATCTGGAAGTTTGTTTATTTTGCCATTGTTATCAGTGCAAGAGTGCTGAACAAACCAACAACCATGTTGCTTAATTTGATACTAATTCTATAAGAAGAATTCTAACACTCTATGTTTAGTAATGACCAGTAGAGAGCAGCAGTACTGTATTTAATACAAACCCAATCTCATTATTGTGAGAAGTGTAAAGGGCCTGTCCCACTTGGGCGTCATTTGCGCGTCATTTATGCAACATCATTTACGTGTCACGACACGCACGTGATGCGTGCATGGTGTGCATTGCGCGCGCATGGTGCGTGTTGACGTAGGCAGTGACGCGTGGTTGTGCGTGGCGCCCCAGGATTTGGGGATTCACAAAATCTTCACGCACCACCTGCGTGACGCGCAAATGACGCCCAAGTGCGGCAGGCCCTTTATTGTCCCAAGGAAGCATCTTTCAGCAGAATTTCTCAGAATCTCTCAAACTGCTAATGCAGTTACATCAAAAGTTTAAGAATAAGGAGGAAGCCATTTAGAATGGAGACGAGGAAACACTTTTTCTCACAGAGAGTGGTGAGTCTGTGGAATTCTCTGCCTCAGAGGGCAGTGGAGGAAGGTTCTCTGGATGCTTTCAAGAGAGAGCTAGATAGAGCTCTTAAAAATAGCAGAGTCAGGGGGTATGGGGAGAAGGCAGAAACGGGGTACTGATTGTGTATGATCAGTCATGATCACATTGAATGGCAGTGCTGGCTCGAAGGGCCAAATGGCCTGCTCCTGCACCTATTGTCTATTGTCTATTGTCTAAAAGTTGCAATTATGTATACCACAACTGTATTCATGTAGCTTTTCAAATTAGAATTAAAAGGTTTCAAAATACTGAGTAAGATATCCTCATAAAGTTAAGAGGATACAAAGTGCTGATTGTAGTGGCATATTACCATTATTAAGCTAGTATAATAGTAGCCAAGGAGACAATCGTTTGATAATTGGGCTTGTTCTTCCAATGACCTTGCTCATCAGAAGATCCAGTGTTTCACCAGCGTGTACCTAGGGCCAGTCTTCCATCTGGAGTCCATCTTCCAAATGACCAGCAAGACCTTGTACAGTGGAAGAAGGAACTGCAGATGCTGGTTTAAACCTAAGAGAGACACAAAAAGCTGGAATAACTCAGCGGGACGTGGAGAGAAGGAATGGCGACCTTTCAGGTCGAGACCCTTCTTCAGACTAGTTAGGGATAAGAGAAACAAGAGATATATACGGTGATATGGGCAGATAAAGAACAATGAATGAAAGATGCAAAAAAGTAACAATGATTAAAGAAACAGGCCATTGTAAGCTTTGTAGGATAAAAATGAGAAGTTAGTGCGATGGGTGGGGGAGGGATAGAGAGCGAGGGAATGACGGGGATATCTGCAGTGAGAGAAATCAATATTCATACCACTGGGCTGTAAGCAGCCCCAGCGAAATATGAGATGCCATTCCTCCAATTTGCATTTAACCTCACTCTGACAATGGAGGAGACCTAGGATGGAAAGGTCTGTGTTGGAATGGGAAGGAAAATTAAAGTGTCCAGTAACTGGGAGATCAGGTAGGTTCAGGTGGGCTGAGCGAAGGTGTTCCGCAAAATGATTGCCTAGTCTGCGTTTGGTCTCGCCGATGTATAAGAATCTACGTCTTGAACAACGAATACAGTAGATGAGGTTGGAGAAGGTGTAAGTGAACCTCTGCCTAACTTGAAAGGACTTAGTCGAGGGAGGAGGTATAGCGACAGGTTGCATCCTCTGCTGTTGCAGGGGAAGGTACCTGCGGAGGGGATGGTTTGGGTGGGAAGCAATGAGTTAACCGGGGAGTTGATGAAGGGACGGTCTCTGCAGAAGGCGGAAGGGGGTGGAGATGGGAAAATGTGGCTAGTGGTGGGATCCCGTTGGAGGTGGCGGAACATTTGGAGGATTATGTGTTGTATGTGAAGGCTGATGGGGTGGAAGGTAAGGATAAGGGGGACTCTGTCTCGGTTGTGACTCGGGGGAGGGGGAGCAAGGGGGGAGCTGCGGGGTACTGAGGAGAAACGAGTGAGGGTCTCATTTATGATGGGAGAGGGGCACACACGTTCATGGAACACCTCATCTTGGGCGCAGATGCCGCATAGACAAAGGAATTTGGAGTAGAGAATAGAGTCTTTACAGGAAGCAGGGTAGGAAGAAGTGTAATCGAGATAGTTGTGGGAGTCAGTGAGTTTGTAATAGACGTCAGTCAATAGTCTCTTTCTTGTGATGGAGACTGTGAGTTCAAGAAAGACCTCATATTGTTCAGATCCCTTCTGGCCATACAAGTTCAACTCTGCCCCTGAATGACTTTGACTATCACTGTGGCCTAGTTCCAGGTTCACTGGCAGTCAAAAGCCGTCACTGGACTGTAATGGGGAAACACTTTCGTCAAATTTTAGCTGGAAATGGTCTAGGTCTGCACTGATCAAGTTTTGATCAGCTTCAAGGATAAGTTGTGCTCCGAGGGTAAGCATTAAATTATTTTTGTGAATGTACAGGGACCAAAACAAAATTTGGACCACCTTGGGATCCCCACCCTCTGCAGAAATAATCAACATCAAAGCTTACTGGTGCCAGCCAGCCTAGTCTTCAAACATTAACGGTGCACTGCGCCAGGATGTCTGTTTGATGTTCAGCAGCTTGCCAGGTGAATATAAATTAAGCTGGAGCCTCAAACCAGGACCTGCAATCCACATCTGTCATTTAGGCTTCCTTATTAACCTCCTCCTGCTCTTGGCCAAAGAGAAGCCCTCTTCCATCCCAGCAGTTCAATGCCTTGGCTCAAAATAATACTTGGTGGACAAAGAGCAGCAAAGATTGTCTACCAACCCAGGGACTGGAAGAGTCCGCTGTGATCCTGAGCTCTATGGAGAATTTTGTGCATAATTTATCATTCAAATTGAAACTTTGCAACATTGATGGTAGATGAGTGGAGGAGAAGCGTATAGACATCCAAACCCAAATTACTCTTTTATTCCCTATAGCAAAATACTGCAGATACCTGACTCAACTAAGCAGATACAACATTCTCTAAAATTCGAAGTAGTTAAACCTGTAAGGGATGCTGATTGATTATGATTACCTTCAGAGTCAATTTCACTACAGTTTCCTAACTTTGTAGGGGTCAAGTCCGAGAAGCTCCTAAATATCACCCAGCAATATGTCCTTAGTTATTTCCATTGCACATTCCATTATTCAAGCTATTTAGAGTGAAGTTTGTTTTGGTCAGTTGCACAAAATAAGTATCAGGGAAATAAAGATTTGTTTATGATGCCCAATCAATTTAATTTCTGACAACTTAATTCAAAACAAATGGTGTACAAAACAAACCCCTATTTGTACCATAGTATGTGACCGGCCCGGATGTCTATCCAATCAAGATAACCCCTGAATAGACATAACATTCTGGAGTAACTCTGTGCGTGGTTGCCGGGGAGTCGCATTCATGGTCATGAGGAGTTCCCACATTTTGGGAACTAGTCGCTGCCTCATTATGGTCGCTGCAAATCTATCAACATGTTGAAAAATTAGCGGTGACCAGAATGAAACTGCAATGGAGAGTAGCGAGAATTCTCGTGCCGTAGGTGGGTCGCCAGGAGGTCCTAGTCAGTTGCCAGGAGGTAGAAGGTTCTCGTAGGTTGTAGCCGGTGATGACCAGTGAATTTCATTGGCTCATTGGGGAAAAAAAGTAAGCAGTAGTTTTCAGAACCAAGTATAACCGACCGGTAATGTAAAATGTCCGCTGAGTTTCACAACCGTGTATCTCAGGCTTCTTAAAAGTTGTCTCCATTCTTTTTCCCTCCTTCTCCCACCTTCTCCCCCCTCTCCCCCCTCTCTTTTAAAGGACTTACCGCACACTGTGCTTTAGCTGTCTTAATTAGAGCGCCAACCTCATGGTGTTTGTCAGTATCACCATGGCTTTGCACTGTGTATTTCACTCAGACAGCTTTACCCCCGCTTGCCCTGTCCCCCGCCTGCATAACGGGCTGATGAAGGAAGCGATGGTGTGTGTGTGTGTGTGTGTGTTCCACTCTGACAGTTGCCGGCAGTCACCTGAAAAATCGCCTAAGTGGGACAGGCCCATAATGCACAGCCCTCAGGAAATTCTGCAGGATTGAATGACCGATGGTCCACAACCTCAACCATCTCCTATATGTGAGATATGCCTCCTTCCTCTGAAGTGCTTTCCCTTTAATGTACATTACTGAATTTTACTGCGGTGTTTTCATGTAACATTCAGTCAAATGCAACCTCAGTCAAGAACAATTGTTCTCATTCCATATCTTAGACAATAGACAATAGGTGCAGGAGTAGGCCATTCGGCCCTTCGAGCCAGCACCGCCATTCAATGTGATCATGGCTGATCATCCACAAACAGTACCCCGTTCCTGTATTCTCCCCATATCCCCTGACTCCGCTATCTTTAAGAGCCCTATTTAGCTCTCTCTTGAAAGTATCCAGAGAACCGGCCTCCACTGCCTTCTGAGGCAGAGAATTCCACAGACTCACAACTCTGTGTGAAAAAGTTTCCTCATCTCCGTTCTAAATGCCTTACCCCTTATTCTTAAACTGTGGTCCCTGGTTCTGGACTCCCCCAACATCGGGAACATGTTCCCTGCCTCTAGCGTGTCCAAACCCTTAATAATCTTATATGTTTCAATAATATCCCCCTCATCCTTCTAAACTCCAGAGTATACCAGCCGCTCTCAGCATATGACAGTCCCACCATCCCGAAATTAACCTTGTGAACCTACGCTGCACTCCCTCAATAGCAAGAATGTTCTTCCTCAAATTAGGGGATCAAAACTGCACACAATACTCCAGGTGTGGTCTCACTAGGGCCCTATACAACTGCAGAAGGACTCTTTGCTCCTATACTCAACTCCTCTTGTTATGAAGGCCAACATGCCATTCGCTTTATTCACTGCTTGCTGTACCTGCATGCTAACTTTCATTGACTGATGAACAAGGACTCCCAGAATCCGTTGTACTTCCCTTTTTCCCCAACTTGACACCATTTAGATAATAATCTGCTTTCCTGTTTTTGCTACCAAAGTGGATAACCTCACATTTATCCCCATTAAACTGCATCTGCCATGCATCTGCCAACTCACTCAACCTATCCAAATCACCCTGCATTCTCATAGCATCTTTCTCACAGTTCACACTGCCACCCAGCTTTGTGTTATCTGCAAATTTGCTAATGTTACTTTGAATCCCTTCATCTCAATCATTGATGTACATTGTAAATAGCTGTGGTCCCAGCACCGAGCCTTGCGGCACCTCACGAGTCACTGCCTGCCATTCTGCAAGGGACCAGTTAATCCTTACTCTTTGTTTCCTGTCTGCCAACCAATTTTCTATCCATGTCAGTAATCTACCCCCAATACCATGTGCCCTAATTTTGCCCACTAATCTCCTATGTGGGACCTTATCAAATGCTTTCTGAATGTCCAGGTACACTACTGTACATTTACTGGCTCCCCATTGTCCATTTTCCTAGTTACATTCTCAAAAAATTCCAGAAGATTAGTCAAACATGATTTCTCATTTGTAAACCCATGCAGACTCGGGCCGATCCTGTTACTGCTATCCAAATGTGCCATTATTTCGACTCCAGCATCTTCCCCACCACCGCTAACTGGTCGATAAATCTTGCATTCAACTGTAACCATTGCTCTCGACAGTTTCTTGATATCACAAGGAGCAAACCAAATTAGCTGAAGGCTAAATGCTGGCTTCTGTGATGATCAGGACCTCAGGAGGAAGCCAATGTGGACCATGTATTCAGCACATCAGGATAAACATTGTTGCAAAGCCTTGCCTGTACCACACACATGTTGGGTCTACCATAACTGAGGATGGGTGTATTCTTGCAACCTCCTCCTCCTGTTAGGCCTTGAATTTTCCATTGATGTTCACAACTTAGTGTGACAGTACTACAAAACTTTGACCTTATCCAGTTGCAAGATCGCTTAGCTCTGACTATTTCATGTTGTTCTTTTGTCATTCACATCATTCTGTGCAACAGCTTCACCAGTTTGGCACCTCATCTCTTGAAGGTATACTTATGACCAGCATACCATTCTGTACTAGTGTCTCAACAAGGGTTGATTCCTTGGTTTGATTGTAATATAATGGTGTGCAAACACAGCATGATATCTTTACCATTATACTAACGCAGTCAGGCAATTTAAAGAAATAACTGCTATGTGATTCAGGGACAAAATGGACAATGTAATGGTGTTTTGGGAAGAACTGAAATTGAGATGGCAACTGGTTTCTCCATTGAATATTAAAATAAGAACTGGAGTCTGCAAATTATGAGCAGGTTCTTTGCACAATGTAAGGGACTCAATGCCGAAATGATTACTATCTCACTGGGCAATTGGATACTTTATTTGTGTATTTCAAACCGCACTGATCAGACTTATGGAGGGTGAAATTCATTTTAGACTGCAATTCAAAACTGGCAATTGCAAATTGACAGAGAGCTTTACTCTCTGCTTAATCTTCTTTTCCATTTTTCTTTCCATTTTGCACTATCACCCAAGACAAAATTTATAATTCAGGATCGATTTTGATTGCTCTGAAGCTTTGAGGTGTACAATTTTACAGACAATACTTTATACTTAAATGAACCAACCAAGGTTAAATTGTTTGCGAGAGTTTTGTGATTGGATGAAGATTCAGTTCAAAATCGTTGTATCTGAAAATCATACACAGTGATGGACTTACTAATAAGTAATATGACATCATCCATCATTGTGGTTTTGAACTTGTGATATTAATCGTTATTTCTTCAAAGGTTTCTGGTCTGCAATTTATGCATTGCAGATCCACATGCTTAGATCAGATTATTTGCTAGAAGTTCCGTTTATTCTGCAAATCAATATCTTGTCCATTATATATTTGGAAATGGGCACATGAACTTCATGGTTCTGTGCAGAAATAACGTGGTCGATAAACCTCTACATCTAAAATGCTAAATGCGCTACAAATTGCACAATGAATATGCTCCAAGAACATTTGAAACTATTACTTGTCTATGGTGCATCAATCTGCTTCCGTGCCATTACTTTTCTTATTAGTGTGTCTTGGATATGCTCTGATTGCTCTACCACATCAACAGGCTATGATGGAACAAAAACTGTGACCTATGACCCTTCCCCTGGCGTTGTTGCTTACACTTATTGCAAGGTGCAATTTGGGCTTGGTGAGAAGAGAAAATGGAAATTAGGTGCTGTTCTTCCATATTACTTTGGCCCATCAAGTCTATGCTGGCTCTTGAGCACATCCATTGACCTGTTTCAACCATCTTTCTATCTGCAACCTATTCTCTCTCGTGTAGTGTCATACAGCATGGAAACAGGCCCTTCGGCCCAATTTGCCCATGCACTAAAATATTGCCCATCTACACTAGTCCCACCTGCCGATGTTTGGTCCATATCCCTCTAACTACCAAGAGCTCAACGGTGGAACAGGCGGAGGATGATAGCTGACTTTAGTGGAGCGTCATAACGGCTGGGAAGGCGGATGAAGGCTGCAGCAGAAAAGGGTCCCAATCATCTTGGACTCCATGCCACTGGATCCTGACCCAAGAATCGTGTGGTGGCAGTCTGTGCACCAGTCTCCCCATGTTAAACAAAGTCACGCACAGGCGTCCTCCCAAAAGAGTCATACTCATTTCGAGTGACCGCCAATGATCCCTCTAAATCTATCCTATCCATGTACCTGTCTCAGCAACCTACTATAGCAGCTTGTTCCATACATGTACCACACTTTGTGTAAAGAAATTCCCCTCAGGTTCCTATTAAATCTTTCACTCCTCACCATTAACCTCTGCCCTCTGGTTCTCGATTCCCCTTTTCTGGGTAAAATACACTGTGTATTCTATCTATTCCTCTCACGATCTTGCACAGCTCTATAAGATCACCCCTCATGCGCCTGCCCTCTAAGGATTAAAGTCCTAGCTTGCTCAATCTCTCCCGAGTCCTGGCAACATCCTCGTAACTTTTTTCTGCACCCTTTTCAGCTTAATAACATCTTTCTGATAATAGGGTGACCAAAACTAAACACAATGTGGCCTCACCCATGTTTTATACAACTATAACGATCACCCAACCTCTATACTATTCAACCTCAATCACTTACGCCAGGGGTAATTTACTGTGGCCATTTAACCTACCAGCATATCTTTGGGATGTGGGAGGATATCAAAGCATTCGGGACTTGAACACTGCCACATACAAAGCCATGCTGACTGTCCCTAATTAACCAAATCTCTTCCAAACGGGAGTAAAGCTTATCCCAAATAATCTCATCAATAGTTTATCACTGATGACAGGCTCATCGGACTATAATTCCCTGGAATCTTTCTCTACCCTTCTTAAACAAAGGAACAACATTAGCTACTCTCCATTCCCCCAGGACCTTGCCTTCGGCTTGAGAAGATGCAGAGATTGTGGCTTTCCTCTCCTCTCCTCTTCTCTCTAGTCGCTCCATAACCCAAGCTAGATCCCACCAGGCCCTGGGGATTTATCCATCTAAAAGCTCTTCAAGAGCCCCAACACCTCCATTAGTGGGAGAGTCTAGGACTGGAGGTCATAGCTGCAGAATTAAAGGATGTTCTTTTAGGAAGGAGATGAGGAGAAATGTATTTAATCAGAGGGTGCTGAATCTGTGGAATTCTTTGCTACAGAAGGCTGTGGCTAGGTCAGTGGATATTTTTAAGGCGGAGATAGATAGATTCTTGATTAGTACAGGTGTCAGAGATTATGGGAGGAAGGCAGGAGAATGGAGTTAGGAGGGAGAGATAGATCAGCCATGATTGAATGGCCTAATTCTACTCCTATCACATGATCATTTAATCTCAAATCAGCCTTGCATTTTAGTATTCTGTGCACTGATCTCATTATCTCCATGTCCTTCTGGGTGAAAATAGATGCAGATAATTTGTTTAATACCTTACCTACCTCCCCTGACTCCAAGCACAAATTCCATCCTTTATGCTCAAATGGTCCTACATTCTCCCTGGTTATCCTCTTGCTTTTAATGTAGGTAAAAAAAGCCTTGGGACTTTCTTTAATATGACTCGCCAAAGCCATTTCCTCGCCCCTTTTGGCCCTCCTAATTACCTGCTTGAGTTCATTAAAAGTTTACAGATGTTTATCATCCTTTCGTATATTACTGTTGTATATACTGTATGTAGTGCCTACCGAAAAGTAATGATTGCAACCAATCTTTGACATGCGATTTATCTTGTATCGGCAGTCAACTCTGCATAGTGCTGCTGTCGTCTGCAGGGGAATATGGTACAATTGTTCTTTTACAGTCTTAACATATTAATTTTAAACATCCATCAAACACAATCTCCCCATCAACTACACATTATTTTCTTTAAAAAAGGTCCATTAAATGGGAAGCCAAAATCTCATACACTAATGTACCTCGCACTTTTCATTGTCAGGTTCATTTATCATTGCCAAGCTCACTATTTAGACTGAAACTATGAATTGAAACCTTGATGCTATTGCATTGTTTTTTTAGTGAATATCCACGTTTGGGAGATATAGGCGAATTGGTGGAGGGCGAATTGAGTTATGGATCTGTGGATCTTAATCACATTTTCATCACATCTGTTTTGCTTTCCAGCATCATTTGCAAGCTATTGTCTGCAAGCTTGTTTCTGAGATATTTAAAATTGTCTTTAATTTTGCACATTAGAACGATATAAATCATTTTTTTGCTAAATCAATTATTCAACAGAGCATAGGATTCTTTGGATAAATATAGACATGCTGAAGCCATCATACTCAGTCCCCAACACAAATACCATCACCAGATTCAGGGATAGTTTCATCCCAGCTTCTTCCCAGCTGTTATCAGGCCACTGAGCCATCCTACCAACAACTAGAGAACAGTTCTGAGCTACTTTCTACCTCTTCTGTGGTAGGGGTGACTTGTGACCTGTTGCACCTTAATTGGAGGGGGACCGACATTCTGGGAGGCAGGTTAGCTAGCTAGTGGGTTTAAACTACACGGTTGGGTTTTAAACAAAACAATGGGGGGGAGGAGTCAAACAAAATGTAAGTGTAGGTGCAGTGAAAAAGCATGTTACATAGCGGGAACTTCAGTTGTACAGGTCGTTGGAGTAGAGTTTTGTCTCCAAATCAGGACCATTATTGCCATAGAGGGAGTGCAGAGAAGGTTCACCAGACTGATTCCTGGGATGTCAGGACTGTCTTATGAGAAAGACTGGATAGACTCGGTTTATACTCTCTGGAATTTAGGGAGATAGAGGGGGCCATAAAAATGTTGGGAAGAGGACAAGGGGTCACAGCTTAAATAAGGGGAAATTAAGACCGAGATGAGAAAGACTTTCTTCACACAGAGAGTGGTGAGTCTCTGGAACTCTCTGCCACAGAGGGTAGTTGAAGTTCATTGGCTATATTTAAGAGTGAGTTGGATGTGGCCCTTGTGGCCAGAGGGTATGGAGAGAAGGCAGGTACGGGATACTGAGTTGGATGATCAGCCATGATCATATTAATGCAGGCTCGAAGGGCTGATGGGCCTAGTTTCTATGTTTCTATGAGTAGTAAGAAGGTGGATGAATTGAATGTGCAATTAGTAGTTAAGGGATATGACATTGTTGGAATTACGGAGATGTGGCTCCAGGGTGACCAAGGCTGGGAGCTAAACATGCAGGGGTATTCGATATTCAGAAAGTATAGACAGAAAGGAAGAGTAGATAGGGTAGCATTGCTGGTTAAAGAGGAGATTAATGCAATGCAAGGAGAGACATTAGCTTGGATGCTGTTGAATCGGTATGGGTAGAACTGCGAAATAGCCAAGGGCAGAAAATGCTTGTTGGAGTTGTATACAGATGGGGTGGAGAGCATGTTCTAGCATTTAGGAACCTCCATAAGGGTTCCATGTTCACACCCGAAAATGAGTGGATACCATGGCTTCGTGGCCTTATCAGGGCAATTAGAATGCCCGAGCCCAAATCTTATTTGACTTTAAGCAGGCAACGACAGACAAGGTAGAATGGGTAGAATATAGAACCTTATTTATCCCAATGCAGCGAGAATGCATCAATCGCTACTGCACTTGGGTCAGGTTTGCAACCAATACACCTTGGTAACTTTAGACTTAAGTCTGAACACAACAACTTATATCCGGTGAAGCATACCTAGAGATAATATTATTAAGTGCTTTATGATTCAACATCCACTCTGTGTTGTCATTTATTGCGTGGCCTGGTGTACCATATCTACTGACTTGATTCAACCCCTGTGATTTTAGGTAGAGGTTGTAGAGGTGTTTTTAAATTTGTTAAGCAACCTGGGTGCTAACGTTAACCCATTAGCCAATGCTTCAAACTGCCATGGCTATCATCCAGTTGAATTCAGTTATTCCCGGTGGTCCTATGACTAGGCACCAAATAGTATAAACATGGTGTTTATCCAACATCCAAACTAACATCATTCTAAACCAATATGTGAATGTGCCACACTCCGCATATTTAGAGAAGCCAGATCACCTACCTCTATGGTAGCTGGTTCATATGTGGTGTGTATTGGCGTGCGCCAATTCCCCTGTATGGATTTTATGGGCTTGCGCTTTGCCCCGAAAAGCACATTTGGTTGGCTCTATCGATCCTAGAGCTGGTACTGTCCCCTGTAGGCCATCTGGTGCTAGCAGACGCATAAGGGTGCTGCCGTCGGAATGCTGATGGTCTGTCTGCTGGTGAAGCTCTGAGTTGCCCCACTGCCTTTGCCTCATCATCCAACTCTTGTTGTTTGGACAAATCCTGTCCAAATAAGTAATTGGGTGGCTGTATGTTGGTTGATTTACATAATCCTGCAAATTTAGGATTAAGTACCGGTCGAATGGCATTTTTTCTAAAAACAATTCATCTGGAAATGTGCATAGCCAATGCGTCTTGTTGAACTTCTGAGAGGGGCTGGTATCTACAGACCTGGCAAAAGCAGTGACTCCACTCCAGATTCTTTGAAGGCTCCCATGTATGATCGCATCGGACTTTTCTTTGACTTCATTGCTGTTTCAGCATCACCTCCTGGAGTCTTAATGCCACCTCCCATGTAATTCTATCATCGGCACTAAGGTGACCAGGGCTGTTGCACTTTTGATGGTCATTCGCTTGGTCTGGTAGGTGCTTCATTGCTGTTTCCAGCATCACCTGGTCTTCACCTTACTTTGTCCATTCTGTAAATTTGCTTCCTAAATTCAAACACGGAAACGAAAACACGACCGCTGGTTAAGTTTGAACTTACCTGTAGGGCCGTTTTAAACCTTACCGCTGGAGGAGCGACGCGCCTCCCAGTCGGTCGCGGCACCATGTGTTGACATAATGATGCGCATGTGGGCTGACGGCCTTCTTCACGTAGTCACTCACGTGACTCCGAAGTAAAATTCTGCATTCGGATGGAGAGTGACACGGTTAATTCAGAGACAAGGGTTCTGAACTTAAAGAAAAGGACTCTGAAGGGATGAGATGGGAATTGGCTAGGATAAACTGGCAAATTATACTTAAAGGGTTGAAGGTGCAGATGCAATGGCAAAAATTAGTAAGATTAAACTAGAACTTACCAGTTTGAACTTTATTTTATGAGGGGTTACGTTGGTGATTACGTGAAGAACCCCACCGGATCGCATGTGCGTCAATCTTCAAAGCAGCGGCATGAAATCACAGATAACAAAAATCGAAGTTAACATAGTAAGATTAGCAACTTGAGAACTACCGTAATCACTATCGTAACTCCTCATAAAATAAAGATCAAACATCAAACTGGTAAGTTCTCATTTAATCTTATTATTTTACTTCGGAGTCAAGTGAGTGATTCTGTGAAGGGTTCAAAGCCCTGTGATTTCATGCCGCAGATCCAAATCCCGGCGTCTCACTGCATCGATAGACTCAGGATAAGTGAAATAATTAAAAATGCATTAAGCATGACATTAATTCAAATATATCAATGGTTTACGTTAATAAAAAAATCAATAGCAACCCCTCTATCTAAATGGACGCAAAACAGAATGGGCTATTTGCCCGGGTCAGTAACTGGCCTATGGTAAAAAAAATGTAAAAATCAATTCAGTTGCCCATCCTGCGGTCGCGAGGATATGGTCGATGGGAACATCCATTGCCCTGGCCGCTGACGTTGATGCTGCCCTGGTGGAATGAGATGTACAATCGTCAGTGTTAATACCTGCATAAATCAGAACCTGCTGCAGCCACCTTGAAATAGTCTGAACTGACCTTCCCTTGTGTGGTTGTTTGTCGCTTAATAAACAATGCTGATTCCACACTTCCTTATGATTCTGGTGGCCTTGATATAATATAGCAAGCTTGCCCTCCCACATAGATGTGAGACCGTGGGGTATCCGAAATATGATCTTAAATCCTGCCACCCTTGGTCTGCTCTGCTTGTGTAAATCAGAAATTTAAAATGTAATGGTACCTGCAGCCAATTCCATGCTATCTAGCCACAGCGTTTGCAATGTTTGCCCTCGTTGTGCTGATACTAGTGTCATGATTAAGGATGTAGTGGGAACCCCCTATGAAGTATTGTTAACACATTTTCAATATCCAAACTGCATATACTTGTAGTGGGAGAACTTGTGTCAAATCTCTTTTACAACTCAATATCCAGGGTTGAACCCGACAGAGTGGATTCCCATTTGCTGCAGCTGTAGTGGCTCTATAACTGAATTATTGTCAAAGACCATTTAAGAATGTACTGGAAGACGGCAGTAATCTGTACCGTATTAAATGTAACATTAACATTGAACAACTGCTTCGGATCCCCCTCAATAGGAATGTACTGCTTTTTTGGTGCTATCCCTGCACTCTGCAGTGAGCACATTCATGGATTGATGTGACAACCTGAGTCTTAAGGCAGTCCATTCAGAATGTGTAAGTTAATAACTGTTTTGTTATGCAGAGGCCGGTTTCCCGAATCACAGTTTGAACCAGCAAAATTTTCGTTTTTTAGAATAACCGTATACGGTTGTATTATTATGCCTGATGAAAACAGGCAACACGGCTGCTTAACCAGTCAGTATGAAAACCTAAAGCGAGGTCTTGCTGACTGTTTCAAGACCCGATTAATGAGGCAAAATGGAGGAAGACATAAAAGAAACATTCCTCCTTTTTGTAGCGAGAATGTATTCTCCGCATTGTTTTGCCACATATGTTTGCAATCAGTGAATAAACATGAAACCAACATGTCGATATTCGATGTACCATTGAACCATACTTTCATAATACTTCGAGATCAATACCTATTCTGAGTTACCATCGATCTTGAACTTGATGATACATCAGTGGCAGAGGAGATTAGGTAAATTATTACAGGATACTTTTACTAGATTGCCATGTGACTAACATATGCCACCACCATAGTGTAGCAACTTGAGGTTGAGCATGTTGATTATGTATATTCGCTTCAATAGCCCTTTACCCATGGGGCAACTCATGCATCCAACAAGATATTTGATTAGAGCATAATACTGAATTTGAATACTGTTGTTCATCATTTGAGAACTTTGCACTCAGTTCCCCGATTTGCACAGCTCAATAGAAGTCAGTTTTATAACCTATTAACTCCAATCTCATCATAGGCTAATTAATGGTTAAAGTAAAATCCCAATGACCAACAAACCAATTTATCCCATTTAGCTGTTTTTGTTATTAACTTACATGACACTCTTATTTCTGAGCATCTTTGCCATAATAACGAATGCTAGTACTGTGCCTCTAAGCAGATGTTTTTATCCTTTGTGTGTTGTACAAACAAGTGTAGATATTACAACTTGTGAGTGGTCCACTTACCCATGTTTTGGAAGTGCCAGACCCACCTTGTTGAGTAGGGCTGGTAGGGTGCGCGGAACGTCTGCCCAGCTGTCATGCGAACCGCTTACTGCCGATGAGCGCCTGGGGTGTGTTCTGAAACGATGAAACTTTGCCCGCCGTTGTCCTTAATTGATCCATCTGCCAGGTTTTTTCCCCTGTTGAATAGGCCTTACCTGAATAACAGATTTGGCGGCTGACTCTCACATCCCCCTGTTGGCGCTGTTCACTGCCTGCACATATGTGCTCCAGTATGTTCCATCGACCTCTTTAGAGCCTGGAGTCAGTTACATCTTGACCTTTCACACTCCCCACCTCAGAGAGGGCGATTCGTAGGCAGCCCTAAACGGTCACTGCCACAGGCCGCAGGATACCTGCGCTGATGCGGCCCCGTTGGACTAGTACCAGGACGGAACATTCTGCTGGGATGGCAACTTTGTTGTCAGGAAAGCGTACCTCTGAAACGTGTCCTTTATCCGCCTAGGGGTATGCCCCACGGCCATACCCTGAGACTCGGCGTCAGCAGGATACTGACCCATCCTTGTGTTTAGGAGCAAGGAGGACCTACTGCCGTTGTACAGGGCTCTGGTGAGACTGCACCTGGAGTATTGTGTGCAAGTTTGATCTCCTAATTTGTGGAAGGGCATTAATGCTATTGAGAAAATGCAGCATGGGTTCACCAGGTTAATTCCCGGCATGGCGGGACTGACATATGATGAAAGAATGGGTTGACTGGGCTTGTATTCACTGGAATTTAGAAGGATGCGAGGGGATCTTATAGAAACATATAAAATTCTTAATGGATTGGACGGGCTTGATGCAGGAAAAATGTTCCCGATGTTGGGGGAGGCCAGAACCAGGGGTCACAATTTAAGAATAAGGGGTAGGTGATTTAGGACTGAGATGAGGAAAATCTTCTTCACCCAGAGAGTTGTGAATCTGTGGAATTCTCTGTCACAGAAGGCAGTGGAGGCCAATTCACTGGATGTTTTCAAGAAAGTTAGGTTTAGCTCTTATTGCTAAAGGAATCAGGGATATGGGGGAAAAAGCAGGATAGGGATACTGATTTTAGATGATCAGCCTTGATCATATTGAATGGCGGTGTTGGCTCAAAGGGCCGAATGGCCTATTCCTGCACCTATTTTTCTATCTTTCTATCAGATGCAAATGTACCACTTATTTGTAGTTGTCATTAATTGGTAGAAGATAGACACAAAATGCTGGAGTAATGGCCCTGTCCCACGGTACAAGTTCATTCCAAGAGCTCTCCCAAGTTTTCCCTGATTTGAACTCAGAGATTTACGGTAATGGCCGCTCGTCGGTACTCGGGGCTCTCGTGGACATTTTTCAAGTTGAAAAATCTTCACGAGTCTTCCCGAGCTTATCTGCCTTTAGCGAGTCTTCCTGAGTACAAGCCGTTAACAGAGTCCCCGACCTCCAACGTACCCGCTATGTTCATTCTCTGTACGTACCACGAGTTTGATGTTTTTTAAACTCCGGAGAGCTCATGGAATGACCTCGTACCGTGGGACATGGCCATAATTCAGCAGGACAGGCAGCATATCTGGAGAGAAGGAATGGGTGATGTTTCAACTCTCAACCCGAAACGTCACCCATTCCTTCTCTCCAGAGGTGCTGCCTGTCCCGCTGAATTACTCCTGCATTTTGTGTCTATCTTTGATTTAAGCCAGCATCTGCAGTTCTTCCCTATGCATTGGTGATATAACCTTCATGTAGGCTGTTTAATGGTGGGCCTTGAGAAACTTTTAAACATTTTTTTTGACAGGGAAAGGGAATGATAAATTAAGGATGATATATTTCACGCCCTACAGCTTGATCTCTATTACGATTGCATGGATGTAATCTGCATTGTCCTGATGAACAATGAAAATATTGAGAATAAATTGAAATGACCTTACACTTTGACACAATCATAAATAATGTCGTGGAAAATCATGGGTAAAGGGCTATTGAGTTAATACTACTAGTGTTATAGTTGGGAATGCCTTACCTTATTTTAAAATTAGCTTTAAACATTTTGTTTCTTTTCAAATGCAACAGCCATATTTTCTCAGAGGACTTACTGATTACATTTTTTCTGCCACCCTCTGCATCCTAATCCACTTCAAATATCTAATTCTTGTACACTGTACATGAGCTCTGTTATATTGTCATCTTTTGAAACTGTTGTTGTGACATGCTGACTGAGTACAGGATGTACTGATGTCATGTGACCAGGAACAGTCTGCAGGACAGGTGTAGATTAGAAGCCATTAAGAGCTGAAGCCATTAAGTTGGTAGTTATTAAATATGAGCCATGGCACAAAGAACTGTCTCCATTTTTCTTTTCATTTGGACTTCGCAACTACAAAATATAACATGCTGGCAGCATTTATAATTTTTAAGATACCCCACGTGCTAAACATGCTTCAACCTGCAACCAAGGACTCAAATATTCAACAAAAAACAGACTAAGTTTTGTTGCTATAGGCTGGTGAAAACGAGTGAGTAACCACACTGTAGTCTCAACTGACTGTAACCGATTGAGCTGGCTTTTCCTAGTCAAATACATATGGAATGGCAACGTTGACCGCATCATGACTGAGATAAATATGCCCACTAAGGGACTGGGAAGCCGTTGATATAGTGAATGCCTTCACCAGATTTAGACAGAATCGTGGCCTGATGTTCAACAATGTATTAAAGGATGCTAGAGAGAGGAGAATGCTAGCTACTTCCTTTTCTGGACAGCAGGGACTAGAGTCATGCAATAGTTGGACATTGAGGCAGATAGAAAAAAGATAAAAGCTCTTTTAAATAAGTTTAAATATCAAAGTATTTTATAATCTTAATCCTTTACTAACACAGAAACTACTGAATTAACATAGCAATAGCAATCGAATTTAATGCGAATTGTTATAATGGTATAATGTAATAATGATTAACTCCCCGGGGAGGGTTATTTTAAATCATTAATGAATGTCCAGATTTAGGACAATGAGCTAAATATAATGAAATATATTATTAACATACTAAGATACTAACCTATATAATAAATTAGGTCCCATTTATGCTTGAGTGGAGGGGAAAAGATTCAGACACTTGGCAAACAGCCAGGAGTCTGATTCTGGTTAACCCCTTCCAACCAGCAACTTACTATTACAAGAGACCGGGATCTGAATGTGAAGTAAACATAAAAACTGTTAGTATATAGTAAATGGTAGACAATCTGAAGACTTAATTAGATAAGACTTAATTAGATATATAAATTGTAATTTTGCTATATATAATTTGGTTTTGAATTGGCCCCTCCTCCCTTTAGCAAGGTTTGTCAAGGGAGCAGAGCTAAATGAATATTAACAGCAATGGAAGTCACTAAATATGTAACTACCACCACTAGGTGGCTATTTTTTTACAGTGTCGTTATTTTTAGACACTGTAATATCACTTTTTAATTTTTTTTTGTCACACCATTTCACATTTTTTTGTCTTTTTTCTTAAGGACAATTTTAAAAGGGATGTACCAACAGAACCTAATAGCTGCTACTGCCCACCCAACACCCAGAGTCCTGAGGTATTTTGTTGCACCACATGACTTAAAGGTATCAAAGTAATTTAAAATGCAAGACGATAAACAAAAGAAAATTGGAGGAATCACATTTTGCAGTAGGAACATCAGGGGTGCTAATGAACCAATTAAAAGGGGTAAGGTTTTCGCACAATTGAAATAACTTAATTCAGACATAATTTTTTTACAAGAAACACACCTGGAACTGCAAGCCCAGACTAGATTGAAGGCAAATTGGATAGGTCAAACATATCATTCTTCATATATCTTTAAATCTAGAGGCATGGCAATTATTGTTCATAAAGGTATACCATTTAAATTAAAGAATATCACAAAAAGATAAAGAGGGGAGATATCTCATAGTTACCGGAGAGATCCACTCTACCCCAATCACTATGGTAAATATGTATGCGCCTAATTTTGATAATCCCCAATTTTTTAATAAAATCCTGAATATAATTTCAGAGTTCAATTATCAAAATGTAATCATTGGGGGAGACTTCAATTGTGTTTTAGATCCTTACCTGGACAAATCTGCACAACAAAAGAGGCGTAACATAAAATCTAAAACTAGTCAACTCCTAAATTCATACATAAAAAACACAAATATAACAAATGTTTGGAGGATCGCTAACCCAATTGGAAAGGAATACTCATTTTACTCAATGGTACACAAAACGTATTCACAGATCGACTATTTTTTAGTGGATATGAAATTAATTCCATACACAAAGAATCTTAAATATCACAACAGCATTATCTCTGATCACTCCACGTTAACTTTTTTTTTTAAACTAGAAGGAATGCCTAATAAAAAATCGTTTTGGAGGTTTAATCCTCAAATTCTAAATGATCCACAAGGTGGTATATATCTAAAACAACAGATGGAACTTTTTTTTGAGACCAACGACACCCCAGATATTTCACCCGCTTTACAATGGGAATCTTTTAAGGCATTTATCAGAGGATCTGTAATTTCATACCAAGCTTTTCAAAATAAAAAGAACAAGAATGAACAAATGCAGTTAGAAGAATGAATTAGACAACTGGACCTAGATAATGCTAAAGAGCCAAAAATAGATAAACATAATAAAATAGCAATATTGAAATTTAAATTAAACGGAATATTATCTGCAAAAGTTATAAAAATATTTCAAATGACAAAACAGAAAATTTTGAATTAGGTGATAAACCACAATTTGGCAAGTCAATTGAAAAACGGGAAAAAGATCATATGATTTTAAAGATTAAATCCGATAAAGGTGATTTGTTAACATTACCTAATGATATCAATAAAAGATTTGCTCAATTTTATCAAAATTTATATACATCTAAAACGTCAGCAGATAGTACTAAAGTTATAACGTTTTTGGATAATTGTAACCTCCCAAAACTTAATCTGCTGGAAGAGGAATAAGGAGCTCAGGTCTCAATTAAGGAATTAGAAGAAACAATAAATTCACTGAAGAATTGTAAAACACCAGGATCGATGGATTTAGTAATTAATTTTGTAGAAGGTTTTACGAGATAATTTCACCACGGTTACACAAACTGTATACATATGCTTTCAAAGAACAAACATTACCAGAAACATTAGCAGAATCAACGATTACACTCATACCTAAAAAAGATAAAGATTTAGAAGACCCTGGATCATATGGAGCCATCGCACTGTTAAAAACCGATCAAAACAATATTAGTGAAAAATTTAGCAAGAAGATTGAGTGAATATGTTAGCAAACTAATAAATGTGGATCAAACGGGGTTTATACCCAAAAGATACTCGTGCAATAATTTGAGACATCTGTTTAATATAATGCACTCATACAACACTGAAGAGCAAGACCTATCAATTATTTCATTGGACGCAGAAAAAGCATTCGATCAAGTGGTTTGGGATTACATCGTCAAAGTATTGCAAAAATTTCAAATGGGAGAGAACTTTATCTCATGGGTAAAACTATTATATGACAAGCCGACTGCTAGGATATTAACTAATAACATGCTGTCTCCGAAATGTCAAATATCCAGGGGCAATAGACAGGGATGTTCACTATCACCCCTGCTATTTGCTCTTGTAATAGAACCCTTAGCTGAAAGCATAAGAACACATCCGAATATCCATGGTTATAATACAAAATACTCAAATAATAAAATATCACTAGACTCAGACGATATACAATTGTATATTACAAAATTGCAAATCAGTATACCAAATATATTAAATCTAATAGAGGAATTCGGATCCTTTTCAGGATGTAGAATAAATTGGAATAAAAGTGAAATTATGACGATAAAATCTCAAGATTCGACACACGTTTTAAAATTCCCTTTTAAAATTGCTACAGAAAATTTTAAATACTTGGGAATCGAAATTACCAGAAAACATAAATCTTTATTCAATGCAAATTATATGTCCCTACTTACTAAATTAAATGCCCTGATTAAATTTTGGAAAACACTTCCTATGTCTTTAATAGGCAGAATAAATGCTATAGAAATGATCTACTTACCACACATTTTATATTAATTTCAATCAGTACCAATATACTTACCTAAAAAGTTTTTCAAAAAATTGGATTCTGATCTCACAAATTTTATATGGGACTAAATCTCATAGAATTCAAATAAGACATTTGTGTAAACCTAAAGAAATTGGTGGTTTAACACTAATTTTTTGTATTATTATTGGGCAGTAAATGTCAAAAATGTAATTCACCTATTGGACAATTCTGCCCAATGGGTGGATTGGATAGTAATGGAGAGAGAGGATTGTTCCCCTTTTAATATAGGAGCGATCCTTCTCTCTCCAATAAAACTGAATAATACAATATACAAGAAAAATCCAATTATTCATAGTACTATTAGAATTTGGAAACAAGTAAAACTAACCCTTAAATTAAGAAATCTATCGCTCCTCTCTCCTATAGTTAATAACCTGTCGTTTAAACCATCCATTCTTGATAAATCATTTACACATTGGGAAAGAATAGGAATTAAAACGTTTGGAGACATGAATGAAACTGGAAATTTTTTATCATTCCAACAACTACAACTTAAATATAATCTGAGAAGTAATCAATATTTTAAATATCTTCAAATCCGTGATTATTTGAAAAAAACATACACAAGAATACTAAACTTTGACTCCAGACCTATTAGATGAAGCTATGAACAGAAAGGCGGACTCAACTAACTTAATATCATTCTTGTATAATATCATCCTAAATATAGAAATACCATCCTTCGACATGTGTAAGACATTTTTATCCAATTAAAAATCCTACACAGATTATATTATTTGAAAACTAAACTAAGTAAAATCTTTCCAAATTTTCCCCCCACTTGTAATAAATGTCTATCTCAAGATGCAACTATAGCACATTCCTTTGTTTTTTGCATAAAAATCCAAAAATTTTGGAATTAAATCTCTGAAATGTTTACAAAATTATTTAAAATGAAATTGAAACCTAACACAGATTTGATTATTTTTGGAACAATGGAAGTCGGCTTTGATCTGACTTAGTTCCAAAAGAGTTTCCTTAATTATGGCTTAATAACGGCAAAAAAACTCATACTTAAATTTTGGAAAAATGTACCCACACCAACGGTAAAAACGTGGATTTCAAATATGTCCGAAATGTTACACCTCAAAGACATGAGATTCGTCCTAGCAGGCAATTCAGACCAATTCTTAAAGATTTGGTCTCCATTTATCGACTTATTACAAGCATAGGGTGCAACATAAATTTGGAAATAAACTGTTTCAGGACCTGGTGAGGGGTGTGTAAAGATATGAAGTAGGCACATCCCTTTTATCTTATCTTATTTTCTTATATTTTCCTTTTTTTATTTTTATTTTTATTTATTTTATTCTTCCTCGCGTTCTACGTCTCTACAGGATCTTTCTTTTCACTTTCTCACACACTCACTATCTTATCTAACTTTCTCTATTTCTCTTTTTCTTCCTTCTGTTACTTTCCTATTATTAAAGTTTAAACCAAGAAGTGGCACATGAAATGTATTATGTTATTTTTGGCTTATACTACTGTACTGTACATTACTTCTAATAAAAAGAAAAAAAAGAAAAAGATAATAAAATAAGTTTAAATAATGCCTTGAATCAAAGAACCACCATTGCATACATTGCTACCTAATACCTAATCTGTGAATAACTAACTCACAAAACTGAAGAACTTTACATCAAAATGTAAACTCAGAAATATGCAAGAGGTGAATGAGAGGGTGCTTGACAAGTAAATATGGGGAACAAACCACAAAGATGCCCATGTCTCAGCTCCAAAGGGATGAAACATTGACCCTCCATGATGCCATTGACATAGGACGAGCGAATGAAGCCCGGGTGACGCCACCAGCAGTGGCTGCCTCACCAACAGTCTGTCTGCCCTTTCTTTTTGTTATTTTTATTATGAGCCAAAAAGTATGTTTAAAAGCCCTGTCTCATGCTGCAAGTCCACCCATGAGTGACCCTGAGTGAAAGAAAAAACCCAGAGATTCCAAGTTTACATTCAAGAGTTTAACCGAGTTCCCACGGGTATGTCATTTCTGCGATGTTCCAAGTTCCTCTCCTGAGTTACCAAGTTCCTCTCCCGAGTTACTCTTGATCCAACCTTGAATGAAGGTCTGTTTTAATAAGCAACAGTGTTAAAGTAGACATCTCCATCCTGCGGCTTTGAGTTAAAGGTAGAATTCAGCGCGGCCGCATCTATTGATATGACCTACAAAGGGAAAATGCGCACCGTCCAGTGCCAGAGCAGTTATACTTATGATTTGTTTGAAACACACATCACGTTGTTAGAAGACCAGCGGGCGGAGGTTTGCTATATTTTAATTGAATTTACTGCCAGGTCTACACACTGCGGGGAGACAGGAGATGAACTCTTTGAATGTGGACGGATGTCTCCGCGCTTGCTCGTTCTAAGTGGAATATATTTTTAGTTGCCTTTCAATCCGGGCTTTGGTTTTATTCCTTGTTTTTGTTTATTCGCACACACTTTTCGTGTGTGAGGGTGTGAGAAGTCCATGCCGGGTGCCGACCGGCCGCAGCCGCTGTTCTTTCACATCAGTTGTAGATCAGATTGTTGGGAGACGGGGCTCAGGGTTCGCCTCCTGAGCTGCTTTGGTGACAAGCCTTGAGTGGGGTGGAGGGAGGTTGGGGGGGGGGGGGGAGGGATGTGCGGGCGTCATTAATCTGTCTGGGGTGACAAGGCTCTTGGGTTAGGCTGTGTGCCAAATATAAACGAGCAACGAGGCTTGTGGTGGTCATGGCGAAGGTTTTCATCATCTGTTTCTTACCCAGCAACGTTGCTATAATTGCTGTTTTAATCACAAATACCGTAAGTAATTGCAAGACGTTTGACGTTACCGTGCAGATTTTCTACAAACTCTGTGCATCACTTACTTGAACAGTGTGCTAGATCCGGATGTTTACTACTTCTCCAGTTACTCGCCCGACCACATTTCTAATGCAAAAGGCAACCATAGTACTAAAAATATTCCTAGCAACCGCGATGACCAGTAAGGAGACACAATGAACTGCAGACGCTGGAGTCTCGATTAGAACACAAAGTGCTGGAGGAACACAGCGGGTGGAGGGTTTGGGGATTGAGATCCTTCTTCAGACTTCACGTCATGCCCAATGTCTAGGAAGTCAAAGCCTCATTTTTTTTTTCCTTGGACTTTACTTCACAAGTGTGGGGAAGAGAAGGAGATCATTACGTGGCTTCAATGTGCAAAGTCCCTCAATCACTTGTTGCCTGTTTGGAGTGCCTCAAACACTGAGACAGGAGTACCTCCCCACCCTTGCCACAGGCAACAGGTGTGCTGTTCACTGTGAAATGTCCTTGCACCCAGCATGGTCCTTGTCTCCTGCCTCCTCCCGGCTTCATGATAACGCTGATTGGTGGAGTAACTCACCGGGTCAGACAGCATCTCTGGAGAAAAAAGGCACCCCAACCAGCCCCCCCCCCCCCCTCCCAACTCCCTCCTCCCCCCCAACCCCACCCCTCCCCCCCACTTTTCCCTCCCAACTCCAGTCCTGACCCCCTGGGAAACTGAAGGGAGCGACAATCAACTGCCACGGATACAAATAATGTCATACACAAGAATGGGCAGATGCTGGTTCACAAAAAGTGAACACACAGTGCTGGAGTTACACAAAGATGCAGCAGAAATTTGGAAACGTCATCCCGTCACCCATTCCTTCTCTCCAGAGATGCTGCCTGCCCGCTGAGTTAAAGAGTGCCTAAGGTAGACTCACGAGTCACTAAGGTAAACTCACGGGCAACTACGTTATTACAACGAGTTTAAATGTTTCAATTTTTAACTTCAACGGTAAATTTGACTCATGGAAAACTTTAAACATGTTTGAATCTTTTCAAGTTAACAAGTTTCACGGGTACCTGCCGTCAGCGCCATGAGTCGCTAAGTTGCATCCACGAGTTCCGACGTTCCCGCTACGTTACTTGTACGTGATTACCACGAGTTTAATTTGTTTTAAACTCGGGGTCACTTATGGGTCGACTCGTACCGTGAGTCAATCTCTTACCTTGATGGAGATGCAATTTTTTTCCATATCATATCTCCGTCCCCACTGCGGCCTAACATCGTGGAGTTGGCGGCCTTTCCTGGGGACAAACGGGCGCTCCAAGCTGCGGGAGTCTGCGGGACTTTAACATCGCAGAGCTTGCGATCCCTTTGCCGGGTATCGAAGCTCGAACCGCGGGGCCCGTGGACTTTAACATCATGAAGCCCATGATCTCTGGTAAGAAGAGGCCGACTTGGGAGCTCCATGCTGCGGAGAAAATTTTAACTGCCCCGACACGGGAGTTTAGATCACCCTGATGGGGACTTCGATCATAGGCTGCGGGGGCTTTGATCGCCCAGACTGCGGATGGTTTGACTGCCCCAACCGTAGAGAACAATGAGGAAGAAGATTGAACTTTATTGCCTTCCATCACAGTGAGGAATGTGGAATCCACTGTGATGGATGTTTATGGGTTTTCCATGAGTCAAATTTACCGTTGAAGTTAAAAATTGAAACATTTAAACTCGTTGTAAGAACGTAGTGGCCCGTGAGTTTACCTTAGTGACTCGTGAGTCTACCTTAGGCACTCTTTAACTCATAACCCACTTTTATGGGTTTTGTGTCTTGTTGCTTTTCACTTCGTATGGCTGTATGGCAACTCACATTTCATGGTACCTTAATTGCTACATGTGACAATAAACTGAACTGAAACCTTGAGGTTAGAAACAGGCTAACATCACAAATGTCTCTTATAGGCAGGAAAGTGGATGAAGTGAAGGCCCATACACAATCTAAACCTGAACATCCATGATCTGAGAAGGTGTCTCAACCACCATCTAAAGCTAAACAGAAAAGATGCCGGAATTGTGGGAGATTGCATGCTTTCTGTGAAACGAACTGCCCAGCGTTTGGAATCACATGAACCACTGGTATTTAATCTGCAGAGCTGGAAACAAACCACAGCAAACCAAGAGAAAAGGGGAAAATGTGCACACATGAAGAACATGATGAGGAGTTGCTCAAGCTCTATGTTGGGGGTCATTCAAATTCATAACTTCATGAAGAGATTTTCACAAAGCATTCAGAAGAACAACCCAAAGGTTAACCTGAGATCCAAGGTTGACACTGGAGCGCAGTGCAACGTCTTACCATTCCACATCTTTAGACAGAGTCCAGATGATGTTAATCTACAATTTAATATGATAAGTTTTAATCTACAAATTGAGCGGGAGAAGGGAAAATCTGAAGTGTCAGAATTAATGAATGTCAGAAGGGATGGACAGAGTTGACATGAATAAGCTTTTCCCATTGAGGGTAGGGAAGATTCAAACAAGAGGGCATGACATGAGAATTAAGGGACTGAAGTTTAGGGGTAACGTGAGGGAGAACTTCTTTACTCAGAGGGTGGTGGCTGTGTGGAATGAGCTTCCAGCAGAAGTGGTGGAGGCAGGATCGATTTTAACATTTAAAAGTAAAGTGGATAGGTATATGGACGGGAAGGGAAGGGAGGGGTATGGTCTGAGTGCAGGTAGATGGGACTAGGGGAAAACAAATGGTCGCCATGGACTGGAAGGGCTGAGAGGGCCTGTTTCCGTGCTTCAATTGTTATATGGTTATATGGTTATATGGTTAATTACAGTTGAGCAAAGGGGACTATGGAGGCATGAGGGAGGAGCTGGTCAGAGTTGACTGGAAAGAGACCCTAGCAGGGATGACAGCGGAACAACAATGGCAGGTATTTCTGGGAACAATACAGAAGATGCAGGATCTGTCCATTCTAACGACGAAGAAAGATTCTAAGGGGAGTAAGAGGTGACCGTGGCTGACAGGGGAAGTCAAGGACAGTGTAAAAATAAAAAAGAAGCAGTATAACATAGCAAAGATGAGCGGGAAGCCAGAGGATTGGGTAACTTTTAAAAAGCAACAGAAGGTAACTAAAAATGCAATATGGGGAGAAAAGATGAGGTACGAAGGTAAGCCTGCCAAGAATATAAAGGAGGATAGTAAAAGCTTCTTCAGGTATGTGAAGAAGAAAAAAATAATTGACAAATGTGGGTCCCTTGAAGATTGAAACAGGTGAATTTATTATGAGGAACAAGAAAATAGCAGACAAGTTGAACAGGTACTTTGTTTGTATCATTTATTTGTGAAGACAGATCCAAATTCCCAGATGTACTAGTGGCCAGAGGACCTAGGGAGACGGAGGAACTGAAGGAAATTCACATTAGGCAGGAAATGGTGTTGGGTAGACCAATGGGACTGAAGGCTGATAAATCCGCAGGGCCTGTTGGTCTGCATCCCAGGGTACTTAAGGAAGTGGCTCTAGAAATCATGGATGCATTGGTGATCATTTTCCAATGTTCTATAGATTCAGGAACACTTCCTGCGGATTGGAGGGTAGCTAATGTTATCCCACTTTTTAAGAAAGGTGGGAGAGAGAAAACTGAATTATAGACCAGTTAGCTTGATATCGGTGGTGGGGAAGATGCTGGAGTCAATTATAAAAGATGAAATAGCCGCACATTTGGATAGCAGTAACAGGATAGGTATGAGTCAGCATTGATTTACAAAGGGGAAATCCTGCTTGACTAATCTTCTGGAATTTTTTGAGGATCTAACTGGGAAAATGGACAAGGGAGAGCCAATGGATGTAGTGTACCTGGACTTTTAGAAAGCCTTTAATAAGGTCCCACATAGTAGATTAGTGGGCAAAATTAGAGCACATGGCATGGGGATAGGGAAATGACATGGATAGAAAATTGGTTGGCAGACAGGAAACAAAGTGTAGGGATTAACAGGTCCCTTTCAGAATGGCAGGAAGTGACTAGTGGGGTACCGCAAGGCTCTGTGCTCAGCTATTTACAATATACATCAATGATTTAGATGAAGGGATTAAGAGTAACATTAGCAAATTTGCAGATGACACAAAGCTGGGTGGCAGTGTGAACTGTGATGAGGATGCTATGAGGATTCAGGGTGACTTTGACTGTGTGCGGCCAGGACGCCAAAGGACGAGAAGCCAATATGCCGAATAGACATCATGTCGAAAAGCCAAGACGCCGAATGGACATGACGTCTCCGGCTCCGACACCTTGTCATTCATCGACAAAGGTCAGCTATTGGTCCAAACCTCCGCATCCATCACATCACTGGCCGGGTGGACACAGGAGGGTGCGGGGAGCTTGAGCTTTTGTTTGTAAAATGGTGGCAGTGACTCCAAGCTACTGCAATTGCTACAGAATCAGTGATGTGATGGACGCGGGGGTCTGGACCAATCGCAGACTTTTGTCGATGACTGAAAAGGTGACGGACCAATCCTGTCCCCGGAGACATACAAGATACAACAATTTAACTATTTTTAAATGTATCAAGGAACAACAATTCTTCCAGCAAATATAGATTTTTTAAAGGTGTTTCATACCTATTTATCATTTCGGCGTCATGTCCGTTCGCCATCTTGGCTTTTCGACATGCTGTCCGTTCAGCTTCTTGGATTCGGCGACCCATCCGGGTACCGAGTTGGACAGGTTGGGTGAGTCAGGAGATGCATAGCAGATGCAGTTTAATGTGGATAAATGTGATGTATCCACTTTGGTAGCAAGAACAGGCAGGCAGATTATTCTCTGAATGGTGTTAAGTTAGGAAAAGGGGAAGTATAACGAGATCTGGGAGTCCTTGTTCAGAAGTCACCGAAAGTAAGCATGCAGGTACAGCAGGTCATGAAGAAAGCTAATGGCATGTTGGCCTTCATAACAAGAGGAGTTGAGTATAGGAGCAAAGAGGTCCTTATACAGTTGAACGGGGTCATAGTGAGACCACACCTAAACAAGAACTGGGGGCGCCGTCGAGTATGGCTGCCCAGCAAGCAGCTGTTAGTCTTTTCACCCTTTTAAAAATATTTAGTTAGTTAAAAGTGTTTGATTTGGAGATCTTTTAGTCTTTTTATGTGGGGTGTGGGGGTTGGGGGAAGGGGGAAACGATTTTTCTCAGTACCTACCTGGTTGGAGATGCGGCTTTTCTCAGAGCCGTGTTTTTGCCCCTTCCTCGCGGCCTACCGGGAGTCTGTAGCGGAGTTTTCCTGCCTGGACCAGCCGGGACTTCAGCTTCGGCGGCGGCACAGCACTGGAGCGCCATTGTGGAGCGCCATCGGGTCACCGTGCGGTGGGCTCCAGAGGGTTGGGACCGCCGGCTCCAACATCACGGAGCTGCGGCCTGCGGTCTGTGGTCTGCGGTCAGTGGAGCTTCCAGCCGTGGGCGGCACTGAACTTTAAAAACTGCGTAGCCTGAGATCTCACGGAGGCCGCCAGAGTCAGAGCTCCGACCAGCGCGGCTCATGGACTTTGGGAGCCGTGGTCTTCGGGGAGGAAGCGGCCATTCCAGGCACTCCGGGCTGCTGAGGAGTGTTCACCTGATATCAGAGCTTCATCATCCGGCGAGAGGGCTGAAGCATCGGGCTGCCGTAACGGCGACTGCGGAGGCCTCAATAGCCCCGACTATGGGTGAACTAGGGATGGGACTGGACTTTGCTGCCTTCCCCCACAGTGGGAACCATTGTGGGGGGATGTTTTTATGTTTACTGTTAAATTCTTTAATGTTGTGCATTATCTTTATTTGTGTGCTGCATTAGCAAGTCAAATTTCACTGCACCAATTGGTGTATGTGATTGTCAAGTCTTCTAATGTTGTTGTGCAGATTCCCCGCTTGAAAGGGATCTGATTCGTCCACCCCGAAATGATGAACTGGATTTCACTCAATGACCAAACACTTCTTTTCCATTTTCTTCCCCCCCTTTTTATTTTGGCAGATTCAGCAATTAATTTACAGTTCCACTTGATTTATTGCTTGAGTCATTACTTTGAAGGCATTTGGATGTTATAGGTCTTAAGGTATTTAACAGTTTAGTCTTTTAGCAGGTGAAAAACCGGCTGCTAATCGGGTGCTGTTGATAATCAGTCCTGCATGCCTTTGCTGGCGATCGCGGCAGTTTTTAGGACAGTCTCTTAGATTATACTGTTCAAGTTTTAGCTGCAAGTCACTTCTCTTGCGGGCCTGTCCGCTTTTCTATTCACGGTCGGGCTGACTCTGATCCCGACCAGGCTTTCTCTGTTTACTCCCCCCACCGGGTTGACTGTTCCCGGTTGGGCTGAAGACTCAACCTCTGTCGGTGGCTCTCTGGACCTGTCCGTGGCCTTCACGGTACTAGGCCCCCACCCGACGTCTGTGGCTGCTGCTTGGGCTTGTCTGTGGCTGCACAGCCCTGGATACATTCCAGGTAAGCTGACACCATGATTGGTGACCCTTACTGCCCCTGCTGGTTTCCCTAGCTCTTCCCTGAGCTATTGCTTCCTGTTCCTATCTTTTTTCTCTTTGGCACCAATTCAAAGCCATTTGGCTTGGTGCTGTTCCACTTGTTTCCAAATACTACTTCTATTTTTAACTTTTGTTTTTGATTCTTCTTGCTGGCCTTGTTCTTATCTTCGTTCTTTTATCCTCATCGCCAATTGTTGTGTATTCGGATGCTTTGAACAGTCTTGAATAAAGGCTTGGACACGGGAGGAATCATACAAGCTTCTTTACTGCCGGACGCCACCTCCAGTCTTCCCTGCTCATGCGTACTTGCCCCAGACATCACAAGACACCAATTACTTATCCTAATTATCCCATACCTAACACTCCTCCCCCTTTAACTTGGAGGCAGATAATACCTTTTCTATTACATACACCGCACTCCTCCCTTTTTAAATCCATTTCACCTGTACGGTATATGCTCTTTTCCTACTATTGTGCGCTTGTGATTTTAATTTATCATTAGTCCTTTCATTACAGTTTGACTTGACAGTGATAATAAATGTCCTTTGTCCATTGTCCTTTGTCCTTTGTCCTATTGTGTGCAGTTTTGGTCTCCAAATTTGAGGAAGCACATTCTTGCTATTGAAGGAGTGCAACGTAGGTTCACGGGGTTAATTCCCGGGATGGCGGGTGTGTCATATGTTGATGGAATGGAATGGCTGGGCTTGTATACACTTCAATTTAGAAGGATGAGAGGGGATCTTATTGAAATGAATAAGATTATTAAGGGATTGGACATGCTTGAGGAAGGAAACATGTTCCCGATGTTGGGGGAGTCCAGAACCAGGGGCCACAGTTTAAGAATAAGGGATAGGCCATTTAGAATGGTGATGAGTAACCAGTTTTTCACACAGAGAGTTGTGAATCTGTGGAATTCTCTGCCTCAGAAGGCAGTGGAGGCCAATTCTCTGGATGCTTTCAAGAGAGTTAGATAAAGCTAACTAGTAGCAGAGTCGAGGGATATGGTGAGAAGGCAGGAACGGGGTACTGATTGTTGATAATCAGCCATGATCACAGTGAATGCCGGTGTTGGCTCGAAGGGTTGAAAGGCTTACTCCTGCACCTATTGTCTATTGTCAATTTTCCATTGTCAGATGCTTTACAGCAGAACAAAACAATCCTAACTGCTTTTGGACAAGTTGTGACATGCTGGCTAAGTACAGGACGTACTGTCGTCATGTGACCTGGTGCAGTCTGCAAGACTGGTGAAGATTAGAGGCCTTTATGAGCAAAAGCCATTAAGTTGGAAGTTATTAAATATGAACCACAATATAAAGTACTGTCGCTATTCTTTCTTTCTATTTGGACTTTGCAATTACAAAACATTAACAAGCTCTACATTTTTTTTTTAGAAGTTAAATGATACTCAAATTGAGATCACTTTCCCTTAATTCATTTTTCATTTAAAGTATGTCTATCACATTTTATGCAGTTGATAAAATGTAATTTAAATAGCTATATGACTGCACTGATATAGGAATTCATCAAAAAATATACAATCCATTTACGATGTTACTTATAGGCTTGAATTTACTCATGGAAATTGTATTAAATTACTTGGGTCAACATTTTATTTGTCCTTGAAGCACAGAATAAACATGTATACTTTGATTTTTTGTTTAACCTTAGTATTCATGAGTTTCCCCTCTTTTTGGTACTCATTACATTTCAACTATTCACATGGAATAATTTAAAACTGCAAAAATGGGAAAAAAAAATCTATATTCACAATTTTGTTGTGAGATAAGCTGAGGAATATCTGCTTTTGGCAGTGATGAAGAATGCATCATTTCCATTGAGGGCATGAAATAATTTCGACAGTACGTGTTGATAGGTTCACACTTTCTAAATGTGAATGACCGGCACCCTTTAAGTAGCTTATTTGAACTGAAGGTTGAGCTAACAATGTTATTATAATCATAAATCAGCTTCCTTGAGATAAATTTGTTCATTTGTCTAACGTGATTTTACATCCAGTGAGGTCCGAGTAAAATTACAAGAGTTTTGTTGTTTTACTAATCTTGTTTTACTAATTTTCCTCCTTTGCTTTTTCAATTCATCTTAGGTTCTTTTAATTAAAGCAGAGTCCAATCGCTATTCTCTGTGCATAGATCAACTTGAAAGGAGATACATGATGATTATAAATTCACAGTAAAGTTCTTTAACATGCTGATTTTATGATTAATCATAAAACAATTCCCCCTTTGTTAATGCAAAAGTCTGACATTATTTCCTTTTATGAATTTTTCTTCTATAATGTCGCATCTCCATAAAGATTCTTTCGGGACATCCAAAACCACTTTACAGTCAATAAAGTAGTTTTGAGATGTAATCACCGATTGGCATCGGAAATGAACAGCTTCCCATCAGAATCTTGGAGTTTGAAAATTGTCAATTACACAGCTGATTAAAGGAGAGAGCAAAGGTAACCTTTAATCATCCTTTGAAAGAGCAGTGGATGAATAACCCAACTTTGCAGCTGACTTAAATAATATGAAGGGCAAATACCTTGCAAGGTAATATTTTGTTTACAAAGGTCAGATATTCAACTTAACGAAACCTGTGCAGCTAATGTCTGCATCACATAGAGCTGGGGTAGTTGTTATTCGGCTGAACTGAAGTCGCAAATGATTGGAATATTGTACAAGTGTAACCTGTGCAAAAATCCTCTGTGTGCCAGATGAATGCTTGAGCAAGCAAAACAATGGCCCTGATATTTACTGGGAGATGGGAAAGCTGCTGGACAGATGAAAGCTTCAGAGTAATGGATCATGGCCAGGAAGGCAGAGACCTTGCTGACTTTTTCAGCAGGGCATCTTCCTTTCATTCCACACCCAGTAGCCATTCAATTAGCACTGACTTTCGTTTATGGATTTAGCCAATAATTATCCCACAACCAATATCTTAAAAAGGATGTCAACCCACTGTGTGGAAACTTATTGCAGAAAAATTGTTGCTGTTTTCTACTTCACTAAATGAACACACCTTGTGAGAATCACATTGGTTGTAAAACCCATTCAGAATTTGTGAAAGGCCCTATGTTACCTTCCTTTCAAGTCAATTATCTCCATTGAGATATTAAACTTAAAGGTTTCTCTGAAAAATCTAACAAAAATTAGAAAACAACATTTTTAGGCATGCAAATTTTAAATCTAGCTTGTCTATGTGTGTGATCTAAAAGCTAATGGAAGGCATATATGCATTGACAAATCCCCCAATTGTTAACTTCAGAGGTACAGTGTGAAAACAGGCCCTTCACCCCACAGAGTCCCAGCCGACCAGCGATCACCCCGTACGCTAGCACTATGGTACACAATTGGGGCAATTTACAATTTCTAGAAAACAATTAACCAACAAAGCTGCACATCTTTGGAGTCTGGGAGGGAACTGGAGCACCCGGAGAAAACCCATGTGGTAACAGGGAGAACGTGCAAAAACTCCATCCTTATAATCAGGATTATGTTGTCCTGGCACAATGGTAGAGTTGCTGCCTTACAGAGCCAGGTTTGCAGGTTAATTGGCATTTGTAAATTGCCCCTAGTGTATAGGATGGGAAAGTGGGATAATGTAGAACTAGAATACAGGTAATCGTTGGTCGGCACGGACTCAGTGGGCTGAAGGGCCTGTTTCCAAGCTGCATCCCTAAACTAAACAATCTTTGGACATCATCCCAAACAATTATCACACCTCCAAAATATCTGAAAAGAGGGGAATGGGTAGAAAGAAAGATAGCATTAGTGCCTTTCACAAATTCTGAAAGGGAATTACATCATTTGAGGCTCTCGTGAGGTGTGTTACTTATGTAGAATAGGAAACACGACACCCATTGTCATGCAGCAAGATTCCATACGGTGAGTTTATGATCCTTTTAATCCCACTTCTCACATTCTTAGATCCTCTCTCCTCTCCCCAGTCCTCAGTCATGGTACTTCCTGATCTCCCATCCCCACAATCTAATCTCCACTCATCAGCAACCCTCCCATTTGCAAATCCTTTGTGATCTGCTTTACTTTAAGTGGTGTGGTGTTTGTGTCTAAAAAGCCCGCTGTGTGTAATGTCCCTGTGTTAGGTATATCCTACTGTGTACAGCTGCTATCAATCATCAGGTTCCATTAAATGTGTAAGAAAGAACTGCAGATGCTTGTAAAATCGTAGGTAGACACAAAATGCTGGAGTAACTCAGCAGTTGAGGCAGCATTACGTAGAGTCGGAGGGAAGGAAGAATCACAGAGGGGGAGCAGTGAGAGAGGATGTTGCTAAACTCTCGTCGGAGAGAGGAAGAGAACGTCTTCAAAGTAGATTTACCTTGAGGAGATTTCGCAGTGGAGTGGACGAAATGTGTAAGAAAGAACTGCAGATGCTGGTAAAATCGAAGGTAGACGCAAAATGCTGGATGCTGCCTCCTGCTGAGTTACTTCAGCATTTTGTGTCTGTCATGCTCCATTGAAAAGGCTGCAAAAGGTCGTAACCACTGCCCAGTCCATCATTGGTTCTGACCTCCCTACCATCGAGGGGATCTATCGCAGTCGCTGCCTCAAAAGACTGCCAGCATCATCAAGGACCCATACCATCCTGTCCATACACTCATCTCTCAGCTATCATCGGGTAGAAGGTACAGGAGCCTGAAAACTGCAATATCCAGATTCAGGAACAGCTTCTTCCCCACAGACATCAGACTATTAAACACAACTTCAAACAAACTATGAACTATAACAACCTATTGCACTTTATCTGTTTACTGATGTGTGTGTATGTATATTCTATGGTATATGGACACACTGATCTGATCTGTATTTATGACTACAATATTCTGTTGTGCTGTAGCAATGCAAGAATGTCATTGTCCTATCTGGGACACATGACAATAAACTCTCTTGACTCTTGACTTGACTTGACTTGGGGACCTTGAACACAACGTATTCTACCCTCCTGCATCGCTCCACTTTTAAACATGATTTTATGTGCATGATCTTCTGGGCCAGTTCCCGTATGATTAGTAGTATTGAGATGTGCAACCAAAAAAAACTTTCTAAACTAAAATAGTAAATGTCATTAGGTCAGAAGGTCAGAAGTTATAGGAGCAGAATTATGCCATTCAGCCTATCAAGTCTACTCCGCCATTCAATCATGGCCTGCCTTATTTGCTGTAGTTCATGTTCAGGAGATGTAGTTAGAGGTTTTTCTTTTTTCAGCTATTCAAGAAGTCCTCTACTTTCTGATCATGCTTAAGGCTTCTCTCACTGTGTATAACATTGTAAATGAATGTTCAGTGATTGTACGAGGAAGGGAAAATCATTTGTTTGAGTGAATATCCCTTTGATGATTGGGTATTTATCACATTGAGTAAACTTCCCTTGCTTGTTCTAAACATTATTTGATTTTAGAGCATCTTAAATGATTTGTTCTATATAATCTAATCAGGGTACTGGGCATACAGCCTTGAAAGAATAATGGCATTGCTTTGCTTGTCACAATTATGTCTGCATCGATAGATTTGCAAGTAAGACGGTATTTAATTAAACTGAAGACTAACTGCTCCTTTAAACAAATCTTATTTGTATAGGTTTTTAACTCATGTTTCTCGATAACAAACTTTTATATAAGCTCTTTCAATCTTGCCTGGCAGTAATTGTCCAAAGATTTGATTTCACCTTTTATTGAATTATTTGTACTTTAAGGCCTAAGAATTGCTTAGAGTTTTTCTTTTATGGATTGAAGCATGCATGTTCCCAATGAAGATTCACATATAAAGTGAAGATAGACACAAAAAGCAGGCAACAGGCAGCATATCTGGAGGCATGACACAAAACACCACCCAATCCTTCTCTCCGGAGATGCTGCCTGGCCCGCTGAGTTCTCCAGCCTTTTATGTCTATCTTCAGTTTAAACCAGCATCTGCAGTTCCTTCCTACATATATAAAGTGATGTCAGAAATTCTGAAATTAACAGAAAGATGAGTAATTTGTTATATAGTTAAGAGCTTACATACTGGAGAAGCTTCATGCGAAAAATGGCAACATCGTGAAGGGAACTTAAAGATGTCAGCAGGCCCAACAAATAGATTTATCATGATATTTAGATTTCACAGCATAGTTAACACTGCCTAAGTTAAAATAGACTTTGGGGTCTGTAAACTAAGCTGAGGGCAATACAACTGATCAGGAAAAGTCAATTTCATTGCATCCATTTGTTATACAAATGGGAGAGTGGTTTTCTAAATAACAGGGAACATAAGTTAAAGATAACTCTGGGGAAAAACAAAAGTGAAAGGCTGCAGAGACAATCAATTATGAATTATTTTGAAAATGTTAATTCCACATGTACCCATTGGGCCGCGAGAATAATACATGCAGTGGACGCTGTGAATCTTTAAAAAACTTTGAATTCTCTCGGAGAGTTTCTCAGCACATACTGTTAAGGGCTTGAATAATCCGACTTGTTTAAGAAAGTCACCACTGCTCTTTCCTGTTCTTTGTGTCTGTTCCTATCTGAGCCATAATGAAAAGGGCAACTGCCCTCACATTAAAGCCAGACTCAGCCTATTGCCAGCTTTATCCTGTCACTCTGATCCCTATCATTGGCGGACAGGCCAGCAGAGGCCAATCCCCAGCATCATAGGCAACAGCCAGGTCAAATATTGGTTTGGACACCAGAATATTGTCTGCCTATTCCCTGCAAAACCCAGGCATTCCAGCCAGAGCAATGAAAGAAGAGGGTGAGAAAAGAAGCCAGAGAAGGAGAGGAAGGAAAGAAGAAAGAAGAGTGGAAGGGAGAGAAGTGGGGTGTCTCCTTGCTAGCTGTGTTCCCCTACTGTAGGCTTGAGGAAAACTGAGCTGCTGGGACAAACCCAAGACCACCAGCACCAGGTCAAGACTTGCCTGCCTTGAAGAAGCCCTGGACAGCCAGTGCCTCTACCCGAGGCTAAGACTCAGTGGCCGAGATGAGCCTGAGATGCCAGGGCATCTTTGTGCCCATGGACAATGAAGGACTATGCGCCAACGGAGGCAAAGACCGAGCCACCAAGATAATCCACAGACCACCCGCATGTGTATTCAAGCCAAAATCTGAGCCGCCAGGATAAACCTGAGACTGCTACACCTCCTCTCGAGGCATGGGTGAACTGCGGGAAAAATTCTGAGATTGCCCTGCCTCTTCTTTCGAAGACCAGGACCAAGCAGCTGGGATATGCCCGAGATCAAGCAGCTGGGATGTGCCCGAGATCAACAGCACCACCGCGCATGCGTCCTGACACCATGGGATAGCACCCCCCATGTGGACATTTCTTACCACTGTACATAAAATATATACGTGAGTTCACTTTACTGTGAATGTCGGTGTGCTCACTGCAGAACCCGGCATCATCCCACAACAACCATCTCCTAAAAAATTATGAAATAAAGTACCGTATTTGAGTGTTCAGATGATCTAAAACATCTCCAAGTTACTGATCCAAATGGCTCATTTAATGGCTGAGCTACTCCCTATATTGGATACTTTGGCACACAGTGTACAGCTGTAAAGTATAATCTAATGTTTTGGTTTCAGTATTAGGAAGGTTATACATTCTCTGACTTTGATGTTACTCTACTTGGCAAATGGTTGGAACATCATGATGAAGACAATTTGGAAAAAAGTCCCAGGAAATTTAGTTGAGGTTGTGGCACCATAAATATTAGGTTCAAGGCATGACCAATTTGAATCTTTTATTAGCTTTCAAAATGAAATTACTCAGAGTTAACTGCTACTAAAGTAAAACACCCAAAGTTATTTTACAGAGTAGTTTGATTCTCTTTCAATTTTATTCCTATATTAATAATTGCAAATGTTAACTGTCACTGTGCTTACACATCCAGCATAAATTATATAGCCTGAAATGGACTATCTGTAAACCGTAATTACGCTGAACATTGGAAGGGGCATTTCTTATTTAATCTGCAAATTTGCAGATTATTTAGCATCATTGAGAGCTAAATTGATTTCACCAATTTATTCATAAGCTTGTAATGGCTTGAAAAGATAAGCTTACCGTCGTATGTCACCAGATATCTTCACCTATCTTTATGGTCCCTTCTAGATCACGTTCCTTCTGGAATTATATGACAAGTGTGCATTTATAAACAAGCCTTCAAACTTGAACTTGAGATTTTATAGAAAAGGAATCTTTGAGGATGATTATTTCTACAATAATCTGGTGCTGTCACAAACTACATTGATGGACTGTGAGTATCTTTCTGAAACATAGACATAGAAACATAGAAATAGGTGCAGGAGTAGGCCATTCGGCCCTTCGAGCCTGCACCGCCATTCAATATGATCATGGCTGATCATCCAACTCAGTTTCCCATACCTTCCTTCTCTCCATACCCTCTGATCCCCCTAGCCACAAGGGCCACATCTAACTCCCTCTTAAATGTAGCCAATGAACTGGCCTCCACTACTGTGGCAGAGAGTTCCAGAGACCCACCACTCTCTGTGTGAAAAAAGTCCTTCTCATCTCGGTCCTAAAGGATTTCCCCTTTATCCTTAAGCTGTGACTCCTTGTCCTGGACCTCCCCAACATCGGGAACAATCTTCCTGCATCTAGCCTGTCCAACCCCTTAAGAATTTTGTAAGTTTCTATAAGATCCCCTCTCAATCTCCTAAATTCTAGAGAGTATAAACCGAGTCTATCCAGTCTTTCTTCATAAGACAGTTCTGACATCCCAGGAATAAGTATTCCAATGAAGACATTGTACTCATTGTCCTGCAGTCATCACAGAATCACAGTATTCAGTAAAATTCTCAAAGGCATTCATAAAGTTTACCATTCAGCTGCACGTTACCATTATTTGAACCATGCAGTTGTTTGTTCTACAGCTTTTGCTATAGTCATAACATTTCTTGACAGCACAATGTGGTGGTAGAGTTCAAGCAAATAGATTTCCTTCCATTTGAGATATTCATGCTAGTATAAGAGCGCATTAGATCTTAACGTCAAACAAACAATATTATAGGTAACAGCTCTGGGGAACAAGGAGCAGAATGGCTGTCGAAATGTTCAATGTTAAAACAATGATATAATATTGACTGGCCTTGAGGGAGACACCAGGAATATTGCCCAAACTGAAATCATATTGCCCGAGTCGAAGACGAGGGCAATATGATTTCAGTGCGGGCAATATTCCTGGTGTCTCCCGAAAGAAGGCAGTCAATATTATAATTATTACCTATCCCCACGTAAATTAAAATAATTCCGTCGTCGTCAAGAGACGCGAATCTCGCACTGCTGGAGGCTGCCATGTTTGTTTAGATGCCGTGACCTGATTCTTCGCGATTGGCCGCCGCTCCCCTTTAGCAACAGGCGCTGATTGGCCTCACCGTGTGAGATTCCTCTGATTGGCCGCCGCTCGCTTAGCAACAGGCGCTGATTGGCCTCCCTGTGAAGCTGGATAAATCCTCTGATTGGCCGCCGCTCCCCTTTAGCAACAGGCGCTGATTGGCCTCACCGTGTGAGATTCCTCTGATTGGCCGCCGCTCGCTTAGCAACAGGCGCTGATTGGCCTCCCCGTGAAGCTGGATAAATCCTCTGATTGGCCGCCGCTCCCCTTTAGCAAAAGTCAATGGCGAAAACCGGAAGAAGAAAAATATCAAGTAATATTGCCCGCCGGAAACTGCGCGTTTTTGGACCTGTGAAAATACCAACTAATATTGCCCGGTAAAACTACCTCGTATAGGTAATAATAATAGAATATTGACTGGCCTTGAGGGGGATACGACATATATTGCCTGAAGTAGATTCATATTGCCCGAGTCGAAGACGAGGGCAATATGGATCTAGTGAGGGCAATATATGTCGTATCCCCCGAAAGAGGACAGTCAATATTGTTATTATTACCCATATCAGACATCTAGAGGAAAATCTGAACATCTCAGCTCGGCGGACTTCCACGTAAAATTTAACCAAAATGGACGCGGCAGTCTTCCTGTCTGCCGTTTGAATATTCTAAATTTCCCACGCAGCGTCACGTTGCCAAGTTCCCGGATGTGAGACCAGGGGAATATAAGACTATATTTACCGGTGTTTTAACACGTAAAGTCCATAGGCGTTCACAAGAAAGGGGAATACAAGAAAATATTCCCCTGTTAACCCTGCTGGCACTCAAAACGAAGGGAATACAATTTTGTAAAAGCATAGCTCAGATGTGTGATATGTTCAATGTTAAAACAATGTGAAATATTGCCTGATTACAATTGAAAATTGTTTTTCTTTTATTTGCTAAACTTGCTGTTCATTTAGCCCAAGCAAGACACAAAAGTGTGAAGGAACTCAGCTTGTCAGGCAGCATCGATGTTTTGGGTCAGCACCCTTCTTCACTCAAGATTCCAACATCTGCAGATTTTGTGTCTCCATTCATTTAGCATGCTTTTCTACATCATTCTGCTTTCAGTATAAAAGCTTACCAACAAAGTGTCGGTAGTTCAAGAAATGTTCACGCTATACTTTCTTTCCAGAGCTTGCTTTGGATTGCTTTATGAATTCATAGAACATAGAACAGTACAGCATAGCAACAGGCAGTTCGGCCCATTATGTCTATGCTGTACTTTAGTTAAATTAATCTCCACTCCCTGCACATTATAGATATCCCTCCATTCCTTGCATATCCATGTGCCTATCAAAAAACCTCTTATGTGCCACTATTGTATCTGCCTGCACCACCATCATTGGCAGATGCACCGGCATCCACCATCTTCTCTGTAAAAAAACGTACCCGCTCACCACCTTTAAATTTTGTCCCTCTCACCTTTAAAGGTAAGCCTTCTAGTCTTTGATATTTGCACCCTAGGAAGAAGGTTCTGAATGTCTACCCTTTCTACGTCTCTCATAATTTTACATACTTCAATCAAGTCTCCCCTCATCTCTGACGCTGCAGAGAAAACAATCCAAGTTTCTCCAACCTCTCCTTACGTTTCAGATAATATCTTAAATAACTTTAGGCAGATTCAGTCTAACTTCAAACATAATTCACGATGCCAAAAAAGCAGCCAAAATCAGTAAGAGTTAATAGTTCCTGATGTGTCTCAATGTTTTACTGTTATTCAAAATGTAATAAGATGCTGAATATAAATATATAAAATGTAGCTTTAAATATAAGAAACCAAAATATCAAAATTTCTGGTGACAAAGGTAAAGCATTTGTATTAGCATTTGTATTAGCAACACCAATTACTCCTGTGATTCCTCACATCACAGTAAACTGTTGGTCTTCCCACTGGTTGGTTTGGGAAGCAACGGATGTGGGAAGAAGCTAGAGAGGGGAAGGGCCACAGTCAAAGGGGAACAGTCAGAAATGGAGTGGGTAACCGAGAAGGAAAGGAGGGAGACGAGTGTGCAGGAGAAAGGATTAGGGGAGTGAGGGTATGAAAATTACTGAAGGAAAGAGGGGGAGATTTTGAGGTGGGGAATATTAAAAAGACGGTAGTTGGTATGGACTTGTGAACGTGTATGTAGTTGTATCAACAGACACTCGTGCATGCATTGTTTCTGTGTATGTGTTGATATCTGTGCAGCAGAGCTATGGATCCAGTCACGTTGGACACTCTTGTCACTGGAACAGGATCTCACTCTGTCCAGGCTGGCCAGTAACTAAATTGGACATCCCATCTTAATGGAAATCTAGAATGTGGACCAGTGTTTTTGCATGGTTGGGATCCTGTCGCCTTCTGTAGGATTGAAACATTAGCTGGTCCCAAATTAGAGTCAGGCAGAAGGTCATGACATGTATACCACGGGGAGAGTATCTGTGAGATTGGACTTGCAATTAACTTGCTCCTCAATATGAAGCTCAGACCTAGAATATTAAGATGTTATGAATCCCAGCCGCAATAGCCCTGAAGAATACTCCCCCATCATAGCTGGGAACTAGTACACCTTAACATTGACATTGCCACCTTGAGTGACTCATGGTGAATGGGAGATAGCCAACGCTAATTGTGTTAGAGTTGCCTTTCATGTAGGGTTTCAAGAACAACCTAGACTTATCTGACAGAGACTTTCCCTGTGAGATTAATCTCATGGTACTCTATCTGACTCTAATTTAGGACCATCACATGTTCCTATCCTACAGATAAGGCATGTAACAGACTATACCTCAACCTAACAAAAGCCCTGGTCCATGTTCTAGATGGAGATTATTAATCATCTTGACCAACCTCAGACCCAGGATTGAAAAGGATATATGTTCTGGGCAGATAAGAGAAAGGAAAGATGACATCAATTGAAATGCTTGGAGCATGATCTTGTCAGAACCAACATCCTATTTCATCAGAGAGAGAAATGCAAGATCTCATTGAAGCACCTCTGAACAGAGAGTGGCACCAATTGGATTATGCTGTGTCTGAGTGGGGGACCACTAGGGATATCCACATCACTCTTTCCATGACTGGTATTCATGACCATTGCCTAACTGTTAATAGTGATCATTGCCACCACCAATGCATCAACAGGCTGTGTCCATCTGAGAAATCAATTGTCTGATACAAAGTCTATGGTTAACATTGCAGCAGTGACACTTGTCCTACTTTATAATCTAGGACATGGGCTGGGGCCTCAGAGCACTGGATAATAATCAGATCAACACCAATTTGCTCTCTCTCAGCAATTTCAAATTAATCAGAATAATAATTTCTGATTATACTCTACAGATTCAATGGGTGGGCTATGTTGTTCATATGCCTGTCAAAATGAAAATTCAACACGTTCAGTTTTGTCATGGCAAAAAATTACCAGGTGGAATAAAGGAAACATTTCAAAAGAATCTCTGGGCCATCACTGTTCAAAATGGAGAAGGAGCATTTGGGATGATATTGAGAACCTGACCCACGCATCAGGAGCACACAGAAACAATGTGTGAATAGTGGAAGAAACAAAATATCTGCCATGTTAAACATTCACTCTCCCAGTCAAGCACCTCCAAACCCACACTCTACCAATGGAAGAGGATGCAAATTCCACATTGCTTTCATCAGCTATCTCTAACCCTGTAAGTTATCTTTAACCTCATGGTAATACCCAAGAATAATGTCACGGAGCTCCCAGATCCCACCTGGCTATTTAACACCAAAACAGACACACTTTTTTGTTTAAATAATAATTTGATGCATGCCCAGGCTTCTGAAGAACTCAAACAGACTTAGCACTTATTTCACTGAATGGCAGCTAAAAAGATATTGGGTTTACATTGCAAAAAAACGTCTGCATGCCTTAAAGGCCTGTCTCACGGTGCGAGTTGACCCACGAGGGACCCCGAGTTTTCACTCGTGGTAATCGCGTACAATTAATGTAGCGGGAACGTCGGAACTCGTGCGCGCAACTTAGCGACTCGAGGCGCTAACGGCAGGTATGCATGAAACTTGTTAACTCGTGAAAAAATTCAAACATGTTTGAGGTTTTCCACAAGTCAAATTTACTGTTCAAGTTAAAAATTGAAACATTTAAACTCGTAATAACGTAGTGGCCCATGCATTTACCTTAGTGATTCATGAGTCTACCGTGGCACTGTCAATGGAAACTGTCAATCTGAACAGTAACATAAATAAACTTATAGTTATTCAAAAGACCATGTTTGTAAAATCACACAGGAAAATAACTTGATTATTGCAAGCGTGAAACACCTTTTCCCCAAAGCTACGATTGTTTCTATAACATGATTTTCTATTAAAAAAACAACGTTACTTCACAAAGCAATGATCGTGTTATAGCAGAATTACTGTCCTTGTTGAATATGAGTGTCTCTGTCTCCATCTTCCCTTCAAGCCTTTAACCTATTCCTGTTGGGACCCAATACCCGTGCTCGTTCTCTTACGCTGGGTTCGGCTTCCCGAACACTATTCCACTCGCTGCATGCGGCTCCCACGCTCCTGTCAAACTCACCTGCTTCTGATGCCCGCACTCCCTCTAAAGTTCTTGGGTTCAATAGAAAATGTAGCACTCTGCTGTCAAACATATATAAAAATGTGAATACAAGATGCCTTAGTGCATTAATAAGGATATCCAATGGACCGGAAAATCTGCTGTGAGAATAAGGAACTGCAGATGCTGGTTTAGACAAAAGGACACAAAGTGATGGAGTAACTCAGCGTGTCAGGCGGGAGCAACACCAGACCGTCCAGAAACTCGGACTCTCCGGTAGCACGGTTCAGACTCTGAAGATGGGCCCCGACCCAAAACACCACCTATCCATGTTCTCTGGAGATGCAGCCTGGCTCGCTGAGTTACTCCAGCACTTTGTGTCCTTTCCGGAAAATCTGCTTGTTCGGGCACCACTGAAGTCTCAAGAATGGTAGATTAATGTAGTTTTACTGTAATGCTTTAGAACGTTTTACCATAACCTGGCAACTCTTCTAAGCCTCGGTTAATGAAAGCAAGGATTCCGTACATGTTGCAACCCACCTTGAGCAAATCATCAAGTGCTCAGTGGATAAGAGCTCGGTGGGTCAGGCAATGGAGTGCGACATTTCAGGCCGCGACCCTTCTTCGGATTGAGCATTCTTCACCATCGGTCTGAAGAAGGGTCCCAATAGAAAACGTCCCTCTCCATTCCCTCCACGGAAGCTGCCTGACCCCCTGAGTTCATCCAGTGCTTCGTGTTTTGCCCAAGATGACAACAGTTGCAGCTTTTTGTATCACCATCTTCCAAACCACCACATCTAGCTGCGCTAAGTAGAAACAAATAACTGCAGATATTGGTTTATACCAAAGATAGACACAAAGTGGCGGAGTAACTTGGCGGATCAGGCAGCATTTCTTGAGAGATGTTTCGGATCAGGACCCTTCTAACGAAACGACAGCCATCCTTTTTCTCCACAGATGCTGCCTGACCCACTGAGTTACTCCGGCACATTGTGTCTATCGTTTATCCAGCTGCGATGTTGCCTTCAAGCGATTTTTTTTCACTTGTACAACAACGTTCCTTGTTGATACGATATTCCCAATGTTGCTACCACTCACTGCACATGTCCTAAATTATCAGCCCTCCTAAAGTGCAACACCTCAGGCCTAACAGCATTATATTTCGCTTGCCCCTCCAAATATAACAAACCTTTGCCCGCTAGTCTTCTAATTACATGATGTGTGTTTCAAACAAATCATAAGTATAACTGCTCTGGCACTGGACAGGTGCACATTTTCCCTTTGTAGGTCATATCAATAGATGCGGCCGCGCTGAATTCTATCTTTTTAACTCAAAGCCGCAGGATGGAGATGTTGCTGTTGCTTATTAAAACATACATTCATTCACGGTTGGCTCAAGAGTAACGGGAGAGGAACTTGGTAACTCGGGAGAGGAAATTGGAACATCGCAGAAATGACATACCCGTGGGAACTCGGTTAAACACTTGAACATAAACTTGGAATCTCGTACATAACCACGAGTCTGTTTATTTTCTTTCACTTGGGGTCACTCGTGGGTGGACTCGCACCGTGAGACAGGGGTTTTAGCAGTAAGCTGAACATGCCTTGAAGTTGCCTGTGGCAAAACTTTGAAGCAGAAAGCAGGCACTAATGGATGCTGGAATTCTCTCTTGAAATTGATTCCTTTTAAATCCGTTTCCATCTGGAGAGCAGGTGTAACAAATTTAGGTATGATTGAATAACAAGCATCCTAACTTAACAACCTAACAATAAAATGTCTTTCAGTCATTCAAATCAATACTGTAGGAAAAACCAGCATTCCAATGTACAGAGTAAGGTAGGATATGAGAAACTGTTTGAAATATATTAGGTTTCAAGGTAATAATGGAGAAGTGCAAAGTATGTCAAAATACAGTTTAATACTGTGGAGAAAAATTGATGCCGAGGAGCTGAGGATGATAAAGTGAGCAACAGTTATGAAAAAAGATGTAGAAATAAAATATGAATTAAAAAAAATAAAGTTTAACAGAGTGCATGAAAATGTATGTTATGCTGATTAGGTGATTTGTTTTGGCGACTACAGGTGATTGCCACAAAATTTTCAACATGTTGAAACATTTTTGGCCAGTGACAATTATTTTTGCTGTTGTTGGTTGTCGTAGGTGCTTTTGTAGGTTGTCACCAGGTGTCATAGGTGAATTCCATTAAAGGTAGTCCCTGGCAATTGCCTAAAGAGTCGCCTAAGTGGGACAAGCTCATTAGAGGTTAACTGTGCCAAGTTAACCTGGTCTCATATGCCTGTACATGATCCATATCCCTCTATTCCTTGCACTTCCATGTGTCTATCAGAGGCTATGTGGCCTTTAAAATTCCAATGTCTGCCTCTACCTCTGACAATGCTTTCCAGACACCCACAACTCTCTCCGTATCTCACCCTGCACATCTCCAGTAAACTCTTCCCCTCTCATGTTATAGCTGTGCGCTCCAGTGGTGAACATTTCCACCCTGGGGAAAAGGTTCTGACTGTACCCTATCTATACAGATTGTATATACTTCGAGCAAGTCTTCCCTCAACATCAGACGTTCCAGAAAAAACATAAAGTGAACATAAAAGGAAATAGCAAAATATTTCACAAATAACAATAAAAGGGTTAGGTTGGGATAAACAGGACAAATACCATAGGTAATGAAAGCAACAGATGACAGAAGTATTAAATTATTACTTCACTAAGATATTTATAAACAAGGTGGTCAAAATATTGGATGAAGAATTCAGTAAAGGGATAAATTCATTTAAAATAGTAAAAGAGGATGTTTTACATAAACTAATGAAAACTCAGAGAACATAACTCCTGGTCCGGATTGATTGCAACTATGCCTATTAAAATAAGTGGTTCAGTTCAGGGGTTTAGTTTAGTTCATTGTCTCGTGTACCGAGGTACAGTGAAAAGCTTTTGGGTGTGTGCTAACCAGTCAGCAGAAAGACAATGCATGATTACAATCAATCCATTTACAGTGTATAGATACAGGTAAGGAATAATGTTTAATACAAAGTAAAGCCAGAAAAAGTCAAGGTCAAGGATAGACTGATGGACATCAGAGGTAGATAGTAGTTCAGCACTGCTCTCTGGATGTGGTAGGATGATTCAGGGCAGTCACGGTGGCGTGTGGTAGATTTGCTGCCTTACAGCAAAATGCAGCGCCAGAGACACGGGTTCGATCCCGACTTTGGGTGCGGTCTGTATGGAGTTAGTACATTCTCCCCGAGATCGGCGCGAGTTTTCTCCGAGATCTTCAGTTTCCTCCCACACGCCAAAGACGTACAGGTTTGTAGGTTCATTGGCTTGATTAATTGGCTTGATAAAATGTAAAAATTGTCCAGTATAAAAATTGTCCAACTTCCATTGCTGAGTTATGCTCTACCTAGAGCTTTTCAGCGTACTACATCCAGATCTAGTTGCCTGATAACAGCTGGGAAGAAACTGTCCCTGAATCTGGTGGTGTGCGTTTTCACACTTCTATACCCTTTGCCTGATGGGAGAGTGGAATAGAGGGAGTGGCCAGGGTACGACTTGTCCTTGATTATGCTGCTGGCCTTGCCAAGGCAGCACGAGGTATAAATGGAATTAATTGAAGGGAGGTTGGTTTGTGTGATGGCCTGGGCCGTGTCAACAATTCACTGCAATTTCTTATGATCCTGGATGGAAATGTTCCCAAACCAAGTTGTGATGCATCCTGATAAAATGTTTTCCATGGTGTATCTGTAGAAGTTGGTGAGAGTTGTAGGGGACATGCCAAACATCCTGAGTCTTCTAAGGAAGTTGAGGCATTGGTGTGCCTTCTTGGTCGTTGCTTCAATGTGGGTAGTCCAGGAGAAGTTGTTGGTGATATTGATTTCGAGGAATTTGAAGTTTTCGACCATCTCCAGATAGTCTCCAGAGAGTCATGGAACTTTCAAAAATACGCACTGACCGAAGAGAAGATTATATGCAAGCTTTTTGTCAAAGGGATTATGGACTAATTAGCTTATCATGGAAAAAAAAAAAACCTTAGAAATTGGAAGAAAAAAAATGAATGGAGCTCGATTTCTCAGTTTTGCTTGCTTGTTCCTATTGTTTTGAAGAAAGACCTGGATAGACTTGGTTTTACTCTCTGGAATTTAGGAGATTAAAGGGGATCTTATAGAAACTTACAAAATTCTTAAGGGGTTGGACAGGCTAGATGCAGGAAGATTGTTCCCGATGTTGGGGAAGTCCAGGACAAGGGGTCACAGCTTAAGGATAATCCTTTAAGGACCGAGATGAGAAAGACTTTCTTCACACAAGAGAGTGGTGAGTCTCTGAACTCTCTTAGTTGAGGCCAGTTCATTGGCTATATTTAAGAGTGAGTTGGATGTGGCCCTTGTGGCTAAGGGGATCAGAGGGTTGGAGAGAAGGCAGGTACCTGAGTTGGATGATCAGCCATGATATAAAAGGCTCGAAAATGGCTACTCCTGCATAATTTCTATGTTTCTATGTTTCTATAGAATGAAGAGATGGAGGACAAGTAACAGAATAGATTTCTCTCTGCCTTGAAGATATAAAGTCAAGAGTGAGAATAAAAGAATAGTACAGAGTTGAGAGGAGTGGCAAGCCACAAGGATTGGTGCTGGTACCATTGTTGATCATAGTTTATATTAACAAGTTACATTTTGGAATGAAAAATCATTTCCATGCTTTGCAGATGAGACCAAACTGGGTTGGCAGTCAATATGGATGAGGCCTGCTACAAAATACAGGATGAATTGAAGTAACTTTCAACACTGATAAGTTCAAGGTAGTTCATATTGGTAAGAAGAATAAAGAGGTTATTTATTACTCGGAAGCTGTGAATAGACTTAAAGTAGAACCAAATGGACCTCTGGGTGCACATACAACATTCACCACAGTTTAGTGGCATCAAAGAAAACAAGCATAAGAGCACAAGGGAGGCTAAAATAACAATTTGTACACTCTGGAGTTTAGAAGGATGAGAGGGGATCTTATTGAAACATATAAGATTGTTAAGGGTTTGGACACGCTAGAGGCAGGAAACATGTTGAGGGAGTCCAGAACCAGGGGCCACAGTTTAAGAATAAGGGGTAAGCCATTTAGAACGGAGAAGAGGAAACACTTTTTCTCACAGAGAGTTGTGAGTCTGTGGAATTCTCTGCTTCAGAGGGTGGTAGAGGCCGGTTCTCTGGATACTTTCAAGAGAGAGCTAGATAGGGCTCTCAAAGATAGCGGAGTCAGGGGATATGGCGCGAAGGCAGGAATGGGGTACTGATTGGGGATGATCAGCCATGATCACATTGAATGGCGGTGCTAGCTCGAACGGCTGAATGGCCTACTCCTGCACCTATTGTCTATTGTCTATTGAATAGAATGGAAATGTACTTTATCATGTTAATTCTGTAAGGGGTTTGGTTAGACCATGTTGAGATGACTGTATATGGTTATTCTTTGCATTATGAAAAGATTAAAGAGGCACTCGAGAAGATGTGGGGAAGATCTTCTCGAAAGACAGGTGTGCATGTCTGGAGAGGATGAACAGACTGGGTGCCTCTTGAGAAAAAGTGCTAAAGGGCAATGGAGTGCAGCTCTTTAAAATAATGCAGGGTTTTGATGGAGTGGATATAAAGAGAAAGTTTTCACTTATGGGATAGGTAAAAGTGAAGGTCCTCATTATGTCAATTACCAGGAATCCAATGGAGAATTCAAAATGAACATTGTGAGAATGTGGGACACACTATCTCACCAACCGATTGAAGTGTAAATGAGTAGAAATAAAGAACTGCTGATTCGGTTTTACATCAAAAGACCAAAGAAGGGTCCCAACCTGAATCATCTCCTATCCATATTCTTCAGAGATGCTGTCTGACCCACTGAGTTACTCCAGCACATTGTGTTTTCTTTTGATTGAAGGATAAAATGTGGATATATATATTGGATAAGTAAGTATGCAGATGATACTAAGATAGGTGGTATTGTGGATAATGAAGTAGATTCACAAAGTCTACAGAGAGATTTGGGCCATTTGGAAAAGTGGGCTGAAAGATGGCAGATGGAGTTTAATGCTGATAAGTGTGAAGTGCTACATCTTGGCAGGACAAATCAAAATAGGACGTACATGGTAAATGGTAGGGAATTGAGGAATGCTGTGGAACAGAGGGATCTAGGAATAACTGTGCATAGTTCCCTGAAGGTGGAATCGCATGTAGATAGGGTGGTAAAGAAAGCCTTTGGTGTGCTGGCCTTTATAAATCAGAGCATTGAATATAGGAGTAGGGAAGTAATGTTAAAATTGTACAAGGCATTGGTAAGACCAATTCTGGAGTATGGTGTACAATTGTGGTCGCCTAGTTATAGGAAGGATGTCAACAAAATAGAGAGAGTACAGAGGAGATTTACTAGAATGTTGCCAGGGTTCCAGCAACTATGTTACAGAGAAAGGTTGAACAAGTTAGGTCTTTATTCTCTGGAGCGCAGAAGGTTAAGGGGGGACTTGATTGAGGTCTTTAAAATGATGGATAGACAGAGTTGACGTGGATAAGCTTTTCCCATTGAGGGTAGGGAAGATTCAAACAAGAGGGCATGACATGAGAATTAAGGGACAGAAGTTTAGGGGTAACGTGAAGGGGAACTTCTTTACTCAGAGGGTGGTGGCTGTGTGGAATGAGCTTCCAGCAGAGGTGGTGGAGGCAGGATCGATTTTAACATTTAAAAGTAAAGTGGATAGGTATATGGACGTAAAGGGAATGGAGGGGTATGGTCTGAGTGCAGGTAGATGGGACTAGGGGAAAACAAATGGTCGGCACGGACTTGAAGGGCCGAGAGGGCCTGTCTCCGTGCTGTAATTGTTATATGGTTATATAAGGGAAGGCTGGTCAAGCATGTGTGGGAGAAAGAGGAAAGGGATACACTGAAGATAGACACATAAAGCTGGAGTAACTCAGCGGGACAGGCATCTTTCCTGGTGAGAAGGAATGGGCGATGTTTAAGGTTGAGATCCATCTTCAGACTGAAGCTTTTTGTGTCTATCTTCAGTTTAAACCAGCATCTGCAGTCCCTTCCTACACAAAGGGATAAACTGATTGAGTTGAATGAGCTAAGCTGGAGGTTTAATTGGTGCATAAACACTGGCAAGTCCTTGATGGGCTGAATGGCATATTTCTGTGCAGACAATCCTATTGAAGACAATATATTTTTGTAGCTTCAGTTAATATTTGTTCTTAGCGTGGTTGTTGTCCATTCGCAAAGTAAACAAATGTTCCATAACTGAATCCTGGAGCTCAAAATTAGTGCAAAATAGTAATGACTGATTTATTTTTTATTATTCAGGAAAGGTAATCTTACAAACTTGCACACCTCTCACAGAATCATTGCCTGTGGGTGGTGCATATCAATAATTCGCCATTGTGCTTTCTGAGATCTCTGTTGCATTATGAGTGAAGCTTCATGCGAGAAGCATGAATTCATTCCTTAAAATTTCAATTCTGTTATTTGCAATAATTTGAAAGAGCAAGCTGCCATGTCCAAAATGAATAGTAAACTCCTTTAGCTCAAAGGAGCAATAAATCCAAACCCAGTTGAATTGAAAATTGTTTTCAGATCAAATAGAGATTAATTCCATTCACAGACCAGACAGGACAGTGTTTTGAAATAAGACTTCTTGATATTTGTGCATTGCCCTTTACAAACTAATCAGATTTTGCAGAAGTTCATTGTTGCAGTATTTCTCCATTGCATATGAAACACAAGTGCTGGAAGTTGCTGGAAGAGCAATAAAAAGGCAAAGTGGAAAAAATATTTTGAATGTTATACTTCTATCCCCATATCAAAACAAGATTAACATACAGTAAATTAATTACTGGCTCCCACAGGGATGATGTTTCAGCAAGTGCTCCTGCTCTAACGCCTGAAGATGTGGAAGGCTTAGAGTGAAAGAATGCTGCAACGTATTTTCTATTCAAGACTCCAGTCCTCTCAGCATTAAAGAACCACAAGACAATTCCTGACAGTATTCATGGGGCTGAAGCCAGTTTTGATAGAACTAAGAGAAGCAGATGGAAGAGAAATATTCAAGAAGCTAACATCTTCTCTCATACCATTATTTAGCAGAAGGGTCTCGATCCGAAACTTCACCTATTCCTTCACTCCATAGATGCTGCCTCACCCACTGAGTTTATCCAGCATTTATGTCTACCTTCGACTTTTGCAGCATCTGCAGTTCTTTCTTAAACATTATTTGGCACATAGTCGGTTAAGGTTGGATGGGTGAAGTTCTGGGTCGGAACCCTTCTTCTGATTCAAGAAGGGTTCTTCAGTCTGAAGAATGATTTCGACCAGAAACGTCACCCATCCTTTTTCTCCAGAGATGCTGGCTGACCCACTGACTTATTCCAGCACTCTGGAGTACTTGACCAGGGGAACGAGTGCAGCTCGGAAATTTAAATCTAGGCAATTGAATGAATGTGAATATAAGTGTGTACTAGCAACCATGAATCTAGTAGAGTTTAATGTGGTTGGATTGTAAATGTTTCCCAAATGTCACTCAGTTCAGGGACAATCAGCTGAGATCTGGGGCAATGAGAAATAAAATTAAATTCTGGTCTATCCAGAAATACCTACACCTCTTGAAGGAGTAAATACATAGGGCAAATGTAATAAGATGTAAGTAGGGACCGAGGATTCAGATCAATGCAGAACATGCAACGGAGACAGAACATGATTGGAAGGAAAATAATGTATAATTATTTAAAAAACAACTGCGGTACAAACAAATTAATGCTCAACCCCTGCTAATACATTAGCAATGCAGCAAATAATCATTAAATAGTTACAACAGGCACAAAGCTTCGCACATTATTTAGCTCCTACGAAGCCCTGAACTGGAGATACGGTTCTGAGGGCCTTGGTCCCAGGTTCAGCTTCTGTTTGAGCTCAATCTCGAACCCCTCCATGACAGGGTCACTCTGCTGGGGCCTTGCACTGCACCTGGCTGCTCCACCATTTCTCTACAGGATTGCTGCATATCCCCAGTGGGCTTTTTCACACTCCCTCTAACCAATCTCACTGCACTCATTCCCCTGGTCACGTCTTCCAGATGACCTCTGATAAACCCGCCTCATAGCTTGTTTTCCCATGCTTACCATGCATGGGCCCATGTCAGACTCTCTGGTCATGTGTCCCACATGACCCGTGAAAGCCCATGTTGTCCTCATAAAGGGACCCTGGCCATTCAAGGTTCTGTATGATTGTCAACACCACTGTTAGGTTCTCATTACAGTAGGAGGCGAATGTGATGGACAGCAGTGTTGAGTTGAGGTGAAATGGGCGAGGCAATTACAATGCAGACTTTAGCCACTTTAGTATATGGTTCCCTTATTATAGCTTCACACTGTAAAGCAATCATTGAATACTCAGTGTCCCAACAGGTTTCTCATTTGACTTTTTAGCTGCTGTGTTATTTGAGCACATAATCATACAGAATGCTTGGGATTCATGAGACTTGCATGAACAATACATCGCACATCGTGCACATGAAGCAATTGCTCCCCTGCAGTTTGGATAAACCTTCCTGGGTTCCTTGTGTGCTGCTGCTGCCTCAGTGAGTGGTTTTACTCACGGAAGAGTTTTCAAGCTCATATCTTCTGCAACCTGAAGTTTTCTTTACTATTAATAATGTGAATGGAGATATTATATATCTCAACTGAGAAACACCACTTGCATTTATTTTCTCATTGAGAATATGCAACTCTCAACCTTTTTCTTCCAGACATTATGCCAGTAAATGAAAATGAAAAGAAAATGCAGATGCAGGAAATTTGAAACAAAAACAGAAAATGTTGTAAACACTCAGGAAGAGAAACAATTAACATTTGTGATCCAGGACTCTTCATCAGAACTGTGAGAAGGAGAAAACAAGTTAGTCTGGGCAGCAGAGAAATCGGGGATGGGGAGCAGGGGCCGAGGTAGGGGATGCGTGGAATAAAGAGAACATCTCTGATCGAGTGAGAGTGGGCAACCGGACGTGGCTGATGCAGCTTCTTGTAATGTGTTGCTCATAGGGAGGCAGTGGAATATGCCCAGAAGTCCAGATTATACAAACAAAACGAGAAAAACGAAATGTAAATCTGAGTTAAAAATACCTAGCAAAAATGGTCATTTCTAGGACAAACAGTAATGGCCCTGTCTCACGGTGCGAGTTGACCCACGAGGTACTCGAGTGAAAGACTCGTGGTTGTGTACGAGACTTCAAGGTTATGTTCAAGTGTTTAACCGAGTTCCCTCGGGTATGTCATTTCTGCGATGTTCCAAGTTCCTGCTCCGAGTTACCAAGTTCGTCTCCCGTTACTCTTGAACCAACCGTGAATTAAGGTATGTTTTAATAAAGCAACAATGTTAAAATACATCTCCATCCTGTGGCTTTGAGTTATTTCAGCGCGGCCGCATCTATTGATACGACTTACAAAGGGAAAATGCGCACCCTCCAGCAACCAATAACGTGGTAAGTGCATTTCTTGGTGCTTTATGTTTTTAAATACTGTATTTCCCGGGGTGGGGGGGAGAGCTCTGTTCATAGTATTTGGGGAGTCTGGCGTTGTGAAGGAGGGGATTGGGGTCAGTAACCCACTTGCCACGCTCCAGTCTGAGTGCAGGTAGATGGGACTAGGTGACAGTAAACGGCACGGAGTAAAAGGGCAGAGATGGCCTGTTTCCATGCTGTCATAGCTATATGGTTTTCTTGTAGCCGGGGAGTGGATTAGCTTGGGTGGCTGCCGCAGCGCTCCGGGTACGGACAGCAGAACTGGCCGCCACTTCCGAGGAAGGAAGCAGCTCGGGTGACTGACTTTGAGCGGCCGCCGGGACCCGACAGCAGACACACACACACACAGATACACACAGACAGACAGAGACACACACACACACACACACACACACACACACACACACACACACACATATATATATATATATATATATATATAGGCGAGAGATTTAGATTTGAAATGCAGGGGGATGATATTTCACGGAGTTACCCAGCAGTAGGCAACCCAGGAACCACGCAAAGTATATATACACATACACATATACATATACATATACACAGGTCTGGGGAAGACAGAGAGGGGAACATGGAAGTTTAGTGGGAAATCTCATTGGTTATTATGTGGAAAGGAAGTCCAGATGCTGGTTTAAAGATAGACGAAATGCTGAAGTAACTCAGCGGGACAGGCAGCATCTCTGGGTAGTGGTCTAAGGAAGGGTCTCGACCCGATACATCATCATTCCTTCTCTCCGGAGATGCTGCCTATCCCGCTGAGTTACTCCAGAATTGTGTGTGTGTGTGAGAGTTACTCCAGCATTGTTCGTGTGTGTGTGTGAGTTACTCCAGCATTGTTCATGTGTGTGTGTGTGAGAGAGTTACGCCAGCAGTGTGTGTGTGTGTGTGTGTGTGTGTGTGTGTGTGTGTGTGTGTGTGTGTGTGTGTGTGTGTGTGTGTGTGTGTGTGTGTGTTACCCCAGCATTGTGTGTGTGTGTGAGTTACCCCAGCATTGTGTGTGTGCGTGTGTGAGTTACCCCAGCATTGTGTATGTGCGTGTGCGAGTTACCCCAGCATTGTGTGTGTCACCCCAGCATTGTGTGTGGGTGTGCGAGTTACTCCAGCATTGTGTGTGTGCGTGTATGCGCGTTACTCCAGCATTGTGTGTGTGTGAGTTACCCCAGCATTGTGTGTGTGTGAGAGTCACTCCAGCATTGTGTGTGTGCGTGTGTGTGAGTTACCCCAGCATTGTGTGTGTGTGAGAGTCACTCCAGCATTGTGTTTGTGCGTGCGAGTTACTCCAGCATTGTGTGTGTGTGAGTTACCCCAGCATTGTGTGTGTGTGTGAGAGTCACTCCAGCATTGTGTGTGTGTGTGAGAGTCACTCCAGCATTGTGTGTGTGTGTGTGTGTGTGTGAGAATTATCCCAGCATTGTGTGTGTGTGAATCATGAATAGCCAAGACACAAGGCACTGTAGATACAAATAATGTCATACACAAGAAAGGGCAGATGCTAGTTGAAAAAAGTGAACACATGGGGCTGGAGAAATTTGGAAATGTCATCCCGTCACCCATTCCTTCTCTCCAGAGATGCTGCCTGCCCGCTGAGTTAAAAAATTTCCCACGGTAGACTCACGAATCACTAAGGTAAACGCGCGGGCCACCACGTTATAAACAAGTTTAAAATGTTTCAATTTTTAACTTGAACTGTAAATTTGACTCGTGGAAAAAATCAAACATGTTTGATTTTTTTCACGAGTTACCAAGTTTCACGGGTACCTGCCGTTAGCGCCACAAGTTGCTAAGTTGCTCGCAAGAGTTCCGACGTCACGCTACGTTTAGTGTACGTGATTACCGCGAGTGACAACTCTGGGTCCCTCGTGGGTCAACTCGCACCGTGAGACAGGGGTTTAAGAGAGAGTAATTTATCGAAAATGTTTAGAATTCAATGTTGAATTCTGCAGGCTGCAATCTTAGATTCCTATTGAATCTTTTCTCCTTCACCTTAAACCTATGTTCTCTAGTCATCGATTCAGCTTCTCGGGGCAAGATTAGGTGCATCTACTCGATCTATTCCTCTCATGATGTTATACACTATAAGATCACCTCTCATCCTCCTGCGCTCCAGGGAATAGAGTCCCAGCCTACTCAACCTCTCCCTATAGCTCAGACCCGCTAATCCTGGCAACATCCTCGTAAATCTTCTCTGTACCCTTTCCAGCTTGACAACATGTTTCCTATCACGATGCCCAGAACTTATAATCTTGCCATATATGTTCCCTTTCTGCTCATTGCCTTCCTCTTTCAGGTGTGCCTTTACTTTAATCAATGCTACATCTGCAAGCAGCTGGAGTTTTCCTGACATGCACTCCACATATACACTCCTGACTCCAGTCCTTGATTGATTACATTCCCATGAGAGGCTTGCATGCTGAACAATTCCAGTTTAGTTTTGCACACAAATACAAAATAGCATGGAGAAAAATGCGGCATTCCCTTTGAGAGGGAAATCAATGGAAAATGCTGTAATCACATTAATAATTTGATTACACACTTAATTGCTGCAGTTTGCAGAATACTGCCAAACAACAGATAATCATGCCAAGAACTTCATGCTATAAGCATTTGAAAACTGGGAATTCTAGATTTACCATTTACGACAACACAAGTTATTCCCCGTGATTTGGCATCTGGGTAAATGATTTTCTTCTCTTACGAATATGGTAATTTACTTACATCATTAAGCTATCATCTAAGCATCTCAGTTTAATGAATCACTCTCCTTGGACAATTACTTTTTAAAATTCAAACTGTTCCTGATCTCACTGCATTAACTTTCATAACTTTAAAATCTTCTGTCGCACTTTCAAAATGTGACTTGGGCAGCTCCTTCATTCTCCAATGAACTTTTGTTTTAAATCATTTAAAAAAAACATGGACTTCATCTCTATTGAAATTGGATTTAAAATTGGTTGAGTGGCATCTTTCATTAGGCTTGTATTCAGGATTCTTCTTTATTAAACAATTGCCTCTTCCATAAACTCACGATTACCGAGAGACTAAAGTAATACAATTACTATTTATTTACAGTTGTAAAGGCAGCCCACTGTAGAAATGACAGGTAGCAAGTAATATTTGTGCCACAAATAAGCCAGGTAATGATTGTAGCCAAGACTACCCATGTCATTCAATGGCATTACCATTTCCAAATCTCCCCCTCATGATCAGCAATGACAAAAAAACTCAACTGGGCCTGTCACATAATACAATGGTTGCAAGACCAGTTCAAAGCTGGTTTACACGGAGTGTGACTCGCCTCCTGACACTCTAAAGACTTTTGACCATCTATAAGGCACAGTCACGTATGTGGTTAAACCCCGACTACCACCTTCAATATTAATCCTCTCCGTTATAAACTCAGTATATCTGCAGCATTCACCATCCACAAAATTCACTGCAATTATTCACCAAGGCTAGTCCGACAGCACCTTTCAAACCCATGATCTTTATCAAAAGAAGGACTAGGGTGGCAAATGCAGGGGAGCACCACCACCAGCAGGTTTCCCACCAAGTTGGGCACATGGAAGCATTGGTAGAGCTGCTGCCTCACAATGCCGGATACCCAGGTTTGATCCTGACCTCGGGTGCCGTCTGTGTGGAATTTGCACATTCTCACTGTTTGCACATTCTCCGGTGAAAGGGTATCCTTCGGGTACTCTGGTTTCCTACATGCTGATTTGTAGGTTAATTGGCCTCTGTAAATTGCTCCCAATGTGTGTAGGGAGTGTATGTAAAAGTGGGCTAACATAGAACTAGTGAGAAAGGATGGGGTACACAAAAAGCTGGAGAAACTCAGCGGGTGCAGCAGCATCTAAGGAGCGAAGGAGATAGGCGACGTTTCGGGTCGAGACCCTTCTTCAGACTGGTCAGGGATCAGGGAAACGAGAGATATAGACGGTGATGTGGAGAGATAAGGAACAATGAGTGAAAGATATGCAAAAAAGTATCGGTGATAAAGGGAACAAGCCATTGTAAGCTGTTTGTGGTGTGAAAATGAGAAGCTAGTGCGACTAGGGTGGGGGAGAGATAGAGATAGAGGGAATGCCAGGGCCCGAGGGCTGAGGGAGAGGTGGGAAGGGGAGGAGACAGCAAGGGTTAACAGAATTGAGAAAATTCAATATTCAAGCCCAAAGGATGCAGACTCCCCAAGCGGAATATGAGGTGCTGTTCCTCCAGCTTGCGGTGTTGCTCACTCTGGCCGTGAGGAGGCCCAGGACCGAGAGGTCGTGAGTGAGAAAGGATGATTGGTAGTCGGCGTGGACTCAATGAACAAAAGAGCCAGTTTCCATGCTGTATCTTTCAATCAATTAAGTCAACAAGCATGACCTACCTTCACTGCTATTCTTTGATCATTGCTGTAATTACCAATGGAACATCGGTAATTCCATTAAGTACCTTCAGCAGAAGGACCAGTGGTTCAATAAGATGATTCACCACTACCTCCAGGACAATGAGGTATGAGCATGTTGCCATACTTGCCACCGGCACCCAGAAGGTGAGAATGAATAAACAATAAAAGAATTGCAGTAGTCGATCTTAACCTAAACTGCAAAAATGGATGAAATACTAAATCACAATATAATCACATGGCACAGTCTCTTAAGTAGTAGCAGCCTACAAAAGTAAAGGTATTATTTATCTCAGCAGGTAACAGACACTTTTCCCTTCTGAAAAGAAGTGAACAAAACTGTACAGACACTGGTGACATGATAAATCAACAGTTTTATTTTAAACATTCCAGGTTCCTGTTCTTTGGAAACATTCTTGCTGTCTTCCTTCTCCACTTTACTGTGCAACACGCAGTGTATTATATCTGATCCACCTCAGTGACATGATAAATATCTTTAAAATTTTATCGGAATCCTTGCACATCCAATGCACCCGCTGCACTTCAGCTGCCTCTCAGACTTTACTCCTGTGCTGTCTGTGCTCCAATATTAACTCATATTCATTCACTTTGTCTCTCCCATTATTGTAACACTATTTCCCATTGTGTTGCCTTTGAAACTATACCAGGGAAAACCTTATCCTTTCTTTGTTTCTGGAGACTTTACTCCTTTCCTTTGCAACACTTCAAAGTCTATTTTTCCATGCGTGAGCGATAGCATGTTGACAGCTTGTGACTTGGAGGCAGGTCTCCCACGGACATAATTATGAATAATATTACCAAGCCTATGCTTTGCTTTATACTCCTTCATCCTAAGTGTTCTCAGCCTGTAGTTTCCTGAGCTGTACTGATCAGTTATGCAATGCAAATAATCATAATGAATCACAGTCCATGTTTCCATTAGTGATCCCTTCATATCTTGCTGATCTTATTTTGATTGATCCATGCTACCACTGACATCTGCTTGGCTCTGGTTCCAAGGTGTTGACTTCTGTCCAGTCCAGAAACCATAGTACTGCTTCCACCACACAGTCCATGTTAGTTTTCGACTAGTTTGATCTCTGCTCTGTTTCCCAGTGCTATTAATGTTTTTGTTGTAGCCTTTATTTTGGCTGTGTCACTTTCTATTAGGTTTCCATCTTCCTGTCCACATTGGGAATCCATGACACTCTTGACCTTTTCCAAGTCACTATAAGAGGTGTGTCTTTGTCTATTTGCCTTTGGCTTTCACCTGTACTGTTCACTTTCCAGTTTCAATGACATTGTTTCAACATCCTTCCTGGCTTGTGTCACCTCCACAGTTGATTCATGCCCACTCTCAAGCATCGGGTCTGTGGCAACTTGCCGCCATATCTACAATAGACATCTTCAATTGCTGCCGGTTCCTATTCTTTATGATAATGAAACTGATAACATCCGCAAAATAGACAACCATGGATCAGCTCTCAACTCTGTTCACTGGGTCATAAGGTCATAAGGTCATAAGGAATAGGAGTAGAATTGGGTCATTTGGCCCATCAAGTCTACTCTGCCATTCAATCATGGCTGATCTATCTCTCATAACCCCATTTTCCTGCCTTCTCCCCAAAACCTCTGACACTTGTACTAATTAAGAATCTATCTATCTCTGCCACAAAAATATCCACTGATGTGGCCTTCACAGCCTTCTGTGGCAAAGATACGCCACCCTATGACTAAATAAATGTCTCCTCATTTCCTTCCCTTAAAGAACATCCTTTAATCCTGAGCATGACTTCTAGACTCTCCCACTAGTGGAACCATCCTCTCCACATCCACTCTATCCAAGCCTTTCACTATTTTATATGTTTCAATGAGGTGCCCCCTCATCTAAATTCCAGCGAGTAGAGGCCCAATGCCGACAAACACTCATTATAGGTTAACCTACTCATACCTGAGGTAGGAATCCTAGGGATAGAGACACCCTGGGATAGGATGGGTTTCCAATGCTGATTGTGCAGCCATATTATTTTCAGATGTAATAAACTTAATACCCTGATAGTAGGTATCAGGGTACCCAATCAAACAGCAGTTGTTATGTGTATAGTGTTGTTGATGACTTATTTGCGGTTAGCTAACTTCATCAGGCATAAAAGGTTCTCCAAGACATTCTGCTACAAAAAAGCAGAAAATGCTGGAAATACTCAGTTGGTTATGCAGCATCATCTGGAAAACAAATATTTAGTTAACATTTCAGATAGATGACTTTTCAATAGAATTGGGAAAAGTTATGGGCCTGTCCCACTTAGGCGATTTTTCTGCGGACTGCCGGCGACTGTCAAGTTGCCAGCAGTCGCCTGATAAACCTGGAACTGGAACGGCAACTGTCAGAGTGGAACACACACAAACACATCGCTTCCTTCACCAGCCCGTGTGATTTTTTTTAGACAGAGCTCCCCGCGTTTGCCCTGTCTAAAACATTCACAACCTGCAAAGCCGCGATGAATAGGAAGGTTGGCACTGTAAAAAGATGGCTAAAGCATAGTGTATGGTAAATCCTTTAAAAGAGGGGGTGGGAGGGGGGAAGGGGAGGGAGAAGGGGGGAGAAGCAGTAGAAACAACTTTTAAGAAGCCAGAGATACATGGCTGTGAAGCTCGGCGGACATTTAAAATTACCAGTCGGTTATCCTTGGTTCTGAAAACTACTGCTTACCTTTTTTCCCCCAATGAGCCAATGAAATTCACCAGTCAGCAGCAGTCCCAACCTACGAGAACCTCCGAGAACCTTAGACCTCCTGGAAACCCACTAGGACCTCCTGGCGACCCACCTACGGCTCGAGAATTCTCGTTACTCTCCATGGTGGCTTCATTCTAGTCGCCGCTAATTTTTCAACATGTTGTAAAATTCATGGAGAACATAATGAAGCCGTGACTAGTTGCCAGAATGCGGGAACTCCTCACGACCATGAAGGTGATTCCCCGGCAACCACCAGAGAACAAGTGGCGACCATGAGGTGATTGCAGTCTCCTACACTCGCCTAAAAAGTCGCATAAATGGGACAGGCCCATTAGAAAGACAGCAAATTAAATTGAATAATCCTTTTGAAATTACTGTGTTAGTTTTTGTTAGGCAGTATATTCAGAATACTGGCGTATAAAATTTGTGACCGAGGGAATCAAAGAATATGTGCTTCATGCAGGAAAATTTGTTGAGAAAAAAGATCAATCAGCACCTTATTGAATGCAAGAGCGGGTATAAGGAAGTGATTGGCGTACTTTTGTTTCTATTTCTGTTCAACCCACTGAGTCCCACGGCTATCTTGACTACTCTTCCTCCCACCTGCTTCCTGTAAGGACTCCATCCCCTATTCCCAATTCCTCTACCTACGCCGCATCTGCTCCCAGTATGAGGTGTTTGCAAATGTCCTAATTCTTCAGGGAACGGGGGTTCCTCTCCCCTACTATAGATGAGGCTCGCACCAGGGTCTCCTCCATACCCCGTAACACTGCTCTCTTTCCCCATCCCCCCACTCGCAACAAGGGCAGAGTCCCCCTGGTCCTCAACTTTCACCCCACTAGCCGGCACATACAACACATAGTCCCCCGTCCAGTTTCGCCACCTCCAACGTGACCCCACCACTCGCCACATCTTCCCATCTCCCCCCCTGTCTGCCTTCCGCAAAGACCGTTCCCTCCATAACTCCCTTGTCAATTCTTCCCTTCCCTCCCGCTCCACCCCTTCCCCGGGCACTTTCCCTTGCAACCGCAAGAGATGCTACACTTGCTGCTTTTCCTCCCCCCTCGACTCCTGTCAAGGACCCAAGTAGTCGTTCCAGGTGCGACAGAGGTTCACCTGCACCTCCTCCAACCTCATCTATTGCATCCGCTGCTCTAGATGTCAGCTGATTTATATTGGTGAGACCAAGCGTAGGCTTGGTGATCGTTTCGCCGAACACCTCCGCTCGGTCCGCATTAACCAACCTGACCTCCTGGTGGCTCAGCACTTCAACTCCCCCTCCCATTCCGTATCCAACCTCTCTGTCCTGAGTCTCCTCCACGGCCAGAGTGAGCAACACCGGAAATTGGAGGAACTGCACCTCATATTCCGCTTGCATCCTGGAGGCACGAACATTGATTTCTCACAATTCTGCTAACCCTTGCTGTCCCCTCCCCTTTCTACCTCTCCTTCAGCCCTCGGGCTCCTCCTCCTCCTTTTTGCCTTTCTTCTCCCCGCCTCTCCCCACCCCCTATCAGTCTGAAGAAGGGTTTTGGCCTGAAACGTTGCCTATTTCTTTCATAGAAACATAGAAACATAGAAATTAGGTGCAGGAGTAGGCCATTCAGCCCTTTGAGCCTGCACCGCCATACAATATGATCATGGCTGATCATCCAACTCAGTATCCCGTACCTGCCTTCTCTCCATACCCTCTGATCCCCTTAGCCACAAGGGCCACATCCAACTCACTCTTAAATATAGCCAATGAACTGGCCTCAACTACCCTCTGTGGCAGAGAGTTCCAGAGACTCACCACTCTCTGTGTGAAAAAAGTCTTTCTCATCTCGGTCTTAAAGGATTTCCCCCTTATCCTTAAGCTGTGACCCCTTGTCCTGGACTTCCCCAACATCGGGAACAATCTTCCTGCATCTAGCCTGTCCAACCCCTTAAGAATTTTGTAAGTTTCTATAAGATCCCCTCTCAATCTCCTAAATTCCAGAGAGTATAAACCGAGTCTATCCAGTCTTTCTACATAAGACAGTCCTGTAGAAAGACTGGATAGACTCGGTTTATACTCTCTTGAATTTAGGAGATTGAGAGGGGATCTTATAGAAACTTACAAAATTCTTTGCATAGATGCTGCTGCACCCGCTGGGTTTCTCCAGCATTTTTGTGTACCTTCCATTAATTTATCAACTGCTGAGACTTGTTATAATGCTAAGCTCTGAAGCATTGACTTGCTCCTTTACAAACACCATTTGTGGAATCTCTCATTGTGAGCCATTTGTATTTCTCATGATTCAGCTGGTGGTGGCTCCTGCAATGCTTGAAACTCAGCCACTTGTCCTTGTGAAATATTGTACTTCAAATGGTGGTGTGTTGATGTTTATCTGAGCCCATTAAGAACTGAGAGCTTTTATTCCTTCCAAGTCCATTAACTAATTGCTTTTTCAGAAATGCATGTTTCACTTGCTGACATACAACTTTTCTCCAGGAATTCACCATCTGCAAGATGGCACTGATGTATGTGGTTCCTAGTGATGCAGATGAGTTCCCTCACTTTCCCTCCCAGAGTGAGTGTGTCCTCTCGGCACATTATTTGCTTGTTTGGCTTTGTCATGATCTTGGATTGGTTTGATTAGACTGTCCCACGCTTCACTTTGCATTCTATTTTACTTCATCTGGGAGCCCAAGTCTGCCTGGTAACTTGCTGTCCCACTAGAATGGGAGCAATCAAACATAAGGTCGGAAATTGTCCATATGTTTGTGCTCTGCCTGCTTTCATTCTGTTTTGCGAAATTAAATGTGACTAAATTAAATGGAAGCTGCAGGGTTTCCCCAATATATGCAACATGGCCTCCACCTTCTGTAGTCACATGACCCACAGTTTTTGCACTAACCACCAACATGACCAGATGCTCATCAAGAAATGCTGTTGTTACTGTACTTGTTGTTTTGCTAAATAAACTCGCTTCCTCCACTTGACCTGACTGAAGCTCCCTCACCTCGTTTCCCATGCCATTTCCATTGAAACTGTAATTCTTGCTTTTATTTTCATAAGTAAGATCTTAAGTGTTAAAAAAGTTTGGCTTGTATTCTTCTGTCACAGCTGCACACTAATGTACCCTCAATTCCCCATCGAAGAATAATCCAAAAGTATATCATCTTCCTTGGACCCAAATGCCTCCTTTGCCATCTGGTTACGTGCCAATCTTGCAAATCTGAAATATCCTACATAGTGCAGGGTTGAGGTGTGTTTTTAGCTTTTCAATAATCTCATTAGTTGGGACGTCTGGTCCACTCGATGGTGCCAACAGGTTTGCCAGAGTCCCGTTAGTTTAGACTAGAGCCTTCCTCTAATAAGCACATGCTTTTTCCAGTTAATAGATCATTGCATTTCATTCTTATTCATTGTTGTCCAGAGCCTGTATAATATTGCTAGCTTTAAAAAAAAAAGACATCCAAATATTCAGACATATGCTAAATGTCTCTTGCACTTTGTCACAATTCCTGTGATTCCTGATATATATCATTTATGCCAGCTGAAGCTTTTTATGTTATTTTTAATCTTGGATTATAGGTTAGTCATGTTTACAGGGAATGTCTTCTATTCCACGCACTTTTGTAATCTCACTTAGTCTTGTCTACCAAAACATGGCATCTACCATGTACCCCATCATAATCACTGTTGATATATATTATTAATTACTTTTATATTCTACTGTTGATTCTTACATTACTGAGAGCACCAAATGGATAGAATGTTCTTTGTTCAGTTCAACTAATGATATATAACCATCAAGCTCAAGGTAGCCCTTATAGCTAAGGAGGGCTGTGATCATATGACATTGGACAACAGCATTTAGGTGTGTGGGGTTGAGGATTAATGTGTCTATTCCCAACTGCGAGCTTCAGTCAGTTTACCAGCTGCGTGAGGACAATCTCAGAGCAGCCTTCAAAGGGATAGCAGGTGGTGGTCAGAGAAGTGGCCTTTCTCTGGAGAACTTCAATATCCAGCATTTGTATGGTTGAGAGGGAAACCAGGTGGGATGGGGGAATGGAGATGGTAGAGGATCGAGAGGTGAAAGGAGTTAAGAGGGAAGGAGATAGGATATAGGGATATAAGAGAGACCAGGGCAGAAGTGGAAATCCACAAAGTTATAATTATGGGATTTATATGAGTAATGGTGCTGTGGGATGTGGTAAGGACTGTGGGGGTGTTGTGTGGGGGTAGCATAATAGGTGTACAAGTACATTCCTGCCCAGTTTTGCTCCCAATCTGCAATCCTAGAAATCTATTGAAAGCAATTAGGATAGATCCATCTCTGAGAGGGTCTAAAAGTGTTTCATTTGGTGTTATATTGAGCAAACCAATTAGACTTCCAACTGGACAGCAATTCCCTTTGGAAAAATCACCCACAGCAATTAAGATCCCACACACTCTCTGATTGATAGTGCCATTCGTAAAGATAGAAATTTTGGTTGGTCATTGATAATTCAGAAACAAGTCATTCATTGATGGAGATTTCTGGAAAAAGTCAAATACAGTATTTCCCACAGCCTTTCTCCTACAACCTTAATGAGCTGGTGAAACATCAAACCTGACCTGCCAGAACAGCCTTCAGCAAAGTTTGTTCATCATGTCTATATTGACAGTGATCTCAGGATGAAAACAAAATCCTATAGAAGATAAGAAGGGCATATAACTTTCATCCTGCAACATTAACTTCAATGAATGAAAAAAGAATCAAACTGACCCAGGACATAGATCAGCGAGTGATGGTTCTTTGCTCAATGCAGAATATATAATTAAGGTGCAATACCAAACAAAGAGAATGGCCCAAGTTGCAGCCCTATCTCTGATCTACACTCCTTGTCAGTCAGATTTGGCATAGAACAAACACTTTAGCCCCTGTGGCGTAAAGTAGCAGAAAGTTACTGAATTTTAAAATTGTTGTAGTGAAGTTCAAATTAAAATGAAACTTTTACTTTTTTTGCAGGTTGTTTTGATTTTTAATATCAGACTGTAATAAGAATGGGTGGGTTGCAAGGTGGTACAATTCAATTGATAGGCATAATTCAACTTGCCACCATATGTGGAATGTTTCTTACTCATCAGCATTGAAAGCAGTATGGGAACATGAGGAAGTTATTTGGCCCTTGAGCATATTCCTCTCTCTAGTAATAATATGGCTAGTCTAGATTTTGACACCATACACCTGCCTTTGTCTGTATCCCACGTACATTCATGCATTTCTTCACTATATGTAACTGGAAGAATTATTCATCCATTTTGAGACCGTTGTGATTTGATGTTCATTTTATTTTAGAAGGCACATTTCTTAAAAGAAACTCAATCCAGCTTTAACAATCTGTGAAAAATATCAGTTCACTAGGATGCCACTCAAGCAGGTTTCGCAGACGAGATTATTATTTTTTTGAACACAGTTGTACTGAGGTAATAACAATGCAGGATCTGCGATACTTTGATCATTACCTTATGGATAACTTTTTAAGATTCAAGAACTTCAAACTGATGACAGATTTGAATCTTTTACAGGCAGTTGATGCCAAGCCACAAACACAGTAGCAGGTCTACTTTGAATCTATTCCCTATCTATCGTGCCTTCAACCTGGCAGGGAATGTGGCAGGGAATGTTTTTGTATGTTATCTTTGCTAAATAGTGGGAGCAGTTTACCCCCCCCCCCCCCCCCCCCGGTGAATGTATGCAAAAAAATCATGGGAAACATGTAAATTATGTAATTAAACATTTATTTATGTTATTTTAAAACTTTGTTGATGTTGTGTTTTCAGCTATGATCAAAATTTTATGTTCTTGTTGAATTAGTTTCATCATTAACTATACTGATGTTTCACAAACTAAACTGTGGGAATCCATGACAACTTAACAAAGCATTTTCAGGAAGAGGTTTTCTAATGGTTACTAATTTTGACGAGGCATTATCAATGTTTATGAAGGAATGGATATATGCAGATATAGGACATATTCCATGTAGCTGTCAAAATTATAATTTATATCCTGTGGTAGATAAAAATGCTGGAGAAACTCAACGGGTGAGGCAGCATCTATGGAGCGAAGGAATAGGTGACTTCTCTGATACCATTATTTGGCAGAAGGGTCTCAACCCAAAACGTCACCTATTCCTTCGCTCCATAGATGCTGCCTCACCCGCTGAGTTTCTCCAGCATTTTTATCTACCTTCGATTTTTCCAGCGTCTGCAATTCCTTCTTAAAAATTTATATCCTGTGATATTTTTCCTGTGAATTAATTCAGTGCACTGCAAATGCTGTTTGAAAAACAGGAAAGCTTTGCCAATGTAGCCTTAGGATCTCAATGTATTTTGGAATATTGTTTAATCCCAGCTCATACATAACTCTGGGCTTATAAAGCAGCCACTATAGCCGCAGACCCTGCTTACTAGATGATCAGGCTAAACTACCCTGCAGAGTAAACTACCCTGTTTACATACTGTAATTTAAACTCAAACTATATCTCTATAGCTTGATTTTTGCGTCATTGGCTCGTTGAAACAGAGCAAGAACAATGTTGGGTTTCTCACTTCTATTGTTTTTCTCTTGTAATGGATAAAATTGGCCAGGATGCCTATTTCAGGCAAAACATCGTATTCACAATGCAGACTGAGGCTTTAAGTTGGTGGTACAGTTTCTCATAGGTACTAGCTCTGAATCTCCTGACCAGTGTTTCTTTATCTGGTCTTTCGACATTAGACTTTAAAGATACAGCATGGAAAAAGACCGTTCAGTCCATCGAGTCCATGCTTACCAATGATCACCCCGAATACTAGCACTATCCTACACACTAGGGACAATTTACAATGTTATAAGGTCACAGGGGGAACGTACAAACTCGGAGATGGCCGAGTATGATAGGACGGGTGAATCGGTAAGAATTTTCCTGTTCTTTCTGGTCCTCGAGTAGTGCTCTGGGAATGAAAAAAAAATGTTGCTTTGACTTCTCTGGCCATTCTGCTGCCAATAGGTTAAAAATATACTGCTTGTTCATTGAAAATTGATGAATGCATCTGGTCACTATTATGTTAGTATATTTTGGGGTATTAATTTTTTTTCTTTATTGAATAAAGAAATCGAGTAAAGCTGGATGTATGTTTTTGTATTAATCATCCCTGTTGTTGGTTCACTATGAAATGAAGTTCAATGACAAATAAATAAGAAAAGCAGACAACATTTACATTTTTATTATTTTTCTTTCAGCTAGGCAGTGAACATCTGTGTTCATTTCATGGTAATTGTAGTTTGGTGCTTCCAGCTTATTTAGAATCCTTCAATTTTCTACATATAAATCATTAGAAATTAAATAGTTTGCATTCCTTCAGTGTCTCATTTTACTTATTACAAATCAGCTCACTCTAAATGTTTTTTTTAATATACAGCAATCCAAGCAAGTTGCACAAAAATAATATTGAAATGTGCTTTGAGACTATGTGCTCTGATCTGTTGCTGATAATCTCATGTGAATAAATAGTTATTTGTCAGTGCTGTCGACAGCATATGCTGTTCTTATGTTGGTTTGCATAGATTATAACGACTTAATGGACTTTGGCAATTTACACATTTTGAATCCTATTTTACCTCGGTGCCGTTTTAAGGTTTTTAATGTGGTTGATGTAAAACAAAGCAATTTGCAGCAGCAACAATTAAATGATGAAGGAAAAGATGCGTACGCATGTAATGTTCCACAAAAGGCAGATTCTTGAGATTGCTTCACTCGTGGGTTAAATGAAACCTGCTGTCTTTCAAAGTGTCAAAAATCACCCAGAGAAAGCTTGTCAAATCTGATGGCGTTTCAAGGGTAAAAAAGCTGTTTTCCTTTGTTAAACTAGTTTTGATTTTGAAGAAAGTTGCCGCATGTTCCTCGGTGTTAGTTCTATTATTTATTTGTTTATGTTTCCAAATTGACACACCAATGTCTCTTGCTAATTCCACTTAACAGATGTTTCCAATAGCAGGGAAGTAGGAAACTGTTGGATGTAATGTTGTTTAATGGGGTTACTTGTCACAGGAGCATTCTTGGAGAACTCAATGCTAATAAAATCAGCTGCTGATGAAAGCATGATATGCATGGGTCTGATGACATTTCAGAGCAAACATTGTGGTTAATTATTTTCGGTACAGCAATGGAGAGGTAGTTTCCACTTTGCAGTTCTGTTTGCATTTAAACTACTTTCACCAGCAGCATTGGATTACTCGGGTATTGTAGAAGCATCAGTGGCATGATTTGTTTAGTTGAAAAATGTTGAGTGTGGAATGGGCATCAGAAGGTCTACAAACTGTTGGGATTGTTGTGATTATCTGCGCATCTCTGAAATTGCTCCATTTCCTGGGTCTGATCGATTTTTCTAAAGGTAAGGAAGTTTCTGTTTGTTTCCATCTGTAACATTTAGTGCAAAGGCTTAAAATGCCAGTGTTTAGTCAAATCTCTGTATTTACTCTGGCTGTCATCTTTAACTCCTTGTCTCCTGCTTGATACCTTTATTTTAACAATAGATAATTAGTGTCATACGGTCTGCAATAATAATTTTATGTTATGATGTTGTTGCATGAAATGGAGTTAAATTTGGTTCCTGATCCAGGAACAGTTTTTTTCCTTTGGACGCATATAGTCACTGATGTGGTCATTGTCAGTGGAGTCAATATCCCACTTTCTCCTTTGATGCTCATCACTTTTATACCACAGGGAGAGTTTTGAATGCAATACATAAATATCATGATTTTAGCTTTAGCTCCTTGAAATCTTGCTCTTAATTATTTGTTGAACGCGCTACAATATATTCTGAATTGGAGAGTGTGATATCAGCCCTAATAAAAGTATTTTCAGATCTTCAATCTTTCTGTGTATAATCAGGAGAATTGAATTATTATACCTGTCTCAGCATTTCTTCTCTTATTTATATTTTGCCTTTCAGTTAACAGCTTTATATAGTGGTTTCCAGATATTGTTCAAAAATGCTTTATAATATAGAAAAAATCAAAATCATAGGAATGGATTAAAAAAAAATATTTATTGAACTAATAATTCCTGTGTTAGCATCATTGGTTGTATGTTGTACCAGAGAAAGGTTACAAGTATTTTTGATTTAGTTATTTGTAACCAAATAAATTGGTGTTATAATTATTACCGAATACATCAATCTACCAATCCAGTTATTACAACATGTAACATTACTACTCTTATCCCATGGCAAATAATACAGATTGTAGTTTGAGCTTTAGGGAATATTTCCAGTGGAAAGTGAAGATGAAATGCAAAGGAAGATTTATTTAAAATGAGCTTCACTCAGGCATGATGCAATTTGCATCTCATGAAGAGAAAAGGATTGATTTATTGTTGAGCTGATGTCACCATCCAAATATTATTAAATAATGAGCAAATGATTTCTGTGTCTGATGATGGGCAATCACCATTTATGTGACTGCATGTTTACGGTTTGACAACAGTCTAGTTTATTTCAAATGAGTCTACCCAGTCACTAGTACATCCCAAATTACAATGAACCATGAAAGCCTTTGTAATTATCAGAAGTAACAGCAACTACTGGAACTTACTATAGTTGACACCATTGTGTAAATTATTAAGACTTGCCTATCAAATTCATCCCACATATTACTAACTCTTTTAAAATGTGTGAGGTAAAACTTTATATATATATTTTGAACATTAATTAATTAAATTCAGCAATTCTTCATGTACTAGTTTCCACAATACTTAAAGGGACCACAACTGTAAGGAACAATTAAGAACTTGTTCACCCATTTACATGGGAATGTGTAGATTATTGATAATATTGTTGACATGATAGATTTCACCTATAAAGTATGCTACTTTGAAGATAACATCATAAATATACAATCTGTAAAAAGCCATGAAAGTAAAAGTGTAGGTTTTTAAGCTAATTTCAGAATATCTTGATTATTAATTTCTTGATATATATCATTATTTACAGTTAACTCACTTTTTGTAGCCTGGAATTTCTCTACACCGTAGACTGAGGATCAGAGAGATGAACAGCCTCCTGGCAGGAGCATGTAATTACAGTGTAATGTTTAGAAAGAGTATCTCCATGTGTGGGTGTAGATATTTATAATGGGAAAAGCTGACATAAAAAATTGACAATAAGAAAACTTCGGCAGTGAATAAGTAAGTGTGGATATAAATTGTTAAGGTATTATCATTCTGTTGCATCCAGGGTGTGCAGTCTAAATGCAATCTTCAAGTGAAACAGGATTACAGAGGAGAAGAATAATTGTTCATTGAATTTCTGATAAATACTTTGGAAGATGGAAGAATGTAATAATATAGACATGAATTGTTATGAGTTTTACAGTCTATGAACTGTATTGTTCCATACAGTTTATGGAACAATAAATGTAAAGCATGGCTTCCTGCATGCTCAATTGGGCCTTATATTGGTTTGTGCACCAGCTGCATTGAGTAGGTTCATCTTATGATTTTGTACAGCCTGTTCTTATGCTACCAAGTGGGAGGATGTTGTTTGATAGACATAGTCATAACATCATACAGCATGGAAACAGGCTCTTTGGCCCAACGAGCCGACACCGACCAACATGCCCCATTTACGCTCGTCCCACCTGCGTTTGGCCCATATCCCTCTAAACCTAACCTATCCATGTATCTGTCTAAATATTTCTTGAAGATTGCAATCATACCTGCCTTAACTACCTCCACTGGCAGCTCGTTCCATACACCCACCAGCCTTTTTGTGAAAAATGTACCCGTCAGATTAAATCTTTCCCCATCTCCTTGAGCCTATGTCCTTGTGTTCTCGATTCCCCCACACTGGGCAAGAGACTATGCATGTTTACCTGATCTATTCCTCTCATGATGTTGTACACCTCTTTACGATGACCTCTCATCCACCTGCGCTTCAAATAATAGTCCTAGCCTGCTCAACCTCTCCTTACAGATCAGGCCCTCGAGTTCTGGCCATATCCTCGTAAATTTCTCTGCGCTCTTTCCAGCCTGAAAGCCAAGTTCCTATGACATGGTGCACAGAACTGAACACAATACTCTAAATGTGGCCTCACCAACCTCTTATATAACAGTAAACTGAATTCCCAACTTCTATACTCAATACGCTGACTGATGAAGGCCAATGTGCCAAAAGCCTTTATGAACAATCTATCTACCTGCTATGCCACTTTCAAGGAAATTTGCACCTGTACTCCTAGATCCCTCTGCTCTACACCACTCCCCAGAGGCCTACCACTCACTGTGTAGGTACTGCCAATGTTAGATTTCCCAAAATGCAATGTTTCACAATTCTCTGTATTAAAATCCATCAACAATTCCTAAGCCCACCTGGCCAATTGATCAAGATTTTGCTGTCATTTTTGACAACATCTTCACTATCTACAATACCACCCACGTTTGTGTCATCTGCAAATTTGCTAATCATGCCATGCACATTCTCACTAAATCATTGATATAGAAAACAAACAACAACGGGCCCAGCACTGAACCCTGAGGCATACCTCTAGTCACATGCCTCCAATCTGAAAAGCAACCTACCACCATCACCCTCTGGCTCCTTCCATGAGACAAATTTCTATCCGTTCAGCTATCTCTCCTTGGATCCAATGCAATCTTTCCCAGAACAGTCTACCATATGCAACCTTGTTGAATGCCTTAAGGGCCTGTTGCACTTGCCGATTTTTTTAGGCAACTGCCGGCACATTGACTGACGTATCAGGTCACTGAAAATGTTGCGGGGTGACGCGGCGTGATGATGTATTAACGCGCGGTGTTTCCTCAGGTGTCGCAATATATATTTTTGTCGCCAAAATAATTGGCAATTGGGACATGCCCTTTACCGAAATCCATGTATACAACGTTAACACCTCTGCCCTCATTAAGTTGCCTGATTGGTATTAATTGCTCCTATATGAAAGAAACTGCTGAAACTAACCAGCAGGTCATTTAGTGTAGAGAATGGTCATTGAGATGAAAGATTAACTCTGTTTCTCCCTTGGCAAATGTTGCCTGATCTGCTCAGTATTTTTAGTATTTTCAACTTTTAGTTTAGATTTCCAGCATCACCAGTTTTTTGGCTTTCCTATCGATTCTTATACTTTTATATTCTCTACAGCTGACTTTGATTAATCTTTGACCAAGAGGATGAATAATATTTAATGATTAATAAATTATGGCTCATTTAAGGAAAAATGATCAGATTTATAATTTATTTTTTTGCAATATATCTTCACTATCTACAATACCACCCACGTTTGTTTCATCTGCAAATTTGCTAATCATGTCATGTACATTCTCACCAAATCATTGATATACAGTGGGTTGCAAAAGTTTTCATACCTCTTGAACTTTTCCACATTTTGTCACGTTACAACCACAAACGTAAATTTATTTTATTGGGACTTTATGCGATACACCAACACAAAGTGCTGCATAATTGTGAAGTGGAAGGAAAATGATACATGGTTTCCAAATTTTATTACAAATAAAAAACTGAAAAGTGTGGCGCACAAAAGTATTCAGCCCTCCTGAGTCAATACTTTATAGAACCACCTTCCCCTGCAATTACAGCTGCAAGTCTTTTGGGGTATGTCTCTACCAGCTTTGCACATCTAGAGACTGAAATTTTTGCCCATTCTTCTTTGCAAAATAGCTCAAGCTCAGTCAGATTTGATAGAGAGCATCTGTGAACAGCAACTTTCAAGTCTTGCCAGAGATTTTCAATTGGATTTAGGTCTGGACTTTGACTGGGCCATTCTAACACATGAATATGCTTTGATCTAAACCATTCCATTGTAGCTCTGGCTGTATGTTTAGGGTCGTTGTCCTGCTGGAAGGTGAATGTCCGCCCCAGTCTCAAGTCTTTTGCAGACTCTAACAGGTTTTCTTCCAAGATTGCCCTGTATTTGGCTCCATCCATCTTCCCATCAACTCTGACCAGCTTCCCTGTCCCTGCTGAAGAAAAGCATACCCACAGCATGATGCTGCCACCACCATGTTTCACAGTGGGGATGGTGTGTTCAGGGTGATGTGCAGTGTTAGTTTTCCGCCACACGTAGCGTTTTGCATTTTGGCCAAAAACTTCAATTTTGGTCTTATCGGAGCAGAGCACCTTCCTCCACATGTTTGCTGTGTCCCCCACATGGCTTGTGGCAAACTGCAAATGGGATATGCAATGGAATTTAATGGCATTTAAAGACTGCATGGATGAACTACAACAATTGTTCATCCCAGTATGGCAAAAGAATAAATCAGGGAAGGTGGCGCATCCGTGGATAACGAGGGAAATCGGGGATAGTATAAAAAAAAAAATGAAGCGTACAAATTAGCCAGAAAAATCAGCCTACCAGGGAACTGGGAGAAATTCAGAGACCAACAGAGGAGGACAAAGGGCTTAATTAGGAAAGGGAAAATGGAGTATGAAAGAAAACTGGCAGGAAACATAAAAACTGACTGCAAAAGTTTTTATCGATATGTGAAGCACAAAAGATTAGGTAAAACAAATGTAGGTCCCTTGCAGTCAGAAATGGGTGAATTGATCATGGGGAACAAGGACATGGCAGACCAATTCAATAACTACTTTGGTTCTGTCTTCACTAAGGAAGACATAAATAATTTGCCGGAAAGAGCAGGGGATCGTGGGTCAAATGAGATGGAGGAACTGAGTGAAATCCAGGTTAGCCGGAAAGTGGTGTTAGGTAAATTGAATGGATTAAAGGCCAATAAATCCCCAGGGCCAGATAGGCTGCATCCCAGGGTACTTAAGGAAGTAGCCCCAGAAATAGCAGATGCCTTAGTGATAATTTTTCAAAACTCTTTAGATTCTGGAGTAGTTCCTGAGGATTGGAGGGTAGCTAATGTAACCCCACTTTTTAAAAAGGGAGGGAGAGAGAAAACAGGGAATTACAGACCAGTTAGTCTAACATCGGTAGTGGGGAAACTGCTAGTTAGTTATTAAAGATGGGATAGCAGCGCATTTTGAAAGTGGTGAAATCATTGGACAAAGTCAGCATGGATTTACGAAGGGTAAATCATGTCTGACGAATCTTATTGAATTTTTTGAGGATGTAACTAGTAGAGTGGATAAGGGAGAAGCAGTGGATGTGTTATATCTGGACTTTCAGAAGGCTTTCGACAAGGTCCCACACAAGAGATTGGTATACAAACTTAAAGCACATGGTATTGGTGGTTCTGTATTGATCTGGATAGAGAACTGGCTGGCAGACAGGAAGGAAAGAGTAGTGAACGGGGCCTTTTCAGGATGGCAGGTTTGAGTAGTGGGGTGCCGCAAGGCTCAGTGCTGGGACCCCAGCTATTTACAATATACATTAATGATTTGGACGAGGGAATTAAATGCAACATCTCGAAATTTGCGGATGACACGAAGCTGGGGAGAAGTGTTAGCTGTGAGGAGGATGCTAGGAGGCTGCAGGATGACTTGGATAGACTGGGTGAGTGGGCAAATGCATGGCAGATGCAATATAATGTGGATAAATGTGAGGTTATCCACTTTGGTGGCAAAAACAGGAAGGTAGACTATTATTTGAATGGTGACCGATTAAGAAAAGGGGAGATGCAACGAGACCTGGGTGTCATGGTGCACCAGTCATTGAAAGTAGGCATGCAGGTGCAGCAGGCTGTGAAGAAAGTGAATGGTATGTTGGCATTCCTAGCAATAGGATTTGAGTACAAGAGCAGGGAGGTTCTACTGCAGTTGTACAGGGTCTTGGTGAGGCCACACCTGGAGTATTGCGTATAGTTTTGGTCTCCTAATCTGAGGAAAGACATTCTTGCCATAGAGAGAGTACAGAGAAGGTTCAACAGACTGATTTCTGGGATGGCACGACTTCCATCTGAAGAAAGACTGGATAGACTCGGCTTGTACTCGCTGGAATTTAGAAGATTGAGGGGTGATCTCATAGAGACTTACAAATTTCTTAAGGGGTTGGACAGGCTAGATGCAGGAAGATTGTTCCCGATGTTGGGGAAGTCCAGGACAAGGGGTCACAGTTTAAGGATAAGGGGGAAGTCTTTTAGGACCAAGATGAGAAAATAGTTTTTCACACAGAGAGTGGTGAATCTGTGGAATTCTCTGCCACAGAAGGGAGTAGAGGCCAGTTTGTTGGCCATATTTAAGAGGGAGTTGGATGTGGCCCTTGTGGCTGAAGGGATCAGGGGGTATGGAGAGAAGGCAGGTACAGGATACTGAGTTGGATGATCATTCATGATCATATTGAATGGCGGTGCAGGCTCGAAGGGCCAAATGACCTGCTCCTGCGCCTAATTTCTATGTTTCTCTGTTTCTATGACTTCTTATGGCTTTGTTTCAACAATGGCTTTCTTCATGCCACTCTTCCATAAAGGCCCGATTTGTGGAGTGCATGACTAATAGTTGTCCTGTGGACAGATTCTTCCACCTGAGCTGTCGATCTCTGCAACTCCGCCAGAGTTACCATGGGCCTCTTGGCTGCTTCTCTGATCAACACTCTCCTTGCCCGGCCTGTCAGTTTAGGTGGACGGCCATGTCTTGGTAGGTTTGCAGTTGTGCCATACTCTTTCCATTTTCGGATGATGGATTGACCAGTGCTCCGTGAGATGTTCAAAGCTTGGGATATTTTTTTATAACCTTACCCTGCTTTAAACTTCTCCACAACTTTATCCCTGACCTGTCTGATGTGTTCCTTGGGTTTCATGATGCTGTTTGTTCACTAATGTTCTCTAACAAACCTCTGAGGCCTTCACAGAACAGCTGTATTTATAATGAGATCCGATTGCACTCAAGTGGACTCTATTTACTGATTAGGTGACTTCTGAAGGCAATTAATTGCACTGGATTTTATTTAGGGGTATCAGTGTAAAGGGGGCTGAATACTTTTGCACGCCACATTTTTCAGTTTTTTATTTGTAAATAAATTTGAAAACCATGTATCATTTTCTTTCCACTTCACAATTATGTGACACTTTGTGTTGGTCTATCACATAAAATCCCAATAAAATACATTTACGATTCTGGTTGTAACGTGACAAAATGTCAAAAAGTTCAAGGGGTATGAAAGTTGCAAGCCACTGTAAAAAACAAACAGCAACGGGCCCAGCACCGAACCCTGAGGCATACCTCTAGTCACAGGCCTCCAATCTGAAAAGCAACCTTGCACCATCACCCTCTGGGTATTATTAAAAGTGACCGATTACTGAAGTTAAAGTCTTCATAATATGAAATAGATCTAAATATTTATTAAATAGAATACAATTATTACTATATATATATATATATATGTATGTATGTATGTATGTATGTATGTATGTATGTATGTATGTATGTATGTATGTATATATATATATATATATATATATATATATAGTAATAATTGTATTCTATTTAATAAATATTTAGATCTATTTCATATTATGAAGACTTTAACTTCAGTAATCGGTCACTTTTAATAATACCCAGAGGGTGATGGTGCAAGGTTGCTTTTCAGATTGGAGGCCTGTATATATATATATATATATATATATATATATATATATATATATATATATATATATATATATATATATATATATATATATATATATATATATATATATATATATATATATACACACACACACACACACACACACACACACACACACACACATACATATATATATGCACTTGGTGCATATATATGCACTATATACATATAGGTATGCACTTGTTCTAGTATATATATATATATATATATATATATATATATATATATATATATATATATATACTAGAACAAGTGCATACCTATTGCCGTTGTGGGGGGGGGAGCATGCAGCGTCACACACACTAACTACACCCCCCTCCCCGCACACACGCTAACTACCCCCTTGATATTATATGAATATTATAAATTTACTCCTTTTACCCCATAACGGCCCTATCTAGTGACGCATAGCCCCCAACTGGCAGGCAATTCTAGGGGGGGGGGGGGTAGAGAGTGAGGGCAGAAAGAGAAGGGGCAGCCACAGAGAGAGAGGGGCAGAGACAGAGGGAGAGGTGGGTGGAGGGGAGGAGAGGGAGGGTGGGAAGGGAGGGGGAGAGGTGGGGGGAAGGAAGGGGGAGAGGTGGGGGGGGAGGGAGGGGATCAGGGAGGGGGTGAGAGGGGGAGGGGTGAGAGAGGGAGGGCTAAGAGGGGAGTATGGATGGGAAGAGCAAAGGGGAGAGGGGGGGAGACAAGGGGGGTGGAGAAGGGTGGGTGAAGAAGGGGGTGTGGAGAGGGGGGTTGTTACCAAACTGAACTCGCTGTGGAATCCATTAACGGAGCCACACTGCTGCTGGATTCGACGTTGTCCCTGCCTTCCCTCTGGAAGCCTCCTCATCACCATCAGATGCTGAGTTCCCAGAGCCCTGGTTAAACGCGGGGGCCGCTCACGGTTAAGTCTGTGAAAGCGGCCCCATCAGAGACTGTGAGGCATCGCATCGTCGGCGCTTCAGACCCCGAGTACGGGGGGGGGGGGGGGGGGGGGGAGGGTGTAGTGGGTGGGTGGGCTTGATCCCGACTGAGCCTGCGGGGCACCAACGAGGATAGCGAAAAGCAGCGGGGGACCAGCCAATCTGTGCCTTCCACCAGCGTGTACGGGGAGGGTAGAGTGGACAGGCGGGCGTGATGCTGAGTGAGCCTGCGGGCTGCTAGCGAGGATGGCGAAAAGCAGCGGCGGGACCAGCCGATCTTTGGCTTCCGCCAGCGTGACAGAGACGGGCCTGGCAGGGGGGGGGGGGATGGAGGAGAGCCAGGCAGCAGCAGCCGTTATGGTTGCACGGGGCATGCGATGAGAATGTGGCCAGCAGGAGGCAATAAAATGAGTGTGGTATGGGAAGGATTTTATTTAAAATGTGTACAGAAAAATAACTAAATTTAATGAGGAGTGGATGAGTGAATGTAAAAGTAAAATCGCTAGCGAAATGGTAAAAATCTCTGCGTTTTTGCGTCTGGTTTTCGTGGATTAACGAATCAAAGGCAAAATAAATGACATACACACACACACACACACACACACACACACACACACACACACACACACACACACACACACACACACACACAGTTTAAAAAGTATACATTGAATACATTGAAGTAATATATTTTATATAACGTTCCTTTGAAGGCTTCCAGTGAAGAATCCGCATCTTTCCAACCTGTTCACTCTCTCCTTTAATCCAGGATGTTTGGAACGTCAACACTTTGTCCAATCCAACCCCTGCGACATTTCATGACAGTAACTGGTGACTCTTCCATAAATTCTTTCTCTGCTGCTGTCTCAACTCAACTGTAAATTAACCATTTATTGAATAATTTGTTACGTCAGGGCACAAATACTCCAGTGATTTGCAGGCCAAGCTCCTGGCGACCATGTACGCCCTGCAACAACTAACTGCGTGTATTGCCTTTGGCAAAAGCAAAATGTCCCAAACCACATAATTATTACCACCCAAATATTGATATAGGTGTAAAGCAAGAAATATAAGAGTGGATATCCATATACCCATTTAAAGAAGACGGGAACAAAAATGGTAAGGCAGCATCTCTGGAGAATATGGATAGGTAACATTTCTCCAGAGAAGTTTCCTGACCCGCTGAGTTACTTCAGCATTTTGTATCTATCTTTGGTATAAACCAGCATTTGCAGTTCCTTCTTGTTACCCATTTGAGGAAGTTGTATTTCAAGTGCACATTAAAAATGGAAAAAACGAAAGACAGGTGGGGGAGTAGAGGATGTTTGGGGAGTCACTTGCAGAAATAAGGACCTAGTCAGCAGTAAACATGGCCTCCAATGCTGAAGTGTTTAAAATCCTGTTATACAAGGGCCCAGAATAAGAGAGGGACAGATATCTGAGTGACTTGTAGAGCTGGTAGAGACTACAGAGATGGAACTGAGCAAGGCCATGAGAAGTTTGAAACCAGGGATGTATTTTAAAACTTCCTCAATCAATTACCAATGTTATTAACTGACTGGAAGGAAAACACAGGAGGGGAACTTCATGCAAGTTAATAAGCAATTTTAATGGGTGAGGCAGCATGTATATTTCAGGCAAAAAATCTTTCATTGCAGACTGGACTTTTATTCTGGAACTTTAACACCTCATTGCTGATAACTAGAGCCAGGATGTTTAGGTGCTAAAAAACACTGAAATAGGCAGGCAAAAAGGCATAATAAAATTACAAAAAAGGCAAAAAAGGCATTCATTGACAATAAAGGCGTAACTAGGCATTTTATTCCACCAGCAAAATATGGTTTAAAATGATAATATAAAGGCATCCCACATTAAATGACAAAAGTTGCCTGGTTGCACATAATTACAGCAACTTTTTCAAATTATCTGGTGTTAAACTATGCCGTCTATCAGACAGAATATGCTTCAATTGTGAAAAACTTCTTTCTACCTTAGCTGAGGTCACTGATGCATACCCGAAACAAGTTACAGACTCTATATTCATGTTGATATCTTGTGCATTACAACTACATTTGAGAACTTTAGCTATGTTTTGTATTTCTTCAAGATCTTTGTTAGTTAAAATCACTCTCTCACATTTTCCTTGCATGTCTTTACCTACATTGCTAGGAACTTTACGAATATTGTCAGTTACTATGTTGAAAACCTGCAAGTTATTCACTAATGTTTCGCCACATTTCTCAAGGGAAGTGATAGCTTGTGGGAAGTTTGCAAAATTGGAAGCAATAAACACAAGATCGCAGTGGAGGGACTTTTTCTGCATGATTTCACTGATGATCCTGACTGCAGCAGATTCTTCTTCTAATCGATTTATTTTATCTTTTCAAAATTTGCAGCATAGTGGAGTACAGTAGAGAGCCATGTACACCACCTAGTCAAAATGGGCTGAGGAGATAGCGGAATGTAGGGGGGTATTTCTTTGAACAACTGCACAGGAAGAATAAGTGCTTTGAGGAAGATTTTCTTGACATTGGAAACTAGGTGATTCACTTTTGGAAACAAGCTACACATGTGCTTGGCAATTCTATGAAGTCCTTGAGCCAAGCATGTCAAATGCAATATTTTGGGGAATAAATTTTGGGGAATAAATATTAACGTGTTAACATAGAAAACGTCATTGTAATTATGGTTCAACTGGAGAAAATAGCAAGACCTTTTAGCAAAAGAGCAAAAAAAGGCTGATTTTGGCATTCGATCATGAAAAAGGCATTATCCCGGTGAAATCATCAAAAAAGGCATGAAAAGGCACATGGCATTTATGGCAAAATCCTGGCTCTACTGATAACTATACTTTCCGCTCATATTTTTTCTCTTTGTTCTGCCTGTTGTGTATGGCTTGATCACATTCATGTATAGTATTATCTGATAAAATTGGATATCATGCAAGCTAAAACTTTTCACTGTATCTCAATACATGCAACAATAATAAACCAATATTGGTTTACAGATCATCTGGTTTTCTTCAGGAGCTCTCTTTCCTTCCACACTCTAAAGACGTACAGGTTTGTAGGTTAACTGACTAGTAAAAATTGTAAATTGTCCCTAGTGTGTAGGATAGTGCTAGTGTAGGGGTGATGGCTGGTCAGTGGGTACTTGGTGGGCCAAAGGGCCTGCTTCCACACTGTAACTCTAAAGCCTAAAGTCTAAAGAAAGAAACAATGCCAGCACTGTAAGATGCAGAATACAGCAGTTGCTGAAAATCTGCAATAAGAAAGAAAGCAGGAACCACTCTGCAGGCCTCCTCTCATCTAAGGAGAGAAAAAATGAATTAATGTGCATGTGGATAACTTGTATATATGATGGCTTTCTACCAATCTGGAAAACTCTGTGAGTTAACCATTCCCATTTAGTAAAGGAAGTCACAATTCTAAAGTTAATAATGGCACAAAGATTGATAGGGTTCTAAGCGGCATAGACGGAAACATTAAAAGTGTGAAATATTAATAAACTAAGTTAATGGGCAAAACTATGGTAAATGGATTTCAGTGAAGCAATATTGAATCATCCACTTCAAACTTTAAAAGCAGAGACATTAAACTTTCTATGCTGAACATCAAGAGGTAGTGGAGCCCTAGGATGTGGTGGCTACATATAATTAAGTCATTAATAAGTCATGGACTAGTACAGAATATAATTAAAAGTGTAACAAAATATTGACCTATCAATCCAGAGGAATAAAATACAAAGGGTTAGAAATTATACTGCAACTACACTAATCCCCTTGTTAGTTACTGCAAATATTCTGGGCATGTTAGCGTAGGACGGATCTGCTAACCTTGAAAAAAGAACAATGTAGATTTGTGAGAACACCAGCTGTAGATGTAGATCAGGTAGGTCCAGGTGGACTAAGCAAAGGTGTTCAATGACACGACCTCTCATATATCAGTGGGACCAAACGTAGACTGGGCGATTGTATCACTGAACACCTTCACTCAGGACCTTGCCTTCCTACCCTGATCTGAACTTCCTCTGGTTGCTAATTCCCCTTCCCATGGCATCTCCTTCCCACACTGACCTTTCTGTCCTAGGCCTCCTTCATTGTGGCATTGGAGTGAGGTCCAGCTAAGGAATGGCAATTTGGAAACATGCCATTTATTACATCCTGGATTATTTAACGCACTCTATCTCAGTCGCAGCTTATTCTTTGCTTGTTGGGCCCCCCAGCCTTTCCACTGGCACCCAGTACACTTCGGTGTGAATGAATTGATATTTCTGCTCACTCTGGAACACTTGCCGCTCATCAAGTAATCTCTTTGCATTCTCCTCGTACTCCATCGCTCCCCCACCCAAGTCACACCAGTTTTTTGTTCTCACCTAACAAACAGCTAACTAAGCCCTGTTTCCTTTATCATTGTTACTTTTTTGCATATCTTTCATTCATTTGTTCTATATCGTTCTCTATTATCATCTACAGTTTCCCTTTCCCGTCCAAAACACCACCCATTCCTTCTCTCCAGATATGCTGTCTGTCCCACTGAGTTACTCCATCATTTTGTTTCTATCTTCGGTTTAAACCAGCATCTGCAGTTCATTCCTACACACTAGTCAGAAAGGCCTAACACAGCCCATTCCTTCCAGATAGAGTTGCTTTAGGGAGTTGTGTCTGAAAATTCCCAGTGCAATGAAGTGTTTTGGCAGCTAGGAAACTGCAGAAAGTCAGTGCTGCACACTGGACTCCATGATGCAGAGGGAAAATTGCCTGTAGTCAGTTATAAAACATAGAAAGAAACATAGAAATTAGGTGCAGGGAGAGGCAAGTCACGCCATTCAATATTGATCATGCATCCAACAGTATCCCGGACTCCTCCATGATGGCAATGAAAAACTACCCTCTGTGGCAAGAGTTCCAGAGACTCACCACTCCTGGGTAAAAAAGTCAGTTGTATGGAAGTTTGTGGTTTTCATGTTCATGCTTATTTGCATGGAGTCTTGACTTTCCTGACAGTTATATGAAATCAAAAGGAACATAAAGAATAAACTATCTGTGTTGGTTAAGTGGTCTAGGAATTTAGAGTCCGTCCTTTGTGAAGTGAAGTGACGAAATACTGTGATATAGGGTGATAGAATTACATTGTCACTGAAGCAGGCCCTTCGTCTCAATGCCAACCAAGATGTCCCATTTGCCTGTGCTGGGCCAAACCCCACTATACCCTTCCTATCCATGCACCTGCCCAAATGTCTTTTAATTGGTGTTATGGCTAAACTTCTTCCTCTGGCTTATTCCATATACCCACCACCCTCTTGTGAAAAGGTTGCCCCTCTGGTCCCTATTAAAGATTGTCCCTCTCTCCTTAAACATATATCCCCATGATTTTTATTCTGCGGGTAAAAGACTCTGTATTCACCCTATCTAGTTTCCTTGTGATTTTATACACCTCTATAAGATCATCTGCGGTTCATAAAATAAAGTCTTGGCCTACCCAACCTCTCCCTGGTCATGGCGGCTGAAGAGCTTGTTTTGGGTTATCTAACTCTATGTTTCCAAAGAATCAGCACATGTTTTGAGACTGTTACCATGTGTTTAATTGATGTAACACTCATCAGACCCATAGGGTGGTGCATGGATTAACTAGTTTTTAAAGATACTGCACGAAAACAGGCCCTTTCATCCCAATGAGTCCGACCAGTGATCCCCGCACATTAACTGTATCCTGCACACTCTAGGGACAATTTTAACATGCACCAAGCCAATTAAAATACATATCTGTACATATTCGGAGTGAGGGAGGAAACCGAAAATTTGGAGAAAACCCACACGGTCATGGGGAGAATGTACAAACTCTGTACAGACAAGCACCCATTGTCCGGTCTTCAGCGCTGTAAGTACTGTAAAGCAGCTACTCTATCACTGCACCACCGTGCCACCCATAATCTATCTAACTACCTATCAATCTGGTACAAGATTGAGGGACTGTTGATAACCAGAGGTATGTATTGATCAGTTCAAAGTGCTAATTAACCCTCTTCATTTTTTTGTGTTCCAAAATTCTCATATTATTGGAGAAAGAAATGGGAGTGAAACAAATGCTAAACACCAGTCATCTAAAACCCTAACCAGCCAGCACTATGCCATTTTTATCAATGAGATATGTTCTGGCTGATTCACTTTGGCTCCTAGGTTTAGGTTTATTATTATCACATGTACTGAGGTACAGTGAAAAGCTTTGTTTTGCATGCTATCAAATCTGATTAGATAATACAAAATATAAATACCATCAAGTCTAACTCAAGTACAATACATAGAGCTAAGTGAAAGATACAGTGCACAATATAGTTCTCAGCATTGTAGTGCATAAAGTCCAATGTCCACAATGGGGTAGAGGTGTATCAGACAGTACCCTAGCTTATGGAAGGACAGTTCAGAAGCCTGATAACAGAGGGGCTGTTATCAGGACCAGTCTGGTGGTACGCTTTCAAGCTTCTGTACCTTCTGCACGATGGCAGTGGGGAAAGGAAAGAATCACTGTTACCAGAAAGTTTAAGATTTCAGATTCTCAGCTCTATAGTTCAATTTCTTGATGCCCTTCCCCATTTCTGCTGTTTTTTCTTATTTACGGCTTTATATTCCTTAGATTTGGACTTAGATTTAGTTTTGAAAAGTTACCTTCAGTTCTTTCTTGGGAGCTATTAATTCAAGCAATCCCAAACTATTTGAACTTTTGTCTTTGGAAATCTGTTTTGTCACCTCTCTTCTTGTTGGGTTGCTGGCTGTTATTCTATTAACTCTCTAGACATATGCAGCAGTGAAAACAGGCCTTTTGGCCCACCATGCTGACCACTGATCACACAAGCACTATCCTAACACTAGAGACAATTTACAATTTTACCAAAGCCAATTTAACTACAATCCTGCACATCTTTGGAGTGTGGAAGGAGACCAAAACACCCAGAGAAGATCCAAGTGGTTTCAGGGAGAATGTACAAAACTCTGTTTGGTCAACAGCCATTGTCAGGATCGAACCTGGTTCTTTTGCACTGTAATGCAACAATGCTACCACTGTGCTGCCTCTTATAAACTGCAGAGCTGCTGAAAGTGGTTGAATTTTAGGATAACATCATTAAGAATACAATTGTTTAAAAAAACAGTAAAAAAAAAGTCAAATAATCACATTGCTGATAATTTAATATAAGGATATAAAGTGAAATATTGTAGCAGAATCATCTTTTGTAAATGTCATTCTATTGCCAACCCATGAGTGATGTTGTTCTGCCATTCGGTGTTTCAGTGATATTTTCCCTTTCTCAGTACTTGTATTTTTTTTTCAAATTTAATAATCATTTTATCTCATTTTCCCAGACAATCAAAAGGAAAATGACAATTTTCAATTGAAATGAAACATGTATTAATAACACCAACATGATTTTTTATAGAAAAGTGATAGTTTATCTTCTGAGCTTTTTATTACGCAGGACAATTTTTCATTTCCTCTTTATCTTGTGGAGAATAATAGTAAGATTAAACTAGAACCAGTTTGAAGTTTGATATTTATTTTATGAGGAGTTACGATGAGGGATTACGGCAGGCGCATGCGCGTCATTCTTCAAAGCAGCGGCGTGAAATTACAGTAACTACAGTCGAAGTAATATAGTAAGACTCAGAAGACTAGAGCTACCAGATTATCTTTGCGATTATGAGGGTCGGGAGCGGAGGGCACGTAATTCCTCATCGTAACTTCTCATAAAATAAAGATCAAACTTCAAACTGGTAAGTTCACGTTTAATCTTACTATTTTACTTCGGAGTCACATGAGTGACTACGTGAAGATTTCAAAGCTCTGTGATTTCATGCCGTAGATCCAGTTCCATACGACACACTGCTTCAGTTGACACAGGATTGAACAAATAATGTATTGAACATTGCTTAAAATATTCAATGAACATTTTAATAATAAACAAATCAGTAATAACCCCACTATCCCAGGGGGAAATTACAAATGAAAAGTACAAAATAAATCAAACCCAAAACAGCACGCCCAAAACCTTGCCAGGACAGGTTTGTCATAAAACTTTGAAAACTTTGATTCACTAGACCATCCTGCGGCCCCGAGGATTTGACCTAGAGGCACGTCCTGTGCCTTTGCTGCGTTGGAGTGAGATTTAAGTTGTACAGGGTTCTTGAATGTAAATCAAATTCAGGAAGGAGTTAAAAGAGGTGGCCAATTCATTACCACTTAGATGTACGTTGGATACATTCAAAATTTACACGTATTGATTTTTCAGGAAGCATTTGAAGTAAAAGAGCAACAAGCAGGTGACCATTTGGGAACGGCATTGAAAAGAGCAAGGACGCATTGGTTGAGAAACAAACTTGGATAATGAAACAAGGAGGGCAGGGGAATTATAATCCAGGATTAGCAAGTACAGTATGAGTTGGAGCATATGGTGTTGTGGTATTGAGAGCTGAAATAAACAGTACAAAGTTTTGAAAAACAAGCAGGTCAGGTTGTTAAAGAAGGAACTGCAGATGCTGGAGAATCAAGGGTACACAAAAGGCTGGAGAAACTCAGCGGGTGCAGCAGCATCTAAGGAGCGAAGGAGATAGGCGATGTTTCGGGTCGAGACCCTTCTTCAGACTGGTCAGTGATCAGGGAAAAGAGAGATATAGACGGTGATGTGGAGAGATAAAGAACAATGAATGAAAGATATGCAAAAAAGTATCAATGATAAAGGGAACAAGCCATTGTAAGCTGTTTGTAGTGTGAAAATGAGAAGCTAGTGCGACTAGGGTGGGGGAGAGAGATAGAGAGAGAGGGAATGCCAGGGCCCGAGGGCTGAGGGAGAGGTGGCAAGGGGAGGAGAAAGCAAGGGTTAACAGAATTCAGAAAATTCAATGTTCAATCCCAGAGGATGCAGACTCCCCAAGCGGAATATGATGTGCTGTTCCTCCAACTTGCGGTGTTGCTCACTCTGGCCGTGGAGGAGGCCCAGGACCGAGAGGTCGGATACGGAATGGGAGGGGAGTTGAAGTGCTGAGCCACTGGGAGGTCGGGTTGGTTATTGCGGACCGAGCGGAGGTGTTCGGCGAATTGATCGCCAAGCCTCCGCTTGGTCTTACCGATATAGATCATCTGGAATCTGGAGCAGCGGATGCAGTAGATGAGGTTGGAGGAGGTGCAGGGGAACCTTTGTCAGACCTGGAAGTACTGCTTGGGTCCCTGAAAGGAGTGGAGGGGGGTGGTGAAGGGACAAGTGTAGCATTTCTTGCGGTTGCGAGGGAAAGTGCCCAGGGAAGGGGTAGAGCGGGAGGGAAGGGAAGAATTGACAAGGGAGTTGCGGAGGGAGCGGTCTTTGCGTAAGGCAGACGGGGGGAGAGGGGAAGATGTGGCGAGTGGAGGTGTCACGTTGGAGGTTGCGAAACTGGTGGAGGACTATGTGTTGTATTTGCCGGCTGGTGGGGTGAAAGGTGAGGACCAGGGGGACTGCCCTTGTTGCGAGTGGGGGAATGGGGGGAGAGGGCAGTGTTGCGGGGTATGGAGGAGACCCTGGTGTGAGCCTCATCTATAGTAGGGGAGGGGAATCCCCGTTCTCTGAAGAATGAGGCCATTTGTGATGACCTGGTGTGAAACACCTCATCCTAGGAGCAGATGCGGCGTAGGTCAGGTTGCTGAGCTTGGTAATGAGTGAGAGAGGGGATAAATATTAACAGCTGAGAAATTCGCATGAGTCCAGGTGGATTTTATTACAAGGAAAATAATCGTGGCTGTGCTGACCAGGTGCCTGGCAGAATTATCAAGGCACTGGTGCTACTTAGCAACTGATTCATGCTCTTCAACGAGATCTGTAGATGGTTTATATGCAACCAATAATATAGTTACCTCACTCCCATTAACCCCGCCCAGTTAACATCAATCATAACGCCTTCCCCTCAGTAGGAAAATGTAGCCGGTGCTTGAAGGTGTATGTAATACCCAGTGCTATCATTAAAAGATGTTGCACACTTAAGAGCTTGTAAAGTTTTCATTTACATGGTGTCAAAGCTGGAAGATACTTGCGTCTCCTGTTTATCGGTTTTTATTTCTTTTGTGTTTTTTGTGCTTTTGATCTCTCTGGCCATGGCGTCCTCTTGCAGAAAGCCCGAGCAGCTTGTCTTTGATGCTGACATCTCTGAGCGCTGGGCCACGTTTGAATTTGATTTCACACACTTTGTCAACGTCGCACACCGCGCTGATCCTGACTCCCTTAAAGCTTCCCTCCTACTCAATCTTGTCGGACCTGATGCCATGAAGAGAGCCAGAACTTTCACCTACGCTCCAGCGGTCCTGGGCGTCGATGATGAGGTGATTACTCCTGCAGAGTCTGCTGACGACCCCGCTTGCCTGCTACGTAAGTTCAGGGAGATTTGTGACCTGCCCTCGAACCGCATTCTAGAGAGGGCACGGTTTTTTACAAGGAGACAGTTGCCTGTTGAATGTTTTATTGCTGATTTGCGTCATCTCGCCCAGCGGTGCCGTTTTGGCGACATGACAGACCAGCTCACTAGAGACATTTTAGTAACTGGCATGCGTGACCAGAAGCTGCGATGTGAGCTTTTGAGGGATCCGGATCTAACGTTGGACAAAGCTATGCATGCCTGCAGATTGTCTGAGGTCGTTGTTTTGCAAGAGGACCACCGGGACTCGGGCAATAAATCTGTCAACCTGGCAGGGTTTAGGAGCCCACAGCCTCGGGTGGGAAACAATGTTTTTCTGCCGCGTGCCCGCCCTGGACCTGGCGAAGTGCCCCGAAAAAGGTGCCCGAACTGTAACTACATGGACCATAGACTGTCGACGTGTCCCGCCTTTGGTAAAACCTGTAACTTTTGTAAAAAGCTGAACCATTTCTCAGCCTCCTGTCGCTTACTCCGTTCCCGTGGGAGCCAGGCACAAGCTTCCAGTCCCAGTCTAAACATGCTGGTGCAATCTGATCTCTGTTTCGACTCACAGCCCAATTTAGTTGAATGCAATGGTGCAGAGCCAATTAATTCTGCCAAGGACTCTCATGTGTTTACCCTCCTACAGACACCCGCCCACCGCAATGATCCCTCCGTACCTGTAACTGTCAATGGCGTAACCTTCTCTGCCAAATTAGATACTGGCGCGAAAGTCAATGTTTGTCCATGAATCTTTTCAACAAGATAAGGAATAATGAGCCTCTGGTTGTTGACGATGCTACCCTGCACGCCTATGGTGGAGAGATTCTAAGGCCTGCGGGGAGGGCCACTTTAAACTTGCGTGCTGCAAAAGGCCACAAGAAACCTGGTTTTCTATGTTTTGAACTCTGACTCTGTAACCCTGTTGGGCAACCGTGCATGCCAGGATCTTGGCCTGGTCTCCTTTGACCGCACGGTCCACAAAGTGCAACTGTCGTTTGACCCGGTTGCTGAATACCAGGACCTGTTCGACGATGACCTGGGGAAGTTACCAGTGTCATACCATATTTCCATTGACCCAAATATACAACCCGTGGTCCGCGCACCTCACAGGGTGTCTCACGCCATGAAGGACAAGGTCGAGGCGATGCTCAACGAGATGGTCGAAAAGGGGGTGCTAGTAGCAGTTAGCGAGCCCACCGATTGGGTCTCCACCATGGTTGCCACGATTAAGAAAGACAAGAACGAGATACGCGTGTGTATCAACCCGAAGGACTTAAACCTTGCCATCAGGCGACCACATTACCCCATGCGGTCTGTTGAGGATGTGGCGGCCAAAGGTCGGGCAAGCCACCATCTTTTCGGTCCTAGACGCTAAGAACTCGTTTTGGCAGATCCCGTTGGACAAAGCGTCTTTTGACCTGACGACCTTCGCCACACCGTTCGGCAGATTCAAGTTCCTGCGAATGCCATTCGGCATCAATTCTGCTAGCGAGGTGTTCCAGCGGACGATGGAGCAATTATTCGCGGACCTGCCATGTGCCATCATCGTGGATGATATCCTGGTTTATGGGAAGGACATTGCCGAGCACGACCTGAACCTCCGCCGCGTCCTGGATCGCACGCGATGGTCGCACCTGAAGCTGAATCCCAAGAAGTGCCGGTTTCGTGTCTCAGAGGTCACGTATGTTGGACATGTTTTCACCCCTAACGGACTAAAGCCCGACCCCTTGAAGGCAGCTGCCATCTCCGAAATGGCAGCCCCCACCGACGTGCCAGGTCTGCAACGATTCTTGGGCATGGTGAACTACCTTGGCAAGTTTATACCAAACCTCAGTGAGCTGAGTGCTCCCCTGCGGCAGCTGACAAACAAGGATATCGCCTGGGCCTGGCTCCCATATCACCAGCAGGCCTTTGACCGCCTCAAGTCGTAACTGATTAGCACTCCGACGTTGCGGTTCTTCGACGTGGGTCGCCCCATCACCGTCACCTGTGACGCTTCCAAGTTCGGCCTGGGTGCGGCCTGCCTTCAGTCTGTCGATGGATCGCTGCATCCTGTCTCCTATGCCTCCCGCACCATGACGGACACCGAGCAGCGGTACGCTCAGATCGAGAAAGAGCTGCTCGCGGTGGTGTTCGCCTGCTCCAAGTTCAGAGACTTCCTGTTCGTCAGCAGATTTACGGTCAAAACCGACCACAGCCACTGGTGACAATCCTGAACAAGCCGATTCACGCTGCCCCTGCCAGGCTGCAGCGTATGATGCTGCAGCTCCAGCGTTTCGACTTTGACATAATCTACAAGAAGGCACCGAGATGCACATTGCGGACACCCTGTCGCGAGCCCCGCGTACCTCCTGCGCTCGCCACCCCTACGAAACAGAGGACTTGCTCGTACTGGGCGTTAACTTTATTCCCACCAAGCAGCTACAGGGTTTGGCCGAGCACACCGCTGCCAATCCGGTTTTGCAGCAGCTTGCCTCGGTGATTAAAGCAGGGTGGCCAACAAAGCGCTCCGCCGCGCCATCTGAAACACAGCCTTTCTTCCTGGTCCGCGACGAACTGGTGCTCCAGGATGGCGTTATCGTCAAGGGACATAAAAGTTGTGGTCCCGTCCTCCCTGTTTGACTTTTACTTTTGTGCAGCCCACAGCGGACACCCTGGGGTCGAATTGCAACACTCGCCCACGCTCAGTGCCAATTCTATTGGCCTGGAATGGCCAAATATATCCGAGACCGAGTTTTCTGCCTGCTCCACGTGCAACAGTCTTGCACCACACCAGCAAGCGACAGCCCTGCTGCAACAGCCGCCCCTGCTTTGGCCTGGTCCTCGCTGGCTGCCGACATATCGAGTGCGTGGTAACCACTCCTTGTCCTGGTCGACTCGTACTCCAACTGGTTCGAAATGGATTTGCTGACATCCCTCACGTCGGAGATGGTGATCCGCAAGCTGCGGAAACACTTCTCCACTTTTTGGGACCCCGGTCAGGCTGCAGACTGACAACGGCAGGCAGTTTACAAGCCGAGAATTCAAAAGCTTTGCCGACAAGTGGAACTTCGTGCATTTCACCAGCAGCCCAGAGTACCCACAGAGCAACGGCCTAGCAGAACGGGCCGTCCGCAGCGCCAAGCTTCTGATGGAACAGACGCGACTATCCAATTCTGATTTGTATTTGGATCTCCTGAACCTCAGGAATGTTTCCAGGGATCCGGCCATGGGGTCACCTGCTCAGCGTCTGATGTCCAGAACTACCAGATCCACCGTCCCGATTGCCCAGCGCCAGCTGAAACCTCGGGTGCTGGAGCCCGCCTCCGTGCAGAGGCGAATTCAAGAGAAACATGACAGCCAGCGGCGTTCCCACGATCGGTCGTGCAGACCACTCGATCCTCCGTTGCCCGGACAGGTTATTCGATTGCAGACCGCCAGTGGTCACTACCGTCTGGCCACCGTGGTTGGGGTGGCCGACTCACCTCGTTCGTATCTGGTCGACTGTGAGAGTTCCATCTACCGAAGAAGCCGACAACACCTGCTTGCGGTTAATGAGCCACAGCCGCAGCCCCTTGGGCCCTATGCCCCTCCACTCTCCTATCAGCAGCCGGCTGCCGCCCCGGCTGGTGTTCCCTGCATGCCTCGGTCCCCGTCGCGGGCGCCTCGTTCCCCTCTGCGCGGGGTCCCCTGTTGCCGGTCGCGGTTCTCCCTCTCTGTTTCTCCCACCCCAATGCCCTTCCCTGGTTCCCCGGCTGCCTTGCGTCCTCCTGCTTCTTCTGCTCTTTCGGGGGGAGGGGAGGACATCCGTACGCGCTCGGGCAGGATCAGTAAGCCGCCTGTTCGCTACGGCGATTTCGTTTAATTCTGCTGTTTAATTCGGTTGTCGTGACAACAATCTGTTTTTTGATTTCTAAGGGGAAGGATGTAGATGGTTTATATGCAACCAATAATATAGTTACCTCACTCCCATTAACCCCGCCCAGTTAACATCAATCATAACGCCTTCCCCTCAGTAGGAAAATGTAGCCGGTGCTTGAAGGTGTATGTAATACCCAGTGCTATCATTAAAAGATGTTGCACACTTAAGAGCTTGTAAAGTTTTCATTTACAAGATCCAAACATGTGTGCTTTGCAGAAGTGATCAATTAACAGAAAAACAACAAAGACTAAATTCTTCTTTGAGATACTGAAACTGAATGTCATTTTCTCAGCTTGAAAGATAAGTTAAGTTAACATCTTCCATTGAACCATCTTTCCTGATGGATCAGTCGCATTTGTTTTGTTTTAAAAGAGCAGGACTTTAAATGATCCAACAAGCAGTGAGAATAATAAGATTAAATGAGAACTTACCAGTTTGTAGTTTGATCTTTATTTTATGAGGAGTTACGATGAGCGATCACGTGAAGAAGCCGCCAGCCCGCATTCGCGTCAATCTTCAAAGCAGCGGTGAAATCACAGATAACAGTTGTTGACCTGAATATAGTAAGATTGGAGAGAACTTGAGAGCTACCAGCTAACCTTTATGATACGAGGGTTGGGAGCGGTGGGCACGTAATCGCTCATCGTAACTCCTCATGAAATAAAGATCAAAGTTCAAACTGGTAAGTTCTCATTTAATCTAACTATTTCATTTCAGGGTCTCACGAGTGATTCCGTGAAGACTTCAAAGCTCTGTGATTTAAGGCCGGATAAGAGTCCTGTCGCACACTGCATCAATTGACCATGGATGAGTGAAAAAGATTAATGCATTCAGCCATGACATCGTTTGTTAAAAATGGTGATGCTTTAATCATCAAAGGAGAATAATAGTGACCCCCTCCATCCTTGGGGAAACTATGAAACAAATCATAAATGGAATTTGGCAAATATCCCCGCTGGCAATGGGTTATTATAAAATGTTGGAAAGTTCATTCGTTTGACCATCTTGCAGTCGCTAGGGTGTGGTCCAGTGGAACGTACATGACCCTTGCTGCTAATGTACTAGCAGCCCTAGTAGAGTGAGATTGAAGATATAATATCTACTTCTGCATAAGCCAAAACCCTGTTTGACCACCTCGAGATGGTCTGGATAGATACCTTTTATGAGGTTTTTAGTAACTAACAACCATTGCTAGTGCAGATCCTCTAAGGCTCTTGGTGACCTTGACGTATTGTTGTAAATGAGTGACTACAGACAACCAAAGGTCCATGGGGTATGCCATGAGCAATAGTTTGGGACCTGACACCCCCGGTCTGCTCTGCTTAACTACATCATAAACATAAAATATAATATTATTAGCAGATGTAACCATCCTGCCCAGTCGCAATATAAGTAGTAGCTGGACCAGTTGCTCTGAGACTAGCGCCATGAGCATAAACACTTTGTAAGTGAGTTTGACCAGGGATAGAGATGTAGCTGGGCCCTACTGGCGACGCAGTTTAAGAACAATGCTAACATTCCATATCTCCAAGTACCTGGGCCTGGGAGAATTATGTTAAAGATATCCTTTCAAATCTGGATATCAGAGAGTGAGACCCGACCGAGTGGGTCCTGATCGCTGCAGCAACTATGATGAGAAAGCACGTTGGCACAGTTAAAGGTACTATAACTTAATTGATTGTCAAAGACCCATCTGAAATGAACTCCGAGACGTTAGTTCTCCGTGCCGTATTATATGGAACATTGGCATTCAGACCAAAACACTTACCATCTTCCCATGAGGATGGTTTTCTCAGTCACGTGGTGAACCACCTAATTTTTTTGTTTAGGACAACCATATAAGGTCCCATAATCATCCCCAACATTTAGCAGGAACCATGGCTGCGTAGGCCAGTCAGGCAGTACGAAATGCCTGAGGCGAGATCTTGCTGTTTTTTGTGCAAGACCCGACTGATGAGGCAAAATGGAGGAAAGACATAAAGAACATTCCTCCTCAGTGTAGCACGAATACATCTATTGCCACTGTGCCACATATTTTTGCAATGGTGATAGAGCCTGGATGCAAACATACTGATATTCGGTGTTCCATCAAACCACAATGTCATTAAATACGTTATGATACAACATCCATACTGTGTTGTCATAGATTTTTACATGATGATACACCAGCGTCAAATGCCCCCACCATAGTGTATCAACTTGGAATTGGGCATGCAAAGCCCATCCGCCTCCGTAACTAGAGATGGTATTCGTAATTTTTCATCTTTCAGTACTAGTATCAGTTTGTAATATAACTGAAGAGTTACTGAGCAAAGGTACAGGAGCATGTAGAATACACCATTGTGACTTTGATAGCTTCAGCTGGTAATAGGAATAGGTCTGTTAATAATGACCTACATGGCACTGAAAATGTAAAGGTCCAAATGCACAGTGAAAACACAGCCACTATATTGCCAATTACTCTTGATGAATAGAGGCAGCTTCATAACAACAAGGTTGTTTACAGGTTTTTACAAGTTTGTTTCCAACTTGGTAAATGGTCCACATACGCCTATGTTTATGAGAAAGAACCAGACCAGAGACCGCCTATCTTCATGGTTACCGGTGGGTCCTTATGGTAAGCCCAAAGGCCCCGTCATGTGTGTGTGGCGTCTAATTTCGTCCCTTGGATTGGAGAGAGATGACTGGTAGGGGTACGTGGTCATTCCATAATTTTTCCCTGAGATGGACTGGATTGGGCTCTGTGGCCTAAAGCCCTCTGCCCAGCTTGCTGGCTGCCACCAGCTTCAGTGAACCGCTTGCTGCCGATGGAGGTGTGGGCTGTATTGTCGGCGAAACAGTGAGGCTGTGCTTGTAGTTTGACAGCTTTTAGCTCCTTCATGCAGGTCTCACCTGTTGAATAGGTTTTACCTGAATAGCAGATACGGCGGCTGTTTTTCTGGTGTTCAGGAACTCCAGTATGTGCCACGGACATGCTTCCGAGTTTGGAGTCAGTTACACACTGACCCCGACTGCTCCCCTGCTCAGGGAGGGAGACAGTGTGTAGCCCTGTGCACCGGTCCTGTTGCCTCAGGCCCCGAGGGGACCTGCGCTGATGTGGCCCCTCCGCGGACCATATCCTTCGTGCCTCCCGGCAATACCTCCGAACTCCGAGTCAGACAGAACTGACCGCGACTGCTCCCCTCTTCAGAGAGGGAGACAGTGTGCAGCCATGTACACAGGTGCTGTTGCCACGGACACCGCAGAGACCCGCGGTGATATAACTCCCTGTTTGGAGCATACCATTGTGGAGCACCTCTCCATGTGTGTTTGACGTCCGAAGAACTTTACCCATTGAAGGAGGGGATCCTCTCTATCAGGAATCCTTCTGGCCCGACTCGTTTGAGTCAACGGGCCGTACGGACTTTCTCCGCGGCTGCCCTCCAAGCGGGTTTGCCAAGGTGCTGCCAGCACCAGTCTGAAGCGCTGGCTCCACCGCCAGCGACTCTGAAGGCACATTTGGCCGCCAACGCTACCAGCGCTTCCGTGGTCTCGGTAGTGGGTTTCCTGCGTTCCATGGCTGGGATTCCCCTAGGTCGTGACCGGGATTCCCCACGGTCCATGACTGGGACGCGGTCCATAAAGGTTTCCCAGTGGCCCGTCCCGACTTCGCCCCGAAATCCAGCAGGAAATTCTGTAAGAAGAGATTCCTGCAATGGAAACCTAACCTGAAAAGTTTAAAAACTTACCTTCAGGTTTAAACTTACCGCTGGGAGGCGCAGCGCGCCTGCCAGTCAGTGTTGCGCCATGCATCGACGTATTGACGTGCATGCGGGCTGGCGGCTTCTTCATGGAATCACTCACGTGACTCCGAAAAAAAAATCATACTGTTATAACACTTTGCAAAAGTAAAATAGAAATCCAATCTCAAAGAAAAACTGATCCCAGTCACTTTTGAGCATTAGCTATAGCAAAGAAACTGCAGTTGCTGAGATCTTAATGCCCTATCTAGCTCTCTCTTGAAAGCATCCAGATAACCTGCCTCCACTGCCCTCTGAGGCAGAGATGAGATCAAAGTGTGGAGAGGCAGCGTTATAGGAAGATGTCAAAAACTTTGTGGGATGAGTCATTGTGGTCAGTAAATGATTAGGCAGTGGAAGGAGGGTGTTTTGGAGCTACGGTTGGATGTTGTGAGGTGCTAGTGATATGTTTTGTTTTGTTTAGTTTAGTTTATAACTTTCACTTGTACCAAGGTACAGTGAAAAGCTTTTTGTTGCATGCTAACCAGTAAACAAAAAATCTATACATGATTACAATCAAGACATCTACAGAGTACAGATACAGGATAAAGTGCAGTAAACATTTAGTGCAAGATAAAGTCCAGTAAAGTCCCATTAAAGATAGCTCGAAGGTCAACAATGGGATAGATTGAAGGTCAGGACCACTCTGTCATTGGTGATAGTTTAGTTTAATTGGCTGATAACAATTTTCTGTACCTCTTGCCTGATGGGAGAGGGGAGAAGAGGTGGGACATATCAGCATAGAAACATCGAATATAGGTGCAGGAGGAGGCCATTCGGCCCTTCGAGTCAGCACTGCCATTCATTATGATCATGGCTGATCGTCCGCTATCAATAACCCGTGCCTGCCTTCTCCCCATATCCCTTGACTCCACTAGCCCCTAGAGCTCTATCCAACTCTCTCTTAAATCCATCCAGTGATGTGGCCTCCACTGCCCTCTGTGGCAGGGAATTCCATAAATTCACAACTCTCTGGGTAAAAAAGTTATTTCTCACCAGTCTTAAATGACCTCCCCTTTATTCTAAGAATAAAGGGGAGGTCTAAGAACAAAGGGGAGAGACCAGTCCTTAATTGTGCTGGTGGCCTTGTCGAGGAAGCATGAAGTGTAGATGGAGTCAATTGAACAGAGGTTGGTTTGTGTGATAGTGTGGGCTATGTCCACAACTCTCTGCAATTTCTTGCTGCCTTGAATGGAGTGTTCATAAATCATGCTGTGATGCATCCCGATAATATGCTTGATACAGGTGGTGCCAGCAATGGCTGCCTCACCAACAGTTTGTCTGTCCCATCCTTCTTTATGTTTTTAATAGTATGTGTTAAATATATGTTTCTAGTGTTCTTTAGCTTGCTTTATTTGGGGGTGGGTCGTTAGTCATTAAGGCATAAGATCTTGCTTTTCTTTGGCACTGGGATGATATTGGGCTTCTTGAAGCAGGTGGGTATCTCAGAATGGAGTACAGAGAGATTAAAGATGTCCATGAACATTCTCGCTAGCTGGTTCATGCAGTTCCAAAGGACGTGGCCAGAACTCCATCCCATGAAGGCTGATCTAACCTCTGCAACCATGACCCTGGGAAGAGGCATACTCTAGTCTGACAGGACGGATATCATCACCCTGTTGGCCATCTGCTCAAAGTGAGCATAGTATGTATTAAGTTCATCAGGGCATAGCATGTATTAAGTTCAGCAGTGATGCTGCCTGCTTTTGCTTTGCAGCCAGATATTGTAGTCACATCTTGTCACAGTCTATGGGTGGTAATACTGGGACTCAAATTTGTGTTGTTAATCTCACATGGCATCCCTGATGTCTTTGGGAAAATCATAGCAAGTTTTCTTGTACCACTCAGATCTAGCAGTCTTAGACTGCACCTGGGAAAGTACCTCGTGGTTCATCGTTTCCCGTTGTGGAACACTTGCATTGCCTTCTTTGGCATGCACCCATCTACGCACTTGCTTTTGAAGTCAGTCATGGTAGAGGCGTACTCTTTCAGGTTGGCAGAGTAAGTGATGCAATTGAGCCAAGGCCAAGACAGAAAGTTGGGGATGGACACAAAGTGCTGGAGTAACTTAGTGGGTCAGGCAGCATCTTTCAAGAAACAGAAGGGGTGATGTTTCATGGTTCTTCATAGTTGTGTCTTGCCTTAACATTAAACCACTTTCCTCTCTTTTGAAAATAAAACAGAAAGTCATTGTCTTTATCACTCAGCAGGCCAGGCAAGACCTGTGCAAAGGAAATCCACCTGACCACTCAGGCTATTAACATTTTTTGTTTTGATTTTTTTGTGGGGTATCATGATGCCACCTGTCATCATCTTCTCACCTCACAGACTTGCCTAGTTCATTATCTGATCGAATAATCTTCTCCATTGGCTTTCTCTTCAATCTGATTAATTTCCGGTGATTATGCAATGGATTTTTATATCAATCTTTCAGCATTCAGCCCACTCCTATTTACCATGTTAGGATCTTTTGCCTAATTTTATAAATCAGATTTACGTATTTTTCAGCCTCTACTGCTCACTGATGATCACAACGTTTCACTAATTATTCTGATTGCCTGAAAAATATCCACTGACCTGGCCTCTGCAGCCTTCTGTGGCAATGAATTGAACATTCACCATCCTCTGACTACATAAATTCCTCCTCATCTCCTTTCTAAAGAACGTCCATTTATTCTGAAGTTGACCTCTGGTCCTAGACGCTCCCACTAGTGGAAAGATCCTCCCCACACCCACTCTATCCAAGCCTTTCACTATTCAGTAATTTTCAATGAGGTACCCGCTCATCCTTCTAAACTCTAGCGAGTACAGGCCCAGTGCCATCAAGCCATCATATACTAACCCAATCATCCCTGGGATCATTCTCATAAACCTTCTCTGGACCCTTTCCAGCAGCAAATTAACAGTCAACATGGATTTGTGCCTGGAAGGTCATGTTTGACAAACCTTCTTGAATTTTTTGAAGCGGTAACTAGGGAAATTGATGAGGGTAAAGCAGTGGATGTTGTCTATATGGATTTCAGTAAGGCCTTTGACAAGGTTCCCCATGGAAGGTTGGTTAAGAAGGTTCAATCTTTGGGTGTTAATGGCGGAGTAGCAAGATGGATTCAACAGTGGCTGAATGGGAGATGTCAGAGAGTAATGGTGGATGGCTGTTTGTCAGGTTGGAAGCCGGTGACCAGTGGGGTGCCTCAGGGATCTGTGTTGGGTCCACTGTTGTTTGTCATGTACATCAATGATCTGGATGATGGGGTGGAAAATTGGATAAGTAAGTATGCAGATGATACTAAGATAGGTGGTTTGTGGATAATGAAGTAGATTCAAAGTCGACAGAGAGATTTGGGCCATTTGGAAAAGTGGGCTGAAAGATGGCAGATGGAGTTTAATGCTGATAAGTGTGAAGTGCTACATCTTGGCAGGACAAATCAAAATAGGACGTACATGGTAAATGGTAGGGAATTGAGGAATGCTGTGGAACAGAGGGATCTAGGAATAAACTGTGCATAGTTCCCTGAAGGTGGAATCGCATGTAGATAGGGTGGTAAAGAAAGCCTTTGGTGTGCTGGCCTTTATAAATCGGAGCATTGAATATAGAAGTAGGGAAGTAATGTTAAAATGTACAAGGCATTGGTAAGACCAATTCTGGAGTATGGTGTACAATTTTGGTCGCCTAGTTATAGGAAGGATGTCAACAAAATAGAGGGAGTACAGAGGAGATTTACTAGAATGTTGCCAGGGTTCCAGCAACTATGTTACAGAGAAAGGTTGAACAAGTTAGGTCTTTATTCTTTGGAGCGCAGAAGGTTAAGGGGGGACTTGATTGAGGTCTTTAAAATGATGAAAGGGATAGAGTTGACGTGGATACGTTTTTCCCATTGAGGGTAGGGAAGATTCAAACAAGAGGGCATGACATGAGAATTAAGGGACAGAGGTTTCGGGGTAACGTGAGGGGGAACTTCTTTACTCAGAGGGTGGTGGCTGTGTGGAATGAGCTTCCAGCAGAAGTGGTGGATGCAGGATCGATTTTAACATTTAAGAGTAAAGTGGATAGGTATATGGACGTGAAGGGAATGGAGGGGTATGGTCTGAGTGCAGGTAGATGGGACTAGGGGAAAACAAATGGTCGGCACGGACTGGAAGGGCCGAGAGGGCCTGTTTCCGTGCTGTAATTGTTATATGGTTATATGGTTATATGGTTTAAAAACCTTAACCCCCACAACGCCCCAAGCCCACACACCCACCCTCCACAAGACCCCCTGCCCACACACACGCCTCCCCCTACGACCCCCCAGCCCATACACCACCCTCCCCCAACACCCCCCCACAAACCTCCCACACACCCATCCCCCTCAAGCCCCCCTGCCCGCACACTCATACACCCCTCCCACACACCCCTCCTCCCACTCACCTCCCCTCCCACACACTCCCCCTCCCACACATCCTCCCTCAGAGTCCCCTCCCCCCAAAACCACCCCCCACAACCACCCCCCCACCCGAACCCCCTCCCACACACCCCACACACTACTTCCCCCAGAGCCCCGCCCACACGCCCCTCCCCCCACAACCCCCCCTGCCCACACATCCCTCCCCCCAACAATACCCACCCACCCACACACACCTCCCCGCCCACACACACCCCCCTCCCACACACACACCCTCCACCACACACACACACCCCCACATCCCTCCTCCCACCCACATAAACAACTTCCCCCCACCCCACACACCCCCGCCACACACCCCCCTCCCCTCCTCCCCTCCCACACATGAAGAGGATGGGGAGGTAATGCTCGGGAATGAGGGGAAATGAGCCGTGCATGCGCAGTTAGGGGCTATGGGTGAGGAGTGGAATATTGCGGTGGGGAATGTATTGCGTTGGGGGAGCGGGTGAGTGTGGAATATTGAGCTGGGTAATGAGTTGCATTGGGGGACCAGGCCTCCCATGTGACTAGGACCCACCTGGTCCCACTTAGACTAATAAAATATACTGATGACCTGATTGTAAGGTGACACAAGATTTAATCTGCTGAAATTTGAGAAAAAAAAAACCTTTAGTGTCCTTTTTTTTTGTTTGGAATTATTTGTGATGTTCAGAAATGTTCGTAATAACTTTGCTGCCTGCCCGGAGAAAAATGAAACCAGCAATAGGCTTTATCACATTTCACTGAATTGTAATTATGAGCATAAATCAAACCAACAGTTCAATTCTTCAGTCAAAAAATTTAAATGATTTATACTGTTTAGATTAACGTGAATAATGAAAAGTATGTAATGCGCAAATGAAGATTGAAGTATTTAATTTTCTACATTCCAAATCATGTTTTATTGAGGTCGACACTTATTTACTTCCGTTAAGTCACTTGATACATTCCCTCTTTTCTTCTATCCTGGTCATTGGAGCCTAGCCAGGTCTCCTTTCACCAAGCTTTTATTAGATGTTCTCCGAGGAAAGACATTCTTGCCATAGAGGGAGTACAGAGAAGGTTCAACAGACTGATTCCTGGGATGGCACGACTTCCATATGAAGAAAGACTGGATAGACTCGGCTTGTACTCGCTGGAATTTAGAAGAATAAGGGGTGATCTCATAGAGACTTACAAAATTCTTAAGGGGTTGGACAGGCTAGATGCAGGAAGATTGTTCCCGATGTTGGGGAAGTCCAGGACAAGGGGTCACAGTTTAAGGATAAGGGGGAAGTCTTTTAGGACCGAGATGAGAAAATCGTTTTTCACACAGAGAGTGGTGAATCTGTGGAATTCTCTGCCACAGAAGGTAGTTGAGGCCAGTTCGTTGGCCATATTTAAGAGGGAGTTGGATGTGGCCCTTGTGGCTAAAGGGATCAGAGGGTATGGAGAGAAGGCAGGTACAGGATATTGAGTTGGATGATCAGCCATGATCATATTGAATGGCGGTGCAGGCTCGAAGGGCCGAATGGCCTGCTCCTGCACCTAATTTCTATGTTTCTATGTTTCTATGTTTTTGAAAGTGAGTTGTGCATGTTATCTCACCACAGGGGCAACCTTGTCAAACCAGACCTGGTTCTCAACTATGGTCCTAAACCAAGGAATCAAGGCAATATGGTTAACCAGAGAGGTGTTCATGCCTAAATCTGTAGCATTATAAATTTAATTTTATGTGATTATCACTGTAACCCTTCCCAAGTTCAGCAAACCCTGAAAAGGAAGGTGGCTTGGAGTCTTTTATTGCTTGCCACAGTTGTTCAATCATACATTAACCTGCTGAATCTCCATGGGACTGTGGTGTTATATATTGTTACACTTTCAAGATGTTTTTGCATCTTAAATGCAACCTTTAGTCAATATAGGCTTTTGTTTCTGTGAAGTGTGGGGTATGTGCAGCAAACAAACACCATGCAATTGACAGCGGTCCTACCCATCACAAGCAAGACCACCTCTGGCCCATCCGCCACAACACAAACCACCACTGACCCAACCACTAAAACATGAACCACTATATTCCTCTGATTCTCTCTTTCTCGCACCGACCTACTCTTGTTGGATTTGACCATTTGAACTTGCCAGTAGGAAGAACTTCTCCCTACAGAGCTCTGCAGCTAAATTTTGGAGATTTTTCAAGAACCAAATAATCTAATTGTAAACCCTATTCCCAGTTCACAGCTGCCACACTTCGAAAGGTAAAATTTTCCATTGTCTTTTGGAATGGGTGGGATAACAGCTGATTTGGAAAGCATTTTGAAATGGCTTTGGCCTTATGTGTCACCTTTGGCTGATTTGCCTGGTGTCCGACTCAACTTCAGTCAACAAACATGTGGATAATGCAGCTAGATGTTTCCATTCAACTGCATGTCATTTTAAAATACTCATTCATGTTGCAATTTAACAAGATCAATTATTTGGATGAAGGGATTCAAAGTAACTAACAAATTTGCAGATGACACGAAGCAGGGTGGCATTGTGAACTGTGAGGAAGATGCTATGAGAATGCAGGGTGACTTGGACAGGTTTGGTGAGTGGGCAGATGCATGGCAAATGACGTTTAATGCGGATAAATGTGAGGTTATCCACTTTGGTAGCAAAAACAGGAAGACAGATTACTATCTAAATGGCGTCAAGTTGGAAAAAGGGGAAGTACTATGGGATCTGGGGGTCCTTGTACATCATTCTATGAAAGTAAGCATGCAGGTACAGCAGGCAGTGAAGAAAGCGAATGGCATGTTGGCCTTTATAACAAGAGGAATGGAATATAGGAGCAAAGAGGTCCTTCTGCAGTTGTACAGAGCCCTAGTGAGACCACACCTGGACTATTGTGTGCAGTTTTGGTCCCCTAATTTGAGGAAGGATATTCTTGCTATGAGGGAGTGCAGCGTAGGTTTACAAGGTTAATTCCTGGGATGGCGGGATTGTCATATGGTGAAAGAATGGAGCAGCTGGGCTTGTACACTCTGGAGTTTAGAAGGATGAGAGGGGACCTCATTGAAACATATAAGATTGTTAGGGGTTGGACTCGCTAGAGGCAGGAAACATGTTCCCGATGTTGGGGGAGCCCAGAACCAGGGGCCACAGTTTAAGAATAAGGAGCGTTCTAAGCCATTTAGAACAGGGGCGAGGAAACGCCTTTTCTCACAGAGAGTGGTGAGTCTGTGGAATTTTCTGCCTCAGAGGGCAGTGGAGGCAGGTTCTCTGGATGCTTTCAAGAGAGAGCTAGATGGGGCTCTTAAAAATAGTCAGGGAATATGGGGAGAAGGCAGGAACGGGGTACTAATTGGGGTGATCAGCCATGATCACTTTGAATGGCGGTGCTGGCTCGAAGGGCCAAATGGCCTACTCCTGCACCTATTGTCTATTGTCTATTGTCTATTGTCTATAAGATCACTAGTTGAAGTGTCATAACATCATTCAACACAGAAGCTGTCTTTCTGCCCACCATGTGCATGCCAGCAATCAAGTGAAGAAGGGTTTCGGCCCGAAACGTTGCCTATCTCCTTCACTCCATAGATGCTGCTACACCCGCTGAGTTTCTCCAGCATTTTGTGTACCAGCAATCAAGTACTTATCTCTGCTACTCCCATCTATCAGCACTCGGTCTGCAGCCTTAGGTGGCTTTTCCATTCAAGTGCCTACCTATGTTAGATCCCAATATAATTTAAGAAATATATGATTAGTTGCCTTTCAAGTCTTGACTCAATTAATTAATTTAACAGGCTTTTCAACCTGTGATGGTAATGTGGTGTTCACTCCACTGAACCAGAATTTAACAATGTGTTTGGTTTACCTAATAATACTGTCAGTCCAGAACGAATTTATCAACATTGAGCTAGATAACTATTTATTATCAGGTCTCATTAAAGATTTCCACTCTACTGTATTTTGGAACTGGAACGATCAATACAAAGACATTATGTCAACCTATTTCTAAATATATTCTTTGGTATATCAGAGAAATGCTTAAGTTTGTAATTTAATGAATTTCCATTCTTTCATCAATGTACACTGCAAAGTGGAGTAAAATATAGACCTTCTATGTTAATGGCTTCCACATATTATAGTGAGCTATTTAACTCAAGCGGTGGTTGGTTATTAATGTTGGTGCGCTCTGAAGAAACACATTATCGTCCCTGGAAGTATCGAGTGGTCTTAAACTGACTCCATACAAGATAAAACTCAGCTTGCAAATAATTACAAAATAAATGGATCTTGGAATTTAAACATTCACAACTAACGATTGCTCTGAATTAGAGCTCCTGAATTCAGCTACCTCCCACAAGAGGAATTACATCTTATCAAAGAATAACCTTGCTAAAAACATGTTTAAATCAATACCTGGGAAGCCAATTGCAGAATGTTGTATTATTGCACATTTTACAATTGAAAATTTGATTTCACCTGGGTGCTGGACAATTGCCATAATTTTCAGGTAAATTTGCATCATTCTGACAATTATGCATTGTGATTCTTGTGATTCATTTTTCTGGTTTCAACACGAGTTCTGTATCAGGGCACAAAGGAGGACGTTTCTCCACATATAGATCTTTTTTTGGAGTTTTGGATCACGTTGTTGTGGGGTGCCTTGAGACTGGTAAGAGTCAGCTGCATTGCTCACTATGGCACCACTGATATAGTTGCTGCCTCACAGCGCCAGAGACCTGTGTTTGACCCTGGGTTTGTCTGTGTGGAGTTTGCACGATTTACCTATGACCCTGTGGGTTTTCTCTGGGTGCTCTGGTTTCCTCCCACCTCCCAAAGAAGTGTGGGTTTGTAGATTAATTGGACTCTGTAAATTGCCTCTTGTGTGCAGGCAGAGGATGTGAAAGTGGGAAAACATGGAACGAGTATGAACAAGTGATCAATGGTCTGCGTGGACCCGGTGGGCTTGTTTCATAGAAACATAGAAACATAGAAATTAGGTGCAGGAGCAGGCCATTCGGCCCTTCAAGCCTGCACCACCATTCAATATGATCATGGCTGATCATCCAACTCAGTATCCTGTACCTGCCTTCTCTCCATACTCCCTGATCCCTTCAGCCACAAGGGCCACATCCAACTCCCTCTTAAATATGGCCAACGAACTGGCCTCAACTACCTTCTGTGGCAGAGAATTCCACAGATTCACCACTCTCTGTGTGAAAAACGATTTTCTCATCTCGGTCCTAAAAGACTTCCCCCTTATCATTAAACTGTGACCCCTTGTCCTGGACTTCCCCAACATCGGGAACAATCTTCCTGCATCTAGCCGGTCCAACCCCTTAAGAATTTTGTAAGTCTCTATGAGATCACCCCTCAATCTTCTAAATTCCAGCGAGTACAAGCCAAGTCTATCCAGTCTTTCTTCATATGGAAGTCGTGCCATCCCAGGAATCAGTCTGGTGAACATTCTCTGTACTCCCTCTATGGCAAGAATGTCTTTCCTCCGATTAGGAGACCAAAACTAAACGCAATACTCCAGGTGTGGCCTCACCAAGACCCTGTACAACTGCAGTAGAACCTCCCTGCTCTTGTACTCAAATCCTTTTGCTATGAATGCCAACATACCATTCGCTCTCTTCACAGCCTGCTGCACCTGCATGCCTACTTTCAATGACTGGTGTACCATGACACCCAGGTCTCGCTGCATCTCCCCTTTTCCTAATCAGTCACCATTCAAATAATAGTCTACTTTCCTGTTTTTGCCACCAAAGTGGATAACCTCACATTTATCCACATTATACTGCTTCTGCCATGCATTTGCCCACTCACCCAGTCTATCCAAGTCATCCTGCAGCCTCCTAGCATCCTCCTTACAGCTAACACTGCCCCCCAGCTTCGTGTCATCCACAAACTTCGAGATGTTGCATTTAATTCCCTGATCCAAATCATTAATGTATATTGTAAATAGCTGGGGTCCCAGCACTGAGCCTTGCGGCACCCCACTAGTCACTGTCTGCCATCCTGAAAAGGACCCGTTCACTCCTACTCTGTGCTTCCTGTCTGCCAGCCAGTTCTCTATCCACATCAATACTGAACCACCAATACTGTGTTTGCATACTGTATCTCAAAACTAAACTAAACTAATTTATTTTCCTAAGAGTCAAGAACAGATGGTAATTTCATTGTCAGGGATAAAGTAACTTCAATGGCAATTTACCAATGGCTAAAGTTAGTGCAAAACCAAGCATTAGGCCATGAAAAAAACAGATTGTGTTGTATTACAAGCAATCCTAAATCATTTATATTGATGATGTCAGCAACTTTCTTACTTGCTACCTCGTGCTGCTTTAATTTCACTTTTAACTTTTAAGGGGTGGCACGGTGGTGCAGTGGTAGAGTTGCTGCCTTGCAACGCTTGCAAGACTTGAGACCCGGGTTTGATCCTGACTACGGGCGCTGTTTGAACGGAGTTTGTACGTTCTCCTCGTGACCACGTGGGTTTTCTCCGAGATCTTCGGTTTCCTCCCACACTCCAAAGACGTACAGGTTTGTAGGTTAATTGGCTTATTATAAAAATGTAAATTATCCCTAATCTGTGTGTAGGATATTGTTAATATGTGGGGATCGTTGGTTGGTGCGGACTTAGTGGATCATAGAGCCTGTTTCCGCGCTGTATATCTAACCTAAACTAAATTAAACTAAACTAAACTATTGCCTCATATTGATGTGCAATGTCCATTTCCTGCAAATGATTTTTAACAAATGGCTAATAGTACCATTAGTAGTACTTTACGTTCCTCATTTATTTAATTAATTTGCGTTAAATTCCCCTGCTGCCATGTGATGGGATTTGAACCCATGTATTTCGATTACCAGTCCAGGATTATTTGTCCAGTAGCTACTATTTTACAAAAGGTAGGCACAAAATCTTGGAGTAACTCAGCGGGTCAGGCAGCATCTCTGGAGAGAAGGAATGGGTGATATTTCGGGTTGTAGATCAGTGGCTCATGTTATGAGTCAGGCTTTTGTAGTTACGCCCACTAGCTTATTAGCGCTGCGAGCTACTACACTCTTCAGTATGAAGTTAACTCTCAAGTAAGAGCTTGTAGTTGTTTATTCTAAATAAACAGTGTATAACCTGCCAAGGTGTAATGTCTTTATTATTACAAGGACTCAAAACGGACATGGTGTCAGAAGTGAGATACGTACCCACGCCTCCATTTGGAGACCAGAATTTCGTATTCAGGGTGGTTCAACTTTGATTTTCTCAGCAGCCCCACTTCCAGCGGCGTGATTTCAAAATTATCTCGTCATTTTTCAAACCATGGATTTCCAGGCAAGCTGTTGACTGACAATGGCAGCCAGTTCACCAGCCAACAATTCAGGGAGTTTGCCAAATGATGGAATTTTCACCACATCACCAGCAGCCCTGAATATCTACCGTGTAATGGGCTGACTGAACGGGCTGCCCATAGTGCGAAACAACTCATGGAGCGCTCTCGCAGGGCCAACTCTGACGTATTCCTAGATTTGCTCAATTTACGCAACATTTCCCGTGACCCTGCCTTGGGTTCCCCTGCTCAACGATTATTGTCAAGGCAGACCCGTACCCCGTTGCCCGTTGCAAAACAAACGTTAGTCCAACATGCACTTCCACCTGAGGATATTCAAACCAGGTTACGACAAAAGAGTGACATTTAAAAAAAATGGTTCAACAAGACGAGCACGCCTCTGCCACCATTAACCAAAGGACAGATGGTCCGCTTACAGACTGACAAAGGCCATGGGCATGTTGGAGTGATTTCTGTTCTAGCTTCAGAGCCACACTCGTACATTGTTAGAGCCGACGGCGGCACCTACCAATGAAACAGACAACATTCTCTGCCTGTGAAGGAGCCAATCCCTCCTCCCTATTATCCGGATCGTACAAGTTAATTTCAGTCTTCATCTGGTGACCCTCACATGCTCTTGCCAGCACAACAATCCATGCCTGTGACAGTTCCCCTGTTGTCTGTCCCATCTTCGCCTGTGCCACAGTCTCCTGCTTCGACCCCACAGGCATTGGTCCACTCCCCCACGGTGCTGAAATCATCAACTTTATCCCCGGGGAAGAGGAATGGAGATGGCCTCTGTCGCACATGTGCCGGTCATGTTAGCAGGCCGGTTGTGAAGTATCCGGGCTATGTTTGACTTTACATACATTTGTCATCAGTACATCGGTACATTTTTGCCTTGCTTAGTTATGGGTATAGTGCTATTGATTCTTTCAGAGGGAGGATGTAGGTCAGTGGCTCATGTTATGAGTCATACTTTTGTAGTTATGCCCACTAGCTTATTAGCCTCGCGAGCTACTGCACTCTTCAGTATGAAGTTAACTCTCAAGTAAGAGCTTGTAGTTGTTTATTCTAAATAAACAGTGTATAACCTGCCAAGGTGTGAGGTCTTTATTATTACAAGGCCTCAAAACCAACACGGGTCAAGACCCTTCTTCAGACTGAAGAAATTACTCCAGTTACTCCAGCATTTTGTGCCTATCTTCAATTTAAACCAGCATCTGCAGTTCTTTCCTACTATTTTACAGATCTGGTCTCCATCACAAGTACAGAAACAGGGATCTGCAAATGCTTCTTTACCAAAGAAAGACACAAACCGCTGGAGTAACTCAGCGGGTCAGGCAGCAGCCCTGGAGAACATGGATAGGTCTGCACAGTCTGAAGAAGGCTCCTGACCCAAAATGTCACCTATTCATGTTCTCCATGGCTGCTGCACAACCTGCTGAGTTATTCCTGCACTTTGAGTCCATCTTTAGTATTTTAAGATGTTCTTTAGTTTTTGTTTTATTTACCACTATTTGGATAGTTTTTTCTTGTCTCTGGCTATCAGCGACATTTAGAAATCAGTGGTCTGATGGCTGAGGCTGAGGCACCATTCCAGCTTTTTGTGTCTTTCATTGGTACCGAATAGTGGTAGAGTTGCTGCCTTGCAACGCCTTTCAGGACTGGGGACCCGGGTTTGATCCTGACTACGTGCGCTGTCTGTATGGATTCTCCTCGTGGCCGTGTGGGTTTTCTCCGAGAACTTCGGTTTCCCGAGAAAAATCTTTTTCACCCAGAAAGTTGTGAAGTTGTGGAATTCCCTTCCACAGAGGGCAGTGGAGGCCAAATCACTGGATGGATTTAAGAGAGAGTTAGATAGAGCTCTAGGGGCTGGTGGAATCAAGGGATATGGGGAGAAGGCAGGAATGGGTCATTGATTTGGGACGATCAGCCATGATCACAATGTATGGCGGTGCTGACTCGAAGGGCCGAATGGCCTCCTCCTGCATCTATTTTCTATGTTTCCAACACAATCCAGTTTCTCGTGGACCAATGCTTGTTTTGGGTAAGAGCTTTAGCCAGTCAACAATAGATTTCTGCAAGTGCCGCAATGATCTGATGATGAAAATAAGATCTAGGTTTATTATTGTGCACCCACTCTCCACAAGAGCAAATGATTCCCAAACTCTCCCTCCCAGTGCAAACTGATTATCTCTTTTGGATGGCAGATTTTTGGAAGTTGTTTGTATCATCTTTGATGCACATTTCATGTTTCCACTTCACACTTCATTTGAACCCAAGCACCAGTGGCTAAAGGGATGCAGGTGACATCTTGCTGTGATGGAACAGGATAATCTTATGGTTTCTGAATGTATGTATTTCTGCAAGATTACCACCTCTTCGGTGTGATTATATGCCCTGCACACCTCACTCACGATGATTTCCAACTACCTGGAGTGATGGAAATTATAAAGCATTTAGGATCAAGACGTAAAAGCAAAATGTCTGTCAAGGGATTGCTTAACACGACAGGGGAGGTGGTTGACTGCAGATCTTTAAGTACTCTTGCTTAATGTTACAGGTTCATTTCCCACGAGAATATTTCTTTATTGAAACACTAATAATACTGCCTCAAAAAATCATGATCGCTAAGCTTGTACCTGCTAAGCAAATGTTGTAAAGGTAAAAATAGCAATGTCAACAGCTCCGAGCTACCCAACCAAGTGGATTAGGTTTAGATTGAGAAAAAACATACTGCAAATGGTGGAAAAACTATCAAAATTAAGACCTTTCAGAAATGTACAGCGTCCAGAAGATTTTCCGTTATAAACCTTATGATTACAGAAAATCTTATAATTTTGATGTACTTTATTTCAAGGTATTTTTAATGATCCCAGCTCAAAAAGTCACCCATCGTTTTTCTCCAGAGATGCTGCTTGACCAGCTGAGCTACTCCACCACTTGGTGTCTATCTTGAGTATTTTAAGATGTTATTCAGTTTTTATTTTATTTACCACTATTTTTACTTGGCTATCTCTGGCTATCAGATACCTTTAGAAACCAGTTGCCTGCTGGCTGAGGATGAGTTACCACTCAAAGCTTGCTCTGACCCATGGCATCCATCTCAGGTGAGAAGAGTCAGTCAATAGTCAGATTTATTCATCACATACACAATAAAGTGCAGTGAAATTAATTTGCCAGCAGCGGCACAATAACATCCACCACAACATTCATCACTGTGGTAAAGGCACAAAGTTCAGTCAGTCCTCCTCCATTTTTTCCCATGGTAGGGACCACAAACCTCCGCAGTCGTCGCTGCGGGCGGCCAGATGTACAGGCCCTCTCGTCTGGAGGTAAGTCCCAAATCAGTGCTTCCCTACCGGAGACCGCGGCTTCAAGATGTTGTAGGCCGCGGGCCGGCGGTCGGAGCTCTTCTCCTCCGGGGTCCCCAACGAGGTATCCCAAACTCCATCCATCCAGACATCTAGGTAGAGTTCACATATGCTGACTCCAATGTGTGCAACAGCTCCACAATGACCCATTATTCCAATCTTGGAAGTGACAATTACCTGGTATAAAGATAAATTGGCATGGCTAGAATTCCAGCGACTGCATCTCCTGTATGCCATTTCTCTGGCTAACAGAACGAGGAACATAGAATGAGTTATATTCTATTGTGCAATGTTTTCCAAATTATTGTTCAGTTGTTACCCTAAATAAACAAATGATCAAAATAAAATCTACAGAAAACACAGAAATAATATGTGAAGTAGACAACTTTTCAATGACACAATGGACATAAATGATACCAAATGCTACGCTAATTAAATACTAATGTGAGCTTTATTTGTGAAGTGCTTAGTTCTTTATTATGTTGACATTGAGATGCTAGAAATTCTCTAAAGCCATTGATGAAGCATTTAATCTTTTTCCTTGTTTCATTTGAATGGGGAAAGCAAATATTTCAGTCTCTAGACTCTGGGACTGTTACATTTCGCAGTGACTTAACTGTCATGAGCTTAGACTAAAGCTCTTTCTGATAAATCTGATTCTTTAAAATATCGTCTTGTGTTTGCTTTCTGTTGGATCATTACAATGTTGTAACTTGAACTTTCCATTCTTTTCCTTGGAGGAATTGTACTCGTATCTGAAGTCTACATGACAAAAAATGCAGAGAATAGAACAGGGCATACATCCCATCAAGACTATTCCACTGATCAGTAAGATCAGAGATGAATTTGTGCATCTTCCAGACCAATCTCATCTCACAATTCCCCTTTTGTCCAAATGTTAATAATTGTCCTCAACTAAGCATTCACAGTCCTCTGGAATGGAGAACTCCAAAGATTCTAAATTCAGTGAGTTGTAACATTTCTTCTCATTTTATTCCTATATTTTACTCATTATTCTGAGTATGGGCCTTAACTCATCAGACAGTTTTAATAGTCTCTTGGCGCCTGCAATATTAATTTTGAAATAATTCCAAAGTCAGTAAAGAATATATTGAACTCAAGAAATAAATATGTAATACAGAACACTAACTCTGATGTGCTTTTCAGACATCAAATCTGTGTCTGGGGATATTTCTCCAAAGAGAGAAATACAAACTCAGATCAAATAAATGCTTCTGTGTACATCATCATTTACAAGCAGCCACCCTAATTGATCACAGAATTTAGGTTATGTTCAACCAGATGTGGTGTGGAAACTTGTTTCATAGAGAGTTATAAAACATAAGTGCCTAGAAATCAAAATGCACAACGTTTTCAACAAATGCATCTGAAACAGTTATTCCAGAGTGAAAAGTGATAACCCCCATTTCTAATTATATTCCCAATAGTCTTAAGATTCAACTGGACCACCTAGGTCCACCTAGTGATCCTGATACAATTTTTGCCTCGGAGACACACACGATGAAACAGTTCCATGCAAAGAAATGGTTCTGTGAGAGCATTGCCGGGGAAGAGGTTGCATCGTGTTTCGTCTTTGGCTATCAACCAGCAATGTAGTTATAGCAGCAGGGCACCAGTAAATTGCCTTAAGTAAATTCATCCTAAGGTTTCTTCACTGCACAAGCCTTCACCCAATGCTCAAGCCTTCACCCAATGCTCCAGTGGAGAACTGATGCTCTAATTAATGCATCAACTCTCCCAATATTTCCGTGATCTCCATCCCAGCACACCACACGTAACTCTGTAAACTGTAAACTTGAAAATCTCAATCTCCCCCCCCCCCCCTATTCAATAATTCTAGGTCTCCCACTCACTTCAAACAAACCAAGATGGTTCCAATCCCGATATAAGCCAACCAACCCTCAACCTGCCTTGAAACAAAGCTGATTCCCAACAAGGCACACCTCTCTCCCAATCCCCAATTGCCATAGTAGCCAACCTCAGAGAAGAGTACAAACCAGCACATCTTCTGGATGTAAATAATATTTTCAGTGGAATTGCTCACCAGTGTCTTGCTGCAGTACCCAAGTGAGAGATCCCGAATATCTAGGCAAGTACATCTATCTGGAGCCCAGAATGACTTGTTTCCCCGGCCCTACCATTATGGGGTCCAAATAGATGAATATTTTCCAATTATATATTTCATTCAAGTAGTTTTATCCTCTTGCATCCTGAAATTTAGATTTTTTAAAAAATATTTATTTTATTAGAAGCAATTGTACGAGGAGAAAGTAATCGACATAATAATTATACAATTTTCGTACAGCTTCAGTTTTAACATTTTATAAACTAATAAGTAAATCGGAAAAAAGATAAAAGGAAAGAAGGGAAAGGAAGAAGAAAGGTAAAAGAAATGAAAGAATTTCGAAAAAGATATGAAAAAGAAAAAAGAAAAACCCCTGAACTAACGAGGAAGTGAAAAAAAAAGCGGAGATATATACCACTACCCTTCCCTACTCCTGCTCACCCGACCCTAACGCTGGTTTTGAATTTGTATTCAACCATAATGTTGTTGAAGAAATTCAATGAAAGGAGACCACATTTTGGAAAATTGATCTGATTTGTCAGACAAAACAAGCCTTATTTTTCTAAGTGTAGTGTCTCGGTCATTTCTGTGATCCACATCTTCACTGTGGGGACTGTTATCTTTTCCAGAATTTAAGTATAAGTTTTTTTCGCAGTTATTAAACTGTAGTCAAGGAAGCTTCTTAGGTTAAGGCAGCCCTCTGACATTCCTAATATTATTAGTTTTTAATCTGGCTCCAATTGAATTTTAATTGTTTTTGGCCTCATTCTTCAGAGTCATCACAAATGGCCTCATTCTTCAGAGAGTCATCACAAATGGCCTCATTCTTCAGAGAACGGGGATTCCCCTCCCCCACTATTGATGAGGCTCGCACCAGGGTCTCCTCCATACCCCGCAACACTGCCTCGCTCCCCATTCCCCACTCGCAAACAGGGCAGAGTCCCCCTGGTCCTCACCTTTCACCCCACCAGCCGGCAAATACAACATATAGTCCTCCGCCAATTTCGCCACCTCCAACGTGACCCCTCCACCCGCCACATCTTCCCATCTCCCCCCCTGTCTGCCTTCCGCAAAGACCGCTCCCTCCGCAACTCCCTTGTCCATTCTTCCTCCCCTCCCACTCTACCCCTTCCCGGGCACTTTCCCTTGCAACCGCAAGAAATGCAACACTTGTCCCTTCACCTCCCCCCTCCACTCCTTTCAGTGACCCAAGCAGTCCTTCCAGGTCCGACAGAGGTTCACCTGCACCTCCTCCAACCTCATCTACTGCATCCGTTGCTCCAGATGCCAGATGATCTATATCGGTGAGACCAAGCGGAGGCTTGGCGATCGCTTCGCCGAACACCTCCGCTCGGTCCGCAATAACCAACCCGACCTCCCGGTGGCTCAGCACTTCAACTCCCCCTCCCATTCCACATCCGACCTCTCGGTCCTGGGCCTCCTCCACGGCCAGAGTGAGCAACACCGCAAGCTGGAGGAACAGCACCTCATATTCCGCTTGGGGAGTCTGCATCCTTTGGGCTTGAATATTGAATTTTCTCAATTCTGTTAACCCTTGCTGTCTCCTCCCCTTCCCACCTCTCCCTCAGCCCTCGGGCCCTGGCATTCCTCTATCTCTATCTCCCTCCCCCACCCAAGTCGCACCAGCTTCTCATTTTCACACCACAAACAGCTTACAATGGCTTTTGTTTCCCTTTATCACGATCTTTTGCATATCTTTCACTCATTGTTCCTTATCTCCACATCACCATCTATATCTCGTTTCCCTGATCCCTGACCAGTCTGAAGAAGGGTCTCGACCCGACGTCGCCTATCTCCTTCGCTCCTTAGATGCTGCTGCACCCGCTGAGTTTCTCCAGCTTTTTGTGTACCCTCGATTCTCCAGCATTGCAGTTCCTTCTTTAAAAAATTCCCATCCAGAAGTTTTGTATTTTTATACAGGATACAAAAGAATGGGTTAGGGTAGCTTCTTGGAAGTGACGTTTATTACAGAGAGGGGAGACCGTTGGGAAGATCTTGTTCAATTTGGTCGTTGAGTAGTATAACCTATGCAATACTTTGAATTGTATCAGGCAATGCCTGGCATTTAAAGAACAGTAATGTATGTATAGTAGGCTTTCCTCCCATATATCTTTTGAAATGGGTAAACCCAGCACGTCTCCCATGTTCGCCTATAGATCTCATAAGGTGGGGTGTCAATATGTAGAAGAGTGTTATAAATGTAAGATATCAACTTACTTGTATCGGCATGTCTATTCAAACAATGGTCTAATATATCTGGACCCATAAGAGGACAGTCTTGTGTATATGTTTTCACATAATCTCAGATTTTAAGGTATTTAAAAAAAATTGTTGCCATTCAAGTGATATTTCTCCTGTAGTTCTTGAAAAGAAGAGTCCCCTTCTTATAGAGGTCTCCCACAGTATTGATTCCCAGGTTCTCCCATTGAACAAACACCATATCTAAAGTAGATGGTTTAAACAAGGGATTGTTTGCAATAGGAAGAAGGAGAGACATGTTTCTCAATTTAAGACTGAATTTCAGCTGTTTCCAGATACGGATAGTAGAAAATAGATAGAAATTTTGATAATTTAAACAGCCCCAGGCATCCTTATCTTTCTGGCTAGTGCCTGGCAGGTCCTACTACTAGGAATTGAAGTAGATCCAGATCTGGGCTCTGATGCCAAGACAGTTCTGTTGTAGTACAAGAGATCAGCTGAAACTTTATAAAAGTGTACCACTGAAGTAATGTAGAGAGTCAAACAGCCTGTTTGCATGCATAAATGTCTTCATAATAGTAACATGTGATTTCAGTGTTTGGCTGTCCCTTCAGCAGGATTTGAATGAACTGACGTGACGCATTGTAGTTTGGTTAGTTGCAAACTGATTTAATATAATCACAAGTCTGTTGTTACTGCTCACCTGATTATAGTGGATGGGTGTGTTAAGGTGGACATGATGCCCTGTGAAGTTGCATATATGGTGATTTGTTCAGAGGAAACATTATACTTGTAAAAATTGAATTTAACTGACAAAATTATGAATTGGGGGAGGAAGTGATAAAGATTAGTTAAAATAAATAATTTTAACTTTTTGTTGTAAAGCTAAAAACAAAAATTGGCACCTTGTCTGATTTTCACTTAGAATCCTTCCTCTAGTCAATTATAAAATTTACAATTATTCTCAATCATTGACTTTTGAAATTATGCTGTATTGTTTTTCAGAGCATTGCAGAGTTTTGTTAGTAGTTAGTGTATCTGCTCTTGGTCTATGTCCTTGCTAACATGGTGCTCTTAGTCATTCCCTGCTGAAGAAGGTGCTCAAAGGATGTGGGCCAGGCTAAAAGTTTCATCCACAACTCACTTCAAATATGTTCATATTACTTATGACCTTAAAGCATAAGTACCATCCTTTACACAGCAGGCACGATAAAAGGATAACCATGAACCATTAATTAAGTAAACTTTAACCAGAAGACAGATCCACTCACGATTTTTCTAGAGATGTACAATTATGTAATTTTAGCTTTCATCACATCTTAGAATAATTGTTCATATTAATAAATAGATATTAATCCTGACAATAAAGAAGGTTCGCTTAAAATTACCGCTTTTTGATGTGAGATGTTAGCTTTTTTATATCCTTCCAGTGAACTGTAATAAATAGTAGGTTATATAAAGATGACCTTATCAATGTATTTGTGGGATTGCCAAGGTACAAACTGTAGTTTCCTTTATACCGATTATCAGGCTCCCTCTGGGCAGAAAGCTACATGGAGCCCAATTAAGTTGAATGCAGATTCTGTCAACACCGATGTCACGAGAAGAAATGCTTTTTTACCCAAGGTTATTTAAATAGCTAACTACAAATAGAATAGTAACCCATACTGGATCTAAATATTCTCAAGTATTAGGATGAACTCTTATATTAGGCAGTCGTATTCTCAATAATCTGGGAAAGAGCTGTATTTGAGGGTACATTTTTGTTCCCCTAACAAAAGCACAGTGAGAGAGCTGCTGTCTCTCATCACCAGAAGCCCGGGTTTGATCCTGACCTCGGGTGCAGTCTGTGCGGAGGTTGCATGTTCTCCATGTGACCGCAAGTGTGTCCTCCAATGCTACAGTTTCCTCCCATATCCCAAAGACGTGTAGGTTTGTAGGTTAATTGGCCTCTGTAAATTGCTCCTAACATGTAGGAATAGGAAAAGTGGGGAAACATAAACTAGTGTGAATGTGTCAGCATGGACTCGGTGGGCCAAGGGCCTGTTTCCATGCTGTATTTCTAAACTAAACTAATGTGCAATGTGGCTGCAACTTTTGAGAAGTCACTATTGGATCTACTCTCTATTCACCAATTAGATGACATAATAATAATAATAATAACTTTATTACGGATTCGAGGTCCAGACAAGGGGCAACATTACATTAAAAATGCATTGCATCTCAAATATCATAAATATATATAAAATCATGGTAAATCACATAAAAACATCATAATTTATATATTTTTTAAAAAACCCACAATACTTAAGTTAAAAATCCAGAGTAAAAAATGATCAATGTTGTACAACGAGACAACGATACCAGTGTCTCCACAACAGCTTCTAGAGTACTGACTCCTGCAGCCACAAACATATTACTGGCACTACACCATCTTGGTTGCCTTAGCAGTGTTCTCATGGCATCGTTATATGCAACCTTTAGTCTCTGCATACTTGTGTTTAAATAGTTCGACCACAGGTGCGCAGTGTAGAGGGGTGTACAGTATGCTCTAAATAGCGACATCTTCACCACATCTGCACACGCACCAAATTTACGCAAGAGGATATTCGCCTGTATGTACAGCATGCGTCGTTGCCTATAAATATCCTCGAAGTCTGTCATTTGTTCTGTAATAATATACCCTAGATTTTATCTTATTACAGACACTAAGATTGTTGTCAGACAATTTAAAATCAGGATATTTTAGGCTTTTATCCTCTTTGGTTCTACAGACCATAACAGCACTCTTACTAGCAATATATTTAATGTCATGTTCCAAACCATACACGGAACATGCAGTAAGGAGCTGCTGGAGACCAGTGCTAGATGGACTAAAGACCACAAGATCATCTGCATACATAATATGGTTCACTAAAATATTACCAATCACGCACCCAGTGTTACAGGCTTTCAATTGTTTATTCAGATCATCAATATATATATTGAAAAAGACTGGGGATAAAATTCCCCCTTGTCTAACACCATTGCTAACCCCAAATGGGGCTGAGACCCTATTGCCCCATTTTATTTGCATAGTCTGGTGGGCATACCAGTAGGCCAGTATTCTCACAATGTATTTAGGCACCCCTCTTTGACGCATTTTACCAAACAGCTTTCTGTGATTAACACGGTCAAAGGCTTTGGAAGCATCAATAAAGCACATAAGGATTGAAGAGTTTTTGCCTCTATATTTGTTTACAATCTCCTTTAGGGCATATATGCATAAGTCAGTGCCATGTTTAGCTTTAAAGCCAAACTGGTTATCTGTGGAGTTAACAAACTCATGTATTCTATTCAGCAGCTCTTTCTAAGACTTTTGACAATATGCTGGCTAAAGCTATGGGCCTGTAATTATTTAAACTGCCTACTTTACCCGCTTTGTCCTTAATAACCGGCACTAACAGGACAGACAACATTGAGTCTGGTAACATGCCATGAATCCTAAAGCCAGTAAAACAAATAGCTAGGAGAGGAGCTATCCTCATACTCGCATACCTAAGATGTTCAGCAGAGATATGATCCAAGCCACTTGCTTTGTTGTTTGGCAGCTTGTTCATGGCATGATACACATCATGTGACATAATCACCATCGAGTCATTACTCTCAATATTGTCTACCCTATACAAGTCACCTTGGACACAGTTGAATAAAGTGCTATAATGTTGTCGTCATAACTCCGCGATATTAGCCGTTCCGGAGATTCCATCTACAGTACATGGTAGAGATGTTTTGCAACTGCTAAGAGCTCTCACTTCCTTCCAAAAATCTGTAGCATTGTTACTTAGCAGCTTCTTAGCCATGGAATCAGCACTCATAGCTTGCTCATTTTTACAGATGAAGCGAACAGCGTACTTATACCTTGCATTAGTGAGCTTCTTGTGCTCAAACACAGGCCCCTGTCTGGGTCTACCTGCCATAGCCCATGCTTTGGTGGCTTCACGGGCTTCAGTATGATACTCAGCTACATACTTATTCCAGCCAGGTCTGATGTTATGTGTCTTATTTTTATGCTTGCAGTAGGGCTTACTGCCTACATATAAGGCGCTTACTATATCATTATACATGGCGCAGATATCTCTCCTATGCTTCATATCTTTACAGTTAACATTACTACATATTATGCTTAAGGATTTATCTGTATGGGCATAATAGGCTAGGATGTCTTCCTTTGTAAGCGTTGACCAGTCCAGTTTTTCTGTATTAAGGCTATTTCTATTTCTGGATACCACAGGTATGTGTTCAACATTTATTGTCATAGCAACAGGTATAAAATCATTCTTTGTTCTGTCAATTCAGAATGAACAGAGTGGGGATAACTGTATTGCCCACCAATGAATGTTTGAGAAATGTGTCCATTCCAGTAAACTATTTCACCAATTAAATAATGAGATTAGTGTATTTCTTGACTCCCCAAAGTATCATAATTTGATTTGACAGAGTGTCTTTTTACTTATTTGTGTATTTTTTCAGCATTTTTTATGAGGTAATCCATTTGCCACGTTCTTGAAAGTATATCCATGGTGATTTAATCTATCAGAGGAGCTCTTCCTGTGCCAACAAGTGGAGGCTGAGGTGCAGAAGATCCCTTGCATTGACTCTCACATCTCTGGATTGAAATCTATTATTTATTTTTGTTCTTAACCAACTGTACCATCTGAGTTATTTTGCATTTCAAATCTTTGCTCGCTGTCAATCTTATAACTGTTTTTTGTATAATCTGCAAACTTCCTTGTCATTCCCCTTCTTTTTAGATCCAAATCATTAAAATATATTACAACCAACAAGGGACCAACTATTGAGCCCATGGAACTCTAGTGGTAATTGCCTTCCAGTCAACAAATCACTATATTTTGCAATATTTTGCTTCCTCCATTATGCCACCCTTTGAATCCAATTTGACACTCTTTTGCTTAGGATATGGACTTAGTTTATTGCAGTCTGAAGTTTCAGTTTAGTTTATTGTCTCGTGCACTGAGGTACAGTGAAAAGCTTTTCAGTGCTAACCAGTCAGTGGAAAAACAATACAAGATTACAATCTAGCCATTTAAAGTGTATAGATACATGATAAGGAAATAACGTTTAATGCAAGGTAAAGCCAGATGATCAAAAATAGTCCGAGGGTCACTAATGAGTAGATGTAGTTCAGGACTGCTCTCTAGTTGGTTAAGGATGATTCAGTTGTCTGGTAACAGCTGGGAAGAACCTGTTCCTGAATCTGGGGGTGTGTGTTTTCACACTTCCATACCTTTTGCTCAATGGGAGAGGGGAGAAGAGGGAGTGGCCAGGGTGCGACTTGTCCTTGGTTATGCTGATGGCCTTGTCGAGGCAGCGTGAGGTGTACAAATGGAGTTAGTGGAAGGGAGGTTGGTTTGTGTGATGATCTGGGCTGCACCCACTGAAATTTCTTGTGGATGGGTAAATTGGATTAGTGTAGATAGGTATAACAAGTCGCACAAACAAGGTGGGCTGACCGACTTGTTTCTGTGCTGGTCAATGATATGAGATTTTACTTTTTGAAGAGGCATGTGGAACAATCTAGCACGGTGGCGCAGCTGTTGAATTGCTGCCTTACAGAGCTTACAGCGCCAGAGAGCCGGGTTCGACCCCGGCTACGGTTGCTGTCGGTACAGAGTTTGTATGTTCTCCCCGTGACCTGCGTGGGTTTTCTCCAGAGATCTTCAGTTTCCTGCCACACTCCAAAGACATGCAGGTTTGTATGTTAATTGGCTTGGTATACATGTAAATTGTCCCCAGTGTGTGTAGGATAGTGCTGGTCTGCGGGGATCACTGGTCGGCGCAGACTCGGTGGGCCGAAGGGCCTGTTCCCGCGCTGTATCTCAAAAACTAAAAAACTAAAACTATAACTAATTATCATAAGCCTTGCTAATTTATATGTAGACTATGTCAAATGACTGCATCAAATTTCTGTGTGATGACCTCTAAAGTTTTTGTTCAAATTAGTCAAGTTCACCATTTCCTTAATGAATCCATGTTGACTATCCTTAATTAAACTGTGATTTATTAATGGTTTATTCTATGCCTTAGAATGGAGTGAGCACTGAGGTTAAACTAATTTCCTGTAATTACTTGATTTATTTTTTTCCTTTTTTGAAGATAATGACTCGGGTTACCATCATCTCGGACTACTCCTGTAGGCAGAGAGGATTCAAAAATTGCAGTCAGCACATATGCAATTTCCCTCCTTGCCTCTTTTAAACAGCCTACATAGTGATCCATTCATGCTGCGATCAAATCTTTACAAATGCAATTTATTATACAGCATGTAATGTAGAATACGTTGTTGATGTCCAGGAAATAATTGGACTGACAGAATGTTCGATGTACTAAATAATTGTTGAAGGTTCAATCTCCAGATTGTACACTTCAATACGACATTTGGATCAGTAATCATGTACAATTAGTAACTGAGAAATGATCTGGTTCTTTACAACTCTCTGGTTGGTTCAGAAATATGTTTTGTCATTAGTCAGGTAGACAGTCGTTTAATTTCAACCATGCATTATTTCATGGAACAGCATAAAATATCAGAAGCAACAAATTTGCGAACAAATAGTTGCTGCCTTGGTCTTTTAAAATTTTGTTAAATCAGACCTCGTGACTGAATCATATCTGAAATTCCAACAAAGTTGCTTTAGAAATACATCATTTACCATATGTGAAGGAGAAGAACCAATCAAGATTGTTCACTGTGAAGAAAGTAAGAAAGACGTAATAAATATAAATAGACACAAAATGCTGGACAGGTCTGAAGAAGTGTCCAGTGCAGTCTGTTTGGAGTTTATACTTTTTCATTAGAACCATGTGGGACTCCTCTGGGTACTGTGTTTCCTCCTAGATGCTAGAACAGTGCAGAGTGGTAGCTTAATTGGTGACTAGAAAATGAACATAGTGTGTAGATGAGAGCTAGCATCTGAAGAGAGTTGATGGGAATGTGGAGGAATAAAATGGGTTAGCGTAAAATTAGTGTAAATGGGTGCTTGAGGGTCTGCACAAACTCAATGGGGGGAAGAGCCTGTTTTCCTTTGACTCTGACACCACTGACTCTACAATCCACTACTCCTTCACCATACCTCCCTCCACACCTCCCATAAATATCACTGCTGTGTTCTATTTCAGTCACCAGCACTAAATTTTGCTCTGATATTGGGCTGGTCCAGTAATCAAGTTCATATTTCCTGAAATACTATGGGACTTACTCTGATGAATTTGCCTACAGCGACACCATTCATTTCAACAAAGAAACAATACTTTAATAGTCATTTTCTTCAATTAATTGAGTTAACTCAAATGCTCTACATTTGTTTAAATTGTTTCATTTTTCTTAATTTATTATTTTAATATCATAATTATTTCTTAATTGGTTTTGAATGTGGGTACATTTTAGAGATAATCAGACCTTTCAATTCACTAAATCTTTCTTGCATACTGTGCTTTAAATCTCATTATAATTTATCTTTCATTTTCTTCCTTCATTGTCCTCTCTGGAAACAATTTACTTGTCTTGACCTAGTCCCAATGATTCATAATTTTATACACATATGATGTAATCTGTTCACATTTATCCAGTCTTTCAGAGTCATATAGCATGGAAACAGGCCCATCAGCCTAACTTGCCCATGCTGACAAACATGCCCCATCTACACCAGTCCTACCTGCCTGCATTTGGCACATATCATTCTAAACGTAAGACAGGCACAACATGCTGGAGTAGCTTAGTGGGCCAGGCAGCATAAAGGAAAAAAGGAAACTTCTAAACCTTCTAAATGCTATCCTATCTATAGATGGTACAGATGGTTAAGAAGAAAAATAAAAAATAGAATTCAGTCCAGAGATGTGTGACATCATGCATTTGATGAGCTGCAACAAAACAAGAGGATTTGCAATAAGTAAGTAGATACTGTGTAGGAAGGAACTACACATGTTGGTTTAAACCAAAGATGCTGGACTAACTCAGCGGGTCAGGCAGCATTTCTGGAGATAAGGAAACTTGTAAAAATCTTCTAAGCGCTATCCTATCTACTGCCTTAGCTGGTGTATCTCTATTCTACCTTTGCTCTCTATTATCTATTATCTAATGTCATGGGTTTTAGCCCAAAGCTGTGCAGCCCAGAACAGCTCACTGTTCTCTACCAATTGGAGAGGGAAAAACATCACATGGAGCTGATCTTCTATTGGAAACATCCAAGCAGTTCCAATGTCATTACATCTGAAAATAACATCATAGCTCACCAATATACCTCGCCATTGCCTCTTGCTAAATCAGCTGCCAAATAATATAATGGTCTCGATCTCTAAAATATTCAAAAATTATTAAGAATTAATTAAGGTATTAAAATATTTTAAAATTACAAAAAACTGAACTCTTCAATGTAAATTATTTAGGTTAATCCAATTAATTGGAAAAGGTAAATTACCTGAGCTCTACTGCTGTTTCAGTGTTGAAATATATGGGGTCACTGCAGGCAACTTTTTCAATGTAACACTTGGAACATTTCAAGACATTTGCACTCATCTGCTGGACCCCAACTCTTATAGAAACATAGAAATTAAGTGCAGGTGCAGGCCATTCGGCCCTTCGAGCTTGCATCGCCATTCACTATGATCATGGCTGATCATCCAACTCAGTATCCCGTACCTGCCTTCTCTCCATACCCTCTGATCCCCTTAGCCACAAGGGCCAGATCCAACTACCTCTTAAATATAGCCAATGAACTGGCCTCAACTACCCTCTGTGGCAGAGACTTCCAGAGACTCACCTCTCTCTGTGTGAAAAAAGTCTTTCTCATCTTGGTCTTAAAGGATTTCCCCCTTATCCTTAAGCTGTGACTTTTTGTCCTGGACTTCCCCAACATCGGGTACAATCTTCCTGCATCTAGCCTGTCCAACCCCTTAAGAAGTTTCTATAAGATCCCCTCTCAATCTCCTAAATTCTAGAGAGTATAAACCGAGTCTATCCAGAATCTTTCTTCATAAGACAGTCCTGACATCCCAGGAATCAGTCTGCTGAACCTTCTCTCCACTCCCTCTATGGCAATAATGTCTTTCCTCAGATTTGGGGACCAAAACTGTACGCAATACTCCAGGCGTGGTCTCACCAAGACCCTGTACAACTGAAGTAGAACCTCCCGGCTCCTATACTCAAATCCTTTTGCTATGAAAGCTAACATACCATTTGCTTTCTTCACTGCCTGCTGCACCTGCATGCCTACTTTCAATGACTGGTGTACCATGACACCCAGGTCTTGCTGCATCTCCCCTTTTCCTAATCGGCCACCATTTAGATAATAGTCTGCTTTCCTGTTTTTGCCACCAAAGTGGATAACCTCACATTTGTCCGCATTATACTGCATCTGTCAAACATTTGCCCACTCACCAAGCCTATTCAAGTCACCTTGCAGTCTCCTAGCATCCTCCTCAAAGGTAACACTGCCCCCCAGATTAGTGTCATCCGTAAACTTGGAGATATTGCCTTCAATTCCCTCATCCAGATCATTAATATATATTGTAAATAGCTGGTGTCCCAGCACTGAGCCCTGCGGTACCCCACTAGTCACTGCCTGCCATTGTGAAAAGGACCCGCTTACTCCTACTCTTTGCTTCCTGTTTGTCAGCCAGTTCTCTATCCACATCAATACTGAACCCCCAATGCTTTAAGTTTGTATACTAATCTCTAATGTGGGACCTTGTCAAAAGCCTTCTGGAAGTCCAGATATACCACATCCACTGGTTGTCCCTTATCCACGCTACTAGTTACATCTTTAATAACTGTCTCTAGCAGTTTCCCCACTACCGATGTTAGACTAACTGGTCTGTAATTCCCCGTTTTCTCTCTCCCTCCCTTCTTAAAAAGAGGGGTTACGTTTGCTACCTGCCCATCCTCAGGAACTACTCCAGAATCTAAAGAGTTTTGAAAGATTATCACTAATGCATCCACTATTCCTGAGCTACTTCCTTAAGTACTCTGGGATGCAGCCTATTTGGCTCTGGGGATTTATTGGCCTTTAATCCATTCAATTTACCCAACACCACTTCCCGACAAACATGGATTTCACTCAATTCCTCCTTTGACCCGCGGTCCACTGCTATTTCCGGCAGATTATTTATGTCTTTCTTAGTGAAGACGGAACCAAAGTAGTTATTCAATTGGTCCACCATATCCTTGTTCCCCATGATCAACTCACCTGTTTCTGACTGCAAGGGACCTACATTTGTTTTAACTAATCGCGTTCTCTTCACATATCTATAAAAACTTTTGCAGTCAGTTTTTATGTTCCCTGCCAGTTTTCCTTCATAATCTATTTTTCCTTTCTTAATTAAGCACTTTGTCCTCCTCTGCTGGTCTCTGAATTTCTCCCAGTCCTCTGGTATGCTGCTTTTTCTGGCTACTTTGTACGTATCATCCTTTGATTTCATACTATCCCTGATTTCCCTTGTTATCCACGGATGCACTACCTTCCCTGATTTATTCTTTTGCCAAACTGGGATGAACAATTTTTGTAGTTTATCCATGCAGTCTTTAAATGTCTTCCATTGTATATCCACCGTCAACCCTTTTAGAATTAATTGCCAGTCAATCTTGGCCAATTCACGTCTCATACCCTCTAAGTTACCTTTCTTTAAGTTCAGAACCATTGTTTCTGAATTAACAATGTCACTATCCATCCTCATGAAGAACTCAACCATATTATGGTCACTCTTGCCCAAGGGGCACGTACAACAAGACTGCTAACTACCCCTTCCTCATTACTCAAAACCCAGTCTAAAATAGCCTGCTCTCTCGTTGGTTTCTCTACATGTTGATTTAAATAACTATCCCACATACATTCCAAAAAATCCTCTTCCTCAGCACCCCTGCCAATTTGATTCACCCAATCTGTATGTAGTTGAAGTCACCCATTATAACTGTTTTGCCTTTGTCGCACGCATTTCTAATTTCCTGTTTGATACCATCCCCAACTTCACTGCTACTGTTAGGTGGCCTGTACACAACACCCACCAGCGTTTTCTGCCCCTTAGTGTTTAGCAGCTCTACCCATACCGATTCCACATCCTCCAAGCTAATGTCCTTCCTTTCCATTGCTTTAATGTCCTCTCTAACCAGCAATGCTACCCCACCTCCTTTTCCTTTCTCTCTATCCCTCCTGAATATTGAATATCCCTGGATGTTCAGCTCCCAGCCTATGTCACTCAGGAGCCATGTCTCCATGATCCCAACTATATCATAATCATTAATAGCTACCTGCACGTTATGTCAGAGAACAGTTAAAAAAATAGCCAATAACTACCTATCAGAAAGTGCGGGACGTCTATCTATGACACCAAATTTGGTGGTGTAGTGGACAGTGAAGAAGCTTATCCAAGATTACAACAGGATCTAGTAATCTCGATTTACTGAATCTCGGACAAATATTGCATTTCAGTAAAGTAAACTAGGGCAAGTCTTAGACAATAAATGATAGGACTCTGGATGAAGTAATAAAACAGAGAGACCTTGATGTGCAGGTACATAATTCCCTGAAAGTGGCAGCACAGGTAGACAGGTTTGTGAAGAAGGCACTTTGCTTGCTTGCACCATTGGTGAGGGCATTGGGTCATGTTACACCAACAATAGACATTGAGAGAGTGTAAGAAGGAACTGCAGATGCTGGTTTAAACCAAAGATAGACACAAAAAGCTTGAGTAACTCAGCGGGATAGGCAGCATCTCTGGAGAGAAGGAATGGGTGACATTTCGAGTCGAGACCATTACGTTTCGGGTCCTGACCCGAAATGACACCCATTCCTTTGCTCCCTGTCCCGCTGAGCTACTACAGCTTTTTGTGTCTATCTTCGGTTTAAACCAGCATCTGCAGTTTCGGTCTCGGCCCTAAACGACACCCATTCCTTGTCTCCAGAGATGCAGCCTGTCCCGCTGAGTTACTCCAGCTTTTTGTGTCTATCTACAGTCATAGAGAGATTGCACTTGGAGTATTGTGTGCAATTTTGACCAAACAAAAGGAGGGACATCATTAAACTGAAAAAGATGCAGAAGAGATTCATTTGGGTGTTATTGTGACTGGAGTGCTTGGGTCGCAAGGAGAAACAATTTAGGCAGGGACTCTTTTGCCTGGAGCATAGGAGGTTGAAGGGTAATTTTATAAAAGTCTATAAAATTATGTGGTCTCAGTTATCTCAGAGAAAGAAAGATTTATATGATCTTACTATTAGGTGTTCTTACACTTGAATGACCCAAGGCCTCATGATTTATTTGTTTTTTACGAAGTGAACCTGGGTGTTTTCCTAAGCAAATCCACCTGCTTGAGATAAGGACTAAACATTAGCTGAGATGAGCTGAAATTAACGTCGGGTCACAATCTTTTTCCCAGGGAAGGGATATCTAAAACTATAGGGCATAGATTCAAGGTGAAAATGTAAAAAAAAAAAAAAACCTGGGGAACAACTTTTTCATGCAGAGGGTGGAGGGTTGATGGAATGTGCTGTCAGAGGAACATGTAGAGTTGAGTACAATATAATGTCAGAAGACATTTAGACAGGTGTGTGGATAGTGGCATTTGCTCAAAGGCAGGCAAATGGGACTAGTTTAGGGAGACATTTTGGTTGGCACGGACAGGTCAGGTCGCAAGACCTGTTTCTATTCTGTATATGTCTTATGATTCAATAACTCGCACAGGAATTTTCATCTTCCTGGAAATTACAAAGGGAAATGTTACCTGTTGCACATGGAGCTTATGGTGTCCTTAGGAAAGTTTCAGCCAATATTTTAACATTAGACTTGTTGAATCATATATGGGTTTATTGATGTCATATAGTTTTATTTTATTCTTTAGTCCTTGCCAATAACCCAATATTTAAATTGCCTTTTTACGATCTTTTCCACTTCAGTTGCTATTTTTAATATCTGTTGAAAATGAATTCCTAAATCCCACTATTCTCTAATCATTCATTTTTATATTTTTTGTTAATCAAAACCTTTTAATGCACAGCTAATAACATCATGTTCCATCTGCCACTTTCCAGACATTCAATTTTTAATCATGTCTCCCAGCAGTCTCCACTCATTAGAAAGATATAATATGCTCTTCTATTCTAAAATCTTACCACAACTCACTATCCCGAAGCAAATCATTGATATCACTATGAACAGAACAGATTACCATGGGTGCATCTGCCTTATTCTATCACTCTGGGAAACTGCTCAAACTTCATGTCTACTCTCCTCCATTTAACTTTTATTGCCTATCAGTCAATTAAAACCATAAATTTGTTATCATCCTCAATCTTGTCTGGTACATTTTCAAAAGCAATCTGAAGGTCTGTGTTTACTACACTGGCTGCAGTTTCCCCATCTAATAGTTTTGTTATCTCCTCAATAATTTATGTATTATATTCTTATGGTATAATTTTCCCTCATGAGCATTTGTAAGTATTTTGCATTTATTCAAATATGTAATCAATGTGGCAGACTTCTCCCAATCTTAAACAGGAATTAGATGGAATATTGGCAGAAATGCTGGAGAAATCACTATTAATGCCAATATTCCTGGATCGTTAGCCTCTTCTTCCATCAATATGGTGGGTGGAGTATTAGTGAGCCCTTCATATTCTGCCCAGCGTTTGGAAAATATTCTACCCCTATCCCTTAATCTTTACAAAGATTGAAAATCCCCTGAATTGTAATACTGCTATCACAATTACAAATCACTTTGCCACTTTAAAATGATTCCACTTCCAAATCTTTAACTTGGTTGACGGCTGCTCTGCATGTTGCTCAGTTATCCATTGCCTGGCTTGATGACTTTGACTGCAACTTGGGTCGCACTAACTACGATATGATACGATAAAACTTTATTCCTCCTCAGAGGGAAAATCTGACTGCTGTTGTCCACAGCAGTACCAACTCCTTATCCCTATTCTCCACAGCCTGTGGGACTTAATTAATCACATGATCAGTTTTTGATTCACCACATGACACTGCTCAGGTGGGATATTTATTTCTGCATGTGGCACCCTGCCATGCATTTCTTCCTTCACATCCTGTCTCCTCGGCCCATATTGTTAGCTTGTATAAAAACTTTGATCTCTGATGGATATGGGCCTAATTTTATCATTTTTTAAACTGCCCTTTATAAAATCAATGTTTCTTGATGTAACACAGGGACACAGAATTCAAGGTTCTTTCTAACCAATTATGCACACCTGCATGAAACACACCCATTTCTTTATATCTCAATTTAACCATTTATTTCCATAAGGATGGCTGAATTAATTTGCTTCAGTGATATTCAAATCAAGTCATTTGAAAGATTGACAGGTCGCAGATTTTCTTTTACACTTCCCCACACAGTGGACACTGAATTTAATTAAGTCAGCGTTAGCTGATAGCCACTTTCCTTGAAGATAGCAGGTAAAAAGGCATGTGATTACAACCAATTTCAGTCTAATTGCTTTTAAAATAACCCCTTTTGCATGCTATAGGGAAAGAAAATCAGAACTTTTCATGCTGCTAATAGAGTTTCAGTTGATTGTTCACAGGTAACAAATCCAAGGAGTCCCAGTCGGCAGTGATAATGATTTTGGTGACATTATTAGGGCAGGTGTGTAATGAGGAGACATTACTGCTCACCATTGCTGGCAGACTATTAGTGACAAATTCCTACTGCACAAATCTTACGTAAATATATGTTTGTCCTAGTTTCCCTACATAAAAAGAACATAATCAAGAAGTTTTTAACCAGAGTAATCCATGCCACTTCAACAAAAGTTCTTGAGTTAGCACTTATTTTAAGAGTTTCACTATAAATGTAATTGCTTCCATCCTGCAACCTAAAAAAAAATCACAAGTCACGCCAATACCGATCATTAGTTTAGTTTTAGTTTAGTTTAGAGATACAGTGTGGGAACAGGCCATTCAGCCCACTGAGTCCACGCCGATCAATGATCCCCGCACACTAACACTATCCTACACAGACGAGGGACAATTTACAGTTACACCAAACCAATTAACCTACAAACCTGTACGACTTTGGAGTGTGGGAGGAAACCGAAGATCTCAGAGAAAACCCATGCAGGTGACCGGGAGAACGTACAAACTACATACAGACAGCACCCATAGTCCTGCTTGATTTAAATATTACTATAAACAGTTTTAGAACTAGTGGTAAATCTATATTGCACCTAAAGGGATCTTGTGTCACATCTCAGTAACTTTCCCCAAGCATTCTTTCCATTCTAATCCAATGTGACATTCCACATACACCCTCTTAAACATCTTGCCTCCACTGACTATAATGCAGTGTCTTTGTCTGTAAGCTGGCAAGTTAGTTCAGTTCAGCTCTTACCTCACCATAAAACATGATATCACTATCAATTGAATAAATGAACTATAATTAACCTCTGTAGTTTGTCTATGATGGTTTCCAAAGATGTATTTGAAATTTGAGTCCCTATTGAAGCCGGAAATCTCCTATTTTCATATAATTGTAAACATTTATTTTCGAATTTTCCAATAATTCAATCGCAAATTAAAGCAAATAATTCAGCCCATTGTGCTAAACAAGGCCACCCAAAGGCAACTGCTTCCACATTTTTCCCATCCTAATTAATAATTGCATATCCAGACAATTTCACTCCTCACGGTTCAATAGATGAACTTCCATCTACATACAGAGTCATGTCCAAGTCCTCTATGGGTGCATTTCTTAAGTCCTCTCTCAGATGTCCTCTCTTGATGATCACCAAACAGTCCTGTCCTGCTGTTAAAGAAGGAACTGCAGATGCTGGAAAATTGAGGGTACACAAAATGCTGGAGAAACTCAGCGGGTGCAGCAGCATCTATGGAGCAAAGGAGATAGGCAACGTTTCGGGCCAAAACCCTTCTTCAGACTTGAGACTTCAGAAGTCCTGTCCCGCTTCTGACTACTCTTCTGGGGGTGAGACAAGAAAAGATACAAAGTTAATTTATGTACAGTGACTAGATCAAAATTTTCAATTGTTTCTGAAATGGATCCCATGCTATTCTGGTAAGCCTTTGTTAAGTGCAAGGTTTTGGAACTATGTTCTTCAATTTCCTGATAGAGGGTCAAATTTGCAATCGGTTGTGAACTATTATGCATGGCAATTAGAATTTGGGTGCAGAGTGGATGTCCCCTGGTTACAGAGCGACGTCTATTCCCATGTTTTTGTGTCAGACTTGAGGTTGCCCATTCAGACAAAACAACGCAGTAGGACTATAAGGGGCAGTTGTACAATGATCTTTCCAAAGTTGGAGTCTGCCTTCGTGATCTCTTTTAATTTCTGGAGGTTTCCTGTACCTTCTTAATTCACTGAGACTCGATTCATCTTCTTTGCTGGTATGAAGTGTTAACTTCTTAATTTTTCTGAGTTAAGATGTTAGCAGGCTTTGGCACTCGTGTATGTGTGGAGCAGCTTTACAACTGAATTAATTGCTGTTAGATTTTGTACCAGTCCATATTGATCTTCTTCTTTCAGTTTCGGAACTGCAAGAGTAGGGATGTTACTGTGAGGAGCAACCTTTATATTTCTTGCAGATTGACTGGTAGATTTATTCTGGCATTCTCCGAATCAATCTGTCAATGCTGTTGGTGGCCTATGGTCTTCTTGGATATTAAAGGAAAAGTGTTACCACTTTCTGGGGAGTTACTTGGATGGGATAGATGTTCACGCATCCTACCCGAGCTGTGTCTTCTGCCCATTCTTGAGGGTTCACATACTCGTATACCTCGCTCCCCCGGTGATGACGTAGGAAGGTAACACTGTCCTGGAGGCCTAATAAAACTCAACATCATTTTAGTTAGATCTTTATAATTGTTCGGGTCTGCCATAGTGGTTGTCCTTTTCCACCATTTCTCCTGGGTTTCTTGCACTTACTGGATAATTTATTTAATCTTACTGGTACCTCAGTGTATTCTGCAGCCCCCTCCTTTCCTTCAACTAGTGCCAAATCTTATCTCCCAGTCCTGTCCTACATATGGTTTAAAGAAGGCCTCCAGTTCTTTATTCTTCCCACTCCTGTCGTAAGCCAGTGTAATATGGAGTGGGGGTTATTTGTCCAGATCCAAGGACCACTGTTGAGGGGTCACTATGGAGTAACAGTGCCGTACGGGAGCCCAGGGGGTTATTACTATCCCTCTATTGCTGCATTCTATCTTCAATTGGAAAGCATGGAGCAAATCTCTAGCCATTAAAGTGCAATCCAATTCAGTTGTTATCACAAATCTGTGTCTGATTGCCTTTCCTCTATATACTACTTCAACTGGCTCAGAGAAGGGATACTGGCAGACTGAAAAACTGGACAGGCTCTAATCATAAGCATGAAAATGGTTATTTTGAGAAAATGTTATTTGCCCTCTTGGTTCTTGATTTTCCTGCCAGTTTCCTCTTTGCTTTCTGTGATCTCGTTGATCTCTGGGATTTCTGCACTCCCTCTGATCTCAACAATCTCTTTTGTGACCCCCCTCTTTCATTCCTCTCTCTGGTTGGGCACTCCCTACTCCAGTGACTCATTCCCCCACAAGTATGACACTGGCCTAGTCCTAATGTTCGGTGTCTTCTCAAACTTGGTATCTGTGGGATTGGCTATAGAGCAGGTATTTCTCTGTGATACCGATCTAAATATTCTGGAACCCTAATTTCTCCCAATCCATAGTTTGCTGGTACTCTGAGGCTCCATGATTCAGTCAGATTTTGGCGTCTCTTTCCTGATTACATACTCGGTCTTTCGTTTTACTGCAGTCTGACTCTCCTGCTTTTTTACATCTTTCCAATGGTATCTTACTTCCCGAGCCATCTGACTGGCACTATTTTCTGTCCAGTCCATGTTATTAGTTTTAATGGATTCAGCCATATTAGTGTGAAGGGAATTCAGCAAGATGGCATAGTTTTGTGGAGAATCTACTCCATTTTCATAATTTCGGTCACCCGATTGGTCCATGTACAATTCTGAAAATCGTTCCAAGGATTCATCTGCTCCCTCTCCCTTTTTCGGTCTTACATCCAAGATTCTAGCTAGGTCAATTGGTTTCTGAAGAGTATTCGCTTGCACTATTCTTTGCTATTATATTTGCCAGTGCTTCATGTGTTGAGTATCCTAGTGTTGTTCGGAATCTAGTATGTTCAGTTGGAGTAATTATCTGCTGGATCACTGCCCATAAATTTCAGGAGTCTGCATGATATACACGCATTATGGTTCATAAGTGATCCACAAAGGAAGCAGGTGATTTTCTACAATTGGGTATCTGACTCAGAATTGCCATTATCTCTGTGGGCTTCAATGGGGTATAGACTTTTATTGTACGGGGATTATTTGCACCCACTGCACTAACCTGATCAAAAGCAATGCAAGGCATTTCCCTGACTGGAAACTGTCTTCTGGATACTTGCTCTGCTTTCAGAATTTTTCTCATATCAGTATTTCCTTCAATGTCCCCAGCTATTTTCTCATCTTCAGATATATCTTTCTCTTGAATAGGGGGATTACAGTACCTTCTAAAAGACCTCCGTGCTCTCGCTGCTCATCTAATTCGTCTAGGTTTAGGTTTGCAAAAATACTCTGGTGGTTGTACTATGTCTCTAATAACCTCTCTCTCCTTAAATACTGGGGCTAACTTATTTGTTCTTTTCCCGATACTGTGAGCTACTGGACTATCTGCCAATAGTGGAGCAGTTGGGGTTAAAGAATCCTGTAGTCGTGTTGCTGCTGTTTGTAAAGCAGGCTTTATTGTGGAATCTGCAGGTGGTTTTAAAGGTGCTGCAAGCTCTGAATGTTTGTTGTGTGCACAAGTTATACAATGAATGGGTGGAGCCCGGGGAATGCAAGTGGAATATTGTAGAGGCTGCAAGCTTCTATTAATTTTATCACTTTCCCAATCTACCTAATTTTCATCCTAATATGCCAACCATTGGGTCCTTAAACTCTAAATTTACCGGTGCCAGTTTCCCTTCAGGAGATCTCTTTCCTGTTCCTTATGCTCTCTTATATACATCCACACCCTTCTCCCGTGGTGCCTGGAGGCCGAATTATCACCTTTCAGTTTTATTCCAAGCTTTGAAGCTGCTTCTTCCCAATCCGCCATTCTCACAGCTTCCCTACTAGATTTCTGCACTTCATAATATTTTCTACACAATCCAATTAATTCCTTCGCATTGTTGCTATTACCACACTACCAAATAATCTTTTCAATGTATATCACTCCCTTCAATGTTTCATCGCCCTCCTCGGGCCATAAATCGTTTCCGAATTTCCTATTCAAAGCTCCTGATGTTTCTCAATCTCTCAGCTTTTTGTGGAAATTCACTGCATACTAATTGGTGGGCTTTCGAAATCTTCAGTCATATCTCGCTCTACTTGATTTCCCATACTTGTGGACAATGGAAACAAATTCCTAAGCAACAATTCACACTTCTCTTGCAATCTCTAGACTTATCAAACTCGCTCCCGAACAATGGCCAGAAGCTTGTAGCTCGTCAACAGTCTTGCACATCTCACATCACCATCGCACAATCAAATCCTTTCAATCGGGTACCCAAATTCCTTAACAATCTCGCACAATTCACGACTCGCACAGCTTTCAGCCTGTAAACAATTCCAAAACAATCTTTGGTCGACCAAATTAAGGCAAAGATCCTATAGCAAGCAAGATAGATCACTCGACGAAAAAGACCTAGTACAATCATGGGCCGATTCATGGGTAATTTTCGGCCCCATTTCCGTAACCAGCTTCCAACTCCGCTCCAAAGATCCCATAGGATACTAGTGCGGAGACAGAAGCCGGTTACGGAAACATCCTCATAAAAATAAAAGTTATTTGGTAAAAATCTTCTCATTTTCAGAATTTTAATTTATTAACACAAACTGTTCCCCCGCAACGTTGATTACACTGTGAGTCGGGTCGGGTCAGGTCAGGTCAGGTTACGGAAATGGATGAAAAAAAGGCCCACCTTCCGTTCCATTGTGTACTACACGTCAGCCCATTGCATTTATCAGGAGTGGTCTATCTTGCTCCGCTATAGGATCTTTGAATTAAGGTGCATCAGTGAGCAATCAAGCACACTCTTCAGCAGCAATTTCTCACACTGAAAACACTTGAATCTAAACACAGACAAATAAGCTCAAACCATGCAAGCAAAATCGTACTTAGACAAGAAACTATACCACTTATTACTATCATGCAAAAGTATAATCCAATATAAATTTCAAGCATTCATCTAATATCGCATTAATTAACTGCACAGTTTCAGAAACAAATCACAGTATATTTTTATTCCCTTGTTGTGCTGTTTTCAACCAATGGAACCCCTCCCTCAGATACAGAAGACGTTCCCATCAAACGGTACTCTTCCTATCAAGTTACTCTTCTTCTGTCAGGTACTCTTTCCTCACACTAAATGCTTAGACTTAGGAGTACAATTCGCATCGAATTACTCTTCATTAACTCTTCTACCTCAATTTACTTTTCCACTAACAGGTAGTAATCAGTGATCCCGTTGAAATCCTGGTTGAGCCCCCAATGTAATTGTGCTCCTAAAGCTTATCCCCTAGTCTAGTTCAGTAAAACACTATGTCAAACACTGGTTCAACTAATCTTTATTCTACCCAAATACAAACAAACTCACTACCATTCCTAACCACCATAGTGTTCTTATCTCTGCTCATTCAAGCCCTTCAGCCTCGTGCAACCAGACACTTCCAGCTGGTCACATGATCCCAAGTGCTCCTCCAGAAGACCGACTTCAATCCTCATGGGGTACAATCTTTTATAGGTCATCGGACCTTTGGGGCAGAACTATATGGGGGGTAACCAATCACACTTATCGACAAGCCAATCACACTTATGAATTACATTATACAGTTATTGAAAGATCCCTAACCCAATTACAAAGTACCCCATTACAATGTTTCCACAGAAGCTTCTGGAAGGACTAAGTAATGCAACATTTTCCCAGGTAGCATAAACAATTCAAACAAGGCTTCACACTTCAGCCAATCATCAAACAGCAGCACAACACTGCCACATTATTTACAATACCTTTTCACACTCCCTTTTATAACCAATCCCCACTATGCATTTGCAGACCTTCTTATCTCCCTCTGCAAACCTTCAAACATATTAACTAAGTTAAGGCATCTGGACCTCTCCTTACATCTGGGAACCAGACTCCTTGGAGCCGTGACTCCATCTTGCAACTTTCACAGAAGGAGACCAGGCTAGCCCTGCAAATGCAAAGATTCTCCGTTTTTTAATAGCTCTAATTTGGCCAATATTAACATTAGCACCAAGCCTTGTGGCACCCCACTAGTCACTACATGCCGTTCTGATTAGGACCCATTAATTCCTACTCTTTGCTTCCTGTCTGCCAACCAGTTTGCTATCCATGTCAATACCCTACCCCCAATACCATGCTCTAATTTTGCAAACTATATGGGGGGGGGGGGGGGGGGTGGGGGGGGGCAGCCTTGTGTGGGACCTTGTCAAAGGCTTTTTGAAAGTCCAGATACACCACATCCACTGGTTCTGCTTTACCCATTCAACTTGGTGCATCCTCAAAAAATTTCAGAAGATTATTCAAGCATGAATTCCCCTTCATAAATCCATGCTGATGTTGACCGATCCTGTCACTGCTTAACAAATGCGCTGCTATAACATCTTTAACAATCGACTCAGGGAACGTGTTTCCTGCCTCTAGCCTATCCAAACCATTAATAATCTTATACGTTTCAATGTCCCCTCTCATCCTAAATTCCAGAGTGATTGTTCATTTATTCCGCATTGTTCATTTATCCCACATAACATTACTTATTGCAACTTCGATTTTTTGCTTAACATAAACTGAAAGAAAAAAGCATATGAAGTGGTTAATAGAATACATCAACAAGACATGATTAATGTGGTAACTAATGTCCTGATGTAACAATGGCATCTGAAAAGTGCATGCTATGTACATAGAGATCGTTCCTGGAGCCTATTACATATCATGCTTTGGTAGATTGATTAGAGTGCCAAGTTAGCTCAGCACACCATCTCGGGCTACCACCTGGATGTCATTGAGCCTCTCTGAATGAAATAAACGTTATCTTGCTTTTTTCCCCATCTTTATTACGAATCCTGCTTACCATGTCAACAAGTTGCGTAAGAGTCAATGAAAATATCTTCTTGGAATAACATTATAAATTACTCCTTATTCGCAGATAGATGGCAATTCCTTACTCATTTACAGATTAATCTAGAACACTCCTGATTAAGCATTTTTTAGTATTTTCAGAATTCGGATTGATTTATGCTTTAATCTTCAACAAGACTGAGTTCTTTGAAAATAGGACAAGGCAAAGAAAACTTTTTAATTCATTGTTTCAGGAGAAAATGCTGCAATTGAATAAAAAGTAGTAGAGAGGCAGACTGTTGGCCCAATCAGTCCATGCTGCTTTTCACTGCTGGTGGGAATTGCCTTTTAAAGGAAACTAGACTAAGTGGGACCCGTTGGGTCCCATGTTCACATGGGAGGGCTGGTCCCCCAACGCAATATTCCACCACTCCACCAATTCCAATATTGGTGGTCAGTGAGGGGAGGGGGCTTTCTGGAGCATTTGTATGGGTGGGTTGGGCCAATTGGACTGGTTCCCAGAAGGCTAGTAAGGACATTGTGGGCTGAATGGATTCTTAGGCTGGCAGCTCAGTCACTCAGGCCTGGTGGGCTGGCAGCTCAGTCACTCAGGCCTGGTGGGCTGGCAGCTCAGTCACTCAGGCCTGGTGGGCTGGCAGCTCAGTCACTCAGGCCTGGTGGGCTGGCAGCTCAGTCACTCAGGCCTGGTGGGCTGGCAGCTCAGTCACTCAGGCCTGGTAGCTCAGTCACTCAGGCCTGGTGGGCTGGCAGCTCAGTCACTCAGGCCTGGTGGGCTGGCAGCTCAGTCACTCAGGCCTGGTGGGCTGGCAGCTCAGTCACTCAGGCCTGGTGGGCTGGCAGCTCAGTCACTCAGAGCTGGTGGACTGGCAGCTCAATCACTCAGGGCTGGTGGGCTGGCAGCTCAGTCACTCAGGCCTGGTGGGCTGGCAGCTCAGTCACTCAGGCCTGGTGGGCTGGCAGCTCAGTCATTCAGAGCTGGTGGACTGGCAGCTCAATCACTCAGGGCTGGTGGGCTGGCAGCTCAGTCACTCAGAGCTGGTATCTCAGTTAATCAGGGTTGGTGGGCTGGCGAATGAGTCACTCAGGGCTGGCAGTTCACTCATGGCTATTCCTTGAAATAGCATTTCAAGCAGAGTGCAGTCCACCAAATTCAGTTTCATAGCATTTCAAGCAGAGTGCAGGCCACCACATTCAATTTCATAGCATTTCCAGCAGAGTGCAGGCCACCACATTCAATTTAATAGCATTTCAAGCAGAGTGCAGGCCATCACATTCAATTTCATAGCATTTCAAGCAGAGTGCAGGCCACTAAATTCAATTGACTATCATTTCATGCAGAGTGCAGGCCACCAAATTGCCCAACAACTCATTGTCATTAAGGGCTAACAAATCATTTATTGCAAGTACAATGAGACTCACAGTTCAGTTGATTCACAGCTTAGAATCACAGTTGTGGACTCTCCCTCATGATTTTCCAGAGTGACTGACTCACGTCCAGGCATCCGGGGTTTTATAGTCCTGCCCCCCCCCCCCCGGAAGGGGCGTTACATTCTTTGTGGTGATTGACAGGCGAGAGGACCAATCAGCTGATCACTCATAATTTTTTTTTTCATCGATCGGAAAAATCCTCAGGGATGCCTCAGGAGAGGAGGACTGTGAGTAAGATGGCCAAAACCATAGTGATATATGGTAGTGTTTGTTTCTAAAATCAATATACAGTACAGACAGGAAGTGGTCAAGATGAGACTTAGTTATATAGATGAAGGGCCTGTGCATTAGCATGCTGTGATTACATCAGTGAATGGATAGGTTTCTAATTTCATTTATGCACCTTGACTGCTATGCATCAATGGGCTTCCAATGGAGCCTGTAATTTATTGCACAATATCAGTGCGACTGTCACATTTCATCTCCACGATGTTTTGTTGAATTTATTTCTTCCAGATTGTAAACCTTCTCCTAATAAACTTAAATTCATGTCTGATTCTGTCCTGTTATGTCTTTTTTTCAATTGGCATTCAACAGGTAGACCAACCAGGATCACATTCTTTTACATAATGCAGTCTCAGCCATCTTTTAAACCACGGACAGCTGCAATGTTCTGTACAATGTGCCTCACAGGTAAATTGTAGTCAGTTGGTTGAAAAGGCTAATTCAGTGACCGCAGTTTCTGGTTGAAACAAAATGATAATGGAATCCTCCTTTACTGGGGTTGAAGGAGTTTTAATGCTTGAATTACTGCTCAAAGCTGCATCCCCAGTCAATGTAACAGTTCAAAATTATTTATAGTGATGGTTCAACTAAGATGTTTGCTGAAGTCTGGAAACACAAAATGTTGGAATCTGGAGTAACAAACAATCTGCTGGAGGAGCCAGCGGGTTGAGCAGCTTTTGTGGGGTGGGAGAGGGGTGGAATTTTCAACATTTGGGTCAAAACCATGCATTAGGGCACAAAGAAGTCAGATATCATTTCTTTGCAAGTTTTGCTGATGCATTTCTCCATTTGGGCTGACAATGGACATGTAATGAAAACATTGTTCCTTAATTAAGAAACTCACACAATTTGCATCTTACTTTCCTATACACAAATTAAATCATCATTGACATTATGAAACTATCTGATACGTTTCAAAGGCAACTTTGTCCAGCTGGAAGAAGTCCCAGTTTGAAGGGACAATCGCACCAATTCTTTACTGTCCACTCAGAAAATGTAATCATATTTTAACAGTCCCAATCACACCCCATTTTCACATGAGCACAAGATGTGCTCTAAAAATGCACAGGATCCGCTTTTGCTTAGGTGGGAAATCCTGCAATGGAACTGATTTATTTTTCTTACCAGCCAATTAAACTGAGTGGGGCGTTCACTACAGAGCAGAGAAAAGAAACGTGAGAGAGTGATTCAATGATACTTTATTGTTACGTGTACCGAGGTACAATGAAATACTTCATTTTTTTGCAGACAATCCAGTAAGATCATACAGCAGATTTCCCCTAGGCAGTACGCAAAGAGTTGCCATGTTTCTGGTGCTGACAAAGTGTCAAAGGTTCAATGCAAACTTATCCCCTCGCAGTGGCAATGCAGGCTTGCCGCCGCATGTGGCCCGCCGGGTCCTTCTTAGTTCTCTGCGGCCTCCCTTTGGGGGCCTTAATTCTGAGCAGTCTCCCGCCAGGTCCCTCTTCATCCTCGGCGCCTCACCACCCCCTATTTGCTCTCAGCAGCCCATCCGTGTCAGAATTGTACGAGGAGGAGGACACAAATGCAGGCTCAGACACAGGGCAGATCCGTTTTCAGAGTTTAATCGGTCCAAGTCAGTACATAGGTAAGCAAAAACAGAAGCAACAGTATAATCTAGGAGCAGGCAAAAACGGTAGTCGAAAAACAGGCAATGGTCGAGATCACAAGGTCTCAATATTACTAGAGCTGGAACAAGGTGATACTAAATAGCATACTCAACGAACTGGCAATGAGAACTAAAACACAAAGGGCTTAAATACAGACTAACATGGGGATAACGAGACACAGGTGAAACACATCAGGGCAGGGCCAACAATCACATGAGGGTAAACAACATGACAGGAAATGGGACCTGAAACAAGAGGAGATGTGAGACACCAAAATAAAAGAATGCAAACTCAAATGCTAAAAACCAATAAGAAACAGAAACTAGATCAAACGCAAGACCTGACCCCCCCCCTCCCTCTCCACAGCCAGCTCCTGATGGCCCAGGATCGTCAGGATGTTGGCGCTGATATTCCCTGATAAATTCCGGGTCGCATATGTTGCTCCTCAGGTCCATAACCCTCCCAATCCACAAGATACTGACAACCACGACCAAGCCGGCGCATCCCCAGCAACCGGCTGACCGGAAACACTGGACCCTCATCAAGGAACCGGGGCGGCGGAGGGGGTGTGGAGGCAGGGACCAGAGGATTCTCCTTAACTGGCTTCAGTCGGGAGACATGGAAAGTAGGGTGGACCCTCATAGCACGGGGGAGTTTGAGACGAACCGCCACAGGATTGATGACCTTCGATATGGGGAAAGGACCAACAAGATGAGGAGCCAGCTTCCGGGATTCCACCCTCAGAGATAAGTTTCGAGTGGAGAGCCACATCTTGTGGCCCGGTGAGTATACTGGAGCCGACGTTCTTCCACGATCAGCCATCCTCTTGTAACGCGCAGAACTGTGCAAAAGCATCTGACGAGCCCCATTCCAAACCTTACGACAGCGACGGATGAGAGCCTGAGCGGAGGGCACACTGGACTCCTTCTCCACAGCAGGGAACAATGGCGGTTAATAACCATAGGCACACTGGCATGGAGAGAGACCAGAGGATGAGCAAGGAAGTGTGTTGTGTGCATACTCCACCCAAATAAGGTGTTTGCTCCAAGTTGAAAGATTCTGTGCCACCAACCACCGCAGTCCTGTCTCCAATTCCTGGTTAAGGCATTCAGTCTGTCCTTTGGATTCCGGGTGATAAACAGATGTAAGGCTGACCGTGGCGTCCAATAGAGAACAAAACTCCTTCCAAAACCTGGACACGAACTGAGGCACAAGGTCAGACACAATGGGAAAACCATGAATTCAAAAAACATGAGACAACATGGCCTCTGCCGTTTTCCGGGCGGGTGGAAGCTTGTGCAACGGAATGAAATGGACCATATTAGAAAATCTGTCCACCACAGTCATGACTGTGGTGTTACCTTCAGAAGAGGGCAGGCCCATGACAAAGTCCATGGAGATGTCTGACCAGGGGTGTGAGGGGACAGGCAGCGGATTCAGGAGGCCAAACGTGGTCCGATGTGAGGTCTTGTTCTGAGCACAAATACTGCAGGCGGCAACGTACTCCTTAATCCCCCTCTCCATGGTAGGCCACCAAAACCGCTGTTTGGCCACAAACAGGGTTCGACGGACACCGGGATGACAGGAGATCCGAGACGTATGAGCCCAGTGAATCACCTGTGAACAAAGAGACTCGGGAACAAACAGACAATTAGAAGGACACCCTAGCAGAGACTGAACACCAACAGTTGCCTCGGAAACTCTCTTCTCAATCTCCCAAGTAACCGCCCCAACAAAACAGGAAGCAGGCAGAATGGGAGTTGAAACCTTAGGGGACGGGTCAGGATCAAACTGTCGGAAGAGAGCATCAGGTTTGCCATTCTTGGCACCAGGGCGGTTAGACAGAACAAAATCAAATCGATTAAAGAAGAGAGCCCACCTAGCTTGGCTCGAGTTGAGGTGTTTGGATGACTTGATGTATTCCAGGTTCTTGTGGTCTGTCCAAACTAGAAACGGCTGCTTGGTACCCTCCAACCAATGTCTCCATTCCTCCAAGGCTATTTAACCGCCAACAGTTCACGGTTACCCACATAGTAATTTCTCTCAGCAGGAGAAAAAACCTTCTCGAGAGGAAAGCGCAGGGATGTAGTCGACCATCTGTGGAGGATTTCTGGGAGAGTACGGCCCCGATGCCCACACCTCAACCACGAACTGGAGTGACGGGTCAGGGTGAACCAGGATGGGGGCCGAGGAGAAGCTCCTCTCAAGTCTCATAAATGCAGTTTCTGCTTGAGGGGACCAAAAGAAAGGCACGTGGGGTGAGGTGAGAGCATGGAGTGGTGCAGCAGTGACAGTAAACTTCCAGATAAACTTCCTATAAAAATTAGCAAACCCAAGGAACCCCTGAAGTCGCTTACGACTGGAGGGTGTAGGCCAGGTGGCCACAGCACTAACCTTGCCCGGGTCCATCTGTATACCATCAGGTGATATAACATAACCAAGGAATTGAACAGTATTAGCATGAAATTCACATTTCTCAGCTTTCACAAACAGATCATTCAAGAGCAAACGTTCCAGTACCTGGTGTACATGCTGCACATGGGAAGTTTTGTCTGGAGAAAAAATCAAAATGTCATCAAGGTACACAAACACAAATTTGTTAAGTATGTCCCGTAATACATCGTTAGCCATGCCTTGAAAAACTGCTGGAGCATTAGTAAGACAAAACGGCATGACCCGATATTCATAATGACCACTGGGTGTGTTAAACACAGTCTTCCATTCATCCCCCTCCCTTATCCTTACCAGATAAGCATTTCTAAGATCTAACTTAGTAAATACTTTAGCGTCTTTTAACAGTTCAAATGCAGAGGAGATAAGAGGAAGAAGGGTATCTGTTTTTAACAGTAATGTCATTGAGTCCTCTGTAGTCAATGCAGGGCCGAAGTGTTCCATCCTTCTTATCCACAAAGAAGAATCCAGCTCCTGCAGGTGAAGAGAAAGGTCTGATGATCCCAGCAGCAAGAGCATCCTCAATGTACTTTTCCATGGCGAGCCGCTCAGGTGAAGATAAGGAATAAAGACGACCCTTAGGAGGTGCTGTACCTGGCAGAAGGTCAATGCAGCAGTCGTATGGTCTATGCGGTGGAAGACAGGTGGCCTTGGCCTTGTTGAACACCTCCTTTAGGTCTAGATAACATGAGGGAACCTTGGTGAGATCTGGAAAATCCCCCACCCTTGAACGGGGAGGCTGCCGGAGGGTGGTCCTGGAAGATCCCAGCAAACTGCTCCTTGATGGATCCTTCATAGACTCAGGAGAAGAATCATGCAGATATGAGTTTACAGTTATTTCCCCAAGAAATTACTTCCCCAGTACCCCAGTTCATGTGAGGATTATGGTAAGACAGCCAAGGGAGCCCCAAAACCAGAGGATGAAGAGGACAGTCGAGGAGATGAAAACTGATGGTCTCCAAGTGATTACCTGCCACGATGAGTTGAACAGGTTGAGTTCGGTGAATCACCCTGTACATTAGGCGCCCATCCAGTGCACTAGCCTCGTGAGGGTCTTGAAGCTGCTCACGTTCCAGCTTCAATTCATCAGCCAAGCGAATGTCCATAAAGTTCTCATCTGCCCCAGAATCAACCAAAGCCTGCAGGGAGTGCCACTGGGAATGCACCAACAATTGTACAGTTGTGAGTTGACGAGAGGAACGGCTCATAGGAGTGGTACAGCTCACCAATGTCCTCTCTTTCATTGGTGAGCCTTGTCTTTTACTGAACAGCTGTTCAACAAATGCCCCAGTTCACCACAGTAAAAACACCTCCCCTCCTTTGGCGGCGCTGCCGTTCCTCCGGGCTGAGTTTGGCTCATCCCACCTGCATGGGCTCCTCCGAAGAGACAGGTGGCGCTGTAAGCTGACTGGACCGGCCGAGAGGGATGAAGTCCAGACCGGAAGGCGAAGGGCGACGCTGCCGCCACTGTTGGGAGGAGGGCCGAACTGCCGCTGATCTCCTCTCTCGCTCTTTTTCTCTGAGCCTAGCATCAATCTGGACAGCCAGGGAAATCATAGACTCGAAGTTGGAAGGCAGGGATAGTGGAGTCAACTGATCTTTGATAGCTTCAGACAATCCATTGCGAAAAGCATCCAACAAAGCAGACTCATTCCGTCCACTCTTAGCAGCAACCGTTCGAAATTCAATAGCAAAATCCATAACTGAGCGATTACCTTGTTTCATGGAGAACAGGTTCTGTGAAGCCTCTCGGCCAGGATTGGAGTGATCAAACGTGTGGGACAGAGCTTCCATGAACAGGACTGATGTCTGGCAACCAGGAGAATTCCGAAACCATTCCGCCATGGCCCAAGCCTCCGCTCTACCAGACAGGTGCGTGATGATAACGCCTACCCTTGAGCGTTCTGATGGAAAGGAAGCCGCTTGAAGTTCGAAATGTAGCCACACTGAATCAAAAAAGGTCTACACTTCTCCGATTCCCCCGAAAAGTGTTCTGGCCAAGTGGACGAACGGAGACGCTGCAGCAACCGCGGACATCGGAGCCCCTGGAGACACAGATAAGGAAACAGACTTGGCAGGCATGGGAGCCGCAGCAGGAAACAAAGAATTCAGCGGAGTAACCAGGTGTTCAAACTGAGAACTTAAAGTGTTCACCTGTGAACCGATGTCCGCCAGGAACCCCTGCAGACGCTCGCCGAGATCCCGGAACCTGGCGACGATCGAGATGAGTTGACCCTCCTAATGCGAGATGCGCTCCTCTTGCTTCTAGAGTGTTGCACAAAAAGGATTAGAGTCCGCTGAGTCCATTGTTGGACAGTTCGTATTGTCAGAACTGAACGAAGAGCAGGACACAAATGTAGGCTCAGACACAGGGCAGATCCGTTTTCAGAGTTTAATTGGTCAAAGTCGGTACACAGGTAAGCAAAAACAGAGGCAACAGTATAATCTAGGAGCAGGCAAAAACGGTGGTCGAAAACACAAGGTCACAATATTTCTAGAGCTGGACCGAGGTGATACTAAGTAGCATACACAACGAACTGGCAATGAGAACTAAAACACAAAGGGCTTAAATACAAACTCAAATACTAAAAACCAATAAGAAACAGAAACTAGATCAAACGCGAGACCTGACAATCCACTGGGAACCAATGTTCGCAAAGCCAGAGAGTTCAAATGATGTTGCAGATGGATAGGTGGTGACAATGGCCTTTGGTGTGTAATAAGGCCACTCAGTAAAGAAATTGGGATATTGCATTGCAGTTGTACAAGTTGTTGATGAGGCTGTACTTTCAGTATTGTGTTCAGTTTCATCACCCAAATATATGAAAGATGATTTAAACTGAAAAGAGTACAGAAAAAATTATGAGGATGTTGCCAAAACTCGAGGGACTGAGCTAGGTTGAGAAGGTTGTGACTTTATTCCTTCTAAGGAGATTGAGTTGTGGTCATATAAGGTCTATAAAATCATGAGGAGAATAGGGTGAATGACAGAATCTTTTTCCCAGAGTACGGGAATCAAAAACTAGAGACTATTGGTTTAAGGTGAGAGTGGAAAGATTTAATCGCACCAGAGGATCAACATTTTCAACACAGAAGATGGTAGGTATATGGCATGAAATGCCAGTGAAAGGAGTTGTACAGGGACAATAACATAACAGGAGTAGATTGGAAAGGTTTACAGAGATATGGGCTAAATGCAGGTAAATGGAACTGATATATATGGACATCTTGGTCAGCTTGGATAAGTTGGGCCAAAGGGCCTGTGCACATGTTGCATAACTGTGAGTGGATCCCCAGTACACAGTAGTTAGAAAGCACCTATGGCTTTCCTAAGTGGAGGGGGATACAATTCGATGCTGTAAGGCAAGTGTCAGTTGCCAGGTTTTGCAAGATTGGGCAATCCAGAAGATAGTGGCTTCATATGGTGCAGGAAAGGTATATTTCTTTGTAGAATCCATATTAATTACACCACCTAAAGTATCAGTAACAGTACTTAGGTAACTAGTGCATGCTTAGGTCTCGCTCTTTTTTCAACTGTAGATACTGCAACTGACGTTCTCCCAACTTCTTGCATGTTTCTCGTATCTGAGCTGATGGGTGTGTGAGGATTCAGTGAGGAATCTTTGTCTGATCATAAATTCTTGTCAGCTAGGACCTCTTCTATTGGTGTAACTTGTCTCCTTGAAATAAGAGAAGCAGAAGAATATTGTCACCGTGAGAAGAATGGTTAAATAGTGGGGGTTTGTGTAAATCACCCGAATTGTATCAGGTAAGTATGAGGGCTGATGGATCTTATTGTCCTCAGTGGGTGGAGACTCTATTTTGGCCATGGCTGCATGGTTAGGAATGCATTAGTCCCTGCATCTTAATGCAAGCAAATGTGCCTCCCACCAATATGCTGTTGTATTCTACTACTGTGTTCTACCTCTCCTGCAAGAAGTGAAAGACAACTGTTGATAAGTGAGTTGCAATGTGCAGGTCAAAGTGTCTTTCTCAGATGAATAAGTGGAAGTGTAAGTAGGATTCAAGATTTAGCTGTATGAGTGTTGGAATAGAGGTGAGCAGTTCTTTCATGGTCAGAAATGTGCGCTGAGTATTAGATACTGTTGTTAGCCGAGGGAGAATAATGCACTTCAAGGAGAGGAGTTTGAGAGCAGTTCTGCAGTTGCTGATGAATTGCTTCAGTTGAGCCAACTTGACACACTCATTTACAAATTGTGTAAAAATTACAAAATTTTGGATAGAAATATTTAGGATAATTTCGAAAGTTGTTAATATGAATCTGACTCCTGACTCAAAGTTAATAATATTGGGAATACTGGAAATAGATCAATTAATAACAACAAATCAAAGAATTTTTATTGATTATAGTTTAATAATTGGGAAAAAATGAATATTAAAATTCTGGAAAGGTCCTACATCCCCCACAATCAAAATGTGGATTACAGGAATGTCGGAGACATTCCATCTGGAAAGATTGAGGCTCGTCCTAATGGACAGGTTGGATCTTTTCAGAGGAATATGGTCTCCATACATTGAATATCTAAAGGGTCAAAATGGCTCGGTGCGAGAGCCTGACTGAAACCTGAATAATGGAATAGATGAAGAAATACGTATAACAAATCATGGATATATCTCCAACGATGGATAACTTTTTAATACTCCATTCACTTCTTTATTTTTATTTTCGATGTTTTATCTATGTTACAGAGATAAGGTTAGTTAGGTCTTTATTCTTTGGAGCGCTCTCTTTAAAATGATGAAAGGGATAGAGTTGACGTGGATACGTTTTTCCCTTCTTATTAAAAAGTGGATGGCAGCAGGATCGTGAAGGGAATGCGATATGGTCTGAGTGCGGGTAGATGGGACTATAACGGAGTAGGGCCGAGTCTGTAATTGTTATATGGTTAATGGTTATTAATAATATTACGAATGTATGTAAGAAGCATTTTCTATTAATATGTATTTACAACTAATAAAAAATATTAATTAAAAAAAAAAAATTGCTTCAGTTACAGGATTTCACCGTCTCACAACCACATCTGCGTGCGTGTTAAACTATGTGATACAACTGGCATAACTACATGTGTAGTTATGCCAGTTCTGTTGGCATAACTACACAAACCTTCTGTCGGAAGTGCAATGCCTCTTGTAATTTCAGGAGCCTGTGAAATTTTCACCAGGTACCTCTTCCCAATGTGGTCCTCAACATCCACAGCAGTTAGGATTCAGTTCAGTTTAGTTTATTGTCATGTGTGCTGAGGTACAGTGAAAACCAGCTTGTTGCACGGTAACATTGATGAGATTGATCCCTGGGATGGCGGGACTGTCATATGAGGAAAGATTGAAAAGACTAGGCTTGTTTTCACTGGAGTTTAGAAGGATGAGGGGTGACCTTATAGAAACATATAAAATTATAAAAGGAGCTAGATGCAGGAAAAATGTTCCCAATATTGGGCGAGTCCAGAAGTCACAGTCTTAGAATAAAAGAGAGGCCATTAACTTTTTCTCCCAGAGAGTTGTGAACTTGTGAAATTCCCTGCCACAGAGGGCAGTGGAGGCCAAATCACTGGATGGATTTAAGAGAGAGTTAGATAGAGCTCTAGGGGCTAGTGGAATCAAGGGATATGGGGAGAAGGCAGGCAGGGGTTATTGATTGGGGATGATCAGCCATGATCACAATGAATAGCGGTGCTGGCTCGACGGGCCAAAAGGCCTCCTCCTGCGCCTATTTTCTATGTTTCTATAACCCTGGTTGTAGCGTGCAAACCAGGGTTAGACAAAACCCTGGATTGAACATACCTGCACTGCAGTGCGCAATTCAAAGCACTAATCCTTGAATAGGTGTTAAAGAAGGAACTGCAAATGCTGGAGAATCGAGGGTACACAAAAGGCTGGAGGAACTCAACTGGTGCAGCAGCATCTAAGGAGCGAAGGAGATAGGCGACGTTTCGGGTCGAGACCCGAAACATCGCCTATCCCCTTCGCTCCTTAGATGCTGCTGCACCCGCTGAATTTCTCCAATCCTTGAATAGGCCTTGGCATGAATGCAACATAGCTTGACCAGAATGATACCTGGACTCCAAGATAGACACAAAAGGCTGGAGTAACTCAGCGGGACAGGCAGCATCTCTGGAGAGAAGGAATGGGTGACATTACGGGTCGAAACCCTTCTTCAGATTCCATGAGTTGGATTATGAGGAGAAATTAAACTATTGTTTAATTCCCTTGACTTTGGATGTTATGAAGGTGATTTGACTGAAGTTTTCAAGAAATCATAGAAAGCAAAAATTGTGGATAGGAATTATTTCCACTGATTGGGGAGTCTGGGGTTCTATGACACAATCTAGAAATTGGAGCTGTATCTTTCCGTAGTGAAGTCAGGAAGCACTTCTGCATATTGAGTTTGACAGTAATTTGTAATTTTCTTTCACGCACAGCAATTGATCTTGAGGCAGTTGGTAATTTCAAATTGGTAATTGATAGGTTCTTGTAAACAAAGAATTTTAAAGGATGCAAGAAAAATTCAGGTGTGTAGCGATGGGTTACAGATCAGCCTTGACCTCAGTGAATGGGGAATCAAGTTCAAGGAAACAAATAGCCTCCTCCTGTCCCTTTCCCTGTCTTCCTATGTTTCAATGGCGATGAAGTGAACCAAATCCCCAGCAATGTCCTCACATAACAAGAAACTGATTGATGCAAACAGACTCCAATTGCTGTCACTGACCCGAATCTATCAATCATTGTATGAGGGGCCATTTGAAGAAATCCATTTACAATATGAAATTGAGATGAGCAGCAAGGGACCAAACAATCAGTCGTGTCGACGAAGCATTCTGTAGGGGCAGGTGGCTCAAATATTCAAAGAATATAAGCTGGAAATAGTCGACAGGCAAATCATTCGACTCAGTTTGAAGACATGCAAATTGAGCAGAGTAGCTCCAGCTTCATTGTACTAAAGCATAAAGTCTGTTTGTTGATGAGGTTATCCTGACCAGTTTATCCCACTGTCAAAGCAGCAACTGGTGACAGAATGGGTTTGTGAAATAAACACAAGGGAAGTGGTGACTTGGCTTCAGGTGCTATTTTTAGCAGATCAGAACAGGCTACTGATAAATCGTTACATTTGTACCAAATACAAAGCTTGTATATTTAAAGGAAAACAACACACTTAACTTGAAATGCAAATAGTATTGAATTATATCATAGAAAATAATTGGAGTTTGTCAGAGATAACAACTATATTTTGAAAATTGTTGTCACACATTCAGAAATGATTGAGATTTATGTTTGCCCCGCTCTCATTCATTTAATATAGTCTGTTTACCCATAAAGCACGAAGGATATTTTAACAAGAGTTAGTTAATATGATGATGCAGTTAATAATATCTGATGTCAGTAGCTTTTATTTATGCTATCTATTTTCTGTAAAATTATATTCCACATGGTAAGGTAGATGCCAGTTATAGGGAGGTTTCACGGCAGTCGGGTCACGACCCATGACCCGTACTGTTGCTACGCTACGCCAAATGAAGTATACGCGATGAACTGCAGATAAGCACTGACCATTGTTTCCAGCGTAGCGGGCCCGTTAAAACCCGCCGAAAATGTCCATTTTTGCGCTGTAAATAACTATGGAAATCGGGATAAGCGTGAGAGACATTTAGCCTTCTTCAGAATTCCAAAAGTGAGGAGAAATTACGGTAGATAGAAGCGAGAGCTGAAGGGACAACAACAACCAGAGTGCTTGGTGAACATTGGCCATTTGCTCATTGCATTTCATCAACTAAGGCATTACTTGTGTTTTTTCTTGATTCCTTTGTAATCTAAAAAGTTTCAGAAGTGATAAATCTGGCTGTAACATTTTAAAATCACCCATGGTTCTCAAGCGTTTACTTTTTACATACAAAAAGTAAACACCTCTGAAGCACTCTGAAACGCCTCTACAGGCAGATTTATCACTTGTGAGACTTTTTAGATACCAAAGGAATCAAGAAAAAACATAAATAATGCCTTACTGTTGATGAAATGCAGTGAGCAAACGCCATAATTCCCAATATTTTCAATTCTGATATCTGCATGGCCAATATTCGCCAAGCGCGTTAGATGTTGTTGTCCCTTCAGCTCTCGCTTCTCTATATCTTCATTTCGCTTCACTTCTGGAATTCTGAAGTTGGGTACATGTCTCTCACGCTTACCCCGACTTCCACAATTTTTCACAGCGCAAAAATTCAACATTTTTGTGGTTTTTAACAGGTAGGAAAGTAAGCGTTTCTTGCATTAATAGCATATACCGGAAGTTACGGATGTCCTCTAGATGGATTGAGCGGCTCTGTGCGTCAAGCCCTATGACCCAGTGAGCTTACGTGCAATCCCCCTATACAATGTTATGACTCGCCTCCTGGGAAAGGTATTGGGTAATATTTATAAAATGTTTCTTTCAAAATTCCCGAGCCCTGTTGCAACGTGAAATAAATTCCACAGAGGAGTTTTATTAAGACATCTAGAGGTTGACCACAGTTGGTGAAAGTGCTTTTAAATGAGAAGAATATAATTTAAAACAAAACTATCAATATATTGAATGCTGTGCACTTTATATATCTGTCTGTGACTTCTGATATTCCAACATAGCGTTGTGGATGCCTCTTTGAGGTGACAGATAGTGAAGCATGATTATGTACAAATTAAATATTCCAGTTAGCTTTCCTAAAGGAGGAGAATTTGGATTTAGGATAAAGGAACCATAGTACCATTTACAATTTTTCTAGCACATTTCTGTACATTCTTTTCAGGTGTTTAAATGCAAAATGCAGAACCTAAAAGCTGCTTTTCAGATACTGGTATAAGATTTAAATAAAAAATAATGATAGAAGAGTTTGGAGATACTCAGATGGGTCAAGAGCCACAAGCGGATAGAGAAAAAGAGTTAACGTTTCAGGTTAGGTGAACTGAGAAAAGTTCAAGAACAAAGTTAGAAATCAAATATGTTTTACATGGCAGAGAAGGGGGAAGAATGGAAAGAACAACAGTCTATGTTCAGTTAGAGGCCAAGATAGATGAATGATACAAGTGATGGTGATGCCAGATGGGAGATGGTCATGAGGCTTGTTAAACTTGCACATGATCTGGTTGGAAGAAATGTGGATACAAATTAAGGCAAATGAGAGAAAGGAAAAGGAAGGAAAAAAACCTGCAAATCTAAGAGGAGAAGATGCTGGAAATCTGAAATAAAATAGCCAACAGCACAGTAGACCGGACAGCACTAGTGGAGAGATAAACAGAGTTTATCAATCTGAAACTGGTCAGTTCTGATACAAACTGCAAAGCTTGGCTGCTTTAATGGTTATATTCAATGTTGAGTACTGAGAACACGAACATGCCAAAGTCAGAGGTTCAGATACTGTTCCTGAGCTTCCACTGGGCTTTGTCCGATCAATGTAAGAGACCAATGGGAGTAGGATGAAAAATTAAGGTGCAGAGTAATTGGAACCTCAGGTGCACATTTTCAGATTAAACAGATGTTTAGTTTAATTTAATTTAGTTTAGTTCAGTTGAGTTTAGTTCAGTTTTGTTTAGTTTAGTTTAATTACTTTCATTTAGTTAAATGACATGGAAACAGGTACTTCAGTCCACTGAATACACGCTGGCTGTTGATCACCCATTCACACTAGTTATGTTATGCCACTTTATCATCAACTCCTAGCACCTTAGGGGCATTTTTTTTTTACAAAAGCCAATTAACCTACTAAACCAAAAATCTTTGGGATGTGGAGGAAACCGGAGTACCTGAAGGAAACCCACACAGTCACAGGGAGAAAGTCCAAACTGCCACACTGAGAGCACCTGAGGTCAGGATCGAACTGAGGTCTCCCACGTTGTGAGGCAGCAGCTCTGCCAGCTGCGCCACTGTGCCACCCTACATGTTCTGCTTTTTCTTTTGTTCAATGTTGAGCAGGTCACATCTTGGCAAGCAAATGTTATTCATTAAATTGGAAGCTAAGTTCCACCTAGATGAGATGTTTGGGTCTCTGAATGGTGGGATCAAAGAGCTAAATGTAATGTGTAGTGTTGCACTTCCTACCATCGCATGGGATAGTGCCAGAAGGAGAGTGAATGTTGTTAGAGATAAAATATGAACCAGGGAATTGTGGAGTGAACAGTCCGTTCAGCACACTGAATTGAGAGAAGATGAGAAGATGTCTCTGAGATGGCATCTCATTGAAGATGGTGGAAATTCCAAAGGATTGTCCTATGAATGTGGAGGTTGGTTGGATTGGACCCCTACCCCCACTCAAGGTGGGAAAGAGTAGGTGAGATCAGAAATGCAGAAAGTGGAATAGATTAAATCAACGATCCTATCAACGATTCTAGAAAGACGACAATATCTCAAAAGCACCAATGTGAGAAGTTATGGAAATCTCAATCAGAACAGAAGACAAACTTTCCATAGTTGTCAGGGCCCACAACTGGTAAATTCAAGAGAATCGTGAAAGAATATTCCTAACTTTATCTTTTCACCTTCCCCTTCCACTTTCACCCTTCTCCATTTCCCCTTCCATCTTTACATATTCCCCACGTTTCTCCATTTCACTTCCCACCCTCGTTATCTTAATGTAAAAAAGTAGAATATTCTTAAACAGTAGAATGATTATTCTTAAACAGACTAGGATGTTGTTTCTCCAGAGATGTTGCCTGATCCGCTAAGTTACTCCAGCACTTTGTTTCCATCTTCCGTATAAACCAGCATCAGCAGTTCCTTTCTACACATAGGATGATTAGATAAAAGTTCAACCACCCCACGCCCCCCTCCCACCACTACCACTCAGCTGTAATTCTGTTGTGCACACTTTTTGCTGTCAGGAGCGTGTTGCAATTTAACATCATGAAAGATGCTATGTAAATGCAAATTGCAAATAGAATTTTCAACAGTTGCAACATTGCTTTCGGTTTCATCACTGATCGGCTATCCTTAAACTGATAGCTTCATTTTGCAGAAGTTCATTAAATGTAAGCAAGTCGACAGTATACCCCTTCTGAAAGTGACACTGTGGAACATTGCCTCAGTGTAAGCAATGCTGTTCAGATCTGAGGATAATTAACATTAAATCAAATGAAAGGTTTAAAGCATACCATAAAATCCTTCTGTGAGCTTTTTTAAGTACAAGCTACTTATGAATATTCTAGGAAAAGCTTGCCCAAAAGTATTTTCCGTCTGATGATGGGAGACCTATAATTTTGTTCAAATTACTTTCTAGGGTGCCATAGATTAAAAACCGGCATTACACTGAAGAAGAAGAATATTAGAAACATCAAAGCTCCCTTATGTGATAGTATTACTATGCAGACATAGGATCCAAGTAACAATAGTAAATAATAATGTTGTAGCCAGCCTCCGAGATGGTTCATCATTGTAACTTAGCCTCAATCAACTGCATTGAAGAAATAAATAGAAAATATATCACTATAAGCACAGTATATATTGTAAATCCACCCTAATGAAATGTTGTCATTTATTGTGTGTGCCTTTCTGTGAATAATTCGGTTGTATTGTAGCAACGAGTTGAAAAAAATCCAATAATGATTAGGTAATTTAATGAATTGCTGTTGTTTACCTTTTAGAAAGTTTGTGCTGTGATGTTACAATGTGCATGCACTGACTGGTGGTTATGCTGAGTGATATTGATTTTAAAACTGTAGTGGAGACCTGGAAGGCAAAAGTACAGGAACAGAGCCCAAAGGCCAGTGCTGTGTTGGTGTGGAGAATGTGTACAGTATATGGATTCCTAATGAACGTGGATCACATATACCTCGGTGCATTACAGTATGTCTCAAGACATGTGACTTGGAGTGGCAAAAATTATGAGATCATAATCTAATATTACCAAATGTCTGAAAACATCCACAATTTTTCCTGGACAAAAGGAGCATTGGAAAATTTAAGACCACAAAATGGGTGGGAGAAATGCAAATGAGTTCAACTTTCTAAACGTTTACTGACATCCATCTCAAACATATCCTGTGCCTGTTTAGGTGGGTAGTTGAGCAGGCAAATGTGCCTATGTTGGCATGTTTAATTTAACAAAATGTAAGGAAACTGTGTGTTTTTTAACAGCCTTTTGGATCTAATATAATAATATAGAGCAGAGGAAGGAAATGAGAAATACATTAGACCATTCAATCCGGTTTCCTTTTCCATTAAATCAGATCACGGCTGATCTAATCATGACACTGTTGCTTTCCGTAACCCTGTTTTTTTCGTGGTTTGTCATTGGCAAATCTAACCTATGGAGGGAAGTGATAATGGCCAGCATTGACAGTCAAGTATTTTTGTCGTTATGCTCTTGGTCGAGGAGGAAGTGTGTTTTACTCCTTTCTCTACCACACCACAAACCAGCTACTCTGCCGAAGTTAAACTGTTTCACTCAAATCTTCACATTTCTTCCCCAATGCACCATCTTCCCTTGTCCAGCTACCTGCCTCTTGACTTCTACAATATCTTCCCCAGTCTTGCAGGTCTCTGCCCTGTTTTTCTTTCTGCTGTCACCAACAAATACAGGCAGTCCTCACATGGTAATGGACTACATCTCGCTGGCTGACTGTAAGCTGGGAAATAGAGAAAAAATATTAAATGGGACCATGACCTTCAGTGGGACCTTCTAGTTACCTACTTTTCGGTGCATCTCATCGACTGTGACATATAAACCCATTTCATGCCCTCCTTTCCATAAGCAGGACTGCCCTCTACCATTTATCAAATGTGAATGTAAAACTTACTCCTTTGAAACCTCTTTCTGCAAACAAATTAAAACTAATCACAATTTTCCAATATCATCAAATATATTAAAAATGCAAATATAGTTCCCAATTGTTTTTCACTTCTTACATATGAAACATGGTATCAGAATGTGACAGAAATATTTATCTTTGTTGATAAAATATTAGCACATCAGTACTTAACACTTTAAATTGTTTCAAGGTGCTGATATTACAGATTGATGTACTTCACAAGGAAATACTTCTATAATAAATATTGCTGAGTAACAACATGTTTATTGCAATATTTAACATTTGAATTTTGAGCACAGCTTTATAAATGGAATATGAATCAGAAACTGAATTGCCCCAATATTATTATAATGTTCTCAACTTTCAAATTATTCACGTAAATACAAATATTTAATTATTATGTTAATCACAATCTATTATACCGGTTGCTAAATACTTTAACTCCCCCTCCCATTCCCACACTGACCTTTCTGTTCGGGGCCTCCTCCATTGTCAGAGTGAGGCCCAGCGCAAATTGGTGGAACAGCACCTCATATTTTGATTGGGCAGCTTACACCCCAGCGGTATGAACATTGACCTCTCTAATTTCAAGTAACCCTTGCTTTCCGTCTCTCTCCATCCCTCCCCTTTCCCAGTTCACCAACCAGTCTCACTGTCTCCAACTACATTTTATCTGTTTGCTTTGTTGCTACCTTCTCCCAGCTAACAATGATCTATTCTACATTTTCCTTGATATCCATTCCCTTTGTCCTATTTTCACACCTTACACCTCCATATCTATATATCTCCCTCTCCCCCGACATCAGTCTAAAGAATGGTCTCGACCCGAAAGGTCACCCATTCCTTCTCTCCAGAGATGTTGCCTGTCCCACTGAGTTATTCCAGCATTTTGTGTCTATCTTCGGTTTAAACCAGTATGTGCAGTTCCTTCTTGCACTATTCCACTTTACTGTTGCCAAAGTCGAATTTTAGAATTTGTTACATTTTATATTAGAAAACAAGTTCCAGGGAGGTTTCAGGACTTTGACATTTTGTCAGATGAGGTGTGATAGCCCAACGCAAACATTACCTCAATTGGAAATAAAAATTGATCTGCTTTCCAACATTTTCTGCTATTATCAGACTTGTTGGCATGATTTTCCTACTTGTATATTTAATATACAAATAAATAAACAAATAAACCGATTAATAGATAAATAAATTAATAAATAAATAAAGTGCATTCTTTACAACTGTTGAGTCTCAATGGTTTTGTGCTCCTGCAAGTGGATTTAGAATACTTGAAGACATCCTGCTCTCCAAAACTGGCACCTTCAACCTAAAATAATGCCTGCTTGTTGAATGCTTAGCACTCCAAATCAGTGACTCTGCCACACTGCATGAAGCATGCGCAATGGTATGTTTGGGGTCCAGGGAATTAACAAATGCTGATGATGTATCTTCTAGGTCTCATCTACATACAGAATGGTACCAGGCGCAGCATAAAAGAGCGTCTCAGGAAGTTCTTCCCCAGTTCTTTTGCCAAAAAGCCATCTTCCAATGTTCAAAGCAAGTCCTTGTATTTTGTTCTGATGATGCTGTTTATGAATGCTTTACTAATTTGGGGGTTTCCTGATGTTCAACATTTCATTGCTGAGTAATATACATTTGAGTGTATGTTTTATCAGATATCACCTTTAATCATACTTCATTAATTGTTGGTGGAAATAAAGACAGTGTCCTCACTTGCAAGGTGAGGATGTAATCGGGAAGCCAAAAGTAAACTATTCATCCACATATTCTACAAAGGTATTGTGGCACATTCTGATCCAACTTCAGGGCTTTGAAGTTTGCATCAGAGGCTGCTGTCAAATCTAGAGATTTTTATCTCTCTATGACAGGTGGAAATGAATACCTTCAATTTATTGCTTCATCCAGAAAAGTCATGGTATTCTCTCACCCTTAATGTGTTTATTCATCTCAAGGCAGCCCTATGCTCTAAAACAAACCCAGAGAATGCCAGAAACACTCTGCAAGTCAAGCAGCAACTGGTGGTAGAACAACAGTCAACATTTCAGGACAATGGCCCTTCATCGAAATTGGTTTTCTGTCTGTCTCTTTTACCTTGTCTATCCTCAATGATTTTGTGTATTCCAGAATTTAGAAAAAGTTCAACAATCTTGTCCAACCAATATTGTTAGTTCCAAATTAGAGATTGTTTTACTTTTTTTTCTGGATAATTAATGCATATATCTCCATTACCAAATGATCAGACTCACAACCAATTGATTAGATGAAATACGGGCACGTAAATGTGCTCACGGTGCCATGTGATGGACAAGTTCAGGGATAGACAAACTCAAAAGCCGACCAGGGATTGGCCAAATTTAGAGGATTGTTTGGGATTGCACACATTTGTAGGTTTGCCAGGAATTGGACAAGTTTACTGGACTTTCAGTGATTGGACAACTCTGAAGGAACACCGATGGACGAGGTTACTGAAACAGCAAGGATTTGACAAGCTTTCTATGATGCAAGGGATTAGTAAAGTTCACTGAACCAAAAGGCTTCACAAGGCTGAAAGAAAGAAAGCAAATGCATTTTCCGACCTCAACAACAAGCTATGCATTTTCAAACTGTCAAATTGACACGGGTTATTATATCATGTATTAGCACATGCAACAGGGAAATAAATTCTACCCTATTTATTTAACTGATCTTTTATCTTTGAATAGGCTCCACAGTTTGGCATGAAATTTAAATGGCTTCTTTTATTTCTTGTTTTCCTTCTGTGTCATTAAGCAATTAAAAGGTAGTAACCTGGCAATATGCCAAATACTTTTACAATGGTACAGTCATTCTCTACCCTATTTCTGCTAATTCGTCTCTTAGGTTTGCCTAATTAGCTGTATTTCATATATTACATTAATGGGGTGCTTAGATACATGAAATGATTAGGTGGGACCCATTGGGTACCATGTTCACATGGGAGGGCAGGTCCCCCGCAATATTCGACCTCTCCACCAATTCCAATATTGGTGGCCAGTGGGGTGGACAGGTGGCTTTCTGGAGTGCTAGTATAGGTGTTGTGGGCTGAAGGAGCTGGTTTCCATAGGGCTAGTATGGACATTGTGGGCCAAATGGATTCTTGGGGTGGCAGCTCAGTCACCCAAGCCTGATGTGCTGGCAGCTCACTCATGGCTGGTGGGCTGGCAGTTGACTCACAGATAGTCCTTGAAATTCCATTTCAAGCAAGGTGCAAAGCCACAAAATTCAAATGCAGTTAACCACCATTTCAAGCAGGGTGCAAGGCCACCAAATTCAAGTGCAGTTTCATAACACTTCAAGCAGGGTGCAAGGCCAACAAATTCAAGTGCAGTTTCCTACAACTTTAAGCAGGGTGCGAGGCCACTGAATTCAAGTGCAGATTCATACCACTTCAAGCAGGGTGCAAGGCCATCAAATTCAAGTGCAGTTTCATACCACTTCAAGCTGAGTGCAAGTCGACCAAATTCAAGTGCAGTTTCATACCACTTCAAGCAGGGTGCAAGGCCACCAAATTCAAGTGCAGTTTCATGCCACTTCAAGCAGGGTGCAAGGCCACCAAATTCAAGTGCAGTTTCCTACCACGTCATTCAGGGTGCAATGCCACCAAACTTGTGCAGTTTCATGCCACTTCAAGCAGGGTTCAAAGCCACCAAACTCAAGTGCAGTTTCATGCCACTTCAAGCAGGGTGCAAGACCGCCAAATTCAAGTGCAGTTTCATCCAATTTCAAGCAAATTCAAATGCAGTTTGAAGCCATTTCAAGCATGGTGCAAGGCCATGAAATTCAAGTGCAGTTTCATGCCACTTCAAGCAGGGTGCAAGGCCACCAAATTCAAGTGCAAATTCAGGCCAGTTCAAGCAGGGTGCAAGGCCACCAAATGTAAGTGCAGTTTCATGCCATTTCAAGCAGGGTGCAAGGCCACCAAATTGAAGTGCAGATTCATGCCACTTCAAGCAGGATGAAAGGCCACCAAATTCCATGCCATTTCAAGCAGGGTGCAAAGCCACCACATTCAAATGCAGTTTCATACAATTTCATGCAGGGTGAAACCACCATAAAACCACCATAAAACCACACAAAACCCCACATAAACACCACACTCACCGTTCAGTAGACATTCAGTGTGATCAGTTGATTCACAGCTTAGACAGAGTCGTGACCTCTCCCTCCCCCATTTTGCAGAGACTGAGCAACACCTGAGTTTTACAGTCCCTCCCCTCCCACCGGAAGGGGCGTGGCCTTCAGGGTGTGATTGACAGGAGAGAGATTCTCATCATTTTTTAAACACTAATAACACTTTTATTTTTTCATTGATCGGAAGAATCCTCTGCATCTGATGAGCAGAGGGGGACTGAGTAAGATGGCCAAAAATCACAGCCGTAAGTGGTAGCATTGTTTCTAAAATCAATATACAGCGCAAACAGGAAGTTGTCAAGTTTAGACTTTTAATCCTGTACTTTATTTCAAACCAACCACCACAAGCAACCATTTGCAGAGCTTTATTTTGAACCAACCACCACCAACAACCATTTACAGTGGTATATTTCGAACCAACCACCACCAACAACCATTTGCAGTGCTTTATTTCAAACCAACCACCACCAACAACCATTTGCAGTGCTTTATTTCGAACCAACCACCACCAATAACTATTTCCAGTGCTTTATTTCAAACCAACAACCATTTGCAGTGCTTTATTTCAAACCAACCACCACCAGCAACCATTTGCAGAGCTTTATTTTGAACCAACCACCACCAACAACCATTTACAGTGCTATATTTCGAACCAACCACCACCAACAACCATTTGCAGTGCTTTATTTCAAACCAACCACCACCAACAACCATTTGCAGTGCTTTATTTCGAACCAACCACCACCAATAACTATTTCCAGTGCTTTATTTCAAACCAACCACCATTTGCTGTGCTTTACTTCAAACCAACCACCACTAACCATTTGCTGTGCTTTATTTCAAACCAACCACATTTTCATTTTCAAACCACATTAAGGGCACTGACAGGTCAGTAAAAGCGCTCACAGTTTAGTAGACATGTGTTCAGTGTTATTCACAGCTCATACTGAGAGACGTGACCCTCTCGCTCCCCCATCTTTCAGAGACTGACTGAGGCACTCAACACGTCTGGCTTTTATAGTCCCTCCAGAAGGGGGGTGGCCTTCAGGAGAGAGAATCTCAACTTTTTTAAAACACTAATAACTCTTTTGTTTTTCATCGATGGGAAAAATCCTGCTGTCCTGCACAGCGGAGGGGGACACTGAGTAAGATGGCCAAAAATCACAGCCGTAAGTGGCAGCGTTTTTTTTCTAAAATCAATATACAAAACAATAGGAAGTGGTCAAGATTAGACTTTTAGTAATATAGACATAAGAAAAGTTGAACATTTGCTGGAGTACATATTAGTCAACCCTTTCTGAGCACTGTGGATGAATATCAGGATGGGTATAAACTCAGTACAATCATTACAGCTGATTCACTGCTCTATTCAAGTTAAAAATGTTCTATGGAGAGGCCGGGCAAACTTGGATCACTTTCTTTGGAGTATCAGAAGTTGAGGGGAAAGCTCATAGAAATATATAACATTATGAGAGGTATAAATAGGGTAGACGGTCGGAACCTTTTATCTAGGATGAAAATGCCAGACGAGAGATGAGGCTTTAAGATCAGAGGGGCAAAGTTTAAAGGAGATGTGTGGGGGCAAGTTTTGTGATACAGAGAGTAGTGGGTGCAGAATATGCCAAGGTTAGTGGTGGAAGCAGATACTATAGTGATGTTTAAGAAGCTTTTAGATAGACACATGGATATGCAGGAAATGGACAAATATGGATTATATGCAGTCAAATATTAGTGCAATCTAGCATCTTGTTCGGCACAGACATTATTGGTCAAATGATCTGTTCCTATACTGTACTTTGTTCTAAATAAGATGACAATATTCATCTCCAAATAAATATCAGAAATACACAGAAGGAAATAATGTTTCTATATGAAGAAAATCCATTTCTGTTTGCACTATCACATCCAACTTAGAGTCATAGAGTCAATGTGGAAACAGGTCCTTCGGCCCAACATGTCCCAGCTACACTAGTCCCATCTGCCAGCATTTGGTCCATATCCCTCCAAACCTGTCCTATCCATGTACCTTTCTAACTGTTTCTTAAATGTTGGGACAGTCCCGGCCTCAACTGCTTCTTCTGGCAGATTGTTCCATACACCCATCACCCTATGTATGAAAAAGTTACCTCCCAAATTTCTATTAAACCTTTTCCCCTTCATCTTTAACCCATGTCCTCTGGTCCTTGATTCACCTACTCTGGGCAAGAGACTCTGTACATCGACCCGGTCTAATCCTCTCATGATCTTTTACACCACTATAATATCACCTCTCATTCTCCTGCGCTCCAAGGAATACAGTCCCAGCCTACTCAACCATTCCCTGTAGCTCACATCCTCTAATCCTGGCAACATTCTCGTAAATCTTCCCTGTACCCTTTCCAGCGAGACATCATCTTTCCTATAACACGGTGTCCATAACTGAACACAATATTCTAAATGTGACCTCCAACATCATATACTACTGCAACATAACCGCCCAACTTCTATACTCAATACTCTGGCTGTTGAAGGTCAATGTGCCAACGGCCTTCTTGACCACCCGATCTACCTGCGACTCCACCTTCAAGGAACCATGCACCTGCACTCCTAGATCCCTCTGCTCAACAACACACCCCCGAACCCTTGACACCAATTCTAATCGAGATTCTGTCTATCTCTGCCTTAAAAAATATCCACAGATGGCCTCCACAGCCCTCTGAAGCAATGAGTTCCATAGATTACTTACCCTCTGACTAAAGAAGTTCCTCCTCTGGTCCTAGACTATCCCAACAGTAGAAACATCCTTTCCACATCCACTCTATGCCTTTCATTATTCTGACCCGACTGGACAGTACTCTCAGTCTCCGATACCCATACTTGAATTACTAGTTTCCAATTTGGCCCTGTCCCTGCTGCTGGCCCAATCTGGCCTGATGGTTGCCTGCTCTGCATTCTAACAAGGAGCATGTAATGGGTAGCGTATATGGTGGATGGTGGATGGTGAAGATGGCTGCTGGAGATTGAAGAAACTATGCCCCACTACATGACATAAGCACCCGAGAGTCAACTAGGTAATCAATCTCTTGTCACCACAGGCATTACGTAAGATTATATTGAACGAGAATGGAAAATGTAATAAAGATCTGCCAGTTACCGATTCTTGAAGCAACCAATTTTTTGGAACACATTGTTGCATTAAAAATATGCTGATACATTCCATAGGTATCACGCCAAAGTCAAAATAAATGCATAAAAACAAAGTGTGTTTCTCAAAAGGCTATGTGTTCGTGCCGCTTGCTCAAATGGCAAACATTTCCTAGTTAGTTGAGGACCAGGAACACATCCTCTCTGTCCACTGTCAAATGATATGCATCCTTCACAGCGTTTGGCTTATCCGTGATTCCTGCGGGTTCATGTAGATGTACATTCCTTTAAGAAAAGTAAATTCTGGAGAGGGATATTAATTGAAATAGCCCTACAGTCCTTTCTTTTCATGTATGCATTTTCAGGTGGATTTGTGTATTGTTGGCCCAGGCAGTATTCAGTTTTCAAGCCCAGTAACCTTGCAGGAGGCAATGGTGGGCCCACTTCTTAAACTACCACCGTACTTCTGAGACTGGCAGTTTTCCACAGAAGTTCCGGTCCACTCCCTGAGCCTCTGGGCTTTATGGATACATTGCCAGGAGGATGAGTAGATAATTTATCCTTTCAGACATGGGGAACATCCTATATTGTATTGACCTGATGGCAACCCATCCTGTCACAGCACATATTCGTTCATAAAATGTGCAATATCTGGTCATTTATGCTAGTGTCCTCAGGCTATGACCCTCATAATAGACTGAAATTTCTGTACTGCTTCACAAGCCCTTGTATCATTTCTCTTACAATTACTGGGGCACAGTATTGCAGCTGATAGAGCTGCTACCATACAGCACCAGAGAGCCGGGTTTGATCCTGATCTCAGGTGCTGTTTGTATGGAGTTAGCATGTTCTCCCACTGGCCACATGGGTTTCCTCTGGGGGACAATAGACAATAGGTGCAGGAGTAGGGCATTCGGCCCTTCAAGCCAGCACTGCCATTCAATGTGATCATGGCTGATCATCCCCAATCAGTACCTCATTCCTGCCTTCTCCCCATATCCCCTGACTCTGCTATCTTTAAGAGCCCTATCTAGCTCTCTCTTAAAAGTATCCAGAGAACTGGCCTCCACCGCCCTCTGAGCAGAGAACTCCACAGACTCATAAACTTCATTTCTCTCATAATTTGTAAATAAGAATAGAATTTGAAACACAAGTGTTGGTCACCAATCAGCCTGTACACCTTGCCGATGAGACTTGTTCTAAATGGGCATTTGTTGTGAGTACGTTGCTTCAAACGATCCAACTGAAGCATTCTTATTAAGATAAAGTACAAAACAGAAACTATAAAATAGATTTCAAGGTTTCAAGGTTTCAAGGTCAGTTTATTGTCACATGTACCAATTAAGGTACAGTGAAATTCAAATTACCATGCACTAAATTGAAATCAATATTAAAGATGAAGAATAGAATAGTAAGATTAAACGAGAACTTACTAGTTCGAAGTTTGATCGTTATTTTATGAGGAGTAACAATGAGGGATTACGTGAAGAAGCCCCGCCTGGCGCTTGATCGGCATACTTCAAAGCAGCGGCATGAAAAACACAGAACATAATAGCCGGAGTAAGATAGTAAGGGTCAACATAGATTTAGAACTATCAGATGATCATTTATTTTATGAGGGTCGGGAGTGGAGGGCACGTAATCCCTCATCGTTACTCATCATAAAATAACAATCAAACTTTGAACTGGTAAGCTCTCGTTTAATCTTACTATTTTACTTCGGAGTCACGTGAGTGACTACGTGAAGATTTTGTAGCTTCTGTGTTTTTTATGTCGTAGAATCATTCCATTCGACACTCTGGCTCAATCAACACAGTAATTAGCAAATAACACATTTTTTCCCCAAATATTGCCTCAGTTTGTGATAAATTTTTTCCCATTATATAAGAATGAAAATAATGCCCTTTTCATTGAAAGGCAAATTTATCACCAAAATATCAATTGATAATATTTGATAGTATAAACAAAGCAACAATTACAGAGAACCCAACACTCCGTGTCCAATCCTGACACCATGACTGGTTCCTTGTAACTTTAATATTTATTTTACACCCTCCTGCGGCCTTGAATCTTTGCTAGAGCGGCCCATCCTGTGCCATTCCTGTGAATGTATCTACCTCCTTAATGGAGTGATTTTCCACATCTAAATATCTAGTTCCACTGAGTGTTAAACATGTTTTAACCATCTAGAATATAATTATCTAGAACCATCCGTTTTTACTGATACTTAATGTGGTTTTTGTGTGTAATAAGTAGTGCTGTCTCACCACCACAGAGACTCTTACCTACTTTAACATATTGAGTCAATGTTGACCCACACACAATTTTTGGCCGACAGGATATGCTTATTTTTTTACCTTGGTTCCAGCTCTTCCTGGTATGCTTTGTTTGGTAAGTTCATAAACATATAAGATAATGTAATCTGTAGCCACATGCAATTATATAACGTAACATTTGCAATGTTTGCACTCCTATGCTGACACTAAAGTCATGAGCATTATCACTTTCAATGTTAATCTTTTAAATCATTGATAGAATTGGAGTCCATTGCCCAAAGCAAATCAGGACTTTGCTGATCTCCCAACTTCTGTATTTCAACTTTGGACAGAATATATATATATATATATATATATATATATATATATATATATATATATATATATCCATCCCTTTTTCATATCGGGATATTACAAATGAGCCCGATAAATTCTTGGTCAGCAATTTGTCCTAAATAGGACGATAAACACTATGAGATCTATTATTGGCTCTATCACTTAGATGCTGAGAAAAAATGCAATCCACAAGGAACTCCCATATATCTAATATAATATAATAACCTTTACTGGCTGCAAAAGACTTCCAATTTCTTATAAACAAAATATTGTTTTTTAAACTATTTCTCAAAATTGCAGGTATAACATTCCTTTTGTACATTATTGTTATATTAGTTAAAACATTCATAGACCTCTTTGACCATCAAATTGTTATAATGGTCTGGTCAAACCTGCAGATAACCAAATTCATATCCTCATGCCATGGATGAATTTGTACAACAATAAATTACTGCAACTATGAGTCATCATAACTGGTTCAAATATCACTCTCAACATTAATGAGAACCATGAAGGTCTGGTTTGGGCCACCAAAGCGCCCCTGGCAGCGTCCTGCTACATTTTCATCAGACACTGCCCTATCAGACAAAATTGAGGAACATAAAAGAACATCTTTCCTCATGTAAGTTAGCGAAATACATCCACCGCTCCTGCTCTCAGTTTTCCCACGAGAGCATTTGAGAGATCGGTGATTTAATCTGGATACAAACAGATTAATGGTAAGTAATCCATATTACTGACAATGTTTTTCCCCTGATTTGTTGTCTGCGACATCATTGTCTCTTCCTTAGAGATAAACAGCTGAACTAAAACCTTTTTAGAATACACCACATCTGGTTACCCAGACAATCACTTGATAATGATCTTACTTGACTCATGTGATTGATATATGCCACAGCTGTGGTATTGTTCACCTGATATGACATGCACAGTTTCATAATAGAATAGGCATTTAATCCACAAAAAGCTCCTGATACTCCAATAATTAATACAAATGTTTGGAGAAAATTTCTTAGGACAATCCATTTTCAATTCCCTGGTGTTATTGCCCGTAGTCCCCTAAACAAGGGACGTTTCAAATATTAATTTGATAAGAATAGATATTATACTTATATTAACCCAAATAATCACAGATGCTATCCATCATCCGATAATACTTGCTTCAGCTTGTAACAGCTGCAAAATTTATATATTTAAAGCAGCTTGTGGAACCTTTTCCATCCACCACTTTAATTCTGATAACTTATCCTTTGGTATTTGCATAGGCCTGTCAAAAAGGCCTGCATACTCTTATATCCTTTTTTGGAGCTTTTTTACTCTTTTACCTAAGCTCCTTCTCTGATGGAGGGACAAAGTTTGTCAACAAAGCAATGAGACATTAATATCTCGGAAAACATTATCCCCCCCCCTCGTATGGTGCTGAATTACCTAAACCCAGAATAGTAATTGAGGAATGTTTATGAATGCCTAAAACATAGTTTTTTCATTGGATGGGTCAGAACCCTTGCCTCTCAACAGGCTTGTAATTGCTGCACTAATTTGCAGCTGACTCCTGATCAACCTTCCAATTTAAAATGTGATCAAGATAAACCATGACCATGTCCTCAATAGTGCAAGTGCTGATTTTTTTATCAGTACAATTGTTGTTCCAGTAATTATGAGAACAGCCTAGAACTGAATTGAATCCATTAGACAATGTCTTAACTTGCACAGCTGACCCATTCTAATTAATTTCAAGCACCTGTAATATGATAATAAATTGGTACTAAATACCAAACCTTCGAGTCTTATAGTAATAATTAACAATTTGTTAATAACAACTGTTTTTCAATGTTGAAGATGTCCATTTTAATAAAATGTTTTACACTGTAAAAGTGTACTTAAAATGAAGTTTTGTATGGCTTTACCACCACATCTACTTTTTCCCTGGGGAAATTTATAATACAAATTTACGTACCTCTTCTTTATTGGAGATATTTTGGGTGCAAACCTAAAATCAATTTTTAGGTTTTCCTATACAGGTGAACCAATTCCTTCTACAAACTTTTTGTAGTCTTTGTTATGCCGTATCATTGATCATAACACACCTGTAATCTCCCATAATTGGAGATTTCATCAACTTCATCTGTAACAAGTTTTTGCACCTCTTCAAATGTACATGAAGCCCTCTCTTCCCAATCATATGGGTTCACATAAGGCTGTGTTGGATAAATATGTATTTTATATATATATATATATATTATATATATATATATATATATATATATATATATATATATATATACACACACACACATACGTATATATAATTATATATATATAATTATATTATATATTTTATCCCATTGAGCTCCACAAACTGATGGCAATTTGTCTTTTTATTTAAAATGATTTGGTTATTGCACAATGTTTTATTTGTTTTACATAAGTAGTGATGCTACGCACCAGCTTGAAATACTTTGAAATCGTATTTCCTTATGTCTCCATATAATTGAGACATGGGTACCATAAACGGATTCACCGTTGATACCTTAATAAAACATAAAAGTTTTATCAATAATTCTGCTGTTTCAACCATAACAGCTTTGGTGAGAGACCAATTAATTTTGGTTTCCATGGTTACTTTCCACGGCCTCACTCCTTCGTTCAGGTATCGTACCTAGTACACCTGTATATATATACATATATTTGTGCTGTGGTGTACCTTAATAAAACATAAATGTTTTATCAATAATTCTGCTGTTTCAACCATAACAGCTTTGGTGAGAGACCAATTAATTTTGGTTTCCATGGTTACTTTCCATGGCCTCACTCCTTCACTCAGGTATCGTACCTAGTACACCTGTATATATATATATATATATATATATATATATATATATATATATATATATATTTGTGCTGTGGTGGGTACTTTATGACCAGCCACCACTATCAATGCACCTTTAGGGTCAGTTTTTTCATTTTTTTTTTACTGCCCTGGTTACTCCTGAGTTTTTCCTCAAGGGGACTACCTCCAAAACAATCCGAGGTAGATATTCCCACATTGATAAATTCCACCATACATATTAATATATGGAAACCCCTCAGGGTCTGTTTTTGGGAATATTCCGGGTCTTTTTGGTTGATTTTTTTATTTTTGGAGTCTTTCTCCATTATTTTAAGCCATCTGGAGTTTTCCCTTTTCTTTTTAACTTTTAAACTCCATTTCCTCATAGCCAAAAGTTTGTGGAGTCTCCCTAACGGTAATTTTAACGGTCACCAGTATCAGAACCGGCTCCGCACTTAATCTGCCGTCCCTATCGTTGCGTTTTCCCCTGGGACGCTTTTTAAACTCCATTTTTTCCACCCGGAGTATTTTCTTTTCATTTTAACTTTTTTTTATTTTTTGCTTTCAAATTCCATTTCTTTTTAACTCCTAGTGGCTCTATACACCAGCCACGGAGTTTGGATATAGCCTGTAAGTATTTCAACTGCACTTACCTGCGGGCCCGTACCTACCGCTGTAGGTCAGCGTCGACGTAATGCCGATCAAGCGCCAGGAGGGGCTTCTTCACGTAGTCACTCATGTGACTCCAAAGTAAACTAGAATTAACAGAATATTTTCTTAAAACAATGGATCTCCAACATTTATTTTTTAAATGAAAAGAAAGTCTATATTATAACGTTTATTTATTTTATTCTCCTTAGCTTAAGTTGGTATATTCAGTTAGTTAGTACTTTAGCTTTGGGTAGACAAAAATGCTAGAGAAACTCAGCGGGTGAGGCAGCATCTATGGAGCGAAGGAAATAGGCAACGTTTCGGGTCGAAACCCTTCTTCAGACCCGAACGTTTCGACCCGAAATGTTGCCTATTTCCTTCGCTCCATAGATGCTGCCTCACCCACTGAGTTTCTCCAGCATTTTTGCTACCTTCGATTTTCCAGCATCTGCAGTTCCTTCTTAAACACATTAGCTTTGGGCTTGGTTTTCTTAGTTGAGAGCTTATCCTGGTGTTGTAGCACAAGTACTTTGTGTTTTGATTGTAATTTGGTCTCCAGAGAGTGTATATTCCTCTCTTTAATTCCTGCTGAATTTAGTTAAAATAAACAATGCAGAAGAATCCTCTGGAAAGCTTAAAACAGACCACTGAGTGGAATTACTATTGATAGTTATTTGTACTTTTTTTGTCATTTGTCATTTGTCATTACCCTGACTACAGATCTCTTTGATCCTAAAGCCGATCGTTAGTCTCATAAAATGTGTACCGTTCTTTCATTCCCATAAATCCTGTCATTTTCCAAGTAATTACTGCTGTCTAATATATATACCTAATTAAGGAAAATCCCAAATGACCAGAAAATGTCATGTAATGCATTTCTGGTAACTTGTCTGGTGATAGTGAATTGAAGGTTGCAAGGTTTCCCCTGGTGTCTTGCGATGCTATAAGTCTTGAAGCATAGGAGGGATTTAAATTCTTCCAAAAATAGACACAAAATGCTGGAGTTACTCAGCGGGACAGGCAGCATCTCTGGAGAGAAGGAATGGGTGACAAGGAAGAAGGGTCTCATTCCAAAACATCACCCATTTCTTCTCTCCAGAGATGCTGCCTGTCCTGCTGAGTCACTCCAGCATTTTGTGCCTATCTTTGGTTTAAACCAGCATCTGCAATTCTTTCATACACATTTAAATTATTCTACCTTGCCAAGAAGAATTGAATTAATGGCAGGGGTGTCTTGTGAGTTCCCAGTTACAGAATTAAAAAATGGTTTTGAAAATGTTTTATTCCTTCTTGGGTGCCCGAATCCTCTGCTACAACAATACTACGGCTTCCCAAAGCTAGTCAAGCCATCAAGCCCACTTTAAAGACTTTGATCCCAGGAAATGGGCTATCTTGCCTTGCTTCCTGGCTTTGTATCTGAACGTCAGATTTAAGCCTTTCCTATCCCTGTTAATGTTTAAATAACAATTCTTTTTGTGTTTGTATATTTGTTCAACAAATTGGGAGGTCACCAGTGATACCTGTATCAATCCATAATTGCATCAGAACTAAGAAGGCAATTAAAAGTCAAGCACATTGGGGGTGGGGTGATGAGTAAGCTTTGAGCTTGACCAGGTATTGATGTAATGTAATGTAATTGATTTTATTAGTCAAGTATGAAAACAAAACAAGTATGTAAATCATACGAGGAATTTGGTTTGCCATACAGTCATACCAAAAAAGCAACAATACACACAACTACATAAAATTTGACATAAACATCCACTACAGCGGCTCCTCCACATTCCTCACTGTGATGGAAGGCAATAAAGTCTTATCTTCTTTCTTCCTTTTTCTCCTGCGATCGGGGGAGTCCAATCATCTGCAGTCAGGGCAATTGAAGCCTCCGCAGCCGCCGATCAAAGCTCCCACGTCGGGGTGATTGAAGCTCCCGTGATCGGGGCGGTCGAAGCTCCTGCGGCTTAGAGATCCCGAAGCCAGTCCCTAACCAGGAATCGCGAGCTCCATGACGTTAAAGATGGTATTCTCTTCCCATAAACTACAATAACATATGGACTTTAATTACATTCCAGCAGTTTCATTTAGCAGGGTTCTTTTAATTTCAGATTTATCTAACCACAGACTTTTCTTCTCCCACTGCCATTTTGTCGCCCAATGGGTCAGAACCATCATGCATTGTACTGCTGTGTAGCATCACTGAAACCTAACCTGCATCACAATGCTAACAATCATACTGGTTCTACACTGGAATGGAGAACAATTTGATACACATAACTAATGATATCTCTCTTTTTTTTTGCATGAAAGAGAAGGAAGTCATTTGGCCTATCAAATCTATGCTGGCTCTGGAGGCAATCCTATCGGTCCCATTCTCCCACTTATTTCCCTGCAAACTGTTCTACCTTGCATGCATTTTAAATCTCCTTGGTTTATCTTGCTGCCTAACTATACATAGACAATTAACAGATACCAACTAGCCTACCAGGTTATTTTGTGGGCATGGGAGCGCACTGGAGCACCTGAGGGAGACCCACACGGTCATAGACAAAATGTGCAACTCCACACTGACAGATCCAGAGGTCAGGATGAAGCCCAGGTTGCCGGAGACATGTAGCAGCAGTAGTAATTACTGCACCATAATGCTGCTTTACTTTTTATCGAAATGGTAGATCTTATCCTGCAACAAGTTGATATTACTGCTTACTTATTTAGAACTGTTAACAATTGACACATCTATTGGGTTGTTTCAAATATGGGGCATAAAACATTAATAGTAAGATTAAATGAGAACTTACCAGTTTGAGGTTTGATCTTTATTTTATGAGGAGTCGAGTTGAGGGACTACGTGAATAGAAGCCCGTACAGCCGTTGGTGCGTCAATCTTCAAAGCAGCGGAATGAATTCACAGCTAACAATGACCGAAGTATAACGGCAAGATGATAAAACTAAAACTACCAGATGAGATCTATGAGGGTGGGAGCGGAGGGCACGTAGTCCCTCAACTCGACTCCTCATAAAATAAAGATCAAACTTCAAACTGGTAAGTTCTCGTTTAATCTTACTATTTTACTTCGGAGTCATGTGAGTGACTACGTGAAGACTTCAAAGCACTGTGAATTCACGCCGCAGACTCAAATCCGACGTTCACACTGCCTGGATTGACTCAAAAGTCGTTAACAATCAATCATGCATCAGTAATACATTTGTTAAATGAAATAACAGTTTATTTACAAACAAATCATAACAAACCCCTCTAACTCAGGGGAAAAATGTAACAGTACTGACACCAGAATCAGCAAACACCCCGAGCCTTGAAATCGGCTTGTGATAAAACCTCTGAAAAGTTAGCTCACTGGACCATCCTGCGGCCGCGAGGACCTTGAAATCATTTGCACCGACACCTTACTGTGTGGTTTTTTGTGACTAATAAACAAAGCCAACTGTTCCTCTCAGAGGTTTAGTAATCTCAATGTAACGAGATAAATGTGAGACTATACAGAAGCGATCATCTGCGGGTTATGCTGAAAACACAATCTTACATCCTGTCATGCCTCTTTTATTATGTTTAAGCAAATCATAGACATAAAATATAATGGCATCAGCCGACACATGCATTCTATCTAGCCGTAGCTTTTGCAATGTTTGTACACGTTGGGCTGAAACCAACACCATAAGCATGACCACCTTCATAGTTAATTTGGCTATAGATAGGCTTGTAACCGGAGCCCACTGGCGAAGCACCATAAGAACCTCACTCACATTCCAAATCCCGGCATACCTGGGTTTAGGAGGATTAGAATTGAAAACTCCCTTCATGAATCGTGAACTAACGGATGTGTCCCTACTGTATGCAATTCTGCATTCATAGGTAAATAAGAAGACAGAGCACTTCTGGCTGAATTAATCGCACTGTAACTTAATTTTTTGGTCAAAATAAAGAGTTGACAAACTCCAATACATCCGTGATCCCTGCAGTGTGATATACAATATCCTGCTGTAGGCAGAATTGCTCCCACTTCCTTATATAGGTGATATATTGCTGCTGTGTACTATCCCTGCAGGCCGACGTGAGAACATCCACCGTCCGATGAGACAGTCCTCTCCCCAGGTATGGCCTCCTTAAAATCTGCAAATTAACAGATCAATACGATCCTATAAAGGATGTTGATCCCCAGTGACTGGATTTACCAGTAGATTTTTATTCTTGGGCATAAGCATGTAAGGCTCCCTAGCCATTTGTAATACAACGGGAAACCATGCTCGTGTAGGCCAATCTGGCACTACCAATAGCCCTGAAGCGGAGTCCTCCTTGATCTTTTGCAAACATCTGCTGATGAGACGGAATGAAGGAAATACATACACAAACATTCCTCCCCCAATGCAGCGAAAATGCATCCACTGCTACTGCCCCAGGACCTGGTTACCATGAAACATATCTAGGTAACTGGTGATTTAATCGAGATGCAAACAAGTCAATATCTGGCAATGCATACTGATCAATCATTTGGTTAAATACATCCTGATTTAAACATCCATTCAATGTTGTCATTAAACTGACGTGACCTCTTCCTGGCAAATAAAGTGCTGAAAGCCAGATATTTTGGTCAATACACCAGCTCCAAATCTGGTTAGCCAGTCTATCACAAGACTGTGACTTAACTCCACCCATGTGGTTTACATATGCCACTGCTGTGGTGTTGTCAATCTGACCTGCACATGCAGATCCCTCCTTGTAGAACAATAAGCTTTGAGCCCATACCAGGTGCCCAACAACTCTAAATAATTAATCCCTCTTAATTGAGGAAGCGATGTCTCATCCACATTCCATCTGCATCCACAATTAGAAGACATATCTGTTGCACCCCAACCCAGTGCACTTACATCACTGTAATATCAGTGACGGTGATTCCACCAAACCTTCCTTAAATTTTTTGAAACATGTACTATCCACCATTGTATGTCAGCAATCACCCCAGCTGACAACTGCATAGGCCTATCAAAAATGGCCCCTTTGTATTCTCAGTGCCTGTTCCTTTGATGGTTGTAATTGTTGATAATGCAGAGGACCATACTGCACAGCTGGAAAGGCTGCAACAACTTCCCAATAAAACTGGCTACTTGTCTAATCGAAGGCCGTTGTTCTCCAACGAGATTAACACAGGTCCTCAATTAACTGATTCAATTTATCCCTGGGCAAAGTTACCAACATGTGATTGGAATTAATGGTAAATCCAGATAATCAATAATTTGGACTGGTGATAATTTAGATTTATCTGGGTGAATAACAAATCCCATTTGTTCAAAAGTGATTTTAAAACTGAAATGATTATTGGGTTTCAGCATGAGTCTTTCCAACAATCAGAATATCATCTAAATAGGCCATTACCACATGCCCTGAGCTCTAAGTAATGCTAACACAGGTTTTTACCAATTTAGTAAATAACCTAGGAGCTGAAGTTAATCCATTCGGCAATGTCCTGAATTGCCACAGCTCAGTCATCCAAATAAATTTCAAATATCTTCTATCATCACCATGAATAGACACTGCGTAATACGCATTCTTTAAATCAATGGTTCCCCGTGGTAAAGGTCTCCATTTTGAAATGCCTATAACAAACAAATTTGTTCGATAAATCCAGAATAATTGTACATCCCACAGTCTTTTTAGATCTGGGAAATATACTTGACAGAAATTGTTGACTTTGATAGACAGAAGACTCAATTACCCCTTCTTATGTAACGACGGAATCTCTGTTTGAATAAGCACATTTTCCTCATCTGAAAAATAAGTTTATGACTAGGAAAATGTTGATTAGGTAGACTGTCCTTATAGTAAAATCCAATTTTTCACCCCTTCAATACACTAAGTATGAACAAATCTGATGTCAACTGCTGCCATTGTTTGAGAACAATTTTAACCTTCCCCAATTTGAACAGGAACATCAGTTAATTCATCGTCTGTCAATGTTATATTCCTTACCAGCATCTTTCCTTGCGGCCTTGTTGTCTCGACTTCTTGTAGAGAACCTTTTTTGCCTTGCTTCCAGCTGGCTTAATGAGGGCCATGGTTATAACAACCTCATAATAGTCTTTGACCCTTTTTGCAAGGTTACCACCAAACAACAGATTTCGTGGTGGTACACTGGTCGGTTTGCACAACTCGCCAAATTCGGGTTAGCACTGGCCTAATAGCGGCCCTCCCGATATTATTAATTTCAAAATGCATTACAAAGGAGTCCCAGTTCATCCTGGTGTGCTTCAACCATATCATTTGTATCAATAACTTACACCACAGCTGTAATACCTGCTGACAACAGTTTAAGCACTTTTTTAAAACTTCATTCCTGGGCCCTAGCAGGCAAAACCCATCTATGCAAATTTGGTGATTAACCACCGGTACCTTCAGGAGATCACAATTAACAGGAGCTTTATAGTTCTTTGCTTACTTCATCCATAGCTAGCTCCTGTAACTGATGGGAGAGCATATACTGAATGGCTTCGGCCAATTCTACATCAATCGCCTTTCCTGCCTCTACACTCAGCAAACTTCCCAGCAATGTTCGGAATTACCTCCAACCGAACACCTTTACTGCTCTCCCCCAGCATAGAAACAGTGTAAGCAAACTGCCCTGATAGAACATCCTCCTCACAGGCAGGATAGTTCTGCAGCCCTGCAACAGGTGCTGCTAGCACAAGCTCTCCATCAGCCTGGCTTGGGCACCACTCCTCCTCACGGAGCTGGAACATCCTCCTCACAGGCAGGATAGTTCTGCCAGCCCTGAAACAGGTGCTGCTAGCACAAGCTCTCCATCAGCCTGGTTGGGCACCACTCCTCCCCACGGAGCTGGTCCCTGTCGAGCATTCTTTTGAAAATAGAATCTCGACGTGGGAGAGCCGTGAGCAAACGGACTCTCCTATGGAGGGTATAACCTCCAGGCCTGACTCATTTACAGGCCACAGAGACTTGCCAGTGGCCTTCCACCCTACTGACAAGCCTCCACTGCCCCCCGGCAGTGGGTCCGCAACCACTGGCTGTGTAGCCAGCACCGGACCAGGTGTACCAGACGGGCCTCCATTCTCAACACTCTCCTGCCACTTTTCCTTTCTACCCCCGGAGCGCCTCGCCGACACCTTCTTCCCTTTCTGCAACTTTCTGTACCCAAACCGTCGCAGAAATTGAATATGCGGTACATTTTTTTAAAAAACCTTACCTCTTAAACTTAACGAAGAACTGCAAATGCTGGAGAATCGAGGGTGAAGTATGAAGAAGGGTCTCGACCCGCAACGTCGCCCATCTCCTTCGCTCCTTAGATGCTGCTGCACCCGCCGAATTCTCCAGCTCTTCGTATAACCCGCGGTTTAAACTTACCGCTGCTGCTCCAACCGCACCAGCGTCTGACGTCATGACGCACCAACGGCTGTACGGGCTTCTATTCACGTAGTCACTCACGTGACTCCGAAGTAAAATGAATGATCAACACTGCATTACGCCCATTCACATGTTGTGCTCCAGTCCTATGGTGTGGCTAGAATGCCAGTTGTGGCCCTTATAATGGGCAAGAAACAAATGGGCAAACAATTCGTTTCAAGAAGTGATAAAACTAATGGTCAGGCCATCAACAGTCATCATTGTAATACAGGAAATTAGTAAATAACATGTGTGGTAATTTGCAAAAGACCAGAACTTGGAGTGCTTGATTCTGTGCTCCTCGGCAGGGGGTCTCCAATCTAGTCTTCTCCAGTGCCATCAAAATAATTAATAAAATGACCCAAGCTTCCATTAGTTGTGCCTTATTGTGACTATACAAAACCCTCAAGAAATTATACCTTCTGAAATAAACAGTGAATCTATTACAGTGAACCAGCCCATAATTATTGCTTAACAACTTCACTGGCCTTGTGTGTGATCTCATGTTCTCCCACAATTATTGAAAAATCCCATCATTTCTGAAATAGGTTTTGACATTTTTTAAGGTGCGTTGTGTTTCTGCTTTAATGTCCTGCTTGTGTCACAATATTTTTCTTGACCCTTATAACATTTTTAGGTGAAGTTTTTATAACCTGAAGGTGATAGGGTTGTGGGAAAGGTCATACTCTCAGTTGGTAGACAATAGACAATAGACATTAGGTGCAGGAGTAGGCCATTCGGCCCTTCGATCCAGCACCACCATTCAATATGATCATGGCTGATCATCCCCAATCAGTACCCTGTCTGCCTTCTCCCCATATCCCCTGACTCTGCTATTTTTAAGAGCCCTACCTAGCTCTCTCTTGGAAGCATCCAGAGAACCTGCCTCCACCGCCCCCTGAGGCAGAGAATTCCACAGACTCACCACTCTGTGAGAAAAAGTGTTTCCTCATCCCCGTTCTAAATGGTTTACTGCTTATTCTTAAACTGGTTCCGGACTCTCCCAACATCGGGAACATGTTTCCTGCCTCTAATGTGTCCAAACCCTTAACAATCTTATTGGACTGCAAGGGCCTTGTTGCTACAGTGGTAACTGGGAGGAAGGGTGATCATGATCTTGTTGGAATGAAACCAACAATAGATACTAAGATCTATTGGTGGGGGAACGAATATAGTGAACCAATACATTGATGTGATGGGTGGAAGCAGTGTGTAAGTAAAAGTCTTTATGGAAACTGACCTGCTTGATGGATTGTGACTGTCCCAGGTAAGACTGGATTCTTTAAGGGGCAGAAAGGCACCTCTTACTTTTCATGTGAAGACCTGCCTTGGAATGAGGAGCCCATACCATGTGTATAGATGTGAATTTTGCACAGGTGACATCAAATCATATGTTGCATCCCATTAAACATCACTGTATAAACCTTTTCATACTTGTGCATCATTTGCACGGCAGACCCAGAAAAATTAAGCTTCTAACAAGCTCCTCACACTAAACATGATCAGATTTCTGATTGAGCACATTTGTGTGCAAATATATTTCTGTAATGTGACTGACAGATGATTGACTGCTTGTGGTCATCATCAAAGATCTGCCAAAACTGCAAATGATGTTAAAAAGTGGAAAGGTTAAGCCTGAGGATTCATGACATATTTGTCAGTACCTTACTTGAAGTCAACAACAGCTGCCATCACTCTGTTGGTGTCTGCAAAAGTGGGCTATTATAATTTTACATGGAATCAATATCATAGAAACAAATCATTCAATCCACACCACTTTAATGACAGGCGTTGAAAGCTGCCCCCATCTATCAATTTATCTGAGGGCCTCGTGCCCTACTAGATTTGAACTCGCTGATAGTACTGTTTGTATATATTTACACTTATTTTTTATTCTGTTTTGCCTATCAAACCTTCTGGCTATTTTGCACAAAGAAGGTGTTATCTTCACTCTGTCTGCATGCATGTCTTTAACATGATAATTCATTAAGTGCCATCGCTATGTAGACCCAAGGCTGTTCACACTGAGAACTGAGAATGTAGACTTTTTAGACATAGAATGTTTATATATCTACAAGCCATAAAGTGAAAAGCTAGAGTACAAACAAAAAACACAATTCAACATTAAGCCAGCCATGTCATACAGCCTGAACATGTAATATAATATAGATTGGGTGAATCAAATTGGAAGGGGTGCTGAGGAAGAGGATTTCTTGGAATGTATGCGGGATAGTTTTCTAAACCAACATGTACAGGAACCAAGAAGAGAGCAGGCTATTCTAGACTGGGTATGGAGCAATGAGGAAGGGTTAGTTAGCAGTCTTGTTGTGCGTGGTCCCTTGGGCAAGTGTGACCATAATATGGTTGAGTTCTTCATTAGGATGGAGAGTGACATTGTTAATTCAGACACAAGGGTTCTGAACTTAAAGAAAGGTAACTTTGAGGGTATGAGACATGAATTGGCCAAGATAGACTGGCAATTGATTCTTAAAGGGTTGACGGTGGATATGCAATGGAAGGCATTTAAAGACTGCATGGATAAACTGCAACAATTGTTAATCCCAGTTTGGCAAAAGAATAAATCAGGGAAGGTAGCGCATCAGTGGATAACAAGGGAAACTAGGGATAGCATCAAAATAAAAGATGAAGCATACGATTTAGCCAGAAAAAGCAGCCTACCAGAGGACTGGGAGAAAGTCCAGCAGAGGAGGACAAAGCGCTTAATTAGGAAAGGGAAAATAGATTATGAAAGAAAACTGGCAGGGAACATAAAAACTGACTGCAAACGTTTTTATAGATATAAGAAGAGAAAAAGATTAGTTGAAACAAATGTACTTGGAAAAAAAAACTTTATTGTCATTCAGACAAATTTCGTTGCCTGCAGTCATACATATAGTAAATAACAAAAACACACAATAAACACATATTTAACATCCACCACAGTGAGTTCACCAGACATCTCCTCACTGTGGTGGAAGGCAAAAATCTTGTCTTTGTCTCTTCCCTTCTTCCTCTTCCTCTGCACTGAGGCGACCCAGGCCTCCGATGTTGTGACCGCACCGGGTGATGTAAATAAGTCCCGCGGGTGAACCACGCTCCACGAGTGGGCCGGTTCAACTCCGCAGCCCGTGGCGGTCGAAGCTGCCGAAGCTGCCGCCCTCCAGTCCAGCGGACACAGCTGTTGCCGCAGGAGCTCCGGAAAAACAGGTCACCAACCTGTGACCTGCGAGCTCCCGACGATGTTGTTCACTGGGCCCGTGGCCGGGCCTCCGAAGTCGCTGCCGCCGCCACCGCCACCGGAAAGCCGCCACAGCTCCGAGTCGGGCCGCCGGAACGCCTGAACCCGCCGCAGCCCCGAAGTCGGCCAGCCCCGCGCTGGTAAGTCCTGGCCGGCTCTACCTCCGGAGCCTCGGGTCGGTCGCAGTAAAAGTTGGAGGCCTTGTTCTTTTCACAACAAGAAAAGTCGTGTCCCCCCAAAAGGAAGAGCCGAAGAACGTTTCTCCCACCCCTCCCACACACATACACTACATAATAACTCAAACTAATGCTAAAAACAAGACAAGAAAACAACAAATAAAAAGAAAAACAGACGGACTGTAGGCGAGCCGCTGCTGCCAGGGCAGCGCCGCCACTCCCACTCTTTTGAAGAGGGCCTCGACCCAAAACGTCACATATTCCTTCGCTCCATAGATGCTGCCTCACCCGCTGAGTTTCTCCAGCATTTTTGTCTACCTTCGATTTTTCCAGCATCTGCAGTTCTGATTCATTTGATGTAGAATATGACACAAGAAACCCTCGACCAGAGATGTGAATCCCACTCATAAACTGAACAGTGACTTCATTGCTCTCTGATTCTATAATTCTTTCCCGCTGAAATCCAGGTCCACAGAATTTACCAATTTCTCTTCGGCCAGGACAAATCCCATTGTAAAGCCGTAAGTAGCTCAAGTGACACAAAGTAGAGTTTTCAATATCAAAGTCTCCAAATTTAAAAATAATTTTCTGACTGGGGTGTACACGGATCTCCCACTCACAAACAGTGTTGTTGGGATACATCTGTGGATAATTTATTGATGTAAATGTCCCACTCTTTGGACCAACTACAGTGTCCACAACCATCACCTTTCTGGCCGATCGCGCTGCTCAACGTCGCAATCAAGCAGAGAAAGATGCCGGTCTTTCTGGTGTGTTTTCCTCTCACGGTGCCAGCCTCCATGCCGAGACGGGAAGGGAAGGCATAATGCGGCCGAGTCGTTGAGCGATCGTGCCGCGGCTGCCTGCGCTTTCTCTTTTTCTTTCCCTCTCGTTCCCTGGCTGGGTTTGCACACATTCACTTCTCGATCACTTTCGAGTAGGTTCCTTGCAGTCAAAAACAGGTGAATTGATCATGGGGAACAAGGACATGGCAGACCAATTGAATAACTACTTTGGTTCTGTCTTCATTAAGGAAGACATAAATAATCTGCCGGAAATAGCAGGGGACCGGGAGACAAATGAGATGGAGGAACTGAGTGAATCCAGGTTAGCCGGGAAGTGGTGTTAGGTAAATTGAATGGATTAAAGGCCGATAAATCCCCAGGGCCAGATAGGCTGCATCCCAGAGTACTTAAGAAAGTAGCCCCAGAAATAGTGGATGCATTAGTGATAATTTTTCAAAACGATTTAGATTCTGGAGTAGTTCCTGAGGATTGGAGGGTAGCGAATGTAACGCCACTTTTTAAAAAGGGAGGGAGAGAGAAAACGGGGAATTACAGACCAGTTAGTCTAACATCGTTAGTGGGGAAAATGCTAGAGTCAGTTATTAAAGATGGAATAGCAGCACATTTGGAAAGTGGTGAAATCATTGGACAAAGTCAGCATGGATATAAGAAAGGTAAATCATGTCTTACGAATCTTATAGAATTTTTCAAGGATGTAACTAGTAGAGTGGATAAGGGAGAACCAGTGGATGTGTTATATCTGGACTTTCAGAAGGCTTTCGATAAGGTCCCACATAAGAGTTTAGTATCCAAACTTAATGCGCACAGTATTGGGGATTCAGTATTGTAGATAGAGACTGGCTGGCAGACAGGAATCAAAGAGTAGGAGTAAACGGGTCCTTTTCAGAATGGCAGGCAGTGACTAGTGGGGTACCGCAAGGCTCAGTGCTGGGTCCCCAGCTATTTACAATATATATTAATGATCTGGATGAGGGAATTGAATGCAACATCTCCAAGTTTGTGCAGATGACATGAAGCTGGGGGGCAGTATTAGCTGTGAGGAGGATGCTAGGAGGCAGCAAAGTGACTTGGATAGGTTGGGTGAGTGGGAAAATGCATGGCAGATGCAGTATAATGTGGATACATGTGAGGTTATCCACTTTGGTGGCAAAAACAGGAAAGTAGACTGTTACCTGAACGGTGTCGATTAGGAAAGGGGAGATGCAACAAGACCTGGGTGTCATGGTACACCAGTCATTGAAAGTAGGCATGCTGGTGCAGCAGGCAGTGAGGAAAGCAAATGGTATGTTATGCCCCTGTTCCACTTAGGAAATCTGAATGGAAACATCTGGAGACTTTGCGCCCCATCCAAGGTTTCCATGCGGTTCCCGGAGGTTTTTGTCAGTCTCCCTAATGGTCGAAAGTGGTTTCCGTTTTAAAAATCGGTAATTTTTTAGTCGAAGCCGGTTGTGATGCTAGTTGAAGGTGGCTGCCGGAGGACAAAAACCTCTGGGAATCTCCGGGAACCGCACAGAAACCTTGGGTGGGGCGCAAAGTCTCCAGAGGATTCCGTTCAGGTTTCCTAAGTGGGACAGGGGCATTAGCATTCATCGCAAAAGGATTTGAGTATAAGAGCAGGGAGGTTCTACTGCAGTTGTACAGTGTCTTGGTGAGACCACACCTGGAGTATTGCGTACAGTTTTGGTCTCCTAATCTGAGGAAAGACATTCTTGCCATAGAGGGAGTACAGAGAAGGTTCACCAGACTGATTCCTGGGATGGCAGGAATTTCATATGAAGAAAGACTGGATAGACTCGGCTTGTACTCGCTAGAATTTAGAAGATTGAGGTGGGATCTTATAGAAACTTACAAAATTCTTAAGGGGTTGGACAGGCTAGATGCAGGAAGATTGTTCCCGATGTTGGGGAAGTCCAGAACAAGGGGTCACAGTTTAAGGATAAGGGGGAAATCTTTTAGGACCGAGATGAGAAAAACATTTTTCACACAGAGAGTGGTGAATCTGTGGAATTCTCTGCCACAGAAGGTAGTTGAGGCCAGTGCATTGGCTATATTTAAGAGGGAGTTATATGTGGTTCTTGTGGTTAAAGGGATCAGGGGGTATGGAGAGAAGGCGGGTACAGGATACTCCTGCACCTATTTTCTATGTTTCTATGTTTCTAATGAATCTTGTGTTGAAGTTGAAAAATCAACTCTCCTTAAAGTGATCAATTCCCCTACTACAAAAATATAAAACCTCACCAAATCCTCCTGATCAATAAATTACAAGCAGGGTACGTTAACTTTAGTGGAAACTAAGCATGTGAAGACTAACAATAAAAACACTCTTGTTTTTTCAGTGGGAGGGGACAGGGAACCAAGTAAGGTCAAAGGAGTAAAAATTAGATTAAATGGCAAAGGTATAAACTAGAAATATTTATAAAAGCTCATAACTAAATTGAGAAACTATCAAAATTGACAGTTTTTTAATTGACATGTTATTTAACATGGATATATGAAAAATGTAACACCTCTTTTGTTCGTTTCAGCTAGATATTGTCACTTGGGAAAATTATGTGTTTGGATAACAAATACATTGCTCAAACAAGGCCAGAATCGGAGGCTTAATAATCATGGTCACCAAGTTTTCAGGAGTAATGGAGAAAGATAAAGAGAACAAGAAGATTGTAGTGTGTAGGAAGGAATTGTAGACACTGGTTTAAACCAAAGATAAACACAAAATGCTGGAGTAACTCAACGGGACAGGCAGCATCTCTGGAGAGAAGGAATGGGTGACTTTAAGGATCTCGACCCGAAACGTCACCCATTCCTTCTCTCCAAAGAAGATTGTAGTATTGGTTAATAATGTGGTTAAGCCTAATTAGAAAATATTTAAAACACGGCTTCACATAGAAAGAAAATTACATTTGTATAGAGTTTCATTTAATTGCAGAGTGCTTTATAGCAATTGGATACTTTTAAAGTGTGCTCACTATGTAATGTTGGAACTGCAGTCGACAGTCAGAAAACAGCCAGCTCCTACAAATGATATTGTAAGAATCACCATATTTTGTTTTGAGATGACAAAAATATCGTGCCAAAGGAGTTTCTCCATCCACCTGAATGGGTGAACAGTGTCTTTGTTTTACTGCTTTCATGGCTCTTAAATAACTTCTTTACACATTAGAACCTTTAGATGCAAAACGAAATGAAGTGGGAAAGTTGCATACTAATCACAGCCTTCCTGATTTTGAAGATTGGAAAATGTAGTAGGCTGCGTCTGGGGTCTGACTATGTGATGTGGACATGCATTAATATTCCATAAATTTCTTGACTCAGCATATCCTGGTGCAGAAATGGAAGAGGTTGCCACACTTGAAAGTATTGAGACTTTAAAGAACAGTCCATGTTGTTAGTCCCTATTGGGATACAAATCTAGCAATAACAAGATATGGGTATTTTTATTTTGCCATTTTCTTGAATGGTAGGTTCCAGCCACTATTGCTTATGCCATCACCAGTTTTTTGTTAAGCTCAGCCTATTGATAGTTATGGTGGATTCTGATAGTAAAAACACACACATTGATGAAATAAAACAGAAAATGCTAGAAACTTCCTAAAGTTTTCAGTATTTTCTGTTTTATTTCAGATTTCCAGCAACCGCAGAATTTTTTTAATTGTCATATATTGCTCAACCTCAGTTACACTGCAGAGGTAATGATGGATCTCTGTGAACTTGGCCTTCCTTCTGGTGACATTATTGCACAATGGCGTTTAATTGGAAACTTCCTGACACTTGCGGATAAGGGAAATGATGGCCCATGTGCAATTCCTCATTGTGCGAGTCTTGGAGAGACTTGGAAATGATGATGTCCAAAATATTTCTACTCCTGTCCTTCTTGGAGTTTTAGAGCCAGGGAGATTGGTGAGACAACAATCAAACAAGTTGTCCTCTTCAGAATTAGGTTATGCTTCTTGAGTGGCAATAACTACATTGGATATCCATAGATTTGATGCAACCGAATGCCACAAGCCATATTGTAGCCAATATGACCCTGGCCTATTTAAAATGCAACCCTTCCATCATTTGATATATTTTCTTTTACTTACAGACAGTGTTGAGGATGAGTTGGAAATGGCTACCGTCTGCCATCGTCCCGAGGGGCTGGAGCAGCTTGAGGCACAAACTAAATTCACAAAAAAAGAACTTCAGATCCTCTATAGGGGTTTTAAAAATGTAAGTAAATACAATAATAACTGGAATTAAAATTCATAATAACACCTAAAGCTAATTCCCTTGAGATTTGAGTTAGAAAGTTTGCTTGTTTGATTCTGGATGAACTGGAAAATTGATTTATTGATCCTTGAAGTGAGAATAAAACAATGAGTGCTGCATTGCAAAGCACTTCTCTTGACTGTCAAGCTTGTTTTCATGGCAATTCATTGCTCTTTCTGTAGTGCATGTATTTTAATCATATTCATTTATTAAATAGCTTCTGAGAATTGAAAAGGAAAACTTTCTTGGAAGGATGGTAGAAATCATGTTTCATTACAGCACCATATTGAGTGTTTTGATTCACTTTTGGATCAGCATTTGATGTGGGTACTTCAGTATGGACAAGGTCTTGATCCCTTCCTCAACTAAGCTCGGTACCCTTTTCTCCCACCAGAAATAGTGTACAAAAAGGACATGGTGGATTAGTGCTCTCAATACATATGTTGTTTCTCTGTTGCAAGGCAAATATGTCACCAATATAAAGTTAATCTTGTAATCATTGTAAATCTGTTTGACTGTTGACCATTGGAATGAAATACTTTGTTATCACATGTGGCTAGGCACAGTGAGATTCTTTGCTTGTATACCCAATGTATACAAATAACAGCCACCTACGGTGCTGACAAAGTTACAAAGCACGCCGGCACCTCCTTTTGTTCCCCCCCCCCCCCCATAAGCCGGTCCCCCTATGCCGGGTCCTCCATTTTTCTTCCCCTCCCACCTCAAGGTGGTCCTCCATACCCTCATTGACCTTCGACCACTGGTCAACCCACAAGGCATCATCGCCACCCACGAGGCTTCACCGCTGCCGAGGCCCCATCGTCGCAAAGCTTCACCGTCCACTTCATGCCTCCATGATGCCGACCTGGGCCCCAGCCACGGGCTCCGTCGGCCAACCCGGACTTCGATCCGCCAGGCCCTAGCTGGGCCCCGACCCGGGCTTCTGAGGTCTTGCAATTCAAAACTTTTGAATTATGTTTTGTATTCAAATTTCCGAGGATTAACCTGAACTCAAGTAGGACATTACAGAAAAGCTTTCTTACTGTAATCTCTGTAAATTCTGCTATGGCACTGTAGCACAGTGAGTAGAACTGCTGCTTCACTGCTTAGGTTAATTTCTGATCTCCGGCACTGCCTGCATAGTGCTTGCACATTCTCACAGTGAACGCATGGGGCTATGATTTCCTCTCATATCATAAAGACATACAGGTTGGTAGGATAATTGATCACTGTGAATTACCTCTAGTTTATATGTGAGTGATATAATCTAGGAGGAATAGGAAATATGGAAAGAATGAATGGGATGTTTGTGGGATTAGAGCAATTGGGTAATTGATGGTCGGTGTGGACTCAGTGGGCTAAAGGATCCCATTTGTGATCTGTTTGAATGTTCAGCTCAATTGTATGACAACATAATCGTCAAGCAAGGAAAATGATTAAAATAGTTAAAAATAGCCCAGAATGTAGTCTTTAGGGCATAAGGGAAGAGCGAGAATACAATGCCCACTAGCATTGAACATGTAAGAATATTATCTGTCAGCAGTTCTAACATCAGTGCTTTGTGCTCCACTGCCAACAGAGTAGCTGAATGTGCTGCCGTGAGTGCTGTGAGCAGCCATTCATTTCCCAAGTGTTTAGCTTTAATAACCAAAGACCATGAAGCCAGACTGAAAGCACAAGTATAGATATACTTAGGAAATAGAAAGTTCACCAAATTAAAACATGCAATAATGATAGATTTATAAGGGGTGTTTATGCAAAAGCCTAAGCTTTATTTGCCAGATTTATTTCTCCAAACTATTTAGATTTTTGACATTCTATTTGGTGCACTTTCGAGAACTTTGAGCTTTCTGTAATTCTATCTTCCAGCTCAGAAAATGTCCCCCGAATAGATTGCGGATACTTTCAGATAACATTGTAAGCATGAGTACAATTTTCACAGTATCCAAGTTTCATTGTGAATCCAATCCCAAATGCATCATAATAAGTTGTGAATTGACAACTCTGCCAAAACACACCTATAATGAACACAACTGGCAGAATGTTCAATTTCCACAGACAATAGTGTTGCTATTATTTGTGCCTATTCTATATTCAATGACAATGCATATGGAGCTAGAGATATATATTTTTTAATGGAATATTGGACTGTACTGTGCTGAACTGTGGGCTTTTAGTTGGCCTATTTTTCTGCAGCTTTATAATATGTCAACACTGTAACTTGCCGGAGGTTACAGATACATTTTATTTGTCACGTGTGCCAACTGGCACAGTGAAATGAAATCACCATACAGCCATACAGGAAAAAAAAAGAACATAACAAAGTAGCTAGAAGTTCAACATAAAACATCCCCTCACAGCAGAATCAAAGTTTCCCACTTTGAGGGAAGGCACCAAAGTCAGCCTCTTCCCAATGTCCCCCACTGTTCACCCGTGGTCAGGGCCTCCCCGAGTCCTCTGCTGTCGCCGCTACGGGCGGCCCGATGCTCAGGCCCGCTCGCCGGGGTGATGCAAGTCCGACGTCGGGCCTGGGGGATGTCCTCAGCGGCCTGGACCTTGAGTCGGCCCCCTCCTACCAGAGTCCGCGGCTCCCAAAGTCTGCAAGCCGCGCCGGGTGGAGATGCAACACTGGAGGCCCTCAGCAAAGGGCCCCAGGACTCCGTGGAGTTCAGCGCCGCCCGCTATTGCAGCTCTCCCCAAAGCCAGAGCTCCATGATGGGAGCTAGGGCGACTGGGAGTTAGTTTCCCCCTAAACCTGCCCCCCTCCCCCACATAGAAAAGTTAAAGATTCCCCCAAAAACACACTTTTAATGGACTAAAAAAAAATTTAAAAAAATGTAAAAACAAACGGGCTGCAGGCAGAGGCTGCCGGCAGTGCAGCGCCCTAGTGACAAAGTGGATAAGCATTGCTTTAACAATTAACTTCCCAAAATAATTAGCCCCGCTCTGCTTTGCCAGCCTAAACTTTTAACAGACATGTGTAGATACTGTGAAGGTTCAGGGTGATAATGGCATGATGTGTGTAACATGGCAACTGGGATCAAATTAATTCCACAGAAACAATGGAAAAATTAGGGAATGAGGGTCAAATCAGGATCACCTGGATAGAGAGAAGATGGGATGAAGGTAGAATGAAAATTAGAATAAAAGGAAAGTTTTTTTTTTTTAAATTCTTTTCATTTCTAAAATAATTGCTTTATGCAGGAATACGACTGCATTTTAAACAGTTTGCAATCTTGAGCAGCAAAGTGGATAAGCATTGCTTTATCAATTAACTTACCAAAATAATTAGCGTCGCTCTGCTTTGCCAGCCTAAACTTTTAACAGTTATGTGTAGAAACTGAAGCCTTAAATGGGCAGGCTGCATCCTATGTGGCATAAAATAGACATTTAAATTACATGGAAGTCCAGCAGTCTTGGAGAGAAAGTGGGAATGTTGCACTGAGTCCAGGATTCGCTCTGCCAAGATTTTGGTGAATGGTGAAACAGGCTTCAGGGGCATCTTGTCTTTTCCTGCTCCGGTTTCTAATGATCTTATGTTCTGATATCCACCAATAAATTCTGGAGACTCACAACTCATGACTCATTTTAAATTCCCTGAATTTGTCAGTCTTTTTATATTGATACCAAAGTTCATCATTGATGCACTATTATGTTTTCCGCCAAGATTCAGCCAGTTTACTTTTTTTTTTAATGTTGAGTGACTCAGTATCAAAACAAAACTTTAAAAAAAGCTCTGCAGAAGATCCACATCCAACTATAGACTTGCCTTTTCCTTACAGAGCTGGTCGGGCAAGGCCGAGGAACAACTCCAGGACTGTTTGGAGTCTATAGATTGGGCAATGTTCAGGTACTCGGCAACGGACTTGAACGAATATGCCACAGTGTTACAGACTTCATAAAGAAATGTGTGGAGGACTGCATCCCACCAAAAACCTTCTGAGTGTTTCCTAACCAGAAACCTTGGATGAACCATGAGGTCCGCACTCTTCTGAAGTGCAGATCACGGATATTCAGGTCTGGAGACACAGAGGTCTACAAGAAGTCCAGATACAACCTTGGTAAGGCCATCAAAAAAGCCAAAAGGGACTTCTGCTCCAAGTTGGAGTATGAGATGGATGTTCGGCAACTGTGGCAGGGCTTGAATGCCATCACCTCCTATAAGGCGAAATTAGGAGGCAGCTCAATTGTCAGCGAAGCATCACTCCCTGACGTGCTCAATGTGTTTTACCACACTTTGATAGGGAGAACACTGATGTGCCTTGCCGAGCCCCCATTCGCCATGATGGTATTTCAGTCACAGTCACAGAGGCCAACTTCAGAAGATCCTTCAGGGGGGTGAACCCTCGGAAAGCACCTGGACCTGATGGAATACCCGGTCGTGTTCTAAAAACCTGTGCGGACCAACTGGCTGGAGTTTTTATGGATATTTTCAACCTCTCACTTCTGAGGTCTGAGGCTCCCACCTGCTTTAAAAGGGCATCAATAAGACCAGAGCCCAAGAAGAGTAAGGTGATGTGCCTCAATGACTATCGACCAGTGGCACTAACGTCTGTGGTGATGAAGTGCTCCGAGAGGTTGATTATGGCGCACATCAACTCCTACTTTGACAAGAACTTCAACCCACTGCAGTTCGCTTATGGCCACAACAGATCAACGGTGGATGCAATCTCACTGGCTCTCCACTCCGCTCTGGACCACTTGGACAACAAAAACTCATATGTCAGGCTGTTATTCATTGACTACAGCTCGGCATTTAATACAATCATCCCCTCCAAGCTGGTTACCAAGCTCTCAGATCTGGGTCTCTGCACATCCCTCTGTAATTGGATCCCCAACTTCCTCATCCAGAGACCACAGTCTGTCCGTATTGGTGGAAATGTGTCATCCTCAATAACAATCAGCACAGGATCACCTCAAAGCTGCGTGCTCGGCCCCCTGCTTTACTCACTCTATACTCATGACTGCGTAGCCGGACATGGTGCGAACTCCATCATCAGGTTCACTGACGACGCCACTGTTGTGGGACGTATCACTGATGGGGATGAGTCAGAGTATAGAAATGAGATCGACCGATTGAAATCGACCAATTGACCATATGGTGCCAACACAATAACATGGCTCTCAACACCAGCAAAACCAAGTAACTGATTGTGAACTTTGGAAGGGGTAGGATAGGGACCCACAATCCCGTTTACATCAACGGGACGATGGTGGAAAGGGTCAAGAACCTCAAATTCCTGGGCGTGCACATTTCTGAAGATCTTTCCTGGTCCCAGCACACTGATGCAATCATAAAAAGTGCACATCAGCACCTCTACTTCCTGAGAAGACTACAGAGAGTCAGCATGTCAAAGAGGACTCTCTCTCGAGCTTCTACAGGTGCACAGTAGAGAGCATGCTGACTGGTTGCATCGTGGCTCGGTTCGGCAACCTGAGGGTCCAGGAGAGGAAAAGGATGCAGAAAGTTGTAACCACTGCCCAGTCCATCATTGGCTGTGACCTCAACACCATCGCAGTCGCTGCCTCAAAAAGACAGCCAACATCTTCAAGGACCCACACCATCCTGGCCACACACTCATCTCTCCGCTACCATCAGGCAGAAGGTACAGGAGCCTGAAATCTGTTATATCCAGGTTCAGGAACACCTTCCCCACAGCCGTCAGGCTATTAAACTCGCCATCAAACAAACTGTGAACAATAACAGCCTATTGCGCTTTATCTGCTTATTCATGAGTGTATTGATCTGAACTGTTCTGTATTTTTGTTTATGATACCATGTTGTACTGCAGCAAGCAAGAATTTCATTGTCCTATCTGGGACACATGACTATAAACTCTCTTGACTTGACTTTGTGAAGTGCCAATCAGCCGACACTTCAGATACTTTTTGATTTGAAACATCACAATATAAGGCCAGAATCAATCGTCAGTATCCAGGAATGGAATACGTAAAAGGTTTATTTGGCATTCCCAAATCCATTACTTTAACGGATGGATTAACATACATAAATAAACTGGTTAATCTCTCCATTAAACAAACAGACAGGGGAATATTATATAATTACATTGTACATTATGTGCTATTATTGCTGACAGTGATTTCTCATGTGTATTGTTCTTTTGTACACAATAAACATAAATTTCCTTGCATTTTTCAATCACTAAATTAAGTTGTAATGTATAGGATCGGGCTCACTTTGCTACCCTCAGATCAGCCTTTGTACTTCCAGACACAAAAAGTTCACTCCAATCCTCCTGTCCCACTTCGGCAATTTTTTAGGCGACTACAGGCGACCAGGCTGTTGCCACATGGTCGCCGGGGTATCGCCTGTATGGTCTCCTCAGTTGCCCAAAGAGTCATACCTTTTTTCTGGTTGCTGCTGGAATTTGAAATATTCAAAACATTTTGGCGACAGTCAGCGCCCTTGAGCTTGATGCTAACGATCGTAGCCTGACGTAGGTCCTGTGGCCAGGATGACATAGGTTGCCGCCAGGATGACATAGGTTTCTGCCAGGATGACATAGGTTGTCGCCGGTGTTGACCAGTGAATTCCATTGGAGACTACCTACACCAACCTACGACTGAATAGTTTACCTAGTATTAGGTTGTCGTGGGTGGATGTAGCTTGTCGTAGGTGGATGTCCTATGCGTCGCCGGTTGTCGGTAGCTTGCTGTAACTTGACGTCGACGAGGAGGTAGGTTGTTGTAGACATTGTCACCAGTTTTTCGGCAACCTGCTACGACCATGACAGTCGCCGGCAGTTGCAGAAAATATCGCCTAAGTGGGACAGGCAACATCTTTGAAGAGAAGGAATGGCGACGTTTCGGGTCGAGACCCTTCTTCACACTTCTCCAGTATAGGGTTCATGGTTTATTATCCTTATTTAGCTCATTATTTTGGATGGCTTCTTTGGATAGAAGGAGCTGCTTAGGTGGGCAAAATTGGATATTTTGCACAAACATTAGTTTAGACCATGTCTGGGGCAAAATACCATCTTAGTAAAGGTTAAAGTTTATGGTGGGTTGTGCCCTTCTGCATGAGCAGCTGAAGTCACTTAAATTGCCAGTTAGTGTTGATTAAAGTGGGTGGTTGAAAATCATCTGCCAAGATGTCTATGGAGCCCCAGACTTAAAAAACAAGATTTATAGATTTTATGGGGAAACAATGAACATTGAGTTAATGCTGAAAAGTGGTGATGAGGTAAAAAAAAAAAATCAGCCATGAACTTGCTGAATGAAGAAGGCAGTGTTCTGCCACTCCTATTTCTCATGTTCTTACATTCAAATGTATTTTTGTGAAAATATTTTGCCATGAAACTGAGTTATAATCACAAATATTTGATTAGAGAAATTTGTTTTCTCAGTTGTTACCTTCTGGAGGTTTGAAAGTAAACATTGAAACATGTAGACAGACTTTTTGCAAAATCTTGATAGAACAGTGGTAAAGTCTTGATACCATAGCATTGTTTCAGGACTTTTTATTGAACCAATCTAACAAGAAATTTGTACAATGCATATTTTCTGTTGTTACAAATACATTAGTATACTCCATAATGGAATTTTAAATGAGTTAATAAAACAGAAGCAATCATGCACTCCAACTTCAGAGTAGTAATAAAGGCTCGCTCATGTAGCTTGTCTGTTTTAGGAACAGCAGGCATTAGGGGTCAAAATCCCCAATCGTAAGAAAAACCACAATCAGAAATATCACCTGTCCATTTCCCTCCACAGATGCAGCCAGATTCATTAAGTTCCTCTAGCAGTTTGATTTTAGCTCAAGATTCCAACATCTGCAGTCTCTTGAGTCTCTTGGTGGAACATCCTTACTGGAATTGAATAATGAGTATTATGAATAACATGTGAGAGAAATTAACTCCAGAAAAAAAAGAATGCTAGGGTGTACAAAAATAGTAAGATTAAATAAGCTTACCAGTTTGAAGTTTGATCTTTATTTTATGAGGAGTTACGATGAGGGACTACGTGAAGAACCCAGTCCAGCCGCATGTGCATCAATCTTCAAAGCAGCAGTGTGAAATCACAGGTAATAGTGACTGAAGTATAACAGCAAGATAACAGAAGACTAAAACTACCAGATGACATTTATGAGGGTTGGGAGCGGAGGGCACCTCGTCCCTCATCGTAACTCCTCATGAAATAAAGATCAAACTGGTAAGTCCTAATTTAATCTTACTTCGGAGTCACATGAGTGACTACGTGAAGACCTCAAAGCTCTGTGATTTCATGCCATTAGAAACGAGTTTACACAACCACAACTGCTTCATTGACAAATGAAGGAAAAACATTCATAATGTATACAGTCATGACATAGATTTAAAACATGCCGATGCTGTTTAAATGAAGTAATAATATTCACACCTCACCCGGATGGAAAGTATAACTAGAACGTAAAATATAGTTGACAAATACCCTTGGTCTAGCAATAGGTTATTATAAATAACCATATAACCATATAACAATTACAGCACGGAGACAGGCCCTCTCGGCCCTTCCAGTCCGTGCCGACCATTTGTTTTCCCCTAGTCCCATCTACCTGCACTCAGACCATACCCCTCCATTCCCTTCACGTCCATATACCTATCCACTTTACTTTTAAATGTTAAAATCGATCCTGCCTCCACCACCTCTGATGGAAGCTCATTCCACACAGCCACCACCCTCTGAGTAAAGAAGTTCCCCCTCACGTTACCCCTAAACTTCTGTCCCTTAATTCTCATGTCATGCCCTCTTGTTTGAATCTTCCCTACCCTCAATGGGAAAAGCTTATCCACGTCAACTCTGTCTATCCCTTTCATCATTTTAAAGACCTCAATCAAGTTCCCCCTTAACCTTCTGCGCTCCAAAGAATAAAGACCTAAATGTTTGGAGATTCGTTCGTTCGACCATGCTGCAGCCGTAAGGATGTGGTTTACCGGAATGTAAATACCCTTGCTGCTGATGTTGTAGCAGCCCTGGTGGAATGAGATCTAGAATCAGAATCCATTCCTTCATAACTCAAACTCCGTTTTATCATCTGGAGTGGCCTGAACAGATACGTTCTAAGTTTTTTGTGACTAACAAATATTGCTAGTTCAGAACCTCAAAGGCTCTTGGTGACCTTGACGTATTGTTGTATATATGTGTGCGTACATTACCAAAGGAATCCTGGTGTACCTGTAACTATTTTGAGACCCGACACCACTTCTGCTCTGCTCAAGTATTTATAAACATAAAATATTATATATTATTATTTACAGATGTAATCCTCCTGTACTGTCACAATTATGTAGCGACCGAACCTGCTGCGCTAACCAGCGGCAGAAGGATAACTACCTTATGAGCTCCGGCCAAAGTTAAGGATGTAGCTGGAGCCCCCTGGTGAAATAGCTTTCACAAATGTCAAAATCCCATACGGCATTGTACTGGTCTTGGGAGACCTTGTGTTAAGATATCCTTATAAACTTGATATCCGGGGTGAACCCAACAGAGCGGGTCTCGTTTGCTACAGCCAATTCAATGAGAAGGCACGTTGGCACAGTTAATGGCCGTACAACTCAATTATTGACAAAAGATCATTTAACATGAACTGACGTTTGGAGTTTAACATGAACACCAAACGTCAGTAATCTATACCGTTTTCAATGTAACATGAGCATTAAACAAACTCTTTTTATCTCCTGGAAAAGAAAAGTCTTGCTTTTTGGTGCTATTCGAGCACTCTGAACACCTAGAAGGATAGATTTAACAACCCAAGCCTTAGGGCAGTTTATTGAATCTGCAGAATATAATTTGATTTATCATGCAACGGCTGATTTCCCAAGCCTCAGGCTGAACCAGCAAAGTTACGTTTAAAATAACCATATAAGGTTGTATTATTATTCCTGACAAATCAGGAATCAACATTGCATAAGCCAATCACACAATAGGAACCTAAAATGGGCTATTAATGACTTTATTTGAAGCCCTGATTGATGAAGCAAATGGAGGAAGACATAAAAGACCTTCCTTCTCCTTGTAGTGAGAATGTATCTCTCGCCACTGTTATGCCACATATTTTGCAACCTGTGAATAAGCATGAAAAACAAACATATCTATATTTGGTGTCCCATGGAACCAGAGTTTCATAATACGGTGTGATTCAACACCAATTCTGTGTTGCCATTGACCTATACTTGATGATTCTCCTGTGGCAAACGAGAATGTAACCAATACAGGAGTCTTTAATTGATTGCACCCATGTGACTAACATATGCCATCATCATAATGTATCAACATGAAGTTGAGCATGCAGATATGCATATTTGCTCAATCACTCCTTAACCCATACAATGCCCAAAGGGTCTATAGATAGTTGAAACCAATAAGTGAAGAATTGGTAAGTCATGCAAATCTGCTCCACCTCCAAACTCGAGATGATAATCGCAATTTAGTGTCTGTCGTGAACGGCAACTGTGACTCGATTTCCGTGCCAGCCTGGCCATTATACTGAGCCTGCCCAATTCTAACCTGTTTGGAATGCTAGTATTGTCCAGTATTACATGGTTAGACCCCTCAAAGTAGATGATAATGTCTCAATCATTTGTATTGTACAAACAAGTGCACATCTTACCAAGTTGTAAGTGGTCCCTTAGTTATAGAGTAACACAGGTAATATGCATGGAATCTCTGGCCAGCTTTCATGCTGCCACCAGCTTCAGTGAACCACTACTGCCGATTAAGACGTGGGGTGCGTGTCACCTAAACTATGAAGCCTTACTCGTTCAATAGCTTGTGCTTCGTTCTCTAGGTATCGCCTATGAAACAGATCTCACCTGAATAGAAGATTTGGCGGCCGGCTCTATTGTCCCCCTGATAGCGGTGTTCACTGCATATGTGTTTGGATGGCAAACTTGCTACCAGGCATGGTACGTCTGGCATGTGGCCTTCATCCCTTGGGTATGTTCCACGGCTATACCCGCAGACTTGGCGTTAGATTACACTGACCCAGCATGGTCCCCTCTTACATGAGGGAGACAAGGTGCTGCTGGCGCAATTTCCCATTTTAGGGCCATTAGCACCATTTTGCAAAATAATGAAATATTTACCTAACAACTACTGGAGCAGTAATGAATACTGTTTGTCCATCATTGTGACTTTAGTAGCTCCAGCTGGTAATAACAAGTTGTGTTAACAATGACCTACATGGCACTTTATAGTTTACCATTTAACAGGATGACAGTTCTCCTACTTGCACAGCTGAATCCCATCTATATTATTTCCAATTAGTCTTAATGAATAGAAGGCTGCTTTATAACAAGGCTGTTACAGGAATCTATTGACTGCAATCTGTTGCCCAGGCCAATTGAATAGCTTGAGGTAAATCCCAATGTCCTACATGTCTATTTGATAACAACTTAATCTTAACTGGATAGAGGAACCCAATTTCTCAAATATAGTTTGAGATTTAAACAGTTGATTTTATCAAATACAGCGTTAAAATATCATTGAGACAATACATAACCAGTGTTTTTGAAATCTGAGTAGTCCTCTTTGAATGCTTTCTTGTCATTATTCTGTTATATTGCCTTATCCTAGAAATGCCTCTTCAAATATCCCCCATGATCACTGTCAATGGGAATACACTTTAAAATCAATTGTTAATCTACCATCTTTCATAATGAACAGGCCACGCCTGCCATCATTTGCTACACTGCCATAGACTTGGCATCCCCACTAAGCAGCCCGTCTAAGGTGCTGCTGGCACGGCCTTCTCATAGGCCGGTACTGCCATAGACTCAGCATTCCCATGAAGCAGCCCTGAACAAAGGTACTGTTGGCGCCCATGAAGCAGCCCTGTGCAAAGGTGCTGCTGGCAAGGCCTTTCCCATAGGCCAGTATTTGCCATAGATTTGGCGTCCTCATTAAGCAGTCCTGAGCAAAGGTGCTGCTGGCACAGCCTCTCCAATAGGCTGGCACTGCCATAAACTTGGCATCCCCATGAAGCAGCCCTGAAACAAGGTGCTGCTGGTGCGGGCTCTCACATTGACCCGCGCTGGCCCAACTCCTGCTGTAGGAGTGTATCTAGATTCACATTCCTGGAGGGGAACCCTCCCAACATCCGGGCAGATCATTTTTGTCAGTTGTCCCCATATCCTGGGGATGACTGCGTTTTGGGAACTGCATTGCTGCTGGATTTCCCCTCCCCGGGAATCCATATATATATCCCTTAGCTGGTTCCCTGGTTCCCTCATCAGCTGTCCTGCAGGAGACCTAAAACAGGTAAGAAATACCACTTACCTGAAGTTTAAACTTACCGCTGGAGGAGCTCCGCTGCTCCAACCGGTCGACCTGCACCAATGCGTCTAACGTAATGACACACGTGTGGGCTGGACCGGGTTCTTCACGTGGTCACTCACATGACTCCGAAGTAAAATCTTGCACTTAAAAGACCATGTGCTATCAATGAATGCTGTTGACTGTACCACAAACATGATCACAATTGGTTGATGCCACTTATGTGAATTTTGTTTGCACATTGGGTACATGCCAAGAGACATCAAGAGAAGATCTTAATCATAGTTAACTTCCTAGATGCCCCACCTGGTCTAAAGGAGGAATGGAAGGGGGACATGAAGAGAGATAGAGTAATTCCAACTTTCTGCTGGACATGATGATGTGGGAACATCTACCCCTGCATGTGGACCCTGGCTGTCCGTTCCCCTGCAGATCTCCTCCTCAAGGGTCACGTGTCCTATATTTAAAACCCTCAAGGTACCAACTTGATCACTGAACCATCCTGAAACTTACAGCATCTGCAGCCTCCATCCTTTCAGGGATATTCAGTCTAGGATACTCATATTAATATATTAAATTGTCTAATCTTTGTTAAACCAGCTGGGAAATGCAATTTATGGTAATCAATAATTAGCAGCAGCTTTTTATATTAATATCAAACATTTGAAGAAGCATACCTTTAATCACAGATTTGCATTCAATATCTCATTCACTCCTGTTGAAGGACAAACATCTTTGGCAGTTTGTACCCCTTTCAAATCTTTATGTTCAAGAGGGATTTTGATCATGAAGACAAACATAAATTGTTTCCTTTGGAAATCAGGAGTCGGGATCAAAATTTAAGAAAACCTCAAAGTTCAGCAACGTATTATTTTCTGGAATCTGGTGGTTGAAACATGTGAGGAGACTACATGGTGACATTTGGAAGGGTGTTAGATAACTACTTAGAGGGATAGACCAGGCGTAGGACCTCCCTTCAATTCTAGGTTGAATAACTTTTTTTTTCTAAAACCCAGGAAAAGCATAATGAACAAAATGGTTCATGTGATACGTTTCTATATTACCCACCATAATGTGATTCTGGATCTCCACATACTTTCTGCTCTGGGGCATTCAGATAAATAAATTGCAATCTTTTACCAAGATTAGAGAATGTAACTGAAGATTGCGCTCATAAAAATGTCCATTAATCTGCAACAATTATCACAGCAGCATAATACATTTAAATCATCAGTAACGGAATTTCAGAGTCTGTTTTTTAGTTGCATAAAATTCCATTTGGTTTTAGCCTCACCTCTCATTTAATTTCCAAATCCTGGCAAGTCGAGGAGCCTGTTGCCAAGAATGCTGATATAAAACCATTTAAATGCATTACTATGAGGGAACATCCTACTTATCTTATAAAAGCAGCTGCAACTAGCTTTGAAAAATATTCAATAAGAGTTTGTTTTGATTCAAAATAGCCCTCTGAGGAAAATGAAAAATATATTAAAACTGAATTTTTGTTGCTCACTTGTTTTCGATAATGACTTGAGACAAACACTGAATAAACTTACTTGTAGCTCAAACTCTCTGAATCTCATCTTAAAAGTTTTCTGCACAAACTACATTGGGTAATGAAAGCAGTATAATTCCTTTATGTCTGGTTTTAACTGAATTAATTCTGTCACAAATTAACTATATTTTCTTCTAAGTAAATATTGGCCTTTTTGTGTAATTCATACTTGTACAAATTACAAAGCCTTGATCTAAAAATGTAGTTGCACAATTTTCCAGGGTAAAAGTGTTGTTAGCATCTAACTAATATTCTTAAACAGCTCAAGAAATCTAAATTCATTAAAATCAGTGTCCTCTCTTGTACGACATGAATTGTGGGCATTAGGAATTAAACTTCTTAGCAGCACTTTTCTACAAGACATAACACTTTAAATCTTATCACAACAGCTCCTAGGAATTATGGATACCAAATTAATGCATGCAACTATGAGTCCTCCACAGGGTTGGAGAAGAAACAATGCATGCAGGTGACACATTCCTTATTCAAAGGGTAGTTGTGCCAGGAAGTTACCTCGCAGGTAACTTTCAGTGCATGAATGATGCACTTTTGAGAGCTTTGGGATACTACATCTGAAAACTCTTCCCATTCATGAATGTAACTGATGCATTCACTCAAAATTGAAAGCTCCCCACTTTGCTGGTTGATCTTTTTTATCTGAACAGCAAGAGTGAGCTTATTTACTACTTGAGGTTTGTTTGTGACATAAAAAAATATAAAGTTTAGAAACAAGAAACAGCAGTTGCTGGCTTACACAAAAGGACACAAAGTGCTGGAGTAACTCAACGGGCCAGGCATCACTGAAGATAGGTGATGTTTCAGGTTGGGACCCTTCTTCAGACTCAAATAAAGGTTCACTTCACGAGTGCCTGCTCTCATGGTTAAATTCAGGATCATCCTCACTTTCAGAGGGCTTGCCTCAGGATTCTTTTAGGCTGTTTCTGCCGAGATGAGCTGACCATTGCATTGCATTGCATCACAACTAGCTCAATCAGCAAAGCAGAGGACCTTTGATTTTTGTTGAATACACAAATGCATTTGGCTGCAGGAGCCTAATAATGCATACATTTATCGAGGGCAGTCGTGCCCTTACAGGCACTTTGCTGGCAACTTCCAGCTTTCAATGTCTTTTACATGTGTAAGATGCTTCCAAGCATCATCTTTTAGTAACACTGAGAATTTTGAACAATCCCAATGTTATCTTTGATGAATCAGAAATAACAAGTATGATAATTGAAGGTCATTTCATTCACAGACAATCCGAGATAAGATGCAGGTCTTTATGATTGATATTTAAGTTTAAATGTCTTCCAATGTAATTTATTTTCTTCAATCTTGTCTAGAAGGCCGTTTCAAAATGCAGAATTTTACTGATCACATTATCAAAAAGTTATTTTCCTAAATCTCCTTCTCTGCATTTCAACTGTTGAGGTGCTGCTGACGCATGCACTGTCAAACATTATCTCAACCCGAAATGGCACCCATTCTTTCTCTCCAGAGATGCTGCCTGTTCTGCTGAGTTACGCTAGATTTTTGTGTCTATCTTCCATTATCATCTATCATTTATCTGATAATGCTCAGCCAGGATACATGCACCATGTTTCACCTTTTCTATCACCTGTTTGACAAGGTCAATTTCACAAATGAAACCTAATAGTTTTGACAGGGATAGAAACATAGAAAATAGGTGTAGGTGTAGGCTTTTCTTCCTTTCAAGCCAGCACCACCATTCAATATGATCATGGCTGATCATCCAGAATCAGTACCCTGTTCCTGCTTTCTCCCCATATTGAAGAGATGCTGGACAGAAGGAACTGCTGGACAGTGATGTGACGTTTCGAGACCCGAAACGTCACATCACCCATTCCTTCTCTCCAGAGATGCTGCCTATTCCACTGAGTTATTCCAGCTTTTTGTGTCTATCTTCGGTTTAAACCAGCATCTGCTGCTCGTTCCTACAATTCCCCATATATCACTTAATTCCATTAGCTCTAAGAGCTATATCTAACTCTCTCTTGAATACATCCAGTGAATTGGCCTCCATTGCCTCTGTGGCAGAGAATTCCACAGGTTCACAACTTATCTGGCTGAGAAAGTTTTTTTCTTATCTCAGTCCTTAATGGCCTACCCCATAAACTGTGATGCCTGGTTCTGGACACCCCAACATGAGGAACATTTTTCCTGCTTCTAGCCTGTCCAATCCCTTAAGAATTTTAGATGTTTCTATAAGACCTTCTCCCATCATTCTAAATTCCAGTGAAACTAAGCCCAGTTGATGACTGTTTCATCATATGTCAGTCCTGCCATCCTGGGAATTAACCTGGTGAACCAATGCTGCACTCCCTCAATAGCTAGAATGTCCTTCCTCAAATTAGGAGACCAAAACTGCATGTTTTAGAGAGATGTTTACTCTCTGTTAACATTTGGATTGGCTCACAAATGAGGTGGATTAATAACTTTCCTTTTCCTATTCATTTCTGAGGCAGAACATAACAGCCATTTTTCATGAAAATTCCAGCATTGCATTGAGAAATTTGAAAATTATTTGGAGAATTGGGACAACTTCCTTATTATCTTCAAATAACAGCATTTACAGGCAAAATTAAATTAGCCAGTACATGGATGGGGAAGGTTTAGAAGGATATGGGCCAATTACAGGCTGGTGGTGTAAATTCCGGTTCTAGACTTACCCCCTTAGTCTGGTTTGGTTAAACACCAAGTCAAACTCTGGTTCCAAAACCTTACTTTATTGAAGAACAAACTGCAGGAACAGTTGCTGATCCACTCATGCAAGACAACCATATCTCGTGCAAACAGAGCAGAAGTCACAATCACCTGACACACCCCAAAGAATTACCCACCCTCTTATACCCTTCCAAACTAAAGGTGTGACATTACTTGGAGGAGGCAACCCCTACAAACCAATCACATATATCAATCACATTATACAGTTATTTACAGTTCCCTAACCCAATTACAAAGCATCCCGTTGCAATGTTTCTACAAAAGTTTCTGGAAGGACTAAGTAATGCAACATTTTCCCAGGTTGGATAAACAGTGCAAACAAGGCTTCACACTTCAGCCAGTCATCAAGCAGCAGCACAACCACCTTGCAGATGTATTAACAATAACTTTACCCCCCCCACCCCCCCCACCCCCCATGTAACCAATCCCCATGATGCATTTGCAGACCTTCTTATCTCTTTCTGCAAACCCTCATACATTTTAACAAGGAAAGGACATCTGGACGTCTCCTTATCATCAAATTCCATATGGGGTCCTGACTCCATGACTCTCAGCTTGCAACTTTCACAGAAAGTGCCCAAGCAGGCCCAGCAAATGCAATGATAGCTACATTTTGGCCAATATTAACAGTGAGACTAGTGAAGATGGGGCATCTTGGTTGGCATGGGCAAATTTGGCCAAAGGCCTGTTTCCATGCTATGTGACTCTACGACTGTAGTCCAAGACCTCGATGTGTGCATGTCCCTGAATTCAGTTGGTAATTCTGTGTGCTGTGTCAGCTAAAAGCACAATCCAACTGAGTTTCCCCTCCTGGGGGGGGGGGGATCAATTCTCAGATCCCACACCAGGCGAAAATTTGGCAGAGTATTTGTGACCCCATTGACTTGCTTTGGAATTGAAGGAACATAAAGGAAGCGGCAAGCGACTTTTTTTTTTAAATTGAGTTTGTTTAATGTTTATAGTTGTTTGTGGGATCTTAATTGTTTTTAATGTTTAATAAACCATCCAAGTTTGCTGATTAGACAGACATTGGTGGGAGGACATGCTTGCGATGAGGATATTTAAACCCTGTATCAGGGTATAGATTAGTTGATTGACTGGGGAAATTCTTGGCGAATGGGTTTTAATGCAGCAAAGTTGAGATCATTCTCTTCACTGGAAGGAAATAAAAGGCAGACTTAGCCAATTGAGAGAGATTGTAAATGGCATACAGAGGGATCTAAGCGTTCTTGTGCATGAAATCAAAACATCAGCAAGCAGGTGCAGCAAGTGATTAGAAATGGCATTTAATTCCCATCACAGAAATTAGATCTGTATTCTTTGGGGTTTAGAAGAATGAACATGATCTTATTCAAACATGTAAGGCCCTCGGGGAATGACGGAATAGATTATGAGATGTCTCCATGAATGTAAGGGACTTGAACAAGGGAAGCAGTTGTAAGATGAAAGAGTAGTAGAATGGGTAGGTTCATTCAATTAAAACTGAAGTGCCCAGGAATATCTTCTTGCAGAGGGTGGTGAATCTCTGGAATTTTCTTTCCCAAATGGTTTCAGAAGTTTAATCACTGGAGGTATTCAGAGAGGAAGTGGATAATGTTACAAAGATTGGGGAAAACAGCACCATGTGGATCTGCAACAGATAAAAGGTTGATGCCAGAAGGACAGACCTTACACTCAGGCGAGGTATGTTCAAATATAAAATAATTACAGGTTGCAATTGCAACCAGTGGACTTTGCAAGCCATATCAGATCCTATCTCAGAGAAGATTCTTAAGCAACTAAATTAATGGATGGAACGGTGCCGTGATGAAACATCTTAGAGAAGACGGCACATCAGCTAATGTAACAATGTCCACTGTCAGTATATATTATGATCTCAATTTCAGAATGAAACTAAGAAAAAGCCAAATGATCAGATGACATCTTTCATAAGACCTAGTATAATTATATTTGTTCTTTTTCAATTTATGACTGGTGACAATCCATATACAGTACTGAAGATGGAGATCTAGCAGCTGTAAACCTTTTCATGAACGATCAAAGAGCTGAGGACAGGCAGCATCTCTGGAGAGAAGGAATAGGTTTAGTTTCGGGTCGAGACCCTTCTTCAGACCCATCCTTACTTACTCAATTTTCCCCTTTCCCCATCCACCCACCTATTTTTCTCCTTTGTATCCACTCTGTTTCTGTCACTTCTATTCTCTATTTTATTTTTAATTACAGTTGTTGTTAATACTCTGCAGGTCAAGCAGGATTTATCAAAAGAGATACAAAATTAACATGCAAGGTTCATGACCTTCCAACAGAACGAGGGAACATTGGAAATTAAACATTTAAGTTGCAGAGGAAGAGAGCAGGTAGACAGACCAAAGGGAATGTCTCCAATTTGGTGAAGACCAAACTGCTCCAAGTGGCAAAAATGCTATTGATGCTGCCTAAGAGGGAATAGTAAATCATTGCTGATCTGTTTGGATGAATGATTCGTCACAAGAAATTAAGGAAGTAAAGTGTCAGAGAAAGAGTAAAAGAAACATAGTAGAATTGTGACATACCAAGTACTGCTGGAAATCTGAAATGAAAGAGGATGCAGGAAATAGCCAACAGGGCACATAACATTTGTGGAGATGGAAAAATGAGTTAACATTACAGATAGATGACCTTGCATCAGAAGTGGCTGTTCTGCCACAAGCTGTGAAGGCTGGTGTCCTAAAATTGTTGAGTTCGCCATCACGTCCTGCAAATTGAAATGCACATAATTTGAAGATAAAGTATTGTTCCGCTAGCTTATATTAGGTCTGGTTGGGACTTTTATAAAAGGAAACAACAATGAGGTTGAGGGAAACAACATAGTAAGATGAAGTATTAGAGTGAGAGGCAACTGGATGTTTTGGTCACCCTAGTGGAATGTATGAATAAGTTCTGTCAAGCACTCGTTTGGTTTTGCCAATGTTGAGAAAATTTTACCGCAACAGAAAATCCAATTCACCTAACTTGAATAAGTAATGCTCCACTTGAAAATAATATGTAGTTGTCTGGAAAGTGGAAAGGAAGAGGTTAAAGGAGCTACATCTCCGGTGGTGTCAAGGACAGCTACTCTGTGAAAGGAAGGGGGATTAGATAGTGATGGAATAGAACTATCTATCCCTTCAAAAATTATTGGAAATTACTTTATTATTTGGGTATTTTTTGTACTTAATTTTGGTTTTGTCTATTCTCAGGTAAATCTTGTATTAGGCCCGTGCCTCTGAAGAAAGTTACCACAGTTTGAGAATTAAATGGGGAGCAGAATGTGTACAAATAATTGTTGGGTAGGGTGTTGGTTGATGATGGTGGTAATCCAAGTCAAAATTATTTTATTGTCAAATACATAAGCAGGGCGAGTATAGTACAATAAACATTTTGCATGCAGCAGCATTACAGGCACACCGACTCAAAGAACACACATAAATAAATTATACATTAATTACACAAATTACGTCGAAAGTCTCCAAGAGTGAAAAAAGATTCTGCAAAAATAAGCCATTAGTGCAAAACACAATTAGTAAAGAAGTCCATGATAGTGCAGAAGGTAGACTGTAATATTCTGTTGCTGAGGTAGGATTAGGGACTGAAGAAATGTACAAATTCAACATGTCCTGTAATATCTTTGGAGCGGGAAATAGGATTAAAATTGTGAGTCAATGACTTTTGATTTCCAATTGATCAATATGAACTATTAGAACATTTATTTCATTGAAGAGGAGTCTTCCATGATCTTCACTTTTCCAGTATTATATATTTTTTTTTAACTGCTTAGTCTAATTGTTCCTGCCACAATCTATATATCATGTTTCTTCCTTGAAACATTAACTGTTTAGTAGTACAGTGAAGGAACATCCATTTGAGTAAATAATCAATTAATTGAAGATCTTACTATCAACACAATTTACAATGCACATAGTATATTTATCTATATTGTGTGATTTCATGATTGTCAGGCCACAAACCATTTGTTACATAGAAACATAGAAATAGGTGCAGGAGGAGGGCATTCGCCCCTTCGAGCCAGCACCGCCATTCATTGTGATCATGGCTGATCGTCCCCAATCAATAACCTGTGCATGCCTTCTCCCCATATCCCTTGATTCAACTAGCCCCTAGAGCTCTATCTAACTCTCTCTTAAATCCCTCCAGTGACTTGACCTCCACTGCCCTCTGTGGCAGGGAATTCCATAAATTCACAACTCTGGGTGAACAAGTTTTTTCTCATCTCAGTCTTAAATGGCTTCCCTTTATTCTAAGACTTTGGCGCCTGGTTCTGGACTCGCCCAACATTGGGAACATTTTTCCTGCATCTAGCTTGTCCAGTCCTTTTATAATTTTATATGTTTCTATAAGATACCCCCTCATCCTTCTAAACTCCAGTGAATACAAGCCTAGTTTTTTCAATCTTTCCCCATATAACAGTCCTGCCATCCCAGGGATCAATCTCGTGAATCTATGCTGCACTGCCTTAATCACATGGATGTCCTTCCTCAAATTAGGAGACCAAAACTGCACACAATACTCCAGATGTGGTCTCACCAGAGCCCTATGCAACTGCAGAAGAACCTCTTTACTCCTATACTAAAATCCTGTTGTTATGAAGGCCAACATTCCATTAGCTTTCTTCACTGCCTGCTGTACCTGCACGCCAACTTTCAGTGACTGGTGTACAAGGACACCCAGGTCCGGCTGTACCTCCCCCTTACCCAACTTAACCCCTTTGAGATAATAATCTGCTGCCTTGTTTTTGCCGCCTAAGTGGATAACCTGACATTTATCTACATTATACTGCATCTGCCATGCATCTGCCCACTCACTCAACCTGTCCAGGTCACCCTGCAAACTCCTAATATGCTCTTCACAGTTCACACTGCCACCCAGCTTTGTGTCATCTGCAAACTTGCTAATGTTGCTCCTAATTCTCTCTTCCAAATCATTAATATATATGGTAAACAGTTGCAGCCCCAACACCGAGCCTTGCTGCACTCCACTCGCCGCTGCCTGCCATTCTAAAAAGGACCCGTTCACTCCTACTTTTTGCTTCCTGTCTGCCAACCAATTTTCTATCCATGTCAACACCCTACCCCCAATACCATGTGCTCTAATTTAGTCACCAGTCTCCTGTGTGGGACCTTATCAAAGGCTTTCTGAAAGTCTAAATACATTACATCCACTGGCACCCCTTCATCCATTTTACTTGTCACATTCTCAAAAAATTCCAGAGGATTAGTCAAGCATGATTTCCCTTTCATAAATCCATATTGTCTTGGACTAATCCTTTTACTGCTATCCAGATGCCCCATTATTACCTCTTTAATAATTGACTCTAGCATCTTTCCCACCACCGAAGTCAGGCTAACTGGTCTGTAATTCCCCATTTCTCTCTCGCTCCTTTCTCGAAAAAGTGGGATGAAACATTAGTGAAGTTATCCTCCAAATCCACAGGAACTGATCCTGAATTCTTTCTATTGAACATAATGGAAATAAATGATCACCAATCCTGCATCCACTATTTCTAGAGCCACCTCTCCTGCAGACCCTGGGATGCACACTATCAGGCTCAAGGGATTTATCATCCTTCAGTCCCATTAACCTACCCAATACTATTTCTTGCCTAATTAAAATTTATTTCAGTTCCTCTACCCCCTTAGATCCTGTCCTCCAGTACATCTGGGAGATTGTTTGTATCTTCCTTAGTGAAGACAGATCTGAAGTATCTGTTCAACACTTCTGCCATTTCCTTGTTACCCATAATAATTTCACCCGTATCTGCCTTCAAGCAACCCACATTTGACTTTGCTACTCTTTTGCCCTTAACATATCTAACAAAGCTTTTACTGTCCTTCTTTATATTCCTGGCCAGCTTCCCTTCGTACTTTTCAGCCCGTGTTGCCCATTGTGTTTCCTTCTGCTGTCCTATGGAAGTTTCCCTATCCTCTGGCTTCCGGCAACTCTTTACTGTATTATACATCTTTTATTTTAGTTTTATTCTATCCCTGACTTCTCTTGTCAGCCACGGTTGCCTCCTACTCCCCTTAGAATCTTTCTTCCTTTTTGGAATGAAATGATCCTGCATCTTCCGGATTATGCCCAGAAATTCGTGCCATTGCTGTGCCACCATCATTCCTACTAGGATCCCTTTCCAGTCTACTTTGGCCAGCTCCCCTCTCATGTCTCCATAGTCCCCTTTGTTCAACTGCATCACTGACACTTCCGATTTAACCTTCTTCTCAAATTGCAGATTAAAACTAATCATATTATGATCACTACCTCCAAGTGGTTCCTTTACCTTGAGTTCTCTTATCATATCTGGTTCATTGGACAACACTAAATCCAGAATTCCCTTTTCTCTGGTTGACTCCATTACAAGTTGCTCTAAGAATCCATCTCAGAGGCACTCCACAAACTATCTTTCTTAGGGTCCTGAGCCAACCTGATTTTCCCAGTCTACCTGCATATTGAAATCCTCCATCACCACAGTGGCATTACCTTTGTTACATGCCAGTTTTAACTCCTGCTGCAACTTACACCCTATATCCGGCCTATTATTTGGGGGTCTGTAGATAACCCCAATTAGTGTCTTCTTGCCTTTACAATTCCTCAACTCAATCCACAGTGACTCTACCTCATCAATCCCGATGTCTTCCCTCGCAAGGGACTGAATTCCATCCCTCACCAGCAGAGATAACCCCCCTCTGTCCACCTGCCTGTCCTTTCTATAGTATGTATAACCCTGAATATTATGTTCCCAGGCCCGATCCTCCTGCAGCCATGTCTCAGTAATCCCCACAATGTCATATCTCCCAACCTCTAACTGGGCCTCAAGATCGTCTACTTTACTTCTTATACTTTGCGCATTCATATACAACACTTTTAATTCCTTACGTATCTCACCTTTCAGCTCGATCCCTATTACACTTGGCCATACTCTCCTATCCCTTTGTGAGCTTTCTTTCCCGTTATTTCTGGGGTCACTAACTATTCCTTTACTCTTTCCCTTTAACTCCATCCTTGATTATCCCAATTGACACCCCACCCCCCTTATTTAGTTTAAAACCACCCGTGTAACAGTGGCAAACCTGCCTGCCAGAATGCTGGTCCCCCACCTGTTAAGGTGCAATCCGTCCCTTTTGTATAGTTCCCCCTTACTCCAAAACAGATCCCAGTAGTCTAAGAATCCAAATCCCTGCCCCAGTTCCTCAGCCACACATTCAGGTCCTGTATCTCCCTGTTCCTGTTCTTGCCAGCATGAGGAACTGGAAGCAAACCGGAGATAACCACCCTGGAGGTCCTGCTTTTCAGCATTTTTTCAAACTCTCGAAAGTCACACTTCAGAATATTCATCCCCTTCTTTCTGACATTGTTTGTTCCGACATGCACTACCACTTCCAGTTGTTCACCTTTGCCCTTGAGGATTTTCTGCACTCTGTCCGTGACATCCTGGATCCTGGCACCAGGGCAGCAGTACACCATCCTCGAATCCCATCTGTTGCCGCAGAAACCCCTGTCCGTACCTCTCACCACGGAGTCTCCAAATACCATGGCATTACCTGACATCGACCTCTTTGGTTTTGGCTCAACAGCCCTTTTTGCTTCGCAAGCCAGTCCACTGCTCAGTGTGTTAACTTCTTCTGTCCCGACAGCTTCTAAGTGGGTGAACCCGTTCTCAAGAGGTACAATACCCAGGAACCTTTGCATTCCACATTTTACTCCCTTTCTCACAGTCACCCACCTTCTCTCTTCCAGTACCTTAGGTGTAACAATCTTACTGTAGGACTTGCCAAGGAACAACTCAAGTTTTTTGGATGAACCTGAGGTAATCCACTTGCTTCTCCAGTTCCCCAACACAGTCCTTCAGGAGCTGTACCTGGATGCACTTCTCACATTTGTAGCAGCCAGAGGCACCAGCAGTGTCCTTGACCTCCCACATCCCACAAGCATCACACGGAATCAGCTTGCTTGACATTTCCTTCTTTCCTCTCTCCCTCATCCTCCTCACCAAAGACTCGCAGCCAAAGATTCACGCTTTTCTCACAGGGCAGCCAAAGACTCGCACTTTTCTTACAGGGCACTTCTCTCAACAGGGTTGCACCCCTTGAACAAGTCTTGCTTATATCAGATGCTAAATTGCCTAATTGTCCAATTTACCAATCTTCCAATCTAATTGTTCAGCCAATCCCCACACTCACACCTAACCTTCCTTCCTCTGATGAGCTTGGAAATATGTGCTTTGTCCGACCTGCACTCAGACTGCTAAAGTGCTGTTTGCCCTCTTTTTTTTTGTAAAATATTTTTATTAGAAGTAATTACATATTAAGAAAAAGTATAAAATCAAAGAGAAACAAAAAGAAATTATTATCGTCACATACATTCTTAATATTTTTAAAATTTACAATCAATCTTATTTGTACTTCTATAATTTTTTTTATTTTATAACAGTAGGAAATAAAAATAGATAATAAAAAGAAAAAGAGAAAAAAAAAGAGAAACTAATTGAGTGGAATATTAAACAAGATATTCTTCATTGGAGATATATTCATTATCTATTGTATATAATTCTTCATCTGTTCATTCATCAGGCTTTAGTCATGGCTTCGAACTGGACCATCATGACCCTTTAAATATTCAATAAATGGAGACCATATTCCTCTGAATTGATCCAGCCTGTCCATCAGGACAAGTCTTAATCGTTCCAGGTGTAGTGTCTCCGACATTTCTGTAATCCACATTTTAATTGTAAGGGAAATAGGACCTTTCCAAAATCTTAGTATTAATTTTTTACCAATTATTAAACTATAACCAATAAAAATTATTTGTTGTGTTGTTAATATCTGATTTGTTTCTAGTATTCCCAATATGACTAGTTTTGAGTCTGGAATTAACTTTGCATTAACTACAATTGAGATTATGTTTGCCCTCTTTTTAAACCTGCACTCAAGACTCACCAAGTCCAGCCAACGGTCGTTCTCACTGCTGCTTTGTCCGACCTGCTCTCAAAGACTGCTACAGTGCCGTTTGCACCATTTTTATACCTGCCCTACCTGACTCACCAAGTCCAGCCACCGGCTTTGTAGTTCATTTGTAGATCATGAGCCTGAAAGCTACTTTCTTCCAGGAGCCAAATCAATATTTAGACGGATTTTAGAACCACAACCATATTAAATGATTTCTAATACAGTTCGATGCAACAATTTTTTTTTATGTGAGCGAATACATTGTTGTGCATGTGCCTGATTTACAGTGGCTATTTTACTAATAGAGATATCAATTTAACTTTATACTTGGTTTCAGCAAATAGCACTTATTTATTGTGTGTTTGATCATTTACAGGAATGTCCCAGTGGGATAGTCAATGAAGAGACATTCAAAGAGATTTATGCCCAGTTTTTTCCCCAAGGTGGTGAGTATTTATAGAAATGACACCAGTAATTATATTAAGGTAATCTGTATGTATTTATACAGCACTTCCCATGTTGTCCCAAAACATGGCCATACCAATGAGAATTTCTTGGCAATGTAATCATTGCTGGAATATGAATAAAAAATATCTACCACACTTTGCATAGTTACACAAATAGTTATGAGATAATTCCAGGTAATCAATTTTAGTAATATTGTGGGCAGAAACATAACACGATTATTATATGCACGTTTCAAAAATGGAAAATGGCATCAGGCCATTGTAAGAGTGAAACCAAGATCCAGTGTCTCCAATGAATAACATTGGAGTTGGATTTAAACAGCAGTCCCCCTCAGTCCTTCTATGGTCTTGGTATTTTATATTATGCTCAAGGTGATGAGGGAGAGGGTGAGTTGGAGAAGGATGATATAAAGACCAAGGTCACGGAAATATTGATGAGGACTTGGGCGAAGCAAAATTATGTGTAGTATGTTATTTTAGTGATTGAAAAGTTGTGTAAGGCAGATACCAATATTATTAACATTACATGACGGCCTTCAAGTTTAAATATAACTTTAAAAGTTAAAATAAAGTATCTAAAGTGAAAACTAAACTAAACTAAACCAAACTAAATGTGTTCTGGGATGTAAGAGAGGTCATTGCAGCTAACTAGAGATACTATCATAAATCCTTTGCAACACAAATCACATCATTAAAGAAAAGATAGACGCATGGTGCTGGAGTAACAGCAGATCAGGCAGCGTCTCCGGAGAAAAAGGTTGAGTGCCAAAGGGTGAAGAAGGGTCCCAACCCGAAACGTCACTCATTCTATTTCTCCATAGATGTTGCCTGATCCGCTGAGTTACTCCAGCACCTTGCATCCATCTTTGGTATAAACCAGCATTTGCAATTCCTTGTTTCTCCATGTTTTCACATCATATAAAAATTTACTTCACGTAGATGCTGGAATTTTGCATAGAACACAAAGTGCTGGAGTAACATAATTGATCAAACTTTTATATCTCTGGAGTAACATAGTGAGTCAGACAGCATCTCTGGAGGATATGGAATGGTGGCGTATCAGGTTTGGACCCTTCTTCAGACTGATTGTAATACAGGAGAGAAAGTTGGAAAAGAAGTGGGGTCACTTGTGTTTAGATGACCCTCAATTCGCCATCAGTCTAAAGCAGCGTCCTGAACCAAAACATCACATCCATGTCTTCCAGCGATGCTGCCTGCCCCACTGAGTTCTCCAGTACTTTGCATTTCAACCCTTGCAGAATATTGTAAATCCCAAAGGGATTGGCCTCTCAGTTTTCTGAACGTTAGTGAGTGTAGGCAAATCTTTCTCACTATCACCTCAGAGGACAATCTCCTCATCCCAGGATCCAGACTAGTGACAATACTCAGTAGCCCTTTGTATCCACTTATCACCTCCTAGCCTCAGTTACTATCTCCATCCTTCCCTCACCACTTTAATCCATCTACCATTCAACCCCTGCATCCGCTGCGTGTTTACCAGCTCCTATCTCCCCCTCCCCTCACCTCTTTATACTGTCTGTATCCTCTTTACTCTTTCAGTCCAGGTGAAAAATCTTGACCCTGCACAGCAACTGGACATTTCCCTCCATAGATACTGTCTGCTGTTTCTCCTTACTATGAAGAGTACTGTGGAAATCAGATGATCCTCTGTTCACAGTTGTGAGTGAGTCTGTGACCCTTTCCTTGTCTGGGGCAGTATTCTACAAGGGCAACACAGTGGTGGAGTAGTACGGTTACTATCTTACAGCGGCAGAGACCCAAGTTCGAATCTGACTATAGGTGCTGTTGGTACGGATTTGCACATTCCCCCTGTTATCGCAAGAGGTTTCTCTGGGTACTCTGGCTTCCTCCCATGCTCCAAAGATGTGCAGGTTTGTTGGTTAATTGGCTTTGGTAAAATTGTAAATTGTCCCTAGTGTGTCTGATATTGCTGGTGTATGGGATTGCTGGTCGGCGCAGACTTGGTGGGACAAAGGGCCTATTTCCATGCTGTATTGTAAAATTACGCATAATGCATAGGATGCAAAACTGGGATAATATGGAAATGGACTATGAGTGATTGTTGGTTAGCGCAGACCCTGTGAGCCGAAGGGCCTGTTTTCACGCTGTATCTCTAAACTAAAATAAGTCACAAGGGATCCATTGCTCCAATTTTCTTGTCTCAAGAGAATTTACACCACAAGTAAGGAAACATTATCAAGATGTATACTCAAACTGAATTGGCCACTCAAGTCATAAAGTCATAATTGTCGTAAGAGTAGAATGAAGCCATTCGGCCCATCAAGTCTACTCCACCATTCAATCAAGGCTGATCCATCACTCCCTCTCATTCTCCTGCTGTCTCCCCATAACCGCTGACACCTGTACTAATCAAGAATCTATCTATCTCTGCCATAAAAATATTCACTGACTTGGCCTCCACAGCCTGCTGTGGCAAAGGATTCGACAGATTCAGTAGACTAAAGAAATCTCTCATCTCCTTCCTAAAAGAACGTCATTTAATTCTGAGGCTATGACTTCTAGTACTAGATTCTCCCACTAGTGGAAACCTCCTCTCCACATCCACTCTATCCAATCCTTTTACTGTTCTGTACGTTCCAATGAGATTCCCCTTCATTCTTCTAAACTCCAGTCATGAAGTTTTCCGTTTTAGGAAAGTTCCCTCCTCATCCCATACACTCAAAAACAGATATGAAAGAGTTGCATTCCCTTCCATATCCTAAATTCCCAAACAAATGCATGGTTTTAACACCTCATTACCAAAAGGTTATTTAAAATTATAATGTGCGACTGATAAAATTCACAATTTTTCTTGAAACAGCAACACAAGTAAATCACACCAATGTGGCAATCTATAATTGAGAAGCAATTCCTTATTTTGTTAGCTGCAGAGACACAATGTCTCAGCAAGGAAATAATTCTGCCTCTCTAAAAGCTTTGATAACATTTAACAGGATGATAATGAAAATGTCAGTGACTAAAAGTGTGATGAATTGGAAGGGCTATTTACTTTGTGAGACAACATTGAATACAGCATATGCATTTTACCAGACAGTCAGGGTTTGCTTGCATTTCTGATTTCTTTCATGGGTCTAATCACTTCACTCTGATGGCAAATCTGATTAAAAATAAACTTCATTATAACTGAAAGTTTTGCACATATATTTCAACTATATTGTTGACTAATACAATGTTATCCATTCCAGATGCATCCACGTATGCACACTTTCTATTTAATGCCTTTGACACAGACCACAATGGTTCAGTAAGTTTTGAGGTGAGTGCTTTTTTTTGTGTGCAGTTCACTGACTCTGAGAATTGGCAGTTTTGGCCACCATGAAGATTTAAAACCTTGCTTCTTTTTATTTCCTGTGGCGTGCACAGACTAAAGTTGTTGGACAACTTGTTCTGTTTGATCTTCTGTTTGTGCACGTTGAGTTGATTGCATTAGTCGAAACAGGGCGGACCATGTGAAGGTTGCAATCTTCCACCCCAAAACCTTGCTAAAGTGACCTGGCATGATTTTTTTTTTTTTTTTCACAATATGTTTGATCATCCATTGGTCCCTTCAGTTTTTCATGCAATTGCCATAAAAACATCCAACTAACAGTATCAGGTTGCAATTGCTGCCCTGTTCACAGTAACAAGAATATTTACAGTAGATAAGAACCAGCCAGAGCAATGCCGGGAAGAAATGAGACAATGGTTTAACAAAATATCTCCCAAATATGCTGCACAGTGAATTCAAAGTATCTTGTTAAATCAATGGTGCAGTGTGTAATAGGTGCATCAATCTTCACTTTGGCCAACCAATGGCAAGTGATTAACATAGACGCAAAAAATTGGAGTAACTTAGCGGGTCAGGCTGCATCTCTGAGATCAGTCTCAACCCTTCTTCAGTCTCCACCTAAAATGTCATCTATTCCATTTCTCCAGAGATACTGCCTGACCTGCTGAGTTACTCCAGCTTTTTGTGTCTATATTCGGTTTAAATCAGCATCTGCAGTTCCCTCGTACAGATACTAAGTGCTTTACTGTCGAAGCTAATGAGAACTAAGATTTCAATAATGACGGACAATATGGACAAGATTGCACCATAAAATGTGAAGTGATTCAAGTGAGTGGACAAAGAGATCTATAGTTGTGGCAGGGATTAGTGTCATTGAGTGGAAAACAATTGTTTTCTGTTGACCATTTGTCATCAACCTTGTGTTGGTGCCAAAGTTAAGAACATCACCTGGAAAAGAACTCGGAGAAGGATAACGGATCTTTGATAAGAAAGAGCTCTGAGCTAATCAGCACTTGGAGAAATCTTGACAGTGTAAACCCCACAGACATTCAGAGTGCAGGGGAACTGTGGAAGAGACACGTCAGATAAATTGGGTCATTGGAATACTCTTGATTGTGGAAGAAAACATATTTTCTTATAAATTCTTCAGATTACAGACTTTTGCTTAAATTTGCTTTGCAAAAGAACTATGGTTTTTAACATCAGTTTAAATGAAAAATTAGGTGAAGAGAATACAAATAGTAAACATTGGTGATAGCTTTGCTAGGGGGAGGGGGAGAGGAGGAGAAGGGTATTTTTTGTGAACTCCATGACAGAACAGATACATTATGTATGAAAGGGACATGTGTCAAGTGGCACCAGTTTCTTGTACCATGTTGCATCTCTGCGAATGCCTCAAATGTTTCTGAGGTGCAAAGACAACGGTCATGTAAATCTGGGGTTACACAAAAAGCTGGAGAAACTCAGCGGGTGCAGCAGCATCTAAGGAGCGAAGGAGATAAAAAATCTGATGAGATCTGTGTGCATGCTGACCAAACCAAACCAGAATCAACATACGCACAGATAAGCAGCCATCAGGAATAGGTAAAATAGTCCAGTACCTGCAGACGTAACCCAATAATTAAGGGACAGCAGAAGTTGCAACCAGCGAAGAGGAGGTTGGGGGCGGGGGGGGGGGGGGGGGGGGGGGGGGGGGGGGTGGTTGGTGGTTAGTGCAATGGCTTGGGGTGCTGTGGGAAAGCTTTGAAGAATTCCTTTTACTTTTCACGATACAGGGAACTACAGATGCTGGTTTACAAAAAAAAAGACACACGATGCTGTGGCAACTCATCAGGTCAGATGCTGCCTGACTGAGTTACTCCAGGATTTTGTGCCTTTTTTTCTTTTTACTTTTCAATATTTTCCATTCTTCAGAAATGCTACAATGCCACCCTGTGGTGATATTTAAGTGCTACGTTTGCTTTGACTTCAAGCTTTTGTTGGGCTCCTAACACATCTTGTAGTGCAATTTGCCATCCCAGAGCCATGTCCTAATGCAGAATGTTGAAATACTAGACTGAGCATTTATTTAACTCCTAATTCTGTATCATTTCAGGATTTTGTCCAGGGTCTTTCTGGTTTACTTCGTGGAACTTTACAGGATAAACTAAAATGGGCATTCAATTTATATGATATAAATAAGGATGGATATGTAACTAAGGAGGTAAGGTACTTCATACATTTGCATTACAACATTGAAGAAGAGTTTCTTGGCACACTGGATGAAACATGCTGTGAATCGTATTCCAATTCCTCTTGTTTATTACAACGTGGAGATTCTGCAGGATGTTTTGACTCTGTGTCTTGAATTGTTTTCTTCTTTTGACTAAAATCCAATAAGACTGTTGGATTCTATTCACCACCAAATAAATCTCCTACTATGTAGCATTAATTGTTGTATCTACAACAATATGCATGATGAATTAATAGATGACCTTGTAATAATGTGATGTTGGCAAAATTTTTATAGGCAAATACACAAACATAACAATCTCAACAGATTACATTCATCTATTCTAAATTAAAAAGATTTGTTTTGTGATGATTCACAAAATCTGTTACCATGGTTGTTAATTTGACTTTTGTGTAGTGTTTCTATAATGGCCTCAGTGATTCCCTGCCCATCTACTAATGTGGCAATGTACCCTTTCTGTCAGTATCTGTAACTACCTTTAATTAAAATGAATTCCACTCAAATGGAGACAATTAGAGACAATTTTTAGTTACTGCACATCCGTTTGCCAAGAATATATTTGCCTAAATTCGGTGTTTGGATCAGAATATCTGTAATCTGCTAATCAAATGTAGAGTTCCAGAACGGCCATGGTAGAAGAAACAAAAAAGACACAAAGTGCTGGAGTAACTCAACAGGTCAGGTCAGGCAACATTTCTGGAGAATACATTTCAGTTCAGGACCCTTTTCATACTGAGTGTGGTGGGAGGTGGAGAAACCTGAAAGAGAGATGGGGGCAGGACAATGCTGGCATGTGCTAGGTAGATACAGTTGAGAGGGGGTGATTGGGAGATGGTTGGACAAAGGCCAGAGATGAAAAGCCAAAAAGTGTAAAATAAGGAGATAAGGATAGAAAAGGTGAGAATTGTGAATTGAGGAATATGTGGAAAGGTGAGGGAGAGGGGAGGGAATGATGTGAATTCTGCTGGGGCACAGTGAAGAAAGGGGGAAACCAAGTTGCCTGTATATATTAGACTCAAAACTCATTGCACTTGGGTCAATCACATTTTGAGGAAAAAGTGAAAGAGGAAGGGATGTTGTTGAGTTAAAAGTGAAATCAGAATTCAAGTCGGGCAAAGATGCAGCATAGAAGACATGATATCATTTGTGTGTTAACACTACTGATTGAATCTGATATTCGGTATTGAGATGTTGGAGAATGACTAAAGTGTTCCAAATGAAAACTGGAGATAAAATCAGAAATATACAATTAAATCATAATTCTTGCAAGAAATATACAAGAATATGAAGAATGATGTGCTTATGACTATATGCCAGAAGCTGATCCAGTGGAGAATGTGCAAGTAGCTGCATAGAATTCTATTGAATTGAATTTAAAAATGGATACGACCACGAATAAATCAAAGGGATTCAGAAAGTCTATAGAAAGTTATTAAATTTATAATAATGTAAATATGCAATATTCTTTCAAAAAGGGTAAGTCATGGAGTCATAGAGGAAACAGTCCCTTCAGCCCAACTTGCCCACACCGGAAAACAATGTCCCAGCTACACTAGTCCCATCTGCCCACATTGGGTCCATATCCCTCCAATGTCCTATCCATGTACCTGTCTAACTGTTACTTAAATGTTGGAATAGTCCCCGCGTCAACTACCTTCTCTGGCAGTTTGTTCCATACTTCCATCACTCTTTGTGTGAAAACGTTACCCCTCAGATTCCTATTAAATCGTTTCCCCTTCAAATTAAACCTATGTCCTCTGGTCCTCGATTGACCTACTCTAAGTATGAGACATCTACACAATCTATTCCTCTCATGAACTTATACACCCCTATATGATCACCCCTCATCCTCCTGCTCTCCAAGGAATAGAGTCACAGCCTACTCAACCTCTCCCTTTAGCTCAGACCCCCTAGTCCTGGCAACATCCTCTTAAATCTTCTCTGTACGCTTCCCAGCTTGACAACATCTTTCCTATATCACGGTGCCCAGGACTGAATACAATAATCTAAATGTGGCCTCACCAATATCTTATACAACTGCAACATGACCTGCCAACTTCTATACTCAATAAACTGATGAAGGTCAATGTGCCAAAAGCCTTTTTAACCACCCAATCTACCTGCGACTCCACATTCAAGGAACCATGCTCCTGCACTCCTAGATCCCTCTGCTCTACAACACTACCCAGAACCCTACCATTCACTGTGTAGGTCCTGCCCATGTTAGATTTCTCAAACTACAACACCTGACATTTCTCTGCATTAAATTCCAATGATGTGATATATGTAAATTAATGTGTGACAAATGTAGTGATGTGTATCTACACATGCATGTGTAGAGGAGTTGCATGAATAAATTAGTTTCACACCATTGTTTGTTCTCATGGTATGTTCAAATTCTTGATCAGTTCTGACGCTACTTGCGCAAACAAAACAATGCTTGAGGAACAGCGAAGCAAGGACGTGGTTGACATTTCAGGTCAAGACCTTGCATCAGGACTCCAATTTATTTGCATTTAGTGAATCAAGATGCAAAAATAGCACACACGTAATCCATTTTTATCTTCAATGACCAGAAAACCAGAACAATTTCCAATAATCTAAATTCTGCACAAGTTTAACTTTTTAACTTTTCATTCCAGTCCCACTAGAAGTGGACTTCAGTGCATTTATTTGCTGGGTTTTTTTTTTCATCATTATTCTGTGCCATTACTTTTGTTGTTTATTCATCTGTACTCCCAGATCCTCCTACGCACTTTCCAAGGAATATACAGATTTATTTTTCCTTATAAAATGTACCATTCTACCATTTAATATATCAAAATTATTTCTATCAATTCTATGCATATTTTGCTAATTTATTGGTGATTTTCCTCCCTGGTATTAATTATATGATCTTGTGTTATTTGGATAATTCAATTACTAAGCTCAAAGGGTAAATAGCTCATTCTAAGCTTCCCTCCCCAGTTTAGTTTCAGTCAAAAATCACTGAGTCAAACACTTGCTCATCTAAACTTTATTTTGACAAAACACAATTACAGTTCCCACTACTGAACCTAACCACCGTGGGTTTGATCCTCGTATCTGCTTGATCAAGCCCTCTCTAGCCTCGCTCAAGCAGAGACACTCCAGAACGTCACTAAGTGTTCTCCCAGAAGATCGACACAAGACCTCGTGGGAGCGGTCTTTTATAGGTCCCTGAACCTTGAGGGGCTGAACCACATAGGGCTGGTCTCTTTACATGCCAATAACAGATATAGATTAACACAGTATATGATAGACATTTCCCTAACCCAATAATACAGTGACTAATACAATGTATTAAAACGGAACTTCTGAAGAGGAAACAAACATAGCAACATTTACCCAGATATTCAAGAAACCCAGACAAGGCGCAATACTTAATCCAATCAACATCTAGCAAAGTAAAGCTTTGCAACAATATGTACAATGTATATGTCTGGTTTGCATTCATCCAATCCATTCTATGCAATTTGCACCTAATTGTCAGGATCTGCAGATGTTTCATTCCCTTCCTGCAGCTCTTATCTAGGCTCTAGACAAACTGGCACCATTGTGCAACTTGTCCTATTTGTGCAGAAGGCACATTTAAATTGACCAAATGGTCTAGCAGCTCAGAAGCCTTTACTCAATTTTAGTGTCCTGGCCTCTCCAATTTGGCCAGAATTAACATTCCTTCATTTTATCATATATCATAACCCATCATTTATGATAACTAAATAGTCAGATAACCAGATATACATATGTGTGTCTATTACATTCTCCATCTATTAACAACAACAAGATGATGATGTTTCTTCACAGAATCTTGACAAGCTTCCCGAGATTTTGTGGGTGTAGCTTCACAATTTCCGTTTGATGAGTCTTCACCTCACGAGTTTTGTGGGCGCGAATTCCATCAATCTGTGTTGTTGCCCATTCTTCCATCCATTTCCATAGTCAAACCTATAATCTATAATTCCTGAAAAACATGGGACAAAGCAAGTTACCACTCATGTACTAATGCTTTCCCATACATTCACTGTAATTCTGCAATACTATCCCTTTCCCATTTCACTATTCTGCTCTATTATTTTCTACTCTATCACCTATTACTATAGGTGTTAGATTAGTATTCCTATTACTATTATGTTTTATAATATACTCTTTACTATCCTAGGATCAACACTAATCAGTTCTCTACGTATTCACACAATGTTATAATATATATATCCGATTATCGTTTCTCATATAAAGTTCAGCTGGGTTCAGTCCAGATTTCCCTACAGGTGTGACCTATTTAAAGCAAACCATGAAAAATATTCCAATTTAACCAAATTCAGTCTCAGCCTTCAATTTAATATTCTAAATTTCAGTGTCCATCTCATCCTTCTCATTCCACAGTATAGTGGCCGATTACACAATTCCATTCCAATTCCTGTGGAATTCCCAGCTGTTCCAATTTAATCAATTCATTTCCATATCTTCTCAATTTCATCATAAATACAATTAAGAATGCCAATTCTAGGGACAATTTCTTTCCACCTTGATAATAGAAGCCGCTTTACTATCAACGGTTAAACAATTTAGATCAGTCAATGCCAAAGACATTGACTCTATCTCAACACCCATTTAAGTTTCTCCTTCTAATTCAATAGATTTCCCCTCCAGCATTTCTTTCTTAGTATGTTGGCTCGGCTCTCGGTGCATAGGGGTTCTCTCTTATACTTGGTTCCTAACCACTGCATACTTTCTAGATGGTCTCTTAAAGGGATGTCTTGCTGTTCACAGTTCTTCTCTTGACCATTTCCAATTCCAACTCTCATATTCCCTGAATACTTACTACCTTACCAGATATTCCCAAGTTCCATCCTTCCTGATGTTCTCTGAATAATCCTTCCCATCTTTGGCTGCCTGTCTGGGGATGAGAATAACAATATCAATTAATAATCAAACTCCAAATATTCCTAAGCCAAATCTCACAAGTCAGTTCAAAATTCCAAACTTTAAAGTCCCTCCAATTCACTACCCTACAATTTAGAGACTGAATTCAAATTTATCAATTTTATTTCTAATAATCATAATTTAGACGCAAAGTATGTGTTTTTGCCCCAAACCACAGAGGAATGTCTATTTTCAAATTCAGATTCAGTTCTTTAAAGTGGAACTCGCCCCAATAGTCATCATAGGTTGGCTGTGTTGTTTTCTTTAGGAAAGATCCGGATGAGTGTTTACTCTCCCTTTCCTTCACTGGTGTCCAAAAGCTAGATTGATTGTTAAAGTTGGTCACTCGGGTAAAGGTATCTTTTTTCTTCTTGATGTCATTTTCCAAAGGAGTAGGTATATGAGGAGCCAGCGTTTCTCTACATGTATGTCCTTCCCAGATATGTCTTTAAAAGGGACAGGACAAGTATCATTTCCTCCTTGTTGTTGATTCTGTTTCTTGGGGAAGCAAATACATTACCTTTAGCTGTCGTTCTGCCTCATTCTCAATGGGTCTGTATATTCTCTTACTTCACTCCCCAGATAGTATGTTGTACGATTATACTGTCGCTGCTAAGGCAAACCTTAGTAACAAGTTAGTACATATGGCTCCTTTCTAAACTCCCATACCTCCTGACACAATGAGTTTGTTTCTTCTCTCCCTTGGGTCCGTTTACTCAGTTTCTCCTAAGTTCTTCATTCTCGATTGCCACTAGTTGCTAAGTTCTTTTCATTCTCGTTGCACCAAGGTTACTATGTTTTACCCTTTTCATAGTTCTTCCTTTTAGTGAGCTTCTCAATCCCAATTAGATCCTTTGTGTTCTCTCCTTGTAGGATTTGGAAGGGTGAGGGAGATGTTCTTTCTGGTTTTTATTGTTATTTTTAGGGCCATGTGAGAATGCCCTTCCAGATTTCATAGTTGTTTATGTATTTAGCTGCACATTCATTTAGCAGTCTGGCACATCAAGGCTAGCAGATAATGGGAAGTTGGTTGCTCAGAATGTCCCTGCCCCTGATCCCTCCTGGGCCCAGTGTCCTCTGCCCGCTACCCTTGAGGTCCTAAGTGTCCGGTAAAAAATTCTCAGGATCCACTGATTTCTGAGAAACCCCATGGCCACTTTCTTTGCCCCTTCTTTCTCAGTATTCTCTTACAGGATCAGCTCCAATGTCCCCAATTCCCCACATTTTTAGCACTGAGCGGTTCTAAAAGCTCTAACACACTCTCCAACAAACCGTTGGAAAAGGTCTGCTCTCGGAGAATGGCATCATGTACTATCCAAGCTTTAAGATCCTCCTCCGCCTTAATCTTTTACTCCTAAGTATATTTCCCATTTTCTGGATTCTTAGTATGGGGGTCTCTGAAGCTGCACGTCAAGACGCATGTGGACATCTGTGGCCCGGGCGATTATTTACCACCTATTGCTAATCTAATACCCAGAGGCGGAGTAGGCAGCTTTCTGCATGGGAATGGCCTACTTGGGGAATCTGTTCTATACCCCCATTGCTTCGGGAAATTTGCTCGACCTAACAATACCCCCATCAATGTCAGGACCAGACCACTTCGAATCCCCCCCCCTTCTGCTGTCTCACCCCTCGGTAGAAAGTTACTCGTTCTCTCTCTCTGTGCTTCAGGAAAAATTTCTTTCACTTTCCCACTAGATTCCTAATTTATATTTTGAGTACCCACATTTTCATAGACATTAGACAAAAGGTGGCAGGAGTAGGCCATTCAGCCCTTTGAGCCAGCACTCGCCATTCAAATTTGATCATGGCTGATCAGCCCCCAATCAGTACCCCATTCCTGCCTTCTCCCATACTCCCCTGACCACTATTTTTTCTAAGAGCCCTATCTAGCTCGCTCTTGAATAGCAATCCAGAGAACCTGCCTCCAACCACCCTCTGAGGCAGAGAATTCCACAGACTCTCCATTCTCTGTTGAGAAAAAGCGGTTTACTCGTCTCTGGTGTCTAAATGGCTTACTCCTTATTCTTAAACTGTGGCACCTTGGATCTGGATCTCCCCCAACCATCGGGAACATGTTTCCTGCCTTCTAGCGTGTCCAAGCCCTTAACAATCTTATAATGTTTCAATGAGACCAGTCGCTCTCATCCTTCTTAAACCTCCAGAGTGGTACAAGCCCTCGCTGCTCCATTCTCTCTCGCATCTGACTGTCGTCCGCCATCCCGGAATTAACCTTGTAAACCTACGCTGCACTCCCTCAATAGCAAGAATGGTCCTTCCTCAAATTAGGGGAACCAAAACTGTACCCACAGTACTCTCCAGTTTGTGTGTCTCACTAAGGCCTTTGGTACAACTGCCAGATGGAACCTCTTTGCTCCTATATTCGATTCCTCTTGTTTATCTAAAGGCTAACATGCCATTCGCTTTCTTCACTGCCTGCTTGTTAGCCTTGCATACTACTTTCATAGACTGATGTAACACAGGACCACCAGATTCCCGTTTTGTACTTCCCTTTCCCAACTGATGACATTGATAGAGTAGTAATCTGCTCTTCCTGTTTTTTTGTCTACCAAAGTGGATAAACCTCACATTTATCCGCATATTAACTTAAATCTGCCATGCATCTCTGCCCACTCCCCCAAACCAGTTCAAGTCACCCAGCATTCTCATAGCATCCTCCTCACAGTTCACACTGCACACCCAGCTTTGTGGTCATCTGCAAATTTGCTAATTGTTACTTTTTGACTCCCTTCAATCCAATCAATTGATGTATATTGTAAATAGCTGTGGTCCCAGCACCGAGCCTTGCAGGTACCACCCACTAGTCACACTGCCTGCCATTCTGAAAGGGACCCGTTAATCCCTACTCTTTGTTTCCTGTCTGCCAACCACTTCTCTTATCCATGTCAGCACTCTACCCCACCAATAACCATGTGCCCCTAATATTGCCCACTAATACTCCTATGTGGGACCTTATCCAATGTCTTTCTGAAGTCTAGGTACATTACATCCACTAGCTCTCTCTTGTCCATTTTTCCTAGTTACTATTTTCAAAAAAAATTTCCAGAAGATTTCGGTCAAGCATGATTTCCCCTTCATAAAATTCCATCTGAACTCGGACTGATCTCTGTTACTGCTATATCTAATGTGCAGCTATCTCATCTTTTATAATTGACGTCCAGCATCGTCCCCACCACCAATGTCAAGGCCAACTGGTATATAATTTTTCCCTGTTTTCTCTCTCCCGCCTTACTTAAAAAGTGGGATATAACATTAAGCTAACCCTCCCAATCCAAAACAGGAACTTATGATCCTGATCTCTTATAGAATCATTGGAAAATTAACACCATTGCATCCACGATTTCTAGAGCCACTCCCTTAAGTACCCTGGGATGAAGACCCATCTCAGGCTCTGTGAATTGTTATCAGCCTTCAGTCCATCAGTCTTGTCCAACACCATTTTCATGCCAAATGTGGATTTCCTTCAATTCTCTGTCCTTCACCCATAGATCATCTGGCCAACTACAATATCAGGAAGATATAGTACTCCTCCGTTAGTGGAAGACAGGATATAGTGCCCACCTTAGTGAAGACAGATCCAAAAGTGTACTGTTCATACTCATCTGCCATTTCCTTGTTCTCCATAATAAAATGTTTGGTGGAACCTTCCCCTCAAGACCTCACCTTGAACTCTCCCATACTATCCTCCACTAGTGGAGCAAATCATAGTAGCTAGAAGGTCACTTCTCCCAATTTTTCCACTTTGGATTTGGAATTTAGTGGGTGGAAGTCGAAAAATACTTGCTGACTTCACCCAGTGCGCTGCACGCAATGCTGCACCATGGTGTCCTCCGAACTGAGTGAACATGTGAGGGTGCTGTTGAGGAATGCTGTGGCTCCATTCAGAAAAATTCTAACCCACCTGGCATTATAGTGAGCAATCTTCTCCTCTTCGAGGTCCACAGATACGCTGCACTCTTAACTAAATTTAATACATTTTCATTTTAGTCGGCACCTCCCTTTAAGAGTCATGCTAGGCTTTTCTCTCTTAGAAGTCTGGTATTCTCTCCTGCTCCTGCTGTCAGCTTCCACGATCTTCCTTTCCCTGTTCCTGGTTTTCAGAACGCACCATTCCAATCAGTGCACCCGGCAAAATAGATCGAAACGTTAGACCTGACAGTGGTTTCAAAACCTGTTCCTTCTGGTCCTTTTCACGGCAACTTTCCGCTAGTTGTATATGGGGGGGCCTGATTTGAGAAAGATCAATTCTTGCTTGCTTTCCCCTCTAATCCCTACTTTGGAAAGCTGCCATACTCAGAGTAGAAAGCAGAACAATCTCTTTATTTTAGTTTTCTTTTAGTGAAGAGACATTCACCGTATTCCAATAGGCTAAATTTCCCCTTGTCACTGTTTCTATATCGTCTAAACAATTGTGTCTTATGTAGTTAGTCTTATTAACGGATTTTTTGTCCACCTACAGCCTAAGTTCGCTTCTTCAAAGCTCCATTTAATTCTCCAGATAACCTCCTTAATCATTCTTCTTATGCGGAAGTTCTTAATTATTCTTATTCGGCTTTCAGGGTCTATTTGATAGGTCCTTCTCTGAGACATTCCCCATTTTCTGAACAATAGTTACATACAAAATACAAAATAAAATTCCAAACACCCATACCTATTCAAAAACTTGCTTCTTCCTTTCAGACTCCATGGTCAATGAACGCTCCACACAATGGGCTAATCGTTTTCCAGATTCACACCTCTCGCCACAATTGTTCCCTTCAACCGTGACACAATCCTTACTACAATTATTCAACTCAATCGCTCGACAACAATCGCTCTCCCAACTTTCTTATCAGTAGAACAACAATCTTCATTCAACTCTCATACCTTTCAAACAAGGATCTCTGGTTTCTCAAACTAAGACTCGAACTCTAATTACAATCAACTCCCATGCACAATCTCTCCCACCTCAAACCACTTTAAGTTCACACAGACATCAAATCTGAACCACGCCAGTAAGACTATAATCAAAAAAGAAATATTCCACTAATTACAAGTAACCACCAGACAGCACCCCAATATAAACTAATAGCATAAATCACTACTCTAATAAAGCTTCTCGTGGCGTGCTCGCATCGACGGAATGATTCCTCCGCCCACCCCGACACAGCGATCGAAAGAGTACGAACCCCCATCAACCACCACAAATCAGATTCTAAAACACTAAATCTAAAACAATTACAAATATTTATTTTATTTGTTTTAGTGATGAACATCTCTCCGTATTCCACTTCGACTTGTGAAGTGCTGAAAAGGACCAGAAGGGAACAGGGTTTTTGAAACAAACAAAAACACAACAACAAAAAACAAATATTTAATACAAACACACTTTTATCAAAATTTTCTAACACCCAAAAATCCTCACACAAAACAATACAAATAGCAGTCGTCAAACTTAACACACTCTAAAATCTTTAACTTTTCTAAATCTTAACCACTCTAAAATCTTTTTACATACACAAAGTAATTTATACAATCAGATCCAATAACGTTGTTAAAAAAGGCAATGCTGGATTTTTACAATTTTACAATAATAATTTAACATCTAACGCACAGTTTAACAAACACTCAATCACAATGCTGCGTCGCGCTGTTATCAATCTGTGAAACCTCTCCCCTCTGATACCAAGATTTTTCCCCTTTCCTATGGTACTCTTGCTGAGGTACTAACTCGTCAATGGGACTACTTTTCCTCATAAAAGTTACTTTTCCTCCTACAAGAATGGACTGCTATTGGGGGACCTCTATCCCTCCTCTTGTTTCTACAGAATTAAGGGGTACCTTTCGCATCCCGGGTACTTTTCATCACCAAGTAAACCAGGTTCCCATCTCTCAGTTTACCTATCGCTATCAGGTACTAAACAACAATCGATCACAGAGTTACTAATCACTGTTGATCAGGCCGCTATTCGTAATCGATCACAAACATGCCCAAACTCCGTAAGGCTCTATTTACACAGAATTCGAATTCTACCTTGAGTGTACGGCAAACTTCAATGTAAATTTTCTGTAATTGGAAAATTGATTCTGCAAATCGAGACTCGTTTCTCAGACCAATCTAGTTTTGGATGCGTATCAGCATTGTTGCCAAAAATGTGTCCTCCTTGACCTATTCGACACTTAAAGCAGAGTTTTCTGTAAATACACTTTGTTACTATTCACAAAAGCGGGCTCTCTAATTAAAACTAAATTGCTCGAATGTAATCTCGAATGGACAGAGAGTATTCCCAGCCAATCTGTACTCCCAACCACCGAAGCCCAGTGCCTTCACGAATTTCCTCAACCATCACTCCAAGGGAGGTACTCAGACACCTTCGTCCACCAGACACTCCCTCTCTGCTGGTCACCAGGGTTCAGCGTCTGAGCCTCTTTATTTTTTCCAAAAAAAAAAAAAAAAAAGGCTTGGGCAGTCGACAGCCGATTTTCAGAACGCACGATTTTTCCAATCAGTGCTCCCAGGACAAAGATAGATCAATACGTAGACAGACCGTGTTATCAATACCCCCACCAATTGGATACCAAATCAGGACCAATGGCCACCCATCGCCCTCGAAGCGCATCAGCCCGGTAAGCAGCTGCAGTATGCCAACTACAACTATGTTTTTGGCACTCCTCAGCCTGGTTTTATGGGCCCCACACCCAAGAGGAGCGTTTATCCACCCCCCACCCCCCCCCCCCCCCCATGCTTGCTAGACTCCTTTCCAACAATCTCAATTGGACCCTTTCCCCAACCCCGTGAATGATCGATCCGCCGCCACTAAGAACTTGCGAAGTGCCAAAAATCAACGCGATTTCTGCACCTCGCGAGCAAAACACTCTACACCCTTGATCGCAAACTTTTGTTTGGTGGTCTGTTGAGATCACAGAACAGCCCCCAATGTAAATACAAATCCAAAAAAACAAATACAATTCCCACTACTGTACCTAACCACCCCACACGGTTCGATCCTCGTATCTGCCTGATCAAGCCTCTTTAGCCTCGCTCTAGCAGAGAAACTCCAAAGATCAATGCAGTCCTAAAGCGTTCTTCATGAAGATCAACACAGGACCTCATTATGAGCGGTTTTTTGATAGGTTCCCGAAACTTGACGGGGTCCGAACCACATGGGCTGGTCTCTTTATTAACAGTCCAAAACAGATATTGATTAACACCAGTAATATGAGAGACATTTCCCTAACGCGAAACCCAATATTACAGTGACTAATACAATGTATTCAAACTGAACTTCTGAAGAGGAAACAAAACATAAGCAACTTTACCCAGAGATTCCAAGAAACCCAGACAACGCGCAATACTTAATCAATCCACTTCTAGCAAAGTAAAAGCCTTTGCAACAATAATGTACAATGTTTATGTCTGGTTTGCATCCATCCAATTCCATTCCATGCAATTTGCACCAAATTGTCAGGATCTGCAGATGTTTCATTCTCTTCCTGCAGCTCTTATCTAGGCCTCTTAAGACAAACTGCTCCATTCTGCAGCTGTCCTATTTCCTGCAGAAGCACATAGTAATTGACCAATTGCCTACCAGCCCAGAAGCCTTTACTCAATTTGGCCAGATTAATAAAACGCTAATAATTTAACTATTTTCTCAGACCCCCTGGATGTTGTAAGAAATGTGGCTTTTGGTTTTTCTTTTGCTTTTGTTCACACAGGACCAGTACAATTTCACTGCTAAACTGAGAAATAACACAACTGCAAGTGAAGATTCACTGGCGCTTTTAAGCACTCAATCAAGTTATCAGCCTCACTTCATGACTCTTGCAACCGTTTAAAGCAGTTTTTGGAGGCTCTTCAGTCTTGATACATACCTATGCCAAAAGTAACACTTGGCTGCCTCTACCTCTTCAGTCATGAGAATTATCTCATGTATGGAGAAGAACAAAGAACAGTCAGATTATACTGTATAGCAGTTTGATCAGGGTAGGAGTGTCTGATATCTAATTGAACCTTAATCGCATTTTTGCTCCAGCTTGGAAGAGATGGAAAGTTTATGAGCGTCAGATTGGAAAGTTGTATCCACACTA